>OX352744.1:17652083-18960000 GCA_947095525.1 Trisateles emortualis
GCGGTCAGGTGTAAACCAGTTATGTAAATTTTACATGACACTCATGAAAATAAAGTCCACTTAATATACGAAGACCTTTACCTTCAGTCGACTACTTATTAAGATGTTCTCATGGGTTCAACTAAAGCTGTAAAATATTTAAGTCAGATAAAAATGCATAAAGTTTTATGATGCCACAGTGAGGATGAATCAAGTTTTTTTTATATAGTCGATATACAGGCACTTGGTGGTGGTCGACCGTAGTGTGTAGAGGTTTGATATATCAAAGGTATAACTCGCGCTGCCGATTATGAGATTTTTGAAGTAAAGTTCTTTAGGCGCGTTTAGCACTTTATTTGTGAACAAAAATCATGGAACTCGCTTCACCGTCACCAAATGCTTTCCATGAACTTATATGTATACTGTGTATATAATGTGTACTTTCTGGGTGAACTTAAAAGCGTGAAACTCGCGTCATCGTCACCGCACGCGTTCGACGATACAATTCACTAGTTACTTTAGTTTTAACACTTCTATCGGCAGGCTCCAAAGCCTGCCCGCATTTTTTCATTTTGCTTCAGTACTAGTCAAAATAAATAATTGTACTTACGAGTATACATGTAAGAAAAGTTCATTGATTGTTGATACCTACAAAGTAGATTACATTCAACAGTGGATGTCATTAAGCTGAGATGATGATTATGATAATGATGATGAAGACAAGTAAATCTATGGTAGATTTACTTGACCACTAATCCAATTCCTATTCATATAATGTAACACAGCGTCATTGAAGATAACTTCATAATTCACACAGAGCATTTTGCATAAAAATCATAGTCTTTGTGATCATAGTACTTCCATAAAATATAATAAATTGAAGGTAACCATTTACATATCCTTGCCATAATAGACCTACCTAATAAAACTTAATCTCCTTTAATAATTGCATAGGAAGTAAAAGTTTAAATTTTATTGTCGCCAAGCAATCTGCTTTCAAACGACTTACCCTTTTCATTATAAAATCAGGGTTAACCTGATCCGTGACTAAAACCTTATATACATGGAACTATCTAGCATTACACGAATACCTTAGAAATGTGCAGCACGTGTAAATTACGCGCTCTAATTGAGGTCGGAAAAGGCTATTAAGTGAACTAGATTAATTTAATGTCAGTATTTATTTATACAGCGGCTTATACTCCCGACTTTGTCTAGTTTGTAGGGCTGCCACACAAATATAAAGTGATGTTATAAAGGAAAGATCTTTAGATGATTAGAGATTTTATAATGTGTGAAAATTAGGCCTAATTGATTAGAGTTTTTTAAGTACTATCGGTAGTCGTTGGAAGATTTCAATTAATATTGAGCCTGAGTGAGTTGGTACCAAAGCTCTGCCTATTATTTAAAGACGTGTTAAAATAAATTGTTTTCACTTTAGTCATGACCATGACTGACATCCTACAGAACAATGTGACGAAGCCAAAGTGACACTCAAAGACTCTTCTTTGAATGACTTCGCCTTTCACATTTCCCCTATTCCATACTTCACAGCGACGTCATTGTTGTACTTATGGCACTGTCGATGTCTATAAGTAGAGATTACCACGTACCAGTCGTTGTCCGTCACTTTCAGAATATAATTAAAGAATATAGATTTTGTTAAACTATTATGTAGATCTATTCTCCATATCACATATGAAACTTCTGTATAACAGAAATGTTATATGATATTATGCTTCCATAAAAATCGATAACTGGATTAGGTTTTATTCGCTGCAAATCGCATTACAATCATACAGCGAATACAACTTAACCGCGTGACTAAACGATTTATTTAAAGGATGTGTTTTCCTGCGTAGTATTATTAAGAAAATCATTCTTTCGTTGTGTAGAAAGCGACTAGTCAATATTCTCAATACGCTGTCTTTTAATCAATCATTTATTTTTCTTTAAATATTTTAGTGACAACCCTAGCTTTTACGTCAGTTTTGTTAATAAATCGATCAATTTTTTTAATTAATGATTTCCTTTTGATTTAACTGGTTTTCACCGCAAATAGCAACAAAATGTTTGAATAGTCCTTATAAGTCTATAACTGAATGCAGCTAAAGTACCATCTAGAATCAGATAGAAGTTTAAATTCTACCAGTTAAAGTACCTACTTTATAAAATAGGTGAGGTTAATTCGTCACCCGCAGCTTATATTGTGCCTTGTTCTTTATATCTGGATTGCTGCTTATTTTATTAGGCAGGCCGTAGCGTTAAAAAGTCATCGAAATTATATCCGAATTACTCACAGCAATGAATTAGAACAATTTGAGGAAATCAGTGTTTTCTAATAAATATACTGGTAGCTTTGAATGGCAGTCGCAAAGGACATTAGTATCTTATAGTCAAGCTCCATCATCTTTTACCATAGAAGAACGTGGTTAATTGCAAGCCTATCCACAATAAATTGTTACGGAACCCTAAAACTGCTAAAGACACGTGCAATATTTTTTAAATTTCATTTGTGTTAAATACTAAAACGTAGATTTCATTTTGTTTATCATTTTTAAAATATTACTTATGTTTTTGTTTACGACGTTATTACCCATAAGACAGCCAAAGTTAACGTTACGTAAAGACGAATGCATAGACTAGTAAGATAAGTAGCATTTGCTATGTCAGCTATTGGTAAATTTCTTTTTGATGAGGAAAATATATAAAAAATCAAGGATAACTGCAAACCCTACATAAAATATGCCGTTTATACTGTCCTCGTGATTACAGACATCCTCCAGAAGCGCCCGCATGCATATTTCATAAAGGCTTGTCTTGTTAAAAACGCGTCAATCTCACATGCCATTATTGTTTATTTTATCGGCGGCAAATGATAGCCCTGATGATATTATCTGCTTGTGTCAATATCTCATTGAATTATTCAGTATTTGCTTTTAAAAATATTATCACGATTCACTGTGTTCCTTCACACCCTTGTGGTGCATGCATATACAAATTAAAACTTTGAAAAAGGCTTTGGCAAAACATGTATATTATCTGGGATTGTTTTTTCTTTAGATGTTAAACAATGATTAAAATCTACCCTAGACAACGATTAGATAGAAACAGTGCATATACAGAAAACCTCCGGAAAACCCAGTTATAATGCATAATTAAAAACCCTAACTACTCGTATGATTGCCGTTAAAACGATAAGACGTTTTAACGGCAAACGTAGCTAGAAATCATAGTAAAAATAAATGCAATGCAAGTAAAATTAGCTATATTAATATTAAAGTTATTTTGCTTAAAGTCCATAGTATTATATCTTACCTTACATACCTACTTGATTAAATAATTCGTTAAGAAAACTTATTAAGATACAAGTCAAAATTTATAATAAAAAAGCAGTAAAATATGATACGAGAAAACAAACGATCAAATATAAATTGGATACATAAACAAATAAACGTATCTTCGACTAACTATGTGCAAGTCGCAGTCGCATGTATTTTATTTAAAGTAATTATCAGTGTATTGTATATAATGTAATTCATACTCAATAATTAAATACTTGGTAAATGCCCCCTGTAGCCATAGTCTTTAAATTTATCTCTATGTCAACTTTCTTGTATCTACAGTTATCGTTTGGAGTTAGAAAGTGGTACCTCTTCTTTTGATGCCATATTCTACGTACCTAACAATTTTGATAGGCTGCTTGAAGATTTGTTTCTCTTAGCCTTACGTTTTTTACGGCTACTGTTTGCTACCATTGCAAACAAGCCTACGGTGTGGTTAATAGTGACCATTAACGGTAGCCAGGAGCGTCACTTGCAGTCGCTGCAAAAATATCTAAGAGATATAGAACTATCTTCCTCTGTCTTTTACTTGCAATGTAGTATGTTGGCCAAAGTAAATTGATATTTATTCTTTTATTTATAGTGTGTAGTGGAACTGCTATCATTACAGGGCTTTCCCAAATAGTTCTGAAACGTCATCCTACCGGCAGAAAAACAATACTACACAGGTAGAGTTAGTTTTGGTTACCGTGTTTTATAAGATAAAGGTGTGAATTTTCCCAAGCGCAAACTTCAAAGAGTGACATATTATTCTCAACAATTTTTCTATACCTCTAGTCTATTGTTTTTGGTATTGTATCTGGTCGGGGCCCGAGCGTTCGAAGTGAAGTGGGCAATAACCGTTCTGCGGTCAGTCCGTGGATACGTGATTGTCACGACTCCGGTTCTTCGCCGGATCCTAACAGATAAAGAGAATGGGGGAATGGAGAGTGCACCGGTATTTTACGGTGCTACTTGTGTGGCAAACAAGCATATGGCCCACCTGATGTTAAGCAGTAACCGTAGCCTATGGACGCTTGCAATACCGGAGGTATCACTTGCGTGTTGCCAACCCATTTTTTTACACCGGGGCTTTAAGCTGGAAGTAACCCTGGGGTAGGTATTCCTACCCCAGGGTTACTTCCAGCTTAAAGCGTTGCTTTCAAAACGCATCTCTAAATGAGCGCTGGAGATCGGTAGTCATACACAGGAATACAACTACACCGCTATGTGTAGTTATTTGGCTGTGGTGCAGGTCCTTCGCCAGTCGGGTCTGCTCTACCTCTCTTATGAGATATCCCAAAGGCTAAATAAAACCTTTTATCGAAATCGAAAGACCTATCCTACTTATATTATAAACGCGAAAGTTTGTAAGTATAGATGGATGGATGGATGTTTGTTACTCTTTCACGTAAAAACTACTCTTTCTCTTCTCTTCTCTTTTTTATTTTATTTTTAAAAAGACAACTCCCGCACTAGAGAACAAGCTCTGTGTTGCGGGGGAACTTTACAAACATACAATTAACGGACACAAATTACACCCAGACTCAGAACAACTCTTTGTGGGTCACACAAAGTTTTGTCCTATGTGGGAATCGAACCCACAACCTCGTGCACAGCAGGCGCATACTGCGCCCATTGGACCAGTCACTGGAGCAGTCAAACTACTGAACAGATCTTGATGAAATTTGGCACAGTGATAGATGATGGTCTGGTATAACACATTTACAGCGATAACCGCCATCCACGCGGGCGGAGCCGCGGTCAACAGCTAATATGGAATACACGAAACTGCAGGGGTTGGTAATGACATATTAGATAAATAAAGACATGTTTGACACTGTAATATAACTGTATTATTCTAGCCGTAAACAGCTGACACGCAGCACGCAACCTCCATTTAATTTCGCAGCATGATATTTCTTATTACTATATCACATTATGGTTATTAGTTTAATATTTATTTTATATACGAAAGCATATTAATATCTAATTTGATAACTGTATTTTAAGTTTATGTATATTTTGTGTGTGACGGTGCAGCCACCGACTTTGAATTTCATATTTTATAATACTTTATGATCATAATTTGGTAAAATTAAATTGAATTTTACTAGTTTAAATATCATTTGTATGTAATAGGTATAACAGAAGATTAATTTATGTAATAAATTTAAAGCAGTTCTTTTACATTCATTATTTGTGAACCATTATCGTAGCTTAAAGATTATGAAAATATTTGTCAAGAAAAGAACCACCCACCTTGAAGTTACTTACCTATTAACAAATAAATGTTCAGATTCTGATTCTAATTAACTATTTGGCGATTGAAAAGAGTGGATCTGATAATTGATAAGATATTATTATCTTTACTTATTACTTGCCGCTAGGGAGAATAATATTTATACTTTTTAAAACAAGTAGGTTATATGGTCTTATTTTTTTTATAACAATATATTATAATACCATATAATTATTAAGTAAAAAACAAGTTTGATTTTTTATTGCGCTAAGGTGGCATACAAGCATACGACCTGTTTGATGATGAACTTGCATATCTTTTACGCCGGATTCAAATTGCTATGATGGCTTGAGTCGTGTATAGTCGTGATAAATCAGGAGGGCATAGAATTTTACATTTGACAGAAGCCATCACAACATACCGAATACATTAATGTGAATCCCACGATACTAAATATAGGTATTCGATACAGCCGGCGCAGTGCGGCGCGCAGTGTCTGAGGTGTCTTAGCAGTGTGGTTCTGACATGAGTCATCATACAAAATGCATCAAGATTCAGAAAACACAGAAGACCACAGCCAAATAACTACACACAGCAGTGTAATAGAGTTCCTGTATGTGACTACAGGGTCTCCCGCGCTCATTTAGGGATGCGTTTTGAAAGAAACGTTTTCCTATTACAGGTATTCCATTTAAAGGTCCAAGTGTTAAAAAAATGGGTCAGCAACACACAAGTGATACATCTGGTGTTGCATGCGTCTTTAGCCTATAGTTACTGCTTAACATCAGGCCATATGCTTGTTTGCCACCCAAGTAGTACAAAAGAGTTATAGGTCGTTTCGCCCGCCATTTGTTCGCCCGAGCGGGCCAAACGACCAAATTACAAAATTTCTAATATTTGATTGGGCGTTTCGCCCGATGGAGGTTTTATTACTTTTCATGTATAGACAGCATTAAAATCTGTCAGTACATGAAAAGTAATAAATATTATAAATTTTGTAATTTGTACGTTTGGCCCGCTTGGGCGAACAAATGGCGGGCGAAACGACCTATAACTCGTACAAAAATACCTACTCATAATTAAATACAACAAATTTAAATATCGTCCCATGTAAATTATGCTTAAACATCTGTCTAGTAGAAAGTAGAAACTTGTAGATTTATACTTGTAGTTTAGCACTAAACGTTTGCCCTACTGCCTTCTTGTTTGTTTGCAAGTTCAATAGCACTTCTGAAATTTACGATATTTTTATGAGCCACAAATTGTCATGTCGAAGTATACGAGTAGATCCAATCTGAGATAGAGTATGGCTAGTTTATGTGTGGGTATTACGGAGATAGCCTGCTACTCATAGGCTACGATATACATATATCTCTATGATATATTTATTACTATTGGAAACCAACTTCTTTTATGTCGATTGGTTGTGTAGTTTACCGTTGGATTGGTTGAATATCATCGCTTATTTTAATAGGTAGTGTTTTGTATAAAAATAGTTGTGGGTTCGATCCCCACAAGGGACAAATATACTCTGGCAATTAAAAAGAGTGGCCCGAGTTTTTTGCCAATTCTTTTCGAGGCGGTACTTCACTGCAGGCCAAAGATCGCTGCTTTACAAAGCGCAAATTCGGCCCCACATGGAGTACTGCTGCCACCTTTGGGCGGGAGCACCTGGATACCAGCTTGGACCTTTTGACTCGATCCAAAGACGCGCTGTGAGGATTGTTGACGATCCCAAGTTCACAGGCGGTATTAATCCACTTAGTTTAAGGAGAGACTTTGCCTCCTTGTGTGTGTTCTAACGCCTGTACAACGGGCTGTGTTCTGAGGAATTGTTTGATATGATGCTCACGGCCACATTTTATCAACGCACCTCCCGCCACCGACAGGGAGTTCATCCACACATTTTAGAACCTTTATCGTGCCGCACTGTGCGGTTTCAGAGGAATTTCCTCCCACGTACGATTAAGTTGTGGAATGAGCTTCCTGCCAAGGTTTTCCCGAGAGACTATAGCATGGGGTTCTTCAAGAAAGGAGTTATAAGGTTTCTAAAGGGTCGGCAACGCGCGAGTGATACCCCTGGTGTTGCAAGCGTCCATAGGCTACGGTAACTGCTTACCATCAGGCGGGCCATATGCTTGTTTGCCTACTTGGTAGTATAAAAAAAAAAATAAAAAAAAAAAAAAAAAAAAAAAAGGGCCCAACCCTAGTCAGCGAATTGGCCGTAGGAAAAAAAAGTATGCTGGCATTTGTTTTTATGACGTTCATAAGTATCATGTATTTGATCTTAATGAATAAATGAGTTTGACTTTGACTTTGACAAAAGTTGTGTGATTCATAAATGGCTGTCGCGAGTCTGGGTGTACATTGTGTCCGTCAATTGTGTATTTTTCAGGTCTCCCGCGACACTGGGCTTGTTCCCTACGGCGAGAGTTGTCTTTAAAAAAAGGTTCTTCTAAAAAAGTAAAAAGACCATCTCCACTCCGACATAGTGACTTGATGACAGAGTGCTGTGGAAATTCTTGGAGAAGTCCTATGTTCAGCAGTGGACGTATTTTGGTTTAGATGATGATGATGAACACTATCCGTTGATAAACAGAGGGAAAGTACTTTACTAAACCCTTTTATCATCTCAACCCATAAACATCCCACTGCTGGGCACGGGTCTCCTCCCTACAGTTGGAGGGATATTAGCCCACTATACCACGCTGGCCAGACGGTTGATATAGGGTCTTGTTTCGAGTTTTCCTTCTCTTGCAGTGGGTATTATCTGCTTGACTTTCTCCCTTAGTCGACTTTTACGACACCTATGGGACGAAAGGGGGTCTAAACTCTTTACATATTAACATATACATTTTTTTTTGTTATTATACTACTAAGAAGGCAAACAAGGTCCGCCTGATGGTAAGCAGTTACCGTACCCTATGGACGCTTGCATCACTTGCACGTTGCCGACCCTTCAAAAACTTTATACGTAATTCTTTTCTTGAATAACACATTACGAACCCACGGAAAGAAGCTAATCTATACTTAAGATCATCTTTGTTTACTCACAACCTTTAAGCTGATGACAACGTAATCCACAAACAGATTAAATCTAATCCAACACAGATAATATCTCAAAGTTACTACACCAAGATTATGATACAAGGGTAACCAGGTCAGCTAACATTTTACTGATATACGAATCCATGGTACATTAATTAAGACTTCATCATGTTTACGACGCTTGTTTCGCGGGAACCGATGCTAAGATACCGATAGCATAAACGTGTCCTGTTACATATATGTATGGACAGGTTAGGTTGTGCTAGCATCGTACTCGTATCTGATTTAGAACTGTGGTGTGAAGAGCATGATATTATTTTCCTTTTTGATATAATTGATTTTATACTTTTGACTCTTTTGTCACACGGCTTAAGTTAGTCAAAATGCGGGGCAGTCTTTGGGAACAGCTGATAGAAGTGAAAACTAAGTAACTTGTGAATTGTATCGTCGAGCTATTAGATTATTATTTTTGAATATTTCATGATTTTTGTTCACTCTAAAAGTACTCAACCGCGCCTAAAAAAGTTTTCACTTTAAAGTCCTGAAAATATGCATTCTCTTAATACCTTGTGTCACGTCCCCGTGCCACAAAGAAAGGCTCGATAAAATCAGTCCTGTGTAGACTCTCTCCCGGTCATGTCGAATAAATAAGACATAGAGATATAGAGCACACAAGTCTTGCGTAACTATAGTCTGAAATCGAAGCACTATTATGCTCTACAAGCTGTTGCCCGCGGCTCCGCCCGCGTGGATGTCGGTTATCGCTGTAAAAAGTAGCCTTTGTGTTATTCCAGACCATAATCTAGCTCTGTGCTAAATTTCATCCCGATCCGTTCAGTAGTTTTTACGTGAAAGAGTAACATACATCCATCCATACATCCTTTCTCACAAACTTTCACATTTATAATATTAGTAAGTATTATTATAATGATAACGGCGCTCGTTCCTAAAGTAACATTAAATGTCCACTAAAAGATTATTTTTCTTTTAAAATTCCCAAGGTAAATAGGGAAAATTCCACACAAACGGTAGTACACAATGAAAATAATAAACTAAGTCAACAATTAGTTGTGTTCGCAATTCTTGAGTCATGTCGATTGTGTATCGAAATAGCAATGAATCGACTATCTGCTTGACAAGAAGATTTTGTACTATTTGTTCTACTTTCCAACTAAAATAGTATTCAATGCCAACATTATAAGTAATAGGAGTACTAATTATACTATTTAAGTAACTACTAAAGATTGTTTGTTGTCACTTTAGTTTTCAGGTTTTGTCACTTTACCTTCACAATGCGACTTTAAGAAAGACTACTACTCATTTTAATAACATTTATTCTATTGATAAACCAAGGATAAAAAAGATGTTATTAACACCAGTGTATATATATATGTAAGCTAGGTGGACCGATGACCTAAAAAAGATCGCTGGGACGCACTGGATGCGGCAGGCGGAGGACCGTGTGCTATGGCGCGTGTTGGGAGAGGCCTATGTCCAGCAGTGGACTGCGATAGGCTGACTGATTGATTGATATATAAAAGATGTTATTAACTATAAGTATATTTCATATAGCATGGGTACTGTGACGTTTCACATTTTAGTTAAATATCAATGAAAATGAACGACGAATAAATTGAAACCTATCGATTGAATACTCTAGGCTCTTGATCATTCATTAAACCTATGAGTCAGAAATTGATTCAATCATTTTCTTTCATCCTCATAGTAAAATGTTAAATGTCACAGTACCCATGCTAAGTGAAATAGACTATAGTGTATGCTAACCGCAGTGTAAAATTTTAGAGTTGGCAACGTACAAATGATATCGCAAGACTGTCCATAGGGTTACGATAACTACGTACCAATCAGGACCCCAATTCTGCTAATTTACAGATAGCTCAATTGAATCTGAATTGATTTTCAATTGAATATCAGTAGCGTTTTTGGTATTCTGCTAATAAATTTAAGACCAATATTTGAAAATCCATTGGTCTTAAATTATAAGTATTTTTGGTATTACATTATTGGTATACTGCTAAATAATTTAAGACCAATGGTTTTCCAACTATTCGTCTTAAATTTATTAGCAGAATACCAATAATACTACTGAGATTCAATTGAGAATCTTTTCAGATTCAATTGAACCATCCGTAAATTAGCAGAATTAGGGCCCGGTGAGCTGTAAGCTTGCTTTTCAGTTTCTGACGTATAGAAAAAGACATCTCGGTAAATGTAATACAATGTATTCCCACCTACGTTCCCATCCTATTTCTTTTAAACAATTCACACAAAAATGTCAATGGCCAAATAAACTAATTGCTCTTAATTATTCTACAGCAAATTGCACTCTATAGTTATAAAAATAAAGTAGTAAATAAATAGCTGTGTGGTTGCTATGCGACCCCCCCAGCATAATCCCAGGGGATTAAGCCGTAGTTTTTTAGCACATAAACAGCTTCCGTATGTGTGATCAGACGAACAAATAACTTCAACATGTTCTATGAGTCTCATAGACAATTGTATTTTTAGGCGACATTCATTCGGTTGGTTCAGTGGTCGTTGCCTCACCACTTACTACACTACGCGGCGTGTTGTGGGTTCGATCCACATACGGAACAAAAAAAAAATGTAATTCACAAATGATTGTCCCAAATCTAGGTATACTTAGTGTCCATTAATTGTATAGTATGTATGTATTCTAGAACCTTTCTGCCCCAACGGCCATCAGTTCTGCGAGCTATGTGCCCGGCCCATTGCCACTTAATGGAGGCAATTTTTCGAGCTAGGTATGTCGGTTACTTTGGTTCTCCTACGGCAGATCCATATTCATTTCTGATTCGATCTCGCAGGGAAAATCCAAGCATAGCTCTCTCCATTGCTCGTTGGGTGGTGACCACGAACTGGAAGACGAAGCGTGGGCAGGCCTCCAACAAGGTGGACCGACGACCTGGTAAAGGTTGCGGGCAACCGATGGACAAGGTCGGCTCAGGATTGAGAGTTGTGGAAAACTTTGGGGGAGGCCTATGTCCAGCAGTGGACGTCTTTTGGCTGAGATGATGATGATGTATGTATTTGTAAAGTCAAAACTTTTATATTGAAAACAGTATGAGGGTCAAAACTGAAAACAGTATAAGTTTTAGATAGTCAGATAACAACTAGCGTTGTCTAGCCGGCATTACCTTATTAATAAATTGAAACTGAAATCATTGGGACATTTTTTAAAGTTAATTTTCACATGCACACTTGCAATATAGACAACTTTACGAAACATACAATTCATGGATAAAAAGTACACCCAGACTCAGAACAGCTATCTGTGGGTGATACAAATATTTGTCGCGTGTCGAGATCGAACTCTAGAGGTAACCACCACGTCACCCCACAAGTGCAGTGAATTTACTCTTGTATAATCGTCGTGGTAATATCCATAGACAATATATATTATACCCGGTGAATAATAATATATATTATAACTAGCTTCTGTCCGCGGCATCGCCCGTGTAAATGTCATGTAATTTTAAGATCCTTACTTCGAAATTAACGGACCTTCATACAAAATTTCATCCCCTATTTTACCGGTTAAGAGGGTGAATTTAAAAAAATCCTTTCTTAGCGGATGCCTAATGCGTGCAATATTTCAGTGCATTTCGTTGAGTGGTTTGAGCTGTGCGTTGATACATCAGTCAGTCAGTAACGGTTGCCTTAATATATAAAGTATCAAGCCATCGTCGTGGGCAGCCAAAGGTTAATGAGCGGACTGGACACTAGTGTTCTGCCACCAATTGTTTTCGACGGAACTACCGTAGACCTATGTCAATATGTTAAAGACCTCGGTTTGAATATTGACTCTACTTTAAATTGGAGAGCCCAAGTTTCATACGTGAGCCAGAGAGTTACCGGTACCCTGCGTACTCTATACCCACTAAAAAACTTTCTCCCTTGCAAAACAAAAACGATGCTTGTGCAGACTTTGGTTTTCCCTCTGATCGACTATGGTGATGTGTGTTATTTCGACCTGAATGCAGATCTTCTCAATAAGCTCGACCGTCTTCTCAATAACTGCATTCGATTCATTTTCAATCTTCGCAAGTATGACCATGTGTCTACTTACCGCTCACAATTAAATTGGCTCCCCATTCGTCAGCGCCGTAGTATGCGTGCACTTTCTACCCTTTATACCATTCTTATGTATCCCAATGCCCCGGTTTATTTAATCTCTCAATTTCAATATCGCTGCACGATACATGATAGAAATCTTCGCTCCTCGAATAATCTCTTACTAGCATGTCCTACCCACAACTCTGCGTTTATTCACTCCTCTTTTCCTGTACAATCCATCTTGCTCTGGAATGCCCTCCCTCTTGAAATCAGAATGTCCACTAACCGTTACGCGTTTAGAGGAAAGGTTCGGCAACTCTTACTTCAAAATTTGGCAGAATCATCACAACACTAATGAGTTTAATAATAATATGTAATATGTAAGTATATATGTATATAATATATTTATTGTGTTGATTTATATATTTATGTTTAAATATTTTATGATATAATTTTGTCCTTTTATGTTTATATATGTAATTTTAACACTCCAGACGAGAGACTTGTGCACCTACTATAAATAATCTCCGCATCACCCTGTTGGTTGACTGGTAGAGAATGCCTCAGGCATTAAGTCCGCCATTATACATTCTGTGTATATAAAGTTTAAATAAATAAATAAATAAATAAATAAAGAAACTAGCTGTTGCCCGCGGCTCCGCCCGCGTGGATGTTGGTTATCGCTGTAAAAAGTAGTTGTGTTATTCCAGACCATAATCTATCTCTGTGCCAAATTTCATCCAGATGCGTTCAGTAGTTTTTACGTGATAGACTTACAAACATCCATCCATCCATCCATACATCCATCCATCCTTACTTACAAACTTTCACATTTATAATATTAGTAGAATTTATAATAAAAGTAGGAAGTAGTATATATACTCTTATTCGGTGCTGCGGGTAGTACCAAAAATTTGTTTATTTTGTCACTGTAAGATCTAAATAAATCATTCAAAAAAAGAAAGCATGAATGAACTGCATTGGTTAATGAACCTTGATTACGTCCAACACATAATCAACTAACGGTACAACACATTAACTAAATACCTTTGCAATGATTTATGTCATTACCACGCCGATCGCATAGCGACACATGCCACCCTATATCTTCGGCGACATCAAAGCTACGAACACCGTTGAATACTAACCACACAACAAAATGATGCTTATTGGTTTCCTGTTAATGTTTTATACATTTATATAAAGTTTTGTCACATTATCATCAGTAGCTATCAAGGGACCTTCTCAAACTCAAACTCAAAATTCATTTTGGTTAAGTAACACTTATAAAGGTCATAAATTATAAAACAGCCAGATAAATGTCAGCTTAATTTTCGATTAATTTAGTAACTTCACTTTTTTTTTTATACTACCAAGGTAACAAACAAGCATACGGCCTGCCTGATGGTAAGCAGTTACCGTAGCCTATGGACGTTTGCAACACCAGGGGTGTCACTCACGCGTTGCCGACCCTTTAAAAACCTTATAACTTCTTTCTCTCACTTGGCAGCAATTTGGCTGTGCACTCTGCTTATCATCAGGTGAGTCTCAAGCTTGTCTGTTTTTAAATTACAAAAAAAGACTTGAAGAATTCTGACGAGACTTGCGGTGGGGACTTACTTACTTAGGTGATAATGGCTGTCAATAGAGTCTATGACAGCCAAGACCGGCCGGGGTGTTTCGTAAGAGCAAAAACCGAGCAAAATCTGGCTGTTAGATTGAAAATCAGTATTCCGTAAGAGCAAAAACCGAGCCTTTTTGACGTTTAGTCAATAGATTGTGCCGTCACCGAGCAATCACACTTGTCAGTTTGCAATCACACTTGTCAGTTTGCCATCGCTGTTTTCTTAGAGAATCAGCCGGCGGGTCAAAGTTCCTCCATACCAATGTTGAAATAGATGTCGGCCGCTAAAGATGTCAATGGCAAGGATACTAGTACTCTTAGAAATTGTAAGAGCAATGTCCAGGAATCGTAGACCCATAGCAAATTGTTTTTCTAGCTGTAAACGCGCAAACTAGGACTAAATTTAGTGACTCTGAATGATTGACAGTGATAAGGAATTCATAAGATGCATTTCCAGATAATTTATTGATGCAGTTTTCTGTCTTGTAAGCCAATTTTAAATCAACATCTGCCCCCAGGAATATCAGGAGAAAGACCGTAAAATATACAAAATATATTGATATAGAGTTACTCGTACAACTTATTTCTTAATAAAATTAATGAAATTCCTATTCATTGACCCAGATAGAAAACAATATATAAATAACAAAGCACTTTAATTGGCCACTCCAAATTCAAGTTTACCGTTAACCAGACATTAAAATTAAAAAGACACGATTCCAAAATTCCAACAAATTAGAAAACTTACAAAAATTGCATAATAGATACAAATGCATACATAATTCCGATAGGAATTACTAGTAAAGATCTCACTTTACTAGTAAAAGCAATTAAAACTGAACGACGAACAAACTTGAACTTTATTTGCGTAAACCCGTTCTGTAAGCGTGGACCTTTATAGCCTAATTATAATTTAAATAACTATGGAGTTCGTGGGATACTGCTGTCGTATTGATATTTTTTGTTTCATACTGCATGAAACATTTGAGGTTTAATATTCATGAATGTTTAGTCTATAAAGTTATTAATGCATTTGTTTACAGATTAATTATTTCACTAGCCGCCCGTTCGGTCTGTGGGTTAAACTATTTTCTACGCAATTTTCTCATTTGTTTTTCGTAAGAAAATGTCCTTAAAAATTAGAAAGGTTCAGGATATTGTTCTTTCAATATTTACAAATATATATATTTTTAGGTAAATCGAATCCAATGATTTTAAATTAAAAATAAAACATGTTCATATTTAATGAAGTTTTAAAGCAGTACCAGTAACAGACCACGATTCCCTTAAATTTATTTTTGTGGTACATTTTGATAAAAAAGTAAAACAATGCAAGAAATGAATAACATTAAAAACACGTAATTGCTTTCCTGCTATGATAACTGCTTACCACCAGGCTGGCCGAATTGTTGGCATATTATAAACAAAATATATAATAATAATGTAAACCATACTAAATAGAGTATTATGACCAGGATAATAAGACCAAGAGTTTAACAACATCATAGTCAAGTAATCTCTATCTTAGAGACTGAATGCAAAATTAATTGTTTGCTCATTTCTCCAACGCAAACATTTACCACTACTATCTAGTACTAGATAAGCCATACAATGTACACTGCCGAGCAAAATAATGCACACAACTTATTTCAATATTTAGTCGAATAAATAAAAGGTGACCTATTTTCTTACTAGCGCCATGAAACTCATGACAAACCTTCCTTGCCCTTATACTAAGTACGGAATAGAGTATAGTATAGTAGAGAATGCCAGTGCATGAAGTTTTATAAATAAAAAAATAAAAACATTCTTGATTTTTTATAATTTATACTATGGTGTTAATGTTATGGTGTTTCACGATATTTGCCGGGCTTCATAGCTAGCAAGTTGACTTCAGCTATTGTGACTGAGACAATGGCTAAAGTCGACCTGCAAACTACCACAGTTATGTCGGCAACTTTGATACTTAGCCTTCTACACATACTACTGTAATACCCGTAATTATCTTAAGTAGGTGTTATCATATTGCATAGATAGTGTGTGCAAATGTTTACAATGTCAATGTCTCCAGCATTGAGTTTTATGTCTAAGATATACAGAGGAATTATGTTTGAAAGCGGCGCCTTAGTCGGTAATACACAAAAGAGCTCATAATGTCCACCTGGAACAGGCAGTACCTACTTACGTGGCAAACAAGTCTAAGGTCTGCCATATCGGATATCATTTGCGTGTTGCCGACCCAAAAATTTCAACACCAGGGTTTTGCAATGAAGCCTATACCCCCGGAATAGGAAATTGTTTCTTCGAAAACGCATCCATAAATGATCGCTGGAGACACTCACTCACAGGAGCAGAACTAAGTAGACCACTGTGTAGTTTATCTCACCCCAGTCAAGTTACCAATTTGTTTGGTGTTCTAATATTACATTTTTGTCCTTTTCTTTCAATTTTGCAGGTATCTCACAATTGAGAAAAACAAATTGTACATGTCTTAGTACGGCTTACAAAAGTAAATAAAAAGATTGTCCTAGTTTCGTTTAGATGTGTTTTAATATGTAGACATTTTTATAACTAGGCACAATGCAATAACAAAAGTTTTTCCATTGTTTGCACGTTGGTCGAAATATCTCACATCTTCTCTTTTAACGTTGCTAATCTATCTAAAATATTTAAGGTCCTGTTTGAATGAATGATGGACTGACTTATAATATCAACCTACAGTCATCCGCTGGTCCTAGAGAAATGAAATTTGGTAGGTGTGTTATTTGTAAAGCGTAGGATAATAATAATACTTGAAATATTACTCGCATGTTGGCGGCCCAATACTTAAAAGATTAAAAAATATATATTTAGAGGCATTACTAGGATCGGAAAAGGTTTCCTTAATAATAACTAATCCCTGCAGCACTGCATTAGAACTGAAGTCTCGTCAGTTATTTGATTCTGTATTCTTTATTGTCTACAATTTCCACCATACATACATAAAAAAATATTGACAGATCAATACCAATGAGGTTGTAATACCTACGTTTAAGGAACTAACTACCGTGTGTTGTTGTTATTATTAATTAACTAATAACAATTGTTTACTAATGACAAACAAACATAATTGAGTAGGTACCTAGGTAGTTTGCGTGGCCCTAATTGTAAACCAAAGAAAGTCTTTATTTACCGTAACTGTGCAAATGATTTTTGCATACGACAATGGCTACCTAAAATATTATTTCAATATGCATTAATTTGAATATAATTACACATACAATTATTTGATTGGTGCTTGGCCGGGTTTTACTGTATGTATTTCTATTTTAAGCCTCCCTAGACAAGTGGCGTGTATGGGATTTAACATAAGTTTACGACATTATGTCGTAAAAAATCCCATACATTTGCTTTCTATTCTATTCGATTTGACTACGTGCCCCTCTACACAAGTGGGATAAACAGTAGTCGAATCGAAAAGTCAAAAAAGCAAATGTATGGGATTTGAAGTACCATGATGACATTATTTCGTAAACTTACGTCATCCCATACATTTGTTATTTTGACTTTTCGATTCGACTACCCTTTATGCCACTTGTCTAAAGGCTCTGTTATGCCACTTCTCTAGAGAGGAATTTTAATTATCTATGCTCAGTAACACATGACTTTTACTTGGTATTGCAAACGTAAATAGTCTACGGTAATCTCTTACCATCGAGTGAATTGTATACTTGTCAGACAATAAAAAGTATGTTAGGCAGTATATTAACCGATTTCCTTGCATAAAAAGAGGTGTTCATGACTTTACAGTATAGTAGAGTATTGTCGCATGACCATGCATTGACCAATGGCCATAATGTTATGGCTAAACGAGCTTTTCCTTACAGCCATATGTCAAATTCATACAAGTGTCAGAATTGAAATGCGCTAAATAAGAGAGTTAGTACCTAACAGAGTTAACAAGTGGTGGTTTTAATAGACAACTCCCACAACAAGCTCTGTGTCGCGGGGGACTTTACAAACATACAATTAACGGACACAAATTACACTCAGACTCAGAACAACTCTTCGTGGGTCACACAAAGTTTTGTCCTGTGTGGGAATCGAACCAACAACCTCGTGCACAGCAGGCGCATACTGCGGCCACTGGACCACCAAGGCAGTCAAGCAAGTGTATGTATAGTACGCGCAATAAGTTGGGATAGCCCGAGTGGTGCCGTAGTGACCATTTTTTGAACTAAATTGGGGGTGAATTTGTGAAGAGATTACCTTATATCTTTATTAACATTTATCTTAAAATCAACACTGGACTTTTTGCCAGTGCAGTACAATGCTAAGGGCCTTTCTACTATCGTATAGGGTAAAAGCACCAAAAAAAATTCTACTAATCGCGAAGGTGTCCGTGAACGTGGTTAAAAGTACCCTTTAATTTTCTTTAGAATCACCATTCGGCCCATCTATCTCCTCGCCAACTTTCATTACGATCCGGTCAGCAGTTTAGTAGATGAAAGGTTACAAATAAACAAAAATACTTTCGCATTTATAATACATATTAGTAAAGATTAATTTATTGATTGTTTTAAATTGTAGTAGTGTGTTTCTTTCGGGTATTTAAGAATAAATCTGTTCATTTCTATATTTACAATAACATGCATAACAAAATCATTGTCAGAAAGCATTGTAAAAATCATTAGAAAGAACTATTTTGGCTCAATGTCCACATGATAGAATGTCTGATTAGATTGTTCCAAAGCTTTCACCAATTGATAGCTTAGGTGATTTGTATTCATAGATACCTAGTACTTCAATTTGTGAAACGTATGTTTTACATAGCCGTAAAAGTATTGAGGATAGGACAGTTGCTGCAATCGTAAATATTATTTTAGTAACTGACACTTCTCTCTGACTTTCAAAATGAGAAACTACAGCAATAATATTATTCAAATGAGAAAAACTATCACCTAACTTGATATAGCCTAGGGACTTCCCTAAGCTATATCAAGTTAGGTGATAGTTTTTCACCTAAATTGATATATCACACATTGACATATCACCTTACAGAAGACCGAAGCTATAAAGTTTTTGAGTTGCTGCTGATGAGCTTGATTTACCCAGTTGCTTAGGGAATTCATCATTACTAACTTAGGAAGAAAACTTTTGATTTACTTACCTTATCTATCATAACTCTTTTCTCTGCTAGCCTTCAGGCCACATTCCCGATAGACAGTAAATATTGTTGATTTTGACGCCTAAACGACAGTTTTTTTTGTTTCCTATTTTGTTTTAGTTTTTATTTTGTGTGTTTCTTACTTTTAAGTTAAACTTATATTTATCATTGTTTTGATTGCTACTTGGTGTTCCCTATAACTATATAATATAATAATCCTACTAATATTATAAACGCGAAAGCTTGTAAGTATGAATGGATGGATGGATGGATGTTTGTTACTCTTTCACGTAAAAACTACTGAATAGATCTGGATGAAATTTGGCACAAAGATATTATGGTCTGGAATAACACATAGCCTACTTTTTAAAGCGATAACCGACATCCACGCGGGCGGAGCCGAGGGGAACAGCTAGTAATCATATAAAAAAGCTTTTATTAAAAATCTACAATACTTAATATTTAACATTACATTAGCCATCGGTAGCTTCAGATTGTTTTGCCTTAGCATTGGCCTCCCCCAAATATTTCCACAGGGGTCTGTCTAGGGTTTTTCTCCTCCACATTTTATCTGCTGTCGTTTTTATGTCGTTAGTGGTATTATAATAAAAGGTTTTTATTGTAAAGGCACTATAAAAACAAATACATGTATCCGATATACGAAAAGCCCTACACCTGAAAGTAATGTAATCTTCTTCTTATCGTTTGGTTAGTGGCCAACCTGGTGACAGAGTTATTTAGGCCTCTGTCGTTACCAGTCGGGACCGACTTTTAACGTGCCCTCCAAAGCACGGAGACGCTCAGATGAAATACCACGATGCGGTCACTCATCTATAGGGTTACCGCGCCCTTGGTAGCTTATCCGCTGATCGTTTACCGAACAGCGAGTGCACCTAGCTATGAGCGCCTCAGTAATGTAATGTGTAAAATAGATAATTATGTTTGTATCATTATCTCTATTACAGACCACATGATTATGACCACTTGAAATAATAATCTTTCAAGCAAAAAACAGAAAAAATGGAAGTGGATGAAAAAGAAGAAATGGCAAAGACATACTTACAACAATACGACATAGCTAGAATAAAAGTAAGTTTCGACTGACCGATGGATAATGAATAGAAATGATTACATTACTGGTTAATAATAATTCCTAACACGTATGACAATCTGAACTTAAATAAACCACTGCATTTTTTTTTCATTCCTATACGTATTTCGATTTTTTTATCGATGCATGTATAATTACTTCTCCTGACGGACTTATACATCAACGATTTTTAAAGCATCTTTGTAAAAAATACGTAAGTAAAACACTAAAAAAAGATTAACATTTGTTGGACAATTTGTGAAAAACTTAGATAGAGATATTATATTATTGAGAAAGCCTGCAGGCGACAGATATAATATAAATAGGTTCAGTTGATTGAATTCAACAGCAAATACGGTCTACTTTAAATTAGTTCCAAATTTAATTAATTGTGAAAAGAATATATTTTTTGTCGGCAACGCGACATTACAAAACGCCTTTATTACAATGGTAATAAAATTCTTTTCGGTCTAAATTGTGACTACAGAATACACTAATTATTATAAAAAGAAAAACCAATTTAAATTTCGAACATGTGTCGTGCATTCGGATACACTTACCAATCTAGATTGTAGAGCATTCTTAAGTATCCCGAAACGAATCGAACTAATATCAACTAATTAACATAAATATCTTGTATAACAAGAGCGATCCGATAGGCATTTCCAATCAAACTTTCTAAAACAGATGAATTTAAATCTTATTCTCCGCATACCTACAGAGTGTCGTCTACAAACTTTTTTATTTCAGTTGATCGAATGTATTAGCGGATAGATGCGTTCTATTCATAGATTTGTCGCTTGCGAGTAATGTCGTACTTTCGTGATTTCATTCATGAGTCTATTAAAATTAAATGATAAGCTATCAAATATAATCACATAAATTAAAAATTATTGATACATAAGTATTTATTTTAAAGACTTACCGAAATTGCCGCGCATTCTCTCGTTCAATCAGCAAACTAGTAGTACCTACAACCACAGATAAATAAGGGTAATAATTAAAAATCGAACTAGTCACTTTTTCATAAAAAGGAACACAGCACAACACTGGCAGTTACACTCGCACTAAACTGATTTGAAGATCGAATAGAGAATCGATATTGTCTATTGTTTTTTGGACGCGTGTGACAAGACGGTGGAGTTAGGGAAATGGCGCGGGCAGGAGCGGGCGCACGCGCTGCGATCAGATCTCACACTGAGCTACCATACATTCACGAGACAGCAATAATAACCCACCTCGTTATTTCTTTTATTTTCGTTATTTTTTTAAACTAAAAATCTGCAAGATTGACGCCTTTCTGTGCGGTTTTCTTTGATGCTCTTTCGATTTTTTCGCATCGACCACCGCGTTCGGCTTTAATTCGGATGCTCGCATGTCAACTTTTTGACGGGATAATCCGAGGAGGTTTGACTTTTTTTCATTCGAGGAACTTAAGCAGTGTGTCAAAAATGGATTGTTGTTTAAAGAGTTTTTGGTCTTGTTGGGTTGTTACGGGTAATGTGAACGCTCGCATATTTTCAGTCGTAATGTTCCGTGCACTAGTTAAAATGTCAGATGTAACCAGGTGTTGATATCTTGTTATTATTATGTTGCGCCTTAACAAGACTGTAGAGCTATCTTTATTATTATAACACAGACATTTTATCTTTTAATTTTATAATATAAAACCCTGATTAGGTATTATAAACATACCTATTATGGATACAGCCAAACCTACATTTAGATTCGTAGCAACGATAAAATTAATCTTGTCTGACTATTCTCGCCCTGTGTGGGATCAAACCAGTAACATGCCATGTGTTATTAGGTAGACTGGCTACCAAATTTATTTTTCTTATACTACTTCGGCGGCAAAAAAGCATACGGTCCGCTTTATAGTAACCAGTTACCGTAGCCTATGGATGCTTGCAATACCGGTTATTTCTTGCGTGTTTTAAAATGGAGTATCTCTGAGATAGAAAAACGTTTCTTTTAAAACGCATCCCTAGATAAGCGCGGGCTAAATTGCCGCGGGCTAATTTGCAGGCTCTAATATTCATTAAGAGGTGGTGGCCGAATGGGAAACTAACCGACTTGCACGCAAGAGGTGCGAGTTCGATCCCGGGTGGCAGTACCAATGTGAATTTCACTTTGTGGAGTTTATTATGTACTAATCAAATGATTCGTCATCTGCTAACGGTGAAGGAAAACATCGTGAGGAAACCCACATGTCTTAGAAAAAATTCTTAAGACATGTCTGATTCACCAACCCGCATTAGGCCAGCGTGTGTGAATTAAGGCCTAAACCCGCTCTCTCTTTCTTGATAGAGGAGAGGAGACCCGTGCCCAGCAGTGGGTCATACATATATGGGTTGCTATTATTATTATTGTTGCTGGCTTCTTATACTACTTCGGCGGAAAACAAGCATACGGCCCGTTTGATGATAACCAGTTACTGTAGCCTATGGACGCTTGCAATACCGGGTATTACTTGCGTGTTTTAAAATTGAGTATCTCTGAGATATAAAAACGTTTCTTTAAAAACGCATCCATTGAGCATATTTTAAATGCTTATAGTATCTGTTTTTGTCTGCATTTTGTTTGCTTATGCGCAATGGTGACCTGTACTTGACGCACAGGAACATAACTAATCCACTTTATGTAGTACTCATATCTGAATTAAACGTTTAGGAATGTAGCCTTTACTGTTATAAACATTTGTAATTGATGGATATCTATCATGTAGAAAATATATACCACGGACATCATAACGGGCTCGCGGCCCTTAAATGTCAATGTCGAAACTCGCCGAATTTGTCTCCAAAAAAAAAACAATTTAGTCGTCAACTGAGTCACGAATATTTAATTTATTTTGACAAAGTACACTTAAGATAGGGTCCGCATTTATAGATCTTATATTTAATATCGTGTAATAAGTATATTATTAAGATTTATGTAACAATCATGACTATTTAAACGAGAAACTAGAGGAAAGTTGTTAGGAAGCGCAGAGGTAAGTATGTGGATGTTCGAACACTAAAGACTTAAAAAACTATAGACTTGCCTTAAAAGGTCTACACCTTTTAAGGCAAGTCTATAGATTTTGAAGTCTGGCAGTATACAAGCGAGCAAGTCGGAATAGAGAAGGACCTCCACATTACAGAAGACCACAGCCAAATAACTACACACAGCGGCGTAGTTCTTATCCTGTGTGGGAGTACAGGATTCCAGTGCTTATGTAGGGATGCGTTTTTAACAAAACGTTTTCCTATGCCAGAGATTTTCATTCTCCATCCATTAAAGCCTTGGTGTCAAAAATGGTTGGCAACACACAAGTGATACTTCTAGTATTGCAAGCGTCGATCAGCTACGGTTACTGCTAACCATTGAGCGGGCCGTTTGCTTGATTGTCACCGTAAGTAGCTTTTTACTAGTATTTTATCCCTGCATCACTCGTAATGTTTGACTGGTAGAGAATGCATTAACTGGTAGAGAAGGCTAATACAAAGAAAGACTGACTGATTCGTTAACTTGTCATTTTCCTCAAATGTTTCTTAATTGACGTAACTGAGCACTAAGAAGGGATGCGAGAAGCCAAAGATCTTGAGAAGGTCCAGTCGAGCAGTGGATTGCGATAGGCTGATGCTGATGACGAAGAAAAGACAGAGAAGAGATTCTTAGAAATTTAATCCCTAAACGGGTATTTAACCTGGGCGAAGTCGGGGTGGGCCACTATATCGCAAAAAATATGTGAACTATCTATCTATACTAATATTAATAATGTGAAAGTAACTCTGTTTGTATGTATGTTTATTTGATACCTTTTTACGTCTAAATAGCTGAATAGATCTTGATTAAATTAGGCCAGGAGATAGATGGTATTATTTTTAACCGCAATTACTGACAAACACGCGAGCGGAGTCGTAGGCAACAACTAGTAACAAATAAACCATTAGATTTGTTTGATAGTCAAAGGCAAAAACTAATTCCGCTAGACTTATGTCAAGCACGTAGGCACCCTTACTTATAATAAGTTAACAATCATTGTGGCTCGTTTTAATAAAATAATCCTGTTGAATTCGACCGACACAATAGCTACTAACCACAAAAAAAAAAAAATGATATTTTCGAATCCCAAACCGATTGATGTTTATAAAAAGATTGATGATCAGAAACAATAATAATATTGAATGTTTAACTCCTCTCAATTAACATTAAACAAGGTATAATGTTGTCATGACAAAAAAGAAGGAGACTGATTTGCAAGCTAGATAAGAATGCCTGTGTTATGGATAACCAGGCCTCGGTTCCACGGTGAAAGTCTCGTGTGTACAGGTCTCCAGCGCTCATTTATGGATGCATTAGAGATACTCTATCCAAAGCCACGATGTAAAAACAAACGTCGGCAACACGCGAGTTTTACCCATGACTCCATCCGCGTTTGGTTGTCGGTTATCGCGGTAAAATAGTAACCTATGTACTTCCACAAGATATATTCTATCTCCTCGCCAAGTTTATTATTATTCTCTTAATTCAAATTATCAGAAAAAAATAATTTTAAAATATAGCTTAAACTATATGTACATTTAGAAACGAAAAAAAGATACGATTAGGTTGTGGAATGAGCTTCCTGCCGAGGTTTTCCCGAGAGAATATAGCATGGGGTTCTTCAAGAAAGAGTTATAAGGTTTCTAAAGGGTCGCCAACGCGCGAGTGATACTCCTGGTGTTGCAAGCGTCCATAGGCTACGGTAACTGCTTACCATCAGGCGGGCCGTATGCTTGTTTGACTATTTGGAAGTAGAAAAAAAAAGATACCCACAAATTTTGGGTCTCCATTTTTAATTTTTTTTCGAGCTCCTATTATTTGTTACCTTTTCACAACTGAACAGCTGAACGGACTTCTAGTAAAAGTTGGCAAGATGGTGCTTTAGGGTACTTTTATCACGACAACAGACATCATCATCTATGCGGGTGGAACCGCGTGCAACATCTAGTGAGTACAATAAAACACATTCTACGTTCTGCCAGCTACATACCACACAGCACAACTCGGGTCGCACGCGCATCCAAACAGCTGCATTCCTTATTGAAATGAAGCTAGCGTGTATCTCACGCCATAACACTGATAATTACCCACCTATTCCTATGGAGATCATCTTCTTAATGACTTATGGTACCTAATTAGAGACTCTATATAATATACAAATATTATTAAGTTATAGGCGATTGATTATTTATTAGACTGTTTGAGGCTCAAATTTGTGTTTTAAGCTACTTAGGTGGTACAAGCAGTCAGTAGCCTTCACGATTACAATGCCTAGGACTCACGTGTCACCAATCCAAAAATCATCACACCAGGATTTTGTGATGAGGTATCCCACAACAAAGTACCTACCGAAATATGGTTGCAGCGCTGTTCAGACAATCCCATAGTTCTATGAGATAATAATGCGATGAATCAAGGCCTATCGCCTTTGCTGAAGCACGCAGGCACAGGTAATTAATAGGCAGTGAGAAAGGGTTAAGTGTTTTTTTATACTACCAAGGAGGCAAACAAGCTTACGGCCCGCCTGATGGTGAGCAGTTACCGTAACCTATGCCCGCTTGCAACACCAGGGGTATCACTCGCGTGTTGTCGACCCTTTAGAACCCTTATAACTCAGTACTTGAAGAACCCCATGCTAGAGTCTCTCAGGAAAACCTCGGCAGGGAGCTCATTCCACAACCAACGTACCAAAATGTTACCCCATCTAGGAATTGCCCGCAGAAAACATATTTTACAGATGTATGGAACTATACGGCTGCTAAACTTCTCTCTCGTAGATAAATAATAGCTGTGAATCATAAATATCGCACAGAGAAGTCTAGAGAAGACAATACCTATTATGCATTGTATCATTATATAAATTCATTGTCTAACTGGTACAATGATGTGTTATACAAATATTTTACATAGCTCAATCCTGAGGCCTGTATACTATGTATGTATCTCACCATCAGTGAGATTAAAAGAAAAACTATCGTGTGAATAAAATATCATCAATATCTCTTGAATAAAGTTGTGTTGAAGGTTCTTTATAATACCCAGATAACAAACAAGACGACGGCCCTCCTAGTGGTAAGCTGTTATCGTGCAATTCTCGAGTGTTGCTGACCTAAAAAAAAGTCCCAGTTTCACTGAGACCTTTGAAAGCGTGACCTGTTCTTTCGATATTAGGTTTTGAAGTCTAAAATTGTAGATAAATCGGAGTGGAACAAAAAGTAGATATAGATCCAGAGCCTCTAGACGAGTGGCATAAGCGATAGTCGAATCGAAAAGTCAAAAAATAAAATGTATGGGATTTGACATTTGAAAATATTTATAAGCCTGACTAATATACAGTACAACGGAATTTCTTTAAAAAAGTGTTTGTAGACGACGACAAAAATAAGATCAAAGATCAAAAAATATAAGTAAGTGACAGGCTGTCATCAGCAATAATGCATCTGACGACAACATACAAACTACTTGGGTGGCAAACAAGCATACGCTTGTAATAGCAGAGGTATCACTTGCGTTTTGCCGACCTATTTTTTACACCAGGGTTTTAAGATTATCCCTAGGATAGGAAAACGTTTCTTTCAAAACGCATCCCTAAATGAGCGCTGAAGACTAAGACTTGTACTTATACCTTATGGTTACCAAGATAAAAAGTGCTATTCTAGACTATAATCTATCTCTGTGCCAAATTTTATCCAGATCCGTTCAGCAGTTTTTGCGTGAAAGAGTAACAAACATACACACACACAAAAATACAAATCTGTCCTCTTTATAATATTAGTATAGATAAACATTCTTGTTTAAAATCATCTTGCAATAAAGGTACCAAACAAAAGACACAAACATTTTTTAACTTCCAAAAATCATCTTCACCCGCGAACAATTTACACCATATTTCAAAACAAAAGAAGTCAAAAGTCACTTGTCACCCGCAGGCGCTGCATGCCAGACATGCGATTATAACCTGCAAACTTATATAACACCCACAAAAACAAACATTTTGAACTCTATCCCAACGACATACGGTAGTTCTTAATGTATTATATCAGTTAAATATGTTGCCGACAAAAGATTTATATGCAAAAATTACCAACAAAATGTTCACCTTTCACGTTTATTTGTAGTATTTAAATAACATCATTCAATTTTCCTGCATTGTATTCATACCAAATTGTATGAATTTTTTGCCATTAAATAATATTTTTCTTTTGATCTTACCAAAATATTTTAAGAGATTGCATAGCCCATAGGCTTGATCTTTGTAAAGTGGCTGGGTGCCAGAAACCAAGGATCATACCAAGCGGCACTCACTTGAAAAGGCCTAATAAGTCCAGCTGTGGACTGCGATAGGCATGGTGATGATGACTGATGACATAGGCCATTAATATTTATTATTTAAATTTTCACAGTAATCCTGACAATTGCTGATAAGACTTAGTGTCTCCTTAACTCAGTGCGTTTAGTTCCACGTCACTAAAACTCGTAACTCTAGAATAAACAGGATTAGCTGAATAAAATATATGTTACTAAGGGTTGAAGGGGAAAATAACTGGCCAATTCATACGAAACGACAACTTCTCTAAGAACGTTTGAGTAGAAAAAGTTGTAGGGACTAGGTGAAAGGAGGAAGACTGAAAACTAAAAAGAAAGTATTCATACAACAAATACATTGTAATCGAATCGTTGAGAGGTTAAAAATAAGTCAGTGAATAAGAAATCGATGTATTTTTTTATACTACCAAGGTGGCAAACAAGCATACGGCCCGCCTGATGGTTAGCAGTTACCGTAGCCTATGGACGTTTGCAACACCAGGGGTGTCACTCACGCGTTGCCGACCCTTTAAAAACCTTATAACTCCATTCTTATTCAGATTTAATCAATCGCCAAGAGTTAAGCTGAATTATAGACTATAGAGGACAAACTTTATGACGATTATCAATAAAAAAATATATTTTATGCCAACTATATAATTATATGTATGTTACATACCTATTGAACTATTTGTAATTTGATTACGAGAACAAAGTATCAATTGAATTTGTCATAAAGTTTACTGGATTCTATAATTTTTAAATAACATCTCTATTAACCACATAGCAAAGCAAAATTTAGAAAATTCCAAAAGTCGTTACAACTTTACTACCAACATAAAAGTTTTACTTATCACCGCTACCAACCTAACAAACGACCGTCAACTACCTATCACCGAAGCTCCATGTGAACGATTATCGATGTATCGATTACATTATCGATATCATTCGATACGCGGCTCGTTCGAATTTTATGCATTCCATATTCGATTCGATTGTAATGCGATTCGGTCTATTCCTATTAATGGGTTATTAAAACGATTTTATTATACGTAGAACATTTATTCTTGGTTCTAATAGTGGTGATTACTACGTAAATCGGTGATGTCTTTTAGAGAATTATTAAAAAAACTGTTGAACAAGTTTTACATAGTAGTTAATTAGTTATTGTTAAGATTTTTATAGCAAAAAAGTCAGCAAACTATCATAATCAAACTCAAGCTATTAGCAGAATAATCTTAACGACTATCATTATTTCAGCTAATATTTATAATATTATGTAAGTAGTTTTTTTGTATATTTTTATTGTATTTATTACTAGCTGTACCCGCGACTTCGTTCGCGTGTTCAGTCTTTTACTGTAAATCTGAAAACTACAAACTTTCATCGGCTGATTGTCATCTTTAGCGGTTACATTTTTAAAAACCTTTCTTAGCGGATACCTATATCGTAATAGCTATCTGAGTGTCTAGTGATTTAAACTGTGCGTTTGTTGATTTGTCAATTACGTTTTTCTTTTGAACATTAAGGTTCTGCAATTAATAAACTTCATAAAGAAATATTCCTTGTTTGTACGATTGTTCTGCTCTTCAAATTGTCTTAGCGCAAACGTGTACAATCTTATGGCCTATCGCATAGCTTATCTGTGCTTAGCTTATGCCCTGTAGAAATTTCTGCATCCATACATTTCGTTTTAAATTGGTCACTTCTAACCTGATAGGATTCCGTGTGGTGACGCATTAAGAATACAAAATATCACCACCCCTTTCTATCCCAAGGGTGTCGTAAGAGTCGACTAAAGGAGCAAGTCAGGCACACAATATCCACTGCAAGAGAAGGAAAATTCGAAATAAAACCCTATACCAATCCGTCTGGCCAGCGTGGTGTAGTAGGCTAATATCCCTCCAAGTGTATGGGGGAGACCCGTGCCCAGGCGTGAGACATTTATAGATTGATATGATGAACCTGATAGGTACTGTTACACAGTTTGGGTGGGCTAAAAAATTTCTAAATTCCTAAAGGGCATAATGGTCCGCCGCAGTGCTCAAGGATTTCAGAAATTTAACTGCATAGTTATTAGATTCCTTTTGATCCATCATTCTATTAATAGAGATATAGTACTCTACATAAGCTCCCGGAACAAAACTAAACAAAAAACCAGTAAGCTGAACCCTATTTAATATAGTCAACCATATTGGTGAGAGTTCAAGGTAAATTCGATATATTATTATATGTGTACTATGTATATAAATCTGAAACCATGCATTTTTTACTTTGTACATACGAAATTTTGGTGCCTATATCCAGCTGTATAATCATATTAACAGTTAGTTTAATTGTACCATTTTAATTTTCTCATTGAATGTGATTAGTTACAGTCATTTAATTACACATTATGTCTGATCTCCATCGACTAATTATTTATCATTGAGAAGTTGGCCATCTGCAGTATACTTTATTAGTTTCACTAACGAATTGATGCTTCCTGAATGCATTTGTTTGATTCATTGCAGTATGCCTAGATAGCATTTGAGAAGTTTCTCAATTCCCTACGGATCCGATCACCAGAACTGTTTTTTTTAATGAGAACAATATGAAAAACTATCCATTCAATTGCAAAATGTTTTTTAAGATAAATTTTTCAGATAGGGGAGGAATTCCACCTTACAGAGAACCAACGCCTTAGAAGACGACAGCCAAATAACTATACACAGCGGTGTAGTTCTGTTCCTGTGTTTTTTTTTTTTTTTTTTTTTTATACTACTTAGGTGGCAAACAAGCATACGGCCCGCCTGATGTTAAGCAGTTACCGTAGCCTATGGACGCTTGTAATACCAAAAGTATCACTTGCGTGTTGCCAACCCCATTTTTTTTTTACTCCAGGGCTTTATGGTGGGAGTATCCCTGGGATAGGCATACGTTTCTTTCAAAACGCATCCCTAAATGAGCGCTGGAGACCTGTACTCACACACAGGAACACAACTACACCACTGTGTGTAGTTATTTGGCTGTGGTCTTCTGTAAGGTGGAGGTCCTTCCCCAGTCGGGCTTGCTCGCTAGTATGGTGCCCTACCTCTCTTTTGTGTGTGAGTATAGGACTCCAACGCTCACTTAGGGATCAATTTTGAAAGAAACGTATTCCTATCCGATGGATACTCAAACTCAAACTCAAACTCAAAATTCATTTATTCATTTAGGTTACAAGGTAACACTTATGAAGGTCATAAATTATGAATAAACCAGAAAGATGATGTCAGCAAAATTTTCCTACGGCTAGTTCGCTGACGTGGAGCCTTGAGAAGAACTAGCAAGAAACTCAGGCCACTCTTTTTAATCGCCAGATAGTTACAATCTTTTGTAAAATACAAGTATGATAGCATGCAAGCTGATGCAGACAAAACACGATACTAACTATATTGATAAAAGAAGGTAATCGTACTTAGTACTGGTCGTGCGAGATAAAAAAAAAAAAAAAGTATGATGTTAAAGTCTGCTTCAATTTACATATTGCTATTAAAGAATAAGGCAATATGTGAACAGTGACAATTTATATTGTAAAATTTAACGTATTGCTACTAAAGAAATAAACAAAGAAAAAAAAAAGAAAAAGTACAGAATTAACACTAGAATTCACAATGTGCCTCACGTCACAAATAAGAACTTATGTACTAAGCTGATTTATTGTAAATTAAACAAACAACTATATAATGCAACTAATTCCAAGATTTTTTATCGTTCAAATAATCATTTATTGTATAATAGCCCTTCCCTATGAGATGATTTTTAATAGTAGGTTTAAATTTGTGTAAGGGCAAATTCATTATCTCTTTCGGTAAATTGTTAAAAAAACGTATACCGAGTCCTACAAATGAATTATGCACTTTGTGTAAACGATGGTACGTGCCAACTAACTTATGTTTATTTCTGGTATTTACTGAATGAATATCACTGTTCTTACTATATAGATCAATATTCTGTTTAACAAACATAATATTTGCAAATATATATTGAGATGCAACTGTTAAAATACCTATTTCTTTAAAACGTTCTCTAAGAGAAACTCGTGAGCCTAGGTTGTAAATTGAGCGTACAGCTCGTTTCTGAATTAAGAAAATAGTTTCAATATCAGCAGCCTTGCCCCACAGCAATATGCCGTAGGACATGACGCTGTGAAAATAACTAAAATAAACTAATCTAGCTGTATCTACATCAGTAAGTTGTCTTACTTTACTAACTGCAAAAGCCGCAGAGCTAAGCTTACCTGCGAGGCATGATATATGGGCTCCCCACTGAAGTTTACGATCTAAAGTTAAACCCAAAAAAACTGTAGACTCAACAAGTGAAATAGCTTCATTATTAAGACTTAAATTAGTGATAACACTTCTTACGTTAGGCATGGTAAATTTAATGCATTTAGTTTTTTTTGAATTTAACAGTAGATTATTTGATGTGAACCAGTCCAGGACTTGTGCGAGAGAACCATTTACAACATCAAAGTTACTTTCTTTACGGTCAATTTTGAAGAGAAGTGATGTATCATCTGCAAATAGCACTATGTCGCACAAATCCTGTACAAAGAAAGGTAAATCATTTACATACACTAAAAAGAGAAAAGGACCTAGAATTGAACCCTGGGGCACGCCCATTGCTATAGGTAATCCAGAAGACCTATTTCCATTTACATCTACGTATTGAACCCTGTGACTCAGGTAGGCAGCAACAAGATTAAGTGCAGCGCCCCTAATACCGTAATGACTTAGCTTTCGCAAAAGCGTATTGTGTTCAACGCAGTCAAAAGCTTTAGAGAGGTCACAGAATACACCAATAGCATCCATAGAATTTTCCCAGGCATCAAAGATATGTTTTATTAATGTAATACCTGCATCTACGGTGGAGCGACCCTTTGTGAAACCATATTGCTCTTTGTGTAATAATTTATGTAAGTTAAAGTGACTCTCTAATTGCTGCAGTATAACTTTCTCAAAGATTTTACTAATAGCGGGCAATATGGATATTGGTCTAAAGTTAGTAGGGTCGCTCTTAGATCCATTTTTAAATAACGGTATCACTTTACTGTGTTTCATTAAATTGGGAAACACACCTGCATCCACACATCTATTAAATATTACAGCCAGATGTGGCGCTATATTAAAAATAATATTTTCAACTAATTTAACAGAAACACCCCATAAGTCACCAGTTTTTTTTGAATTAAGCGACTTAAAAACTTTAATTATATCATTGGGGTCTATATATTTAAAACTAAATAGGTCACTGCACTCTTTCACGCTGCGCCTAACCAAGGATTCAGCTTTGACTGGGCAAGAATTCAAGCTGCTGGTTGTGCTTGAAGGAATGTTTACAAAAAAATTGTTGAAGGTTTGAGCTACATCTGTATTATTTGAAATTATTTTATTGTTAATATTCAATTGAAAATTATTATCTCGCAATTTAATACGACCAGTTTCATTATTAATTATATTCCAAGTAGTTTTTATTTTATTGTCAGACTGCTTAATTTTGTTACTTAAATATAATGATTTAGCAGCTGCACATGTCTTTTTAAAAGTTTTCGAATAATCTCTAACATACTGAGCAAATTCTGGCTCAAAATTATATTGTTTCATTCCATAAAGTTCATACAACTTAGTTCTACTTTTGTAAATTCCTGATGTTGCCCAGTCACAGAATTTGATGTTAGCTTGTGTAGTAAATGTCTTAGATTTAAAAATAGTATTGTATTCCAATTGAATTACATTAAATAATGACTCGTATAGATCATCAGGATCATTCTGGATTAGACTAATATTGGTGACTTTGGCGGCAATACTCTCATTGAAACGTTTTAGGCGAACAGAGGTCATTGGCCTACACGTGATCTTGTTCACTTTAACAGGTGTACTTAAAGGAAATCCAGCTTTTTGCCCGCAATGATCTGAAGTTAAGTCACTTAATATAGTCTTATATAGGTACTGACAGTTATAAAAAATATTGTCTAAGCATGTTGCAGAATGAGAGGTGATTCTGGTCGGTTCAGAAAATAAAAAATCTAAATTGAAAGACTTAAATAAACTAATTAATCTAATACAAAATTGTGACTGCTCAAGTAAGTTAACATTAAAATCACCACATACTATAACATGCTTTTTTCCAAAACCTAAACGTTTTAAAACCTCTTCCATAATTGCTTCGAATAAGTTGAAGTCGCTCTGCGGTGGACGGTATACACAGACTATGATATGTTCTACAAGCTCAACAAAAGACATTTCAATAGTGCGCTCGATAGAAAGATTTGCTATATCTTTACGTTCCTTACAAATTGTACTATTTTTAACATATATTAGAGAGCCACCACGAATAGCCTTCTTTCTTACAAATGCACTAGAAATATTGTAATGTTCATTATTAAATAATAATAATTGATCACTCTTTAACCAATGTTCAGTAACACAAAGCACATTAATACTATGTTTGTTTAAAAATAAATCTACTTCTAATTCCTTGCCGGATAAGCCCTGAATATTCTGGTGCACTATGTTTAGACTATAATATGTCTGCCTATCCTTTGTCACATCTAGTAGTTTAAACTATTAGATGTATGTAAATTGTTATTGGTAGTGTTCATACTACTGAGTTCTACCAAATCCTGCAATACCCTATGAGTACCTGTGTCGGTAAATAAATTAAATGCTAATAATTTAGCAATTTGTCGCTTATAAAATAAGGAAAGATACATAGTATCTTCGGTTAATAAAAAATTACTAATAAATTTATTAGTGTCGAAAAATAAAATGAAGTCGCGAAGGCGACATGTACTATTATATATTAATAGATTAAGATTTTCTATATGCCTGTTTTGATTATGTGATAAGGCATAAGAATATGGCAAGGCACAAATAATAAACCTACACCCTAAACTATCATGAAGTGATATCATTACTTCAGTTAACTGTAGTATATCTTTTTTTGTGACAGATAAGCTGTCACCAAGTAAAATAATCCCTGTGGATTGATCATTAAAATGAGCAGACTTAACACTATTAATAATACTAGCAAACTGTCTTCCAGGTGAACAAATATTTGTGACGCGGTACTCAGTATGACTATTAATTAAACTGCCCAAACCCTTGCCTAATTGGTCAGAAAAAATAATTACATTTTTGCTATTAGATGCTGAATGTGTTATTGAGTCAGTGGAACTACATTCAGGATCATTGTAAAGTAATTGTTCACAGTTGAGCGTCTGTGTTTGACACATAGGTGACATATTACTGTTAGGTGTTGTTTGTGAACACGTTAAACACACCTTATTATTGGTAAGAGAAATCACCTGTTTCAGGTTCTCGTTACCAACCCTCGCAATTTCATCATATTTAAGGATGTACTCACGTGTTTCCACCTCATGTTCATGGATAATTCTAGTAAGCGTGGACTGTAGCTCTGTAATTTTCAATTCAAGCTCATGTGTATCCTGCTCATACATTAATCTGCTCCCATCTAATGGCCCTGGTGTAAAAAATGGGTTGGTAACACGCAAGTGATACCTTTGGTACTGCAAGCGTCTATAGGCTATGGTAACTGCTTAACATCAGGTGGGCCGTATGCTTGTTTGCCACAAAAGTAGTTCTATCTCAGCCATAAGACATCCACTGCTCGACATAGGCTTCCCGCAAGGTTTTCCACATCAGTCGGTCCTGAGCTGACCCTGTCCATCAGTTGCCTGCGACCTTTACCAGGTCTTCGGTCCACCTAGTTGGAGGCCTGCCCACGCTGCGTCTTCCAGTTCGTGCTCGCCACTCTAGAACCTTTCTGCCCCAACGACCATTGGTTCTGCGAGCTATATGCCCTACCCATTGCCACTTAATTGAGGCAATTTTTCGAGCTTTGTCGATCACTTAAAAAAGAATATTACAAATCGGCCCTTAAATGACGATGTTTAGGGATAAAAAAAAACAATGCAATTATTTTAGGGAACCTCATCTTTTAAAAGTCAGTTAAAAATATATATCAGTTAAGTATTCCGATGAGACAGAGGCCGATCACGCGTTTCGCTGTGAGTAATTTTTGTGGTCGCAGATAGACACATAGTATCATGGACTTTTTTTTTACATCTATTTAGGAATAACATTGCCTCCTACGGCAAAAAGATTTTGTCTAGTCGTTTAACTATCATCGTAATACTTCAGCCAATTCACACTCACAAAACTATAATGGAAGAATTACGCCATCACCTGGTGAAAATCGTATTAAATTTTATTGGGTAGTTATTGAGTTTATCTTGACCAGACAGATTCGGTGGAGTGTTTTCTTTTCTCTGCTGCTTTCCTGATTACCTAAATTAAAGTATTGTTATATGTTAGCGCCTACAAAAAATGAAATAGCAATTATTTTATAGGCGTTACTAATTTAGTCAGTGATTGTCTGAGGTCTTGGCATTATTTACCCCTATTTTTTTTTAAATAAAATATAGCCTATGTTACTCGCAGATAATGTAGCTTTTTAATGGTGAAAAAATTTTTAAAATCGGTCCAGTCGTCTTTGAGTTTATCCATTACATACAAACAAACAAAAATACAAATCTTTCCTCTTTATAATATATACAAATCTTTCCTCTTTATAATATTAGTATAGATATAGATTTTGTATTTTATATATACATGTATATTAATATTTATGTATATTTTTGTAAATTTCTGTATATCTTATTCATAATCATTAAATGAGAATAATTGCACCTACCATATTTTATCTCTGCACCCCTAAAGGTTGACTGGTAGAAAATGCCTTAAGGCATTAAGTCCGCCGTTGTACAATTTTATTATGTGCAAAAGTTTAAATAAATAAATAATCTCCTCCTAATGGTCAGTGATTATAGTAACCTATACAATGATATAGGCGAAACCTGCAAGTAGTTTATTCAGTAAGTATCAGTATTAGATTTGAGTAAAATAATTTTTACCCCATGTTATATTTTGTGCCAATAATGTATGAAAATTTTGCTTGAGATGCATTATTCTAGATGATTTATAGTGCAGAAATCATAAACAGAATTTTAAATTATGTTATGTGGATTTCTGTTTTCGAAAGGCAAAACTGCGTCGATTATTACGAATCGATGTGGACGTCTGTTTTTCATAGGCAAAACTGCGTCGATTATTACAAATCGATGGTTGCATCATCTCAGCCCATAAACGTCCCACTGCTTGGCACGGGTCTCCTCCATACACTGGAGAGATATTAGCCTACTATACCACGCTAGCTAGACGGGTTGGTATAGGGTTTTGTTTCGAGATTTCCCTCTTTTGCAGTGGATATTGTCTGCCTGACTTACTCCTTTAGTCGACTCTTACGACCCCTCTCAGGATGGATCGGGGTGGTGACATTTGTATTCTTAATCCGTCACCACACGGACTGTTTATCGATTTCTAATTAGGTGTTATATCAGCTATCTGAAACCCTTACTCGAATTACAAATATCGATGCTACCATCTCGAACACATATCACCTAACATAAATAATGTGTTTGAATTTACTAATGTGACATATCGTAAATAACAAAGCGGTGTTTTACAAGATTGAACTTCTAATCTTATTACCTTGAGAGAAAGCAATTAAGTTTGTGTAAGTAGGATGGAGATGGTAGTAAAATTATTGTTATTCTATCGTTGGGATCAGTGTGAACTTTTACTAATTTTATAAATCCGAATGCTTGGATAGATGGATGGATGGATGTTTGTTACTCAATCACACCAGGACGGCTGAACAGATCGAAATGAAATTTGGCATGGATATAGATTATAGCACATAGGCTACTTTTTATCCAGAACATTCTATTCCCGTGGGATTGTACGCGCAGGCGTAGCCGCGGACGGAAACTAGTGTCATAAAAATTGAAGAGATTTTGTTCCAACCTTCCTAATAGTTAATTACTCCATTAATAAGGTTAAGGTTGCCGTAGTCTTTGACATAAGTGCCGTAGTCAATGCTAGGGGCATTTAGCATGCGTTACCGACTTTAAAACGTACCTATAGGTATCACTAAACTAGACTAAGTGTTGTGGGTAATCCTAGGACAAGAAAAAATATTTTTATAATCGATTTCCTGAAATTGGTACCTGTACCTCAAATAACGGAGCAAGAGATTAGAAACGTTATGTTTTACCGAATTACGAATTAGTTAATTGGCTGTAGTGTTCTATTAGACCAGCCCCTCTAGACAAGTGGCATAAACGGTAGTTGAATCGAATAGAATTGTCAAAGAATATTTGAAATTTGACGTAAGTGTACGACGTTATATCGTTAACTTATGTCAAATCTCATACATTGTTTGACAATTCTATTCGATTCGACTACCGTTTAAGCCACTTGTCTAGAGGAGCAGGGTTCTTCCCCTGGTGGTCTTCTCGCTTATCCTTCTTCGTATACATATTTAGTTTACAAGCACTTTGTACTAACGGTACCTTCAAACTACACATTAAGTTGAAATCACGAACATTCGCAATACAGGGCCGGACTAGGTTAAGTAACTCAATAGATTTAATATGGTATAAACAATCATAAATTATACTCTGACCAACGGCAAATGAACCAAGTAATTTATACAAGAAAACATATAAAACATAACTATAATAAAATATAAAATTTATGAAAATTTATTATAAATTAATTAACATTTTTTGTAGTAAGTAAACTTAGTAATAATAACATTTTTCTTTATAGAGCGGAGGTAGCTAGCAGAGTGGGAATGTAACCGACTAATACACATGACGTGTGAATTCGATCCCAAATGACAATATCAATGTGAGTTTCACTTAATAAAATTTATTAGTAGATACGGCTCGTTTCTAGACGGGAATAATTTAATTTCATCGCCTCGAAAATAAAAAGATGGCCAATTACATAATTATATTAAATCCTCTCCCTTAATCTCATTATTCAAATACCAACAACAATCTAGCCATGGGACAGGTGCCCCATTTGTAATGTTTTGATCATACCTTCAATCAAAGTAGTTTGTAAGAATCTGCGCGCTTTTCTCATGGTTTGTTAGCAGATCCGCCCGCGTGGATGTCGGTTATCGCTGTAAAAAGTAGCCTATGTGTTATTCCAGACCATAATCTATCTCTGTGTCAAATTTCATCCGTTCAGTAGTTTTTACGTGAAAGAGTAACAAACATCCATCCATTCATACATCCATCCATCCATCCATGCTCACAAACTTTCACATTTATAATATTAGTAAGGACGTTTATAAGTTTATTATAAACGTAATAATCTGATTCTACTCATGAGAACAATGCTGTACAATATGGCCACTGGCCACGCATTTGTGATACACATTGGTACATGATAATACCTCACGGCCTTTAATCAGCAGTACCTTCCTACCTTATTACGTTGAAGCATTGTTGAGTACCAGGCCACCATAACTCGACATTAGGTCATTATTCCGATCTAAGTAGGTAGGCGCGGTTCAACCGGTCACAGTTGAATCACTAAACGCACACTATAAGCTTCCTAGTGTATTATGAGCTCCTAGTACTTAAGAAGTATCGGAGTAATACTAAGGGAAGCGGAACTTGAAATGAGAACTAGCTTTGTGAATGAGGAGAAATTGTAAATCGTTTGCTCAACTCACGGTTCATAAAACTTAAGGGTCTTTATAAATTCGCTTATCGAACAACCAAAAGGGAACCCGATAGTATTTTGTATCGATTCGTCGTACGTCGGTTACGATCGTTAAGTTGTAGTCGATATAATACTGCTGGGAACTGTGTACTACACTTGGGATATTGTATTAAAATATTTCAAGTAAGCTGTGAAACTTAGACTAAAACTATGTCGGCCATTTTGTCGACAATGATAGAGAAGATGTCTGACGAGATGGACTAGCAAGAAGCTTAAGGCTTATGATATCGCCAACGACCTTGAGCATTTGGACGAAGCAAACACGACCTTATTCTTTAGGCGAGCGCGGGGATACAAACAGATGTACTCTTTGAATGGACGTCTTATTAATTTTTATTATCGCCTTATTAATTATATTAATGACAAAACCATATTATAATGCACAGCTTGTACCTACATTAATACTGTATTTTTTGGCAGTCATTTGTCTATAAATGCCAACAAAAAATGGTTTCATTTACACCTCTTTTTCATCATTTTTTGAGAGAGGGGCCTCAAGCCACTTTTCTGTTGCCAGATATTTAAATTTTACATAAGTTAATGGCAAAACTAAAACATCATAAAATAAAACATCACAGTTATTTGTTCATATCGATAAGTACACACTATGAAAGTCGCTATGCGGACTAGCTACTATAATACCTTAAACGAAATTCAACATTAGTTATGAAACATGAGAACCTGTAGAACTACGAGTATCTGGCGATTGAGCTCTACCACACTTGTCTCCTCGGTCAGCAAATCTGGCAATAGGTAAATTAGCTGACGTCTCATTTGGCATTTTTCATCAACCTGAATGAGTGTCAATGTGTGACTTATCGGTGTGAACATTTGTTAATATCGATAAGTCACACATTCATTAAATTATCCTGTGATATTTTATCTAAAAAACAGAAAAGTGTCGCCACTTATCCCATTAATTTACTCACAGGAAGGCCAAAGACCCGTCTGTGTCGATCTTATATTATTACACTACTATCTACATGATTTAATTCAATAAATCCACCTGGATTGACATTATTCTTGAAGACATTATCAATCAGATTGTCAAACCGAATCTATTTTTATACCGATACAATATAAATGTAACAGTCTGATTCAATCGTGGCGTGTGGTGTCAGTGGTGTCACACGTCGAACCGTCGCACATTGGACAGTTTTACAAGCACACCTCTGAGGTATAACGTCTAGACGAATGGACGTGACCACAATTATATTATTATGTTGTGTGTGGTCAGTGACATTATTACTCTTTAATAAAAAAATATAGCTACTAAATCTTACTATCTTTATAAAAAAAGTTGAAGACTTTGTTTAAAACAAAGCTAAACTCATCTATTCATCTAGATTGCCTTGGTGGTCCAGTGGTCGCAGTATGCGCCATGGACATGCGCCCAGCTATGCACGAGGTTGTGGGTTCGATTCCCATACAGGACAAAACTTTGTGTGGCCCACAAAGAGTTGTCCTGAGTCTGGGTGTAATTTGTGTCCGTTAATTGTATGTTTGTAAAGTCCCCCGCGACACAGAGCCTGTTCTTTAGCGCGGGAGTTTTCTTTTAAAAAAAGAAAAAAAAAACCGTATGTCTCCTTGGTTGTAAAAAAAAACCAAGCACAAGCCAAAAATCGAACTCACTACCTTCTTTACCTCCTACCCCGTTTAGCAGTCTAACTATACAACTATTTAGAACAACAAACGGTCGTAAAAATATTCGTGATGTAATGTGTAATAAAAAAGACAAAGTTACAATAAAAAGGCATTCTCAACTTTAGGAAGTAACCTACTATTACTAGTAACTGTCATATTCGGCTAAATATGTGAAGTGGACAGGCTTGCCAAAATTAAAGCGAATTAATATTTAGTTCACGATTCAAAAGTGTACCGTGCAGTGTCTGGGTTTGAAGTTTGAACTCACGAATACAATGTATCTGTCTGTCCCAAATTCATGACATAGCCAAAATTTTGTTCAAATTGCACAGAACAGGGAAATCGTGGCCACACGAATGTTGTAGTTTTATTTTTATCTAGTCATTAGACATACTTAATTATTTGAACTAAGAATAACCATCACGACTTTTAACTAAATGGGTATACAGACGTGCACACTCACGGTTTATCTAACATGTTCGGTCTCATTATTATATAGGTAACTAGCTAATACTAATATAAAAATGTACTTACGTATGTTTTTTGTCATGTAGTTTAAGGTCTCATATTGACTGATTCATGAAAACTATTGGGTGACTGGCTACTAGTTCTTGGTTGTCCCAGTTGCCTGTCTGCTCACTCAAAGTATAAACAGACGATCGAACTTGGTTAAGGCCGAACCACGAACATGGTGCGCTCCGAACCATATTCGCTCGTGTAGTGCATGGTCCGCCGGACATTATTATTATTAATATCATTATAATATGGTTCGGAGCGCACCATGTTTGAGGTTCGGCCCGAACCAAGTTCTATCATCTGTTTAATACTTGTATCCTGCACCTAAGACCGAACCGGGTGCCAAATAGTGGGCACAATATTATAGTCTAGAATCTGATACAAGCATTTCTCAATGATAAAATTATTACATTTTACTAAATTCGGGAATCGAACCCGATACCTCAGCACAACAATCTTACGCACAACCACTGCGTTACAGACGCAATCGTAATAATAACTGATAAATAAAATGTCATCATAATATCCTCACAACTATGTATTTTTAATTGTCCGATGAAGTTGTTAAGCGAAGTGTCAATGTCTTATCCTGTGGTGTAAGTCAGATATGCGCCCGCGCAGGCAAAATGGTAATGCGCGCGATCTACCGAGATAATAACCACGTGCAAGTACATGGGTTTCGTTTTAACGAAGGCTATATTTGGATTATGTTGTAATTAGACCCTTAGTAGACGACTTAAATTTGTCCACGAGGAACAAAAATCCGCATAGCAATGATGAAAAATAAGTTATTCATAATGCTCGGAATATGAACGGCTGCCAGAATAGGAATACTGAATGTTGTGAATTGTGCATGGTTAACCAATAATAATGTTAGTGTAGATTTTGACAATTCAACCTTCTCACAACGAAGTCTTGACTAAAGGTTTCGACCAGATTGACAGACACAAACCACGGCCGGTGTAACCTGGTCGAACTTTAAGCAAAGTTAAGGTAAATAATACATAATTGATCACGTTTATACTTACGCTTTGTTTATATAATATTGTATATCATGCAAAGAGAATGTTTTAGAAAAAAACTTAATCAGTATACGTATGGTATAGTGTACGTAGGGTTTAACAATTAATACACTACGATAAACATATCGGAATAATTTTATAGTAAAATTATCATTTCTTTAATTAAATTATTTTTATAAAATTATCATTTTGCCACTATTTACTCATTTTACTGGTGTGAAATAACTAGTTTTTAATAACTAGGTACTCTAGCGCCCCGCCCCGCCGTCAGCAACCTTTCTTCTACTGCTGACCCTCTAGACAAGTGGCATAAGCGATAGTCGAATCGAAAAGTAAAAAAAATATACATTTTATTATTATTTAAAGCAACCTTCTTCCATGTTTTTAAAGCCAGTCTATAGTTATTACTAGAAGCGTAGACCTTATTTAGAAAGTCAATCGTATATCAAAGTCGCGCGACAGCCAACACTAAAGTTAGACCATTGTATACTTTCTCGGGCTAAGCCTAGCTCTGTCTAGGTCAGGTGTGTTAGGAAAATTATCTACTTATTACTAGAAAGATTTTTTTATACTACTTGGCATACGGCTCACTTGATGTTAAGCAGTTACCGTAGGCTGTGGACGCTTGCAATACCAGAGGCATCACTTGCGGGTTGCCGACCCATTTTTTAGACTATGTTTAAGTCCATCTTAAAGCCATGGTGTGAAAAAATGGGTCGGTATCCCTGTTAAGAGGGAGTAACCTGTACTCACACACAGGAACTCAACTACAGTGGTAAGTGTTTGGCTGTTTTTTTCTGTAAGGTGAAGGGTCTGCCCCAGTCTAGCTTGCTCGATGCCCTACCCTTCAAAAATATAAATTATTCAGTTATGTATTCCGTTATTTTAGTGATAAAATAAAAGTAAAAAAATATATAAAATAAAAACATTGTCAATACCTATAACATTTGAGGGTTGCCCTCGATTTCCCTGGGATTCCATCATCAGATCCTGACTTGGTGCTAATTGGACCACCTCAAGAGTACTCTTTCAAATGAAAAAAGAATTTTGAGAATAGGTCCACAAATGGCGGAGAAATCGGTGAACATACATTTAAAAAAAATTAAAAAATACAGTACATACAGTCGAACATCTTCCTCCTTTTCTGAAGTCGGTTAATAAATAATATTTATTTTTATGAATGGTAAGCAGTTACCGTACCTTTTGGATGCAAACAGTACCAGAGGTCACTTCGTGTTGCCGATCCAAAAATAATCACCAGGGTTTTGTAGTGGAATTTCTCTAGGATAGGATAACGTTTCGTGGAAAACGCATCCGAACAACGAACACAACTACACCGCTGTGTGTTATCATTAAGCTGTGGTCTTCTGTAAGGTGGAGTTCCCTTTCCAGTCGGGCTTGTTCACTAGTATGGTGCTCTATCTCTTGTACTCTTAGTGCTTACTTATTAGTATAAAAAAATAATATAAACAGCATCTTAATATGACAAACTCTTTCATTTAAAGATAATAAAAAGATTCAGCTCAGTAGCCGACGCCCTTAATGACAAATCTATACTAATATTATAAAACTGAAGAGTTTGTTTGATTGAACCCGCTAATCTCAGAAAGTACTGGTTCGATTAGAAAAAAATATATTTTTGTTGAATAGTGTATTTATCCAGGAAGGCTATAGGCTATATAACATCGCGCTATGATCAATAGGATCGGAGCAGTAGTGAGATATGTTGCAAAATCGGGGAATATATTCCAAACTAGCTGACCCGGAAAACTTCGTACCACCTCAAAATCAATAAATAACACTTAACTTTTAAATTTAATTTGATTTCTAAACTACTTTTAAATTTAATTGATTTTTAAACGGCGGGACAAACATCAAATGTTTGACAGGTAGGATATAGGATAGTTTCAAGCGAAATTGTTGTTTTTACTATATTCCAAGTATTTTTCTCATATTTACAAATCATTCAAAACCAAAATTAGCCAAATCAGTCCAGACTAACGAACATCAATTGATTTTATATAATATATATAGATTACCACGCGGACGAAGTCTCGGGCGAACCCTAGTATATACGAGCATATAATATAATCACAATGCTTGCCGTGACTTTAGCAAGGTGTCACCGCGTTTATCACAACGGACACCGACGTGCACTTTTTTGCATGCACTTCATGACAACACACGTCAATGATTTACAGGATATGTCCTAATTGAGGAATGAGTTAAGTATCTGTTGTTTTTGGTCGCGTAAAAATTCCCGAGACAACAATATTTAAGGAAATTTAAAATAAGTACAGATTAAAGAATGTGTAAGATAATTATAACACAGTGGGATTGTTAAAAATACTGTATTTAAGAAATTTTTACCATTGTACAAATTAAATACAAACTATTATCGACCTATCACAGTCCGCTGTTGAACATATGCTTCACCAAGTGTACACCATTTTATCATGATCCTCAGGTTATTGCATCCAAACTATTGAAGCGATAAAAAAATTGATTTGACAACTTATACTTATTCCCTATGGCCCGACTAGTTTCATAAAGTCCTTAGTTTGAATTTTGAGCCACTGTTCGTCTCCTGATATTGTACCGCAAAGACACTGCGGTCAAGACCAAAAGACCCTAGTTGAATACGCACCTAGATGCCTATCCCCATATATTTAAAAGTGGATGTTGGCTGCGGCTCCATCCGCGTTGATATCGTTTATTGGCTAAAAAAGTATGGCTAAAAAAGGGCCAAATTAAAAGTACCCGGACTCGATGTTCATGCATGAAGAGGTTGATGAATGTAGAGGAGGCGAAGGAAGTACGTTTGGATCGAAGCAATTGGCGTACCATAGTCTCTGCCTACCCCACTGGGAGAGGGGCATGATGATATGTAAGTATCGGCTTCCCCAGGATATCAAGTATCTCCTTGCCAAATCTCATGTTTATTCGTAAAAAGGCAGAGAGACATACAGAGCGACAGCCAAGTGGATAGACATAGAGACAGACAGAGAGCGCTTTGCTTTTTTTGCTTTTTCTTTGCTTATATTTCCGCAATTTTAATATAAGCAAAGATAACCCATTTTTAAATAATATCCCATTAATATAATGGTGCCCCTACTAACATCGCCCTGCGACAAGCACGAACACTGTTGTGAAAAAAATCGCACGTTCCGAACTGTATTTCCATCGATCGTGAGACGAATATATTGAACAGTCAGTTTTAACTCCACCATGTGAAATGAACGACGCATTCCCTAAGGTCATATTGACAACGAGGACATTTTTGCATATGTATTGTAACTTGAAGTTAAAGAATGAATGAGTTTGCTTACTCCCTTTGTAGGTGATGTGATGGCTTATGACTAATTGGTTTAAGCTTTGTAGTCTTTGAAATTATTGTAATGTCGATGCTGTTGGTCCTTTCAAAGAGGTAGGCACATTTATGTATTTACTAGCTGTTGCCCGCGGCCCCGCCCGCGTGGATATCGGTTATCGCTGCAAAAAGTAGCCTTTGTGTTATTCCAGACCATAATCTATCTCTGTGCCAAATTACATCCAGATCCGTTTAGTAGTTTTTACGTGAAAGAGTAACAAACATCCATCCATCCATACTTACAAACTTTCACGTTTATAATATTACTAGGATAGGATTGCGGTTAAAGAAAAATACAGTACTAAAATTACAATTGACAAGGATACAATAATTATAGAAATGTCACCAATTAAGTTTCTAATAATTATTCAAGTAATATAACGCTCTAACTATTCATAAACGAAGAAGCCCGACTTACGTAGTAACTCTTTAGTAATCTGTGGCCCGACTGGTTGAAAGACCCTCCACCTTATATACCACACAGCAAAATAACTATTCCTACCTTTTTAATTCATCTAAGATTCCTACACTGTTTATTTTTTTATACTACTTAGTGATGAACAAGCATACGGCCCACCTGATGTTAAGTAGTTACCGCAGCCTATGGACGCTTGCAATACCAGAGGTGTCACTTGCGTGTTGCCTACCCATTGTTTTACACCAGAGCTTTATGATGAGAGTGTCCCTGGGATAGGAATACGTTTCTTTCAAAACGCATGCCTAAATGAGCGCTGGAGACCTGTATGCTGTGGTGTATTTGTGTTCCTATGCGTGGTCTACAGTGCTTATGTCCTATCCCAGTTATACCTGTCCCATTACTAAACCCTGTTATTACTCAGTATATTACAATCGTACCTACAAAGACTATGGTAACTGCTTACCATCAAGCGGGCCGTATGCTTGTTTGCAGGTTTTGTGCCTATATAAAACTTTATTTTCTAATATTCGACCAAATAACAACTAATGTCCTCCTAACCGCATTTGGGTCACAGGTCACAGCGGCTAATCTCGCTATCTGCGCGGGAGATAATATAGTACACAAGTATGTGCGCAAACACAAGTGCACTTTTTATTACTTTACTCTCATAGTCCGATGGGACGGCAATCTAACGTGAACGGAGAGAGATCAGACGTCCAACGATCAGGCAGACCTACGGCTTTTACGTGCTTTCCGAGGCACGGGGGTGTAAACACCGCCAATTTCAACCCCGAAACTTGACGAAACACCCAATATACATTTTTGGCCCGCGTGGTAATTTGGAACGTACATTTTCCCGATTCTGCAACATATCTCACTACTGCTCCGCTTGATCATAGCGTGATGTTATATAGCCTTTAGCTTAGCCTTCCTGGATAAATACACTATTCAACAAAAAAGATTTTTCTAATCGAACTAGTACTTTTTGAGATTAGCGCGTTCAACTAGACAAACAAACTCTTCAGTTTTATAATTTAAGTATAGATTTATGTTAGCATGGAAAAATTGTATCGTTTGATACCACCCAGAAGTTTTCATCACTAATAAAACAATTAGTAAACCCACAACGTACTCGTACCTACTCTTATAAAAAGCAAATTAAACACCCATAAAACTTAGTCGCCGACTAACAACAATATAATAGACTAATAAAATTATTCTAACACAAGTTTTCAACTAATTTAAGCTATAAAAATTCACAAGTCGATCATGACGTTTCGGTAATGATATTCGCGAATGCTAATGAGGCTATGTTCAATCTGCGCACGACCGTCATCTTATTAAGGAACGTGGGCCGCATGAATGGACCACCGACATGGCGGATTTGCCACTTGTATATTTTTTATTGTTATAGATTTTAATGTTGTTATTTTTTTGTATACAGCTTAGATGCTGATAGCTACCTACTTTGTATGGTAAGGTGGTGTATAATGGTATGGTATAAGATCTAGATGTGTTTTAGGTAATTGGTTACCCCTCGAAGTTCATAGGTACCGCGAAAAGACCAAGAAAGGAAAATATCGTGTGGAAACTTGCTTGCTAGTTTTGTATTCTACCTATGCAATGTCAGGTGTGTAGAAGTAAAACACGCGTAGGTACATGTTTATTAATAGTATTATGTTTGAACTTAATGTAGAAAGAGAATCTTTAAAGATTAGCAGACTCAATATTTAAAGTAATTTATGTGCAGTGACATCTAGTAGCGAGTAGAAAGACTATTATTTATAGCGCTGAAATGAAGCATATAGCGACATCTAGTTTTGAGTAGTAATATTATTGAACAGTTTTGGTTGCTAGTTCAATAGATGGCACTCATAGAAAATTTCAAATTTATTAAGAAGTTAGCGAAGTTTAAAAATACTTTGAATAAATTACTCAATATAATTATATTATTAAACGCAAATAACACTGAAACTAAAATAAGTAATGTGCAGGCTTAAAAGACTTGTATCAAAAGTAATAAAATAAATAATAACAAAAAATACTTGTGTGACACTGACAGATTACCCAAAGAGAAATCCTTTTTGACGTGCTATCAAACACTACAGCACGTGTGTGAAAAATGCGTATTGAAACTTGTTATTTCTGTTCGTCCAGGATTTATCCTGGACACGGCATTCAATTCGTCAGAAATGATTGCAAAGTGAGTATTTACCATACCTGTACCTTTTTAGAATGAGTCTGTCTTTTCATAACATTGCGACATTAACCTATTCATAAACAGATTTTCAGATTTTGCCGATCAAAATGTCATGCAGCCTTCAAAAAGAAGAAGAACCCGCGTAAGACCAAATGGACCAAAGCGTACCGTAAAACCGCAGGCAAAGACTTGGCTATTGACCCTTCATTCGAGTTTGAGAAGCGTAGAAATGCTCCGATCAAATACAGCAGAGATTTATGGAACAAAACTATTGAAGCCATGAAGAAAGTTGAAGAAATCAGACAGAGAAGAAGTAATAATCATATAATGCAAAGATTGAGGAAGGGCAGAGAAGTAGAATGGCAGAGAGATGTGAGAGAAGTACAAAGGGATATTTCACTAATCAAGTTAGTTATAGCTTTATACCTCAGAATCCCACGAGAACAGCTTATCGTTCCGTGATCACAAAAACAACTATTATCTATCTCTGTCAAATTTCATCCAGATATATTTACTACTTTTTGCATGAGATTAAAAAATCATCACAAACTTTCTTATTTATAATATTATTATTATTTTTCTTTGAAATAGACTCCCACACTAGGGAACAAGCTCTATGTCATGGGGGACTGTACAATCATACAATTCACGGACACAAATTACACCCAGACTCAAAACAAACTTATGAATCACACAAAGTTTTGTCCAGTGTAGGAATCAAACTTACATCCTCTAGCTTAGAAGTCAGGATTACTAACCACTAGACCAATAGGCCAGTCCAATATTAGTGAGATAGCCAGTTAGTGGCTAAACCTATCATTCCGCTGGACTAATAATAATGTGACAGCTTGCCCCACTACTGTGAAGAAAATAAAAAAGAAAATAAAGAAATTTCAATGATAACTATCATTTTAATTGATAGGTATGTACAGTAATGTGAAAAAAATCATTTTTATTATATCAAAGAGGAATATGGACACTCAAATAGCGCAGATGACACCAAAGTGCAGACCGTACTGACAGGGACAGGCCCCTGCGGGGAGGTAGGAAGGGAAGCGGGCAGGTGAATTCAATCCTCCCAACCTAACGATTTTGACAGCTCCAACTGCACAGTTAGAAAAATTGGAATATAAAATTGTGTTCCTGAAGTTCCTTTAGATGCAGGTCTCATTCATAAAGCAGCAGTAGTCTTGTAAAGAAAAGTATATTATGTTACTTGCTTGCTTCATCAACCCATAAACATCCCACTCTTGGGCACGGTTCTCCTCCATACATTTAGAGGGATATTAGCCTACAATACCACACTAGCCAGACGAGTTGGTATAGGGTATTGTTTCGAGTTTTCCTCTCTTGCAGTGGATATTGTCTGCCTGACTCTTCCTGACTCTTGCGAAACCCACAGGATGGAACGGTGTACATTTGTATTCTTAATCCGTCACCACACGTACAATATTGTGTTAAATATCTCAAAACTAACAATATGTACAATAATTTCAGATCACCGGCTGCTGGTCTTAAACAGCGACAGTTAGAAGAAGAAACAGAAATGGACATTGAACCTGAGACTATTGAAGTTGTTGACGGTAAAGGTCGCAAGCAAGTGATCACAGCACCTGTCATGGTGCCCGCAGCCGGAGAAATGATTGAAGAGGGTGGCGACATTGAATTATAAGTTATGTTATGACTGAGCTATTTCTGAATAAATTGGTGGCATTTGGTACTCATTGAAAATATGTAGTTATGCATCTATCAAATCATTGCAATCATAAATCAAAGATAGATCTTATTTCTACCAAACTTACACAAAAGCACAAGATTTGAAAGGATATTTTATTTCATATTTTGAAAACTCTGTTTAACATTTTCATTAGCCTGTATTACCCCACTGCTGAGCAAAGGCCTCCTACATTTACCTACATTCCTGTCTGTCAATTGCTTTGTTTAACAAAAAATTGAAAAAAAAGTTGAATAGTCTATTTGTAAAAAAATCTAATCCTCTGTCATTGTTTTACAATTGTGACTAAATAGCTATGACTACAAAAAAGTGCAAGGTCAATCTATAATATCCATTCAGGCCTGTAGTTCACCTAGGTGTATGTTTAACTTTTTGTACACCTGGTTAACATGAGTAAACCATGGGTAATTTATTTAACAGAAATATTATGTTAAAAAAATTAAACATAAACAACTACACCACTGTGTGTAGTTATTTTGCTGTGGTCTTCTGTAAGGTGGAGGTCCTTCCCCAGTCGGGCTTGCTATGGTGCCCTACCTCTTAAAATTTGCTGAGATTGACAGAGTATAAAGAGTTGGTTCTTTATAGAGTAGTAGTATATGACTATGAACCATCTATTGTGTCTACATTACTGTCTGCAAAAGGGTTTGTCTTATCATCGTCATCATCTTAGCCAAAAGATGTCCACTGCTGGACATAGGATCTACCAATTTCCACAGCATTCATGATTGTTAAGTAAATGAAATATTAAGTTTCATACACGATTGTAATTTTATTATTCTGTAGTATACCTTTTGTTTAATGATAATATTACAGTGTAATTAAATTCTAATTAAAAGAAAAATTGCAGTTTTTTTTTTGTTGTATGTATGCTAATGCATTAGAGCATTCAGTTTCATTAGATCTAATATTAATGCTCAAAGGCTTATTATATTTACTAAGTTATATAAGTTGTGTTGTAACATACAACACAACATATATATATTTAAATACAACTTTTATGTATGGATGGATATTTAATCCTTACTAATATTATATACCATAGAGTCCGTGTGGTGACGGATTAAGAATACAAATGTCACCACCCCTTCCATTCCATCCCGTGGGTGTCGTAAGAGTCGACTAAGGGAGTAAGTCTAGCAGACAATATCCACCGCAAGAGAGGGAAAACTCGAAACAAAACCCTATACCAACCCGTCTGGCCAGCGTGGTATAGTAGGCTAATATCCCTCCAAATTTTTGGAGGAGACCCGTGCCCAGCAGTGGGACGTTAATGGGTTGAGATAGTAATATTATATACATAGGTGAAAGTTTTTAACAATGGATGGATGGATGTTTGTTACTCTTTCACGTAAAAACTACTGAACGGATCTGAATTAAATTTGGCACAGAGATAGATTATGGTCTGGAATAACACAGGCTACTTTTTACAGCGATAACCGACATCCACGCGGGCGGAGCCGCGGGATGTAAATTTATATCTATACATCATCTCACCTACATAATGTCGTAATATAAAATAAGTATTGATTGACCACTATACGGTAAACTAATCCTCTTAGCAGGCAGGGGTTGTAAACTTTGCAGGTATTTTTATGTTTTTTTTATAATACCAAGGTGGCAAACAAGCATACGGCCCGCTCGGATGGGAAGCAGTTACCGTAGCCTATGGACGCTTTAAACACCAGGGGTGTCACTCGCGCGTTGCCTCCCCCTAGGCCCCTGTATCCTTATCATAATAATTAGGATCGCAAAGTAGGATTACTATGTTATACACCCGTAGGTGCTCGTTATCCTTCGACCAATGTGCCCCTCCGAACCCGAAAATGTCTTTGACGACGAAAAAAGCAGCTCAGTATTTGCTAGATTGAGAGATCGTAAACTTACCGGATAGATTTTTGAATCGCGCTCCAGTGGGTATGACACTAGATAGCTACCTGCTGCATTGATAAATTTGAATAAATATGATCTACTTAAGTACCTAGGTAAAAAGTATTAAAATAATAAATTTAACGCTTCCTGTGATATTGTTTATTGCTGGATAGGTACAATAATATTTGGATATTAGATGTTTAAATATTATTTTTCTCTAATTATCGTAATATACATAATAACATAATTATTATATACGAGTAGGTACGATGACTGAATAATGCATGAAAATGTTACCAACGCCTGCCTAATTCAATTAGTAGTAAACTAGTAACTTGAGAATTAAATAACATTATAGGAAATCAAACCGCGGGGTTATCAGACTACTGTAAAGTTTATTTTGTCGACCTACTCCATGAATCCCTAGTAACTAATAGCTTTTTTATGACGGGAATCACTAAAAAGTTTTTTCTCAGGAGGAAGTTAGTGTTTAGTGAAAAATGGCAATATATTCGTATTTATTTGGACTTATATTAGCATGTGTGTCTTATATAGTGTATCAAAAATATATTAATGCATATACTAGCATAGTGAATAAACCTCAGAAGAGATACGACTACATTATTGGTAAGTAAATGTAGTGTTGTTGTAGCGCCTGGTGAAATATAATAGCAACAATTTGTAATCAAAAGTTTGTTGTATAGTACCTTCGTTATTTACTCAGGGACTTTTAAAAAATTACACTTTTTATTTATTACAAAGTTAAAATATATTGCAGTATCTCCAACTTCGGTAATGATCGGAATGTTTCGTCACGGAGCACCTACCTATTTGTCGTCCTGTATTGATTAAATTAATTAAAATTAAAACTGTAGGTACCTACCTATGTTGTTGTGTGTGTAGCGTGTAGGCATTAAACTTGTAAGTGGTAGGCATAAAGATACCGCATACTCTATGATACTCTTAAGTGTAGATTAGGTTTAAGATAAACATTGTACTATTTGTTAATAGCAGTCTCCCAGTAAACTTGCAACAGTCAACACGTCTTTTTATTTTTGTCAATCCTTCTGATACTTACGCAAAACCACTCATACAACCGGCAAAGTGGTGACCTCGACGTGATCTATTAAATCCGACATGTCAATCAATACCAAAAAAAATATCACGATATTCGACTTAAAGTACCAAGCTGCACTACCTACGATCTCCGTGCCTACGGATCAGCCGCAGCCCCAACAGCAGATGACAGCAATCTCTATCACCCCATGGATCCCGGACTTCTGGAGAGATCGACCAAGACTCTGGTTCCACCAATTCAACGCCATCGTGGATCCACAAAAGGCAAGTGACCTTCATAAAAGTCAACTTCTAATCGCTAAGTTGAAACAAAACGAAATGCGTGACATTAGTGACTTGCTAGAGAATATGCCTGAAACAAATAAATTCGAAACATTAAAGAATCGGTTAATTTCTGTGTATGAAGAGTCCGAAACGCGACAATTAAATCAACTTTTAAACGAGATCGAATTAGGGGATCAAAAACCGTCTCAATTATTACGCCGCATGCAAGAGTTAGGAAAAAATCGTGTCCCAAACGAAACACTAAAACTTTTGTGGACCGGACGTCTCCCACTTTCGATTAGGGCTGTCATAATAGCATGCGACACAGGCGAAGTAAAACTCGATAGCCTCGCAAAAATGGCGGATAAAATCATGGAAAACAGTAAACCGTCAGAAATAGCCCCCGTTACAAGAACACAGAACACTGACGCCGGCATATCTGAAATTATACAGGAAATCAATAAATTAAAACTGGAGATTTCAGAGTTGCGTAGTAAATTCAATGATGATGAGACAATTGTAACCGCGAATCGCGTAACTGCAACCAACCAGGTCCGAGCTCACGAAACAAACCACGGCCACGTTCCAAAAGTCGCGATACTTTATTGATTAATACTAGCAATTACGCCAAACAAGACGCCAAACCAGGTGACTCGAATTTCATGTGTTATTACCATTTTACATACGGGACCAACGCGCGTAAATGTGGTGATGTCGTCAACTGTCGTAATCGTCCGATTTTTAATCGACACTGGCGCTGATGTGTCCGTGTAAGCAACGCATAAGCAAAGCGAACACACATGCTGACTATACATAAGTATATTATACGGCGCTAATGGTACGAAAAATCAAAACGTACAACAAACCTTTGCAGTCAATTTAGGGTTACGCCGTCATTTAAAATGGAAATTCGTGTTAGCTAACACTCGAAGGTCAATTATCGGCGCCGATTTCCTATTCACTCACAAAATAATGGTAGATTTACACGGTAAAATATTGGTCGACAAACTAACACTAACTACATTACTTATTATTACAATTAACGTTATCAATTCCACATAACCGAGTATTCGATCAATCGATATAAACAACGAATACCATCTCGTTTTACAAAAAAAAAACCAGACATTACAAAGGTGGATAATTTTAAATCCCATCCAAAACATGACGTACAACATTACATTTACCCAAACGGCCCACCTGTTCACGAAAAAGTACGCCTTCTCAATCCACATTATCAAACAGTCCCTGGGCAAACCCATTAGTGTGCGTTACAAAGAAGAACGGGGCAACACGACCATGTGGTGACTACCGTAGACTCAACAATAACCATCCCTGATCGCTATCCACTGCCGAGATTATTCGACTAAAGGAAAATGCATAATTTCAAAAATCTATGTTCGTAAAGCATATTTTAATATACCCATGTGCCCGGAAGATATTCCTAAGACATTCATATATATTCATATATAAGATATTCATAACTCCATTCGATTACACGAGTTTACACGGATGAACTTTGGGTTACGTAACGCAGCGCAGGCTTTCCAAAGATTAGTAAACAATGCGCTAAAAGGGATTTTGCATTTCCATATTTGGACGGTGTGATTTTAGGGTCCCCCACAAAAAGTATTTACACACTTAAAACATTTGGAGACCGTAGGTACTCGAACGACTAAATAGTTACGGCCTAACCATCAAGACAGATAAGTGCAAGTTCGGCAAGTCCAAGTTAACTTCTTGGACTATCACATAAATTCAAAATGTGTAAAGCCAAGTTCAGAAAAAATACAACTCATCCACAACCTAAAACTATTGAAGAACTGCGACGGTTTCTCGGATTGATAAACTTTTATCGTCAAAGTATTCCCAATGCAGCAGAAATTCAAGCACCACTTAACGCATACTTACATTACTAAAAAAAACACAGATTGCATGGACTGAAAGCGCGTTAAAAGCGTTCAAAATGGCCTGAAGTTATCCCAATAAAAGAAATAACGGCCGAAACGATTGCTAAGGTGTTCGTAGAACACTGGATCGCATGTTTTGATTGCCCGATACGCATAACCTCGACAATTATTAACAAAACTAGGAATCGAACGCGTTCGCACAACAGCATACAATCCAAAAGCGAATGGCATGGTCGAGAGATTACATCGCACTTTAAAAGCCGCTATCATGGCAAAATGCTCAAACAACACGCAATGGGTACAAGAATTACCTTTAGTACTTTTAGGTTTACGTGCCGCTGTTAAACTAGACCTAGGACACAGCCCATCACAATTCTTATACGGCAGTAGTCTTAGGCTCCCAGGCGACCTATTTAACACTAACCCTAATACCCATATAAACGACCGTGACCACATAAAACAATTAACGGAAACATTATCGTCCATACCCAAACTCTCACACTCAAGACTCACGACAACTCATTTAAAGTTTTTGTACATAAAAACTTAGATGTCAACACACACGTATTTGTCAGAAATGAAGCACGACGTTCTTTAGTCCCACCTTATGCAAGGCCATTTAGAATAATTAAACGTTTCCCCAAATATTTTAGCTTAGACTGTAATAATAAACAAGTCACGGTGTCACTCGATCGCCTTAAACCAGCTTACCTATTAGATACTGATAACGTGTTGGTCCCACGCCCAAGTACATCAAGTACTCCACTCAACACCGACGTTCAACCGGCGAACTTAACGATCCCACAAATACTCAGGCACCGCCGATTAGGTCGAAGTCGAGCAGAGTCGTTAAGAAGACCGTGAGATATATGAGTCGACCCTCGAAACAACACTTATCGTTGTCAACTCCAACCACACTCTTCAACTCGAAACATCACTCGACAACTTGAACTCAAAGCTTTGACACCTATACTTACATTCACACTTCAACTTATACCTTTGAATTACAATGGGACAACCACAAAGCAGAACGACGATCGTCGCGCAAAACAGCGCAGCCGCCGTCAACAAAGCCAAAGTCGAAGAACAAGAAACCATCTCCAACTCACACAAGTTGTCACTAGCAGCAGTGATCTTGGTCAGCGCAGCAATAACATCGTACATCCTATACCTGGGATGGCGCTACTGCAAACGTCGCATTAACGCCGCCGTCGATACAAGAATAAACAGTGCTATCATACCTACAACGTACCAACATATCATTAGTGTTACCAACGCAAGTTAAACCGACTTATTCAGTGTAGTGCAGTGCAAAGAGTAATACAACCACATATTCCCACTGAATCCAATATTCTTATCACTTGACAATAACATTAAGGGCTCATAGCTAAGTGCACTCGCTGTTTGGTAAACGATCAGCGGGTTAAGCTACGGTAACTTTATACCTAGATGGGTGACCGCATAGTAGTATTTCATCTGAGGACACGTTAAAAGTCGGTCCCGACTGTTATCGGTCGTTAGATCACGACAGAGGCCTAAATATGGGCGATCAAATAAATCTGTCTCCAGGTTGGCCACTAACCAAACGATAAGAAGAAGAAGAAGCGCTTATAATTATATACAATATGTGTGTTAGGTGAGCAAAGGAAAATGAATAAATGTTTTTTGTTTTTATCAGCGTCACCATGTCGGGTGCTGAGAGCCCCAAGGGGTGTTATTAAATATAGCAGAGCAGGCCGACATGGCGACCATCATTAAAGATTATTATGTATCATCTATTTTTATTTGTTTAAATTGCATATCAAATCAAATCGACTCCGACTTTCGGATGTCCGCGTCATAAACATATTTTATGTTCACACTGCGCTGTGACATAAGTAGCCGTTAAGACTCATATAAGTAACTAAATTTAGAATAAGTCTTAAGTTTGTATTCATTTTTCGAAATTATATTTCTAGAGTCAATCGCATCTTTCAAAGTTAGTGTATTCTAACGGGGGAGGACTGTAGCGTGTAGGCATTCAACTTGTAAGTGGTATGCACAAACATACCGCTTACTCTATGATACTCTTAGGTGTAGATTAGGTTTAAGATAAACATTGTACTATTTCTTAAGAGCAGTCACCCAGTAAATTTGCAACAGTGAACACGTCTTTTCATTTTTGCCAATCCTTCTAATACACAAAACCACACATACATACACCCATTAAATTAAATTCGTTGCGGGGACCGAGACAGTAGGTTTAGTTGTCCACGGGACGCACGAGTGTCAAAACTAGGTGTATCAGTTGGTTACTCCGCTGGTAATCCTGGCTCACAGGAGTCACAGCGGTGGGCATGTGGGTGGGATTGTCCCGAAAGAAAAAAAACATACATACACCCAGCAAATGGGCATCAATAATAATAATTTCTAAAATATATACAGTGTTCTTACTATTCAAATGGTATACTTGATCTAAAAAGATCTGCTTATCTCCTTCTACTTGCTTGCTTCTACCTCTAGGTACCTATTTACTTTTAGTTGGCGCCGGTACAGCAGGATGTGTTCTAGCATCACGTCTATCAGAAGATCCGAAAACCAGGGTCCTATTGGTTGAGGCTGGAGACCACATGGGCTACTTCACCAAGATACCACTAACACCCACAGCAGCACAACAAGGACCTAACGACTGGGCTGTAAGAACTAAATCCCAGAAGTATTCGTCAATTGGATTGTGGGGGCAGGTAATGTACCTATAGTTTTTGTATCACTGCAGAAGTTCAATTGCTTTCTGAAATCAGAGTAAAAAGCAAAATAATTTGTGACTAAGTAATTGGGTCTCAGAATGATGGCCGTGAAATTGAAGGAGATTGCCTGGTAGGCCACCGGCCGGCAGGGGTATTCCGTAAGAGCAAAAACCGAGCCACCTCGAAAACCGAGCAAAATTTGTCTGTCAGATTGAAAATCGGTATTGGTAAGAGCAAACCGAGCCTTTTTGACGTTTAGTCAATAGATTGTGCCGTCACCGAGCAATCACAACTGTCAGTTTGCGATCACAACTGTCAGTTTACCATCGCTGTTTTTTAGAGAATGACATAACAATATAGATATACCGCTAGAAAGCAATGGATAAGCTCATTTAGTATCGGAACAGATGACCAGACCATAAACGAGGAGCCCTATACGCAGCAGTGGCTGGATAAGGGTAGTTGATGATGTGGTATCTTATGATTCCTGTAGTGTGAGATAAGAATTATAATAATTGAATTCCAACCATACCAGACATTGCCGTCTCATAATATAGACTGCACATGTTTGCGCACACACTTGTGCTCCTAAATTAACCTTCTTGACAAGATCGGTCGAGAGGATATACATTTTATAAAATACTAGCGGCCCGCCCCGACTTCGTCCGGGTTAAACTATTGTCAGCGCGATATTTTTTTTGCATAAGAACCATCTCCTGACAAAAACAAACACAACAAAAAAAAACTAAAATCGGTCCAGCCGTTCACGCGTGATGCCGTGACAAAGGGAATAGTGATAGTGATTCATTTTTATATATAAGATTATTATATATAAAGATAACACGATTTATATGTATGTATAAAAAAAAAAAAAAAAAATGTATGTATCTTTTGTTGTATCACAATATTCTCAATTTTTCCAGTCCCAATTCATACCGCGAGGAAAAGGCCTTGGTGGCTCAGGGCAGATCAATTTCTTACTCCACGGCTTTGGTCTACCAGGAGACTTCAAAAAGTGGGCAGAGCTAGGTTTTAGCGGTTGGACTGAAGAAGACCTGAGGCCATACTTTATCAAAGCCTTTGGTACAGCGAGAAACGAGTTTGATTCTGGTCACTGCGCTGTTGATGGTGATTGTCCTGGATCGAAGGTTAGTGTTAAACAAAAACTATTTTTTTGAAAGTCTGAGCAAAGTTCTCCGAATCTACTGGAACAACCGGCGTTTGTAGGTTTGTAGGTAGGGCACTATACAAACTCAAACTCAAACTCAAAATTCATTTATTCATTTAGGTTACAAAGTAACACTTATGAAGGTCATTAATTATGAATAAACCAGAAAGATGATGTCAGCAAAATTTTCCTACGGCTAGTTCGCTGTCAGTTTTTGGATCTATGGTCTGCCAATAAATTATTATTATTATTATTATTATTATTAAAACACGATACTAACTATATTGATAAAATAAGGTAATCGTACTTAGTAATGGTCGTGCGAGAAAAAAAAAGTATGGTGTTAAAGTCTGCTTCAATTTACATATTGCTATTAAAGAATAAGGCAATATGTGAATAGTGACAGTTTTTATTGTAAAATTTTAATACTAGCGAGCAAGCCCGACTGGGGAAGGACCTCCACCTTACAGTAGCCCGCAGCCAAATAACTACACACAGCGGTGTAGTTGTCTTCCTGTCTGAGGGTACAGGTTTCCGGCGCTCATTTAAGGATGCGTTTTGAAAGACACTATTCCTTTTTTAAAGATATCTCCCGCAATAGAGAACAAGCTCTTAAATTACACCCAGACTCAGAACAACTTTGTGTGTCACACAAAGTTTTGTTCTATGCGGGAATCGAACCCCCAACCTCGTGCTCAGCAGGCGCATACTGCGACCACTGGACCACCAAGGCAGTCATTCTTATCCCAGGGATACTCCTATCTTAAAGCCCTGGTGTAAAAAAAAGTTGACAACACGTAAGTGTTACCTCTGGCTGGTATTGCTGCAGGCGTCTATAGGCTACGGCAACTGCTTAACATCAGGCTGGCCGTATGCTTGTTTGCCACCCAAATAGTATAAACAAATAGGAATTTGATTCTTATTGGAACTGATATTAAGCTTATTTTCGCAGGCACCAATGAAGCTCAAACTAATAGATGAGGGCGACGAGCTAATGAACACATTTAAACACGCGTCTACAATGCTGAAGACCAAAAAGACGCTATTCAGAAGACCGTCAGCCACAATTAGAGATGGTACAAGACATTCTTCGCTTGATGCGTATCTGAAACCTGTGATGAGGAGGAAGAACTTGCATATATTACTCAATACGCAGGCTGTTTCTGTAAGCTTATATACCTACCTACCTTTGTCAGCCTTGTTTGTTGTTGTTATACAGTAAGGTCCAAGATTCGATTCCTGGATCGCGTAAAATGTCATTGGATTGATTCAAAAGACGTCCACTGCTGGATATTTCCAGCAGTGGTTTCCTAGACTTGCGGAGCAGCACAATATCAAATTTTATCTTTTTGTTCTTGTTATGTTTTTTAAATTGTTTTGTCTGTGTATTAATTGGCTGTTTTGTGAGTTGTTCTTGTGTGCCCTGTACTGGAATAAATGATATTCTGATTCTTATTACAGATTCGTTTCGAAAAAAACACAGCATCGTCACTATACATACTGCAGAATCATCGAGAATTTAACAATATATTTGTGAACAAAGAAATAATAGTATGTGCTGGAGCAATCAAATCACCACAGCTTCTGATGCTATCAGGAATCGGATCACCAGAGATGTTACGAAGGTAACAAAGATCTTTCTTTAATTCTTTATTGCACACAAATTGTCACTAGTCAACTTATTCTGGTCTCTCTTTAGCACCTGAATATTCCAAAGGTCCAGTGCATCACATCAGGTTTATCTCGCCATTCCTTGACGACGAGCATCAAAGATCCACCTAATTGAGACTTAGGTAAAATCTATTTTCCAATAAAGGAAATGGAATCCGAAACTCAAAATTTATTTAGGTTATAAAGTTTACTTCTGAAGGGCATTAATTTATGAATATAGCACGTAAGTTAGGAAGATGATCATCCGATGGTCAGCCAATTTACTTATAGCTAGTGCAGTGACAGGTAGAGCCATGAGAAGAACTAGCAAAACTCAGGCCACTCTTTTAAATTGCCAGATAGTGGAACTATCTGGCAATTTAAATAAAGAAATAATGCACTGCTAACCTCATTCTTTTTTATTATCAACAGATTTAAAATACAGCCAGTGTTAGCCAACGAGCACATTGGCAAGAACCTCCATGATCACATGAACATGCCTGTCTATGTGAGCATACAGAGACCAATCAGCGTCACATTGTCCAAAGTGTTCACTTTTAGTACCATTTGGGAGTACTTCTTGAAGAATTCTGGTAATTATTATTATTAAAAATTAAATTTTATCAAGTTTCGCCACCGACTGATAGTTTATCCTCACATCTTAGAACCTCTATCGTGCCGTACAATACTTTTTCACAGGAATATCCTCCCACGTTTAATTAGGTTGTGGAATGAGCTCCCTACCGAGGTTTTCCCGGGAGACTATAGCATGGGGTTCTTTAAGAAAGGGTTTATAAAGAGTCGTCACCGCGCGAGTGATATCCCGGCATTGTAAGCGTCCATACGCTAACTGCTTACCATCAGACGGGCCGTATGCTATTTTGCCTCCTTAGTAGTATAAAAATAAAAAACTAATAGTATCCCACTGCAGGGTATTTGCCTCTTTCTCCTTCTATCAAAGGTCACGGCCGAGACCTTCCACTGCCCAGTCAGTGCAGTAGGAGCCAATAGCTCATCACGCCATCTTTTTCTGAGCGTCACGCCGCTCAGCGGGTGTCAGATGATATATTTTTGAGTTTATCAGGTCCATTAGCATTTCCACCGATGTCTGGTGTTGAATACCAAGACTCATCTGCCGTGATGCTGTTCTCCATGGGCACAGCCAGCGAGAGACTGCTTAGAGACTTGTCTAATTATAAACCTCAGGTAACTTGAACTTTGGACGCATTTTACTGTAGATAGATAGAAAACTCTTTATTGTAAAACTGTAAAAGCAATATCTGCCAGATAATCTTTGTATGAAAAGAAAAGATAATAATTGATGTAATTAAGTAAGCTGTCTTGTTCTTTTAATCTATCGTCATAGTCCATAAACAAGCTTACCGCATGGAGCAATGGACGCTCATGACACGAAAGAAAGAAAGAAAGAACATTTATTTTGATGAATAAAAGACACAATCCTACTAATATTATAAATGCGAAAGTTTGTAAGAATGGATGGATGGATGGATGGATGGATGGATGTTTGTTACTCTTGCACGTAAACACTACTGAACGGATCTGGATGAAATTTGCCACAGAGATAGATTATGGTCTGGAAGAACACATAGGCTACTATTCACAGCGATAACCGACATGCACGCGGGCGGAGCCGCGGGCTACAACTAGTATGATTATAATAAGGAATACAGAAAATTATAACAAGCTTAGGTAGGAACAAAGTAATAAATTAAAATACGACTAACTAAAGTACCTATTAAGTAGGTATTATCATTCTTATTTGCTCCAGTGTACCTACCATGTGTCTCTGCACAATATAGGTATCCAGCTCAGCATAGTGTCGGGCTGGTTCAATTGACTGACGCCTGGTATTCTGCTGGACCCCTGTTGATTCCACCAATTTCATAATTCACGACAATTTATGAACAGAAGCTGCTCTAGCCACTAGCACAGTAACCAGCTCGTAACTAGTGTACAATTTGCACACTATTATAAATTAGCATTGTAGTAAGAATATGTAATGCAACACAAAGTTCTTGCAGGTGTTCCGTGACACCTTCCCATTCTACAACATCACTCACAAGGAAGGCTTCATGTTCCTCTCCACGTGCGTACAACCTAAGAGCAGGGGAACTGTGACACTAGCTGACGCCACCACTTCTCTGCCTCCTATCGTCGATCCTCATTATTTGGAGCAGTTCGAAGACGTCCAGTGTATGGTCAAAGGTTAGTTATCTTTATCATCAGCCTATAGCAGTCCACTGCTGGATATAGGCCACTCCAAGAGCATGGCACCAGCCCTTAGCGCGGTAGGGGACGGCTCTAGGGCGCAAGGCTTGCAGGGGCGACGGAGACGCCCCTGCCTGGCACCTCTTTAAGTATGGTCAACACCAAGAACAAAAAACGATCAAGACAAACTAAATTAACACTTTGCAGGATCGTGAACGCCTATAGACGTCATGACAATAAAACATCTATTGTGACTACGTTACTGTCCGCGAAAGTGTCAAGCCTACCAAATCCTTGACTAGTGTCTGAGTCTAGATGAATAAATGTGAATCTTATTTATTTATTTCACCCAACACTTACATCTATTTTTACAGGGTTAAGCCTAATGCAATAGTGGAATTTACAATTTCTTATTCTAATTATAAACTAATACCTACAAGCTATATATTTTTTATTTTGTAACATAGAACAGACAATGTTTTTTTTTGTGAATTCATTGTATCTATTGTCCTCTGCTACCAGGTTGAGAGTGTGTAGCGCGCGCACGAGTGGCGCTTTGGTCAACAAGTTAATTATGAATCACACAAAGTATAATTCCCGTGTGGAAATCGAACCTACGATCTCCGGCTTAGCGGTCAGGGTTACTAACCACTAGACCAACAGTCCAGTCTATCAAGGTGGCTCCATATTGCTTTTATAATATGATTAGTATTTGTTTGGACAGCGATCCGACGAGCCGAGCAGTTGGTATCGTCGAAGCCGTTCCGCGACATTGGTGCAAGAATACACTGGCCTCGACCTGAACGTTGTCTGTCTTTATGGAGGTACACTAAAGAAGAACAGAAGGGACCTGTTCAGAAACGGAGGAGATTGTGAGTTCTTTTTAATACTACTTAGGTTCAAAACAGCATACGGCCCGCATCATGTTAAGCAGTTACCGTAGCCTATGGACGCTAGCAATACTAGGTACTAGGTATCCACCTGCGTGTTACTGAACCAATGTTTTTTACACCAGGGCTTTAAGATGGGAGTATCCCTGGGATAGAAATATGTTCCTTTCAAAACTTATCCCTAAATGAGACCTGGCGACCTTTACTCAAATAGAACAGCTAGTGCACCTGGCTAAAAACGCCTCATTTTAATAAGTAAAGGCCATTTATGAAAAATACAGTCAAAATCTATCTAACCCTGAAGATGTTAAGAAATTTCAGGCCATTACGAATTTAGTTATACAATTTGTGTATCGATAAGAACAAATAGAATAATCGACATTTGCTTGATATAGACATGAGAATAGATATTATTTATAACTATAATGGACAATGGGTCTAAATCGCGTAATATTTTAAAGGTTTTCATACATTGCACCGACCGACCGAATTCGACCGAAACGTCGGGAAACAAAAAAAAAGGTATGAGTTAGACCCGTTGTCCATCATAGTTATAATATGTGTACAAATCGTGAAAGTTTAAAAGAATTTATGAGAATAGATCTAAAATAATACTGTTTTACAATATTTGTATAGCAAGGATCAACCAAAACACAAGCCACAACACAAGTCCAGCCAAGTTTCCAGTCCACCAGACGCGTACCTGGAGTGCATCATCCGAGAAGTGGCAGTCACAGGTCACCATGCAGCAGGCACTTGCTCCGGAGGAACAGTCGTTGACAACGAGCTCAGGTCCGTACATTGACACAACAGGACATACACAAATGGGGCCAATACAATGACCTTCTTTATAGCGATATATATTTGTTTTTTTGTATACTACCAAGAAGGCAAACAAGCATACGGCCCGCCTGATGGTAAGCAGTTACCGTAGCCTAGAGGTATTACTTGCGCGTTGCCGACCCTTTAAAAACCGTATAACTCCTTTCTTGCGGAACCCATGGTATAGTCTAATTTCTAAAATTTCCAGCTTTAAAACTAGGTTCTAAACGCCAATGACCAATTAAATTGGAAAAAGATTACTTTAAGGACGCCAAGATAGGGTTTCAGGGTATTACAATGATAAATATATTAGATTATTTATATTAGATTTTCATTCATTTAGATATATTTTTTTCTTTGTTCTTTTATTTTGTTGGCATTGGTTCTTATATTTAATATTAATAGTAATGTTAGTATGTGTATATATATTGTAAGTTTAGTATATTAAAACAATAAGTGGTTTTATTATAAATAAATAAATAGATTTTTACTTTAATTAATACGGCATAACACACCAATTTAAAGCGGTGATAGCCGAGTGGGCAAGTAACCGACTTGCACGCAAGAGGTGTGAGTTCGACCTACTAATTTCATTATTTACCATCTACTAACGGTAAAAGAAAACATCGTAAGGAAACTCACATGAGATGAAGTAATTCTAAATAAATGCCTGAGTCACCAACCCGCATTAGGCCAGCGTGTGTGAATTAAGGCCTGAATCCTCCCTCTCTCATAATAGAGTAGAGGTGACCCGTGCCCAGCAGTGGGACACATATGGGTTGTTATTATAAAACAGCAATTACACTAATTAAAGACTTACAGCCATCCATCTCGCTCGCAAAACTTTTGACATTTTCAAGAATGTCGTCGGCTAGCTTAACCAAAAATATATTACACTCTATTGATAAAAGAATGAACGGAACGCGAAGCACGGAACGGGGAAAAGTGATGATGTTTTTCCATTTACTTTATTAATATTTTATTTGTTTTACAGGGTAAAATTAATATCAGGACTGCGGATAGTTGATGCCAGCGTTTTCCCATCACCAGTGTCACTGTACCCTAACTCTGTGATCATTGCTATGGCGGAAAAGGCTGCCGACTTAATAAGAATTGGAAATAAATTACATTTCTGAAACTGTTTATTTTTTTTTTTATTTATTTTAGTAATCTACTGCCAGCCGAAGGATACCAGAAAGAAAATATGTATTCTGGAAAATTGACAGTTTTACCACATAAACGAATGATACTTTAGGATGATTTACCGAGGGCCGTTTTGCCTCACGTAAAAAAATCCATATTCGTCCTACATTTTATTTAATTTTAGCCCCGCATGTAACATTTGGGGCTAAAATGGAATTAAATGTAGGACGAAGATGGACTTTTTCACGTAGGGTAAAACTTTGTGAGGCGAATGTGGAACAAATCCATCGACTATAATGATTTTTCGTGCCCCGGGTGTAATGTGAACCATCCTTTATTCTTCTTTTTGTGAGTCAATAACAATCTAAATAATGTAAGGCCAGTTTCACTATGAGTATTGTTTTATCTCTAATGATTACGATCTGTAATGAATTCTTCTGTTCTAAAAGTGAGAGCTTAACAACATGTAGTGGGTGTGGTATATTTAAGAGCTGAATAAAATTTTATTTTTGTTCTTACTCCACCTTAATGAAGTTGATCTTCCCGTTTAATTTTCAGAAAATAATAGTGCTTACCATCAGGCGGGCCGTATGCTTGTTTGCCTTCTTAGTAGTATGAATAAAAGAAAACAACAACATTCACGACTCGTGACTTGTGACGTGTTTTACCACTCACCAAAATACTGCTCTACTAGGAATAAACAATATAACCGTATATCAAAAGTTACGGGAAAATGCATCTAACTTTAGAAGCATTCTTTCCTAAATTTGCATCATGCAGTTGTGTCGTTTTTCGTCGGCAGAATAAATATAAGAAGGATACTCGTCAGGAAATAAGATCAATAGGTACATACAATACATAACAAACAATATTTATTTATCCCTTTTTAGGCTTCTTAGAGTTTTTCTTATTGTTTTCATAGTGGAGAAGCGTCTCGATATCGACGATCAGTTCTTTTGTCGCAGTGATGTATAGGTGATACTTGATCCAGTAGTCACCGTTGACTATGGGTAATGGGATGTGCTTAGGTGGCAGTTCCATGTTCCTGAATTGATACCTTCCCTAAAAATATAATGAGAAAGAGGTAAATAGAAGATGATTGATCAAAAGTTTAATCGAGTAAGCGTACATGAGTGCATCTATAAAATGCTGAACGCCCAAAAGAGAAGTCTGATGGCAATTTCAAAACCATGACCATGCGGGACCTCTATGAAAGGCTGTTAAAACAAAAAAAGAAAAGCGTTTTTCGAACATACCCAGGTTACAAAGTCTATCTTTGTAACCTGGGTATGTTCGAAAAACGCTTTTCTTTTTTTAGAGGTAAAGAAAAGCAATAAATAACCACTAAACAGGCACAAAATTACCAACATAGAGAAATATAGAACGCAAAAATGTTTATTTTTATCCTATACGATGTCAGAATAGGTCACGTTTCGTGATTGTATTAGTAATCATGAACACTATTGTTAATTTTCGTTATCGAGAGCGTTTTGCTTCCACCCTGTTATTCTTCCTTTATAAAAAACAGGATACTTACGACTGGAATCGGACACTTTTCCAAGGAAACGTTAGTAAAGGAACCCATAAAATCTTTCATCCATTTGTGCTTGAAACTTTCACAGACTTTGACGGCGATGTGGAAATCGCCTCCTGATTTCTCAGACAGCACTACTTCATACTGTGGGTAAGAGAAAAAATATACGACATGAAATAACGAACATCAGTCATTGTTATGGAACTAGCAAACCACATACTAACACGAGTTATAAAAAAAACAAAACATTGTTCACGTTGTGCCTAAGAAGAAGAGTTATTCATGGATTGACCTGAGTTCTTCTTCTTTCATGACCTGTTAAATCGTCAGTCAGTTATCATACTACACACAGCAATGAAGTTGAGTTCCTGTATGTGAGTACAGGTTTCCAGCGCTCATTTAACGTTTTCCTATCCCTGGCATAATCCATCTTAAAGCCCTGGTGTAAAAGATGGGTCGGCAACACGCAGGTGATATAGCTGGTACTGCAAGCGTCTACGGTCTAGGCTACACGGTAACTGCCCGAACGATTGTTTGCCAGTCAAGTAGTATAAAAAAGTCGTTCGAGCGAGAAAGAGGGATGGCGCTATACATCCTATATACCTCCATCCCTCTTTTTCGCAGACACCACCCATCTACGGACCGACCAGATCAAGCTTGCTTAATTTCGCAGATCTGTTGAATCGCGCAGGGTACATACCCTTATTCTGCGCATGTAATTATGATTACGGCAAGAACACTTGATACAAATTGGTATTGCAATCATTGGCGTCATTATCATTAGCGGCATGTCAGCCGGAACAATTGAATGGTGGCATAAACATATCTAAATGATCATCTAACGCCCCCTTTGTATGTTTGATATTATAACAACCTACATTGTGATATTCCCGTAGTTAATCCTTACTAATATTATAAATGTGAAAGTTTGTAAGTATGGATGGATGGATGGATATTTGTTACTCTTTCACGTAAAAACTACTAAACGGATCTGGATTAAACTTGGCATAGAGATATATTATAGTCTGGAATAACACATAGGCTACTTTTTATCCCGAAAAAAACTCTGTTCCCGAGGGAATGTATGGGTGGGAAATCTTTTTAGCTTCTTGCTTTCTTTAAAGCAACTCTCGCATGGAAATGATAATTTCAATGACTTCAATTCGTTCGTTAACTTCTTAAGCTGAACAATACCCACTTACTGTGACGTTGTTTCCGAACGGATGAATTATAGTACCAGTCATATTGGTTAGGTAGGGGTCACGCCTGCTAGTCCTCCCGGTGAACACCCCGACATCTACGATGTACTTGGGGTTGAAATACTTTAGTTTCGCTCCGTCCTGACGAAATAAATCCTGAAATAAATGTAAAAACCTTTATAATGCTGTACTGTACGGTTTTAGAGGAATTTCCTCCAACGCACGTACGATTGGGTTGTGGAATGAGCTAACTGCCGAGGTTTTCCCGAGAACATTCGAGAGTTCTTCAAGAAAGGAGTTATCGTTGTCGTCAACGCGCAAAGGATACCTGTGGTATTACAAATGAATATAGGCTACGGTAACTGCTTACCATCAGGCGGGCGTGAGGCGGGCCGTATGCTTGTTTGCCACTAAGCTATATTTAAAAAAAATATATCTGCACTCCGGGAGTGCCGACAGAAGTGAAAACACTAGGCAAAACAGTTGTTATAAATTTTATAGCAATTAATGTTTTCTCTTATTTATTTAGATGCGTTAGCGGTCTGCTATACATATGTATGTACCTACATGCCATGGACGTATTATACTAACGTCAGAGATGCGATTTATTTGAAATACTTCTATTTAAAATGCAAATACAAAATGCAAAATACCTATTTTGTATTTTGTATTTAAATGCCTTTTAGTAAAAAACATTTTGTATTTTATTTGAAATACCTTTTGAGATGTATTTTGCATTTTTAATATTCATTTCAAAATGCAAAATACTTTGTGATCAAGTTTTGCCAACATTACCAGTCAATCAAAATGAAATGAACGAATTACGCTTGTATTTTCGAATTTGACCGATAGAGACGCCTGCTAGCCATGCGCGCCCTTTTTTTCTTCTTTTTAACCGACTTCAAAAAGGGGAGGTTATCAATTCGTTTGTATTTTTTTTTTATGTTTGTTACCGCATAACTCCGTCATTTATGGACCGATTTGAAAAATTATTTTTTGTCTGACTGGACATACTTCCAGTTTGGTCCCATTATCATCAAAAGAAGTTTCTAATGATGGGATCCATGAGGAATTGAGGGAACTCTTCAAAATATATATTATTATTTATATAGGCACACATATAGCAATTTTAATATTTTTAACAACTAATCAATCATTTGCATTCAGAAAGTGTAATTTGGTGAAGTAAAACTGATGAAGAAGACCACAGATGGCGTTGAATGAATTGTTATATTGCTTTTAAAATATTGCTTTTAATACCTACTTGACCTGTGTTCAGCCCGACGCTCAGTCGATTTTATTCGATTGTAACAAACAAATATTTGAAAATTTTACAACTTGCCGTACTGAAGTCGGTTTTTTTGGTTAAAATTATTAATTTATAATTGATGTTTATTTTTTACCCTTTTTAACAATACCATGCAGTCCAGTTGTTATTAATAAAATAAGAACTAGATGCACAATCAACTGAAATAAATGGCTAGGTACCTACACAATTTTCACAAAATGGAGCCATGGCTCTCTTTCCGTTAGTCTAGTTTTTTTTACATAGTTTAAGTGTGTATTATTATTATTAATAACATAATAGAATTTATTGATACGCGTACTGATAAATATGACCAAATGTCATGAATAAGGTGCCATGTTATTAGACGTTTTGGTTCGGTTCGGCATTGTGTCTTCTATTTCTCATGATAAATACCTAAAATAAATAAAAATATCTGAGATTTGGTCAAAAGGTATTTTATTTTAAAAAAGTATTTTGAAAATACCTATTTTGCATTTAGCATTTGAAATACAAAACGAAAAACTATTTAGTATTTTGCATTTGAAATAGTAAATCTGAAAAGTATTTTGCATTTTGTATTTAAATGCTTTTTTAAAACCATTTTGTACATCTCTGACTAACGTACATGCATATAATATCGCCTCTTTGATTTAATAACGTGACAGTCGAAAAAGATTTTTCGGATATCCGCAAATCCAAAGATTTTATCTCGTCTAAAAATATGCGTACCATGCTGAAAGAAGTTTTCACTTCATAAAATACGTACCGGAATCTCAGTAACAGCACACCAATAACCAACTACAAACAAAATAGCGACAACAAAACAAATCCGGTACATCTCCTTCGCTTAATAAAATAAAAGACAAATGTTCTGACAATATCAAATAAATTTTATAGGTACAGTGATGATGTAGTGATAGAAATTGGTTCTAAATTGTACTGTTAATGATATTGGTAGAATTCAGAGTGATTTGATCATCAGTGACGGTGATTAGACGCTTGTGTAGCTCGTTATGACTTTATAATCGCTTCAGGCACTGTTTGTTTTATATAAACAACTGTTCCCTGCAGATTCACCTGCGTTCATTCTAGTTTATACTAATATTTTTACTGTTATCGTGAAGAAAAGTGGAAGCCTGTTAATGAGTGCACCAGATTGTTCACACCATAGAAATAATTGGCGAGACATTTTTTTTTTTTAAAAAGACAATCCCGCACTAGAGAACAAGCTCTATGTCGCGGGGAACTTTACAAACATACAAATTAACGGACACAAATTACACCCAGACTCAAAACAACTCTTTGTGGGTCACACAAAGTTTTGTCCTGTGTGGGAATCGAACACACAACCTCGTGCACAACAGGCGCATACTGCGACCACTGAACCACCGAGGCAGTCATCGTAAGGTAACTACATCAGCCTCTTCCACGTGTAACAATCATCGTGACCACGCCCGCTCTGTCAAGAGTACTCAAGAGCGACACGAATTAGAAGAAGAATATTGTTCTAACCGATAAGTTCGGTCACGGCAGCTAATCTTAATAAAGACTAGTCATCTGCGCGGGAGATATTATAGTGCAAAAGTGTGTGCGCAAACGCAAGTGCACTTTTTATTCTCTTACTCATAGTCTGATGAATGATTGGATGGATATTAGGCGTAGGACCAACGGCTTTACGTGCTTTCCAAGGCAAGTAGGAAGCCCTAGCTCTCTTAGTTTAATTTTGATTTTGCTCCCGTGACAGGTTTATTGTTACTGCCATACTCTTCTTGTGTGTTAGCGTGATGTTGAACAGCCTATAACCTTACTCAAGAGATGGGATATTTAATGTAAAAATGAATTTTCAAACCGGCAGGGGTATTCCGTAAGAGCAAAAACCGAGCCACCGCAAAAACCGAGAAAAATCTGGCTGTCAGATTGAAAATCGGTATTCCGTAAGCGCAAAAACCGAGCCTTTTTGACGTTTAGTCAATAGATTGTGCTGTCACCGAGTAATCACAACTGTCAGTTTGCGATCACAACTGTCAGTTTGCCATCGCTGTTTCTTAGAGAATCAGCCGGCCGACTGGTTGTTTCAGAGATTTGCTTACAAACAAACAAACTTTTCAGATTTATATATTAGTAAAGATTTCTATATTATTTAGATAAGCGGTGGTGGCCGAGTGGGAAAGTAACCGACTTGCACGCAAGAGGTGCGAGTTCGATCCCGGGCAGTACCAATGTGAATTTCACTTTGTGGAGTTTATATGTACTAATCAAATGATTCGCCATCTGCTAACGGTGAAGGAAAACATCGTGAGGAAACCCACATGTCTTAGAAGAAATTCTAAAAACATGTCTGATTCACCAAGCCGCATTAGGCCAGCGTGTGTGAATTAAGGCCTAAACCCTCTCTCTCTCTTGATAGAGGAGAGGAGACCCGTGCCCAGCAGTGGGACATATATGGGTTGCTATTATTATAAAGATTTCTAAACTACATTGACATTATTTGTGTGCTCAATCATTATTGTATGTGTACGTTTAGTACCCTACATTGATATTACATTTCAGTGAGATTGTAAGTTAGGGATGACACATTCTAAATTATCATCAATCATTGTGCTATATTCTAAGGGTCATGCTTACCACACTGGTCATATCATAGCTCTCGAATGCGTCCTTTACATATTTTTAAACCTCCCAGTGCACCTACCTTCACGGGTGGACAACTGGAACCTGATATGACATCAGTGGCCCACCTAGCGGCTGCTCACGCTTCGCGGGCTTCGACACCAGTCACAGCGTCCGGGTATACCATTCTTTACATCGAAACCTAACCCTTCTAGAATTAAACCGACTCCAAAAAGCTAAAAATAACTGAATACAGATTGAAGTCGGTGCTAGATTCATCCTGTCACCTAATATTAAGCTTGGCACCGACTTCAATCTGTATTCAGTTATTTTTGGATTATTTATTCATTAAGAGATGCGTTTGGAAAGAAACGTTTTCCGGTCACAGGCAACTTAAAACTCTGGTGTAAAAATAATGTATCGGCAACACGCAAGTGATACCTCTGATATTGTATGCGTCCATAGGCTATGGTTACTGCTTAACATCAGACAGGTTGTATGCTAGTTTGCCCCTCAAGTAGTACTTATAAAAGAAAATTAGAAAACGATGACAGAATTACTTTGTGTAATTTCATAGCACTCTCTTCAAAGTGTATCCTATTAAAACACATTTCCTTTCGATTTTCATAAAACACTGAAATCCTATAGAGGCAGAGCCAGCAACGTATTTACTTTTGTCGTTTTATAAGTCATGAAAATTCACAAATTAACTCTTTTATACCTACAGAATAATATAAAGTTCTTCTGGCAACCCTCCGCGGCCGGGGAGTTTAACTCTAAAATAACAAAAAGGGTGAGAAATAAAACCTAAACTTAAATACTTTATTTCAAATAGAAAATACTGCAAATATCATTTACTACAGATTTTAGGAGTGATAGATACTATAACCAAATTAAGTTTTATTTGTTACCCTCTTTGTTATTTTAGGGTTAAACACCCCGGCCGCAGAGGGTTCCCAGAAGCGCATTTTATTATTCTGCTTATAAGAGTTAGTTTGTGAATTTTCATGACTTATGAAATGACAAAAGTAAATATGTTGCTGGCTCATGGGCCACTAACCTACTTGCATAGCTTCAAACACAGAACACATGAAAGAGGTTTTAAACATTACTTCTACGTCACTATTAACATTTAGGGTGTACTAAAAACTTGAAATGTGACCTTTCGTACTTACTCTGTTTTTATAATTAAATGCCAGTGGTTTTTGATGTCCTTAACCCTGCATACTGGAGCACTGTCTCGTTATTATAATAAACTTAACAAACGAGTTGTTCCATTTTATAACAGTACTTTTTAAAGTATCTGGTTTAATAATAACTATAGAACTTAACTCATATTTTACTCACGTTAAAAATAAAACGGTGAAATAATCTCACGCGCTAAACGCATAATAATATTTTCGCGAAGAAACGAATAGTTTATATTGTATTCGAATATGAAATAATAAAATTCACAACTTCAAAAGATTACAAAAAATCCGATGTCGTGCTATGGTATTTTCCAGTAGGTATTTAATTACCTGTTGAGTAGCTTACTTAGCTATTTTAGTCTAGATGGATAAACAGCACTTAAAGAGGTAAAACCCGAAGTTTAATTAATCATGTATGCTACGCGGAAGAAAATCGAGATCCTATTGTACCGCAGCTGCACACAACCCTTATTGCCTTGAGATCAGAATAATAATATAAAACAACAACTATAACGATTTTATTTTTCCTCTTAGCTTCAGTGTATTAATCGAGTTCAGTGCTTTGTGTTGTCTTAAACATGTGTGACACTAGTGCGAGGTTGGATGGCAAAGTCGTGGTTATAACTGGTGGCAGTTCTGGAATGGGATTAGAAGCTGCTAAGAATTTGGCCAACCGTGGAGCTAAGGTCATCATTGGAAGCCGCAATGAAACCAAACTAAAAAACGCAAGAGATGAAATTATAGCAGTAACAGGCAATCAAAATGTTGCCTACAACGTCCTTGATTTAGGATCACTAAAATCAGTAAGGACCTTTGCGGACGCAGTGAATGCGGAAACGACAATAGATGTTTTGATCAATAACGCTGGAGCAGTCGCATTACCTGATAGGCTGACGGCAGACGACTTGAATTTAACAATGCAAGTGAATTTCTTTGGTGCTTTTTTACTTACGTTTCTATTGCTGCCTAAGTTAAGAGCTTCGGCTCCAAGCAGAATAATAAACGGTGTTGCCGCATCAATGTATATTGGTGACATTGATTTTGATCATTGGAATGACGTTGGGCGTTACAACTTAGTATCTAGCTTGGCGAATGCTAAGTTAGCCGTAGCTTTGTTCAACGCAGAATTGGATAGAAGACTACAAAAAGCATGTGTCACTGCAAATACGTACGATCCATTCGTGGTTAAAGACACTGATATTCTTACTAATATACCTGGTGTTGTTCGGAATGTCTCTAGATTCTTTATCAATATGATTGGACAAAGAAAGGAGGATGTTGGCAAGCAAATAGCATACTTAGCTGCTGCGCCAGAATTGGAAAAGGTGAGTGGGAAGAACTACAAGTTTTGTCATGTGTTTTGGAACACATGGCTTGTAAAAGACAGGTGGCTGACTAAGCGTTTATGGGATGAATCAAAAAAGGCTGTGAATATAACTGTCGCAGAAGACTGGGAATCTCGGCAAGTGCAAGTAACTCAACTTGGATGACTACTGGTTTTGTTGTCATAATTGAAGTAATTGTAATATATGACACGGGCCAACTTATAAACTATTCATACACCTTAGAATCTTTCATAAATTAGAAGAAGCAGATACAGTTCGACAATATAAGTGGGAGTAATACTGGGTGAAGGAAAGAAGGCTGTCAATAACTGATTAATGATTCCTTAAACTACTAGACTTTTTACTAGTCATGGCATGCTTTGGGTTCAACTTCCACACAGGACAATAATTTGTGCAATCATTTTTTTTCTTTTGAAAGGAAAAGTAACTTTTCTTTTTTATTATTTTATCTAGACCTAGATAGTATTAATTTGAATTATCCCATCTCTATTATCAAAGTTCTATTAAATTAGTCACATTAATTCTTAAAAGTTTAGGACCTCGTTAGTAAATTCTCTGCTTACAAAACAGAAAATCAAGAAGGCTTAACCATTATTGATCATTTAAGTTAGGTAAGTAATATATTTCTTGTTTTGAATCTATATATAAATAGGTGAATGTAATCGAATAAATGAATAAAACATTCGAATAAATATTTTTATTGAAGACCTTGACAAAACTGTGTATCACTTCACTTGAATCATAACAGTAACAGTACTTCCTTATTTACACGTGAGCAAAATACTGATTATGTTTTTTATTTTTGAAGTTGCCCTGCAATAAATGTTCTAAAATATAATTATATCTACATAATAATATAATAAATATTTATTTCGTGACTGGGGAAGGAGGCTTGTGATATCGCCAACGACCTTGAGCATTTGGGCGAAGCAAACACGACTATTCTGTAGGTGAGCGCGGGGATACAAACAGAGATGTAGGTACTCTTTGAATGTTATTAATTTTTAATAAATTAAAATTTAAACCTTTTTTTAAATATAACATTACCAAATTATAGGTGTATATTTTCTTTAAATATTGGCATTTTTTTTGGTATTATTTGATAAAAATTGAAGTCATAAAGTGGTTACATCTCAATAATTTGGTGCTGATTCGATGTTTTTTTTACAAACTATTTAGAATTAATATATAATTTATTACAAGACCATATTATGATACACATCTTGTAATTAATACTGTATTTTTTTGCAGTCCTTTGTCTATAAATGCCAACAAAAAATGGTTTCATTTACACCTCTTTTTCATCATTTTTTGAGAGAGGGGCCCAGAATACGTATACGCGGAACGCGGGCCAAAGCTCGGGTTCCCGCGTGGCCATCACCTGCTTCGTGCGCAGCAGTGGGTTAATATAGTCTATGCTATTTCATATAGCATGGGTACGTTTGACATTTGGAAATCAATCAATGAAAATAACAGAAAATTAAATTAAAACCTATCGATTGAATACTCTGTTCTTAATCATTCAATTAGGCGAATGGTAGATGGATTCATTCATTCATTCATCTTTATCTTTAAATGTCAAACGTCACCGTACCCATGCTATGTGAAAAAAATACTATATTATAGGATGTTTCTAAAGAATTTGTAAAGCCAGATTTTGAGAATATGATATTCTGAGAATTTATTAAGGCCAAGATTCGGCTCTAGAATGGGGGAGAGGAGGCCTATGCCCAGCAGTGGGACATATGTACATTACGTTTACTCTGCTCTGTAGGCGATATCTATATAATAATAGTAATAGTGTATCTATTTCTTTGCTGATTTTTCAACGGAATTTTACACTAAAATAAAACGACTGGAATGCAATTTTTTTGTTATATTTTATAAATTATGTAGATATTCTTATAATGTAATTGTCTAAAGATTTGGTTTGATAGGATAGTCGATACATTTGTGTTATAAACGGGCACGTGGTGTTCCCTGATGCTGTTGACGGTGGGCTTCGTGCTGGAGAACTGATCAATGACTTTCTGCATTCACGGTCATGAAAAAAAAAAGAACAAAACTAATTAATACTTATATAACTAGCAACACTTTCCGTGTGGTGACGGATTAAGAATACAAATGTCACTACCCCATTCCATCCCGTGGGTGTCGTAAGAGTCGACTAAGGGAGTAAGTCGGGCAGACAATATCCACTGCAAGAGAAGGAAAACTCGAAATAAAACCCTATACCAACCCGTCTGGCCAGCGTGGTATAAGTAGGCTGATATCCCTCCAAATTTATGGAGGAGACCCGTGCCCAGCAGTGGGACGTTTATGGGTTGAGAAGTAACTAGCAAGCAAATTTTATTTACCTTGAGGGGAGAGGAAGGGTGAGGGCGAGGGGTCTGAGATGATGATGATGATGATGATACTACCAAGCGCAAGTACGCATGTGTAACCTTCTTTAGGTGCCAGTATTGGATCAGAATTAGCACACGTATTGTGCTAAAAGACAGTATTAAGAGACGCCCAATGATAAAATTACCGTCGTAATCGACTTGTTCAACAAATTTGTTTTCTGCAAAACGTAGCTGTAAAAAAATACAAAAAACGAGTAGGAATTTACCAAGCGTATTAAGACTCGCGCACTAGGAAGGACAGCTAAGATTGCCTCGTAAGTAAAACTGATCATTGCTCACGACCATGAAAATAAAATATAGCAATGATATACTTTTGCACTTACAAAGTCCAGTGTCTAGCAGTGGACCGTGATTGGCTGATTATAATGATAAATGTTATCTTTTCTAAGAGAAAAACTTACCAATGGTAGGTATATTTCAGACGCGAATTAATTCGGTAATTACTCATATCTATTGATTTTATGCTAGATAAATGAGAAAGGTGCAACATAAACAATAAATGAAGCAAGGATAACACGCAAAGAATATGAAAATAAAGGGTGGACACATATTGTTATTGATTTTAATATAGTATAGTTGATGTCTAAGCTGTTTTCATAACATCAACAATAAACATCCTTTTAACACTTTTAAAAATGGATTTTGTGAAAAACACCACATTTTTGCCATTATATTTGCAATTTAATCAGTTTTAATTCATTTTGTATTGTGAATTTGACGTATCTGTACAAGAAACGATGCACCACCAATTCTTCTATTTTTGAAACAAATAAATGCAGCTGTCAACGATGAATATGAATGTCAAAATTGTACCAAGAAGTTTAAATACTTAGGCGCAAAAATATTTAGTGCAAAATTTTAATTATTGAATTTAGCTAATAAAACTTATTAAGTGCAAAGTTTTAATTATTGAATTTAGCTAATAAAACTATGTAGATATAATTACATAGTTTTAACAAAACAGTTTTTTTTTTCAATTAGAGGTCATATAACAATTACAGTATCTGGATGACAGAGCTTTGACCGGGTTTTTTTTTGGAAATTAACGTTTTCTAAAAATTAAACCTCACTAGATCGATAGCCCCAGAAACCCCCTGCATACTAAATCTTTTGAGCCGTTTCCGAGATTCAGATTATTTATATACAAGAATTGCTCGTTTAGATTAATAGATAAAAAGCAGTAATGACTACAGTCAGTACCAATCCTTGGACTTGTTTTGGTAGGTAAGTAATACATCTTATTTAGTATATAGGAGAATACACCTGTACTTCAAAACAATGGTATCCGTATGGAATAAAAAATAAATATAAACTGAAACAAATACCAGTGGTATTAGTTTTCGGTCTAAGAAGGTTTTGGTGCGCGTATTTGTGACTATTAATTCCATAATAAATCGTCACAAATATGAGCGCAGCAAAACGCAGATGTAAAGCCGTGTATCGACGAGATGGCGAGGTAGCCTCGGCTGCTCATCTATTGCTTGCAAAGAGTACTGCATATAATAAATAATAACAACCCATATATGCCCCTTGCTAGGCATGGGTCTCCTCTCCTCTATCAAGAGAGAGAGAGAGAGAGTTTTACTATTAAGTATTCTATAGTTTAGGCCTTAATTCACACACGCTGGCCTAATGCAGGTTGGTGAATCAGACATCTTTTAGGAATTTCTTCAAAGACATGTGGGTTTCCTCACGATGTTTTCCTTCACTGTTAGCAGATGGCGAATCATTTGATTAGCATTAAGTGAAATTCACATTGGTACTGTCCGGGATCGAACTCGCACCTCTTGCGTGCAAGTCGTTTACTTTCCCACTCGGCCACCATCACTTTCTTTTCAAATTTACTAAGAGCACTGCATGCGCTAAGTAAATTAAAAAAAAATACAAACGTAAACTTGGTGTTATTAACAAATTGGATTAATTGACTGGCGAGACAAATGCGTCTCCATATCACGAGGTTGCCTCGCCGAATGCCGCACTCATCATGCCTTAAGAAATTCCAAAACAGATAGGTATTTACCAAGCCTATTAAGACTTGCGCACCCTTGAAACTTCCTGAATATAAGGCGAAAGGGACAAGCAGTGTCACTTTTGCTCTGTATTCGGGAAGCACAGCTGAGATTGCTTCCTAAGTAAAGCTGATCATCGCTCATGAGCATGAAAATCATAAAATAAGGCAATGATATACTTTACATATGAAGGTAGTGTATAAGCCTTAAATAGCTCGCAGAACTGATGGCCGTTGGGGCAGAAAGTTTCTAGAGTGGTGACCACGAACTGGAATACGAAGTGTGGGCAGGCCTCACACAAAGTGGACTGACGACCTGGTAAAGGTTGCGGGCAACCGATGGACAAGGTCGGCTCAGGATCGAGAGTTGTGGAAATCCTTGGGGGGGGGCTATATCCAGCAGTGGACGGGCTGAGATTACGAAGCCCTCGGGCTAGGTGCGCGTGACGATCTTCGCAAAGTAAAGCTTCGATAAGCAGAGAATCGTACTAGGTGCAGTACACTTGCAGAGTCCAATGTCCAGCAGTGTACCGTGATAGGCTGATGACAATGATAAATGTTATCTTATCTAAGAGAAAAACTTACCAATGATACATGTGTAAAATGATGACAGGAATTTCAGACGCGTACAATTCGGTAATTACTCATATCTATTGATTTTATACTAGATACAAAAGAAGGCAGAAGCAACAACAGTAGTAGAAGCAAGGATAACAAGCGATGGCAGCGTAAACAAGGGCTCCAATGAAATTCATTTTATTGATTCTAATATTGTTGATCTCTAAGCACTCTTTTCCTTTTACTATTTTAACACTTTTAAAAACGGCTTTTGGTGGTTGATTTTGGTGACGGGGGGAAACACCACATTTTTGCCATAACATTTGCAATATAATCAGTTTTTAATTCATTTTGTATTGTGAATTTGACATAACTACAAGAAACTATGCGCCATCAATTCTTCTATTTTTAAAACAAATAATGCTGTCAATGATGAATATGATTGTCAAAATATGTACTAAGAAGTTTATATACTTATGGCCGGAGAGCTATTGGTTCATTTGACTATCCCGTTTCCCACAAGGCTAGATCTTGTTTGAATAATATTTTAATGTCAAGCGATCATAAAAATACCGTTCTGGCAAGGATCTCGTGAGTGCGTCATCATCCTTTATACTTTTGAAAGTGTCTCCCATATGCAGATAACGAGCTATACTTTCCTCCCCTCTGGGAGGAGACCATTTCCTCGTATGTTTTGCTTTGATGGGATATTTGGCATGCAAGTCTCACTGCTTCCATCCAAGCAAATAAAAATGACTTTACCATGTGTTACGGCAACTATTAAGTATTCTGTGGTTACGGTAATCTTTACGATGAAACGAGTATCCAAATCTTATCGCATCGCGAGTGAGTTACCGATTATGATACCCCCCCCATCTCAACCCATAAACGTCCCACTGCTGGGCACGGGTCTCCTCCATAAATTTATGATTATGATACGATAAAGTGAAATTATGAGATTCTTTGAGTCACGTTTATGGTATGTTTTAAAGTACAAAATATTCCAAGTAGGTAGGTACATAAACGCGCGATGTCGGTAAAATATTTATTTTATTTTTAAGTTTTAATTATTTTGAACAGGATTAGGTAATTAAAAATACGTTAATTGTGTTTGTGAATGATTTGTTTATTAGTTTGGATTGATTGGGTTTCATAAATATGCTGTTTTTCTTGTCAAATACCAAAATAAACAACTGTATTTTGTTAATTTAAATGAAACATTAAGATGATCGTCAAATGTGCCAAAAAAAAACTTCCTATGTTAAACGTACTATAGATGCCGTGCACTTGCAGAGTCCAGTGTCCAGCAAAAGACCGCGATAGGCTGATGACAATGATAAATGTTATCTTTTCTAAAAGAAAAACTTACCAATGGTACATGTGTAAAACGATGACATAAGACTTTCACAGGACGTGAATCAATTTGATAATTACTCATATCTATTGATTTTATATTAGACACAGAAGAAAGCAGCCGCAAAAACAAAAATAACAACAAGGATAACACGCAACGGCAACAGCAATAACGTTTTCCAAGACATTCATTTTATGTTGATATCTCAGCACTTTTCATAAGATCAACAAAACACACCAGAAATTTCCCATAGAATTCGCAATTTAATCAGTTTATAATTTATATTGTGAATTTGACATAACTACAAGGCACCATTTGCCATCAGTTCTTCTAATTTATAAACAAATAATACTGTCAATAATGAATATGATTGTCAAAATATCTTACATATTTTGACAATCATATTCATCATTGACAACCAAGAAGTTTATATACTTAGGAGCTAAAATATTAAGTGCAAAAGTTTTATTATTGATTATGGCTAATAAACAATGTGGACATCAACTTTGCTGTGGTTATTTGCTGTGGTCTTCTGTAAACTGAAGGTCCTTCCGCAGTCGGGCGTGCTCGCTAATATAGTGCCCTACTTCTCTTAAAATTGTGTAATTCAATTTTCTAGCAGCTCAAAGAATCTCTTACTGTATTTGCGCAGCTTGAGAATCGCCACGGATGGGCAGCTGCACCAGCACAACCTGCTGCACTTGGAAGATGGGATGGCGCGAGGGTGACGACACATGTCACGTCCCACACAAAAGGCCTACCCATTATAGCAATTATATTTGAAAATTAAATTCATTTTAATACTAAAAAAGGAACTTAAATTGTTAGAAACTTAATTGGTGACATTGCTAACATTCTGAGTTCCTTTCCTATTGGAATTATAGCACTGTATGTTTCTTAAACCGCAATCTATAATATCCTACTGATATTATAAATGCGAAAGTTTGTCAGAATGGATGGATGGATGGATGTTTGTTACTCTTTCACGTAAAAACTACTGTAGAAGGACTGTACTGTACATTTGTAAAAGGTTTTCACGGGAAAAAATGCGCTATTCAAGAGTATTATCTCTTGAATAGCGCATTTATATATATAGATTATACTCTTGATAAGGTCGGCTCAGGATCAAGAGTAGTGGAAATCCTTGTGGGAGGCCTATGTCCAGCAGTGGACGACTTTTGGCGTAGATGATGATGATGATCCAATTTGAACAAGTGCATTTAACGCCTATAAAAATATTCACAATATATTATATACATGTGTCATGTGTATTTTTTCCCAGGCGTACTCAGTACAGTATGGAACTACATAGGTAGGTACCAATGCGGTGGACAGGTATCATTAAATCGTCAATAGGCAATCCTGTTATGAGTGCACCAGACTGTTCACCCACAGAAATAATTGGCGTGACATCGTAAGGCGAGCTACATCAGCCTCTTCGACATGAAACAATCATTGTGACCACGAACGCTCTGTCATGAACGACACGAATAAGAAGAAGAAGATAGGTACTTTATCTATAAAAATATGAATTTGTTAACAATATGTTGTTTATCTTTTCTTATTCCCATTTTGTTGATTGCTTATACCATCTTACATCTACCTTATAATGCTTTGGGCTTCATCAGCTAGTAAACAATAAAAACAGCTTAAGTATATCTTTTTTGCAAACTATAATATGTATACATCTCCACCCAAACATTAGAGTTAGACCATTCAGCCCAAAGATTTGGTTTAAACGATTCTTTGCTGTACAAACTTAAATGTCAATCTCACTGCTTCCATAAAAGCTAAAAAGCGACGAACCTTCTAGATACACCAAAATAGAATAAAGTAATTTACATCATTAAATAAAAAATAACTGAATGTGAATTAGATGTAGGTCAACTTTACCGGCATTTGAGCAACCCTAATGTGGTTCAAAATACGATTAAGCCGAGTGTTAATTTGTCTATCACATCATGTCTATGGGTTAGTATGAAAGTGCGCCCATGTAGCGACACTACAGTCGGGAGATTTTGTCCGCTGGTGAACCGGACCGGGGCCGGGCTGGGGCGACACAACAGTCACTCCATCTATTGATTGCAATGCAAGTGCGCCCATGGTGCGACTGCGATTCTTTTCTTTCCTTTTTTTTAAAAGACAACTCCCGCACTAGAGAACGAGCTCTGTGTTGCGGGGGACTTTACAAACATACAATTAACGGACACAAATTACACCCAGACTCAGAACAACTCTTTGTGGGTCACACAAAGTTTTGTCCTGTATGGGAATCGAACCCACAACCTCGTGCACAGCAGGCGCATACTGCGGCCATTGAACCACCAAGGCAGTCGATTAAATTGGTCGTGGGCGCCCCGCTTTAATGTAGTCGCTGAGTTACAGATTGCACGAGGTCACACGGGCGCAATGTAGTCGCGTATAACAATTAAATAGTATTTTTCTAAAACAATACAGAAACTTACCGGTGCGGTAATAAATTTTTAGAATAGATTTAGCACAACACAAACTATCCTGGTTATGAGAAATGTATACAGCAACATAAAGCAATACAACAACAACAACACGACATAAAGAATGGATAACATATGGCTACAATCAAGTCAATTTTTTCTGTTAAAGACCTTGGACCTTTGCCATCGCATTGAGATATATTATGGCAACCCATTTTTATCAGTTTTTAGTTAATTTAATAAATAAAATAAATAATTTATTTTAGGGTATTTACGTACCCTGACAGTTTTACAGATAACTGAGGGCTCAGACATTGCTGGACATTATTAAAAAAAAAACAATATGTTGTTTATGGCAATTGTTCAATAGGTCTACGAGGTCAGTCGGACTTTGCTACGAACAATCCGTAGATGAGCATTTTCTAAAAACAAATCGAGACTCATTTAAGAGAGGTTAAATTTATGATAATATATATCATAAATTTTGCAGACCCGACTGCGGACATTACAAAAAATAATGAAATTAATGAATAATAGCTGAATGTGAATTAGATGTAGGCAAATTTTACCGGCATTTGATCAGCCCTAATGTGATATAAATGCCAAAATACGCTTAAGCAACTTAGTCTCCGCAACTAATTTGTCTATCACATGCCATCATGTCTGTGGGTTATTATCAAAGTGCGAAATCGAGATAAACCGTTTTTTACCCTTAAAACTCACCCCCTTCCACTTCCCGACCTCAGATCACCCGTAATTTATTTTTACTTTAATTTTTGTTATATTCGCTTCCATTTCCAATTGGTTTCATCCTACTACGATTTTTTTTGGTTTCAAAAATTATCGACCCTGGTCTATGGGGCGAAGCAAACACGACTCTATTCTCTAGGCGAGCACGGGTATACAAACAGATGTACTTTTTTAATAGACGTCTTATTAATTTTTAATAAATTAAAATTCAAACTTATTTTTAATATAACATGACCAAATTATAGGTGTATGTTTTCTTAAAATATTGGTATTTTTTTCGTATTATTTGATAAAAATTGAAGTCATAAAGCGGTTACATCTCAATAATTTGGTGCTGATTCGATGATTTTTTTACAAACTATTTAGAATTAATATATAATGTATTTCAAGACCATATTATGAAACATAATATATCTTGTAGATTAATACTGTATTTTTTGGCAGACATTTTTCTATAAATGCCAACAAAAAACGGTTTTATTTACACCTCTTTTTCATAATTTTTTGAGAGAGGGGCCTTAAGTTGCTCGTGGGCAAGCCCTACTTTAGATCTATTACGCACTGGCGACCGACAGTCGCTTGTGCGTCGCCACTACGCGGCGAGTCGTCGAGTCGCCGGGGCGACCGTCGACCAAGCGCGTTAACACCTATTTAAATTGTAGTAAGTCACAGTCGCCATCGACCGATTCGCCGGCGACTAGTCGACAGTGCGTAATGGCCTCTTAATGTAATAGTCGCTGAGTTACAGGATAGTCGCTGAGTTATAGGTTACACGACGGCACGCGAGCGTAATGTAGTCGCGTGTAACAATGGTATTTTTCTAAAACAATACAGAAACTTACCGGTGAGTTGATAAATTTGTAGAATAGTGTTAGCCCAACACAAACTATCCTGGTTATATGGCATGTAAACAGCAACATAAAGCAATACAACAACAAAACGACAGAAAGACTGGAGAACATATGGCTATACAATAGTGAAGTTTCGCTGTGAAAGATTTTGGAGCTTGTTGTTTATTGCCATCGTATTGAGTCATTTTGATCAGTTTTTAGTTCACATGTAATTACAAATTTATTTTAGGGTATTTACGTACCCTGTCAGTTTTACAGATAGCTGAGGGCTCAGACTTTGCTGGTCATTATTTCTTTTTTATGTTGTCTATGGCGATTGTATAAAGTGTATAAAACCCTGCAAAACAAATCAATGATGAGGTCAGTCAGACTTTGCCACGAACAATCCGTAGATGAGCATTTTCTAAAAACACATTAAGAACCATTTAAGAGAGGTTGATTAATCAGATATTTTATTTATTGGTTACCTTTAAATACAATATCTGATTGTTTGTAAGTAGGTCAGGTTAGGTAACTTTAATCTTCTGGGTGGATCACTGAAGTCATATCAGGTTCCAGTAGTCCACCCGTGAAGGCGTGTGTTGGTGCACAGGGGGGTTTTAGTCGGTATGCCGGCCGCCTACCATCTTTGAGCCGGAGAGACCGACATAACCGCCTCGCTAACCCAGGCGGGGCGGTATGCGTAAAGCATTTCCCCTCTACAAAAATAAAAGGTAACTTTAATCTTAATAACTATTCATGTAAATAGCTTATGGAATTTGGACATTATTAATAGCTATGTAAATTAAAATGTTAGCAGACCCGTCTGGAGAACGGCCCTCACGCAATATGTAACGAAAATAATAAAGCGCCTGACGTTTTATTATTGCAAGCTTTTTTCTGACGACGGGCTTTTTCCTCGAAGCGCACCCATTTTGAAACGCACCTAACGAAACGCACCTAAAGTATTCCTCGAAACGCACCATTAGAGAGAGAGAGAGAGAGAGAGAGAGAAAAATATTTATTTCTTACACAATACATACCTAAATATAATACATACATAAGTAAAGAAATAAATGACCACCCATTCAGCTATTTGCTACCACAATGCATTAAGCATTGTGGAAGCGCTGGTTTTCAATGGGTGGGTCCACATAATTAAAAAATACAAGTCGAGTACTTAATTAACTTAATAATTAAAATATATCAATAAACTACATTTACCAAACAAAACTATATTATTTATTTCATATGTTAACCTTATTATTATGTGCGTATTGTAATGTGTGATTAAACTATTGAAGATGTGTAGTGTAAAGTGTAGTATATTGTGTATGTGTGCGTGACGCGTGTTGTGTGTGGATCAGGTCGGGTAACAAAATAAATTAAAAATATACCGCACCTGAACGGTGCGATTCAAGAAATACTTTAGGTGCGTTTCAAAATGGGTGCGCTTCGAGGAATACCCCTTTCTGACGGCGTCTGCGTCATAACCCACGCGTAGATACAATCCCACGGGTACAATCATTGTTCCGGGGTAAAAGTATCCTGTGCTATTCCACACTATAATATTTATGCCAAATTTCACCGTTGATCTGTGTAGCCGTGATCGACAACCAAACATCCATCCAACCATCTAAACTTTCGTATTTATAATATTAAGTAGTATATAGCTGATTAACAAATTCGACTGATGATTTAAACAGAGGTAGGGCACCATACTAGCAAGCAAGCCTGACCGGGTAAGGACCTACACCTTACAGAAGACCACAGCCAAATAACTACACACAGTGGTGTAGTTGTGTTCCTATGTGTGAGTACAGGTCTCCAGCGCTCATTTAGGGATGCGTTTTCGAAAGAAACGTATTCTTATCCCATGGATACTCCCATCATAAAGCTCTGGTGTAAAACAATGGGTTGGCACGCAAGTGATACCCCTGGTATTGCAAGCGTCCATAGGCTACGGTAACTGCTTAACATGAGGTGGGCCGTATGCTTGTTTGCCACTCAAGTAGTGAGTGAGAGTGGCACAGATAGATTATGGTCTGGAATACTAATACTTTTCTTTCTAACTCCTCCTATTTACTTCTGATTTAATTCGTTGCGGGGTCCAAGACAGTAGGTTTAGTTGTCCACGGGACGCACGAGTGTCAAAACTCGGTGTATCAGTTGGTTACTCCGCTGTTAATCCTGGCTCACAGGAGTCACAGCGGTGGGCATGTGGGTGGGATTGTCCCGATATGGTCTGGAATAACATATACGCTACTTTTTATAGCGAGATACTTTTTATACCTTTCCCAAGTCAGGCTTGCTCGCTAGTACGATGCCCTACCTCTCTTTACATCACGATGCGATCAACACGCTCATCTACTATGGGGGTAGACAGTGACTATGGTACGTCAATTGCTATGATGCAGAGATGCTCCTTCTGCTTCCTCTACATTCATCAACCTATTCATGCATAAACTTCGGTTCTGGGTAGAGTAAAGTTATGTTTATTAACTTGATACTATTGCAATAAACCAGGGCCAATCCTTTAAATAAAACAACATTTACATAGGATTGGTATATTGATAGGTGTTGGCTGAATCGGAAAGCAACTGACTTTGACGCAAGAGGTGCGAGTTCGATCCCTGGTGGAAGTATTTTCACTTTGTGGAGTTTATATGTACTAATCTAATGATTTGCCATCTGCTAACGGTGAAGGAAAATATCGTGAGGAAACCCACGTCTTAAAAGTAGTTCTAAAGACATGTCAGATTCACCAACCCGCATAAGGCCAGCGCTCTTGCTTGATAGTGGAGAAGGGACCCGTGCCCAGTAGTGGGAAATATGTATATGAGTTGCTATTATACATAGGATGAAAAAATCTGTTTACTGTATTCTTGTTTGTGTTTCTTATCTTATTATATTTTGTCATTAGATGAGCTGCAATCTGCAGATAGAGGGACATAACATAACATTACATTTATTACGCCTTTTTTCCTAAAAGTGTAGTCATAATTACGTTCCAGTGATAATTATTGTATCTTACCAATAGCTAACTAATTTCATTATCTTAAGATGTATAATAGTGGTAATGGCACGGCACATAGCTCACAGAACATATGATGTTCAGGCACAATGATTCTAAAATGGCGACCACGTACTGGATAACGCAGCGTGAACAGACGATCTGGAAAGTGAAGGTTGAGGGCAGCCAATGGATGACGGCAACTGTGGTAATCCTTGAGAAAGGCCTATGCCCAGGACGTATTTTGGATAAGCATATATAAAATCCTGACAAGCAAATCGAGCTCTAAAGTTAGATCATTTCAAATAGTAATGATCCAAATAAACAGCATACTGTCGTAGCGATGCATAAGATGCAAAAGCATACAGTGTTTTGGAAAATACCCATTGTTTTATTTCTGAGCAGTTTCCATCTTCAATATAATTGGGTAGTATACAGACTTAAATAACTATTATTCTCATTTTCACGTGTTCATTTACTTTTTATTGTATTTTAGTCTGGTTTTCTGGTATTCATATCAATAATGGTTTATTTGGTATTATGTAGGTTGAATCAACTGTGTTGACGACCAAAATATATGCCAATGTCACGTTGAAAGAAGGATTGTCAAATATCAAACTCGAGCTCCGGTCCATAGACGATGACATAGGTTAAGAACCGAAGAACCGTAGACAGAAGAACCTACGACCAAATTAGATAGATAGATAACTCTTTATTGTACACCATAAAACATAATATTTTACAAAATTATTATAAAAACGTAATGTACAATGGGCGGCCTTATCGCTAAATGCAATCTCTTACAGGCATTAGGTCCTTGGCAAAAGCTTATCTTCGTAGTTCTTGGTAAGAACAATGACAAGGTATTATAACTTTGCAAAGGTACACAGAATCTACTCAATTCTATAATTATTATTGTCAATCGAACACAGGAGACAGATGACGTGTGTCTGTTGCTGATTGCTTTTCCCATCCGCATTGTCCGCACCGTAGACAGAGAAACTTATTCTCTGTCTACGTTCCGCACCGTATATGATGGTGTCATCATGACGTGTCGTCGTTCGTCCGGATCCCATTTGCTTAGTATTCTAGGTTGTATGAAGTTGCATAAATAAGGCATTCTTAAATTTGTTTCGCTCTGCTCATTTTGATATTGATTGCCTTTTTTTACACACAAAAAAGCACAATGATTCTTAATCTCATTTACTTACTTATTTAGGGTCATGAATTTAGTTTTTAATTACAAAACAGACATGTGATTTCTCTAAACTGTTAATTATGTAGATGAACTTGAAATTAACTGGTTTGTCAAATAAATAACAAGCTATTAATACAACTAGCAACGGCAAATATTTTTTGGTAAATAGCGACATCTATGTCGTCTTCGTTGTAACTTCTGTTGTGAACTTACTGATATATTATCTGGTGTATATGGCCCCGCATGTGAATAAAGCAATGTAAATTCATTCAGCGAATACGCCGTAGGAAAGAAACATGATGGCATTGTTTTGATTTTATGCATTTGATTATTTTATGATTATAACTATCATGCATTTGATCTAAATGTATAAATGCGTTTGACTTGACAATGAAATAACAATAATATTTAACTATCACCATATTATTATTAAAAAGAACTCAAATAATAAAAAAATAACTATACACTATGTAGATATAGTGTATAGTTATTTTTTATTATTTGTGTATGCGTATAAAATTGTTTTCGTAAATATTATCAGATACTAGCTGACCCCACAAACTTAGTACCGCCTCAGAATCAATAAATAAAAAAGCTGAATAATAATTGCAGAATGTTTAACAGGTAGGAATAGTTTCTAAGGAAAAGCCTAATTGTTGTTTTTACCATATTCCAAGCATTTTTTTTAAACCTTTCCTTGACTTCCACAAATAATTCTAAACCAAAATTAGCTAAATCAGTCCTGAGCCTCTAGACAAGTGGCATAAGCGATAGTCGAATCGAAAAGTCAAAAAAGCAAATGTATGGGATTTGACGTAAGTTGACGACATTATATCGTAGACTTACGTCAAATCCCATACATTTGTTTTTTTGACTTTTCGATTCGACAATCGCTTATGGCACTTGTCTAGAGGCTCAGCCCCTCTAGACAAGTGGCATAAGCTCCAAATCGATTAAATTTCTACAAACGGTACCGCCTCAACAATGTCGATCCCAATTTCGTAGACAAGTGTCAAGATTTTACCAACATTTGTCATAAATTCTGATTGCCACCTTCGAAACTAGTCGACTTATATTATATTCTTTTTATAAATTGAAGCCGATCGGCAGTTTTGGCAATCGAATTCGCTCTTCTTATTACGTAAATGAGCCTGACGTTAGCGAACACTAACACCTTGTAGTTGACGCTAAAAAATGGCGGATAATCGATCAGCTGATATATGTTGTGGAAGTTTTGTGATTATTTTACTGTAATTCTTTGTTTGTTTTTTCGTAAAATGCATAAAGTATGACTGCTGTTGGCTGCGCATAATAAAGAAGTATGGCTCACGTGCCGCAAAATAAATATTTATTGACGATATTATTATAAGCTGCAAATTACTTTCAACAACCGCGAGTAGATGGCGCTGTACCTAGTCACAGTATAAAAGAATCGAGCGAAGGTTCTGCCCTAATTCGTCATAATTATTTTCTATTGACTTGTGTTTATATAGCAGTCATTTTGAGAATTGTTTCGATTTATTGATTCATTAAATTTATTAGAGGTCAAATATAAACTTTTACTTTTTACTGTTTAATTGGTTAAATTTATTAAAATATTATATACTTAGTAGGTATATTGATTTGTAGACCAAAAGTCGTTAGAAAAGTTGTTATTACGTTTTTTGAGACGGTAAAGCCTTAACAAAACCCGCCAAATTGGCAACACTAAGCGCACTTCACAAACGAATCAAAATGTCAAAATAACATTCACTAGTAAAATCAAGTAGACTGAGAGTTTGACGAGTTCTTATTTACATGACTCCCAAATTGTTAGCGACATTGCAAAGGCGTTAGCGTTTATTGGGAAGTGCGCTTAGTGTTACCATTTTAGCGGCTTTGTCGCAAAAAATTAAAAAATAATAAAAATGTTTCAACGTCATAATTCAATTGTTTATAGAGAGATTTACAAATAACGTTCGTTATTTGTAAATCTCTCTATAAACAATTAATCCGGCATGCATTACACTTATTTGCTTTAAACATTGACAAGAAATAATTCTCTTGGCTTTCCTGAGTAATATCTTTTCATTATGCGCAGCCCACAAAAGTCTTATTTTTATGCATTAAAAAAAACTAATTCATATAATTTGCGATATATGGGTGTACAATAAAAGTTGTTACAGGTTTAAGGGTATTACCACATATTTCGACCATTAGACTGGCAGGAAAACGTTACAATGTAGGTATATGATATGACTCTATATGAAATCGCTAACTAACTTTACAATAAATATTATTGTAAAGTATGTAGGATTTTTTTTGTTTTTATTATATGTCAAAATCATATTATTGTAAGTACATATTATGTTACATATCAATAAATATTTAATGCCTATAAACTACATTAGGACCTACCAATGAAAATGTAAATTTTATTGTATTATTATAATTATAAATGCATGACAAAATGAAATGATAGAAAACATTCAATTAAGCGTGCAAGTACCTATTTTATTTTATCACTTAAATATTTATCGCCTGAGTAATAACATTTATTCCATTGTAATAAATTTATTTTATTTTTAGAAGGCTGGCAACACTGTGATCGCCAGACGACAAAAAATGCTCTCAATTTTAACCTTTTTACAATAATTTGTGTAATTTCAATTAAATTCCAATTTAATATGTACGTGAAATTTATAGAATAATTATCTTTGCTGACACAGACAGTGTTTGGTTGTTTGTTAATAAATAAGTACTATAGAAACTGCCCCGAACAGTGATTTGAATATGCTGTTTATTGTTATTTGAAGTGTCATCGTGTATAAGTGTAAGACGCAGGGAGTATATTACATATTTACCGTAATTAGCACCCCACAACACCTACATACTCTGCCCGTGGCCCATATTGTATGTATTCTATATGAGCTCATAGAGATATTTACGTATGTGATCCACGTACATGCAGCACTCACTGGTAGTTTCGTTCTCGTTTTGCTTGACGAATATAATATGTGGAAGCAAGATTGACGAATAACAACTTGCTTCATTACAGCAAACACATATGCACACTGTATTACTTAGTTGTTAAATGTTGTTGCCCTAAGCATAAACTTAAATAGACTCACTTTCGCTCAGCTACTGTCATTTTTCTTGGTAAAACATATTGAAATTATTAATTAACACACCTACTCAAAACATAGTACCACTCTTTTTCAATATCCAATAATTTTTAACACAATTACTGTCCTTTTCCACTTTACACACCTACATTTTCACTCTTGTCATCTCAACATTTGTTTTTCTTTCTATCTCTCAGCTGTTTCATTTACTTTTAAGGTACTTGGTGATACAGAAAGCCTTGTTATACGAAGACCCGTAGAGCAATGGCTTAGGAGACTGAAACCAAGCTTATACTAACGCTGCTTGAATTGAAGAAATACAATGAGGACAACAGCCAGCTGTTAAAGAAACGCAGTGACTGTAAAGAAGAATTACAATCAATTAATAACAGAGTTGCTGAGTTGAAGGGAGAGCTATCTACACTACACCATCAATATGTAGAATAATTGGACCAGCGCGATAAACTACAGGAAGAAGTGGAGTCCTTCAGTAGTTGTAGTGATATGTATTTAAGTTCTTTGCATTGCATTCCAGAGTTAAAATAATGTCTTAACACAGCATTTCTAAAAAATAGTTTTCTTGATTACACTATTCGGGTTCTCAACAATAGTGAAACTCAAAACCTGTTTCTGAGCTCTTATGTGATAAAATAAATGTGTTAAATGTTTTGAAAAATAATAATATTGTTTGTTTGAAAAATATAAAAAATATTGTTGTAAATAGTAGAAATAAATAAAGGAAACATTTGAAATTAAGAAAATTAATTAGAAAGCTTGAATTCAACTTTAAGAGGTCAACAACCATTAAAAATTATCACAAATTAACTGTGATTTAATCAAAGAGCGTGTGACATTTCTTTTAGATATTGATAATTGTAGCTAACAGTTACTTAGCAGTAAATTAATGTATGAGCAGGATACAGTCATGAGCTTAAATTTAAAAAAAACAGAGCTTATTTCCCATACTTTTTTGTTTCTCAAATGTCATCTTTAAGATCAAATATCACCAAAAGAATATATTGTTTAATAGTTACCTAGTGGCATGCTTTCATTAATATTTTTTTGTTATTCTGTGGATAATGTGGTTGACTGCAATATTGTTAATATTATTTAGTTATTGTCACCCAAGAACACATTATATTGTAGTTGTTTGTTGTCCCTAATAAATAAATAAATACCAATAATAAGATGTGTTTAACGTGTTCACAAACAACACCTAGCATTAAAATGTAACACTTTAATGCTAGGTGTTGTTTGTGATGTGTCACAGTCGCTCAACGGTGAACAACTACTTTATAATGATTCTGTAACTGTGGTTCCACTGACTCAATAACACATTCAGAATCTTATAGCAAGAATGTAATTATATTTTCTGACCAATTAGTCAAGGGTTTGGGCAGTTTAATTAATAGTCATACTATTATTATTAATTTAGTTAGAAATACTGTTTGTTTTCCGAACAAAATAAAATAAATATACTGAGTACCGCGTCACAAATATTTGTTCACCTGGAAGATAGTTTGCTAGTTTTTTACTAGTCTGCTCATTTTAATGATCAATCCACAGGGATTATTTTACTTGGTGACAGCTTATCTGTCACAAAAAAAGATATTACAGTTAACTGAAGTAATGATATCACTTCATGATAGTTTAGGGTGTAGATTTATTATTTGTGCCTTGCCATATTCTTATGCCTTATTAAATAAACAAAACAGGCATATAGAGAAAATCTAAATCTATTAATCTATAATAGTACATGTCGCCTTCGCGACTTCATTTTATTTTTCTACAATAGTATATTTATTAGTTTTTTTTACCGAATATACTATGTACCTTTTCTTATTTTATAAGCAACAAATTGCTAAATTATTAGCATTTCATTTATTTACCGACACAGGTACTCATAGGGTATTGCAGGATTTGGTAAAACTCAGTAGTATGAACACTACCAATAGCAATTTACATACATCTAATAATTTAAACTACTAGATGTGACAAAGGATAAGCAGCAGACATATAGTCTAAACATAGTGCACCAGAATATTCAGGGATTATCCGGCAAGGAATTAGAAGTAGATTTATTTTTAAACAAACATAGTATTAATGTGCTTTATGTTACTGAACATTGGTTAAAGAGTGATCAATTATTATTATTCAATAATGAACATTACACTATTTCTGGTGCATTTGTAAGAAATAAGGCTATTCGTGGTGGCATATATAGATAGATATAGCAAATCTTTGTATCGAGCGCCCTATTGAAATGTCTTGTGTTGAGCTTGAGGAACATATCATAGTCTGTGTATATTATTTTTACTGTATATCTTTATAAATATATTAATATTTTATTTACAAAGATAAACAGTTTTAACATTTTGGAGGTTGCTATTTGTTAAAAAAAAGTATATTTTTGACAAATAGCAACACTGCCAAAATGTACTAGATATTTTAATTGTTAATTAAATAAAGTTTGGTTCCATCTTATTTTCATTATTTTTTATGTAACTTATACCTGAAGTTTAAAAGTGGATCGTATTGATAAACGATGAAAATTTACATTCTGTAGCTTGTGGTTGACACAGAACTAAGAATGTTGCTGTTCTCCAAAATGTACAAACATGGTAGTGTTAATAATTATATACTTTTATATTATTATATTTACAAAGTTATACAGTTTTAACATTGTGGAGGGGTTGTTGTTTGTTAAAGAAAAAGTATATATTTTTTTAACAAATAGCAACACTTCCAAAATGTACTATCTAGGTATTTAAAATTTTAATTGTTTAAGGGTTAGGATACTGCCAACGACCTTAGCATTTGAGCGAAGCGATCACGACTCCCGCACTAATTCTCCAGACGAGTGCGGGGATACAAACATAATAATATTTACTCTTAACAAAACACAAAATTACGCAAGGTTTGTCTTGTTAACATTTTAATTTAGTTTAGTTTTATTGTATTATCTTTAATTTTAGTAATCTGAGGAAACGTCGTGGATTGTACATTAATACATTCATTTAGTAATTAAGATATATTATACATACTGTACAATTGTTTGTTTTCCCAATAAAGAAAATAAAAATAAAATAAAATACTCTTTGACTAGACGTCTTATTAATTTATAATAAATTAAAATTCGTACTTATTCTAAATATAACATAACCAAATTATAGGTGTATGTTTTCTTTAAATATTGTTTTTTTTGTATTATTAGATAAAAATTGAAGTCATAAAGTGGTCACATCTCAATAATTTGGTGCTGATTCGGTGATTTTTTTACAAATTATTTAGAAATTATATACAATTTATGACAAAACCATATTATGAATCATCTTGTTGATAATAATATAATATAATTTATTTTTTGGCAGTCATTTATACCAACAAAAATGGTTTCATTTACACCACTCTTTTTATATATTTATTGAGATAGGGGCCTTAATTAAATAAAGACTGTTTCCATGTTAATTTTATTTAACTTATACCTAAAGTAAAGAAGTGGATCGTATTGATAAACAATGAAAATTTACATTCTGTAGTTTATGGTTGATACAGCACTGAGAATGTCTCTGTCCTCCAAAATGTACAAACATGGTATGTTAATGTAGTGTTAATAATAATGTAACTGTGAAAATAAGGGTTTACAGTTATCTGACTTTTAAGGCATATGGCCCATTTTGCACCTCTTAAAACATAATATATTTTAAAACATAAACAAACAGTAACAAAACTTCCACAAAATATATCAGCTGATCGAATATCCGCCATCTTGATGAGCGAATTCGTTTGTCGACAGTGCCGTTTCCCTTATCGAGTAGGTTGTATCAAGATTTGTCTTCACATTTCCAATTCTATACGTTGCATCAAATTACACATCGTAAACTTACGTCAAATCCCATACATTTGCTTTTTTTGACTTTTCGATTCGACTATCGCATATGCCATTTGTCTAGAGGCCCAGTCGTTCTCGAGTTTTAGCGAGCGTAACGAATAGCAATTGATTTTTATATAATTACTAGGGGTCGCCCGCGACTTCGTCCGCGTGGTAATTTCAATATACATTTGAAATTTATAATTTTTTTTTTTTACCGATTTTGCAACATATCTCAGTACTGCTCTGCTCCTATTGATCATAGCGTGATGTTATAAAGCTTATAGCCTTCCTGGATAAATGCAGTATTTAACAAAAAAAGTTTGTTTTGTGGCCTTCTGTAAGGTAGACTTCTTCCCCAGGTGGGTTTTCCCGTTCATGTGGGGCACTATCTCTCTTAAATATAACAATATTATATAACTACAAAGGAACCCTAAACAGTAATATATCACACAATTACGTAAACTAGTTACGCACCGTAGGTTTACCTGTAGTCACATCTCACGACTAGTCACGACCTGTTTCGCACCCATTGTGACCATGCTTCTTTGTCCCACTAGGACATTGAGAAATAACCCTAGACAATATCCAACTAACAATTATGTCCACGCTAACAATGTTTCTAACCCTTTCTTTATTACACCACACGTGATCACTTCAATTCCAACTTTTTAATGCCACGTGATCGCCTTAAAATCACCCGATTATTTAAAGAACAAACTGAAGTTTATAGAATCCTCATTAATGAATGGCAACAGCGATGGGATATATCAACCAAGGGACGCCACCTCTACCAGTTTTTTCCTTCCGTTACTGATCGGTTGGCAAAGACATGGCTGGAGGTTGATCACAGTGTTGCTCAGTTCCTTACGGGTCATGGTAACTTTCGGAGCAAGTTATACTCATTTAAGCTAGTTGATTCGCCGAACTATCAATGCTCAAAACCTGGCTCCGATCAGGAGCAGTCTGCTCATCACATACTCTGGGAGTGTAGTCTTTGGCATAATGATCGTACTATTATGTTGAACAGCTTACATGTATTATCTGGAGCGGCCTACTATGCGGATTTAGTCTCATCTGGAGGGAATTTCCGTGCATTTAAACGTTTCTGCAATACATATTATAGCAATCAAACTTAGCTCACATAGGTCCCGTAGTTTAAGGTCCTCCGTGGTGCTCCTTTTCATAGGTTACAAATCTATACAGATTTAACTTTGATTGATTTGTTATGGAGGAAAGTGGAAACTTTTTCTTTCTAACTCCTCCTATTTACTTCTGATTAAATTCGTTGCGGGGTCAAGACAGTAGGTTTGTTTTTTGTTTGTCCACGGGACGCACGAGTGTCAAAACTCGGTGTATCAGTTGGTTACTCCGCTGTTAATTTGGCTCACAGGAGTCACAGCGGAGGGCATGTGGGTGGGATTGTCCCGAAAAACCCATTCTTTCATACAACAATTATGCTTTAAATTTAATGTAATATAGTTAAAACAAACGTTCTTACGACACTAAATATCAGCTAATCATTAATTAAATTGGGAAGGTTGAATTATTATTAATTTATAACAATTCAAATGTACACACGACAACGGACATAGCTGTACAGGGCCGCTATGCGAAGATAAGTTTTTTAGGAAAAACATATATATATTTCTGTGGAATTTGGTAACAGTGTACAATTAGACTAAATCTACAAAGAAAAGAAAATCACACAAATGCATACATTGGTTTTCCTGTAAACCTAATCTTCAGCCCTGTAGGTACAGTTATCTCCGTTGCCGATTAAAAAATGCATTGCATTGCAAATTTATTTAGTGTTTAAAAAAAATAGCGCAGTGCTATTCTTTTTTTTTTTAAAGCCAACTCCCGCACTAGAGAACAAACTCTGAGTCGCGGGGGGCTTTACAAACATACAATTAACGGACACAAATTACACCCAGACTTAGAACAATTCTTTATAGTCACACAAAGTTTTCTCCTGTGTGGGAATTGAACCCACAACCTCGTGTACAACAGGCGCATACTGCGGCCACTGGACCTCATTCTTATATATTTGCAATAATATTCAAAAGCCGTCGAGTAGTTTTTGTATCGATTTTTAACTAAACATTACCCTTGAGTATTTCCGTTACTAAAATCTAACAAACGATCGACTTCCTGGTGGCCTATGATTTTTTTACTTTACTTGTAATATTAAGTACCTATTCTGTGCTTTCGGTTCAATTAACTACAGAGATTCCCGCATACCTTCAAACCAATTATTGACGTGACTTTGAACCTTTAGAAAAAGACTTTTAAGAATTTTTTTATGTGATTGTCCGACAACATACTATTAACTTTGGCCACCCTCGTTCTACTGATCAATACTAAAAAACATAATTTAATAAACTTATACTGCCAAGACCTTGCTAAAGACAACCTTTATCACCTTGGCTCCGCGAATAGTCGCTCAGTAATCACGACGACGGCAGTTAATTAACACGCTATGGCTATACGTGACGACTTCACGGATTGTGAGACAAATGTCAGATTAGACGGTAAAGTGGCACTAGTGACAGGTGCTACTTCTGGCACTGGCTTAGAAATTGCCAAAAATCTAGCCAAACGAGGTGCTAGAGTCATCATTGCAAGCAGAAACCCTAACAAACTATCAGATGCCAGGAATACTATCGTACAGTCTTCTGGAAACCAGAATGTCGTTACACGGCAAATGGACTTGGCATCCCTAACATCCGTCAGAAGCTTTGTTGACACCACCATACAAACAGAGCCACGATTGGACATTCTTATCAACAACATAGGCGCTATCGGTCTGGGTGATAGATTCACTGAAGATAATCTCCAGCTGATGATGCAGGTCAATTACTTCGGATCGTTTCTACTAACGTTCCTATTGTTCCCATTTTTAAAAGCGTCCGCTCCTAGCAGAGTAGTCAACGTTTCGTCTTTAGCTCTGCTTTTGGGCGATATAAACTTCGAGTCCTGGAACAAAGTTGGACAATATTCGAATTTTGGATTCTACTGCAATGCGAAGTTAGCTGACGTGCTGTTCTCAGTGGAAATGGAGAAGAGAATCAAGGGTTCTGGAGTAAGCGTATACAGTATGGATCCTGGATTAGGCAAGTCAGAATTCTTCAGAAATTTTGATAACCAGCTTATTAAGAACTCGCTTAATGCTGCATTGTTGAAGTTTGGGAGGCCATTGCCAAGGGTTGCGACTATGGCAGTGTATTTAGCAGTGGAACCGGAGTTGGAGAGTGACAGTGGAAAACATTTTAGAGATTGTCATGAATTCTTTAGTACGTGGTTTGTGAATGACACAGTGCTGACTAAGAATATGTGGGAGGAATCTAAAAAGTTAGTAAGAATATCATATGAAGAGGATTGGGAAAATTCTGTTTAGTAAAGTAAATAGGTGTAAAAAAGTGTATAAAGTGCCATTATTTGAAAAAAAGTGTAGCATTATATCATGATAAGGAACTCATTTTTGCATTCTCAGGTGGAAGCTAGCCAATAAGGTAGGAAAAATAAAATGAATAGTGTGTGTGTGGGCATCTTCTTCCTCTGTAAGTTGAAGGTCCTTCCCCAGTTGGGCTTGCTCGCATGGTGGCCTACCTATCTTAAATCTACACCTCGTTAAATATAACTAACCCCTTCTATAATAATATAAATATTGATTAAGCCAAGCAAACGGTGTAACATAAATTAATGTATGAAGTAAGCCTTTGATTATTTGGTAATATGAAACAAGTTTGACCACTTTAAAGGATTAAACCTAAAAGTAGAGACACACGCAATTCACACTATATTTATCCATACTAATATTATAAATCTGAAGAGTTTGTTTGGTTGAACGCGCTAATCTCAGAAAGTAGGTACTAGTTCAATTAGAATATTTTTTTTGTTGAAAGTGCATTTATCCAGGAAGGCTATATGCTATATAATAATATTCCAAATTACCACGCGAACGAAGTCGCGGGCGACCCCTAGTGTATTATAAAGTGGCAAATTCGTTGTTAACCTTAGAAATAATCGTTAAACATTATACTTTATCAGCTAAAGGGACCACGTTATTTTTTTTCTATAAAATATAGTCTATGTTACCCGCTGATAAAGTGGCTTTCTAATGCTAAAAGATTTTTTGTAATTGGTGAAGAATTACATTAAAACAGTTTCAGGGGATTGTTGACGATCCTAAGTTCACAGGCGGTATTGATCCACTTAGTTTAAGGAGAGACTTTGCCTCCTTGTGTGTGTTCTACCGCCTGTACAACGGGCTGTGTTCCGAGGAATTGTTTGATATGATGCCCACGGCCACATTTTATCAACGCACCTCCCGCCACCGACAGGGAGTTCATCCACACATTTTAGAACCTTTATCGTGCCGCACTGTGCGGTTTCAGAGAAATTTCCTCCCACGTACGATTAAGTTGTGGAATGAGCTTCCTGCCGAGGTTTCCCCGAGAGACTAAATGGCTAAACAGATCTTAATGAAATTTAGCTAGGAGATAGGTGGTATCTTGGGGAACGACATAGGGTTATATTTACCGCGATAACCGACACTAACGCGGGCGCAGCCGCTGGCAACAGCTAGTATAAAATATGTGCTAAATTTATTTCATGTGATTTAACGGAACGAAGGCAGACATCACCACGTGTCTGTATCTGTGTATAATCAAGGTTGTGGTAGTAACTAATCATATTTTGTGGTACCTACGTGCTTTGACCTTCCACTACATTATTTATGTGTTTTAATTACAGAGGAAGTTAATTTATCTCAATTATGTTTTTATTGAAGACCAGCTTCCACTTCCCGACCTCAGATCGCCCGTAATTTATTTTTCCTTTAATTTTTGTTATATTCTCTTCGATTTCCAATGGGTTTCATCCTACTAGTTTTTTTTCACTTTTAACCATTTTCAAAGGCTTTAGCACTGGCCTATAAAGCTATAACACTGTGAAGTTTTATCAACATCCATCCGTATTTTGCTTGATAGAGTAACAAACATCCACACACACAAACTTTTGCAATCATAATATAAGAAACTAGAGATCGCGTCGCGTCCGCGTGGTTATGTTAAATATTTTCCCCGATTTTGCTACATATCCCACTACTACTCCGCTCCTTTCGATCATAGCGTGATCATGTTATATAGCCTATAGTTTTCCTGGATAAGTGCACTATTTAACAAAAAAAGATTTTTTCTAATCGAACCAGTACTTTCTGAGATTAGCGCGTTCAACCAAACAAACAAACAAACTCTTCAGCTTTATAATATTAGTATAGATAATATATAATGATTTTAAAACTATTTAATATAACAAAATACTTCCGCACCTGGGTGCAATATTTTATCTATGACAGCTGTCAAATGAATTTTCTACTTATTTATTTGAAAGTGAGGAAACTGACTCCGAGCGAGCGAGGCAGTATCGGTATCATCGCCAGGCTGCGCGCGCGGTAAGACCAAGCCATTTATTCTTCTTCTCTTCTTCTTATTCTATTCGATCAGTTAAGAGAAGTGTTTTGTTTCGTGCATCGAGCGACGTGCGATTGCGCGCGGCATACCAACGTGGTACCATTTGAACAAAACAAAAAACCAGCACTCAAACTCAAAATCCTTACTTAATGTGAACGTTTGTGAGTATGGATGTATGGATGTTTGTTACTCTTTCACGCAAAACCTACTGCTCTGGATGAAATCTGGCACCAAGATAGATTATAGTCTGGAATAGCATATAGGCTACTTATTATCGCGATAACCGACATCTACGCGGGCGGAGCCACGGGAAATAACTAGTTCATTTATATATTTAGGTTACAAAGTAACACTTATGAAGGTCATAAATTATAAATAAGCCAGAAAGATGATGTCAGCAAAAGCAGCAGAATAAATTTCCTACGGCTAGTTCGCTGACGTGGAGCCTTGAAGAAAACTAGCAAGAAACTTAGGCCACCCTTTTTAATCGCTAGATAGTTACAATCTATCTTGAAGTTGAAGAGTTTGGTTGAACGTGCTAATCTCAGAAAGTATTGGCTTGATTAGAAAAAAACTTATTTTGTTGAATAGTGCATTTATCAGCTATAGGCTATATAACATCACGCTATGATCAAAAGGAGCAGAGCAGTAATGAGATATGTTGCAAAATCGGGGAAAATATTCCAAATTACCACGCAGACGAAGTCGCGGGCGACCCCTAGTCTTTTGTAAAATACAAATATGATATGCAAGCTGATGCATTCAAAATACGATACTTACTTTATTGATAAAGAAACTCTGTGGCTCGGCCGGTCGGGGGCGTCCCGCATGTTGGCTAATAGGAAATGCATTTACTAGTCCCTATTTGCGACTATTTTATAACATTGACTACTTGTGACATTGTAAATAAGTGAGGGAGTTACACAAACGAGGTGCTTTCAAAGCTATAATATATTTTATAGGCAATAAAACAACAATGCGTTTAATGTAATGTTGTGTCCAGCAATAATGGGAAACTTTCGTAATGGGTGGCATCAAATCATATTATTTTTATACCGACAGCATTCAAGATTATGGCTTGCCTGATGTTTGCCTTGTCACTCACAATACCAGAGTACCCTGGCCTGAACTCCAAGAGGCCTAGATTCGAGTGATGCTCAAGGCGCTCTACTTTTTTCATATCTACATAATAATAATATTATAAAGCTGAAGAGTTTGTTTGTTGTTTTGTTTTTTTGTATAATAGTGCATTTATCCAGGAAGGCTATAGGCTATATAACATCACGCTATGATCAATAGGAGCGGAGCAGTAGTGAGATATGTTGCAAAATCGGGGAAAATATTCCAAATTACCACGCGGACGAAGTTGCGGGCGACCCCTATTTGCTTTATATATTTAAATATATTTGGGCTAATTGCGTAGCAAAAATACTACAGATATTTAATAACTATTATCTTATTAACTGAATAATTAATACTTGGGAATTGCAATACCTACTGTAATTTAGCGCTAACGTATTGATGTGCTATATGTATACTGTGTCAATGCTGATGCATGAATGGCCTACATGTAGAGGGAGCTTAAGGTTAAAAACCAGTAACAACCGGTTAAAAAAGATTGTGAACTGGTTAAAGAACGATGTTATTTAATAGGGGGAGCACCTAGTAGTGAGGTGCCAAAGTATCGGTTACAACAAGTTGGGATCAACGATCGTCTCTTAGCTAATGTGATGTGCAGATCATTATGTCAGTCACACACTCTTGCTTCCGTGTAAATTACGCAAATTTATCTGTGGTGCAAATTATAAGCAGATAATAATAAAACGTGATTTTACATAGTTCTACGGATCTCCTTAAATATTAAAGCAATGTGGAAAAAGACGAGCCCGGAGCAGGACTCGAACCTGCGCCTCTCGGGTTCCGGCCCAGCGCACTACCAACTGTGACGGATCTCCTCGTCTCTGAATCGATCTTGTAAAAAAAAACTCTAACTTGGGACCGAATGCTGTGGAACTCAAGAGTCGTCTTTTGTTTGAGATAGTAAGAAGCTTCTAATTCCGATGTAAAAATCCTTATTCTAATGTATTTGGTTCCTAATGCCGAGGCTACCAAAGGATATGCGGTGTTCAAGAAATCACAAATGCGTTTAAATGATCAAATGACCTTTTGAAATATGATGATTATTATTTTATTATCAAATAATTTATATATTCCGTTTATTTGCTAAAAGTCATTCCTATAAAAAAATATACAGTTATCTTCTAAAATGTGAACATTCTGTATTTAAGTTGTTTTTACCACAGAATCATAGCCCGGTCAAAAAAAGTAGGTACCTAGTAAGTTCAAGCGTTGTCCGTGTGGTGACGGATTAAGAATACAATCCCCTTCATCAAACTGAGGGTGTCGTAGAAGTCGACTAGCCAGGCAGACAATATCTACCGCAAGAAAGGCAAAACTCGAAAGAAAACCCTATACCAACCCGTCTGGCCAGCGTGGTATAGTAGGCTAATATCCCTCCAAATGTATTGAGGAGACCCGTGCAGAGCAGTGGGACGTTTATGGGTTGATAAGAAGAAGTTCAAGCGAGCGGGGCCGTGGGCATCAACTAGTTTGACAAAATAAAATCCAGATAATATTCTATTTTCAAAATACCATTTTTTCTCAGCCGCTTTTCACTTGTAACTGACACTATAGCCGAAGGATTCTGCGGTCAAGTAGGAAAGTGTTTTCCTCATAGATCGTGCGAAACGTACTCGCGACGCATCACCAATATTTGCACACACAATACTCACGTATGTACTCTCTGTGTGCACTTCTTGTAATGATTGCTGCGTGTCTCGGCAGATTAAGCAGATGTAAGGTAAGTACTATATATGGGAAAGTAGGAACTAAGAACTAGGCTACTTTGATGGGTACAACAGGCTCATTTAATTTTATCTTCTACAGAAGTAGAGGGCATGTGACTGGAAGATCAATAGGTAGGTAATAAGAATATAGTGGAGTATACGGCATTGGTAGCTCGAGAAGCAAGGGTCGCGGCACGACTTCCTCGTGAAATAAAACTGAAAAGTTTGTTTGTTTGAACGCACTAATCTAATAAACTACTAATCAGAATTAAAAATGTATTTAGGCATTTGATAGGCCAATTCTTGAGGAAGGTTACAAAATTAGGGTACCACATCAAGCAAGAACCCAAAGGTAGCATGCCAGTTTTATACTTAAACATAACGAAATCCATAACGCCTTCTATTTATTACTTTACTTAGTCTACATTACTTAATAAATATTATAAGAAGACATGATTTGTATTCTTGTTTATCACGAATAAACTCAAAAAGTCATGGTCCGATTTTAAAAATTATTTTAGAAACCTACATTATTGACTGCCTTAGTGGACCAGTGGCCGCAGTATGCGCCTGCTGTGCACAAGGTTGTGGGTTCGATTCCCACACAGGACAAAACATTGTATGCCCTGCAAAGAGTTGTTCTGAGTCTGGGTGTAATTTGTGTACTTTAATTGTATGTTTGTAAAGTCTCCCGCGACACAGAGCTTGTTTTCTTGTGCGGGAGTTTTATTTAAAAAAAAAAGCTACTCGCTAATAATGTAGGTTTATTAGGCTATATTATTTAAAACATAAGCAAAAACTAAATAAATATCCACCCGTACAGAACCCGGACGTGTCCCAAGTATATAAACAGCATACAAAGAAAACTAACACACCTGAAAACTGAAAGTACCTACCTATTTCATAATAGTTAACGACTCATGACAAAATACTAGACGAGTTCCAACACAACATATAATTTATTACTATAATTATGTTAATATTACAGACGTGTTAATGAAAATTACTCTTTTAAGACACAGCTATTCACTTCAAGTGAACGTTTCGTAAATAGACGGAGGAGGACGATGACCGGTGTGTATTGCAACTGTTTCTTAAGAGAGTCGTTAGTACTCTTTTGTTAGAGGACATTTGTGGAGACTAAGGATGAATGTTTAGTAAATACTTAATTTTTTTATCTAGTACCTGTGTACTAGATTAAAATTTAAAGTATTTACTAAATATGCACACACACACGCACGCACGCACGCACGCACATAGAAAATTTAATCATAATATCTCACTTTAAGTTTTTAGTTTATTTTAATAAAATAATATTTAAGTTTGTCAAAGCTACAGCCAAGAGGGGACTCCTCTAATACAGGTTGAAAAACTTAACAGTAGTTAGTAATTCTGTAAAAAACTCATGTAAAAGTTGATAAATAAACATTTTTGATTTTGAAATATAAAATAAGAAAAATAGACTCTCAAATCTCTGTAGGTTTGAGAGTCTTTTATTATTACCGAAATTCGGCTTCAATTTCAGCGAAGCTCTTTTTTATACTTCTTGGGTAGCAAACAAGCATACGGCCATACCGTAGCCTATAGACTCTGGCAATACCACAGGTATCATTTTCGCGTTGCCGACCCATTTTTTTACACAAGGGTTTTAAGATGAAATATCCCTGGGATAGAAAAATGTCTCTTAAAAATGCATTCCTTAATGAGCGCTGAAGACCTGTACTCACACACAGGAACACAACTGCAACGCTGTGTGTAGTTTTTTTTTTATACTACCAAGGTGGCAAACACGCATACGGCCCGCCTGATGGTAAGCAGTTACCGTAGCCCATGGACGTTTGCAACACCAGGGGTGTCACTCACGCGTTGCCGACCCTTTAAAAACCTTATAACTCCTTTCTTGAAGAACCCCATGCTATAGTATCTTGGGAAAACCTCGCTCATTCCACAGCCTAATCGCACGTGGTAAGAAATTCTTCTGGAATCTTACGGCACGGCATGTTTGAGATGCAAGAATGTGAGGATAAAATCCCTGTCGGTGGCGAGAGGTGCGTTATTTGGCTGTGGTCTTCTGTAATGTGGAGGTGGTGCTGGTCCTTCTCCATATGAACTATAACTGTGCCAAATCTCACAAGTAATAAGTAATAAACCCGCTATTTTCTCTTACCGTGGTATAAAATTATATTATTTATTTCGCTATCTGCGTGACATAATAGCAGTAACTATCATGAAATTGCTAGTAATGGGACACAACAGTTACCGATATCGATAAATTAATTTGATCAGAAGACACTTCATCTATAGATCAAATTAATTTATCGACTACTTACAGACAGTCTGTCTGTGATTATAGCGTATGTTATATCATCATCTCAATCCATAAACGTCCCACTGCTGGGCACGGGTCTCCTTCATACATTAAGAGGGATATTAGCCTACTGTACTACGCTGTCCAGACGGGTTTTGTTTTGAGTTTTCCCTTCTCTTGCAGTCGGTATAGTTATATATATTTGCTTAATTAATATTGATATTTTTTATAAGAGATTGGTACTTATGTATAAAATATCTGAATTAGGAGAATAAATAGAAATTACTGACTTATTACTCTTCTAACTAGAAAACTGAACTTTATTTGTATAATTTTTATTTAAAGGCGATATTGGAATCAGGGTAAATAATAAATAAGCTAATAAATATTGGTAGTCACATAATCTAAATCTTGCGAGGCTGTCTCGCGAGTCTGCTCATCTAAAAAAAATACAAACATAAACATCGATAGCCGCCTTTCGAGAAATTCCAATATTGTATACAAAAACAAAGCACGGCAGATCGCTCATAGTGCATATCGATATACCGACAAAGGCGATAGCCCATCCCTGCTCGCCTCTAGACAGGTCATTGGAAAGTAAGAGGCAAAGGTTATGGCATCACATCGCACCGCTACAATAGCCATATATCGACGACGGCGCCATACAAACACCATTACTCCATGTCCACCATATTTGAATATTCATGATGCTTAATGATAACCATAATTATAATTAGATAACATCTGTAACCAGATATTATGGAAATTATACAGAAATACAAAGAAGCGGATATTGTTACTTCTCATTCTAAATATTTGTAATATATAGGTAAGTATCTATTTTAAATTCAAAGCTGTTTTCACTATTAAATGGCTGAACAAATCTTAGTGAAATTTGACCAGGGGATAAATGATATCCTGGGGAGGAAACGTTCCGAAGCAAGGGAGTGTAAACACTGGCTCTTGGTTTTATAAGCATTCATAGGTTATGGTAGCTTACCGCCTGGCACGCTGTATACTTGACATACTTGTGTGTCATCTTACCGGTATTTCGGGACAATCTCACCCACCGCTGTGACTCCTGTGAGCCAGGATTACCAGCGGAGTAACCAACTGATACAACGAACTTTGACACTCGTCCTATAGACGTTCCACTGCTGGTCACGGGTCTCCTCTATACATTTGGAGGGATATTGGCCTACTATACCATGCTGCCCAGACGGGTTGGTATAGGGTTTTGTTTCGAGTTTTCCTTCTCTTGCAGTGGATATTGTCTGTTTGACTTACTCCCTTAGTCGACTCTTACGACACCCACGGGATGGAATGGGGTTGTGACATTTGTATTCTTAATCAGTCACCACACGGCAGGTAACCCATTTTTTGAAAAAGAGCACCACAGAGGACATTAAACTACGGTACCTATGTGAGCTAAGTTTAATTGTTATAATATGTATCTTACGGGCAGGGGTATTCCGTAAGAGCAAAAACCGAGCCACCGCGAAAACCGAGCAGAATCTGGCTGTCAGATTGAAAATCGGTATTCCGTAAGAGCAAAAACCGAGCCTTTTTGACGTTAAGTCAATAGATTGTGCCGTCATCGAGCAATCACAACTGTCAGTTTGCGATCACAACTGTCAGTTTGCCTTTGCTGTTTCTTAGAGAATCAGCGCCGGCTGATTCTCTAAGAATATAAATAGCCGAAGTTGTTGAAATATCTCACGTTTTTGATCTCTATCTTCTAAAAAATCAGATAAAAAAGCCTACGAACAATATAAAACACGACAAGATTTGAATCTAGAAATTTGTTACGTCGCAATCAAAAATACTTCAACTGACCGTAGAAACATTATTGTGTTATGCAATAGTATTATTATGATGCGTCTGAGTGAAAAGAAACTGTGAACTTTAAATCATTATCGAACAATGTACCTAATGTGTACGACTTTGTCGTAAATGATTGACGACTTGGCTATTTGGGTTTTATACGGCACGATATTTATGTCGTGTCGTTGTGAACTGTTGTTGCACATACGGACCCCGAGGGTGTAAATAAAATATATAAGTAAATAATAATGCCTGATCCGATAATTATCTACTGATAATAAACTATCTATTAGAATGTCAGCACAAAGTACGAGAGAGACGGTTGGAATTTGGGACTAATGTTAATGATTCTTTAGGGCAAGTCTCTTTGAACAAGTATCTAAGGAGCGCACTGTCCTTATTTAAATGAGGAACAGAAACTTGATCCAAATCCTACTTATCTCTTTTCTTTTTATAATACGCCAGTTATTAATTAATACAATTTTATTCTTTTTACATTTGAGCTCAAACATGTATGGAAAGGTATCAGTCTACTTTGCCAATTTTAGGCCTAAAGGTAGGTACGCCCACAATAACAGCCTCTGACTGCCAGATATTATCAAGATCGGTTCAGGGCAACACTAAATGGTTTAAATCTTTGCATTTCATGTGCGTTTTTACGCTTTCAATCATTAAAATTGTTTGCAACATTACTTCAAAATTACTTGACCCCCTTTCGACATAGCGTGATAGTACTCAACAGTTCAAAATATAACCTTTGACTTGTGAATTATTTAAATTGGTTAAGTGCTTGTTAGAATTGTTGGTTATTTCATTCAATTTTTACGCGATTGCAGAATATTCAGTTTGAAGTTATTTGGTCATAAGTTTCAATTTTTATGTAACATTATGCCGGTATATAGTAAAGAAAATAGTGCTAGAATTCTAGAGAGACTTCGGTCTTGTCAAACATGCGTTCAACCAAAAAAAACTTTTATGTTTTATTATTATAGCCTGATCATTCTGAATACGTACAACGGATTATTAACCATTAATGCTATCCCAGAAGCCTGAAGTTAGTTTGACCATAGAGGGGAATATTTCTTTTAAGTAAGAAAGATAAAGGTAATAAAGGCAAGCACTACTGGGAAAGTATATTTTTAAAATCAGTTTAACCTAAATAAGCACTAGAAACCTGTTCCAATATTAGGTACCTATACAAACGTCCAATCGGATATATTCCGACGCATTCTACCTAAACGTCAAATTTAAACAAATTAACAAGTTAACATGCGCTTTTATATGCTTTTACCGTCGATCTCATAAAAATGAAAGGTATTTCGCGTGTGGAAGGCCAACTCATATCTCACTAACTAAAATTTCTTGTGGTGCAAGGTATAGACGGTAAACATGCTTACGAATCGAAAAAGGAAAAGTTTAAATATTTATTTAATGGTAAATGAACATACTATAGCCGTGAGTGCAGCTTTTCCTATTTTACCCTATGAAGAGCAATGGGAAATTTCGTGGCCTGGTAGAATAGCCATTAGCTAGCTAATTGGAAAAGCATAAAAAAGATGTACAACATAAAATGTTTAATATCTTATTTTATGGTGTTTAAAAAATATATTACTTAGAGCAAAGTGGGGTAACCTTCACAGTAGTGTAGTTGTATTACTATGCGTAAGTAGAGAGTCTGCAGAGCCTCTAGACAAGTGGCATAAGCGATAGTCGAATCGAAAAGTCAAAAAAGTAAATGTATGGGATTTGACGTAAGTTTACGACATTAAATCGTAGACTCACGTCAAATTCCATACATTTTATTATTTTACTTTTCGATTCGACTATCGCTTATGCCACTTGTCTAGAGGGGCAGGGCTTCTTTTAAGATGCGTTAAGCCACGGCAAAAGTTAAGTAGTGTGTGAATAAAAAAAAAACCTAAATTTGATTTTCAATAAGTTTATAACGTGAACCACACGCTCTATAGGCCACTGAAGCACGTTACTTGGATCTTAAAATGGCAATCACGCGCGGTACTGCACAAATTAACATTTCTAGATAACTTTTACATGTTCCGACATTTTATGACGTATTTAGAAATAATACGAAGTAAATTTATGCATTTTTGGGTATATCTCTATTACATATTATCCATAGTATCAGTTCAAAGGTCACGTCTATTTTATCATTAAATAACGTTTTGGGTAGCAACAGTATGAACAGTAGTAGTTAGTAGTAGTTTTCTTTCTTTTCTTTCTTTCTTTCTTTCTGTAAAATTATAATGATTGATGATATGTTAAGCTCAACAAATTTATACCAGTCACGGCACGATCTGTCGTCACGACAAAAATGTTAGATTTTTATGATAGAGTGATATTTTTTAAAGATACAGGACTGGTTTTTAGTGCATTAGGAAACTAGCTCAGTGTCAATTGGCGGAAACATAGGGCTAACTTGTAGTGTGTGACGCATTGCCCCTTATTCACTTAATATAATATAATTGTAATGTAGTATGTAAGTTTAAATATCGAACCTAATAACATCTCTTATTTTACCACCCAACGTCCCAACACTGCAAACTAACTGTGATATTTTGTGTGATATTTGTAATAGAAATATTTTCCTTTTGTGAAAGTCAAGCCGCATAACTAAAAGAGCTCAGTATTTCAATAGGAGTCTTCTACGGGTATAGTTTCTAGTTAATACTCGTATATAATCTCCAAAGAGATTATATATTTTCATTTAAAATATTTTTTGTATGTCTAATCTTTGGCATTATATCTTCCAACTAAATGAACTTTAATTACTGTACTTTTTTATTGCTACAAAGCTTCTATTATCAGGCAACTTTTAGTTAAAGTTTAATAATGGATGTCCGTTAAGTGGATTCAAAATTAACAACTGCTTTAATGTAATGTCTACAAAGTAACCGTGATTAATTATCAAACTGTAATAAAGGCCTAAAGTTAACGTACAATTCAATATCGTATCGGATGCGTGTCGTCAGGTCTAAAACAGTTTAACAAATTTCGCAACCCAGTACAGCACATCCATAAGTTTTAATTAAAAGCAAATTGCTTATCAAATAGTTTATTTGTAGATTGATACGATCACTAATAAAATCGTGATGGAAAGTTGATGTATCATGGTTTTTATAATTGACTACACGGTTGGCTCAGTAGCTTAGGTAAGTGGTGATCTCGCTAATTTACCACTGCGCGGCGTGTTGTGTTTTCGATCTCTACACTGAATCAAATCAAGTCCGTGTGGTGACGGATTAAGAATACAAATGTCACCACCCCGGTCTATCCCGAGGGTGTCGTAAATGTCGACTAAATGAGTCAGTCAGACAATATCCACTGCAAGAGAGGGAAAACTCGAAACAAAACCCAATACCAACTCGTCTGGCAAGCGTGTTATAGAAGGCTAATATCCCTCCAAATGTATGAAGGAGACCTGTGCATGACAGTGGGACGTTTATGGGTTGAAGAGATGACTGAATCAAAATTATTTAATCCACAAATGGTAGTCCCGAGTCTCGGTGCACTTCGTACCGTGTAAGGTCCACTATTCGAACGATCAGCTCCTCTAGACAAGCGGCATAGACGGTAGTCGAATAGAATAGAAAATGTATGGGATTTATTATGTTTATGACATACCTAATCATGTTCACGTCAAATCCCATAAATTTGCTTCTATTCTATTTGATTCGACTACCATTTATGCCACTTGTCTAGAAAGTCAGGCGAAAAACCATCAGCTTAAAATGCCTACCAAGGCAACATTACTTCAAAATTACTTGACTTTTTTGACTTGACTCGGGTTTTAATTTCGCTACATCCGTGGTTGCTACAGAGAATTTTCTTACCTAATAACACTTTTGTTGAAAACCGGGAATCAAAATGAGAACTTATGCTGTCAAGCAATTAAGCTTTAAATAACTAGAACTAGTCAGTACATACATAGGTACTATAAAAATCGCCTGCCAATCATATCCATAGGTTAAGATGTGTGAAAGTTAATTTCTAGGCCTAAGGCGACTGTTTGATGTACTCGTATAATGATGGCTTGTCATTGACGGCAAGTGACGATGAATAAAGTAAGTATCATTATGTAAATTAAATTTACGGAGCATTGAAGATTGATAACATTGTTGTATTTTTTTAAATAGCTGTCTAGAGGCGACTGCATACTTCTAAAAAAAGGAGGATCCTCCGACCAGGAGCTGTAGCATGGCGCCGGAGGTCGTAGGTTCGATTCGCACCCTACAAATCTTTGTGTGATGAGCACGAATGTTTGTTCTGTGTCTGGGTGTAATTTATCTATAATGTATGTATTTAGAAATATATAAGTGTGTTTATCAGTTGTCTGGTTACCATAGTACAGGCTCTGGCTAGTTTGGAATCAGATAGCGATGTATGAGTTGTCCTAAAAATATTAGATATTATATTACTATTATTTAGATCGCACATATTTAGGCCTCTGTCGTGATCTAACGACTGTTTACAGCCGGGACCGACTTTTAGCGTGCCCTCCGAAGCACGGCGACGCTCAGATGAAATACCACTATACGGTCACCCATCTATACGGTTTCCGCGCCTTTGGTTGCTTAACCCGCTGATCGTTTACCGAACAGCAAGTGTACCTGGCTATGAGCGTCTCTGAGGCGGGTTAAAACGTAGATAGTTCTAGCGAGAAAAAGGGACAGAGCTATATAGCTTGTATAGCTCCGTCTCTCTTTTTCGCTTGAAAAACTCTCGTTAAACACGACGACGTGTTGCTTCAGGCTTGGTTATCGTACCTTGTGGCCCGGCGGCTGATGGTCATATGCTGGCTGGAGAGTCGTCGCGTGCGTCGTCTCCAGTATATACATTTGTTTGTACCGCTAGCCGCCCCACGCTTAGTTGTCGATTGTCGTTGATAGTGGTGAGGTCGTGGCCAGGATTATATAGCTGCAACAATACAGTGTCCTATGTGACACCAGGGAGACAGTACGCCGCTCTAATTTGACTGCCTTGGTGGTCCAGTGGCCGCAGTATGCGCCTGCTATGCACGAGGTTGTGGGTTCGATTCCCGCACAGGACAAAACTTTGTGTGACCCACAAAGAGTTGTTCTGAGTCTGGGCACAGAATACTTAATAGTGTCTGGGTGTAATTTGTGTCCGTTAATTGTATGTTTGTCAAGTCCCCCGCAACACAGAGCTTGTTATCTAGAGCGGAAGTTGTCTTAAAAAATAGTTGCAACCGTACAGTGTCCTATGGACACCAGGGAGACAGTAAGCCTAGCCGCTCTAATCTATCTAACGTTACAATCGACAGAAATAAATGCACACAAATCAATGACAAACTATTTGATGAACAAATAGTGTGTGGCAACTATGTACATTATATAATAAAAGTATAAACTAATCAACATAGCAAGTCTAGGATGACCTGTGCCCTAACATCTCGGAGAAAACACCAACCAGGAAATCAAAACGTATCTTATGATTATCGTAACGCTTACGTGAATTACTTGAAAATACACCTGAGTTTCTTGCTAGAATACGCTGCTCAGATTTGGAACCCTCATTATGCCTGTTATTCTAACAATATTGAAAGGATCCAAAAGAAATTCATCCGATATTTGGGTTTTAAGTTCAAATTCTGCCACTTAGCCGATCTTACCTATGAGCAACGCTGTATAAAATTACATCTCCTACCTTTGTATTTCAGACGCAAAATTCTAGACACAACATTCCTCTTCAACGTTGCTCAGGGTAGAATCGACTGTCCAGACCTTCTTAATTCAATAAAATTAAGAACACCAGCTCGAAGGTTGCGATACAATCCCTTACTTTACATTCCTACATGTCACACTAATTTTAGAAAGTATAGCTATATGCCTAGAGTATTTGAGCAATTCAACAAACTAAATATTGTAAGTAATGTTGATCTGTTTAACACAAGTGTTGATTGTATTAGATCATATTTAATCAAACAATTTGTTGCTAATGTACCTAATTCTGGTTCACTGTAAACTGTTACTCATAGATTATAATTTAGTATAAGGTTTTTTGCTATCTGTGGAAGCTTGTTATTGGCATTTTTGTATTTAATTTGATAACCAATTGTACTAAAGCTGTAAGCACCCCAAATAAAATAAAATAAAATAAAAATAAAATAAAATAGTTCTTCTCAAGGCTCCACGTCAGAGAACTAGCCGTAGGAATTTTTTTGCTGACATCATCTTTCTGGCTTATTTATAATTTATGATCTTCATAAGTGTTACTTTGTAACCTAAATGAATAAATGAATTTTGAGTTTGAGTTTGATACCTACTTAGTTTCAATGAATAATGCGATTTATCTATTTTAAGAGAGGTAGGGCACCATGTCCGTGTGGTGAGCTCCACCTTAAAAGACCACAGCCAAATAACACCACTACCACATAGCGGTGAAGTTGTGTTCTTCTGTATGAATACAGGTATCCAGCGCTAATTTGGGGACGCGTTTTAACTCAACGTTTAAACATTTTAAAACTCTGGTGTTAATATTTTGGGTCAGCAACACGCAAATGATACCTCTGGTATTGCAAGCTTCCCTAAGCTACGGTAACTGCTGCATCAGGCGGGCCGTATGCTTGTATGCCACCTATAAAAAATGCGCTTTTCTGTAAAAGACTTTGTAAATCGTTGCCTTAGTTGCAATTTTTAAGCGCTAGAAACCTATATAGTCTATTTCACATAGCATGGGTACTGTGACGTTTTGAGATGATAAAAAGCAATGAAAATGATAATAGATTAAATTTAAACCTATCGATAGAAAACTCTAGGCTCTTCATCATTCAATTAGCCGATTGGTAGAGATTGATTTAATCATTTTCTTTCATCTTTATCTTCAAATATCAAATGTCACAGTACCTACCCGTGCTATGTGAAATACACTATAGTACAGGTTTCCAGTGTCTAAAAAACACATAGGATCACAACCACAACGCTGTATGGTGTTATTTTATGTGGTCTTCTGTAAGTTCTGTAAGTAAGATCCTTCCCCAGTCGGGCTAGCTCAATTGTTTGGTGCCTTACCTCTCTTTAAACCTTTCTTTAGGTGACATTCCAGAAAGTGTATTTTTATGCCACCATGAGTGATCTCTTGGAGTTTCGATCATCATCTAGGATACAAAATTAAGACACACAAACGGATATTTAAATAATGACCTAATTAATTACCATAGCTTTGTTATAACCAATTTTATTATTATATATATGTTAAACATATATTTTTAATATTCAAATTAATTATATAACATTAAAATGTTAATACACACATTAAAATAATTGTTAGAACATATAATTTATACAATAACACATTTTCTATTATGCAAACATTTTAATTTAAATATTAAGTAAGCACCATATGTTTGTCTAAGAAACTGCTGTATCGATTGTAATGCAACTAACAATGTTTTCACAGGCTCACAATATATTAACAATATTTCATCATTACTAGAGATGCTTTAGAAGAGAAAACAATTTGATGCTTAAACTCCCTTAATTTGGAAAGATAGAGGAGAGGCTGAGGAAGGACGAAAGAAGGAACTTGCTTAAGAACTTAGCCAAATAACTACATACAGTGGTGTAGTTGTCTTCCTGTGCACAAGTAGAGACCTGGAGTGCTCATTTAGAGATAGCTTATGTAGATTAGTTTTACTGTCAAAACCTTGATAGTTTTTTTTTGACTCAGCAACACTCGAGTGCAGCCTCAGGTGTTGCATATATTGCACTAGCTAGTATCCATAGGCTACGGTTACTGCTTAACACCAGGCGGGCTGTTACATTACATTTACAGGTCTCCAGCGCTCATTTAGGGATGTGTTTTGAAAGAAACTTACCTATTCGTATCCCAGGGATGCCAACCCATTTTTTTACATGGGAGTCAATGTAAAAAAATGGGTTGGCAACACGCAAGTTTGACTGCCTTGATGGTCCAGTGGGTGCAGTATGCGCCTGCTGTGCACGAGGTTGTGGGTTCGTTTCCCACACAGGAACAAAACTTTGTGTGACCCACAAAGAGTTGTTCTGAGTCTGGGTGTAATTTGTGCCCGTTAATTGTATGTTTGTTGAGTCTCCCGCAACACAGAGCTTGTTTTCTAGTGCGGAGGTTGTCTTTTTAAAGAAAAAAAATAAAAAATAAAAAGTGGAGCTCTCGTATTGCTTGTTTGCCACCTTAGTCAATTATATTGCCAACATCATCAATATATCAATATCTAAAATAATATTTATGAAAAAATTATCGAAAACATTACCAAATTTTCCTCCTTCGTAATTTCCAATTCCATAAACCAATGCCAAAATAAACTAACTCATAAACAGATTGTGTAATTAAAACTATAAATGATAATACATTAAGGTCCGATATGAGTACTGAATCAAGGTTGTGACCTCGTGGCGAAATACCTTGTTTGTAATACGTATATTAATTGTAACGACAACGTTTACATGAGATCTAGGTTAAGAGACCAAGAGTAGAGGTAGAAAGACCTAGAATGTCCTATCGCACCCTCGGACTCTGGCAATTAAAAAGAGTGGCCCGAGTTTCTTGCCAATTCCTCTCGAGGCCCAACCCTAGTCAGCGAATTGGCCGTAGGAAAAAAGTATGCTGGCATTTGTTTTTATGACGTTCATAAGTATCATGTATTTGATCTAAATGAATAAATGAGTTTGACTTTTGACTTCGGACGGAAATCACGCGGAGCATCACACATTATTGCATTGTCACCGAAGTTCATAATAATAATAATAAGCCCTAACTACTTGTAGCTTGGTTCTTATACCGGGCCTCCATACTTTTATATTTTAAAATGTTCTATGAAATTGACAATTAATAAAGAGAATAACGATAATGAGCTTATGATAGCAACCCATATGTCCTACTGCTGGGCACGAACTCCTCTCCTCTATTAAGAGAGAGAGAGGAGGTTTAGGTCTTAATTCATACACGCTGGCCTAATGCAGGTTGGTGAATCAGACATATCTTTAGAATTTCTTCTAAAACGTGTGGGTTTCCTAACGATGTTTTCCTTCACCGTTAGCAAATGGCTAATCATTTGATTAGTGCATATAAACTCCACAAAGTGAAATTCACATTGGTGATCGAACTCGCAACTTTTGCGTGCAAGTCGGTTACTTTCCCACTCGGCCAGCACCGCTTCTAATAATAAGTTTACAAGATTTAAACTAAACAAACTAACTAACATATATTGCAAATAAAATAAAAGCTTGTAATAAAAATTCAACGTTTAATTCGCACTCGAGTCGAATCGGTACAAAGTCGACAATTCATATGCCTACCCACGTAGATGCAGGTAACATTGACCCGTTGCGCGTTGGTTCAAAGTGTACCCGCTGGCTGGTGAAAGGTTGTTACACCATACCACTTACGGGACCATTAAGAAACCCATCTCTCACAGTAGCAGGAAGATGAACATCTTTTACAGAACATAGCTTATTTGTACTAGTTAAGTGGGAAACAAGCATACTGCCTGCCTGATAGTAAGCAGATACCTTAGCCTATAAAAAAGGCAATACAAAAGGCATCACTTGCATTTTCCTTGCCCAAAAGTTGTTTATTTTTAATCGACATTAAAAAGAGGAGGTTATCAATTCGGGTGTGTTATTTATCCTTACTAATATTATAAATGTGAAAGTTTGTAAGAATGGATGGATGGATGGATGGATGTTTGTTACTCTTTCACGTAAAAACTACTGAACGGATCTAGATGAAATTTGGCACACAGATAGATTATGTCTGGAATAACACATAGGCTTTTGCAGCGATAGCCGACATCCACGCGGGCGGAGCCGTGGGCAACAGCTAGTGTTTCTATAAGAATATGGCGATATTCTTTTAAAAACATTAAATATCTGCTATATTGCTATCAAATTTAACAAATCGACAATTAGAAACTCCAAGTTGAAAAATCGCTTTTCAGAGTCATCAGGGTATCAGAACACTAGACATATGCACTACCACGTCAACAAAGCAAGACAGCAGTTCAAATTTATTGTAAAAAATATATCTATTCGAATTGGAGATGAGTATTACTTAACTTTCAATGTAACGACCACATATATAGTAGTTATTAAACACTTAACCTCTATGCATATTGTAATCCAAATATTTACATTAAATGGAGAAGTGAACGGGAATGTGGATGCGTCTCTAATCATCGTAGCCTTGTGCCGGTTAGAGCTTAGACATACTATCGATGCTGATATACCTATGACTGTGGGAAAAGGTACCATGACTGCCTTGATGGTCCAGTGGCCGCAGTAAACGCCTGCTGGGCACGAGGTTGTGGGTTAGATTCCCACACAGGACAAAACTTTGTGTGACCCACAAAGAGTTGTTCTGAGTCTGGGTGTAATTTGTGTCCGTTAATTGTATGTTTGTAAAGTCCCCCGCGACACAGAGCTCGTTCTCTAGTGCGGGAGTTGTCTTTAAATTAAAAATAAAATGTTTTATTGCCATCGATGATAAAAAAAACTAGCGACCCACCAGATGGTACGAAGTTACCGCTGCTCATGAACTTTGCTGAAATAAAATGTTCTGCGGCCTAAAGTGTAAAGTTTAAGAAATATATGGCACCATATAAGCAAGCAAGCCCGACTAAAGAAGGACCTCCACGTTACAGGAGACCACAGCCTTTGCCACAGCCATGTCTGTTATAATTTAATTTTATTAAATAAATCTAATAAGTATTAATATTGCATATCCGACATGGGTAGACTGTTAAAACAACACTGTATGTCTACAAAAACGCCTATTATGTACATTCATTCATTAATTCATTCATCTCAACCCATAAACGTCCCACTGCTGGGCACGGGTCTCCTCCAAACATTTGGAGGGATATTAGCCTACTATATCACGCTGGCCAGACGGGTTGGAATAGGGTTTTATTTCGAGTTTTCCCTCTCTTCCGGTGGATATTGTCTGCTAGACTTACTCCCTTAGTCGACTCTTACGACACCCTCGGGATAGAAGGGGGTGGTGACATTAGTATTCTTTATCCGTCACCACACGGATCAAAAATTATGTACGTAGCTCTGCAATAAATGAATCTTTATCTTTATCAGCCAAATAACTATTCACAGTGGTGTAGATTTGTTTTTAAGTGTGTGTACAGGCATCCAGCGCTCATTTAGGTTAATGGAATCCTTGAAATAAATCATGGAACTCGCGTCGTCATCACCGAACGCTTTCCATATTCAAAAGTAATAATCTAATAGCTCGTCGATACAATTTACAAGTTACTTAGTTTTCACTCTTATCGGCAGTCCCCAAAGACTGCCCCGCATGTTTTTTTATACAAATCAGAATATACAGACGTGAAGTCTCCAACCTAGCTTCCACAATCATTTCGACGATTACGTATTGAGCTTAAGTAATTTGTTTACTATATCGCTGCTGTGACCATCACATTGCAGAGAATTATATTGTAATACCAACCATTTTTAATTTATGCTAATACCGATTTTATGATTTGTATTTACTGGTAGCAGACTTGTACAATTCCATGGGAACATTATTTTTCCGAGATAAAACATAGCATACAGAGGCCAGACTATGTCTATCTTTGTGCCAAATTCCATCCAGATCTGTTCAGCTATTTTGGCGTGATTGAGTAAAAAACATCAAAACTTGCATGCTTGCATCATTCATAATATTAGTACTTATAGATTTAATGTACAACTAGCTGCCGCGCTTGGATGTCGTAAATTAATAAAAATAAATAAATATTCTAAAATAAAAGTAGTCTTATTACATTAGCTATCTGCTAGTGAAATTCCCGTCAAAATCGGTCCAGCCGTTTCAGAGTTTAGCCGGAACCACAGAATACTTAATAGCCGGAACAAACAGACAGACAGACAAAAATTGTTACTTTGGTATATATGTACCATGTGTACATATTTATTTATATGAAATATTCTATCTATCTACCTGATCGTACAAGATGAGCCCCTCTAGCACATATTACTAAATACATAGTTACTACGTAACCTCTAGACAAGTGGCATAAGCGATGGTCGAATAGAAAAGTCAAAAAAAAACAAATGTATGGGATTGATGTAAGTCTACGATATAATGTCGTAAACTTACGTCAAATCCCATACATTTGCTTTTTTGACTTTTCGACTAGACTATCGCTTATGCCACTTGTCTAGAGGAGCAGAAGATTTTTCTGCTAAAGAATAATTGACCCCGGTCTCGTGTGTGACTACATTACACAGAAAGTTCATAATTTGTTGCAATCAGACCATTTAGTTGTTAGTATTACATTCGAATTCTAAGATCATTGGTAATTGTGCGCATCGCCACATTGTTGTAACGCGCTGGGAATGTTGTAACTAGTGATTAAAATACAGCATACATCACTTGTTGTTATGTAAATATGAATATTCACGGTTACACAGTTTAAATATAAACAGCTTACCAATTCAGTTATCGACCACATTAAAATTTACGCTCACTATCGACGCGGCGACGGCGACGCACTGACGGGAAGTGTTTTAGCAAGAAAGTTAAGCAACAAAACTTTTTTCAGTCGAGCTACTCTGCATTTGTTTGAGATATAAAAGTTTTACCTGGTCTTGAACCTAGCCATAAATTACAATGGCCAGTACAGAAATCATTTAATAGACTTTGGACTCACGACTCATTTATCATCATGAGAGCAAGAAAACCAGGTGAGGTTTCACAGATGGTATGATTTGGGCTGTTTGGGTTGTGTTGTAACCCAAAAGATTTCCTACCTCATATCGCGGTCTGCACCTGCACGCAGAAGGACCTGATAGTTCCGATAATGCAGCCAATGCGGCTATGTTTTGGGCCGCAAATGTATAAATTCTAACTATGGTTTTATTTTGTTGTAGTGTAAATATGACATTACAATTTGTTTAAAGGAAACTAGCTGATCTTGCTTATTCTGTGGCTTGTTTTAGAACAGAGCTTTGATTATTGTTGTATATATATGTTCTATTAGTTACAAAGCGGCAAGTTTTGGTCGGTTAGTTAAAAGTTGCCAAAACTATTTTTGTTATTCCCTGAAACAGAAGGTCACTTTTTTATAGATAGGTATTATGTTGACTTTAAAATATTTGTTTCACTAGCTAAACTGGCACATTATTGTGCATGATTTACACTACTCTGTAACACCTGCAGTATCATAAGTGTAATTATTTTGTGAGTATCGATAGATCTGCTAGACGCCTCCATTCCTCGAAGAGAACATAAAGCCATTGGCCCTGCTCCTGATTCGGTCGTATGGCTATAGGTAAGAGTGAAGGAATAAATATAGAATACATCTGTATTTCACACACATACATGGGCCGGGCCCATAGCGCGCAGAACTGATGGCCGTTGGGGCAGAAAGGTTCTAGAGTGGTGACCACGAACTACAAGACGAAGCGTGGGCAGGTCTCCAACAAGGTGGACCGACGACCTGGTAAAGGTTGAAATCCATCCGATGGACAAGGTCGGCTCAGGATGGAGAGTTGTGGAAATTCTTGGGGGAGGCCTATGTCGAGCAGTGGGCGGGCGTCTTTTGGCTGAGATGATGATGATGATGACTTGAACACTAGAATTAGTCCAGGATAGTTGTCTAATTTACATTGACGTCGGTCTCCATATCTATATGATATATTAATTCGTGAAGAAAAGCCGTACCCCATTTTAAGCACATTGCGCCCTTGGCCTCTAGTTACTATTATTATTCCTAATATAAGTATATTCAAGAATGGAGTTATAAGGTTTCTAAAGGGTCGACAACACGCGAGTGATACCCCTGGTTTTGCAAAGCGTCGATAGGCTACCGTAGTTACCGTAAGCAGTAACTTACCATCAGGCGGGCCGTATGCTTGCTTGCCTCTTTTGTAGTATAAAAAGTTCCGCCTAATTTACTTGTTTGTAAACAAGTTTATGACGATCCGTCTTTGGTATTAAATAAAATCTACAAATATAAAGATTAGATTAACTGGTTCTTAAATATCCATAAAAATATTATAATGTGTATATTAAGAATTCGATTATATAAATAATAAAATTATATTACTCTTTATGCAATGTTTACAGCATACGAATAGCAATAGAAATCTAATGGCCATCCATATTTGTAATGTATCCTTAGTACCTAATATCAATAATATTTAACACCGTAACCCACAAAAGTGTGCTACATGCAGATTTGAATTAAAAAAATACTAGCGTTTACCCGCTGCTCTGCTCGCATGATATGTTTTAAAGTAATAACATTATATCACTCGGGGACCGTGTTACAAAAGGTAGATACTGTATGTGAGTACAGGCACAGATAATATAATGTACAGGTATGCTGCGCTCCTTTGGGGATAGCTCTGGTGTAAAAAAATGGATCGGCAACATGTAAGTGATAAATATTACAAGCGTCCATAGGCTACGGTAACAGCTTAACATCAATCGGGACGTATGCTTGTTTATTACCCAAGTAGTATAAAAAACACAAATAGATGTGAAAAATTAACTCGGCTTTTAGTTGTCCTTAGTAGGTATCAGCATGTAGTCTATATTATCAATGCTGGCAAATACAGGTGATATTTGTCTCTGTCTACCTCTTCAAAAAAAGACATGAAGCTATATTATGTAACTTAATATTATAAAGCTAAAGAGTTTATTTGTTTGTTTGTTTAGTTGAACGCGCTAATCTCAGAAATTACTGTTTCGATTAGAAAACATTTTTTTTTTGATGAATAGTGCATTTATCCAGAAAGGCTATAGGCTATATAACATAACGCTATGATCAATAGGAGCGGAGCAGTAATGAGATATGTTACAAAATCAGGGAAAATATTCCAAATTACCACGCAGATGAAGTCGCGGGCGACCCCTAGTTATATTATAAAACGAGTAAGTTCTTCAATTTTAAAGCACTTATTACATTATAACAATCTAGCTATAAGTGATGGGTAATTTTAAAATCTTTACGTAACGTACTTTTTGGCGACATTCTATTTGACATACGAATTAAAGATGGAGATGCAACGTCGGCTAAAATGCATTTTATTAACAAAATAGTCGTAACGGTCATTTATGGTTTTACACATTTGTGTGAAGGTTGCGTCATGAGAGAGGACATTAAGGAAATTGTCATTGCAATGGAACATTTAGTCTCGATGTGTGATGACCTACCTATCATTACACCTGATGTATGTAGCATCACGGCTTTCGCACTGAAATGGTGGGTAGAAATGTATCATACCCATGTTTTGTTAGCTATGCTAACATACTTGAGCTTATCTAGGTAAACTAGAAAAAATATATTATAAAGAAGAATAACTATATAATTTATGACAAAACCGTATTATGAAACACATCTTGTAAAATACAAGTAATTTAAATGTTAAACTATATTTACACAAATTAGAAATAAAAATTAAAAAAAAACACAAAAAGGGGAGGATTGCTTAATAGGCGTCGTAAAATTCCTCCGCATCGACGTCTACTGAAACGTGCCCAGGAGACTGACAGCATTGCCACGCTGAATGGCAATGCTTATTCTTTGAGCCAAATATAAGCCAGCCTTCTGGTCACGTGAAGCGTCGACTAAACGCTTGGACAAATCTTTAAAAAGACCGCGAGCACGAGCACCCCACGGCCCAAGCGTTATTCTAAATAGTTTGTAAAAAAATATCGAATAAGCAAGAATTGATTGATTTCTTATTTGTTTGTTACGATTTAACTCAAAAACTACTAGACCGATTTTAAAGTGCTTTTACCATTAGAAACCTACATCTTTTCCGAGTAACATAAGCTTCTTAGAGCAACTTAGGCATTATATTTTGAATAATAGAAATCTCTACCTACTTAATATGGAACAATGTAATCTAAGGTATCAAAAATGTTGCCCATAATAGTCAATACTTGCTTGCGCTGCGAAATCTATTGACGATATATAGTTTTCTATATATTTATGATTACACCCATGCAACACCGTGGCGGGTTGCTAGTATCGTATACCGCGCAGAATTAATGCAGTCGACGGGTTGACACAAACTTAAGGCAAAAACCCTCCGTAGAATATGGAAATTTCATATACGTACATTAATACTTATACTTACACGAGGGCCATCTCAAAATAATTAAAAAATATAGTATAGCAAAGCGAAAAATTCAGCAAAAAAATATTTTGTTGTGTAATTTTGCTGTGGTGGAGGTCCCTCCCTAGATAGACTTGCCCACTTGTATAATGTCTACGTATCTATATAAGACGAACTATACAATGAAAAGACCAACAATTTATAGCTACAACATGTAAGTATTGTCCAACACGATCGCTACAGATGAAGAAACCTTTTCATCTTTTACTCATAGAGCATTTGATGCAACATTACATACTTATGATGAAAGAAATATTATATCATCGGCATCGTAAGTTGCCCTTACAATAAACACATCTTTAATAAATAATAATACAATTTAATCTTTTTCTATTCACATGGTGCTCATTAGCTTTGTATAGAAAGATGTTTTCTTAACATAATAATGTTTCACCAGCAGTGTTAAATTAATTGTGTTTTTTTTTACCATAAAGTATCATTACTGAATGGGAAAATAACCGACTTATAACCATAAGGTGTGAGTTTCGGTCCCAGGTAATAATAATAATAATATTTTGGACCAACTTACACACCACCATCTGATACAAAACTAGGCACTGTACTCTGGCAACCAGACAACTGATAAACATACTTAATGTCTCTAAATACATCCGTGCTCATCACACAAATATTATTCTTGACTGGGAATCGAACCCACGACCTTCGGCTTAGCAGTCAGAGTCACTAAACACTAAAATGTAATTTCACTTTGTGGTATCTGCTAATGTTGAAAGAAATCGTTGTGAGGAAAGTCACATGCCTTAGAAGAAATTCTAAAGGCATTCCAAAGATTTCACCAGGACCACAGTACTGTAAGGCACTCGAGAGTTGCCGGCATTGTGTGAACGTTTTTACTCCTTTCTCGAAGAACCCACACTATAGTCTCTCAGTACTAATTATAATAATAGCAACCCATATACGTCCCACTGCTGGGCACGGGTCCCCTCTCCTCTATGATGAGAGAGAGGGGGGATGTAGACCTTAATTAACACACGCTGATGAATCAGATATGTCTTTAGAATTTCTTCTAAGACATGTGGATTTCCTCACGATGTTTTTTCTTTACATTTAGCAGATTGTGAATTATTTCATTAGTAGGTACATATAAACTCCACAAAGTGAAATTCACATTGGTACTGCCATCGGGTTCCAACTCGCACCTCTTGTGTGCAAGGGTGTTCCTTTCCCACTCGGCCACCACCGCATTTCTTATTCAATACTAAATATTATTATTCTAAATATAATTTCCATACTGTATAAAAACTTCATAATATAAACATTACGTAACAACAGTAACATAAGAAACTATCGTTAAATAAATTCTACATGTTTTGTTTCAAAATTATTATGAATATATCGGTAAGTGTGTTAATTTACACATGATGAAATGTACTTGAGTGCATGTGTTCAATATTGCATTGTTAAAATATATTATATCTAACGAAATATACGTATAATTTAGTTTCTGCACACACTTATCACTTAATCTCGTTGTCGCGTAAAAAGAAAAACTTTCAAGCGAAGTTTCATGATTTTTAAATAGATTGTAGCGTTATTCTTTTAACCTGATTCATTACATAATTTTAAGTAGGTACTAGCTTTCGTCTGCGATTGCGTCCGCATAGATTTTTTATTTCGCTATAACATTGTAAAGATTCTTTAAAATCGCAATTGCGTGGTATCCCTATAGACGGGTGACTGCATAATGGTATTTCATCTGAACGTCTCCGTGTTTCGGAGGGCACGTTAAAAGTCGGTCGGTTTTGGGCCGCAATTATATAAATTTAACGATATTTGCCATCTAAACTCTAAGAAGAAAAAGACCTCTGCCTATAACTTCTGATAAAAAACGTCATACAATGCACGAAAAATGTTGTTTTAGAGAATAAATGTTGACTTTTACATACACATTAACACCTATAGTATAAACAAAAGTTACAGTTTGTGGTACTCATTAGATGGTTTTGATGTCATTTTGATGTCATCATTCTACACTTGAGATTGAAACTTAATCACATTAAACCAAGGTCCTTTTTACATAAACACTTGAGTTCTAATATGTACCTACGTATGTGCCAAATAAACAAAATGCCTTTTGTTTTTTCGGTAAACAAGTCACGGATATAAAATACACTCAATGAGATCCGGAATGTTGTATATATCTGTGGATCACATAAATTTGTATATGGAACCTTCAAATCGAATATGCCGGCAGGGTGAAGCGTTTTTTATATTAAAGACAATTCCCGCACTGCGGAACAAGCCCTGCGTCACGGGAGACTTTGCAAACATACAAATCACGGACACCATCATATTACAGCCAGAATTAGTGAGAATCGAACCCAAAATCTCCGGCTCCAAAGACTCTTACTATGCAGTTCGATTTAATTAATATATTTAGTCTATTTGGTTGAGTGATCGTTGAGTGCGACTGCTGATTACGAGATCCCGGGTTCGATAAACGAGTCGGGCCAAAAATAGATATAGAGTTTTTCTGGAACTTATTTATTTAAAAAGGATTATCAACAAGAGACACAGAATAGAATAGAAATTTATTTAAAAAACAAAGTAAGTATTACATTGTATAGTTCTGATACACAACATAAACAATAGCATGTAACAAAATGGTAAATCTTAAATAACAAAGTTGTTTAATTTTTATAAACTAACAATATTACACATATAAATATATCAGAAAAATTACAAAAACGTGAAGCATGCCTGGTGCTCTCTCAATTATAGCAAACCACAAATTCTCAATAGATACTCGAAGTTAGGAAACTGGAGGTGATTACATATTTTTGCCTCGGAAAGCACGTAAAGCGCTGTGTTGGTCCTACGATCTCTCACCGGTCCTGTATTTCATTGAAGAATGAGTGAGAAAAAAAAGGGTGCATCTGTTTTTGCGCACACACATAGGCACCACCACTGATATTTCCCGCGCAGATGGCTAGTTTCCGTTGAGACCGATATTCGCTTAGGAGCACATTAGATGACTCCATGTAACCTCTTGTCTAAGACCTTTTTAGGGGTTTCGTAAAAATGATAAGGGACCCTGGGGTCGATAGTGTTACAGATCTTAAACAAACTATGACAATACATAAGAAATTACAAATTCATGGCTAGTCAGGTTACGGCACAATAGATGGGGCAGTGCGTGTTGAGAATCAGGCACTTCTAAAACCACCTGGCCCTGAAGTGTTGAAGGTCGTTGTGCAATTTATCTATTTGTATTCAATACAATATGTTGCAGTAAAAAAATAACTGTTTAGTTCGATAAATATTCAGATAACGTTTATAGCTCGACAGTTATACGAACGCAATCACTTATTTACATTTTGAGAGCCGAGAGGAGGCCATTTTGGTAATTTAGGTAAAACAACAGCAAGAGGTTAGTTTTGATTAGAAATTGCACAGCTAGGGGTAACTACGTGTTTGATACATAATGTTGAATTAATTTACGCTCGTATCTACACGTATAAATAATAGGCCTATGTCCGGCAATCGACTGAAACATGCTGATTGATTATTTAAATTCTTCAAATATATGATGAGCAACCACATAGTAGGCTATGGTAACTGCTTAACATCAGGCCAGCCGTCTGCTTGTTTACCACCCAAGTAGTTTTTTTTTTGCTAGCCTGTATTGTCCCACTGCTGAGCAAAGGCCTCCTCCATTGACTTCCATTCCCATCTGTCCATTTCCATCCTTCTCATATGCATCCAGGTCGTCGGACCAGCGTTTTCTAGGTCGGCCTCGGCGGCAATGCCCATCTTCAGGCATCCACTGTGTGACGACACGAGCCCATCTCTCAGTATGCATACGAGAAATGTGTTCCGGACAGTCCCAATTAAGTGGGTATGATGGTATTTCGCACTTAGTACTTTCCGCTAGTAATATTTAAAAAAAAAGACAAGGACACAATTCACGGACACCAATTAAATCCAGACTCGAAACAAACGTTTATGAATGTCCCATATTGGAATCGAATCCACCTCCAGCTTAGCGGCTTATCCACTCTATAAGAAGTCTGAACGTTATTTCGCTATAATTTACACAAAAGATCTATCAACAAGATAGGAAGTCCAAGAGCTAGTGTTCTATTGGTTTTTTCAATAAAGTCAACATTAAAAAGATAATGTGAAAAACTTACCTATTTTTAGTTAGATCAAATACTGTCTTTACAGCCTCGAAGGAACGCATAGGTCGATGAGTTAACAGTGCAAATGGTAAGGCAAAAAGAGCAGAACAGGAGGTGAGACATTGCTTACAGATCAATGCCACATTTACACCGTAGTTTTAGTATCGTAACCGAGAAACTAATTTAGGTCTGCAGTCTCCACCCTGGATTAGTACAATTTTATGTATAAGTTCCCGAGCCATCTATTGACATTATTCCATGAGTCATGGAAGATGGCAATAGATGGCTCACGATTAGTTGTTACTACAAAAAATGTGTAGTTAATTATTATAGTCTATTTAAATAAGTGACTTAAGGTTTTTTTTTGGAAATTTTATGTACACCTTAATTGTCATATGTTTCAAAATGAATACCATAGAAATGTTACTGAAAATGTATAAATATGCATCATGACAACCACATACCATACTTTAACTTAAAAATGATGAAAGTGAGCGCTTTTGCCTCAATAATGCGAAGTCTTATATTCTAATAAAGCTAGTACCAAGACATTGCCAAAGGTAAACCCACAAAATAACAATAAGCTACGGCTAACCATTGTATAACTACATAAAGCAGTTCTGACGTGTGAAATGAAAACTTAATTGCATCGAAATCTAATAGTGTGGGCAACAATTTCAAAAGATGAGTGCAAAATAACAGCGGTAAGTTCTATGTGGGCTTATGTGTGGTGTAAAGCATAAGCGTTTATGGTATTTATAAGTATATTAAAACTGGATTTTTCACGGTTTACCATTTTTTTTCGTTGTCATAATCATCATCATCATCTCGTCCATCGTCATCGACGTCCACTGCTCGACGATCCTATGCCGATGGATAAGTTTCTGTGCTGACCTTATTCATATGCATATTCCTTTTGCATTATCTTAGTCATTTAACAATAAGACTTTTAGTCCGTACGATATTATTAAACATTGATCATTGATCTATTGACATTTTGAATTAATAGTTAATAGTAGCCATTTTTATTTTATGTACTCTAATATGTACCCATTTTAGCGGCATCAGTTTGTATGCTACCAATGTAATTTAGCTTATGAACTGATATTATTTAGCTAGAATAGTTTTATTCATATTGCTGGCACAGATATGTAAAGCAACGAGAAAACTTTAAGAATGCAAGCTACTCTAAAAACCAGTATTTAATAAATTTTAATAGAATTCATCAGTTTTAACAGCATTTATTAGTGGCAACAGTAAATAATGCTATATAATTATATAAATTAAATTAATTGCTTCTGTCAAATTATTATTTATGTTATGTTATGTTGTTGGTGAACAGGTATAAACAGTAGCATGATCGTAAATGACCTTTGTAAAATTAAATTTTGATTTTATTTCCTCCTTTCACTTATTAAAGTAACATTAATGTCTTATTAAATCACTTCATCCGGTGTACAATTCTTTTACTTAGCAAAAAAATATACATTAACATAGATAAAGTATCTTTATTGCAAATCTTACATGCTTCTACCGTTTTTGTTGAAGTTAGGCTATCAATATGTTAATCTAACGTTAATAGACAAATGAAAGTCAGCTGTAGATAGTTTTAATTACCCGTGAGAACCTTTTTTTAATCATTTCTAAAATGCTATACATAAATTAATAAATTGCTACACATAAATCTCTCGGAATTAAAATTTTTCGAATAGAATATGCACTCACATTACATTTTTTATCTTTTGTTGAGTATGTTGGATAAAAGACGTTAGTTAAAACTATTTTTTTAACCATAAGCTAAGTAGAACAAGCATATCACGACTTGCAACCTTTTTTCACTTAGAAAGCGAACAGGCACTACATAGCGAGGTTCCTACCGTATTACTGTGTGTATGTATGATTTAACAAACGGGCTATAGATATTACGAGTTTATACTAAGTTAGTATTGAAAAATAAAAACTGTATATTTGAAACCACTTGTTACTTGGACCACAAACTTAAAATGACGAAATTTCAGAAATAATGTAAGCTCTCGAATTCTTACTTTGACCTTAAAAAGGTAATGGCACTTCAATTTGTTCCAACAACTCTTTATATGACCGTACAACATTTAAGTCGAGAGTGGTAAATATACGAGTACATACCCTAATTATGTGTCTACCTGATTCAATCTATCTGTATCAAAAAAAGACGATTTCATTTATGATGATGTTTAATGATTCAATATGATAAAAGTAATTGAAATTCTTGAAATATGTGTTGTATTATTTATTTGCATGTCACTAAGCATGACAAAATGTATAGGATCTATTTTCACTGTTTGAACTGTTTTTGTACCTACATTTAAAGCAAATAAAGAATATTATTATTATTCAATTTCAACGAATAAATGCAGTAACTGTGTAGTGGCACTCTAATTGATCAATTTAATCCAATATACACTTTGAGACATAACCTGGATCAACGTATCTTATATTATATCGTCGCGCCTATAGTCCTCTGATCGGGGAATGCCTGTCCCAGTAGGCTGATTCTCCTTTGGGCCAACACCTGGCCCGTACATAGCATTGACTCCTATTCTTCACCGCTATCAGCCTTTGCATCAATTAATCGGTCTGTGTCACTTCATACATACTTATTCATTTAAATCAAACGCATGATACTTAAAAACGTCAAAATAAACAAAAGTCAGTATATTTTATCCTACAGCCTTTTCCCATACCATCACAGACTCCGATTACTGAAAAGAGAAGTGGGCAGTGACAGTTTTACTGCTGGATTTATTGCATATTGGAAATTATTTTTAATTTAAAGGTAATTGTGTACTTGGATGACATTTGCATGATGAGTGCCCATAATAACATATTATCTATATAACCAGTTTATCGATGTGGTGTTTGAAAAACGCATACGTATATGTCAAAGGTCGCCTCCCATGGCACTAAACACAGCGAACGTGGTTGTCATAGTCTACCTTTCTCTTAATAATGTTCTCTTAACCAAATTTCGGTCACGGGGGCTAATCTCAACGGAGACTACCATCTGCGCGGGAGATATTATAGTACACAAGTGTATGCGCAAACACAAGTGCACTCTTTATTCCCACACTCTCATAGTCCGGTGAGACGGCAGTCCGACACGACCGGAGAGAGATCGACGATTTATTAGCACACCTATACGAGACGAAGCATTGGGTAAAAGCTAGTGACTAGATAAAACAAGATAAGGGGATTAATCGTACAATGAACAAACAAAATAAATGAAATACCACGGATCGATGAGTGGTGATAGCGACGAGTAACAACCTCGTGGGAGCGTCGCACGCTCCTCAATTCTATTCATACTAAATAATGGCTGTGTTTTAGAGCTAAATAAAGTAATCTGTCTTAATTGCACTTGTTGCTTTTACTGAACATTCTAATCAAATTATCTAAGCCGAAAGAAGTAAATACACATTCTAAAAAGTACTTACTTTCAGCCTTGGCTAATGTCACTCTTCGATTTCAGTTTGTTTCAATACTGACAAATTCTATGGTCATCGAGATTTTTTATTTTATTGAGTGGTTAGTGACCAACCTGATGACAAATTTGTTCATTGGTAGATAGGCCTGTTTTGTTTTGTTTTTTCTTTAAAAAGACAACTCCCGCACTAGAGAACAAGCTCTGTGTCGCGGGGGACTTTACAAACATACAATTAACGGACACAAATTACACCCAGACTCAGAACAATTGTTCGTGGGTCACACAAAATTTTGTCCTGTGTGGGAATCGAACCCACAACCTCGTGCACAGCAGGCGCATACTGCGGCCACTGACTTCGAGAAGTACCACCACTAAGCCAAAATATAGAGAAACCGCGCTTTTGGTTTTTTGACCCATTGGTCGTTTACAGAGCAACAAGTTTACCCGACCCTCGTAGCCAGAGCAACTCGCTGTTTTCTCCATCTATATTACTCTATTGTGTTGATAAGCCGTAGAGATATTGGAATTGGCATGGCCTGACTGAGAAAATGTGTTTACAGCATCTAATAATTCGTAGTGTACTTTTTTTGATGCTGAGTATCGTTTCTAGTGCTCCTAACGTAAACCCTGTTCTAGGGCACAACGAAATTTAATCAATGAATTTTATAAAAAGACAAAGATGCTTTATTCTACAAAATACAGCAGGTAAAAATAACACAACGTAAAAAGTATTATTCTACTGAGTTCTAGAGTTTCTTAGGGAAGCTTCTATATCTAGTATTTACAGCAGCTGATACTCCTGCCACTATAAAAGTCATTAAGCTACGACAGCTCATTTTTTTTTTTTTTTTTTTTTATACTACTTGGGTGGCAAACAAGCTTACGGCCCGCCTGATGTTAAGCAGTATCCGTAGCCTATAGACGCTTGCATTACCAGAGGTATCACTTGCGTGTTGCCAACCCATTTTTTTACACCAGGGCTTTAAGATGGAAGTAACCCCGGGATAGGAATACGTTTGTTTCAAAACGCATTCCTAAATGAGCGCTGGAGACCTGTACTCACACACAGGAACACAACTACACCGCTGTGTGTAGTCATTTGGCTGTGGTCTTCTGTAAGGTGGAGGTCCTTCCCCAGTCGGGCTTGCTTGCTAGTATGGTGCCCTACCTCTCTTAAATAATATTTACCACCTTATTACGCCTGCGTATCATTATTGTATGGACTTACATCATTCTTATCATTGAATCTCTCACCTATCAATCATGATATATATAAAACCACTTCCTTAGACAAAAAATATATCTAAAGTTGTCTGTATATACATGATGGATGCTGACCATGACCCACAACTATGTCAAAACAAAATTGCTCGATAGAAACTGAGTCAATGTCCATCTCAATGTCATAAGGATACCTATTGATTCTGTCGCGATCTGTCGTACATTATTATTAAGGAGGGTTGGCCTCAAGGTTTGAATAGCAATTTTATTGTAATAATGGGTTACGCTAGGTATAGGTGCGAGTACCTATACCTAGCGTAACCCATAACCGAGGTTATGCCATGCAATTTTATCATCGCACCTCTCATCATCACCACATCACAGTCTAAGGATTTCTTCTCAATGAGTTCTAATATACATACTTCAAGGTTTGAATAGCAATTTTATTGTAATAATGGGTTACGCTGGGTATACTCGGTTATGCCATGCAATTTTGTCATCGCACCTCTCATCATCACCACATCACAGACTAAGGATTTCTTCTCAATGAGTTCTAATATACATACTTCAAGGTTTTAATAACAATTTTATTGTAATAATGGGTTACGCTGGGTATACTCGGTTATGCCATGCAATTTTATCATCGCACCTCTCATCATCACCACATCACAGACTAAGGATTTCTTCTCAATGAGTTCTAATATACATACTTCAAGGTTTTAATAACAATTTTATTGTAATAATGGGTTACGCTGGGTATACTCGGTTATGCCATACAATTTTGTCATCGCACCTCTCATCATCACCACATCACAGACTAAGGATTTCTTCTCAATGAGTTCTAATATACATACTTCAAGGTTTTAATAACAATTTTATTGTAATAATGGGTTTCGCTGGGTTTACTCGGTTATGCCATGCAATTTTATCATCGCACCTCTCATCATCACCACATCACAGTCGAAGTCTTCTGAATGAGTTAGGAGTCTTTACACTATAGTTATATGTCATTGTAGAATATCAATACCACGTAGGTACGATTAAGTTGTGGAATAAAATGTGGTTTTTTGAGAAAGGAGTAAAAACGCGCGAATGTAAACCCCTGGTGATGCAGACTTCCATAAGCTTAACTGCTTACCATCTGGCGAGCCGTAGATATGCTTGTTTGCCTCCTTATTAATATAAAAAGTGTAGTAATCGTGTCACATCAAACCTTTTCTACAATCTATACTAGACGCAGCCGTGGATCGAGCGATTGTCGCGCAAATGGCGTTACAAGTGGAGACCGTGCTGCGAGTCGAAGCTTGCCTCGACCTGAACTAAACAAGGCGGCCACGCAGCCAACAATTCAATTTGCATGTCCAGAGGTGCCTCGGTGTAACCCACGTGCTTAAATAATAGCTCATGTGTCTGATAAGTAGATGCGTTCATGCGTGCGAAGATGCACGAACTTTTCGCAGCGCGTGGCACGCTCAGGACGAGGCAACTCGTCTCGACGCTCCACAGCCTTGCAACGAGCCAACTTAAGTTTTAAATAACTTTTAATACAAGATAAACGTTCACTTATGCCTGATTAAGTAGAAAAATAACTAGTACCTAATTAAAACGCTATATTTTAATTATAAGTGGGTTTTTTGTCGAAGGTCTCAGTTGATCACGCACTTACCTGACAGTTGTGTGGACGATTGAATCCGTTAATTATTCTATCAAATTAAAGAGAACGTCTCAAAATAAATATGTATGTGTACACTGTAATAGTATTGCATCATTTTATTTGAATAACTAGTTTTCATGTGCCGTATGGTTTGAGAATAGATCATAATTATTAACTTGTTTCATACGTTCAACGTAATGATTTGGCAATGGTGCTTTATGATCGTTTTGACAGTACCTACCTATGTTTAGCTATAGATTAATATTATTAGCCATTACTGTCCCACTGCAGGGCAAAGGCCTCCCTTTCCATCTTCCATTGGTCACGGATTATACAGTATCATAATTATTAAGTAGTTTTATAAATTGTTATTATATCTGCTATTTTAGTTATTTTTAAAACGCTTACCCAAAGATAGGTAAGCGATATAAGAAGCCATCGTAATTATATCACTTAAATTTACTTTGTTTACTTAGTAACTTAAGTTTACTGGTAGAAAACTCATTGACTGGCCTGTTGGTCTAGTGGTTAGTGACTCTGACTGCTACGCCAGAGGTCGTGGGTTCGATTCCCACCCAGGACAAATCTTTGTGTGATGAGCACGAATGTTTGTTCTGTGTCTGGGTGTAATTTATCTATAATATGTATGTATTTAGAAATATATATGTATGTTTATCAGTTGTCTGGTTACCATAGTACAGGCTCTGCCTAGTTTGGGATCAGATAGCGATGTGTGAATTGTCCGGAAAATATTATATTATATTATATTATTATATTATATTATTATGAGTTAAATTTGCCTTTATTTTCCTTGTATATTGTAATGTTTCTCTAGTGTGTGTGCGTGTACAATAATGAAATATGAATTTATTTTATTTTAAAAATACTTCGGAATCCTAAAAACGACCAATTCGACGGCCGTAAATTATTTATCAGCCGTGCATCGGCTTGGGTTAAGTTAGACTATTAACTTTTTTTTTTAAACTCATTCCTAAAATTAGTTAGGTTCTCCTTTATTTTCTTTAATGGTGGGTACTATAGCAATATACGCCGGCAAAAGCTTATGAACAATTCATCAAACATCCAAGTTTGCCAACGTATGCATTAAATTATGTCCTGCTCCTAATCCAAACATTTACTCGTTAAATATACGAATGAAAGTAAAAGTAGAAATTTCCATTCTTTTGTATTAAACGTGATATAATTTTACAATACTCTAGTCGTTAAATTATAAGTATTAATAATGAATTAATTTAAATATGTATAGAGTTAGAAGTCTAGGATTTCACCTAACGCGGATTATATCTATTAAGTTATGAAGCTTCGTTATCTGCGAGGAGACAAATGCCGATGTGTTATCTTGCGAGGTAAAAAGTAAAATGTATGTCGCGTCCGATGACACACAACATTTTAAGTGGAATGTTGTCTAGACGAGAGAAAATGCGCTGAGAAAATGTATGTGAAACCACAACTACGTACATCCTTGCACTAGTTACCTCGAGAGTGTAGTATCATAATATGTATATGTAATAATTCGACTAATATTATAAACGCAAAATTAACTTTTAATGGCTGCCTCGGTGGTCCAGTGGCCACAGTATGCGCCTGCTGTGCACGAGGTTGTGGGTTCGATTCCCACACAGGGCAAAACTTTGTGCGACCCCACGATGAATTGTTCTGAGTCTGGGTGTAATTTATGTCCGTTGTATGTTAGTAAAGTCCCCCGCGACACAGAGCTTGTTCTCTAGTGCGGGAGATGTATTTTTTAAACAACAAAACAATAACTCTGTCTGTCTGTTACCCTTTCACGAGTAAACGGCTGAATAATACAATTTGGCAAAGAGATAGATATCGATATCGATCGAACTGACATCCACGCGGGCGGAGCCGCGGGCAACAGCAGTGTGAAATAAGCATTTATTTATTTTATAAGTAATAAAAAATGTATAATGGATTGCGTATTAATAAAGACTCATTATTAAATATGCAAAAATGTTGTTTAGGAATTAATTGATTATAACATCGGTAAGTTTTGGAGATTTTATGTATCAATGCATAATTATTTGTAAATTAGGAGCTCGTAGCTTAATTACGCAATCTCGCTGCGGTCAATCGGTGGTCATCCGTACTGACCACCGATTCGTGCCATGGAAAGCACGTAGAGTCACAAGAGTAACAAGTGGCATAAACGGTAGTCGAATCGAAAAGTCAAAAAAGCAAATGTATGGGATTTGACATAAGTCTAAGATATACTCGTAATGTCGTAAACTTACGTCAAATCAAATACATTTGCTTTTTTGACTTTTCGATTCGATTATCGCTTATGCCACTTGTCTAGAGGGGCTGATCCGTCTCCGGTCGTGTCAGATTATAGGTATAGAGACTGCACAAACTGTGTTGACACACACTTGTGCACGTAATATGTCCTGCGCAGTTAACTAATCTTCTATAAGATCAGCCGCCATGACCGAAATCAGTTTGAAGGACTATCACTATAATTGTGTAATGTCAGCCTACTAATTAACTAATTTCACGGTCGTCTTTGTTTACGATTGACAAGAATATGAAACTGGTTTGATTTGATTCATTCACTAGTAAATGGTACATTTTATGTATATGTATTAGGTACTTATTTACATAATAAGTTCAATCACCTTACTGCCTGCCGATATTTGATTTTGATTTATTTGAATGCATTCAATAAATATCTGATTGCACTTGTTTACTATTTGATATGATCAGTGAAATTGAAAGAGATATTTTATTTTAATACTAATTACTTAGATAAAGCCCATCAACCTGATGGTGAGCAGCTAGCGTAGTCTATAGATCAAATAATACCAAAAGAAATGTTCAAACATTAAAATCATAGATTCAAAGAACACCCTCCAAGCCAAGCAGCTACCCAAGGTAATGCTTTACGCATACCGCCGCGCCCGCCTTGGGTAGCGGGACGTTTATGCCGGGCTCTCCGGCCTTAAAGTATAAACAGACGATCGAACTTGGTTCGGGCCGAACCACGAACCAAGTTCGATCGTCTGTTTATACTTTTAAGATCGTAAGTGGCCAGCATATCGACTAAAACTCTTCTGTACATCTATGCAGGTGGTCCACCGGAATCTGATATGATATTAGTAGTCCATCCAGCGGCTGGCCGCGCTACGCGGGTTCAATCACCAGTGCCAGCGTCCGGGTGCACCGAAGGCGCTGTCCCTGCTCGGAAGGGTGGGGGTGAAGCACAATTGCCCTGTCCTCCCCGGCTTCAGGCGATTATGTGCGCACGCTGATGAACTGACTGCAGACACCATTACTCTGATCAAGAATCGCGGAGCTAGTGCGTATTATTACTGCAATAGTTGGAGTTAAATTCACCTCGAAAATGTACCTACTCATCTTTTAAATAATATCATGGACACGTTTACTAATGGAGTCTCAGCTTGCGAATATACAATTAAATATTAAGTAAGCATTAGTTAACTTTGACCCTTCAGATATAAGTTAAAATCATTTACGCTCCGTAGGTCAAGATCAAACAGTAGTGTGTTCAAATATTTTGAAACAACGCATTTTGTATCATTATCGTCTGTTCCCATTTACATGTGTGTCGCCATCGGCCATTATATTTATAAAAATAAATAAACATTTCAATGTTAAAGCTTTAAAGTGAACTGGGTATATTACTGAAATAAAATATGTAGCAAAATAAATACTAAATATGTAAAAAATACTCATGCGTTGTTATTTACGACAATGTAAAATATTACGCCCTTTTGATCGAACTGTGATATAGAGCTAGGTTTCTCGTGGGTTACTCTCTATGATTTCTATAATATGTATGTATTTAGATATACCAGCTGTCTGGTTGCTTTAGTACAGGCTCATTCATGATAAAACTTAATACTGTTCATAAAGCGAAAGAAATAATGTCATGAACCCAACAAGTGGAAATTTTTAGTCTCTGCAAAAACCGTGATTCCAATTCTGTGACACTGCTCTACTCATGCAATCAAATTAAATAATAATAATAGTCATCTAGACCGATTTCGGTCACGGCGGTCAATCTTCACGGAAATCCGTCAACTGTCCTCTCATAATTCGATAGAACGTCAATTCGACACAACCGGAGACAGATCAGGCGCAGGACCAAGGGTTTTACGTGCATCAGATTATACAATTCTAGCTTCGTAATATTCTCCGAATGATTTTAAACGTTCATAACATTATAGGTATTTAGTTTAGAAATTATTTGTTTTTAATGTATGCATAAACGATTGAGCCTGTTTTGCATAATTTTAGTTTTCATTTTTAGATATTGCACAGCTCAGTAAATGAGGAAGTCACGAGTGTTTGTGGTTATTAAATCAGCAGATCATTTTACAATCTCTATTTTTTTTACTAAATTTGTATGTGAGAGTGAAGATAGCTTGTCTTATATACTTACAGGATATAATAATACATGATGATATATTCTTTTATATACTAATAATAATAATGCCCTCCTAACCGAATTTCGGTCACGGTAGCTAATCTCAACGAAGACTAGTCATCTGCGCGATAGATATTATAGTGCACAAGCGTATGCGCAAACACAAGTGCACTCTTTATTCCCTCACTGTCATAGTCCGATGGGTCGGCAATCCGACACAACCGGAGAGAGATCAGGCGTAGGATCAACGGCTTTACGTGCTTTTTTATACTTTATATATACTTTTTATACTACTAAGGAGGCAAACAAGCATTTTCACTCGTGCTTTGGAAATCCTTTAAAGCCTTTTAATAACTATTCTGTAAAAGTATATCGCATTCTGGGAGAAAAGGCTCCACGCAGCGTAGCGCGAGAGTGCGTGTGCTTACGTTCCTTCAAAGTATCTTTCTTTGTGTTGAAAACACGCGTAGTACAACACACTGAAAACGCATTCACGCATTGTTTTTGTTCCGTGTCGCCACGCACCCCACAGCGTAGTGCGGTGCAGTGTATTTCAGTTTCCACATAATTGCAGTATTTGGTAATAAACCGAAACTCACTCGATCAAACTCGGTACGTACCTAAGTACCGAGTCGAGAAGCAGTCACGACCCTTATTCATGTGCACACCTATCTATTACAATATCTGCTATCTTTATTAACACCAATGCATTTCAAAGTCAAACTCATTTATTCATTTAGATCAAATACATGATACTTATGAACGTCATAAAAACAAATGCCAGCATACTTTTTTTCCTACGGCCAATTCGCTGACTAGGGCATTTACTATACCTAGGCATTTACAGTTCAGACTTATTAACGTAAGTATTAGATGCTTTTGTCAGCGAATCGGCCGTTGGAAAAAATATACTGACTGTATCATGCATTTAATCTAAATAAATAAATGAGTTTGAGTTTGAATTTGATGTATTATAGTCTAAATTAATCGCTTATACTCGTAGTGGCCATAACATAAACGGCTCTGTACTATCACTCTGTAGACACTAACTAAGATTTACGGTGTTATAACAAATTTAATATGTCCACTGTTTAACAATTAACATTGCATTACGTGGTGTTTGTCTAACTAACAGTAGCGCGCGACACTCACGCGCATGCGCGCCGCTCACACCGCACTCGGGGAACCAACTCACCTAACTTTTACTTATTTACTTTAGTATAATATTTGCTGAGTTTACTTCCTTTGCAAGTTTTCTAGTTGAGTGTATAGAGGACTCGGATAGAATTCGTCTGCAATCGAATTTCTAAATTTAAGAGCCTTTTAAGCTAAATCAATAATGCATATTAATCGCAAACTGTGTACAATACTAACTGGTCCAAATCCCCTATTTGCATAATATAACTATTATAAACATTCTTATCTTGGTCCATCTTCTACACCCTATAATTAATGTTTCAAAGTTCATATTTGTATAATTGATGGTTGAGGTTTTCCTTGTTTGTGTTCGGACAACGTGATATAAAAACCACTAGGAATTTGTAAATATTTTTTACTACCTAGGCGGTAATAAAGTACTTGGTTCACCTCGACAACGGCTCACGTTGCTGATGGAGAACTATTTTCTGAGCAATTTTAAGAGCCCCGTAAGAACCGTAGGAAGAGATCCGTAGGAGAACCAAAGTGACGGACATAGCTCGATGAATTGCTTCAATGAACTGGCAATGGGCAAGGCACAAAGCTTGCAGAACCGATCGCCGTTGGGGCAAAAAGTTTCTAGAGTAGCGACCACAAACTGGAAGACGCAGCGTGGGCATGCCTCCAACAAGGTGGACCGACGACCTTGTAAAGGTTGCAGGCAATCGATAGACAAGGTCAGCTCAGGACCGAATGATGTGGAAAACCTTTGGGGAGGCCTATGTCCAGCAGTGGACGTCTTATGGCTTAGATAAAAGGACCTTCTACGAACTATTAAAAAACAACTTTAAAAAAATGAATGAAATCGGTAAAGTCTTTCTCAGATTATGGCGTGACCAAGGGAAAAAGCGATTCATATTATTTATAGACTATATATGTGTGGCAGAGCTAGTCTTAGTTGTAATTGAGTTTGGCCCCGTTTTAACTTGATGTTTTCATTTCAAGGGTCATGACTGTTAATCTTAGCTAAGCCACGTGTGATAGGATGGCTAAGTTTGTCCCGTTAGACCGTTCTTCAAGCCGTAACATACACGTCATATCGTCAGTTCAACCCTAAACAAAGAAAATATATCTGATCCACAAATAATTATTCGAAATCTGGGTGCAATTGTTTGTTAAACTCCTAAGGAAAATTCCTTAATGCGAAAAATAATTCAAACGCATTGTGCACGCACTAAAGTGCATGAAAAGTTTTTTTTTTATACAACTTAGGTGGCAAACAAGCATACGGCCCGCCTGATGTTAAGCAGTTACCGTAGCCTATGGACGCTTGTAATACCAAAAGTATCACTTGCATGTTGTCAACCCATTTTTTTACACCAGGGCTTTATAGTGGGAGTATCCCTGGGATAGGAATAGGTTTTTTTCAAAACACATCCCTAAATGAAGCTATATATCTATAATATAAATTCTATTTATACAAAAAGCCTAGCCTAGCCAAACTAGTGGTTTTTTATTCTAGTATGTTTAAAAAATCATAAATTACACATAATAATAATAGCCACCCATATTTTGTCCTGCTACTGGGCACAGGTCTCCTCTCCTCTATCAAGAGAGAGATCTTTAATCCACTCACGCTGGCCTAATGTGGGTTGGTGGATCAGACGTGCCATTAGAATTTATTGTGAGACGTATGGGTTTCCTCAAGAGTTTTCCATTACCGTTAGCAGATGGTAAATCATTTTGATTAGTACGTTAATTACACATGATTCCCTTAATTTGTTAGAAGTAGAAGAATATCACTTAAATATATACGCGATAAAAACGTACAGCTTCAAAAACATGTGACGAGGTAACGTTAACGTTATTTTTACCTAAGGTCAAATATGTAAAACAGTACTCAAATCAAGTAATAACGTTTAAAAATATCCACTACAACCTCAATGCGACACAAGAGACCCTTGACCTCACCGATCAATCATAGAAATATGTAAAAATATCGCATGACGCCCTCCAATTAACGAAAACTTCCTCCTATTCGGATGGTAGGATCTCCCGTGCTTACACAACCTAAGCTATCCTTTCTCCGCCCCACCGCGGCCACTGTTTAGTATATATCACCAGGCGCCATCCAAGAACATCACATTACTTCGCTACGTACCGAAGTGACCCATCATTAAACATCATGAAAGCCTTCGTAGCGGTAAGTCCAGTGAAGTGCCTGTGCTTGTGAAGAAAAAAAAAAGAAAAAGTGACAAGTGCCGTGTCGTTCCGAAATCAAATAGTGCATGGATTCGCGTGTGATCTTTTTTTTCAAATTTGGAATGTGTTTCTTCAACCTAATGCACTCTGTTGATTTCTGAACTTTACCGTTTCGAATTGGATTAAAATCGTGAAACAACATATTTTTTCATGCATTTCTATAATGGACTATGTGTTCCCGTAGTCTAGAACTACTCATATTCCAAAGCCTAAAATGATTTACGTCCCTTCAAATAATCATAAAAATATAAATATGTTTGTATTGACAGCACGATTGTAATCTGATCTCGACAGCTTGTTTTTTTAACACGCATTAACTACAGCCTGCATCGATTAAGCTTAATGATATCGATAAAGATCGTGGTTTACGAGCCGTGAACAGTTTGTGTTAGGTTTTATTTCCGATGCATTGTTTCTACAACTAACTGATTAAATACAAAGGGATATAGATATGTAACTTTATAACCGTACTTAAAAATGCGGATGAATTACTTCATGCATCATTATGGAGACTAATTACATTCAGAATAGAAATAATGTTTAGTAAATCATGCAAAGTTTTACTACATATTTAGGGATCGTACCGACAACAAGATGCGCATATAACCACCGTCATCAATGGAGTCATTGATTCTATAATATTTAAATCCGTCATACTGTGGCCTATGTCCAGCAGTGGACGTCTTTTGGCTGATATGATGATGATGATACTGTTTTAATATCTTAACGATTTGACGATTAATAAAGCCCTTAAAATAGATCGCTTTAATTAGATTAAATATTAAATTATTAAAAGTATATTTTATAATCATGATCAGCCTATTACAGTCTGCTGCTGAACATACACATAGGTCTCTCCAAGTGCACTACACTAAGCACGATCCCCGGCTTCTTGCATTCAACTGCTCCCAGACGCTTTGTGAAAATCGTCACTCTACATAAAAAACTAATATCAAAGTTTACAAAGAAAATAAAATTCATCAAGATCAAACTTTTTTTGATGTCGTATAATTCATTAAAACTGCACGTCGAAAAAAAAACAGCGACTCTAATTCGACAACTTAATCAAACAATGTTTAAAACTGAACAGAATGACATAACCTCTGACCTCTATAACATAAACTTTCCATTTCATATCTAATAAACAGTGAAAGTTGCATTTTAATTTCCCAAACAATTATATATCGATATAATAAATCTTCAATGAAATAGAAGATCCTATTCATGTGTCAAAATGCATTTTAAATGATATTTCACACGGGTACCTATTGTGTGTGGGTTTATACTTTTTGTCATAGGTACCATTTTTGTCATTCATTAGAATACCTACCAACATTGCGTTTCTTCACAATTATGTAACAATAGAATATTCTCATAACAAAACTTAGCTTGTTGACTAAACAATTAGACTACCTACTCAAAAGTGTTTTTATCGTGTGAAGTGTTTCTTAGTGCTAATTCTAAGAATGATTACTCAATACCAATAAAAGTTTATACAAAATACTTAAAGTACCTACTGGAAAAATAGACACTAATTGAAAAAAAACCGACAATTTAAAAAAATACTAATGCCGATGGAGGTAAAAATGTTCGGAAAACTAGAAAAAAAATTCATTCAATGCTAAATGAGCTACGGCAAATCATTTTTTCAAAAAAGATGTTATAAATCAGAATAGATAAATTACTTAAGTTGAAGCGTGTGTGTTTTGCAATTTACATCTTATTATTAACAGCTAAAGTTCAAAATTGCCCAGTGACATTTCTCAAGTTATGCCAGTTTTTTACTAACGATGCAATATGTAGGTCCAAAACTGAATTGTCAAAAAGAGCGCTGTCACTAGCTTATCCTAGCCAAAGCAATATAACAAAATTATATCCATACATAGTAACTTAGCTCAAAGATTCAAACCTCTTTCAATACTTACAAAGTAACAAAATAGCCAATCTATTCATGCACGCATAATAGCATGCAAGTGTCATCTTAGTTTGTTTTAAAGGCATATATCACATAGCACATAAAGTTTCAACAGTGCATAAAACGCTACAAAGGTAATAATACTACGCATCACTAGTAATATTACAGAGCGGTTGGTTTACGTTGCGCAGGCGCAGGCCGCAGGTCAAATGTCGAACGGGCTACCATACATGTATTATTTTGTAGCAATGTTTATGAGTACCTCTATGTAAATATAAGCAATATTGTATGATTGATATACGCAATTTTAAGCTAAAAATTTATTATGCAACATTTTTTTTATTTATTATTTAGACCTAGTTAATCTACTATAGTAATAATGCATTGCAGTGCAGTAATTATGCGTCTAAAGTGGACTTATTCATAAACGACTAGTTTTTGCCCATGACTCCGCCCGCATACATGTCGGTTATCTCAACACGTTTAAAATCACGGATACGAAACTCCGAGACATGTAACAACTTTTCATAATCTTAGAAATTTTAGTTCTGCGTCGGAATTGCATAAAATATAATGCTAACATATTGTAGGTACTTTCCTAATGCAGCAAACGTGCAAATTATACGTTGCAAATGCTAATAGTAAAGTGTACATTAGAATAAGTGAAGTGATGCTTTGACAATATCATTATGGCTTTCTCTAAAAATAGTTTTTGTTGTATGTGGGATGTGATATATCGTCTTAGGATGCTAAATTTCATTCTTACCTATGTGTTTTATTACTTAAATTTACGACCTGCTATCAAAAATTGAAGATATTTATTACTGTATCTGAAATAGCTATAAGGAATCTCTAATTATGCGTTTTAAAATTGGAGATACCTAGTACGATTAGTCCTCCTTTATTTCATAATAGCGACCTGTCCCAGCATTGACAGGATCTAATTTTTCCATAATAAAATCGGACTGATTAAAATCGGTTTAGTAGTTTTTGAGATTATCACACAAGCATACAAATATACACAATGAAATTCTTTCTCTTTGCAATATTAGACAATGACATCTAATGTCAAATTTGAAATTCAAACCATGTAAATACACAACACATACTCATACATTTCGAACACAAGTTACAATTGATTAGACCGATTCGGTTACGTAAGGGTGATGTGTTTGCATATAGAATAGAATAAGAAACGACCGTATTTGTGTCACATGTACGTGAGATCAAGGAGATTGGAATAAAAATTCAAATCTTCTTGGGTGAGATATAAGTGGTTTGATTTATTATTCAAGTTTTTTTATCTATGATAGTGAACTTGAGGATACAGTCTGCAAGTGCTTTTATCAAAGCATTTGTTTTATTACACAGAAAGAACATTATCTATTCTTATTTTAAAAAGAAAGAGAGTGAATTTTGTGTTTGAATGTATGAGTGCTACAACTACAGCATTTATTTGAAAAAGAATTTTTCGTTCCATTACGGCGTTAGCTGTACAGCGCCTCTAGACAAGTGGCATAAGCGATAGTCGAATCGAAAAGTCAAAAAAACAAATGTATGGTATTTGACGTAAGTTTACGACATTATATCGTAGACTTATGTCAAATCCCATACATTTGTTTTTTTGACTTTTCGATTCGTCAATTGTTTATGCCACTTGTCTAGAGGCTCAGGGCCGCTATATAAAGATTCGTTTTTAAGAAAATCATTGTATTTCTGTGGAATTTAGTAACAGTGTACAATTAGACTAAACCTACGGATAAAAATATATTTTATACAAATTTATACATCGGTTTTCCTAAAAAACTAATCTTCATATAGCGGCCCTGTACAGTTAACTCCGTTGCTGCCCGTACATCGTTCCAGGTGGACGTAGGCTACTTTTTATTGACATAATACGCAAGCAAAGTCACGGTTTCTGGCATATCTAAATGACAGTCTTTGAGTCAATTAAATTCAAAATAATTTAGAAAGTAAAAAAAAACAACTTTTCAATCGACAAACATAATTAGTTTAGCAAAATAGTTTTTACGTAATTTTACTATATATTTGACTTTATTACGTTTTTCTATATAATAGGTATTACTAGGATTTCTCTATGATATAATCGGTGGAATGTGTTAGTAGATTAAAATGTTGTCTGATTTTGAATGCATTCTTTTTACGTCATCTCTACTAAGATTATAAACGCGAAAGTAACTCTGCCTGCACAATAAAATGTTCCACATATGGAACAAGCTCACAACACGCCGTAGTGACCACTTTTGGATTACCTTAACTAGCAATAGCTACATTACAGGAGAGATTATTATTACATTATTTTTTATACTACTTAGGCGGCAAACAAGCATACGGCGCGCCTGATGGTAAGCAGTTACCGTAGCCTATAGACGCTTGCAATTCCATAAGTATCACTTGCGTGGAGTCGACTATGGTTTTGCGATGGAGTAATCCTGAAATAGAAAATTAAAAACCCACTGGAATCCTGTAGAAATAACTTTCCAAACATATAATTCGTTATAATTTTTTTTTTTTGTTGACAAGCTGCGGCCATTTCATCCTGATTATTTATAGTATCATATCATAAATATAAAGGCTTTTATGTGTTCACGATTGTGATCAGACGAAAGCTCAGTAATGGCTGCTTCGTGATTTCCGGCGGAAGTAGCATGTTGTGACGCAATTCGCATGTCACAGTGTACTTCGCAATGTCGAGAGAAATCTCATTGTACTGAATTTTGAAGTTCTAGATTATTTTTATCCTGTGTGGTATGTTTTAGTATTTTATTGACGTTTTTTTCTATGATGGCATTTTTCTCAATATATTTTAGATAGATAAATATAGATAATTTATGTATTTTAAATTCTCAAAAAGAAAATCCAAAACAAAATTGGATGAAAATGGTATGCGTTAACCAACTTCAGGTTGCAATTTCTCAATACTTTTGAGCTTAAAATTAAAATAATATTTAATGTTCATTCAATAAATAACAATTCATTATAATAAAGTGATGTCCAACATAACGCAATAATAATTCAAGTAGGACGTAAGAACAATCATAATACCATAAACGTAACATAGTTGACAAAAGCAACAACTAGCACGCAAATCATTTGCTTCTGTCTTTGTTCCACAACCCATTAAAATAAACTACCTATTAATGCGAGCGTCACACTGAAAGCGACAAAATATCTGATAATAAAACAAAGTATAGCAATACAAACGACAATAGGTAATTATAAAAAAATGGAAAAATAGAAAAAATCCCATATCATTGGCTGGCCTGTTGGTCTAGTGGTTAATGACAGTGACTGCTGCGCTGGAGGTCGTGGGTTCGATCACACAAAGTTACGATCAAATAAATGTTTGTCCCGAGTCTGGGTGTAATTTGTGTCCTCGAATTGTATGTTTGTGCTTGTGCGGGAGTTGTCTTTTAAAAAAAAATATGAAAAAAGCACAACTGCAACGTTTACGTATATTATTTAAAAAGAAACGTAATAATATATTTTTTATACTGTTAAGGTGGCAAACAAGCATATAGTTTGCTTTCTAAGCATAATGTATCCTATAGATGCTTTAAATGCCACTCTAAAAAAGAAAAGTAAAACTTAACACGTTGAACGCCAGACTAAAAACCATGTTTAGCCCAGTTGGCCGCGGCGGACACCATGTGACCGCTAATATGTTGGGTCCAAGGAGCCGCGTCGGACACCGTGTGTCCGCGTGCCCTCGATCACTTCAGAAGCGTCTTGACGGCCGACGGACTGCGTTTCATCTGTTTTTACTATTGCAAGGGACCCGCGCGGCCCCACAGAACAGCCTGACAACTTGGCACAGAGAAAATTTGAAGGACTTAGAAATTATAGGCTTCTCTACAAGTTGTTTTAAAAAAATATTGTAGGTACATAAAGCAAGTATTCCAAATCGTTCAATTGAGTGCTATTATAGTTAGATACTCATTATTTTTAACCTTTATAAAACACTAGAAACATGTTAGAATTATATTCGATTTTAGTCAAGTACGTATTAGGTAAGCAATGGGTTCAGTACGCAGCTACTTTTAGGAGTTGTAGAAGCGACATATAAATAAAAACTCATATTTCTAATTAAAAAATCTATTTCTTAGAAAAAGGTAACAACCATACATGTTAAAAATAATAATAAACTTATAAGCTCAGTGCCGGATTAGCCATATAGCAAGAGTAGCAAATGCTACGGGCCCCGCGCACTGGGGGGCCCCGCGCCTCAACGTCTAACCGAAAAAAATAACAATTTAGATAGGAGCGTATAATACATATCTTGCATGTCTTAAACTTAAAGCTTTTGGTGTTTTGGCCTTTTGCTTTAAAGGTTTTGCTTCACTCGCACCTGAAAATGTAAAACTCGATTTCGTCGCGGTAAATTGTAAAAATAAGTATTTTACTAACTTTGAACGCTAATGACCTAATATGGCGTTGGAAACACTACAATTCCCGATAAGTCATTATTTTAACCTTTGTTTTTTTATTGTTCGTAATACTCTTGAGCAGATCTTTGATTGATTTGATTGCGATTTATTCTTTTTCGGTTTAATTATAATCGATATATTTAGACTATCATCTATTCCACATTTTTACTCTTCAAGCGGCCAGATTTTTATATTTTTATATAGGTATGTATACATTTGTTTTGCGATAACTACTACTACTAAGTCGGTGCTGTGTTCATCCTGTCACCTAATATTCAGCTTGGCACCGACTTCAATCTGTATTCAGTTATTTTTAGCTTTTTGAAGTCGGTTTATCTTTTTTCCTCATTTTTTATTATTTTTCTATTTTAAGTGATTAAATTAAAAAAATACATAAGTAGGTATATGAAACAAAAACATTGTTAACACATAAAATTTGAGGGTTGCCCTCGATTTCCCTGGGATACCATCATCCTGACTTGGCACCAATGGGACTACCTCAAGAGTAGGTATACTCTTTCAATTAAAAAAAATATTTTGAGAAACGGACCACAAATGGGGGAGAAATCGGTGAACATATGTAGGTACATAAAAAAATACATACAGTCGAATATAGAATCTCCTCCTTTTTTGAAGTCGGTTAAAATATAGATTCATTTTATGAGCCCAAACACGGCTAGATTACATTGTTTGATTGTGGAGTTTCGTTGCCTACCTTCCTCTTCATTTGATTTGATTGGCTTCATCATCAGTTCAACTGTACCATATTTGCATTACATTGGCTTAGTAATAGTTGCTTAAAAACCTTAATCGAGACGTATCTAATCGCCATTTGTGAAATACGGGAGTAATATGAAGTTTTATCATTCATTTCATACATTCATCGTTCGATAATAAAATAGAGCTTTTCGATTTAACGTGCTTTCCAAAAAACGTACCAGTCGTAAAAAAAATCGAAATAGCGTGCGTCGCAATAACGTGATTCTAACTTCATATCACTCCCGTGAAATACGGGATATTGAGAATTTGAGAAGGTGGCTTTCTAGTTTCTGTGGTCTTCCTAATTAGTCTTCCCCAAATTACACTTATAAAACCAAATCAATCTCTGAATGCAAATAATTGATTTGTTATAAAAAATATTGAAGTTGCTATAATGTCTACCTAATTTTTTTAAGGAGTTTCCTCAATTTCTACGGGATTCCATCATCAAAACTTTTTTTGATACAAACGGGATCAAATTGAAAGAATTTTTCAAAACGTTTCATAAATGACGAAGTAACAAACATAAACAAACCATACGATTCTATAACTTCCTCGTTTTTGAAGTCGGTTAAAAATGAGTTAAGGAACACGATGGGCCAAGAACGTCTTTATCATCTCACTATGAATATACAGCATGATTTGCTTAAAGAAGTCGATACTAATCGTTTTATCTCTTAGCCCATATTAAATCCAGAAAAGTTTATTTCTGTTTTGTTTTATTTAATACCTTAAACTTGAGAACGTAAAGCAAAGCAAGGGCCCCTCGACATAATTTGCTACAGGCCCCGCGCTGGCTTAATCCGGCACTGTATAAGCTATGAGATCAGGTTCAGCTATCCATTTGGTGCCTTATTCACAACACATGCACCGACACCGTGACCCGCGCGGCGCCCGCGCATGTAAACACGATTGGACATTCTCGCAGGCCGCGACGGACACTGGTGTCCGACATTTTATATATCAGAAAATAATAACAATATCACTTTTTCCAAAAGTCGCTAATTACTTTTGAGTTATTTCCTGACGATATTTACAAAAAAACACCCCGACGATTTTTGGACGACTCGTGTTAAAACAGTGCGGCCTCATGGGATAGTATTCTGTCGGACACACGGTGTCCGTTATGGCGTTCAACGTGTTAAGAATCTAGCCATCTAAATATCACGTTTCAAATACGTATATTTAACTAGCTTTTGATCGCGGCTTCGACAGCGTCAATTTTTAACGGGTTTCTATATCTAGAAAAATAAAATATACCCTACTTTTTATATTACTTGGGTGGCAAAAAAGGACACGGGCAGTCTGATGTTAAGTAGTCACCATAGTCTATGGACGCTTGCAAAACCAGAGGCATTACTTGCGGGATGCCAACCCATTTTTTTATACCAGATACGAACGAACGAGAAAAATACGTTTCTTTCAAAACGTATCCGCAAGTGTGCTATTCTGATATATAAGCTTTAACATGATAAAGTTTCATTAAAATCTGGTCATTAGTTTATACGTGAAGAAGTATCAAACATGCATCGCCACAAACTTTCGCGTTTGTAATATCAGTAGGATATCACATGCAGTATAATTATATTTACATTACCAATGAAAGGTGGTAGAATCTCGTGAAGCTCTTCCTTGAGTCAATGTTCACGTTCTCACATAAATCGCTTGCGCTCGCGCATCGCTCGTGATGCAACACCGACTTTACTTCCCATCGTCTGACCCTACTTTCACTTGATACTATTGTTTCTTATAGAACATTGCACATTACTATAATTATCAAATTCATAAATTTATATAGATCTACACTAGACTAGATTAGATAAGATATAATAGTAGAATATCAAACAACACCGAAGATCCTCCTAACTAGGCGTTATCCTACTAATATTATAAATGCGAAAGTTTGTAAGAATGGATGAATGGATGTTTGTTATTCTTTCACGTAAAAACTACTCAACGGATCTGGATGAAATTTGGCACAGACATAAATTATGGTCTGGAATAACACATAGGCACACTTTTTACAGCGATAACCGACATCCACGCGGGCTGAACCGCGGGCAACAGCTAGTACATAATAAATTACAATATCTGACTTTCCTGGATTCCTTATAAGGTAGTTGGTGGTGGCTAGCGCCAAATGTTGTTTTTTAAATTAAACCGATGGAGGTTCGATTAGAACATGCCAGCCCTTTTACATTCGAATTTTGATTATAAAAATCTATCTGGCATATTGATGTTGTAATACTAACTGGCATACTATTGACCACTTCAACGAGATAGGAAAAAAATGCCGAGAACGTGAAGAACAGAACAAATACCTATGTTTTAGAAACTCAACAACTTGACCTGAATAATTTAATATTCAATAGCTGCAAACAAGAGTGGAAATGATAAAGCACGGTCACGTTGCGTAACTATTTATTTACAAAACGTTATGATGCGCGTACGCAACTAACATGACAAAGCAACTATGTTGTTTATAACAGTTCTGTGAATAACGGCGCTTAACAAATAGCTGCTATTAAGCAGAGCTTTGTAACGTACGTCAAAATGTTTTAGAATGAATAATTATTGCTTTCGCGTAATTAAAATAGCATGCTAAATTGCGAATAAGTTAAGAATTGAGTTATTTTTCAATATCACTGATAAACAGACTATCATTTTTAGTTAAAATAACTCACGTTTTCGTTTAAAAATGCAGGTAGCACATATTACTACTATAGATAATCTAGCACAAACAAACCTAAATTACAACGACCTTATCGATATATTCACACAAAGCTACATTATGGCACTTGTCACATTGTCTTGCGCTTTTAAGTCATTTTACACTTTGAATAATTTCTAATAAGGTTTATTTCTCACAGTGCATAGCCCTTGCGTTGGTGGCCTGCGCTAGCGCCGAGCCTCCCTCCGGCTACAACTACAACCGTCCCTCCGGTGGCGGCGGCGGCGGCGGCTACAGCGGTGGCTTCAGCGGTGGTCTGAGCAGTGGTGGCGGCGGCTACCAAGCCGTGTCATCTGGACACCAGACCTCGGAAGGCCAGAACGTCGACCCTCAACTCCTCGAACAGATCCGTACCATCCTCCTTAAAGAAGAAGCTTCGTCTGGCTCCGGTTCCGGATTCGGTGGTGGACACGGAGGCGGTGCCCCCTCATCTTCCTACGGTGCTCCTTCATCCTCATACGGACCTCCCTCTACCAGCTACGGTGTACCCTCTGCCCGCGTAGTTGGTATTGTCCTTGACGGAGTCCGCCAGGCTATCCAGGTCGCTCAATTCGAGCAGTCCGGTGGCTCATCCGGTGGATACCCCGCATCCGGCCAACCCTCAGGAAGCTACGGAGCCCCCTCCGGTAGCTACGGAGCTCCATCCGGCCCCTACTAAATTAACTAGTATATCCGAACTTCAACACATTTAGGCGGCATCAGAACAACGAAAGTTAATAGCAGTATTAAGAACGTCTAAATGCTGTAGTCACTCAAAGTTTGGATGGTCGACGTTATTCGGGCTCGCTCGCAACATCCCGAGCGGCTCGAATGTTAATTCCAATCGGCCGGCGATCACGTACAATGTAGGTGATGTCGGTCTTGGCCGTTGTCATCGCTCTGGCCAACGCTTGCGACTGTGCACGCACTCGGGTGAACATGCTCCAGCGGCTAACCAGTCGCTCGTCGTCCACTTTGACAGTTGTGTGAACTGTCACCCCGACAGATCAATAGCTGACAAGCTGGACCACAGAACGCGAAGTGGCTAGCCGCTGGGCTCGAACACATCTTGTATAAAGTTTATCGTAAGGTTAGCCTAATATATTATTAAGTTTATGTTTTCGAAAAAAGAGAAAATAAATACATTTTGACACCGTAACCTGAATTTTATTTTTATTGTCCATTGTAAAGCGCTGAATGTCAAGTGCAAAATAATATGAGAATTAGGCTATAGTCGTTACAACAATGTGAGATAAAATTATGCAAAACATGTGATTGTATGAGAGAAACATTTTAACACAGATCGTTAAGCACTTGAGAATTGCTAGAATAAAGCAACATTTGAAATTAGTGAGCACTAACATCAGATTGCAACACAACCATTAATACGAAGAGTCGTGATAGTTCAATTTACAAATTCGATAGAAAATAACCATTGCCGAGTAATATCGAGTTTCATCATAAGATGACCATTGGTCTTATCGTAAATTGCATTATGCTAAATGTACTTTCCAAACCCTAGGTACTAAGTAAATAGTATACCTATACTTTACATAGGTACATATTATTAGAATTGTGTATTTGGAATGCAAACTGCTTAGCAAAAAAATCTAAGAAAGAATGTACCTTACGTTCGAAATGATGCCGGCCAGTTTAGTTTAGCCTTTTCAAAAATCTAAATGTTTGTGCCTCTTAATTTTAATGGCTTTTCTCATGGCCCTCTAGGAAAACCAACCACTGGATCGAATTTCGTCGTCCAAAACGACTTGGATTTGTGGAGAAGACTCCACAAATCGTCATTGAATTTAAGAAGCACATTATCTTCTACGTGGAATCCAGTGATTATTTTTATTCTAATATGCATTAGATATTACACAACATCGCTTTTTTGAGTAGTCGCAGTCGGGTAACAGTCAGAATGCGGACAGCTACCAGAATAGTGACGCTGTCAGTGTAGTATGTACCCACTACTTGGAAGACCAATAATATGAGGGTAGATTTAGATGATTCTATAATGACATTGCTGCACCAGTCAGCTTGTAACCACGACCGGTGTAACCTGGTCGAAATGCCGATCTAAAGGCAAATAATGTATGATCGCGAACCCTCATTTATATATTGTATAGTGCAGGAATTCTGGACATTATTACTACTGTGTGTAGTAAGTGTAAGTGCAGTGTAGTGACAGAATCTGTAGTGTGTTTTGAAAGATGAGTCTCCATCTCAATATCTGCTAACAATAATGTCAGCAAAACCTTATTATCTGAATACTTACACAAAAAATGAACACATGTGTAACATTAGAACATAAAATCAACAAGAACAAAATCCAATGCTATCATTTTTATTGCAATTAATGTTATTTTATGTATTGTATCAATGCTTACTATTTGGCAAAGATATTACTCGAAGAAATTTCTTATAGGTGCAGATATATAAAAGTAAAATTAATTTTATCAACAATATCAAGTATTTGATTTCAACACGAGGAACGATCCAACTCATCTGTAACCTCATCAGAGAACGTGCGAACCGTTTGAAAGCTTCTGGTCCGCTCACTATCCCAGAGCACCGTCAATAGTTGTGAAACATCAATCCCACGGTTAATCTCGCTAAAATTGCGACCGTAATCGTACATTACATAAAATTACGTCATCCAACGCGACTTGCAAGACAATGGTCATCACCCGTCAGTGAATACATGCTGACATGTATTGTGACATTGCAAAATATTCACGTCATTGAGGCCAGCGATGAACTAAACGTTTCCTGAAAGCACAGGAATGAAATTGAGTCAATTATATATTACTAGCTGTTACCCGCGGCTCCGCCCGCGTGGATGTCGGTTATCGCTGCAAAAAGTAGCCTATGTGTTATTCCAGACCATAATCTATCTGTGTGCCAAATTTCATCCAGATCCGTTCAGTAGTTCTTACGTGAAAGAGTAACAAACATCCATCCATCCATCCATCCATTCATACAAACCTTCACATTTATAATATTAGTAAGGATGTATGTGACTGAGATCTGTCGGAAGGATATTATTAAATTAGATTTTGGGCTGATACTAAACACTTTTTATTGGGACAACCCAATATGGGGTTGCCACTGGAGCAGTCTACTTCACATAACATCTTTCATTTAAGTATAAATATATTAAGGTTATGATCTTAACACAATGCACGAACGGACTAAACCTCATCAGACCTTCGATCAGATCATTTGACTGCACGTTTGATTCAGTGGCTTAAGTGGTTACTTCGCCATTTACCACTGCGCTGCGTATAGTGGGTTCAACGGGATAAAAAATTGTGTGATCCATAAATAGTTGTCCTGATGTTTGTAAAGTTCCCCGCGACACAAGGATTGTTCCCTAGTGCACGAGTTGTCTTTTTAAAGACCCGCCGCTGGCCGCTAGCTGCCACCGTTGCGTCGCTGTTTTTAATTCAAACGTGTATAATTTTATCGTAAATATTCTGTCAACTTTACTGATGAACAAAACGAGAGAAAGTCATTACAAAGTAAATACATTAATCAATAATAATATATTCTGTACAGGTGTAACAGTGGATACTATGATAGGTGATGTCAACTCTCATGTTCGTAGAACAGCCTCAATAGGTGCATACTAATTTGTACATCTTATATCTTACTCTTATATAATGTTACATCAGAATAATGATTTCCGTCAGCTTAACACAGTGAAATGAATAGATATCTTATAGTTTTGTCACATGATAAACATTACACATTTTGACAGTTACATAAGAATTAAATTTGACAGCTAATAATTTTCTGTCTTTAAGCAGCTTCTTAGCTAATATAATAATTTTGAGCAAATTGATACAAAAAACTACTAATAGATATCAATATTTTACCTAATATTTTAGCTAATAGTTAAGAAGAACATAATCTACTTGTATACCGGTGAAGGAATGTACTTTTTGAAGCACATTGCGCCCACTGTGTGGTGCGAGATTTGACTAATTTAAAGTTCATATGGAAAAGGACTGCACAAAGCTGTTACGGTCAAATTTTGACCACCGCCGACCACCGGGTGACCTCTAGTTGGGTTGTTGTACATTCGTCACAAATTAAATTTGCTACAGAAAAAAGTATGTGTAAATTTGTCTAGAACTGTGACGAATTTACAGAATTTACACTTTTTTTGTGCAAAATTTACTTTGTGACGAATGTACAACAGCCCCTCTAGTTATATCAAATACGCCTAATATAGTGATTGATGCTTTAAATTGTATAAATACATTTGAAGCGGTAATAATAAGCGCAGTTTTAGATTAGACAAACTTTACTGTAGTAATACTGCATCTCTGAGATTCAGGTATCAGCTATTATATTTTTTATGAGGCAATATGCTGAGTGCTATTCCATGTGCCTTATAAAATAGGACCTTATATTGCTGTCAAAAATACCCAATAGATAGGATGTCATTCATAGAGTAGTTTGGGAATTCTTTTTGGAGTACTTTGGGAATAACCCCATATATTACACCCAACTGTATTAGGTATTTTAGTGAGTAAAGTAGGTTAAAAGACCGGTGTATATTGGCTACGATAATTGCTTACCATCAGGCGGACCGTATGCTTGTTAGCCTCATTAGTTGATGTTAAACTAATATTTTTATAAATATGCTTTCGATTTTCTGTATTTCTTTATTAGGCATTCTACTAACTCCTTTTAAAATTATTTAATATTATTGCTGTAATACCAACTAATAGCCCCAATTTACTTGAATAAGAGGGCCACATACCGATGACACTATAAATTTTCGCTGCTGACAAACTTGGAGCGTTTGTTCGAATTCTATGTGAACATATCTAGTGAAGACGCACGCAATAATCACATTCCTGTCGCAACAGCTTTACGTTAATGTTCTTGATTCACTCCTAGCCGCTGTATGTTGCGTGTACCATTGTTTATTTAATTGCTAATTACTCTCACTGAAGCTGTATTTCCACACTGTTTGTAAGGTAGGTAGGACACAACGAGATAGCCTGCTCAAATTAGAACAGACAAGCTACAGGAAAACGCAGCTTCGTGTCGTGTTCCTGTTGATAAGTAGAGGTACCAAAGCTTTTTGGGAAAATATCAAAGGGACGTTGTCTCAAGCTCAGTGCAGAACAGGCAAAAAACGTTTCTAGCATTTTCCGATCGTTGAAAAATCGACTTTATGTAATTCAAATAGAGTTGTATTTATTAAATAAATAAAGTTTTGATTCATAGGCAGGGTAATATTTTTGATAATTACAGTAAGTTCCTTTGGGTAATAGTGAAAACTGTTTTGATATAAATAAATTGGCAGCTATTTTATTGTTTCTCCACGAAGACGACATGAAGAAAAAAAAGAAATTTAAGCAAATATTTTTAAATGATCTACGTAATAAATGGAATCTGAAAGTAAATATATAGGCACACGCTAGTAGACAGCACAAGGATATTTGTAGAGAGCATAGTTTACATACACGAAATATCCATTAATCTCATTACTTTTTATTCAGTGAAGGATGAAACAATCCTTACTATACATATACATGTCTTATTTTATATAGTGGATTACTAAATTATGCTTAAGACAAGCTCCTCTCAGGCTTACAGTTGACGTCATCCTACTGAGATGATGATGAATAAATAATAATGATGATGAAAAACATACATACATATCATTACGCCCGTCTCACATTGGGGTAGGCAGAGACAATGGTACGTCATGAAATAATTGGAAATATTTACCAGATAAACACAACTCTAACCTGGTAGTGTTTTATTTAGCTCTAGTGCTCTGTAGGGTAAATTTACTATGTATGGGGAGGGGGCTACTCAAACTAGAGTAAAAAATTTGGGGGTGCAAGTACAAAACAAAAATGGTGTCCACCATTTTTGTTTTGCCAGTGTTTTATGTAAATTATGAAACCAAAATTGTCTCTGCTAAAACGCAGAATTTCCTAAGCAATTAAATTTAATTAATAATGTAAATATCAAAAATCATCTTTTTTTTTCCACAGAGGGGTAGGTTTTCATTTGAAATTGCAGATTGTTGGATATGGAGACCAGGATCCTTTAGGTCCTCTTTATCTTAAGTTGATATCATTCACTTCAACTAAATGCTCATCTTGCCAACTCTTTGAATTCACATGAAATAATGTATTGGCCTTTTAAAACTGTTGCTTACAATTTATTTTACTTGGAGACGCTAAAACAGCCAGTGCTAAGTGAGTGCAACCTCTCAACATCATTAACACAATAAACCACAAAGTAAAAGTGACAAAACTAATATTTAAACAAACAAACACAGCAACGGGATTAAGTGAAATCGATAGTTTATTTGTTAACAGAATTAATTTAAAGGTTTATGTAAGATAGTCGATCCATCAATATTTTTGGCAGGTGCTATTCGTGGATTCAGATTTATAATAATACTGATGGGTGCTCTTCGTGGACTAGGCTAGCTTTTGCGCAGGTGCTATTCGGACGGGTGCTCTAAGTGGATTACCTCAGATAGTCATTTTCCACACATCTCACGAACTATCAACAACTTTACAAACATAGTGGAATTGCTATACGTATTTTTTTTATACTGCTTAGGTAGCAAATTAGCAGCCTACCTGATGATAAGCAGTTATCGTAGCCTATTAGGCATCATACACGTTTCTGGCCTAAAAACTAGATATTAATACAGGAAAACACTAATTTAAACTGGAGACCTATACCGTAGGTAATATTAAAATACTAAGTACCAGAACTCATGCATAGTTTTTTAGCTGTGGTCTTCTGTAATTCATCATATAATCTATTACCTACTATAGAAAGAACCTCTGTTTCTTCTTTTAAACTAAAAAGTCCAATACATGCCTATTATTTATTCACATATAGGTTTTATTTAGTGACAGAGATATTTTTTTTAGTTTTGATTCCGAGTTGTTCGTTTATTGAAAGTCAAACTACCACGGTGGCTCAGAGGTTGATGTGTGTGACTGCTGATCACGAGGTCTCGGGTTCGATCCCCGTGTCTGGTCAAAAATGTTTTAGGATTTTCTGTCAAGAAATTCACAATAGACTCCCGGAGTTGGAAATTGGCGGTGTTTACACTCTCGTGCCTCGGAAAGCACAGCCGTTAGCCCGTATCTCTCTCCGGTCGTGTCGGATTGCCATCCCATCGGACTAAGAGAGTGAGAGAATAAAGAGTGCACATGTGTTTACGCATACACTTGTGCACTATAATATCTCCGGCGCAGATGGCTAGTCTCTGTTGAGATCAGCCCGAAATTTGGTTAGGAGGACATTATTGTTGTTATTAAAAGTCGAAGTGTATTTATTTGCGTAAAATATATTCGCCAACAAAATGGTAAAACAAATCCCAGAAAAAAATTACAATCTATACAAATCGTGTGCCTGACTGATGATGAATTGCAGAATGATGTCACACTAAACACCGAGACGGTAATCAATCATCTGATGATTATCTCTGTATGTAGGTTGTACGCAATGTAGGCTATATGATCAGTCTGGTCGATTACGTGGCTTAGATTCCACACCATCTGTACGATACCGGAATGCCAGATGAAGCGTGATGCACGGCATCTAAGATCTTGCCTGGTTACGTGTTTGTTACAGACTTTTTGCCGAGGAATGAGTAATCTATATTAAAACATACCAATCAAGAGTTATTTAAACCATTTTTTTATAATAATAATTATTATATTAATAAAGAATTTGTTAATATTTGTAAAATGAATTCTAATTACTTATACTATACTACCTTCTGCAATAGGCTGATGATAATGATGGTGATAATTCTAAGATAATAAATAAGCAGTAACGTTTGCACTACCAACTCGGTTGATGTTAAAACTTGTAGGTTGTTGTGTTTCTGTGTGTGAGTACAGGTCTCCAATGCTCGTTCAGGGAAGCATGGGGTCAATGGGTCGGTAATGGGTGCCCTACCACTCTTATTCTGTTATGATTGAAATTTTTAAATATTGCATTTGTACGCACTTTCAAAAGTTTCGTCTGTACGTAATAATTTATGTACCTATATTTCGCATAATAATTGTATTCTTCAAGTGAGGCTAGAAATTTGAGTGCTTTTCGTAGTAAGCACCTATGTATGTCGTATCTAGGCGTTTGTTGATGAGGAAATTGTCAATGTTTATTTATTATGCTGTTTAACGATCATTCTTGTAATGAGAAAATTATGGAATCTCTCTCGATTTCACTTTATATGTATGTTTCCGTTACGTTGCATTGGTAAAATATTTTTACTTAGGTAATATTTTACAAGGGGTCGCCCGCGACTGCATCCGCGTGGTAATTTGAAACGTACAATTCCCCGATTTTGCAACATATCTCACTACTGCTCCAATCCTATTGATCATAGCGTGATGTTATATAGCCTATAGCCTTCCTGGATAAATGCACTATTCAGCTAAAAATGATTTTTTCAAATCGAACCAGTACTTTCTGAGATTAGCGCGTTCAACAAAACAAACAAACAAACTCTACATCTTTACGGCCCTTCTGATGGTAAGCAGTTACCGTAGCCTATAGTCACTTACAATACCAGCGGTATCACTTGCTTGCATTATAAACACACCAGGGTTTTATGATGGAATTTCCCTGTGATAGGGAAATTGTTGTTGAAAACGCATCTTTAAATGAGGTCTAGAAACCTGTATTCATGCACAGGAACCCAACTACACAGATGTGTTGTATAATCTTCGGTACCTAAGGTGGATAGCTTGACTGTAGAAGGATCTTCACTTTAGGTACCCCAGATACTTCTCCTAAAACTACTTATAATGCTATACTATTATACTACTTATATGCTAATAAGAGTTTGTTTAGTTGAACGCGCTAATCTCAGAAAGTACTGGTTCGATTAGTAAAAACTTTTGTTGAATAGTGCATTTATCCAGGAAGGCTATGTAACATCACGCTATGATCAATAGGAGCAGAGCAGTAATGAGATATGTTGCAAAATCGGGGAAATACTCCAAATTACCACGTTAGTGTATAAGTGCGATTTACAGATGACCAAAACTCCTAGATTACCTAATCTTTGCTGCGCATGCATCAACAGTGCCTATGTCGCGTAGGTATGTATATCTGGGGTTGTCAGTACTGGCAGTACTGGTTCTGTTTTCCCCGTTTATTGCATGTACTTCCCTTCTTCATTAAATACGTTATCAGCTTTCTTACTACTATTGTTAGATATGTATAATCTATTTAATAAATAGTATGGCTGACTGAATCACTGTCCCTTAAGATACAGGTTTCACCTAGTTTAAGAGGCAGGGTTCACAATGAATTGTACATAGATTAGCTTAACCAATAACTGCTTTCTGTTATATCACCTAAAATTATACAGTACCTACAAGTTAAGTTCCTATGTAATTTTTGGATCAATAAACATTTATTATTATTATTACTAAGACTGCCTTAGTGAACCAGTGGCAGTAAGCGCCTGCTGTGCAAGAGGTTGTGGGTTCAATTCCCATACAGGACAAAACTTTGTGTGGCCCACAAAGAATTGTTCTAAGTCTGAGTATAATTTGTATCCGTTAAATGTATGTTTGTAAAGCCCCCCGCGACATAGAACTTGTTCTCTAGTGCGGGAGTTGTCTTTTTAAATAGAAACAGAATTGTGTACTTCTATTCACTGCTTCATAAATTATGATAAAAGTATACCAACAAGCTGAACTGATGATGGTTTTCAACTGTAGTATTAACCCAAATGATTAAAATTAAATATCAAAAACAATATCATCACAAAATATATTTATTTTCCATAGTATTTGAATTAATTTCATCACTTTCAAATCACAATGCGATATCTTTATAATGTAATATCCAACACAATTTTCCATAAACATTGTTCTACTTATAAACTAAAGATTGGCACTTACTGAGCACAATTATAACAATGTACATTATTATTTACATTATCTATACTTATTTATATTATATATAATACTTAGTTTTACGTATTATGATAATATTGGTAGAAGACAGATATGTCTGGTAATGAAACAGGATGCCAAGTCATGAGAATATAACTATAAGGAACTTTGAAGAACTCATTTGAACATTTTAGATGGACGAAAGATATTCTAGTCTACAATCGAGAAGCGGTGGTATTCTTCTTAGCTAAAAAAGGGAGCTGATATTTTGATTGCCACCATTGTCCACTGCTGGACATAGGCTTATAGACTTTATTGCCAATGGTGGCAGTCTATCAGCTACTTTATGTCAAATGGTAACCGCTTATGAACTTGCCAATGGCACTGCCAAAAACACAGCCAAGCCGCTGCCTGCTGTGAACTTATTGCTTTAAACCTCGTTTAAAAAAGGAATTATCACTCTCTTTTGTTATTTTAACATGACATCACGTGTTTTGCACAGATTAATAAGCCAACACCAACATAATTTTCAAAAGTTGGCGGGACATGCTATAAGCTCTCCCATTGGTCCGTCCAAAAGCATACTTTTAAATTATCCAATCAGAACGCTATTTTGACTGTCACGGCTTATTTGTCTATGCTTTTTATTAAGTAAGTAAGAAGCCTTTAAGTGATACTGCCTATTTCAGCGCATACTGAAATTAATCTGATAAATACGCATTGTCACAACCAAATAAACGAGTATTGTATGACATGGATAGATTATTAAAAATAAATTTACAAAAGATACGACTTATATTGTACACAGAAATAACTTACTGACTGGCTTTACATGCTCTATATTATACAATAGGGAAGTGTACTACCAATGGCGGGCCTTTCACGACTGAAGTAGAAAATTCTTATTCCGTACTACCTATATTTGAATCTCGCGCCTTACGTTGTGTACAATAAATCCTAACGCGTGTGACATGGTCACTTGCGCACTCTTTTGTTTTAATTATCACGCCAAGCATCATTAAAAATAGGTACTTTCAACTTAACACACACCGTAATGCCTTAGGTCTCCCCTTTTAAAAAGGGGGGCTACCATGCGTGAGTTGTTCGAGAAGGACGGCGCTATACATACTATATAGCTCCGTCCCTCTTACTCAATCGAACGACTCAACTTTTAATACGTCATGCTAAGCTTCCTGTCGTAAGCATTAATTGGTAATATTACAAATGCTCTTTAGTTATTGGATCGCTTTATTTAAAGAGTATCTATCAAGTCTTCGCAGGGCTTTAGTGTCAGCGCGAATTTTTCTGATTGTATATAAAGGCCTAGAATTTAAACTCATTGTGGCAGTGTGTTGTATATGACTCTGTTATTAAACTAGGTTATTATGCTATGGCCACAGAGATATACAAAAGCCTACTAAGGCCTTATAATTGGTACGTAACTTATACCTACTATATCTACAATTGAATTTTCAGTTTTGTATTCAATTTAGCCTGACTGGGAAATGCACGTTGTATAGCTAGAATAACACTGATCTAAGTTGACCAGGACATATCAGCTTAGCATATAGGTATACATCTATTGTAGGTTTTATAATAACATTCATACCCTTAGTTAAAAAATCGAGGTATTGACAACGCAGTAGTCGTATTTTGATACTTAAGTTGTAAGAGCCTAAACGACTTTATAATTAAACCAAGATTGACACTTGATATCTAATACTTAAGAACTATTTTACTTAGTGATGCTCGGTTAAGCTCTTTCAACCTTAAAGTACCAATATCATATAATTATGTATTACTATTAATATAACAATTACTTGACAATATTGGAAGAACGTATTCATTGGATAAAATAAATAATGGATAGGTAGATACTTAAAAATTGCATTATCATTTTACAATTTATATATATTTGTTTTACTAGCTAAGGAAAAGATATTGATAGTTGTTGATAAATATAAAAATTAAAATTATAGTTTGTATATAATTTATAGGAACAAAATGATTATATATCATACATTATGGACACTATAATAATAATAATAATATTTTCGGGACAACTCACACACACCGCCATCTGATCCCAAACTCGGCAGACCCTGTACTATGGCAACCAGACAACTGATAAATATACTTATATATTTCTAAATACATACATATTATAGATAAATTACACACAGAACAAACATTCGTGCTCATCACACAAAGATCTGTACTGGGTGGGAATCGAACCCTCGACCACCGGTGTAGCAGTCAGAGTCACTATGTTGATGTCATACATTTTATATTTATCTATACCCACTGTAATGTCTGAAAAGTAACAAAGCCAAATGCGGTAGAATTTCGTTAGGTATCGTCTAAATAAAGACAAGAAAATTTGATCTTATATAATTATTGTATGTCACAAAATAATTATGTATAAAAATGAGGTATATGGAAAGGTATGTTTAAAAAGAACATTTTATAAATTTTCTATTCTATTAAGAATGAACCCAAAAGCTCGCATGAAGGCGTGCTGGCTGTCATCTCAAAAAATGACAATTAATATTTGTCATTGTTTCTCAAATTGAGTGGCCTACGTCCAGCAGTGGGCTGGTTGTTGTGTTATGCGCATTCTCCTTATTACTTTTTATATTGATACGGCTTTGACAAAAGCTGTTTTAATACAAACATATACATTAGGCATACATTTTTGCACAAAATAATTTAAAATAATATAATTTGCATTAAATGTCATTTAAAAGAATATAATCAATTTCAGACAAAACAATGTTACATATAACGAATATAATATGAAAGTATAACTACATAAATATAAATATTATTAATTTTATAAAATAGAAGTAAATGCATCATTTAAGGTATGGAATCATAAAATACAAATAAAATTTAATTTACATACAAGAATTAGTTGACGCAAAATAAAATTTACAATAAAAATACTCTGGAAATAATATAACTTATAAACGACAAATATCACAAAAACTATGACATCATGTAAAAAATATTTTTCAATTGTAATTTTTATTTTACGTCATAAAACAACCATTAATTTTAATAACCCTTGATAAGTTAAAATTATAATATCTGTTACAATTTCTTACTTATATAAGAGCGCTTACATTCTATCTAACTAAATATGTACAGGAAATGACAACAATAAAAATAATTAAAAAATACTAGAATACGTTCTCATATTTATACAAATCATTACTTCACTTGCACAGAATATCTTTTCCGTAATAAAAACCCTGTACTATCTAGCACCTGTTTTCTCTGCTTCTACTATTTTGTCTACTTCTGCTTTATTTTCAGCTTCGGCTTGTAGGTCAGCCGGTAGTTGATCAACCGCTATTTGATCAGCCGCTATTTGATCAGCTGCTATTTGATCAGCCGCTAGTTGATCAGCTGCTAGTTGATCAGCCGGTACTTGATCAGCCGGTAGTTCATCAGCTGATAGTTGATCAGCCTCTACCTTCTTTTCAACTTCTTCTATTGCTAATTTACCAGCTTCTTCTTTCGCTTTTTTATCAGCTTCTTCTTTCGCTATTCTATCGGCCTCTTCTTTAGCTTTTCTATCAGCTTCTTCTTTTGCTATTCTATCGACTTCTTCTTTCGCCTTTTTATCAGCTTCTTCTTTTGCTTTTCTATCGGCCTCTTCTTTTGCTTTTTTATCAGCTTCCTCTTTCGCTTTTTTATCAGCTTCTTCTTTCATTTTTCTATCAGCTTCTTCTTTTGCTATTTTATCGGCTTCTTCTTTCGCTTTTTTATCAGCTTCTTCTTTCGCTTTTTTATCGGCTTCAGCTTTTTCAGCTTCTATTTTTTTCTGCTCCTCAGCCAATTTTTCTTCTTCTGCCTTTTTCGCTGCCTCTGCTGCTTCTTTTTCTTTATTTTCATCAGGCCACAATACTTCAGGATGGTTCATCATGTAATAGCCCATATGTTTGTCACTGCCATATGTAGAAGCTTTGGTTCCTAGACACATTAAAAATTGTGGCCTTTCCAAATTCCTGTCACAAGCAACGGAATGGAATATATGAATAAGACTGTTATCGGCGGTTCTAAAAACTGATAAATTCGAATGTATTAACGTTTCGAACATTTGTACATCTTCCATTCCCCAACCTTTGATTTTTAGATCAAATCCTCCGACTCGCTCAAAATCACATTTGTAAATGGCAAGGATACCGAACCCGTACTGTCTAAAGTATCCAAAATCATTGCTTATCTCTTTAGTGTACTTCAAATTAATCAATTCTTTCTCAGTCTTTTCGATTTCTGGTTCAACATTCTCTTCACCAGTCTCATCTAAATTGATTTCAGGGACAAAATTATCATTTAAAAGTTTATTATAATCATCACCATTGACTACTTCAGGATTGTACTGACTAAATACTACAGGAAAATATACTTGATTGTATTTTATAGTGTGTATTCTTATTCTTCTAAGAGTATCAAAATTGAACATCATATCTACATCTATGAAGAAAACTAGATCTTCACTTGAACATTGTTTGAGCCCTTCTGTCAACGCGGCACCTCGGGAAAAAAGTTCGGTGCCCATCTTTACGATTCTAATATCTTTACTGTAAATGTCGACATAATAATTAATTAAATTTTCAGTGCTTTGGTAATCCAAAGGATTACTTGTATCTAAATAAACCACGACTATTAATGACACAGCCTCATTGGTCTTTAGTACAATATCTTCATAATTCCTCATGAATCTCCCAAAGGTTTCTTGCCTTCCTGACAACGGTAATATAAAATGTATTCTTCTATCGTACACAGAGTATTCTTCGAAATCATCGTCGTTCCACTTTAATACTTTAGGTAAGTTCTGTAGTTTCATCAATCCGCTTTCAAGAGCTTCTCTAACACCAAGTTTGAAGTCTAGGAAGCTGTCCGGCTGTTGTTTGGACTCGTCGAAATCTTCGTAATCCACTGGACTAGGGTTGTCCTCCGCTTTTTCTAGTACAGCTGGATCTTCAAATGGAGGAGCATCACCCATAGGGAGTTCTCTGATCTCCATGCCTGGAAATATATTGAATATATTTAATGCCCTGGTGAATATAAGTTACACAATGACGAGCTTGCTGTTCATCAACGAGAACATTTGTAACGACGACATTAAGCGTTTACAGCTGAGAATATGTAGCGATATAGTTGCTAGTAGTAAAAGTAACAACGTCAAATTACACATCCTAAACTGCAGTATTGATATGAATGCGACTTTTCTCATGTGGATTTCTAAAAATAAAGACTGTTTGTCTAATTGATATTCATTCTAAAAATATAAATGTAATAGTAACTGTTTGTTAATTTAATACCTTTTCATAACTAAACGACTGAGCGGATCTTTATGAAATTTGGTAAAGAGATAGATGGTATACTGGGAAAGAACATATTTTTTTACCGCAATCACTGAGTGAGAGGCGGGCGGAGCCGCGGGCTATAGCTAGTATCAGTATATATGCTATGATACTGTCAATTTTTATTCCAATCCTTTAAGTAGTTTAACTCAAATGAAAAATAAATATTCTCCCATTTTTTTAATGCGGGGACTGCTAGGTGAGGTAGAGGTCCTTTCATACTGAAGGGGCTATGACTTGAAAATATTAATATCTGTTTCTAATATAATCGTTTACCTGGCCTTTACGTCTATTGCAGACGATTTATGATGTAAGGCCTAAGAGACATCGTTTTATCTGCTCCTAATAATTACCTGTAAAAGACTGCTGGAGATAAGCGTGCCTCCTTACTGCTGCTGTCATCTTCCGTCCCCTGTACCTCCTGTACTTCAGCAGTAAGTCCAGCACATGGTCAGCACCGTGAAGCGGCTGCAGGCGTGTGTATCCGTACAGGAGCTCGTTGAAGTCTATTACACGACCTCGCTGCCTCGATGGTGCATTTATTATTTCCATTACCTGAAATCATGACCCAAAACTGTTACATTACGAGTATCATCATCAGTAATATAGTGCAGTTCTTAACTTGAACATTGTTTAGGCCCTTCTGTCAACGCGGCACCTCGTGAGAAAAGTTCAGTGCCTATCTGTATGATTCTAATATTTCTATCTTCAGATATCTTTTTTTTATACTACTTGGGTGGAAAACAAGCATACGACCCATCTGACTTGAAATAGTTCCCATAGCTTATGGACACTTGCAATGCCAGAGGTATCACTTGCGTGTTGCCGACCCATTTTTTTACACCAGGACTGTAAGATTGATGGGATAAGAAAACGTTTCTTTCAATACGAATCCCTAGATGAGCGCTGTAGACCTGTACTCACATACAGAAACACTACTTCACCGCTGTTTGTAGTTATTTGGCTGAGGTCTTTCCCTAGTCAGGCTTGCTTGCTAGTATGGTGCCCTACTTCTCTTAATACTTGGTTGTTCATCTTCCACATTGAGTTTATAAGTAGTTTATTTTTAGGTTTTTGTAAAGTCGTTTGATACAGATGAAATCATTGATATTTTATAAGTCCATTTTTTCCCACTGCAGGACAAAGGTCTACTTTCCTTCCACCTCACTTGGTCTAGATTTTTTTATTTTTTTATAGACAACTCCCGCATTATAGAACAAGCACTGTGGCGCGGGGGACTTTACAATATACAATTAACAGACACAAGTTACATCCAGATTCAGAACAACTGTTTTATTAATATTAATCATTATCCTTATCCTAATTAATATTATAAATGTGAATGAGAATGGATGGATGGATGGATGTTTGTTACTCTCACGTAAAAACTACTGAACTGATCTGGATGAAATTTGGCACACAGATAGATTATGGTCTGGAATAACACGTAGGCTACTACTTTTTGCAGCGATAACCGACATCCACGCGGGCGGAGCCGCGGGCAACAGCTAGTATTTTTATACTTTATAATCTTCCTGTATTCTTGATAACGAGGAGACTACCTGTGCCCAGCAGAGGAACAGAATATATATATGGGTTGCTATTATTATTACTATGTTACTGCAAAAACTCGAACCACGGTAAAACTTAGGATTTACCAAAAACCGTAGCAAATAAGTTGCTGTAGGACACTACGGTAATGCGGGGAGACTGAGGCAGCAGAGTCTCACCCGCACCCTTCCGCGGAGAGACAATGTCCCCGGTGCGCCCAGACGCTGTCACTGGGAATGGAGCCCGCGTAAAGCGGGCAGCCGCTGGGTGGACCACTGACGTCATATCAAGTCCCAATGGTCCACCCGTGAAGGCGGGTGCACAGGGGGGTTTTAGTCGGTATGCCGGCCGCCTACCATCTTTGAGGCGGAGAGTCCGACATAACCGCCTCGCTACTCCAGGCGGGGCGGTATGTGTAAAGAACTTCCCCTCTACAAAAAAAAAAGGACACTACGGTAAACTACTAGGTCGGGTAAGACTTACTTCTCTAATAACATCGTCGAGAGCTTCTTTAAGTGGTCCTTCTATTCTTCTTTTAGGGTTGGAGTGACTGGCGGAGTATAACGACTTGCTGATGAAATCGAACGGCACTATTTCTTCTAACGTATTTGGTTTATATCTATTCATGTCTATTGGTGCTCCTGGAAAATAATAACATGTATTGTTTAAAAACTAGGCCTTTGCATAATATAAGAACGATTACGAGTTACTGGGGGCTTTGTTAGCAATTGTCAACCCACTGCTGAGCAAATCAAGATAATAATACTTATGTGGCAAACAAGCATACGACTTATTGTAAGCAATTATCGTAGTTTATGGGCGCTTGCAGCACTAGAGGTATTTACGTGTTGCCGATCCATAAGTTTTAACTCCAGGATTTTATAATGGAATTTTCCTGGGATAGGAAAACGTTTCGCTAGGTACTCACGCACAGGGACTGCTACACCGCTGTAAAAAAGTATCATGGATTTGATCTAAATGCATAAATAAGTTTGACTTTGACTTAAAAAAATCATTAACTAAAACTAGTTCAACATTTTTTTTTAAAGATATCTCCCGCACTAGAGAACAAGCTCTATGTCGCGGGGACTTTACAAACATACAATTAACGGACACAAATTACACCCAGACTCAGAACAACTCTTTGCGGGTCACACAAAGATTTGTCCTATGTGGGAATCGAACCCACAGCCTCGTGCACAGCAGGCGCATATTGCGGCCACTGGACCATCAAGGCAGTCAATGTCATGTATATTTACGTAACTCTTGCAAATGTCACGATTAATAGTTGCAATCTTATTATAACAACACCAAAACCTTCCGATTTTTTTATATTTAACTTTCTTTTCTGTCCATCCAAAGGTAGGCAAACCTTTGGATGGACCGAAAAGAAAGTTTTTGGTATTGTGTTGACATTGCTGAACTATGTAGTTTTAGTCATAATTTTTTTTATACTACTTGGGTGGCAAGCAAGCATATTTCCCGCTTGGTGGTAAGCAGTTATTGTGTGTGTACCTATGGACTTTTCCAACACCAGGTATCACCAGATACCAGTATATCATGCGCTTTGTCATCGCTTTAAAGTCCTTTCTTGAGGTAGGTAAGTAGGAACCTTACCTAATATTCTATTATTTCCTAAATAATCCGGCTCTCCTAATTTGGCAGGGAACAGCGGCACATCTCCGGGCAGTATATAGTCGGCCACGAGTTCTTCTGGCACGTTCAGCTCTCGCATTGCTGAAGCAATGTCTCTGTGCAGGTCTAGGGAACGCTCGCGAAGCTCTTGGATCCGAAAGTTCTGGAATAAGAGAATATCACGGTAAGTAATCTGATAAACTTTCTCGATTTGTACATCTATGATAGTAATAGTAAGTCAAACTCATTTACTCATTTAGATGATACTTATGAACTTGACAAAAACATATGACAGCATTTCGTTTCCTTCGGCCAATTTGCTGACTAGAGTGGTTTTAAAAAAGAACTGGCAAGAAACTGGAGCCACTCACTTTAATCGCCAGAGTATAACATTTACAATATTAAATAAGTTGCAATATTTTTGTTAAAGTATATAAATTATCTAAGATAATATACACATACAAATAGTTTCTTTATTTTCAAATATAGTCTTCTATTCATCAATTATACATATATTATACATTTTACTACCTATATATATAAAACTAATTTAAACTTAAATGCAGAAAAAAGGAAAAACAGTCCCGACTGTGGAAAGTCATTAGATCCCGACTGATGACCAGAATATTGGCGATCTAAATAATACTGTCACCAGGCTGGCCACTAACCAAATGGTAAGAAGAAGAAGCTCATCCTACTGATACACATCTCCTCATAGTCTGTCTATTATCTCTCTGAATAATTAATTAATCAATAAATGCGGAGAAATTTTATGACGCCTTTTAAGCAGTCTCTCCCCTTTTTCGTGTATTTTCTGTATATATATTTTTTTCCTTTTTTAATAGGTGTAAATATATTATAGTATGAAATGTAAATTACTAGTAAATAATAAACATCAATAACTAAATAAACTGTTAAAAATATTTGGTATAACTAGAATATTACCCACACACGCATTTCATCATTATCATCATTTCAACCCATGAACCTCCCACTGCTGGGCACGTGTCTCCTCGATACACTTGGAGGGATATTAGCCTACTATACCACGCTAGCCAGACGGATTGGGTTTAAATAATATGGATATTTCATTTTTAATTATTTTACACACGCATTTATATTTTATTATTTATTACAACTGCAGATCTGTTTTCATCATAGAATATCGTTATAATAGAATTGGCTTTTGAAATAGGTCTAAGCAGAGCACCAGCTTCGTCATACGACGTAGCAACATTAATCATTGTTGCCTCTCAATAAGGCTATTTATTATTTTATTATTATTTAGCATACTTGTAATCGGCATTGCTTGAGAGCAAAATAAATATATTTTTAGTGGTCAAGAGGTTTAGATAAGGATCATGATGTGATTCGCATGCAACTTACAATAATTACATAAAAAGTCGTACTAAAGTCAATGCGTTTATTGCACTCGTATTATCTTGTATACATCCATTATCCACAATATAGGTACTTAGCATAATATTAGTAGCTTTGTATGTACCCTACATATTAATTAGACCTTCCTTGTCAGCCAGATATCAATTAATTTCTTATTTATAGTTCCTTATTAGGTTACAGAATACACTAGCCGCCCACCCGACTTTAATGTAGTTAAACAATCTACCGTTCGTTTTTTCACCTCATTAGGGACTGCTTTTTAAAAAATATCTTCTGAGTGTTCACGTGACTCACATCATTGAAATCATTGTGTAAGTCGGATAGGTCGCTAGTATTGCAAGCTTCCATAGGCTAGGGTAACTGCTTAACATCAGGCAGGCCATGTGCTTGGGAACCAAGTAATATAAAAATAAATGTTTGTTATGACTGAAGATAGACGCACAGCCAAAATAACCAAGTCTAGAAAGCATAACACATCTGAAATTTGGAATTTCAATCCGTAAGCAGCTAAAAAATAGTTCAGCCATCCTTACTTATATTATAAATGTGAAAGTTTGTAAGAATGGATGGATGGATGGATGTTTGTTACTCTTTCACGTAAAAACTACTGAACGGATCTGGATGAAATTTGGCACACAGATAGATTATGGTCTGGAATAACACATAGGCTACTTGCAGGGATAACCGACATCCACGCGGGCGGAGCCGCGGGCAACAGCTAGTAACTTATAATTCCATTACTGTCACTGGCAAGTACACGGAAGAGAACTTTGTTTGATTTTTAAATATTTGTTCTGAGTTTGGGTATTAATTGTATCCGTGAATTGCATATTTGCAAAGTTGTCTGAAGCGAATTTGAGCATGTCCCTAGGGCGGGAGTGGAGTAAAAAATGAAGGCGACCATAGGCTGCACACCAAGCTGCACACTGCACCAACAAGCATACGGTCCGCCTGATGTTAAGCAGTTACTTAACATCAGGCGGACCGTATGCTTGTTTGCCATCAAGTAGAATAAAAAAATACTTATTTATGCGTACCAGCTATTATCAATTATTTTATTACAGCCAATTATATTCTTAAAGAAAAATCCGCAAATAAAAGGCTCCGTTCTAATCAGACATGCTCATAAACAATAAAGTACTGAGTATCTCTTTAAATAAACCGGTTCTGTATCCCTTCATATAAACGATGTAAAAGATCAAAGAGTATTTAACAGTTTACGGAACAATTTATTGCTTCCATATAGCTCTGGACACCAGTTCTTAGAAAAAATAATTATAAAGGTCTATCTAGCCATCGGTCCAACTATTTAGATTATAATTTTATTCTTAAATATTAAAGCAATGTGGAAAATAACTAGCCCGGAGCAGGATTCGAACCTGCGCCTCTCGGGTTCCGGCCCAACGCACTACCAATTGTGCCATCTGAACTCCTACTCCGGAGTTCGAGTTTGTCATCGTATTTTGTTCTTGATCTTGACCCATCTAAAAGCAGGCAGGCAAAGCTGGAAGGGCGCCAAAGACCCTTCCGATGCCCTTTCCAGCCTTGCGCTCTAGGGCCGCCGGCCGTCGCCCTACCGCGCCCCTCCTAAAGCCGGCACTGGACGTTGATAAAGGAATAAAATAAAATCCAATCGGAAGAAGACTTTAAGGTGCTACCCATTGGGCTTGTTTTTTCTGTTTCAATGCTATTAAAATAATCAGGTTTTTTTTTTACAATTAAGTAATTTAAGTATATCCTTAAAAGATTATCTTTTATAACTTGTTTAACGACGAAATTATTTAGAGGATGAGCAGAACTTAAATGTATTAATATGTCTAATCTAATTACTTTACTTACCCAAAAATAAATGTAATAAAATCTTAAGCTTTACGTCGCCATGTTAGTTTGGGCTCATTAAGTACCGGAAACCATTTGTATTTTTATTTACTTTAGCTGGAATTGAACCGACAATTCTTTTAATTAATATAAGTGTAAAATTAATTAAGTTATTTTAAATTAGCACTAGGGGCATGCTCCGACTCCACCTCTTTTTATCAGTTTAGGGATTGATTTCCAAAAATCCTTTCTTGGATGCGGGAAATATCACGGCCGCAGATGGTTTTCAAAAGAGCCTTTTATTATTGTAAATGTCCTTTTTTTATACTACTTAGGTGGCAAACAAACATACGGCCGGCCTGATGTTAAGCAGTTACCGTAGCCTATGAACGCTTGCTATACCAGAAGTATCACTTGCGTGTTGCCAACCATTTTTTTTTACACCAGGGCTTTATGATGGGACTATCACTGGGATAGGAATACGTTTCTTTCAAAACGCATCCCTAAATGAGCGCTGGACTACACCACTGTGTGTAGTTGGCTGTGGTCTTCTATAAGTACCTAAGTATCCTTCCCCAGTAGGGCTTGCTCGCTAGTACAGTGCTCTACCTCTTTTTAAATGACTTATTAATAGACTTTTTAATGACAAAAGTAAATACGAAGCTCTGAATCTCTCCCTCTATTACGTATATTTTAATTACAATGATAATAATTAATATACACGTCGTACACCCAAATGGCGTCAAACTTCGCACTGAAGGTTAAACAACCCGTCGAACTTGACATCTACTGACATCGTAACTTGACACTAATATTGATAATAAACAAACTTAACCTCACACCTTTGATCCTTCACGGACAAGCGATGTATATATATACTAGTTTTCACCCGTGGCTTTGCTTGCGCGTACAATCCTACGTGAACAAAATTTTAAAAAGTAGGATATGTGCAATTTTAGATTATAATATAACCTATCTCTGTGTTAAATTTCATCCAGATACGTTCAGCCGATTTGGCGTGATTGAGTAATAAACATCCATCTAAACGATCACATTTATAATATTAGTATAGATAATCACTAGCTGTTCCACCCGGATTCACCCGCGTTAATATTTTTTTTTGAAGACAACTCTCGCACTAGCGAACAAGCTCTGTGTCGCGGGGGACTTTACAAACATACAATTTACGGACACAAATTACACCCAGACTCAGAACAACTCTTTATGGGCCACACAAAGTTTTGTCCTGTGTGGGAATCGAACCCTCAACCTCGTGCACAGCAGGCGCATACTGCGGCCACTGGACCAACAAGGCAGTCAATTTTCATTCCTTGTCACGTTTATTTTTACTACAGTGCTGCCCTTAAGTCGTAGCGTGATGTAAACCTGTAACTTTCCTCAAGAGATGAACTATCGAATGCAAAAATGATTTGTTCAAATCTGGCTAGTAATTCTAGAGATACGTGCGTTCAAACAAACCCTACCTTTTTATAATATTAGTATAGATTTACACGTATGTATGAACAAATAGTAAAAATACAGCTAATGTAAATACTAAAAGTACACTTTACATTGCATTAAGCATGAAATTTTGTATGTACGCTATATTTGCATTATATTATACATAGATTCAGACCTGTTTTCTAGAGGGTAGGCAGAGAATATAGATTTATATTTACAACGATCTTGACATACTACTATCGCTTCATCCACAATTACTTAATTGTTTAAGCAAGCTCGTCGGATCATGGTATTATAAACAATTTAAGTGACATAGGTAAGTCCTAAATAGAAGACTCATACATAGGTTCAGAAGGCAATCATTGGAAAGAAATGTGTGAAAGATGATCAGAATAGTAGTTATATTGCTTTGCAGCTTTGAAGTGGCGGAGTTAGAGAATGACAAACAGAGCTACCGCTACTAGCACAAAAAAAAAACAAAGGAAAGTCATATTTTGTACTAAATTTGAATCGTGCGCGGGTTCCCTAATTGATTTCGAAAGTTGTTAGTACGATTTTTAGTTTATTTTCGCCTTACGTTGCGCACTTGAAAACCCACAATAAGTGTAAATAGGCCACTCAAACACTCTTTCGTAGTAATTATTACACCGCAGCATCATTAAACATAACTACTTTGATTGTACATAAATATCCTCAGGACAAGGGCCTCGTAACTATCTATAACCCTGAGCCTTGCAATGATTCAGAACGCCTGTTGCTTTGATTTTACATTGAGAGGTAGTATACAAAAAGATACCTCTTTTTGTATACTAGTACTTGCTCTTTGTATACTTGTACTTGCTCGCTAGTAAGGTGCCCGGCAGGGCACCTTACTAGCGAGCAAGCCCGACTGGGGAAGGACCTCCACCTTACAGAAGACCATAGGTAACTACACACAGCGGTGTAGTTGTGTTCCTGTGTATACAGGTCTCCAGCGCTCATTTAGGGATAAAAAAATGGGCTGGCAACAAGATACCTCTGGTATTGCAAGCATTCACAGGCTACGGTAACTGCTTAACATCAGGCAGGCCGTATGCTTGTTTGCCACCCAAGTAGTATATAAAAAAACATTTTAGTTATTGTTTGTTTTGAAAACAAAGTAATAACTTGCAATCCAAGTGAACTATGTGTCATTACCCACTTACATTTGTGTAACATGTCAACATTGTTGCAATCTTTTATCATCTATCTTCATGCCCTGCTTCTTCAGACGAAGTAATATTGCAAATAATGACAACATTCGATTTGTCCAAATGGCAGATTGTTTTATTGTATAAATATAATAGCTTTACTAGATTTGTTTACATTTGACGATCTAGTTTAAACAGCAGTACATATAAGCTATCGAGGATACGGTTACTATATGGATGGGTTACCGTATAATAGTATTTCAACTGAGCCTCTCTGGTCTCTGTGATTCGGAAGGCACGTTAAAAGTCGGCCTATGGGCGAGGCCTAAACCCTCTCTCTTGATTGAAGGGAGAAGACCCGTGCCCAGCAGTGGGGAGTAATATATGGTTGGCTATGATTTTTATACAATCTAGTTTTTATACACAACACATTAACAGTTCACTATGGGCCTCGTGCGAAGGCTCAAAGTCACCCAAAGAGCAATGGAGAGAGCTATGCTTGGAGTTTCATTTCAATCAGAAATTAGGAGATCCGTAGTGGAACCAAAGTAACCGACATAGCTCGAAGAATTGCCTCCATTAAGTGGCAATGGGCCGGGCACATAGCTCGCAGAACTGATGGCCATTGGAGCAGAAAGGTTCGAGAGTTGTGGAAATCCTTGGGGCAGGCCTATGTCCAGCAGTGGACGTCTTTTGGCTGAGATGATGATGATGACATTAACAGTGTCAAAACAGATATACTATTTTAAGAAACAAATTTTGACGAAAAATCACTCTCAAATCTTATGAAGGAAGTTCCCAGAGAAAAATATCCTGTTTGTGATATTAGAGAAGCACTTACATATTCAAATACATCCTCAACAAATACTGCGAAAGCAACTAAAATAAGATAAACTAACGCATGAACAGACACGTGAACAAACAATGTTGATGAGCACGTCGAACTTGAGGAAACAACCGTCTGTTTATATATAAGTGCAAAGCCCAAAATTATATTGAACTCTATAATAATATATATTTAGCGTGTGAAGATCTGAGGGTTATTGGCAGTGCCGCCATTTGTGTGTTTACTTGTTCTTGAAGTTCTAAAGACCAGAACCCTTCAAAGACGATGCAAAGAATAAAATTACCTGAGACAAAATCGAGACACAAATTTATGCATGTAAATTTGAAAGACAATGGTGGAAATTCTAATTTGTTTTATTTTTTGCTGTGTCACTATGATAATGTTAATTTAGATTGATCTTACTACAGTTACAATTTTCTTCTTTTTTTCTTTAAACACAGGTCTCCAGCGCTCATTTAGGGATGCGTTTTGAAAGAACCGTATTCTTATCCCAGGGATAGTCCCATCATAAAGCCCGGGTGTAAAAAAAATAGGTCGGCAACACGCAAGTGATACTTCTGGTATTGCAAGCGTCTATAGACTGGTAACTGCTTAACATCAGGCGGGCCGTATGCTTGTTTGCCACCTAAGTAGTACTAAAAATTAAAAAAAAAAACATGGAACTGACAAAAACATCATTGAACGTATATGAATTCCTGCAATATAAAAAACGAAGAAATCATTAAACCAACATTTAGAAATCTTGTCTACTTATACGCCATATAGCCAGACCTTGATCTTTCTCAGGAAATTGAAGGCGTAAATGTTAAAGTGGTAAAAGCATTTGTGTTTTTAAACCCCCTGCAATAGTTTAGTTACTAATTTAAAAAAGGAGAAGACCATATTAGACCTTAGTACCTTAAAATAAGAGTGTATCCGATACATCTGTCGGTGGTCTTTGACGGGATGAAGTGTGATGGCTCGGTGTACCTCCCTGTTCTTCAGTCTATTGGTATAAGCTGCTGTCCCGCTGCCGTTGTGGTGTAGAATTGTTTGCATCTGAAATGACAAGATAATTTTCTTAAAGATGGAGTCGTTATAAATAATGTGGGTATATTGACAATGTAAACTCAAACTCAAAGTCTTTTATTCATTTAGATCAAATACATCATACTTATGAACGTCACAATAAACAAAGTCAGCATTTTTTTTTCCTACAGCCAATTCGCTGATATGGGTAGGGCCTAGAGAAGAATTGGCAAGAAACTCTGGCTACTCTTTTTAATCGCCAGAGTATAATATTTACAATTTGGTATGAGTTACAATTTGAAGTAGGTAACTAACACGGACGGAACACAACACACCATACCAAAAAAAAATTTAAATTTAAGATTATTCACAACGTATAAAATAAATAAAAGACTATTTCAAATAACTTTATAAATAAAACTCGAATGTTTTGACCTTGTCACTGATTGCAATAAAGCATACAAACGATTAAAATATTATACACTAGCTGTACCCGCGACTTCGTTCGCGTAATCAGTCTTTTACTGTAAATCTGAAAACTACAAACTTCCATCGGCTGATTGTCATCTTTAGCGGTTACATTTTAAAAAACCTTTCTTAGCGGATGCCTATTTCGTAATAGCTATCTGAGTGTCTAGTGACTTAAACTGTGCGTTTGTTGATTTGTCAATTATGTTTTTCTTTTGAACATTAAGGTTCTGCAATTAATAAACTTCATAAAGAAATATTCCTTGTTTGTACGATTGTTCTGCTCTTCAAATTGTCTTAGCGCAAACGTGAACAATCTTATGGCCTATCGCATAGCTTATCTGTGCTTTGCTTATGCCCTGTAGAAATTTCTGCATCCATACATTTCGTTTTAAATTGGTCACTTCTAACCTGATAGGATTCCGTGTGGTGACGGATTAAGAATACAAAATATCACCACCCCTATCTATCCCAAGGGTGTCCTAAGAGTCGACTAAAGGAGTAATTCAGGCAGACAATATCCACTGCAAGAGAAGGAAAATTCAAAATAAAACCCTATATCCGTCCAATACGCCCAATCCGTCTGGCCAGCGTGGTGTAGTAGGCTAATATCCCTCCAAGTGTATGGGGGAGACCCGTGTTTCTGTTTTGATGAGAACAATATGAAAAACTATCCATTCAATTGCAAAATGTTTTTAAGAGAAATTTTTCAGATAGGGGAGGAATTCCTCCTTACAGAGAACCAACACCTTAGAAGACGACAGCCAAATAACTATACACGCGGTGTAGTTCTGTTCCTGTGTGTAAGTATAGGACTCCAACGCTCACTTAGGGATCAATTTTGAAAGAAACGTATTCCTATCCCATGGATACCCTGCTCCCATCTTATGGCCCTGGTGTAAAAAATGGGTTGGTAACACGCAAGTGATACCTTTGGTACTGCAAGCGTCTATAGGCTACGGTAACTGCTTAACATCAGCTGGGCCGTATGCTTGTTTGCCACAAAAGTAGTTCTATCTCAGCCATAAGACATCCACTGCTCGACATAGGCTTCTCGCAAGGTTTTCCACATCAGTCGGTCCTGAGCTGACCTTGTCCATCGGTTGCCTGCGACCTTTACCAGGTCTTCGGTCCACCTTGTTGGAGGCCTGCCCACGCTGCGTCTTCCAGTTCGTGGTCGCCACTTTAGAACCTTTCTGCCCCAACGGCCATTGGTTCTGCGAGCTATATGCCCTACCCATTGCCACTTAGTTGAGGCAATGGCACTTATTAAAAAATAATATTACAAATCGGCCCTTAAATGACGATGTTTAGGGATAAAAAAAAAACAATGCAATTATTTTAGGGAACCTCATCTTTTAAAAGTCAGTAAAAAATCTATATCAGTTAAGTATTCCGATGAGACAGAGGCCGATCACGCGTTTCGCTGTGAGTAATTTTTGTGGTCGCAGATAGACACATAGTATCATGGACTTTTTTTTAGATCTATTTAGGAATAACATTGCCTCCTACGGCAAGATTTTGCCTAGTCGTTTAACTATCATCGTAATACTTCAGCCAATTCACACTCGCAAAACTATAATGGAAGAATTACGCCATCACCTGGTGAAAATCGTATTAAATTTTATTGGGTAGTTATTGAGTTTATCTTGACCAGACAGATTCGGTGGAGTGTTTTCTTTTCTCTGCTGCTTTCCTGATTACCTAAATTAAAGTATTGTTAAATGTAAGCGCCTACAAAAAATGAAATAGCAATTATTTTATAGGCGTTTATTAGGCGTTACTAATTTAGTCAGTGATTGTCTGAGGTCTTGGCATTATTTACCCCTATTTTTTTAAAATAAAATATAGCCTATGTTACTCGCAGATAATGTAGCTATTTAATGGTGAAGGAATTTTTAAAATCGATCCAGTCGTCTTTGAGTTTATCCATTACATACAAACAAACAAACAAACAAAAATACAAATCTTTCCTCTTTATAATATTAGTATAGATATATCTCTATTATTAAACATTGCAATAGAATGTTTAAAATTTGCAAAAGGCTACGTCAATTAAGTTTAAAATAATGTATCTATCTACACATATAAAAATGGCCGGACTGGCTGATTCACCAGACCAAACTACTAGGTAGAGGCAATTACCTGTAGTTTTGGTAACGTATTCTTTTAAAACATAGAAAGGATTTTATTGATGCTATTTATCTCTAAAATGGTCAAACAGAGAAGGTTAATTATTTATTTTTGGGGAGTATAAGCTACAGGTGGAGAAATGGAGAGAAAGGCTTCCTTGATACTCAGTATAAATATTTACTTTATATCTTTATCGACGCTTCACGTGACCAGAAGGCTGGCTTATATTTGGCTCAAAGAATAAGCATTGCCATTCAGCGTGGCAATGCTGCCAGTCTCCTGGGAACGTTTTCAGTAGACGTCGATGCGGAGGTTCTTTACGACCCCTATTAAGCAGTCCCCCTCCTTTTGTATTTTTTTATTATTAATAATTTTTATTTCAATTTGTGTAAATATAGTTTTAGTTGTAAATTACTTGTATTATATAACCTCAAAATGTATGTGAAAAATTCAAATAACCAATTTTATATTTTTCAAATGACTCCATTCCAACACGACTTTTTATAGTGCTCGTATAGGCAATACAGCGCGACACTACAATTTCCATAAAAAAGCACTTGTACTATGATTTATAAAACTAACGACAGTAGAGAGTAAACCCGAAGGCGAAAACTAGTGTTACATAATAAAATGCACCTTAAATCTAATGATGTAATCCATTGCCTTGAAAGTAAAAAAATCTCATCATAACGTAGGCACGCATTATAATAATATAATAGATTTGCCGTTTAGCCTTGTATTGTGCTGGATTTAGTCTTTACGGTAGTAAGTATACAAACTGTGCTTATTTATTGATATTTTTATTTTATATTTGAGTTGGTGAAAGGGATACCTAAATGAGTATTTCTATATCGATAGTTCTACGTTATATTTCATACTAGATGTCGGTTATCGCGATAAAAAGTCCATTCCAGACCATAATCTATCTCTGTGCCAAATTCCATCCAGATCCGATCTGTAGTTATTGCGTAAAAAAGTAACAAATATAAATTTATAATATTAGTAATGATAAAAAGGCTGCTTTAAATTACATTCTTGTTATCGAACTTAAATGATCACTTAATAAGTACTTTTTAATTAAATTCTATAAATTTACTAACTGTAGCACACGGCTCTGCCCGCGTGGACGACGATTATTGCGGTAAAAAGGCCTATATCATTGCCAAATTTCATCAGGATCCGTTTAGCCGTTTTTAAATAATTAGTTATCACTTGTTTTAATTTTCCATTGCCACAAGTGTACCTATATTTCAATATCGATGGATATCAACAAAGTTATCGAGCGTTTGTAAACAGTAAACACAATAATTAATTATATTTAATTTATCTCTGTAAACAACATTTATTATATATAAATCATCCTACTAAAATTATAAATGCGAAAGTTTGTAAGTATGAATGGATAGATGGATGTTTGTTACTCTTTCACGTAAAAACTACTCAACGGACCTGGATGAAATTTGACATAGAGATAGATTATGGTCTGTAATAACACATAGGCTAATACAGCACATATGCACTTTTTACAGCGATAACCGACATCCACGCGGGCGGAGCCGCGGGCAACAGCTAGTAGAATCATACATAGATAACTTTGCTATTTTTGTTTATAAATAAAGTTTATTAAACAGATAACTTGTGTGGCACATAGTACCGACACAGCTAAGCAGCGGCACAGGTCGAGAATCAAAGGGTAACACGAGACTAATAATTGTAATTAATAACGACTTAATTCTGTATGGTATATTGGTTTCCGTTCCTTTTTGTTACCACTAATATTGTAACTTATACCAAATTGTAAATGTTATATTCTGGCGATTAAAAAGAGTGACCCGAGTTTCTTGCCAATTCTTCTCGTTGAGGGTTCGATTCACACACGGGACAAAACTTTGTGTGACCCACAAAGAATTGTTCTGAATCTGGGTGTAATTTGTGTCCGTTTATTGTATGTTCGTAAAGTCCCTCGCGACACAAGCTTGTTCTCTAGTGCGGGAGTTGTCTTTTTAAAATAAGAATATATATAGGAGTTGCTATTATTTATAAATAATATAAATAACTAACCATCAAAACTTATCCCGACTGTAACAAATTAAATTTTCATCTAAAAATAAGTTCCGAATCGGTAATCACACAACTTGTATCGATAACAGAGCATCACCACCATTATAATTATAATAATATATACCTACATATAAATCACTTTACCTAATGTCCCTGACAATAATCATCGTAGGTCTATACGTAATACTACGTATAATATTTATCTAGAACCAGATTTCCTAACAAGTTCCTTTCTTAGCAAGCTCGATTGGAGAAGGACCTCCACCTTACAGAAGACCACAGGCAAATAATTACACACAGCGGTGTAGTTGTGTTCCAATTGTGAGTACAGGTCTCCAGCGCTCATTTAGGGATGCGTTTTGAAAGCGTCCATAGGCTACGGTTACTGTTTACCATCAGGCGGGCCGTATGCTTATTTGCAACCCAAGTAGTAAAAAAAAAAACCTTTGTTTGAGCACACACATGTGCACTATAATATATGCTGCGCAGTTGGTTAATCTCTGTCGAGATTGACCGCTGTGACCGAAGCGAAGAAGAATACGAGCGAAACTACAACTGCGCAGCTGCGCGGTAGCTTGACGGAAGAGTCACGCTCACGTTCATGATGATTGACAATGATTGCACTAAGTGTGTTGTGTTTGATCCTCGCACAGGACAAGATTTTCATGTTATGGGTAAGTGTAAAAACTCACAGAAACATGGCTAGTCCGCACACTGTATGTGATGCAGTTGTGTGTATTAATTAGGCTGCGGTCTTCTGCATGGAGCTTCTTCTTCTTCAGTCGGGCTTGCTCTAACTCTAAGTGATACCTCTACCCATAGTGTAACGAAGAATCTCATCTCTCACTATATCTTCTCTATACCTACTAAACTCAGTGCATTAAAAAAAGCCACAGAACACACAACACAGCCAAAGGTTGGCCACTGGTTAGTGGCCAACCTGGTGACAGATTATTTTTATTCATCTTCTTATCGTTTGGTTAAACGATAAGAAGAAGAATAAAAATAATCAAGATAACCCTAACGTGGATGAAAAATTGTAATCCAAAAGTATTTACAGCTGTAGGTAGCTGAGTCTGCCGGTACAGTTGCAACTAAACTTCATTGGGTCGCGCCGCTCACGATGTGAGCCGGTGGCCATTGTGCCTTCAATTTGAATACCCGCTGAACAGTTATCTTATCTTCACGATAGCTTACTTTGTAAGATTAACAGACCCCCCATGGGGCAGATAATAAATAGAATTACAATAGAAAGTGTTCATACAATTTTTTACTAGATACATAATGTATCAAGTAATTTATATCCAAAGCATCTTCGAATTAGCTTTAACTGTAATGGAATTCAATGTGAATTCTTTTTCTAAACTTACCTACTTAAGAGTTTTTCAAAATATTTTTAAAAGTAGGTTAACAGTCGGGACTGACTTTTTAACGTGCCCTCTGAAGCACGGAGACGCTCAGACGAAATACCCGACTATTCCCAGTTTCCCCCGAATGCTTTTCCCCGAACGGGGGAAACTACCACTATGCGGTCACCCATCTATAGGCTTACCGTGCCCTTGGTTGCTTAACCCGCTGATCGTTTACCAAACTGCGAGTGCACCTAGCTATGAGCGCCTCAATGCTTACCATTAGACGAGCCGTATGATTATTTATCACTAGTAGTAGTCCGCGTGATAATTTGGAATATTTTCCCCGATTTTGCAACATATCTCACTACTGCTCCGTTCCTATTAATCATAGCGTGATGTTATATAGCCTATACAACATATCTCACTACTGCTCCGCTCCTTTTGATCATAGCGTGATGTTATATAGCCTATACAACATATCTCACTACTGCTCCGCTCCTTTTGATCATAGCGTGATGTTATATAGCCTATAGCCTTCCTGGATAAATGCACAATTCCACAAAAAAATATTTTTTCTAATCGAACCAGTACTTTCTGAGATTAGCGCGTTCAACCAAACAAACAAGCTCTTCAGCTTTATAATATTAGTATAGATGGTATAGATTCGGCGAAATATTTCTTGCCGAGACTGTACCCGAAATCCTTGAAAAATAACTTGATTTCGTACCATGTGAAAACTGTTTAAGTTTATAAAATTTACACAGTTTTTAGTAATAACAACTAGGAACGTGTGAGGTGTCTGTTTCTTGTCTAACCTGTATGATGTGGCCTAGATTATACACATACTGTATAGGATATAATGATTATTTAGAGCAAGGTGTCGACAAATGCAAGCCATTTCTATGAAGTTTCTGTGGTTTTTTCAGTAGAACTAGTGGTATATTAACATTTGTTGCTATTCTGCATTGTTTGAATGAAAATGTAATAGAATATATACCTACTTGTTTGTCACCTTAGTAGTATAAAAACAAAATAGAATAAAAAAACAGGATATATTAGGAAGACGTAAAGTTAAAATTCATTTGTAAGATGATTTGGTTGCGCCTTATTATATGCTAGTACCATAAGTTGTAACTCATACGTAATTAATATTATCTGGCGATTGAAAGGAATGCCCTCAGTTTCTGGCTAACCCTTCTCTTGACCCTTGTCAGCTAACTGGCTGTGGATATCGCTGTTTTATTCTTCGAGTTCGTGATTTTATGATCTTAATCTGAACGTATGAATTAGTTACCTCAAGATTGTGTTTTATCATTTCCCGCTTATATAATCCTGTATATTGTTGAGTTAATAAATTCTTCTTCTTCTTATCGTTTGGTTAGTGTCAACCTTGTGACAGAGTTATTTAGATCGCCCATATTTAGACCTCTATCGTGATCTAACAACTGTTAACAGTCGGGACCTTAACGTGCCTTCCGAAGCACGGAGACGCTTAGATTAAATACCACTATACGGTCACCCATCTAGTTAACAAATTATTATTAATATTCAACAGTCTCGGTGGATCACAAAGTCCTGCGTTCGATTACTGGATCGAAAAAAAAATACCTATTGGATTTTTATGTCTAGAAATTCACAATACATGCCCGGTGTTTGGAAATTGACAGTTTTTTACCTCTATAATGGAAGTATTTCTTTCACAATTAAACCCCAATATTACAGTAAGGTGGTGAAATAATAGAATAGGTAATAAAAATACCTTTACTCCAAATTTTAATAGATATAAGAGAACAATGGCAACACCGCCACCACATAAACGTCAGTAAATCGTGTACCGAATGCACAACGCAACGGTTGAAGCGAAAGTGCGCGCGCGCAACAAGACGTAGTACAGTTATAATTGAATTAATCTCATTATGCGCAGCATACGTTCACTAGATACATATACGTAAGAGTAGAAGCTTTTGTCTATTCATAATTCCTACTAATATTATTAGTTTAAATTGACCCAAGGCTACTAATACTGTCCTAAAGCAGTCAAATTTTAATTCCTAATTTGCTGTGCAATTTATATTCCTGAAAGTAGTACTTCTATTTTCTGCAATGAACAACAAAACTTTAAAGAAGCATCAAACAAATCCACACGCTCCAATTTTGATAAACACGGTCACAACAGTTGAATGGTGCGGTCAATAGATACGACCTTTCGTGACCACATTTAGTTTCGTTGCAGTTTTTCTTTCTTTATTTTCTTTGTGCCAAAAAGCTAACCGTCCATTGAGGCGGAGCGGAGAGTTTTGGCATCGTATTATAAAGGTAACTCTACACCGAGGAAATGGTGTCAAATTCTGTGCAGCCTAAACATTAAGAAAAATAATAGTAGAAAGAGCAACGAAACCGTGAATCTACGGTTAAACGAACAATCAAACTTACAACATGAAATTCTCTACCTATGATAGTATAACCCATTTTTAACCGACTTCAAAAATAGGAGGTTATCAATTCGTGTATATTTTTTTTATTTTTTTTTAATGTTTGTTACCGCAGAACTCCGTCATTCATGGACCGAATTGAAAAATTCTTTTGTCTGAGAGGACATACTTCCAGTTTGGTCCCATTTTCATCAAAAGAAAGCTCTGATGATAGAATCCATCTCTGTCAGTACGGCCTGCACTTTCGTGTCGTCTGCGCTATTTGAGTACCCATATCCCACTTTACATTACTGTTCATACTAATCAACCAAAATTATCATTTAAATTTTGTTCCAAAAAAGCCAACATGACAATATTGACAGCTGCGCAGTTACTGCTGCAGTTGCAGCTAACTGCCTCGGTGGTCCAGTAGCCGCAGTATGCGCCTACTGTGCATGAGGTTGTGGTGTCGATTTCCACACAGGACGAAACTTTGTGTTACGCAAAGAGTTGTTCTGAGTCTGGGTGTAAATTGTGTCCGTTAATTGTATGTTTGTAAATTCCCCCGCGACACAGAGCTTATTCTCTAGTGCGGGAGTTGTCTTTTTAAAGAAAAAAAAAGAGAAAAATCCGCTTATAACTAAAAATTGCCGGGTTAACTGTTAACCCCTAGTTCAGCGGCAAATCATGGCGGATAGCAATGAATAATTCATACCAACGTCTTTCCCGATCACAATTCATATAAAATCAAAACATTATTGTGCAAAATTCGCGGCACACGAAGTAGTTCGTCGCGACCAGTTTTTGTTCAACCATTGTGTGCAAATGTCTACCTTGAATGCTTTGTCGGTCTTCGACAACAAAACCATACACTTTCTTTAGTGCAACTGAATTTTCAACTAACAGTTTATCTATATTTCTGTTAATTAATAATAGCAACCCATATATGTCCCACTGCTGGGCACGGGTATCCTCTCCTCTATCAAGAGAGAGAGAGAGGGTTCAGGCCTTAATTCACACACGTTAGCCTAATGCGGGTTGGTGAATCTGACATGTCTTTAGAAGTTCTTCAAAGACATGTGGGTTTTCCTTCACCGTTAGCAGATGGCGAATCATTTGATTAGTACATATAAACTCCACAAAGTGAAATTCACATTGGTAATGCCCGGGATCGAATTCGCACCTCTAGCGTGCAAGTCGGTTACTTTCCCACTCGGCCACCACCGCTTAGAATTTCTGTTAATTACTTCTTTGAAAACTAAATGTTTACGTACTTACAAGTAAGTAAGTAAGTAACTGATACAGGCACTGTGATTATGAGCGGCTGGGGGCAAGCCGTCGACCAACAATCCTGTTCACGATGCATTTGTAAAGGATCATTTACACTATGCAAGTATTGCAGGGTAATGTCAATACATACTGTATTTGTCTCATTTGTTGAAAACAACAGTGACTTGACACTTGCTTTGCAAAAGCTTTGTCGAAATCTCAGTGGCTCACATGATGGAATCATAATCAAACATATGTATAGATAGATAGGTGTGTGGATGCAGTCTCAGAATCATTATGCAATTTTACATTATATAAACTCCCGTACTAGGGAACTAGCCCTGTGTCGCGGGGGACTTTACAAAAATACAATTAACAGACACAAAGTAGGTATACCCTGACTCGGGACAACCATTTATGGATCACACAAATTTAAGTTCCGCGTGGGGATCGAACCCACAACTCGCCGCGCAGTGGTAAATAGCGAGGTAACCACTCAAGCCACTGAACCAACCGTGCAGTCGATAAATCGTAATTAGGACAAATAAGTTGAATTTAAAAATACATTTCTTAATATATTAAATAGTTTTACTAAGCCTAGTTAATAGTTACCGAGTAAAAAAATACATTACGCTATAAAAATATACATAGTTGCAAGAAACAACAATTAGGTTTCGTTCCGTATTAATAATTACTCCATGAACCAAATGTTCATATAATATAATAATAGCAACCCATATATGTCCCACTGCTGGGCACGGGTCTCCTCTCCTCTATCAAGAGAGAGAGAGAGGGGGATTTTGGCCTTAATTCACACACGCTGGCCTAATGCGGGTGGGTGAATCAGACATGTCTTTAGAATTTCTTATAAGACATGTGGGTTTCCTCACGATGTTTTCCTTCACCGTTAGCAGATGGCGAATCATTTGATTAGTACATATAAACTCCACAAAGTGAAATTCACATTGGTACTGCCGCCCGGGATCGAACTCGCACCTCTTGCGTGCAAATCGGTTACTTTCCCACTCGGCCACCACCGCTCATAACAAATGTTCAGTGACGTCTAATTAGCAAACTATCCCAATGAGTATAGGTCATGGGGCTATGGGAACTATAATCAACAATTAAGAGCTCTTTTGTCGGTAGATCACGTCTTATCTTACTGGCCTATTAATTGGATAATTTTGTTGAACTACATAGTTTTAATAGAATCGGGTCTATTTATTATTTTATTATATTTATTGCTTGTACCACCAAAAAATAATGTGCGAAAGCAGGCTTGTACAAAATTATTTAAAAGTTATATTTATACTTCTTAGGTGGCAATTAAGCATATGGCCCGCCTGATGGAACGCAGTTACCGTAGCGCATGGACGCTTACAATACCAAAGGTATCACTTGCGTGTTGTCTTCCCCTTTTTCTGAGGTCTTATAAGATTGCAATCTGTGTTTTTGGCAAAGTAAGAATGTGCTTTATAAGCAATACCATAGACATGCGCGAAAATCAACACAGAATACTAAATAATAAGTACCTAACGCTGTTACATTTTTTGCTAACGGTGAAGGAAAACATTGTAAGGAAATTCATTTTAAAGCATGTTAGAAAGAACTGTAAAAGCATGATCGATCTACCAAACCGTATTGAGCCAGCGTGTGTCCATTAAGGCCTTAATCTCTCTATTCTCTTGAGAGAGGAGAGGAGAGCTGTGCCCAGCAATGGTACATAATGGTAGATACATTATTTAATTAGAAAAATATTTTATTCACCTGAAACAAAAACGAACCACGATCGAAACATATGCCACCTACAGAAATAGTAATAGAATACACAATAATTTATTGCAAATCTCTCATAAACGAATTATTATTGGGGCTTCATAGGCTTCGGTAACTGCTTACCATCAGACTTGTCACATATACTTGTGACACAATGGGCAACGGATATGTACAGGGCCGCTATATGAAGATAAGTTTTTTAGGAAAACCAATTTAAATATATACGATGGTTTTCTAAAAAAACTAATCTTCATATAGCGGCCCTGTACAGCTATTTCTATTGCCGTGTGTACATCATATACCTACATACGTACGCACAGAATGCTATAAAAGAGTAAAGCCCTATTTTACCTATACAAAGCACGCTGATGTGATGACCTAGCTTATTAATCATGTGAAATCTGTGCAATACACATTAATCTTCTACTGATTAATAATGTTCGAGTATGTAGGCACAAGAAACGGGTGAAGTTGCGAACTTTCTACGGCGAGCTTGGCTAACCGGTCCGTAGCCTATATCTCAAGTATATATGCTCATATCTATACAGCTTAACACTGTCTCGGATAAATCACTTGTTTAATCCAGTTTATATTTAGCTTTTACAACTTCATTTTCAATAGAGGTAGGGTACCGTACTAGTGAGCAAACCCGACTGGGGAAGGACCTTACAGAAGACCACAGCCAGATGACTTCACACAGCGGTGTAGTTGTGTTTCTGTGTGTAAGTAGTCCAGAGCTTATTTGGGGATGCGTTTTTAACGAACGTTTTCCTTTCTCAGGAAAATTGCATCATAAAACCGACTTATTCACCATCTCGATCATGAGAATCTCGTCCACGTGGCCGAGTTGGGTCAAACCCTGGTGTTTATTTTAGGTCGGCCACACGCAAGTCAAACCTTCGGTATTGATCTTGTGGATAAATATTTATTATTTGTTATTTTTCTCTTATTGTCCTTAAAAACACATGTTTTCATAAACATTTTTCTTTCTCTTTCTAATATCAGGCTAAAAAATATAGGTCTCCAACGTTCATTTAGGGATGCGTTTTCAAAGAAACGTTTTCTTATCCCAGGGCAATTCCATCATTAAACACTAGTGTTTATTTTAGGTCGGTCACACGCAAGTCATATCTCTGGTATTACAGGCGTTCATAGGCTACGATAACTGCTTAACATCAGGCGGGGCCGTATGCTTGTTTGCCACCTAACTCCTAAGTAGTATAACAAAAAATATGTTCTATCCCGAGGGTGTCGTAAGAGTCGACTAAGGGAGTCAAGCAGACAGTATCCACTGCAAGAGAGGGAAACTCGAAACAAAACCCTATACCAAACCAACCCGTCTGACCAGCGTGGTATAGTAGGCTAATATCCCTCCAAATGGATGGAGGAGACCCGTGCCCAGCAGTGGGACGTTTATGGGTTGAAGTGATGAAGTGTAGATTAGCACAGCTGCTCCATACTAAACACTTAATGATCTAATATCAATACTGACAGATTATTACAACATATTTTTTTTTTTTTTTTTATACTACCAAGGTGACAAACAAGCATACGGCCCGCCTGATGGTAAGCAGTTACCTTAGCCTATGGACGTTTGCAACACCAGGGGTGTCACTCACGCGTTGCCGACCCTTTAAAAACCTTATAACTCCTTTCTTGAAGAACCCCATGCTATAGTATATATATTCAATTAGTGCCTCGTTCCACAAATACTACACTTAAAACTTCACCTTGAAGCCAATCACCACTAACAAAAATCAATAAATAAAATGGGAATCACTATAGACCAATATTTGACATTAACATCGTAAACCACTCGACGGTATATTAAACGTTATCAAGCAATTTATTCAATAAAAACTGTCTTGTATCTCAATAAAATAATTTGTGTAAAAAGTCAATGCCCAGATGTGGGCTGATTCAAGTCTAGATGTTGAATTACAGGCATTGTACACAAATGAATTAATAATCACGGAGCCAAGTTAAATTAGAATGAGTGTCATTGTGTCATTGATTCTATGAAAGAACAATAAGTTGTCGCAATAATAAAAGTATAACATAGCATATAATTACGCCTTATTGTCCTCGAGAGGATAGGCAGGGGCGTATGTCACCAATACGTTTTGTCGATTATGTTAGGCTCACAAACATTATGCAGCAATTGAGAATTTTCAATTCTTCTAACGCCTGCCTCGGTGGTCCAGTGGCCGCAGTATGCGCCTGCTGGACAAAATTTTGTATGACCCACAGAGAATTGTTCTGAGTCTGGGTGTAATTTGTGTCCGTTAATTGTATGTTTGTAAAGCAACACAGAGCTTGTTCTCTAGTGCGGGAGTTGTCTTTTAAAAAGAAAAAGAAGAAATTCTTCTTTTGATTGTTTGGTTAGTGGCCAACCTGGTGACAGAGATATTAAGATCGCTCATATTTAGGCTTTTGTCGTGATCCAACGAGTGTTAGTGTTAACAGCCGGGACCGATTTTTAACGTGCCCTCTGAAGCAAGGAGACGCTCAGATTAAATACCACTATGCGGTCACCCATCTATAGGGTTACCGCGCCCTTGGTTGCTTAACCCGCTGATCGTTTACCGAACAGCGAGTGCAGTTCAGGTGAATAAAGTATTTTTTCAATTAGAAAAATACTTTAACCAAACCAAACCAAAAACAAACCACGATCAAAACATAATATGCCATCTACAGAAACAGTAATAGAATCCTACTAATTATAAACGCGAAAGTTTGTAAGTATGGACGGATGGATGGATGTTTGTTACTCTTTCTCGTAAAAACTACTTAACGGATCTGGATGAAATTTGGCACAGAGATAGATTATGGTCTGGAATAACACATAGGCTACTTTTTACAGCGATTACCGACAAACACGCGGGCGGAGCCGCGGGCAACAGCTATTAAATACATAAAAATATAACCAGGATTGACTTTTCAATGTAAATCATAGTAGAAAAATATTTTATTTTAAAATGGTACTTAACTCTATATCTATATGACATATCGCAGAAAAGCATTGCTTTAGTGATTTTTACTACAAACACTAAAGCTACCTTCCTATCTTAGTCGTCTACGTCACGATAGTATTATACGTCATATATAGGGTACTATAATCGCTTTATCATTCAATTTATCTCTGATAGCGCCACCTAGTGATCCAACATTCTCTAGTAATCTGATTGATAAGATGACAGTTGTGACCGACTGCGCCTACTTATCGTATATACCTACGTATTAGAATATCGTTGACAATCTAGATTTGCTGTTAGATATACTACCTGACTGGGGAAGTACCTTTAAAAGACCTTAGAATGTAACGGCACTAACCTTTTTGTAGGTAAATAAGTGATGCTGCTCGCTAGCAGCATCACTTATTTACCTACAAAAAGGTTTCGCTACGCTTAGCGAGCGTCTTATAAATCAAATACAAACTCATTTATTATATTGAATTAACTAGCTGACCCAGAAAACGTTGTTTTGCTAGTAAAATAGTAATATCGCTATTAAAAATTTGGGGTTGATCGTAGAGGGGTGAAAATTAAGGGTTGTATGTATTTTTAAATGCTGAATCACAAAAAAATAAAAACAAAAAAATTTGTCTAAAAAATTAAATAAAAAAATTAGGGGTGAATCACCCTTAACATTTAGGGGAATGAAAAATAGATGTTGTCCGATTCTCAGACCTACCCAATATGCACACAAAATTTCACGAAAATCGGTCGAGCCGTTTCAGAGGAGTTCAAAGTTGAACACTATGACACGAGAATAATTAGATAATAAAATTAATTAAAAATTGTAGTATCTTATAAATCCTACTAATCCTTACTAATATTATAAATGTGAAAGTTTGTGAGTATGGATGGATGGATGGATGTTTGTTACTTTTTCACGTAAAAACTACTGAACGGAACTGGATGAAATTTGGCACAGAGATAGATTATGGTCTGAAATAACACATAGGCTACTTTTTACAGCCATAACCAAAATCTACGCGGGCGGAGCCGCGGGCAACAGCTAGTCAACTACAATAAACTCATTCATTATTTTAAATCAAATTCATTACACATATTTATGAACGTTAAAAATTGACAATAAATGTCAGCATATTTTTCCTACAGCCAATTCACTGACAAGGGTAAGGGCCACGAGATGAATTTGCAAGAATTTAAATTCAAATATTTATTTGCCAGCTTGGTGTACAGTTATAGGTCTTATATTTAGGTAGCACATGACTAAGCGCCCTTTTCAGGCGTCGCGAAGTGGGTTCTTAAATCTAGATAGAATTACATTTTATGAATAGGTATCCTAACGGTAGGTAGCAAATTGTGTGTAGATCGTCACATTATTAAGTTAATCATTCTATATTTTAAATTTAGTATTTATTTGGCCACTCTTTTAATTTTAAAAGTTCTTAAGTCTAAACATTTACAATTGGGTATGAGTTACAATTTGTGGTAATATAGCTATATTGCTAATATACTCAAATGTTATTTCCACCAGTTTAAAACATCATATGCATTTTATTACAATTTTATAAATTGAAAAGGAAACTCTAGTCATTATCATAATTCGCTTATCACCTAGACTTATTAATCAATCATAATCAAATCCCTAGATTGACGATGTCATTCTACTTTCCATAAAAAGTGGTGATAAGTATTTATATTATCTATATAGAGCAAGATAAATAAATTGTTTAAAAATTAAATCATAATTCAATTAATGATTTTAAAAGACTTTATTTCAAATCCCACTGCGTGGCCGACTAACATAGTATTATGATAGATACCACCAAAACATTTGAGTAAAAAAGAAAGTATAAGTAATACGAGTACTTAAAAACTATATTGAAACTTAACTGTGTAATCTACATCAGTTTGATTAAACTACTTCCATTTCTATAGGGCATTTTGTTATAATCCATCATTAAATTACCGTAAAATCAGAAATGCCATTTACAATTTTTGACGTTATTCTAATAGCTCAAAATAAAATTACCAAGCAGACTCATCATCGACTTTTTCCTATTGAGACTGCAAATATATCTTACGTATATTTTATCCTTGACTGTAATACTATGTATCTTATCATTCTGATAACTTGGTTTGCCGAAATGTTGCTACACGATTTTATATCTTAGTAATCGATTTGGTTTAACTGCAGTATGTATTTATCAATCAAATGATAATACTTAATAATAATATATCCTACTAATATTATAAATGCGAAAGTTTGTAAGAATGGATGGATGGATGTTTGTTACTCTTTCACGTAAAAACTACTGAACGAATCTGGATGAAATTTGGCACACAGATAGATTATAGTCTGGAATAACACATAGGCTACTACTACTTTTTGCAGCGATAACCGACATCCACGCGGGTGGAGCCGCGGGTAACAGCTATATAATACGTAATATATCGCAATTCAATTTAAAATATTAACAACACATTAAATATTTACCTTGTATGTGCCAATAGAGATTTAATTATTACTTTGAACATTTTTAATGCTTTCATTATCAATGCAAACATCTTCACGAATGAGCAATAATTAATACCTTGTTTAGACAGTTGGCACTTAACATTTTTATATTAATTGTGGTTCTGCATTTAGCATTTGTTAACTATTTTTAAATTATCTAAATATCCTTGAATAAATATTAAACACGGAATCATCTAAAGAATCATAATCACGTCTTATGAAGGTGCAAACAGAGGTTTATGTATCACACTAACGTTTTGCCAGTTATGTTGGATCCCATTCAATAGGGAGCTGCAAACCACTCCCCTTAACTAGCTTTAATTTCATACTTAGTGTTGATACCGAGCTTTTCTTAATTTTACCTAACCTAATAATCGAGCCCAGGAACTTGGCACAACAGACTTACTTCAATGTCGTATTTATACTCATGAGCAGAGCTCCCAATGAAAATAAATTTAAGTCTAACGAATGTTACAGGAAAATCTACATCATGGCAGACAAGAGCCATCACCATCAGAATCAGCAAAGGAACTCCTTGTCTCCTGTCTCCAAGAATATACTAAATGACTTATTAAGGAGCTGTCATGAATATTCCGAATCAAGTTGTCGGCGCCAATTCCAGTCGTCATTTCAAGACTGAGCAAAAGGAAGCACCCACTTGTCCCCCTCGTATAGCCGTCTAATTGAGACGTACGCACGCGAGGAAACGTCAATCTCGCCATGACTGGACAAGACTTTACTTCCTGATTAGGGTCCTTGGAAGCCCCTTGACCCAGTTGCGAAAATAGAAGAAAGGAATTATGTAAGAAAAGCAATATATAGTTAAAATAACAGTAAGGAATCTGTAGGTTCTAAATGATTAACGAGAAACATAAAAGAAAATGCATTTAGAATCCTGCTGCCCATGCAAAGAGTTAGGGAAGATTAACAGCAAAATGTAAGTTGAGACTAACGATTGTTAATATATCTGTTTTTTTTTAATTCTTGAAAAGTCATCTTTTATATTTTATTTTTTAATAACTCGTTTCTCCTTAGGTTACTTTTATATGTATTTTATGCCTCCGTGGCTCAGTGGTCGATGTGTGAGACTGCTGATCACGAGGTCCCGGGTTCGATTCCCGGGTCGGGCCAAAAAATCGATATTGGGTTTTTCTGTTAAGAAATTCACAATAGATGCCCGGAGTTTGGAAATTGGCGGTGTTTACACCCCCGTGCCTCGGAGAGCACGTAAAGCCGTTGGTCCTACGCCTGATCTCTCTCCGGTCGTGTCGGATTTGCCGTCCCATCGGACTATGAGAGTGAGGGAATAAAGAGTGCACTTGTGTTTACGCACACACTTGTGCACTATAATATCTCCCGCGCAGATGGCAAGTCTCCGTTGAGATTAGCCGCCGTGACCGAAATTCGGTTAGGAGGACATTATTATTATTATGTAGTTTGAACTGCACAAATGTTGTAAATGTTGTATTTACCTATAATTATTTGTTGCACTTGGTTGTATCTACTTTGTAACGTATTCATTGTGTACACAAATGTTGGTAAATCTAAATAAATAAAAGTCACACTTTTAATGATTACACAAAAAGACTATCAAAATTTACGTATATATGACTTTATCCATTGTTTACGTGACCAAGGTAATCATTGTAATCAATGTGTCTGAAAATAAATTACGATCTTAACGGTAAACATGAGTTCGGAACATAGAAATACCATTTATATAATCAATTAATTATAATAATAATTGATAACGTGCATAATTTATTATTTACACGCCTACTATTATTTGTTAACAGATAAATTAATTAGCTTTTGATGTTATTTGATATTGTTTCAAGGATTGATCAGATCAATGCAATTATTGAAGGTAACTTGGTACTTTGCTAAAAAAATTGCCTTTTTTTATTTAATTATCATGCAAGAGAAGCTACTGCTAGTGGAAGTTAATCCTTACTTATATTATAAATGTGAAAGTTTGTAAGAATGGATGGATGGATGGATATTTGTTACTCTTTCACTTACAAACTACTGAACGGATCTGGATAAAATTTGGCACAGAGATAGATTATGGTCTGGAATAACACATAGGCTACTTTTTGCAGCGATAACCGACATCCACGCGGGCAGAGCTGTGGGTAACAGTTAGTGTACTATAAATGGCAATAAGTATCATTTGGCGAAAACCTCTTAGTGAAATAATTATAGAAAAGAGGTACTTTCCTCCATAATTATTGTGACATCTGTGATTAGTTGTATGTTGGTGTGGCTAGGTGGCTAGCCAAGACAAGATGGCAAGATAGTGAACATGTCATCGACCCGGTGTATCCGCTGGTATCCTCAACAAATTAATGCTGTTTGCGCCGGTATTTAGCACGAGTGGTAGTGGTCCCTGTAACTGTACACTTGCTACTAACAAACTGTAATTACCATGTAGGTATGCCAATGAGGAATGAGTAATGACATTAGAATAATAACAAGATTCAATTGGTTTTAGTAACTATTAAACTACTGTGTGCAGGTCTAGTTCCGTTTAAGGACTACTGAGTGAGCAGCTTGCCAACCAAGCTTTACTTACTTAATAGCAACTTATATATGCCCCATTGCTGGGCACGGGTCTCCTCTCCCCTATCAAGAGAGATAGAAGGTTTAGGCCTTAATTCACACATGCTGGCCTAATACGGGTTGGTGAATCAGACATGTCTAGAATTTCTTCTAAGACATGTGGGTGTCCTCCATGTTTTCCTTCACCGTTAACAGATGGTGAATCATTTAATTAGTGGTACTGCCACCCGGGATCGAACGCGCACCTCTGGATTGCAAGTCTGTAACTTTCCCACTCGACCTGCTCGGCCACCACCGCTTAGCTTAGGAATTCGTGATTCCCACACAGGGACAAAACTTTGTGTGACCCACAAAGAGTTGTTCTGAGTCTGGGTGTAATTTGTGTCCGTTAATCGTATGTTTGTAGAGACCCCCGCGTCACAGTATGTTCTATAGTGCACTGCGGTTGTCTTTTTAAAAAAGTAAAAAGTAAGTACATTTAAAATATTAGGAGGAATTTTGTCGTTTCGATACTTTATGAACAGCACGAATTTCCTGATCGGCAGACGTAGATCCAAGAAGGTAGGTACTTATACAATCATGTGACAGTAATCATCCAATAGAATCCAACTTTATCTCGATATTTGACATCTTGACCGTTATTATGCGATAACTATTTTGTATTGTGTAGTTTTATCATGCAAATCTCGTAGATTTTTTAGATCTAAGAATGACAAAATTGGTGTTCGACTATTCATACATTTTGGAAAGCGATTTTGACCCTAACGTGAACAATTGACTGGCCTGTTGGTAGTGACCTTGACTTGAGCCAAAGGTCGTGGGTTCAATTCCCATACGGGACAAACTTTTTTGTGATTCATAAATGGTTGTTCCGAGTCTGGGTGTAATTTTTGTCCGTGAATCGTATATATGTTAAGTACCCCCCGATACAGGACTTGTTTCCTAGAGTGGAGTGGTATTTTCAGAAAACAACATTCTTTACTAAAACTACTTATGAGTTTATTGTGCTATGTAATATGTATAATAAATATTCTATAAAGAATGATTCACGTTACACCGGATTACTGATAGTATAGATGTCCGACCCGTAGGAGTATTCCGTAAGAGCAAAAACCGAGCCACCGCAATATACGAGCAAAATCTGGCTGTCAGATTGAAAATCGGTATTCCGTAAGAGCAACAACCGAGCCTTTTTAACGTTTAGTCAATAGATTGTGCCGTCACCGAGCAATCACAACTGTCAGTTTGCGATCACAACTGTCAGTTTGCGATCGCTGTTTCTTAGAGAATCAGCCGGCGGGCCCCGGCCGGGTCACGGCCGGACAGACAAGCATGAATTACTAAATACAAAATTATTTACTATACTATAGATGTTCGACAGGCCGTGCCCCGGCCGTGTCCCCGTGGCACGGTCCCGTCCTGGCCGTATATAACGTGAATCATCCTTTAGCGGTTGGGCGCCAACTTTATCATTTGTAATATGCACCGCAAATTTTACTCTACCACATCCGTAAGAATAATGCCTGTAAGATTATAGCGATCTATTTCTGTGATTATAACGGTAGTAGCTGAGTGGGAAAGTAACCGACTTTTACTCATGAAGTGTGAGTACAATCCCAGGTGACAGTACCAATGGGAATCTCACTTTGTGGAATTTCACTTTGTGGAATTTCACTTTGTATTACTTTACAAAATAATTGGCTATCTGCTAACGTTGTAAGAAATCATACTACTCTGATCTGGTCTGATCTACCAACCAGTAATGGCTCAGGCTTAAACCCTCCAGCGCACTTGATAAAAGAAAGACGCCCGGTATCCAGCAGTGGGACATATTAACAAGGCATGATTCTAACATGAACACACTCGTAACTCTAAAACGGCTAAACTGATTTCCATAATTTAAACAATATATTTTCTTAAATAACATAAGAAGGCTTATATCAAACCTACCGGCTAGTAACAAATATGATTTATATTGTTTCATTATCTTAACGGGTTGTATCACTGAGATACGATTATCTATTGTTCTGTTATCATGGCCGTGACAACGATCAGCCGCGGGCGCCGCCGCACATGAGTCGGTGGCGGATACTTGTTACGTTTGATCCTACTACGAGGTTAACTCGTAGAGATAACTACTGATCGACTCCAAACAAATAAAATAAAAGTTTAAAAAATTAGGTACTTATGAAAAACATTTTTAATACCTATGACATTTGAAGGTTGCCCTCGATTGACCTGGGATTGCCATTGCTGATTTGCCAGCCGCCCAGACGCAAAATACGCGAACTAGACGTGGAGTTGCGGAAACCAGCCCGACATACCAAAAAAATTGGTGCCTATGGGACCACCTTAAGAGTATATTCTTTCAAATAAAAAATAATTTTCAGAATTGGTTCACAAATAGGGGAGATATCGGTGAACATACCTACATAAAAAAATATACAAACAGTCGAACATAGACGCTCCTCCTTTTTTTAAATCGGTTAAAAAGAGAATAAGATAACATTGCTTTGCAAATCGTCTATCCCGAAAACTATAAAACATAAACTCGGCAATACATCTCTCAAACCTCATGCACATTGATTAAAGTTTAACAGTCTTTAATTCGCAGAATTGGTACAGACTACTATGTTTTATTTTTCATTTTAGTTTCTTCACCCGTCCCTGAAAATTGCTGGTACCCTTTATAATTGGTCGTTATGATACAAAACACCGATACAATCTTGTGCGCCGGCGGTTGATAACCTCCGTAAAATGATCCCTTTATTATAAAATATCGTCGGTTCATGCATTATGGAAAAAATATAAACGGTATACGTTTCTAAAGGATATAAATAAATCTTTTTTGCAGTTTGGTAAAACCCAACTCTAGTATATATTATCTGTGTCCAACCTAAACTATACTAAATAAAAAATATTAGGTAGAATCTCCCGCGTTTTCCTGACTAAATTATTATTATGAGTGATGAATCGATTAATTTAAATCATGTATTTACAGATAAACAGTAAGTACCTACGATTCCAAAAAATCGATTCAATAAATCTAATCACTTTTTAAAGAGCAATTTTTGCATCTTCTTCTCAGCGAAAATACGTCCACTGCTGGCCATAGGCCTCCCCTAAGGACTCTTGTATATATGTTATTTATTTAATAGAACAGTGCATCGTCTACTTATGTCAACCCATAAACGTCCCACTGCTGGGCACTGGTCTCCTCCATATATTTGGAGGGATATTAGCCTACTATACCTAATACCACGCTGGCCAGACGGGAATAGGGTTTTGTTTTTACGCAAATTTTCCGAGTGAGCTATAATGCAAATTGTTTTGTTTATACAACGTGTAACGAGATGCAATTTCACGTAACCATTGTATAACTAATATTGTTTAATTTGACTTGAAGTAATATATGTACTAACCAATTATTCGCAACGTTACACTTGATTAAGTTAACATCAATTATTAAAGTTTTATGCATTATAGAAATAAATTGTATCTACTATATTATGTTACTAGCGACACTTACTCATTTTGCTTCTGAATTTTAATATACATACGCCTTAAGTTACTACTGACTACTGACCCTTACTCGTTTCGCTTTTGAATTTTAATATACTTATGCCGGGACAAGGACATGCCCTGGTCGTGTCCCGCCCGTGGCCCGGTCGTGTCCCGCCCGTGGCCCGGTCGTGGCCCGGTCGTACATCTATAGTATCATTTTGTATTAAATAGTTCATGCTTGTCCGTGCCTAACTGTGCCCCTTCTTCTAATGGCTATAACCCTTGACAAAAAAATAGCTGACATCGATTTAGGTACCTACTTACATTATGTGGTATGAATTTACACATGTAGATATATATTATTATACTTCTTGAAAGATACTTCCATACCACGGCTATGGTAATAAAAATCAATTTTATTATATAAACAGTAGTAAATCACGTCAAAAACTACATTGTTGCTTTTTTCAAGAAATTTGGATGTTATACCTAGGTCACTTTCGATTTTAAAGCTTCCAACCGTTTGCCAAACTTGATTGGCAGGTCGTTGACCTGGCAGATGCCAGTGGCTTGGCGTTATTAGACGGAATTGCCTTTCCTTACTACCTACTGGTTACAGACCGCTATCTTAGCTTAGTCATCCTACTAGTCAGCTAAGTAATTTATTACAGAAAATTACTAATTATATTTCTGACGCTTCTGTTTCGATCAAAAAGCGAAATGACGCGGCAACATAGCGTTTGGTGCACAGAAATTGGTTTGGTGCATGACATCTTTATCTTAATTTGAAACCTTAAAGCAATTTAAGATCGAAAATCAATCGCTATAAGGATGTAATAGGTACCAAGACTGCTACAGCAACGCACGAAGACATCGAATGCTTGTGATATTTTTTGCTTTACGCTTGTCTTTTAGAAACTTGTTGATTTTACCGTTTTTAGAGGGAATGTGGGTACATCGGGACAATTCTACCCTGCACACATGCCCACCGCTGTGACTCCTGTAAGCCAGGATTAACAGCGGAGTAATCAACTGATACACCGAGCTTTGACACTCGTGCGTCCCGTGGACAACTAAACCTACTGTCTTGAACCCGCAACAAATTTGATCAGTAGTAAATAGGATGAAGAATGTGGGTGCAATGAGAAACTAACACTAACCATTGTCATTCAGTGGAGCTCTGATACTGTGCCTAAAGGAACAAGTTAGACCAGCTTTGTTTAAGTCCCAAAGATAGGTAAATTATCTTTGAGCCTCAAACAAAGCCGGTCTAACCTGCACATTATTCAAGTAATTAACTAACGCAATTAAAATAAGCGTATAACTGTTATTAGTCAAATTTATTCTAATTATATTTGACAGCCAATTTTAACATTATGAATTCAAAGAAATTATTTGCCAATTTACATTTTAAAATAATACAAAATATACCTAATAACTTCATTTTATATCAATTATTAAGATTATTGAGATTATTTATTTCACAATATCGATTATTTAAATTGTTATCCTACTATTATTATAAACGCGAAAGTTTCTAAGAATGGATGGATGGATGGATGTTTGTTACTCTATCACGTAAAAACTACTGATCTTGATGAAATTTGGCACAGAGATAGATTATGGTCTGGAATAACACATATGCTACTGTTTACAGCGATAACCGACATCCACGCGGGCGGAGCCGCGGGCAACAGCTAGTAGATATATGATTTATTCAGGAATGTGCAAATGATATAGACAAACATTATCTACTATGAGACATTCGATGGCCACTGGCCATAGACCCTAGCAGGATAACCCAAGAGGTCAATAACCTATATAATATATGCATTGGTCATTTACCGATAAGTTTTTTAGACATACATTAGGTACTTATTTCTCGTTTCTTTGAGTGGGCAGTATGTAATCAATAATATAAAATTAATTACGATACAAAAAAATATATTACGGCCCAGTACAGTTACTAATTTAAAGTTTTTTGTACCTACATGTGACAAACAAGCAAATGGCCCAAGCCCAACTGAGTACCGTTGCCTATGGAAATTTTCAATCAGTAGTTTTTTTACAGTAAGTACTTCCTCTTAAAAAAAACGAAAAGAAGGACAGGTCTATTGTCGTATCGGGCACAGGGTAGACCTCTGGGGTAATGTAACCTGGGTATTGAATCGGGGACCTCTGTACGGCAGGCGGCAGTTGTACCTACAACCACTGCACCACAGAACTTAAAAAAAAAAAAAACTAGGATTGAACCCACATTCGTGCAGTAGTAGGTAAACGACCGCCGGGCACCGCTCCATCCGAGCAGTCTATTTATTAGATAAGCTTTTAATGCAAATATATTTAAAGTAAGTCGATCAATTATCGTGTTATCGACACTTTTTTGCCACTAGACACCGCCACGGTACCGACAAAAACAACACACCTGAGATTCCTACGTTATTTGACACTAAGCTATAGTGGTGAATGACAAACAATCACATTATACAGAGTGACTATTTATTACCTGTTTTTTATTTGTCTATAGTTTACTAGCAGGCCGCTCGAGTTCACCCGGGTTAAACTATTTTTGACTGCTTCGGTGGTCCAGTGGCCGTAGAATGCGCCTGCTGTGCACAAGGTTGTGGGTTCGTTTCCCACACAGGACAAAACTTTGTGTAATCCATAAGGAGTTGTTCTGAGTCTAGGTGTAATTTGTGTCCGTTAATTGTATGTTTGTAAAGTTTCCCGCGACACAAAGCTTGTTCTCTAGTGCAGGAGTTGTTTTTTTTTTTAAAGAAAAAAGAAAGAAACTTTAATGATTGAGTTTTTCACCCTCTCAGTATGATGATTAGTTAGTAGCTCTAGCGGTTTAGGCTCTGCGTTGATGAATCAGTCAGTCAGGACAAGTCATTATGTATGTATATATCTCGATCTATTTCTGTGGTATATATGCTAAAGGCAAACATAACGGGGTGTTGTTTTAATTACATTACAGTTAAAATCTACCGAGGTGGCAAACAAGTAAATCATCCGCTTCATTAGAAGAATTCAGAACGATTGCAATACCGCAAATTACATTATTATCTGTCTAGAGCCTTTTATTCTTAGCTTACTACTTACTTACTTTTAGCACTACTTTCAGATTTAAAAATAATGTCGAGAATTTGATTATTTACTCGTAATACACAGATTCTTTTGTAAAAAAAAAAGCTTTGTTAACTTGCACGTTTTGCGACTCTAACCCCAAAGATGTCTCTTTTTGGGATCTGCTACTACGTAACACATTGCAGATAGAGCTACATACATCTCATAAAAAATACCACCCTATAGTTGATGCGTTTGTGAGGTTTTCTATCTGTATTGTTGGTATACCTAGTTGCCATAATTCGGACCATATTACAATAGGCGACGCTGAGCAACGGCACGATCTAACATGAGTCTGGTTTTTATGCTCTATTGGCAAGCTCAGCTGTTTGATTTATAATAGTAATTGTGCACGTCAAACAATTATTAGAGACTTATAATATTTATTGTATTGTTATTTAAATTTTATCTATTTAGATTCGTATATCTTTATCAGTGTTAATAAAAAATCTTGACGTATAACGTATATACGTACCCGTGTTATTAACCCCGATATATGTATGTCTATGTAAAAAAGTTTAGATTTTGAATCTATACTAATATTGTAAAGCTGAAGAGTTTGTTTGTTTGGTTGAACGCGCTAATCTCAGAACGTACTGGTTCGATTAGAAAAAATCTTTTTTTGTTGAATAGTGCATTTATCCAGAAAGGCTATAGGCTATATAACATCACGTTATGATCAATAGGAGCGGAGCAGTAGTGAGATATGTTGCAAAATCGGGGAAAATATTCCAAATTACCACGCGGTCAGAGTCGCGGGCGACCCCTAGTTGATGATAAATAGCAACCTAGATATCGTAAAGAGATTGAGAGAAGAGGAGCCTGAACAAGATTGCCAGAAAATAAGGTTAAACGGCGAAAAAAGGCTTGTTATAGAGAAGGAACATCTGCAAATAATGATGATAATAAGAAAGTGTAATGTATTGGTTTAGAAGACCTTCAAATTGTCGTTTTTTTGTTAAAAAAATCATGATCAATCTTTAGTCCTTTAGCTAAAGGAAAGGCTGTGTTAATAACTACTCCGAACCTGGCTGTATTTATTATGTGTCATTAAAACTTTCATAATATAAGGATAACTACGTTTTAAAATATTTTATTCTACACCATGCAGTCCATATTACTTATAGTAATTACAAATATAGAAGGCGCATTAAAATATTTACCATATTGATGCGATACTTTAGCCTCATATTAATTGGCCAACCCTATTAATATTCGCAAGGAGGCTCCTCGAGCAATTAACATTCAACATTGTAAGCTATCCCACCACGATTAGTACGGTATAAGAGTATTAACGAGCTTTAATAAAAAAAACTGACCGATACAAAGATAGAATATGGAAAATTATCATAAAGATAAGTTCTTCTTTAACTAAAGCACATTTAAAATGCACTATAAAAATTAAGCCGATTGGGAGCTGCCTCATAATTAAATCGTTTTATTAATCGTTAAGGAGTCTGTCTGCCTACGTCACGCCATGGGGTAGTGATGGACTGTTGGTATACTAAAGAATAATGAGACTAAATTATTTATTTTAGTTAAAATTCCACAAGCCTCAAGGCTTTTATTGCATAACGTATTCAGAGCTCTTTCTTTTTTAAGCGCCATTACAACACCAGCACTCTCCATTAAATGTTAATTAAACGTTTTAAACATAATCTGTACGTTCAACTCAACAATTATCTCTCAAGACGCGTTACAGTGATCATGGTACTTATTTCTTCGCCAGAGGCAAACACATCATCAAATTATAACAAAATCTAAAGAGATCTCGAGTTACGGAAGATCTACGATTATGACAGCTGCAGCACTTTTAACCCTACGCTTGTACCTAATTAGTCTGATGTTTATAACTAGCTGTCAGTGTCAAAGGTTGGGTGGTAGAAAAGGTATTAAGTCCGCCGTTGTACAATTTTATTATGTGTGTGTATTAAAATATTGCCATGTTGCCAGCATTGGCACCATTTTGATTGATAGGTATTTACTGTAGAAATGTAAATAAAAGACATTTTTATTATAACAAAGAGCTCTATATGCATACTCAAATAGCGCAGGCGACACGAAAGTGAAGAGTGTACTGACAGGGACAGGCGCCTGCGGGCAGGTAGGAAGGGAAGCGATTTTGACAGCTCTAAACGCACAGTTATAAAACTCAGATTATACGAGACAAAAATCTAAGAGAACGAAAAGTGTACCTAGAGGAAATCAAATTATTCTTAAATATTTATCATAAATTAACTGTTACTCGTCACTTAATTTCGTATGCTTTAGTCTATTATTATAATTAAATAACAGTTGAAAAAAAGACTGCCTATTTCTTAAGAGGGCAACACAGCACACTATTATAATTATTATATTTATTTGAAGTTAACCCGACGCGAAATTCAACTTGTTCGTTTTTCATCCGCCATAACTTCGACTTGGAAGTAATACAGTATTATTAAGTTTTTGTATAGCGTAGGTACTTATTACGGGGAATGAAGCTGCCGGTCATTTGGATACACGCAACGAGGACATTGCACGCAATTCTTCAAAAACAAGAGGGAGCAGCAAAAGCAAGAGGAAAATGTGCGGAGGTTTTATAGCAACGTCCTGTAATGGCCAATTTATTGAATTTTATAACAGCAATTTTATTTTACAGGCAATTTATAGCCGTTAACAATTTTAACAAACATATGTTTCTTTTATGACTTGTTTGTTGGTTCCATGATGAAAAGTAAACTTATCGGTCGACCATGAGACCCTGAGTTTGATTTATATTGCGAACTGCTACGGAGAGTAAATAAAACAATATTGTTTTATCAAGCTTTATTAAATTATAGAGGTAATAATGTGAGCGATAAGGAGATATCTGCATGTTAAGTTTGAACTCGTGTCCGTGACAGTATTATATCTGAATACTGTGCCAGATCTGTCTCAATCTGAAGTTTAGATAATAACATATACATAATATATGCCCGTCAGGCACTATGACTCAGCCTGGTCGGAGGATCCTCCCTTCTTGTTAGAGGTGTGTTCTCAGACTAAAAGAGTCTGAGGACTATTAACAACGATGTGCCAGCACTAGAACTCTTTAGTAATCTGTGGCACTAGGCAATGTCTACCCGTGCATCGCTAAGTAGTTCAGCATAAAATTGACTTTTATAACTGTATATATGTACTTAAATCTTTATGAAACTGGGCAAGGTTTCTTAGGAAGTATGCCTTTTCGACGTATCTCTATCTATATATACGTATCTATATTATACTAATATTATAAATGCAAAAGTTTGTAAGAATGGATGGATGGATGGATGGATGTTTGTTACTCTTTCACGTACAAACTACTGAACGGATCTGGATGAAATTTGGCACACAGATAGATTATGGTCTGGAATAACACATAGGCTACTTTTTGCAGCAATAACCGACATCCACGCGGGCGGAGCCGCGGGCACAGCTAGTACTCTATACTTATTTTTACTAAATTTCAAAAAGGAGAAAGTTCTTTGTCTCACTCTGAGCAAGCCGCTCGTTTTATGTATCATGTAATACAGTCTATAAATTGTGAAAGCATCGTGGGAACTACAAGGAACCCACCACCGAGGAGCACATGTCAATTGCGCATAACTCACGATAACGTCACAAAGTGTCTGAGAGGTAATCAGTATGGGTGTTTCTTATTGGGGACAATTGTACAATATTACCCAGTATTTAGAGTGTTCGGCCATTGAACAATCATTGGTACGACCTTCGCATGCAAAATAAAATGGGGATGTCCTTAACATAAATAATCTTAACTAATATTATAAAAAGGAAAGATTTGAATTTCGTTTATTTCATATTGTTTCGAAGGTATAATTCGTATTCTTAAGTTACGAGTATGTACTGTATGTTTATACAGTACCTCGCGACATTGGCCTTGTTCTTAAGTGCGGAATTGCCATTAAAAAAAAAAGAAAAAAAAAAGAATTATTGATATAATGTAATTCCAATCAATACTAGGGATTTATGGTTAGTTTACGATATAATGTCGTAAACTTATGTCAAATTCCATACATTTGCTTTTATGATTTTTCGATTCGACTACCGTTTATGCCACTTGTCTAGAGGAGCTGCTTACACTAGACAATCGTAAGCCTTCCACTATCACCAATCACTATAGGTAATTACCTACCTAGCCTTTAGAACTGTAACATTTTCAAACAATATAAATATATAAAGGTGGCACCTATTGATTGACGAATGACACAATAAACGATCTATGGTGAACAATAGAATATAAATAATACATATATATTGTGTGTCGTCTGCGAATGATGCAACATGCTGACTGTGGGATTAGGTATCGTTAACATTATGTAATCTTACTAATATTATAAATGTGAAAGTTTGTGAGTATGAATGTTTGTTACTCTTTCACGTAAAAACTACTAAACGGATATGGATGAAATTTGGCACAGAGATAGATTATTATAGTCTGGAATAGTCTTTTATCGCAATAACCGCGGGGCGGAGCCGCGGGCAACAGCTAGTATTATAAATGCAAAAGTTTGGATGGATATTCATCCATACATTCGCATGTATGGATGTTTGTTACTAAATTACGGCAGTACGGCTGCACGGATCTGGATGAAATTTGGCACAGATTTAGATTATTGACTGGAATAGCACATAGCGTACTATTTATTGCGTAAAAAAAATCGTGCCTTCTGTGTCTTTCGTCTTTGATTCACCTTCCGTTTGTACTCATTTTTCGCTCATAAAGAAGTGTGATTTATAGAAAGGATTGCGCATAGTTAATGAAAAGAAATCTCGGTCGAATTCCGATCGCTATAGGGCCCTATAGCGATAATAGTGTGTTCCTTAAAAATTAAGGAACACACTAGTCCTGTAATAATAGAGGTAATGTAATAATTATGTTAAAAATAATTAATTCGCGCCACCACCGCCGCACGCAAAGTTCAAAATACCCAAAGTGCCTTATTTCATAATCTGACAGTGAAACATTACGTCGATCCATTTTGAAATTAAAGTACATAATTATGTAAAACTGAAATCAAACATAGGACTCCCTCATAAAGGTTATTAACCCACACATACTTCATCTTTATTTTCCTCTTTGTTTAGTTCAAGTGTTTTTATGTAGCTTTTGCTTTTTACATGTGCTACATTGTCGTTGTGGGACGCAAGACTTAGCTTTATCTAGGACTAGGGAGTCCCAGAGAAAACTGAGCCTTGAGTCAAAGGAGTTATAGGTCGTTTCGCCCTCCATTTGTTCGCCCGAGCGGGCCAAACGACCAAATTACAAAATTTATAATATTTGATTGGGCGTATCGCCCGGAGGTTTTATTACTTGTCATGTACAGACAGATTTTGATGCTGTCTATACATGAAAAGTAATAAAACCTCCATGGGACCTGACCGGATTTGACCTATAACTCAGTCAAAGTTCGGTAACTACCTAACTACCAAGGTTTATCGTTCGTAAGGGCTATTATACCACGCGTTAATCAGTTCACGATATTCGATCACGATGCGTCGGTTTGGAGTCCGGAGTCAGGCTGGCTAAGTCCTGTTACACTACACAGAATTTGAATATAAATTCCTAGCCATAGCGTAACAGTAAACCCATTTAAGTAAGTGACTGGCCTGTTGGTGTAGTGGTTAGTGACTCTGACTGCTACGCCGGAGGTCGTGGGTTCAATTCCCACCCAGGACAAATCTTTGTGTAATGAGCACGAATGTTTGTTCTGTATCTAGGTGTAATTTATCTATAATATGTATCTATGTATTTAGAAATACGAGTATATAAGTAAGTATGTTTATCAGTTGTCTGGTTACCATTGTAAAGGCTCTGCATAGTTTGGGATCAGATAGCGATGTGTTAGTTAAAGTGTAAGTCCTGAAAATATTATTTTAAAGGAGTCTCAATGATGAGTATACGTATATATGTATATAATCTAATTACACATGAATTACCTACGCTTCCCTATTCTTGTTTATATTGAAAAGTTTTTAATAAACAGGTGGTTTTTCCAATATTTTGTAGACTGCAAGAATGTGTGAATGGAAGGAAATTGTAACCTACTTATGCTTTAAATAGTGCTTTAGGTAAAAACAAAAAATGACGTCATCCACTTTGCAACAGCAAAATTTTATAATAACAATAATGTAATATTTTTTATCAAGCAAATAAAAAGTGCATAGGTATTTGTCATTAGTACGTAATTTTTTTTTGTATAATAGAACGCTCAAAGACTCAAATAGTTTCTATTCCGGATAAATATAGATATTATATAGGGTCATATATATTATTTAGAATGCATCCGGATAGATGAACAAAGGTCGTCACATAGTGGGTGCCTGAAGACTGTCTTCGTAGCGGTAGACCCCGAAAACTGCAAGAAAAGCCCGTGCCTTGTTGTGATACCTATGACTTTTATGATTTATTATTATACTAGTAGTTGTCCGTGGCTCCACCCGCGTGGATGTCGGTTATTGTGATAAAAAGCCTATATGCTATTCCAGACTATAATCTATCTCTGTGACAAATTTCATCCAGATCCGTTCAGTAGTTTTTACTTGAAAGAGTCACAAACATCCATACATATTAATTTATTACTTGTACATATAATGCCTTGGTGGTCCAGTGCCGCAGTATGCGCCTGCTGTGCACGAGGTTGTGGGTTCGATTCCCACAGAGGACAAAACTTTGTGTTGTTCTGAGTCTGGGTGTAATTTGTATCCGTTAATTGTATGTTTGTAAAGTCCACCGCGACATACAGCTTGTTCTCTACTGCGGGAGTTGTCTTTTTAAAAGAGAAAGAGACATACTTATATATAAATTATAACATTAAAACAGTATAATGGGCCGCCTATCGCTAAGTTTTTGTATCAGGCCACAAATATTTTTATACCCAGTCGAGGTGTCGAACCCTCAACACTCGAAAGTAGTGTAAAAGTACAAACAACCATAACAACTATTCCACTCAGGCAGTTTATTATACTAATACTTAGTAGTAACTAAGCCACAGAATAACAAAAGTAGGTATGATAGTGGTAGCCATCTTGACGGCTCTTGCAATTAGAAACCTATCACGCGCATTGTAGTTTATCGCATGTATCGATATACCTACCTATACATTACTCACACAACAATATATAATCAACATTTGCAATTCTCATTGTAAATTAACACCTAAATCGCGCCACACTATAGGTAGACAACGTTGCGACATGACGAGGGCAATGCTCTATTGCGCTTTATCCTGCGCCGGCGCAGCCTTTGCTATAGATCAGACTTGATCGTAATGAGCTACGATCTAGGCGATAAAATGATCTTGTTAAATTCAAAGTGATTTATTCATTTAGTTAACAAAGTAACTCATATACATATGAGTTATAGGAGCTACAGCTCGTAAGAAAGTTACAGGAAAACGATGGTAACTAATTTGACGGGCGGCCATTTTGGCAGACAAGGGTAAAGCCATAAGAAATTCTGGCAACGAACTCAGATTAAGTATTAATTTCATTTTAAATATGACAACAGAATCCGAAGTTATCTTTCAGCATATGATGTAAGACTGTCCGTGTGGTGACGGATTAAGAATACAAATGTCGCCACCCCATTCCATCCCAAGGGTTAATGTCATAAGAGTCGACTAAGGGAGTAAGTTATAGAGACAATATACACTACAAGAGAGGGAAAACTCGAAATAAAACCCTATACCAACCCGTCTGGCCAGCGTGGTATAGTAGGCTAATATCCCTCCAAGTATATGGAGGAGACCCGTGCCCAGCAGCGGGACGTTTATAGGTTGTGATGAATGAATTTATGAATATGATGTGAGTGTTCAAAAGTCACTACACGACAGAGCAATGCTTTTTAATTGTCCTTCGAATTATGTACACAACTCTATGGTTATATAATATGTTGGCCAGTTATATAACCATAGAGCCTTTGGTGGTGATGTGCACAGCGAATACTGCTAGTGACAAAGCGACTAAATACAGAACGAATATTTATTGCAGACTGGCATATTGGTCCAGTGGTGCCCCTGACTGCTTAGCCAGAGGTCGTGGGTTCGATTCCTATGTTGAATTGTATGTTTGTAAAGTACCCGCAACACAGCGGTTACAGTAGCAGGAGCAACAGTAAGTACAGATCTAGTATTGCGATGTCAAATTTTGCATATTAGCGACCGATCAGAGGCGCTATGAAACTTTCCTGAGCCTCTAGACAAGTGGCATAAGCGATCGTCGAATCGAAAAGTCAAAAAATAAAATGTATGGAATTTGACGTGAGTCTACGATTTAAAGACGTAAACTCACGTCAAATTCCATACATTTTATTTTTTGACTTTTCGATTTGACTATCGCATAAGCCACTTGTCTAGAGGCTTAGGAATGATCATGCATACTAGTATCAGTTATCTTTGTTATGTCATATTCCAATCGTAAAGATTGTCAGTCTAATGAGTAAGTTAACTATTTATAATTCATCCTTCCGTAACATTACTAACAATGAGGTATTTAGCATCGCTCATTAAATATACATATACATACATACAGTGATGATCATTGTAAGTATGCGCAGACGCAGACGGACAGTCTGAACAAATGATTGTTTTGTTTTTACAAACTGTAAGTTTTAGTCTAATCTTACTTGTCAATTAAAATTAAAATTAAAATATATTTATTGCAGCTTAAAGACAAATGTGTTACAAAAATGTTTACAGGAGAAAATTATTCCAAGGTTACAATTTTCCATAGAGAACAGTGTTACAGAAATTATTAATCTAAAGCTGAGGTTCGATTGTTTATAATAATGTTAGTGATGATCTTCTCACTAGGCTAGCCTGTATCGAGAAGAACAGGGTTATGTTTGTCGTTTGATGAACACAGAAAAGTCACACATATTTACTTAGCTATTAAAAAATATAATGCTTATATAAAATCTAAAGACTAACAACAATTAAATATTGCCATTTTACAAAAACAAACCTTATAATCTAGCTTAAAACATTTTTAAATTAAAAGAAATAAAAATAGTGACAGTAGGTAGATAATTAAAAAATAAAAAATATGAGGCCTATAAATATCTAAGATATATATATATATATGTATAAGATAAGTATAGATATATGTATGAGTGAGGCAGTAATATCTTAAAAGTATAAATAAACAATAAGTAAGAGACAGTAATATATACTTATTATACCATATTCATATATAACTAATGTTTAATTTGTAACATATATTCAGTACTATTATAGTCTAGTGTACATAGCCAATTTGATACAATTTTTTTAGCTTCGTACAATGATTTTTCTTTAATGTCACAATGCTTAGCTACAGCATTGTAGATATGAACCCTTGCAAACAAACCAAACCGTTGTGCAAAAGCTGTATTTACTGTAGGTATAGGTAAGTGATAAGTTCTAAGCTTAATGAGGTCTTTATAATTACTCGAGACTAATACATTCAATAATCAACCATTTTATTTTCATCCTGAATACTTAATATAAACTTATTGATATACTTATACATACCTACATAATGTAAATGGGTACACCATTTACACTAAATGTATACTAATATTATAAAGCTGAAGAATTTGTTTGTTTGTGTGGTTGAACGCGCCAATGTCAGAAAGTACTGGTTCGATTAGAAAAGTTCTTTTTTTGTTGAATAGTGCATTTATTCAGGAAGGCTATAGGCTATATAACATCACACTATGATCAATAGGAGCAGAGCAGTAGTGAGACATGTTGCAAAATCGGGAAAAAAATATACGTTCCATATTACCACGCGGACGAAGTCGCGGGCGACCCCTATTATACAATAAAGAGATTTCTGTCTGGCGTCTGTCTCACGCCCAAAATAGTGTTATCTTTTTGTTTAACAACATCTTGAGTATCAAACGATAGGGTTCGAATTTTAAAATAAAGCTAGTTAATTTTTTTTCTTGTAAAAGTGTTTTTAAAATTAAATACAGCGTTTAAAAGTTTTAAACGTTACCATTTTTTAAGATCACATAAACATCTAATCATGGCGAAAAAAACAAAATGACAGTTCAACAACCAGTAGGGAAACTCAACCGTGTCCATAGAACGAGATATAACTATACCATAATGAACCAGTTCTTCTGACCTTGACATTTTATGAGACTGACTATTAGGAAAAGGGGCATCTCTCCTTTTATTTTATTGAACTGACTAAAAAACTGAATTAATTTTGTAAGGCACACCACTAACTACGGACTTTAATCGGCCTATAATTTAGTAGTACAGGTCTAGGTAGTTAAACGCTAATCGTTATGGTGTGCGTGCAATGCATACATTATCATATTGATAAAGAACTTGACTAAACTATCAGCCCATAGAAAGTCTGCAGTCTCTTTGGGCTCTAAAGATTAGGTTTTACAGCCAAATAAATACTACTACTACTTCCTCGACCGATTTCGGCCATGGCGACCTCTTCAACTCCGTTCTGATTCATGGCGTTGATGTGCTCGAATATGACTAATGTAGCCTATCTTATTACTAAACGTACGCGCACATTGCGGGCAGGTGAGCACACCATTACAGAAATTATAATTGATTGCACATGGTGGACGTGCTTTGAGTTCATCGCGTCGAGCATCTAGTTCAGAGCAGCGATTGGCCTCAAAGTCATTGACTTTAGTTTTCACCAGAGACCTCCACTCAGGTCGTCGAGTAGCTAATTGCTCCCATTGTAAGGGCTCAATAGCGCACTTTTTCATGTGACGCTTTAGTACATCTTTATACCTGAGGAATTGTCCGCCATGCTTACGCTTGCCCTTCTCAAGTTCAGAGAAAAAGATGCACTTAGTCGTACGTTGATCCGACATTCGCGAAACATGTCCACACCAACGGAGTTGCCGCCGCATCAGGTAAGCCTCTATCCCCATGATATTGGCTCTTCGCAGCACTTCCGTATTCCGGACGCGATCAAACCAACGGATGTTTAGTATTTTGCGAAGGCATTTGAGGTGGAAACGGTCCAACGTGCGTATATGGCGGCGATAAGCTGTCCATGACTCCGAAGAGTACAGTATGCTTGGTAACACCACCGCCTTATAAATATCTATTTTGGTAGCCAGCTTCAGGTCATGTGAACTAAAAACCTTGCGATCCAGTTTACCGAATACTGCAGCTGCAGCACCTAACCTACTGTTGATTTCAGCATCAAGGTCGCAATTTGATGTTATCATACTCCCGAGGTACCGGAATGCATTAACCTGCTTAACAAAATCATCACCGAGCTTGATGGCCAGTGTCTCTTGACCATGGATATCAAGGGACATCACTTCCGTCTTTTTGACACTAATCTTCAGACCAAAACTACGGCAAGACTCGTGAAGGGTTGTTATAAGCTGCTGCAAACCGTCTGGGGAGTCAGTCACAAAGCAAAGATCATCTGCATAGACAATTTCCGTGATCAGTGCGTAGGACACTTTAGTTCGGGCCTTGAATCTGGCTAAGTTGAAAACATTTCCATCAGTACGAAAACGGATGCGGATACCTTCAGAAGTTGTCTGCAAGACTTCCCGGACTACGACTGCAAAGTATAATGCGAAGAGTGTGGGTGCAAGAACACACCCTTGTTTCACCCCACAGGTAACAGGGAAGAACTCTGACTGATCAGCATTTACAGCGACGCAGCTCTGCATGTCGTCATGCAAGAGTCTCAGAAGTCTAACAAACTTCTCCGTGCATCCAACTTTCTGTAACACTATCCAAAGGGCTTCACGTGGCACACTATCAAACGCTTTTTCAAGGTCAACAAAACAGAGATACATATTTCGACCCTGTTCTCTGCTTTTTTCTCGTAATTGACACACTGAGAAAATTGCCTCACACGTACCACGATCAGGTCGGAAACCAAACTGGGATTCTGGCAAAATCTTTTCAGATAATTCTCTGAGGCGGTTTAAAAGAACTCTGGCGAAGACTTTTCCAGGCACAGACAATAATGAAATACCACGGTAGGAATTGCAATCAGCGCGGTCACCTTTGCCTTTATAAAGGGCCCGAATAAGAGACACTTTAAAAGTGTTAGGGACTCGCTCCTGTTCCCACATATCGACAAAGAGTTCCCACATCGCTGAAAACAAATCCTCACCGCCGTATTTCAATATTTCTCCAGGTATAGAGTCAACACCAACCGCACGTTTATTTTGCTGTTGTTTAACAGCACGAGCAACCTCATCAAATGAGACTGGCTCGTCAAGCTCGAGGGCATAAGTTTGTTGAGGTAGGGAGCGAACGTGGTCTAGGTCAACAGAGTGATCCACGTTGAGCAAGCTGTCGAAATGCTCAGCCCAGCGCTCGAGTATTTCCTTCCTACTTTTAAGAAGCCCTTCGCCACTAGTCGGCCTAAGTGGAACTTTTGCCATTGAGGATGTACCGAGTAAATTTCGTACTTCAGTATAAAACTCACCTAGCTGGTTGGTATCAGCGAGCCACTGTATATAATGAGCCTTCTCCTGCCACCATTTTTCCTTTGCGTTTCGTGCGAGTTTACGCAGCTCCAAGCCACTATGACGTATCTCCGTAACACTCCCAACACGACGTCGTCCACTGTGCCGCCTTAGGAGCCACCGGTGTTTATTAATTGCGTCCGTTAATACCCCATCATTCACATCAAACCAGTCCTCATGTTTTCGGACGCTCAGACCCAAAGTAGTTCTAGCAGTGTCAAGAATATGAGTACACAGGGATTCCCAGACAGTACTAAATCCACTAGATTTTAGATCGAGAGGCAGCAAAGCAGTGCTCAATGTTTCGGCATATTTTGCCCTCGTGTTTACATTTTGGAGTCGTTCAATGTTTAGACGCTCCAGTTTTGGTCTTATCGATCTACAAGGACGTCGAAGACGAATACATAACTTAGTAACTACAAGCCGGTGATCAGTCCAACAGTGAGCACCACGCATGACACGAGTGACTTGAACTTGCCGAACATCTCTCTGACGCACGATTGCATAGTCAATAAGGTGCCAGTGTGTTGACCTTGGGTGCATCCACGTTGTCTTGTATTTGGCAGGCAATCTGAACATAGTGTTCGTAATTGCAAGGTCGAGTTGTGCACAAAGATTAAGCAACAGTAGTCCGTTGCTGTTCATATTACCAACACCATGTCTACCCAGAACTTTAGGCCAGGCTTCGAAATCACGTCCTACTCTGGCATTAAAATCACCCAAGAGTAGGATCTGTTCCCTCGGGCGAATACGATCTATGCACTGCGTCAGTTCTTCGTAAAATTTATCCTTAATTTCATCAGATTTGTCTAGCGTAGGAGCATAGACACTGATAACATTTAGGAAGTTGTCATGTTCCATATGAAGGCGTAGTGTGGTAATGCGGTCAGAAATGTGCACAGGACACTCCTGTAGCTGTCCAGTGAGCTTATTTTTGACAGCAAAGCCTACACCTGACCTTCGCGGCTCTGAGGAAGTGAGTCCTTTCCAAAAGAAAGTATACCCACCACCGTGTTCTACCAGCTCTCCTTCATCGGGTAGATGTGTTTCGCTGAGTGCAGCCACATCTACTTTATAGCGATGAAGTTCTCGAGATACAATGGCAGTCTTTCGCTCAGGGCAGGCATTTGCCTCGCGGTCAAGAAGTGTTCTAACATTCCACGCGCCAAACGTCATTGGTAGTGATGATTTATCTTTTATTTTCTTGTGGCGTCGACCGCGAATATTGGATGCAGAGGCAGCCGCGGTTGCTACCCTCCTTATGGGTTGGAGTGAGCATTTGTTTAGAGCACCTTTTCTAGCCCCCTCCCCAGCTGAGTGAGGAAAGCAGCGCCTCCCTAAATAGGGCTGCTTTGTCACCCTGGGTGCTGCCGAGCCCGCTCCGTCACCCCGATGCAGAGCAGGAACGACCACGATGTAAATACTACACCCCCAAGGCCGCCTACGTGCAAGAGTCAGACAAAACCCAACGAGCATCACGTCAAGCCTCTCTACCTCCTCCCATCGCCGTAGGACTATGTTGACATCGGAGTCCTTTATATGGAAGCGGTCAGTTGCGCAGGATATATTAGTGTGCACAAATGCGCGCGCAAAACACAAGTGCACATACTCATCCTTGCCTTTCTGAGCCCAGTGGAACGGGGACCGTTACGACCGGAAAAAGACTTGGACTGTTGGAACAGTATATTGTGAAAAAGTTACAAGCGGTCAGTACTTTTGCACACTCCCTTAATCGCCTCCTACGATACCCACGGGAAGATATGGAGTGGTGTTATTCTATTCCGCCGACACCAGCCAAATAAATAAAGACCTGCAGTATCACCAATGTTCTGGACTATCACTTCTTTAAAGAGACATAGACAATATAAGGGACGTACGGGCAAAGAAGTACCACAATTTTTGCTATTTAGTGTTCTATTGCCCTTTTATCAGGCTTCCTATTCACGTGAATAATAACAACAATAACATAAGCAACCGTACAGTGGGCGGTAATTTCCCTTAAAGCGATCTCTTCATTCCTTCCAAATAAAACTGTGTGATCTAAACCACTAAAAGATTGATAGACATACATATTTGACCTACAGTGATAACGACGACGGTGTACAATGTCCCTTATGTTCGGACGAGCGTGCAGGCCACAAGGTCGTAACTCCAAAACGAGCTCAGATACCATTCCATCTAGACATAGGAAACATAAATCGCTCTCTACATCTTAATACTCTTATTGTTTGGTATTTGAGTCACAGGCCTGGGTGGTACGTCATGACACATTGACGTCATTTTGCCTGTACATATTTGTACAAGCACTATCTATGGAAATAAAGAATCATAACAATGTCCTTCTTACCGAATTTCGGTAACGGCGGCTAATCTCAAATTAAACTAGCCATTTTATTTCTTATTATAAAAGACAACTCCCGCACTAGAGAACAAGCTCTGTGTTGCGGGGGACTTTTACAAACATACATTTAACGGATACAAATTACACCCATACTCAGAACAACTCTTTGTGGGTCACACAAAGTTTTATCCTGTGTGGGAATCGAACCCACAACCTGGTGCACAGCAGGCACATACTGCGGCCACTGGAACACCAAGGCAGTCATAGTCATCTGCGCAAGAGATACTATAGTGCACAAAATTATGCGCAAAGGATTTTGCAGAAATTTACTAAAATAATTTTAGACAAACTGGGCTTGTGCTGGAAACCGCATTACCTCATCATAGACATGTTGATGTAGTCCATCGGTTACCCGCGACCTTTACCAGGTCGTCGATCCACCTTGTTGGAGGCCTGCCCACGCTGCGTCTGCCAGTTCGTGGTCGCTACAAACCGATGAACCGATGGACAAGGTCAGCTAAGGACCGAACGATGTGGAAAACCTTGGGGGAGGCCTTTGTCCAGCAGTTGGCGTCTTATGGCTGAGATGGAAGACAGTGAGTGACAATATTATAAGGTTTTTGTATGCTAAAGCTTGAGTAGCTATAATTATCGTTTTACTTCATTCATTCCAGTAAAGTGATAACTGATGAAATACCTAACGAGATAAAAACAATTTCAGGAAGTTTATTATCGGATTTCCTGTTTTTGGTATTTTGGCGCATTCCTAAACATCTATCTCTAGCTCCCGACAGACAAACAGGATTCTGCACACAAGTACCCTATTGCATATTACTGCCTAAGCGCCGTATGTATTCAGAATAAGTTATCAGTAAGAACATTTTAATTACGCAATTACAGGAATATAGTTTCTTAGGCGGAAAGAAACATTTATACGTTTATTAACATACCTCTGAATTATGTATAGCTATCAATAAGATATGGTCAAACCTTGGCAGCCTAAGAGTAGAACAAAAATATTCGCATTGTTTTCGGATTATCCGCACATTGTTCTTCACGGACGGATTTTAATGGGACTCCAAAAGATACGCTTTTGTCGAGATGTAATTGCTGCTACGATCGTCGTATCTGATCACTGATCATCCTTTTGGATATGGTTTACAGGATTTATGCATTTCTTGAGACCGTGTAGATTTATGTATTTCTAAATACTAGTCTATCCATAAATATTCAGCCAGTCAGTGTTTCTGTACTCGGAATGTGCCGTCCTAATCTGCTTCGTTTGTTAGTATGTAGGTATTTTAAAAAAATGACCCAGAAATAATTATGCCATCCACAATCACCTTTGAAAATACGATGTTATTTTAGGTGTCTTAAGTGTGCAGTTGCGGAAAATTAACATGCGCAAAGCATGATTTCTATTTTACCTGCAATTGCACGCGGGTGACATCCGCTCAGTGAGTTTTGGGCCTTAATAAACGTGTCAGTTATAGAATAAACCTTTTTTTATACTACTTGGGTGGCAAACAAACATACGGCCCGCCTGATTAAACAATTACTGTAGCCTATGGACGCTTGCAATACCAAAGGTATCACTCGCGTGTTGCCAAGGAGTATCCCTGTACGTTTCTTTTAAAACGTGTCCTTAAATAAGCGTTGGAGACACAGGAACATAACTACACCACTGTGTGCAGTTATTTGGCTGTGGTCTTCTGTAAGACGGAGGTCCTTTCCTAGTCGGGCTTGCTCCCTAGTATGGAGCCCTCCCTCTTTTAAACTTGTATACTAATGTAATATCAAATTAATTTAAGAGTTATAAAGATTGTCTCTTGAATTATTTCTAAGGAGATCCATACATCGTGATAGAAACAAATGCCTCACATTAAAATATTTTTGGGTTGTTAATTTCGTGAGTGGTTTAACACTTAAGCAACGGTACTATTGCAGCTTGAAAGTGAATAACTGTCTTCTATAAGTGTAATGTTATCAAGAATCAGATAAATGATGCTCACTGTCTAGAGATAATTGCTTAATTGCCGCTTACAAGGCTCATAGGTGGTAATAATGCATCGTGGTTGCTAGTCGAGACCACATTCCTGACATTCCACACATAGTCACATTTTTAATGTCTTAATTACGAGATTAAAATTACATACAATAATAATATTCTTACTGATGGGCAATATTCATTAAAAATGTCTGGTTTTTTTTTTCTACAAAGGTGGCAAACAAGCATACGGCCAGCCTGATGGTAAGCAGTTTCTGTAGCCTATGGATGGTTGCAATACCAGAGCGTTTTATGATAGAAAGATAGAAAAACGTTTCTTTTAATCGCATGCCTATGAGATCTGGAAACCTGTACTCACACACAGAAACTCAAGTACACCTATATGTGTAGCCAGTTGACTAAGTTATTCTGTAGATAGATAGATAGATAGAAACTCTTTATTGTACACCAATGTGGAGGTCCTTCCGCAGTCGGGCTTGCTCACTTAAATTGTGGTCTACCTCTCTTTATTATTTTTTAGCTTTCAATGCAAAGCACGATGGCAGGGTCGTTAATAAATATTGGTACGATCCACAAACATATTATCGATAATCAGGCTTATGACAGGTCTAACGAAGCCTAGAAGTAAATAAATTATTATTGTCTGGCAGGAGAGTTGTCTTTAAATATTGTTTCTGCATTTCTTTACTTTATAAAGTATTTTTACATCACATATAGGTTAGGAGGGACTTCTTTGCATTCCATTGCGAAAAAATGTTGGAACCTCGATGTCTAAAGTAATTCTAACGTGATCTCCATTTGTAATTTCATAAAAGTTTCCATCATTGTCGAACAATTCAATGCAATAACAAATGACATGTTGTTCTACGTAATTTTAGATTATATCATTAACTACAATGGGTGACAAAGACTATCATTAAATAGTAATAAAAATATACAAGTACAGTGCACTTGAGGAATAAGTGCTGGTAATTTTTGACATGAAGCAGTAATTTACATAATGTAATGAGCATTAAAGTAATTTATCTCACGGCCTCGAGATCTTGTTCGACATAAAATGACGCGACGTATACCTTCCTTGATAGACAGAGATTAGCAGACTTCAAAAATAATTTTAATAGAAACGATAAATAACGCATTGCTGGCCTATCCTTTTATTTATTTATGTAGTGGTCTTAAATCGAAGATAGGCTAGATCTAACTATAGTGTATTTCACATAGCATTAATACCTTTTTTTTTTGGTACAATCCCACCCACATGCCCACCGCTGTGACTCCTGAGAGCTAGGATTAACAGCGGAGTAACCAACTGATACACCCAGCTTTGACACTCGTGCGTCCCGTGGACAACTAAACCTACTGTCTTAGACCCCGCAACGAATTTAATCAGAAGTAAATAGGAGGAGTTACAAAGAAAAAAAATCCACTTCTCTCCATAGCAAACGGAAGACAAAACAAATCTGTATAGGTTTGTAGCCTATGAAAAGGAGCACCACGGAGGACCTTAAACTACGGGACCTACGAGTATGTGAGCTAAGTTTGACTGTTATAATATGTATGGCATAAACGTTTAAACGCACGGAAATTCCCTCCAGATGAGACTAAATCCTCATAGCATGGGTACTGTGACGTTTAACATTTTATGATGAAGATAAAAGAAAATGATTGAATCAATCTCTAACCAATAGGCTGATCGCATGGTCAAGAGCCTAGAGTATTTAATCGATAGGTTTTAATTTAATCGTCTTTTATTTTCATTGCTTTTTATCTTCAAATGGCACACATCCTCAGATAGTCTGAGCACACGTCACAGTACACATAATATGTGAAATAGACTATAATAGATGAAGCCCACAACTCCGTCCGCGTGGATATCGCTTGTCGCGATAAAAGGTAGATGTCCTTCCCCAGGATAGCAAATATATCCTTGCCAAAGTATCGTTCGTGAAAAAGCGACGGACAAACATACCGATGTCACTCCAAGACTACAAGAAGCGGTGGACAAATTCGATCTTCGGAGTAGGAGCTCGAATAGCAGCGCTGGGCCGGAACCCGAGAGGCGCGCAGGTTCGAATCCTGCACCGAGCTCGACTTTTGCCACATTGTTTTAATATTTAAGTATAAACATACAGAGTTACTTTCTGCACTTTTAATTTAGTAATAATAATAATAATGTCCTCCTAACCGAATTTCGGTCACGGCGGCTAATCTCAACGGAGACTTGCCATCTGCGCGGGAGATATTATAGTGCACAAGTGTGTGCGCCAACACAAGTGCACTCTTTATTCCCTCACTCTCATGGTCCGATGAGACGGCAAATCCGACACGACCGGAGAGAGATCAGGCGTAGAACCAACGGCTTTACGTGCTCTCCGAGGCACGGGGGTGTAAACACCGCCAATTTCCAAACTCCGGGCATCTATTGTGAATTGGTGTTGCAAACGTCCATAGGCTACGGTAACTGCTTACCATCAGGCGGGCCTTATGCTTGTTTGTCACCTTGGTAGTATAAAAAAAAAAGAAAAAAAAAAAAGAAAATCACAATCTCGATTTTTGGCCCGACCTGGGAATCGAACCCGGGATCAGCAGTCTCACACATTGACCACTGAGCCACGGAGGCAGTTAAGTTTAATTTTATAAGGATGAATCAAACTAGGTACTTATGTTATATTTAGAGTTCCTGAACCTATCTGGAACTCCACACTGCCTTTAAGAGACACACGTACCGTGTAGCTACTTATATTAGAATAATTTTATCTGTCGTTTAACAGAAAGATAAACTAAAGGTTACGACTCTAGATATCCAAGGATTAGAAGGAATAAATATATAGACCAGATACATAAAGTGTGTCAGGTAACTTTATGTACTCATACGTTTTTATTTAGTCTTATTGCATCCGAATAATGTACGTCCTTAAACTATTTAAATGCTTCCACACAGAGTGTAATCTTGAATGAAACTAAGATAAAATAGCCACTAAACATTCAGAATACACTTCTGAAACCATTAACAGTTATATTATGCTCATTTTCCTCCATTTATATGATATAACTAGCTGTTGCCTGCGGCTCCGCCCGCGTGGATATCAGTTATCGCTGTAAGCGATAGTTAGCGCGCTGTAGGCTATGTGTTATTCCAGACCATTATCTATATCTGTGCCAATTTTCTTCCAGATCCGTTCAGTAGTTTTTACGTGAAAAAGTAACAAACATCCATCCATCGATCCATCCATACTTACAAACTTTCACGTTTATAATATTAGTAGTATGAGCGTTGCAGATGTAACACACTCGTAGGTAAGCAAATACAATAGTTTGTTGAGTTTATTAGCATCGCGAGCTCACGGCCCAGGCATTTTATTATAAGTTTCTTATTTGACTTCGTGGTAGTAAGTAACAGATGTTTGGAGAATTATGAAATCATTTTTTATACTACTTGGGTGGATAAGCAGTTACGTAGCTTATGTCCATTTGCAATACCAGCGGTATCACTTGCGTGTTGCAGACCCTTTTTTTACTCCACAGCTTTAAGTTTTAGTATCCCTGGTATAGGGAAACGTTTCTTTTAAAACGCACCTCTAAATAATTCCAAGCCGGGCCTTGAAATTAGAAAATCTGTTGGCTTTTTACATAAGAAGATATTTTATCAGGGTGATAAGGATGGGCTAACCCAAAATGCATTTCACCACCAAAATAATTTATTATTATCAGGCATGATAAGCGGCCATAGGTAACGGTAGCTTTCTGCCATAAACAATCGGTCGCTTCCTAAAAATCTATAGTTTTTCGACCTTGACCCAGCGATGGGATGTGATGCGTATCACATCCCACGGGAACAGTGTTATTTCCGTTTTAAAATGTATTCTATCTCAGTGCCAAATTTCATCAAGATCCGTTTAGCAGTTTTGGTGCGAGTAAGTACCTAACAAACAAAAGTTTAAATAGATTTACTATCTAAAGTTTCGCATTTATAATATTAGTAAGTATTTTTATAATACCCTAGAATCAAATAAGACAACACACGGGGATTAAGTAGGTAGGTTCTTAGTTATGATGGCGACGTTTATGAGAGATAATCAAATAATTTGTAGCACAACACAGGCGCCATGTAGCTAACTAGCTTTCAATCAAACCTGTTTTATTACTTTATAGTACAAACTAGATAGACTATAAGTTTCAAAATAACCATATTCTTTTACAGGCTCGTTAAATCATGCCTTTAGGAAAAGAGAAGTTGATATTTAAATTAAAATTAATAATATTTTTCTATGATATATTTGTTTGTCTTTGAGGCCCATATTAATGACAATATCCACATGTAGTTAGGTACAAGAATTTTTTATGTATCCAATTTACTTAATACAACTGTGGGCACAAATTATTTAATGATATCCAAACACCTTCAAACCATTAGATTTTTCTTAATCTTTTAGTTTTTAGAAACTTTTGCTGTTCTTAAGTGTACCTCACTACCTAGTTTTCTTTTTATCTACCTACATAAACTATGAACTTATCTATTATGTATATTATAGGAAATTTCGTGAATTAAGTTTTAGTAGGGACGGTAGTTAAATTTTATTAATCTCAAATATTTTAATTTTATAGACACACATAAGTTTCCATTTTGATACAAAATACATGTATAATTAACTTAGTTTGACTCGAACTAAGTTAATTATGCATAATAAAAAAATAATACTAAAATTACATTATTAAAATTAAATTAAATTCTAAATTCGTAAAATAATATAAAAGCGACTATAAAAATATATGGTGACATTAACCTCACTTACGTCAGTTTGTTACCTTCGCTTTGACAGCAAAATTGGCCGCGCCTATTTTGTTAAAATTTGCTTAAGAGATAGAAGACGATAGGTTATTATTTACAAATTCATGTGATTCTTATGGGTTCCATCATTATATCTATTATTCTTTTGAGTATTTTTTCAAAAAATAATTACCTTAGAAACTGTGACGGCAAGATTTTTTTTTTACTTTTTCTTTTAAAAAAAAAGACCACGCCCGGATTAGAGAACAAGCTCTGTGTCGCGGGGGACTTTACGAACATAAAATTAACGGATACAAATTACACCCAGACTCAGAACAACTCTTTGTGGCTCACACAAAGTTTTGTCCTGTGTGGGAATCGAACCCACAAACTTGTGCACAGCAGGCGCATACTGCGCTACCACTGGACCACCAAGGCAGTCATAGTTACCTGTGTATATATATACAAGCGGCCCACCCCGACTTTGCCCGGGTTAAATAGAAGGCCCTTATCAAGATAAAAAAATCATATCTTTTAAGTTGGATAAAACTGCACACAGTGTGCAAAATTTTATTAAAATAGGTTCAGTGGTTTAGGGAGTCCATAGCGGACAAACAACGTGACAGGTAATTTATATGTATTAAGATTAGCAACCTTTGGATATAACCCTCCAACATACCATATAAGCATATAAGCGACAACTAGATACTATTAATATAAACATGTTTTAAAAATAAAACTAGATACCTGCCAGTGACATTGAGAATCATATTTATATCCCTGCACGTAGCTATTCTAGGTAACAACTAGGTAAAGCTACAGCGAAAGGACTAAAAATATAATTATGCACAGTGTTATTGACTCTGTGCAAACTAACTGATCATAAGCAGAGGATAAGGAAGTCTCATAATAACCAGAAGCTGCCTATCCTTAGAGAGGTAGGGCACCATACTATCGAGCAAGCCTGACTGGAAAAAGACCTCCACCTTACAGAAGACCACAGCCAAATAACACACAGCGGTGTAGTTGTGTTTTGTGTATGAGTACAGGTCTCCAGCGCTTATTTAGGGATGCGTTTTGTAAGAAAATCAGAGATACTTCATCTTAAAACCCTGGTGTAAAAAAATGGGTAGGCAACACGCAAGTAACACCTCAAGCATTGCAAGCGTTCAGGGGCGTATGTTTATTTGCCACCCAAGTAGTATAAAAAAATCCTTCCCCATTACGAATATAGTCACCTTAAAATTTATATGGAGGTAACTGTAACTTTCCTCCCAACCTTCTACACTTTTTTCCTCTAGACCAAAACGAAGGCATGCTTTATATTTAATTATACGATGTGATATGTGTTAATTATACGAAAATAATTATATTTATTTATCTGTCTGTGTGTAGCCTTTTCGCGACTGAAAGCATGAACGTAATGAATTTTTTGCTGATAGATTATATCCTGGAGAAGAATCTATTTAGGATACTTTTTATCGTAATAAACAACATATTATAAATGCTATCCATACTAATATTATAAATGAGAAAGTGTGTCTGTTTGTATGTTAGTTTGTTACCATTTCACGACTAAACGGCTAAATGGATCTCAATGAAATTTCACAAGGAGATAGATAGTATATTATATAGGACAAAGGGTATTTTTTACCGCGATAACAACACGCGGTCAACATCTAGTAGACTATAAAACGTACAAATAAAATATCGCTAACGTCCTTTAAAGCATTATTATGATTATTTATCTAATCTACGTGCTATTTTTAGAACATATTCAATTAATTTGTTTATTTAATTATAATACTACGTGTATATTAGAAGATAGCAGCTATAATATAACTAACCTAAAAATACAATTTACAAATACATAATCTCAATGGAGATTATGTATTTGAGCCGTTTGGAGTCGCAACGCTTGGGCCGTGGGGTGCAAGTGCTCGCTGTCTTTTTAAAGATTTGTCCAAGCGTTTAGTCGACGCTTCACGTGACCAGAAGGCTGGCTTATATTTGGCTCAAAGAATATGCATTGCCATTCAGCGTGGCAATGCTGCCAGTCTCCTGGGCACGTTTTCAGTAGACATCGATGCGGAGGAATTTTACGACGCCTAAAGCACCCCTTTCCCTCTTTTTTTGTGTTGTTTTTATTATTAGATTTATAGTTGTCGTTGTAAATTACTTGTAAATAAAAATGTATTTACTATTACTGTAGACAAGTGAATTGAAATAAAGCCAAAGATTTAGATATGACATTATGTATATGTAATCTCATGACTAGTTCCCAGAGTGGTAAGCAGAGACTACGGATTTTAACTACCTAACTTGCTACAATATTTAAACATACGACATACACCTACGTTTTCGCTTTAAAAAATATTACAATAGTGTATGCTTGTTTGCCACCTTGGTAGTATAAATTAAAAAAAAACGATCCAAAGGGGTTGACATTAAATGTTATCAAATTTTAGGGTCGGCAACGCGTGAGTGACACCCCTGGTGTTGCAAACGTCCATAGGCTACGGTAACTGCTTACCATCAGGCGGGCCGTATGCTTGTTTGCCACCTTGGTAGTTTAAAAAAAAGATATATTAACATTTAATTTTTCCAGCGCTCATTAAGGGATGTTCGAGATGATCATATAACCCTGGTGTTAATTTTTTGGGGTCGGCAACACGCTAGTGATACCTCTGGTATTGCAAGCGTTCAAAGGTTACTGTAATTGCTTACTATCAGGCGGGCCCTATGCGTGTTAGCCACAGTTTACCATAGAAGAATAAAAAATATTTTTAACATAGTAGGTAGGTAGTTAGGGGCCCACTAACATTTTCCCAACACTTAACACCATGACCATGTAGGTACAAAGCCAACTTACCACTTATCTATATTCATCTATTCTGGTTCTAGACAGTATTTACGCACCATAACTAGATATATAAATGTACCTAGTTATGGTTTCATTAATTAGTAGTGTATGAACTGTTTGTTATGTTCCTTCCCTCTAATATGGCGAAGGAAATGATGGCTGGTCTGTGCGTCATGCTCGTGAACGGGTGCTACTTGGGGTGGCTGGTCAATCTTGGCATGATTTATTTTTAAATATTAAAGATATAGTTTCTAGATATTTACTAAGATTGCAATGTGATCTCGACACGTTTCTATCTTATACTTACAAAAAGAAACGATCCCTCATTACCATACAGTGGAAAGCTAAATTCATTTTTTTTTTAAATATTGCTTACTCATTAATTAAATACTTATCTAAATTTCTCATATGGTATATTGGTTTCCGTTCCTTTTTGTTACCACTATTGTAACTCATACCAAATTGTAAATGTTATACTCTGGCGATTAAAAAGAGTGGCCCGAGTTTCTTGCCAATTCTTCTCGAGGCCCAACCGTAGTCAGCGAATTGGCCTTAGGAAAAAAGTATGCTGGCATTTGTTTTAATGACGTTCATAAGTATCATGGATTTGATCTAAATGAATAAATGAGTTTGACTTTGACTTTATAAAAAAAGAATACGAAATAATCCAAGTATTTTTGTTTCATCCATGTCCAACAGTGGAAGTCTTACGGCTGATGATGATGGAAACAATTTTGTTACGGTTACGGTCCCTACGGCAAACCATATAATGTCCCACTGCTGGGCACGGGTCTCCTCTCCTCCAGTGGCGGATTTACCAATAGGCTAAGTAGGCTGAAGCCTAGGGCGGCAGATTTTAGGGGGCGGCAAATTTGGCAAAAAAACCTTATTATATACACAAAGAAACGAGTGACAAAAAAACTATATTTTAGCCATGCACATCCGTAATCCGTTTATAAAACATTACTACATATTATTATATTATTTATGCACTGTAAAATATAGGTACTTATGCGATCATGAATTTATAAAATATTCCAATAGCGTTTCAATATTAATTACAATTTAAATTTAGTTACTTTTACGTTTTTTGATTTCGAAGAAAAGGTGATGGAATTAAGCGTATCGAAGCAATATACAAAAAAGACTTCATTCAACATCTGAAAAAGTTATAACAATGACTGCGAGTGAAACTTTCAGGTTTAACACGTTTCTTGTCCTCATAGATAGACTCATGTCCCAGTTAGAAAAACGACGCCTACAACGGATTTAACGAGAAGTTTTAATTTCCAACGTTCATTTCCAAAAATCTTTGACATGTGGGCTATATAATATAATGCACCCGTCAATTCGAGAACCCCCCACAAGTATAGCCTGACACATAAGCCAAACTTACGAGACCAATCCTTGATCGCTGCTGTAAATCGTTTATTTTGTCGATAGCTGTAAACTATCAACCCCAGCCTGATAATATAGCTGCAAGTCATCGGCATAAAGATGATACGAACATTGAACATGACAGATAGGATTAATGAAAATAGAGAAAAGAAGAGGTGAAAGAATACCGCCTTGTGGTACCCCACAGTCAAGTTCACACTAACGTGACATAGTTTCGACGCGTACTGACTGCTGGCGTCCACGAAGATAGGAAGAGAACCAATCCAGCGCTTTCGATGAAACCTTTAAGATAGGAAGGGATAACTAAAAGGATATTGTGATTGACGGTATAAAAAGCATTCGAGAAGTCCACCAAAGCCAGCACAGTAACTTTAGTGTCCTCCATGCCTGCTCTAATATCGCCAGTCACTTTGAGTAAGGCCGAAACAGTGCTATGCCCAGGTATGAAACCGGATTGGGGTGGTGAGAGGATATTGTTGTGATTTACAAACCTAGACAGCTGTTTATGAACACATGCCTCAAGGATTTTGGATAGGAAGGACAGGATGGAAATGGGACGATAGTGATCAAGGAGTGAAGGAATGGAAATGTTAGGCAGAGGTTCGCCCTCTATAGGCTTTCTCCATACACTAGAAAATTGACCAGTGTAAAGAGAAAAGTTCATGATATGGACAATCACGGGAGTGGGTTGAGGATAGTGTAGTAATCATACGACGACTAATGTTGTCACAACCAACAGCTTAGACTTAATGGAAAGGATAGTTCTTTTTATTTCATCAGAAGCAACTGGAGAAAAATTTAAAGTGTAATTGTTAGGGCTTGGTAAACTAGCAATGTAATCAACCGTTTGACACTCACTAGGCGATTTGAAGAAGAGGTGGTGACGAAATGGCGATTACAATCATCCAGCCCCAGTGACTTGGAAGATCACACTTGATGGAAAGGATAGTATTTTTTATTTCATCAGAAGCAACTGGAGAAAAATTTAAAGTTTAATTGTTAGGGCTTGGTAAACTAGCAATGTAATCAACCGTTTGACACGTCACTAGGCGATTTAAATAAGAGCTGGTGACGAAATGGTGATTAAAATCGTCCAGCCCCAGTGTCCTTGGAAGATCACACCGCTGTGCCCTGCCGATACCGAGTGTGTGTATTTGTAAACATTTGCAGGTGTTGAACATGATATATTATTGGGAATATGGCGTTTCTTTGTGTTACGAATCATCTGGTTACACCGATTCCTTGCAGCTTTTTAAAAGGTGCAGTTATCCTCACACCGATCCCTTTTATATTTCCGAAATGCTCGTATCCTATTAGGTCATAATGGGAAAAGCCAGGAGCAAGGTGTTGACCATGGGAAGAGACTAAATCGTGGGTTGCAAAAATAATCTAGAAACTGACACAACTATCCCCTAGTTCACAATCATACTAATAACGGGAAAAAGCCGATGTAATGATATGATAGAACACAAATCATAAAGTTGCAATTTCCGAATTAATGTAATTAATATGATAGTGAACTAAACTAGCGTAATGAATTTCAAAGATCAGTAGGGGCGGCAAAAATTGAATAGCCTACTAGCGGCGAATTTGTAAATCCGCCACTGCTCTCCTCTATCAAGAGAGAGAGTGGGCTTAATTCACACACGCTGGCCTAATGCGGGTTGGTGAATCAGACATGTCTTTAGAATTTCTTTTAAGACATGTGGTTTTCCTTCAACGTCAGCAGATGGCGAATCATATTTTGATTAGTAGTTAGTACATATAAACTCCACAAAGTGAAATTCACATTGGTACTGCCCGGGATCGAACTCGCACCTCTTGCGTGCAAGTCGGTCGGGCTTGCTTACTTGTAATTGGGTGCCTTACTACCGTTGGATTGTTTCATACTTGCGTTTTAATTTTAAATTTTACATACTGTTTTTTTCAAAGGTACAATGTATTAGTTGCGAACATAGAAAATAGTAACTACGCGAGTAATCAACATTTTACCTTTCCGTCTTTCAAGTTTAATTTTAAACATCTTATACTTATACGCGTTAAAAATAAACACTTATTTTAAATATTTTCTTTTACCAACGTTCCCACATGTGCAGATATAATAAGTTTGAAGGAACTCGTTTAATATGCACTACACAAACTAAAAAGAACGTGCCAGTACCTAAACGATAATAAATATACTAAACTCCTTTTTCGTACTTTCTGGCCACATTTTATTAATTTTAATTATTACCTACTATTATGTGTTAAAACCGTAATATATAATACCCTCCTAGAACCGGGCAAGGGAAAAGAAATATTTTATATAACGGTGCTAAAATTTTCAACAATTTACCTAAGGAAATAAAAGATTGCTCAAGTTTATCTCTTTTCAAAACAAAATTAAAAAAATATGTAATGGATAACATCTATGACTAAGCAGTATCAACAATAGCTTACTTGGATCGCTGATAATATTATAATGTATGTATGTTAAACATGTTTTTTATTTATTTCTATTTTTATTTGTATCTAGCTATATATATATGTATATATGCTTTGTTCAGTGTCGACCACCCACAAATATATTAAGATAAATATGTATTACTCAATTAAGTAAACTGTAATGTTTTTTCGAGTAATAAAGATATCTCTAAACCGAATATAACAAAACATACTTTGCAACAGGATAATTTTTATCAACCACATTTTTGTCCGAGTTGATAAAAATTAAATACCTAAATTGCAAATTCTATATATCAAATAAACAGTTACTAGGTAGTAAGTATTACTTTAATGCATTGTTTATAGTAACCCTTACTAATATTATAAATGTGAAAGTTTGTGAGAATGGATGGATGGATGGATGTTTGTTACTCTTTCACGTAAAAACTACTGAACGGATCTGGATAAAATTTGGCACAGAGATAGATTATAGTCTGGAATAGCATATAGGCTTTTTATCGCGATAACTGACATCCACGCGGGCGGAGCCGCGGGCAACAGATAGTTTAAAATATAAGTATCTGTATTTAGAAATATGTATGTAAGTATGTTTGCCAGTTGTCTGGTGGCAATAGTACAGGCTCCACCTAGTTTAAGATCAGCTGACTGTGTGCTGGTGTGTGTGAGTTATTCCAAGATAATAAACTATTATAAATAGAACACAACAAACAATAGTAAACTATTCATTATTATTTATAAGTCAAAATAGTAAGTTATTGTTCTATTATCAATTTTATCTCAGCTAAGTTACGACCATCAGTTGTGTGTGCGTCTTGCCGCGTCGCGTTGTAAATCGGAAAGGATATCATATGTAAGCTCGGATGGCACAATTGGTAGTGCGCTGGGCGGAACCCGAGAGGCACAGGTTCGAATCCTGTTCCAGGCTTTTCTTTTGCCACATTGCTTTAATATTTAAGTATATTTAAGCTAACTGCATAGCAAAAATAGTTGATAGTCCATCAACGCCAGAATGAATAAGCCAGAAAGATGATGTCAGCTAATTATCCTACGGCTAGTTCGCTGACGTGGAGCTATTAGAACTAGCAAGAAACCCAGGCCACTCTTTTTAATCACCAGATAGTTACATTCTTTTGTAAATTACAATTATGGTAGCATGCAAGCTGAAGCGGTCAAAACACTTTACTTATTTTAAGTACCTATCAGTACATCATGTATATTAACCTTTTTCGTTAGCTATACATGGCCTTTACGTCGTCACGGTACAAGATAACATATCAAGTTTGATGTGTAAAAATTACAGATTTGATAACGGTCGGCGGCGTCGCTGCGCGGGCGCCGGTATATCGGCCAAACGCGTTCACAAAACTTGTAACAAGGCCGTCCTATACGTAAACAATTATAGCACACATTTGTATTGTTTGTAATTTCGCAATTATATTACTGCACAACTAAATGAATGCATGTTTGGCTTAACATAATATATTATATATGGCCTAGTGTATCTCAATATGAGACAAAAAAAAATTATAGTTTCGACAGATATAATTCTGCCGAATCTGAGTATGGATTTGGGTACTTAATGTCTGTACGTTCATATTTGCCAATTCCCCTGCGACACAGAGATTTAGTAGTGAACCGTGTAGTTCCATAGCGTAATTATATCTTGGTCTTGGTCAGTGGTCTTCGGGGGAATTCATTTTTAATTGTTGAACACAATACTTATCCTACTAAAAAAAGCTTGTCATCACCCTTAAGTATCCCGTTATTCCTAGAAGAACTTTTATGTCATGACGTAGCCCTTCCATTTGTAAACGAATAGGCTCTGAAAAAAATCAATCATCCAAAAGACATCTACTGCTGGACATTGACCTGTTAGGAAAAATATACTGACATCTCTATTAATTTTTTTAACTTTCAAAAATATCGAGCATTTGATTTAAACCAATAGAATTAGAGATTTACCATTTTTTTTAAACTTTTGACTTATCCAAGTACTATCGTCTTATTCGGATTGCTTCCAAATTGAGGCACACGTTTTTGACATTAACAGTAAAAATTCCGTTTGAATTGCATAATTTTGTTTGGAAATCCAAATTCAACATCCATCAACAAAGAAGTATGTTTTTTTAACAGTCATGTCACTTTGAATGACTATTATTGAATTTGAATTTATGCATTTATTGTTAATGGCCTACCTTAGAAGGGAACACAAACAGGATGTATGAGAAAAATAGTAATAGTAACAACATTCTAAATTAAGATATTTCCCAATTAAGAATGGAATGATAACAGCAGTGTAATTATGTTTCAGTCATAAATAAGCAACAGCCATAACTCTTAATTCATAAACAATCATCAATTTATTTACGCCATTCGTTTTCCAATTAATACACTGACCGCATATAATAGCTTCAAAATCTCTGGCACCAAGCCAACGACCTACTTCCCAGCTGAGCTATTCAATTGATTAGAAATATACACTTTTACTCTCAAAACCAGGTATTAAAGTGTTATGGTGTTACGGTAGAGTGAGATCCAGGCTATCTTATCTCTTAGTCTAGCAAGCGTAACGTGTTTAGTTAACAAAATAAATGTTGTAGAAAGCTACCGCATAACTACTAAATTGGTATTGCAATTATGTATAATTAACTGAGTTTTTAAATTATTTACAAACAATTTGAATAGCTTTGTTGGCTAAGCTCTTGTTTACTTTAAACTAGGTACCGAAATGTATACGGACTGTCAAGTGAAGCAGTAAGATTGGGTAAACATGCTACTGATGTGATGATGACCAAGTTGCGATGTGGCGATACGGTTTCGTCGGTATGCGACCAATCTCTATGGCGAAGAGCACGAAACCGGTACCACGAAATGGTCCTTATACCGTCCTGCCCCGAAATGAGGTATGCATATTATGGGCTGAACCACAGATATATATCTATATCTGTGGGCTGAACCCCCTTTCAATAGGAAAAGCTTAGGATTTCTACAGGGGTCTAAATATGGGCGATCTAAATAATATCTTCAAAAAGGTGTTCTGATTTTGTAAGTTCTTATTTTTATAAAAAGCGTCGGATCAATTTTTATAAAATTATTATATATTGGACATATCCTATAGTATATATTGGATCACCTCTGAAGTATGACCTACCAATTTAAAAAAATATCAATAGAAACATACAATCGAATTGAGAACCTCCTTTTATGACGTGGTTTAAGAGGTATTATTTAAACATTTAACCATTGCGTGGCGTTGTAGGTACGATTCCGAAATTGGAGAAAATGTTTTTAAGCTATAAATGGTTGTTTTAAATAAGGGTTAAAGTAACCCAGTGTCCGTGAACTGTATACCTATTTGCAAAGTCCCTCTCGGTACAGGCCCTGTATTATAATGTGGGCGTCATCTTAAAAAATAAAGAGATAAAATCATCCTACTTTATGTCAAGAGGTATTCCACTAATCAATACCGTCACGTCTGAACGACAAAGTTTATAAATATCATCTGTTTACCACGACAAGGTAGTTATACTTAAGTCTGGGACGACCCTATTGTAAAGTCGTTGTGCGTAAAACACGCGCGTGCGTCTTGTCGCACGATTGTGTGCACGATTCGTCGTAACCATGTCATATATTACTAGTTTGATACGGTCATCTTACGGGTGCTAAAGTCCCGCTTTTGGTGTTGAGACCGCTCTGGATGTCCGAAATCCAATCAACCCACATAAGACAACATAAATAATTTTTTTTTTCGTTCTTTTCACACATTCACACTTGGAGAGGATAGCGATAGTCAGATAATGGTGATGAAGCTTCTCTTTTACATTTCTATATAATAAAGAGGTAAAGTTTGTGACGTTGTAGGGGGCAATCTCTGGATCTACTGAACCTATTCGAAAATTCTTTTACTAATAGAAAGCCACGTTATCTGCAAGTGTAGCTAAATTTTATTTTATAAGTCTATTTCTACGCAGAATTGTATTTTACTGCGACCTTTTCACATTGAGAATCATGCAAACTTTTTACTCGCGCTTATATTGTTGATCTTGCCAAAATAGTTTGCTCGCAAAATTATCAAATGCCGCGGTGCTGTCATCTATTTCAATATACGAGTAGAATACTTTCACAATCTATTTGAAACATGCTTTTCTTTTTATTCACATAAGTCAAAAAAAAGAAAATCTCGTAGGTATACCGAAATTAGATATTCACCTTTTCCCAATCAGTTTCTATAAAAAAAAGAAGACGATTATCTCTTTCACATTACAACTAATATCATGTATGTATCACTACGACATGACTAACATAATCGCAGGTACCTACTGTATAACAATGTCGCATCTACGTCAACTGTGACGTTGATCAGCGCGCGCGCAGCTCGCAATTTGCAACGAGTATCTCTATATCACGTGGTCACAAAAACTGCCCACGGTTACAAAAACCGGTCGGAATTGCACCAAGTTTACACGGAATGATCGGTTTACTGTACGAGAATACAGCGGGATACTTGAGTAGGTAGGATCAATAACTTATGTTACAACTACCCATTTAATCTTCAAAGTTAGGTCTAACATGAGTCATAGTTTATATACATAATTTAGGTACTCTACGACCTCATAATTCAAAGTAAACAGAGTAGGCTCTAACAAGTACTTTGTTACCAATCATACAACGTTTCCAAAACAAAGTCCTCAGGGGTGTTGTAAATGCGCCCTGGTATATCAGAATGAGCGACCTTCATCGAGACCTTAAAGTAGATACCGTCGCGGTCATTATAAGGAAATTCGCCGAAGCTCATGAACACCGACTTCATCATCATGTAAACGTCGACGCCATCCAGCACCTCGATCATACAGACTTAGTAAAGAGACTCAAAAGGACAAAACCTTTTGAGTTAAGTTAATGTGAAAGTGCCTAGTGAGTGACATATAAAAGTGTAGTGTAATTAATCATAAATAAATAAAAAGAGTGATTACGAAAAAAATATAGCTAAGTGCAGCAAAAAGTAAAAGTGATTCATGACGTATTAAAGGTGAAGGTAAGGTGACTACATATAAAAAAAGGATGATAATACCACTGAGTAAGTAGGTAGAGCAGTTTATCAACCGACAGACGTAACTAGAGTTATTTTTCAGTCAAAAGACGTAAGTATAGCAGTTTTTCAATCAAAACTCGTAGCAGAATATTTATAAATGCCATTTAGTTTTGATCCAACGGCAAAATCAGGAATTTCCTGTTCATCTAAGCTAGCGAGTTTTGAAAGCGGCTATATCTAAAGAACCAGGTGCCCTCCCTTCTCCGTTTCTTCTCTCGAGACGGTTTTATAAATAAGAGAAGATTAAAAAAAATATGTAGTACTAAAAGACTATATTGATGACTGCTCTGTTAACAAACAAAAACAATTGTTTCCAATACTCCCAATTTGCATTATTCATGACTTAGCATCGTAAAACCTAACATTTTAAGACTGCGATGTCGATAACAATTTACGTTGCAATCATTTATCCAAATTGTTCCCGTATCTTACAAATAATAGGGCTCGAATAACTCGAAGTGCATTAGTTCCGTTTGAAGACTTGTATATTGTATACCGACGCTTTGAATACTAATTAATTTAAAACGGCGACAATGCAAAACGAACGAGTACATCGAACTGTTATGTTAAACTAACTGCTACATGTAATTTCTAGCTCCTGTCCACGGCTTTACTTACGTAATGATTTTTTCAAATTTAACCCATTAAAAAAACTTTATAGCTCTTATTAGTATGTTACTCAAAATTAAACCAGTTTGACAAGTACGCTCAGTATTCTTGATACTTAATATTATAAACATAGATCAGCTATTTTTAAACATGAGTGAATCAAAAAGTATTAAGACTGTTTGTTCAGTGTACAATACAAAATTATATACAATTTCATGATATTGTATATTTTGAGTATCAAACTTAAGACTGACTTTACCCAAATTCATACATCAAGAAGTGACGAATTTAGAAATCTCTCACTTATAATAATATTATATACAAGAATAATATTAAAATGTTGTACAATAAAGAGTTTTCTATTCTATTCTATACCTAAATATAAAAAACAATAATAAATTAAATAAAAGACAATAGTTTAGGCGTCATAATATTCCTCCCCATCACTGTCAACCGGAAAAGTACCCAGAAGGCTATCTGAAATCTCTGAATTACAAAAATAGGACAGCAGCTTCAAGGTTTCCACTTTTAATTCTGAAACACCATAACTTATACCAATTCACGGCTAATCACATAATTGCGCAGATAACATGAATCGTATAACCAACCAGAACATAACTCACGCATATCGCGCGTCTTGTATCGTGCGATCATTTATTGTGTAATCCGTCACAAATCGCGTGGGACGGGGCGCAACCGCATACAGGCCTTTTCATTCATCGCCAGTCAACTAGGAAATTAATATTCCTATCTAGGCATTTGATGATTGATAGGTTTCAGAGAGATTTTTGTTGGATTGGAGCAATTGGGGAAAGCTGACTAGGTAACTTTGTGTTTCTGCTGTTTGGCAACTGAAGGAACTTTATCTCCTCAGCTTGTAGTAGTTACAGCAATTTTAGCACACCAATCAGCTGGCCTATTTATTCCTTCAGACGCTGAGATAATATTGAATTCGATTAAAACTTAAAGTACATTGCGGCACTAGCCCAAAATTTAGTAGTATTTAGTCCAAAACAATTATATGTATAAATCTTTCAATTGTATGGAGGAGACCCATGACCAGCAGTGGGGCGTTTATGGGTTCAGATGATGAGTCTAAAACAAGGATACCCAAACTATTTTGGGCAAGAGACCCCTTTTCCATAACGAACTTATTACTTTCAAAATCTCTAGAGTTTTTTCCTATTGATACTAAATACTTACCAATTAAAAATCTTTGCGGTCGGTTATATCGACATATGGACCCCTTTGGAAATACCTGGTCTAAAGGAATCATTTTGGGAGCTACTAACCATCAAGCGGTGGCATTAAACACTTGCATTACAACAACATCAGTACGTTCTTCACAACAAGTTCTTATGTCTATTAGTTTATTGCTATCTACTCCACTTTCAAGGTCAAGTGGCATGGATAAAGGGGAGATGGCGCGTTGGCTATTGTACATTGTAGTTCTCTGAATGCAGATGAAATTGTGTCTACGATTATTTCAACTTTTTAAGAGAGTTAGGGCACCATACTAGCGAGCAAGCCCGACTGGGGAACGACCTCCACCTTACAGAAGACTACCGCCAAATAACTAAACACAGCGTTGTAGTTGTGCTCCTGTGTGTGAGTAAAGGTCTTCAGCGCTCATTTAGGAATACGTTTTGAAAGAAACGTTTTCTATACCAAGGATACTCCATCTTAGAGCTCTGGTATAAAAATATAGGTTGACAACACTCAAGTGATACCTCTGGTATTGCAAGTGTCCATAGGCTACGGTAACTGCTTAACATCAGGCAGGCCATATGCTTGTTTGCCACCCAAGTAGTATTTTAAAAAAACCAATTTAATAATAGGTCGACATAATAAATATAGCGCACCCATAGAGGAAAAATGAATTAAGATGATGCGTGTTTGTTTTGTAATTTATATCTTATTCTTAACAGCTAAAGTTCAAAATTGCCCAGTGACATTTCTCAAGTAACGCCAGTTTTCTACTAATGGTGCGATAGATGAACGCAAGCATACAATCACATGCTGCATTTGCGGTTGACTGATATGGCGAAAAACGCCCGCACCTGTACCTACGAGTAGTTGTGGCGCTGCTGCTGGGCAATAGGAGGAAACGATGGTTAGACAATTGAAATATTGATTGTTGAGTAACTATGTGTCCAAAAAGAATTGCCATCTTCCGCGCCACGTGGTTTACACCCTTATGGAGATAAATGTTCACATATCCGACTTTAATGCTCACCCTTTTAAGGAATTCCTGTGAAAAATTTCATCTTCCTACACCAACAGGTTGTGCGTTGTCTGCCAGTCAATTAAGATTTTTTTACACAACACCCGAGGGACCCCGTTTATCAGCTCGTATACACAAAACAACATGGCTCTATATTAGTTTCTCAGAATAAGACCAACAATAGGATGGATGATGTAAATTCTAAAGAATATGTCAATCTTCTATAGAGTTATCCTGCTACGGACTTCGCAGCTGTTTGTAAATTTACTGCTTAATTCGATTTGAAAGCGTTTTATCTCCAGGGGAGCAAAGCAAGATCATTTGAAAAGATTTAAATGTTCAAACAAGTAGGTACTAATGGGTAAAAAACAAGTTTTATAAATTCAGGTTCAAGAATATTTTTGAATCTTGTTGAACTCGTATAACGGTATAAGTATAAGACGAGTCGTCTTTACAATATCATACTCGTAAAATACTAAAGTGTATCAGAAATATGTCTGTCTGTATATTCGGAACAACTAAACTGCTTGCTGATTGTTGAACATTATGGCTTAGAGGTGCAACTACGACTTCAATTATGATAATAGACTTAGGTAGGTACCTTTGAAATTTGAGATGAAGTCCAGACTAATTATATAAATTTACTAGCTGTTGCCCGCGGCTCCGCCCGCGTGGATGTCGGTTATCGCTGCAAAAAGTAACCTATGTGTTATTCCAGACCATAATCTATCTGTGTGCCAAATTTCATCCAGATCCGTTCAGTAGTTTTTACGTGAAAGAGTAACAAACATCCATCCATCCATCCATTCTTACAAACTTTCACATTTATAATATTAGTAAGGATTTGAGCCTTTCGAACACGGATATCTCCCCTTCCTTTTTCCATAATATCCTTTTATTTTGCTAATTAAAACCAATCCATTTTATAGGCGTCATTCATCTCACCATCTCATTTTGGGTCTACTACGTGGCCGCTGCCTGGTGTTTGGGACCCACTGCGTCGTTATTTTTATATTGCTTTCTAAATGTCAAAGAGGTACAAATAAACAAAAAAACCGCTTTCATAAAATAGCAGATAGTTAATTCATTTAATCACAATATTAAACAACTATATTTTTTAAATTGATCTTTATGCAAAATATGACAGAATTAATACTAAGTAAAAGTAAGATAAAGCAAAAAGCCGGCGCAAGAAAATCACACAGATTTATTAGTTATTTACTCTACAAAGAGCATAGATAACAAAACGTAGTCTTTAATATTGTACACGTTTTGCGAAATATGACTCATGTGCCTATGTAAATAATACTAAATAATCAGAATGCGCGTCGGCAGATAGCCATCAAAGGAGATGTTTCTTGTAATTACCAGCCGGTTTGCGTCAATTGCTAACTTCAATAGAGCGTTGCATGTGCACACCCCTTGTAAAACGGTTTCAATCAGCCCCTTTGTCTGTACACCCCGTTATCCTCAAAGTAGCAGAACATATGCTGCAAAAAGGTTTATTTTTCAATGATTCAGTCAAATTTATGGGAAGAGTTATGAATCAGCGTTTTTTTATTGGAGCTTAGTAAGGTTAGCTGGGTATTGAAATGTACCTAAATTCTTGCTTGTGGCTAAGGTCATCAGAGGCCTTTGGGATTTTTTAAAGATAAAAGCAGCTCTCGGACTAGGGATTTTATACTTTGAAACCACTACACAACACTCTGAAAATCGGAGAACTAAGCCACACGTGTATGCAGTCATTGTTTTGCTGGCAACAGAAAATACCTTTTCACTCAGACTTTTATTTTTCTTTCTTTTTAAAAAAACAACTTCCGCACTGGAGAACAAGCTCTGTGTCGCGGAGGATTTTACAAACCTACAATTAACGGACACAAATTACACCCAGACTCAGAACAACTCTTTGTGGGTCACATAAAGTTTTGTCCTGTGTGGGAATCGAACCCACGACTTTGTGCACAGCAGGCGCATTCTGCGACCACTGGACCAAGGCAGTCAAGACTGCTGGCAATACTAACAATTCAGAATATGACTGATATTATTTTTGCATGCTATATAGCAGATTGTGGTGATACCGAATGCCGTTTATTTTTTAAACTTTTAACCCATATTCGCAAAATAAATTATAAAGTTTTATATTACAGCGCCATGGTAGCCGAGTGGAAAAGTAACTTGCACGCTGGAGCTGTGAGTTTGATCCCGGGTGGCAATTTTGCTTTGTGGAATGTATGTGTATTAATCAGAATCTAATGATTTATTACATCTGCTAACGGTGGAGAAACCCTCGTGAGGAAACCCTTCGTCTTAAAATAAATTCTAGACTGATTCACCAAACCACATTCGACCAGCGTCCTCTCTCTATATATCTCTCTCTTGATAGAGGAGAGGAGAACCGAGCCCAGCAGCAGGACATATAGGTTACCGACTTTTTTATTACAAACTTGTTTTGGCAATGGAAACAACTTACTAGTTACTATCAGGCAATAATATAAGTTTGTATGCCAGGTATTTTAAAACATTAAAGTTGTACTTCTAACAATGATTATACGTTATCTAGGTAGGAAATAAGCTTCATGTGAACAAGCAGTCTGATCAGAAACCAAACAAACCTCCGCCGAAACGACACGTCCAGTTATGTTAATGGTCACTGGCGACTATTTAGCCTTAAAACAAACATTTTTACATAAGACAATGCTCAATAAATTAGTTACAAAGTAGCCGAAGTACTTTCTTTCCAGTGTTGACATAGCTTAACAAAATAATAGCTGTATCTTTTCATGTAAAACGTAGCGTTTTTACATCACCACGTAAGTATTGGCCAACAAAAAGCTATTTGTTGCAAATTTATGAGGACATAAAGGGTAGATAAAATTTTAAATGTAAGTACTCTTTTATTGATAAGAAATAGAAAATAATGTAACAAGCGAAGTCTCCTTTTTGACAGGGCCATGAACAAGGTGCTCAAGAACTCAAGAAGCATAGTGCATTTCACTGTTCTTGCAGCTCCAAAGACAAAGTTCCACCTGCTGCCAGGACTACTCTTTCTAATGACGCTTCGGAAAGCCTACACAACAGCAGTCAGCAACACAACACTACTCAGATAGATAATTAATAATTACAGCTAAGGTTTTCTGTACTTCGCTTTTAAATTTCAAAAAATATCAGTACACCCACGATGCACCACGTTTTATAGAGTCGACAGTTGTTACTGCTTACAATCGAGAAGGCAAACAAGCATACGGCCCGCCTGATGGTAAGCAGTTACCGTAACCTATAGACATTTGCAACACCAGGGGTATCACTTGCGCGTTGCCGGCCCTTTAAAAAGCTTATAACTTCTTTCTTGAAGAACCCTATGCTATAGTTCTCACTTTGCAAGGGAGCTTATTCCACAACCTGATCGTACGTGGTTTCAAATTCTCTGAAACCGTACAGTACCTATGATACGACTGAGGTGCTAATATGAGAGAATGAACTCCCTATTAGTAGCGAGAGGTGCGTTGATAAAACGTAGCTTGTTTGCTTTTATATACAGTGAGCCAGCTACAATTTTGTTAAACTGCGCGTAGTAGCCCGAACGCAACGCAACTGTGGGAGATAAGGAAGTTCTTAATACAATGTTTATGGCGTTTTACTAACGAGAAAGGCGTGTAATATTAGTTTGGCAGATAGTTTACTCGCCAGTCAATATAAACGAAGATGGCTACTGGCTAGTTCAGCTGGTAACCAGGGTGCTTGGTCAAATCCCTATGGCATATGATCAATTCATTGGTTGTCAAAATGAGAACTCAATATTACGTTACTTGATCAAATCCCCCGAATTTATTTAGGAAAATGACAATATCGAGTTGTAATTTTAACATTGCCTGTTAATTGATCAAACTGAAACACTGCATCTATACAACATAAAATAACCAAACCCTCTCTTATACAGGGCGTTTCTGTAAGTTCAAGTATTACGATATTAAGATATTCAACATATACTGTACTTTTCTATATCTACTATCTATTATTATATGACGCACTGTGTACCAATATATTGACGTGTAAGTGCTCCTTATGAATAAATGAGTATTATTTAGAGTATTATAGAATAACCTGTATTACACCATAATTTTACTTCTAACACAAAGATGATAGGTACTAGCAAGTTTAAGAGTTCTGTTTATACAATTTTGAACGTAAGTTTTCCAGCAGAAGAATTTCCTCCCACGTACGATTAGGTTGTGGAATGAGTTCCCTGCCTAGATTTCCCCGAGAGACTTTATACCATGGGATTCTTCAAGAAAGGAAGTTATAAGGTTTCTAAAGGGTTGGCAATGCACGAGTGGTACCCGCGGGGTTGCAAGCGTCCATAGGCTACGGTACCTGCTTACCATCAGGCGGGCAGTATGCCTCCTTGGTAGTATAAAAAAAAGTTTGTTAACCTGCACTACATTTTTATGGTAGCATTAATGTTACTCTATGCGAATAGCCAGTAGTTAATAAATTTTAATAACCTACCCATAGGAACAAAATATATCAGAGTTAAATAAATGTTTAATAACCCTAACCTACAATAACAATCAGTAAAGATAATCTATTAAAAACCAACAAACAAACATTCATTTTCAAATTAAAACCTGCAATAAAAAAATCTTTAGTAAATAAAACCTTATGTAGGTATAATAAGTAATCTTATGTAAAAAAAAACAAAACAACAACAAATCTTTTTGAACTTCGAACATCGTCTATCCTTTTTACTCCTTTTTTTTCTCTTACGCGCCAGTAATAAGGAAGGAGGTGGTATAAACAACATTCTGCCTTGAACTTTATGATCGCAAACGCAACCTTAGTTTTAGCTATCGTGTTTGAACAAGAACATCATACGCGGTAATAATATTGGTATTAGCGTCATTACTTATTTTGCTGTAAGTACCAATTACCTATGCAGTACAGTATTTACTCGTACGTAACAAACAAATAAAGCCTTGTATACTTATCTAAATCAGTAAGTTAGTAAGTAGGTACTTATATATAAAGGCAATCTTACATTAATGGTAAACCGTTTAGTAATTGTAACACTTTCTTAGATAACGATATTATAAATGCAAAAATATGTACTCAACCACACACACAAAACGGCTGAACGGCTTTGGATGTAATTTGACACAGAAATAGAATAAAGTCTGGAATAGCACATAGGCTACTTTTATCTCGGAAAAAACACTGTTCCAGTGGGACAGTAAGTACGAGCGAAGCCACGGGTAAAAACTAGTACCTGCTTTATAATTATGTATGTTACATACATAAAATGTTGTATATAGATAGGTATATATAATAGCTACATAGAAAAATGAACACAAACCGTGGAAACAAGAACAAAATGTAACTAACTACTGTTATGATATCATTGTTTTATTATTCTAACCAGTAACCATTTAACCAGGTTATAGTTAGGCAGCTATCGAGTGCAATCTATAATATTATAATATAATATTAAACATCAGGCCTTTTCCCTGAAGTGGTAGGCAGAGGAGTATAAAAACCACGTTTTACCAGTATGTTATTGAGGATAAGATTATTACTATAAACACAGAATACTTAATAGTAAAGCCATTACAATACCCCCAAATATAAGTACTGCCGCATAATTTTCTAATACAAAATTCCAATAACCCTTTCCCGCACCGGTAAGCGAACTTTGTACCGCAGAATTCACGAGGTAGTTAATAAAAAAGAAGGTACTTAAACAATCTGCTTTAAATAAATATTAAATTCAAATACAAAGACTAGCTAATTTGGAAAAGCAGGTTAAAGTTTTACAAAAGCTTTCATCTTGTCACTTTGAAAAACTTTTTTACGCTACAGACGCGCTGCGCAACGCTGTGCTAAAATTGCCACTTTATTAATTAAGAGTTAGTAGCCTATTATGTAGATCATAATTCTTAATTTTTAATGGCTCAGGATCCAATTTTAATTATTAAATATCGTTTCACACATTAATTAATACTTACTTAACTGTAAATAAAACATAATAACCCCGCCAACGAGAACTGCTTAGCGCAGCTGCGGTGCGGCTCATTAATGGGTAGTTTAGGTAGTTACAAATTGATTTAATTAAAATAATAGTTAAATCCATATCATAAAAACCGCCAAAACCGCTTCTATTTGAAACACATATTGATGAGCTTTGGGCATTTGGCATAAATAAGGTAGGTAGGTACCTACTAGTAATACTGACTAGTTTTTGCGAAGCCAATAATATTAGATAAATAAATAAATAGGCATGGTTTCATTGCCAACGCATTATTAAAATATCATAAAATTATATTTCCAGGAAGGTAGGTATTCCGTTTAAGAAGGTTACAATAAGAATAAGAAAATCTTTTCAGGTATGTAGGAATGCATTTTGTAATCATGAAGATCTACTTCTTGAGGTACTTAATTGTTATATAATTGCTGAAAATCCACCGAAAGTGATTTGTTCTTCGTTTAGCCCGCTGGGTTATGTCCAACATAAAAAATCTTAGAGCGTTCCAAAAAATATGTTTCCTTCGTCCAAAAATATATTTTTATTGGTTTTTTCCCGTTTTGTCGTATTTTATATTACTTAAAAAATAATAGGTAACCCATATTTTTTGTAAATACCAAACTTACTTTTTTGTACAATCAGCATAAAGGGTTACTTATTATTAAACTAGCTTTTGACCGCGACTTCGTACGTTAGGAATTTAGAATAAAGTAGGTATCTAATATATTTTTATTTTTACATACACAGTCGAGATTAATATATACCTACCTACCAATATTTTGAACAAGAATAGGTCGATAATAAGACTTAAGTTCTATGTGATGATTTAATGTTGCTAATTATACATGAGTACCCAATAAAATGGACTTGAAACTGGTTTACCTACCAGTGACCATTTTGTTCTTTAATATAAAATATTGTTTAAATATTTAAAAAAAACAATCAACACCTACACTCTACAATAACAATTAAAATAGCTATCCTTGAGTATAACATGTACCTATAATTATAATTATTTACGTTTAAGTACAGCAGTTATTTTAATAACTTTAAAAACATCATACGGCTAAAGTCTACCTACCTACACCGTTCAGCAAAACAAGGCTGAATGAAAATAAAGGGAGGTTAATGTCAAACAGTAGGTAATAGAAACGGATCCAATAAAAAAGTTATCGTACACGTTAAGTGTCTAGTCTACGGTCAGTGATCCTATATCTGACGAACACAGACCACTCGAAGCAGTTTACGCTCGTTGAATCGCAGAATAATTAACTTTTGAGCCAACGAAATCAATTTCCGTCGCGGTACCCTTTACTTACGGAGTTGCGGCAGTAAAATAGAAACACTGTCTTACAAATTTAATATTGGACTTTGTGAATCTAAGCTTAAAGATTATAGCTCTGTACAATCGTTGGTAAACTACCTTTAGGTAGGTACAGCAACAAGACTCGATGTTTCATAAATACTTTTATTCGTAAACAATACTAACCTGTCTATAAGCGTGACTAGTTGAATCGCTTAACATAAAAACAGTTTTTTTTTTCTATTAGAACCTACAGTCAATGATTAATTTATTTTTATAAATAGATATCGCCGAAAAAAAGCTGCTACGAAAACCTGATATTGAATCAAGGAAGCCTCCGTTAGGTGTAACACCTTTTATGAACAAGTAAACCCGCCTGTATATAGCCTTAATCACGTTAATTATAATTTGAAAATATTATTCATAACAAAAATTGCTCTAGGTATATGACCAGTATGAATCAGTAGGTATTATTACAAACATATCAATTAAAATCGATAACGTTATTGCCTGGCAAGTCGCGTGTTCATTTGTACATTTTTTATGGATTATAACGCCAAACAAATTGGTCATATACATTTATAGGTACCACTTCTTTACATAAGTGACAAAGTTCTAGCTGACAGGTAAATAATTGGTACTCACGTCATAGCTCCACGTGCACGAGACCCCCGCGAACTTGGCGACACAGCGGCCAAGCTCTACATCCTCGTGAGTGGTGTAAAGGTGCTTCAGGCAGTACTTGACATGAGGTGCCACCCTCTTCAGCGTCTCCCTTGAGAACAGTACACCGGGTCCTCCCATACAGAAGTTCTCATTGTAATCCAAAGCCAAGGCATCTCTCTCATCACTTGTGCCTCTTCCAGCCTGACCGATAAACTGAGGTTTCCTGCTGTCCACGGACCGCAGGAACTCTTCCAACTTATCACCTCTCACGTACACGTCGTCGTCAGCGCGCATGAACCACTCGAACTTGTCTCCGTATTTCTCATACATATACAGTAACATCAAAAAAGACTTCTTTTGAGGAGGATAACTATCGTCCACATTACGCAAAGGAACTAATGGCAAACCTGGTGCACGAGACACTTCAGAACTAAAAAACGCAATCCGTCCAGGCAAGTCCTGGCTCCAAGTTTCATACACTGCTTTCGCACGAGAACCTAAATATTGTTCAGCTGTCATAACACCTACAAACACTAAAGTTCTGTTCGAATTGTGAACAGTCTCGTTTGGCAATAAGCCTATAAGGGATAAAGGGTCTGGTTCGACGTACGATCTCGCCGATTCCGGACATGATTCTATGGTCGTTCTTGACGAAGTCCTTAAACACAACTTGAGGAATATCCCGAAGGTGACGCCGAGCGTGACACCCGCCGCGAGATGCATCCACCTGCTCCTCCGAGGCATCGTGCTAACACTGCGGAGTCAATACAAGCACCCACGTTTACCCGGCGTCCACATGTGTGCATTCCAAGAATAACCTTTTTATCCCTTTTTTGTAGCGGCCGGGAGGGGTAGACATTAGCGGGCGGCTTTTTTGTTCGGTTTTCGCTCCCATCGGTTGGAGAGCGATCACATGGCCGCGCGATGCAGGCGAAATGTCGCGCACGAATTCGAACCGTATCACACTATCACCGGCCTAAATATCGGTTTCGCAGATGTTATCGGCGCAGTGCGAGTGCGGCGAGCGCGATGAACGCGGCGAGGCGCGGCGCGTATAGAAATGCGACCCGTTCATGTTACGTTATACGGCGAGCTAATCGTATCGCGCGTGGGAACAGTTCGACTCGTGCGCCGCCCGCCAACCAAGTCAACCAACTGGACCGTTCCAAAACAAAACTCAAGCAGCGGTAATTCCGAGTGTCCGTATTTCTGGCCGCGTCTCTTTTGCGCGCGCTAATTCGCTGTATCTGCGTCTCACTTAGAGTGAACTTGCCCCATTCATCGCTGCATGTCTGGCCGGTGATGACAATAGACAATGCGGTGGTCGCCCATTGTCTGCTGGGTCACCGGCTCGCGGAAACTACATTTTATGACCTATTTGCGAGAGTCCGGGAACTACGCCAGACTGAGGAAGCTGAGTTCCTTTACCTGAATGTGCTATTACAAATTCACTCAACAACTATGTTGTAATTCATTTGTATTCAAGAACGCCCTCGTTACAACCATATCAAATGTCGGTGATTTAGTTTTTAAGTGGAATAAATTACTAGGTTCTTTATATTGTACTTAATATTATTTATTTTTTACTGAACTAATAAATTACTAAATCTTCTAATTTAAAGTTATATTATACGATGTTGATTCTGCGTTCTTGAGTGTAACTTTTAAGCTAACTGTTACTTAATTATGGTAACCTACTTTGCTTTTTTATAGTAGATATGCATCCGAATTATAAATAGGAAGCTACAGAATCTATCAAAAAATATCTAAACTGAATACTCCAATATTAGGTAGGTAAATAGATACCTACTTATCTACGTAGAAATTTCAAACTATAGATATAGTAATAAATATACTACCTACAGAATTTAAACGAACGCATGCGTACACTCATCAATCAGGCTCTTGGCATTGACCTATTACGCAAAATGAAACAGAATAACCAAAATTCCGCTTCATTATCTCGACCTTATCACAAGGTGATACGAATCATTTTCCAAGTGTGCATAAGACTAAGTAAATAAATTAAGAACAGATGTGTTATTGACGCATATGCACATAATTTCCATGGTATGGCTCCTATCAGTCGGCACCACCGTCTGTAAAAAGAAACCTCGTTTTTTGCTCGTTCGCTACGGTTGCAGGAAGTCTCAAAGAGTTCGCAAGCGAACTACTTTAATTAAATAACTTGTGTGAACGAGACGGATGTTGAACTCAACTTCTGTTTTTACAATGGACAATGGTCATCGTATTTGGCAGTCTAGCTACTTTTTTGTTGCGTTAGCAAAATGAATGATTAACGTGGACGGAAAAAAGGTCGCCATTCTGTTTGTTCTTTTACCTACGCCCGCAACTAAATATTTAAATACGAATTAATTAATCTAACTAAAATTCTATTTGTAATTCATATTTATCTTTGTTTTAATTTGATTTTTGATATCTTCATTCCCAAATTATGATATTTTATAAATTAATAGGGGTCGTCCGCGACTTCGTCCGCGTAGTAATTTGGAACGTACATTTCGCTCCGCTCCTATTGATCATACCGTGATGTTATATAGCCTATAGTCTTCCTGGATAAATGCACCATTCAACAAAAAAAGTTTTTTTCTAATCGATCTAGTACTTTCTGAGATTAGCGCGTTCAACCAAACAAACAAACTCTTCAGATTTATAATTAAATATATGTAGATGTAAAGTGACAGTCGCGTACTTAGGTTCCTCTCATTTACCTCAATCTTACAGGCTGTTGAATCGTTAAGTACTTAGGCTATTTTAATGTAACTTTTATAATAAGGATGTATGACAACTTACTAGTGCCGCAAAAGCTGAACAGCCGCATTACCTTTTTTAGGCGTGTCGGTCCACTTACTGGCGAACGGTCTCATGAGAGAATTAGGTTGTGGCAAAATAGTGTGGCCTTACCTATCCCATTCGTACCACCTTCTGAAAATCTCCCACCTGGACATGAGTTGCTTTGGCTGGCCTGAAAATCTATGAACAGACTTCGGACTAAGGTTGGTCGAAGTAAAGAGAACCTGCCCAGGGATATATATTTAGACGATTTCAACCTGGAGTGCATTTGTGGTGCTGTTCCACAAACTATGTGACACTGCGTGTTCTGACACCTGCACGTTGGGGAAGCTTAGCTAAATAAGTATAACTAAACAATAGTGTTATCCGTGTGGTGACGGATTAAGAATACAAATGTCACCACCCCCTTCTATCCCGAGGGTGTCGTAAGAGTCGACTAAGGGAGTAAGTCTAGCAGACAATATCCACCGGAAGAGAGGAAAAACTCGAAATAAAACCCGTCTGGCCAGCGTTGTATAGTAGGCTAATATCCCTCAAATGTTTGGAGGAGACCCGTGCCCAGCAGTGGGACGTTTATGGGTTGAGATGATGAAACAATAGTGAACATCACTACTTAGGCTGAGATGATAATCATGACGACGATGAATAGGTATTGAAAGAATAGACAGCAGGTAACTGGAGCGCCTATTTATTATTTCGTGCAGTAAGTAGGTGATTACCTAGGTAAATATTCCTTGTAAAATTCTGCATAGTAGGTAGGTATCTGATAGTAAGGGAGCATTGACTAAAGGATTATAACCGAGCAGTGAGCAGTCAAGCATCAAAATTACAAAATTAAATTCACAAAAAAAAAAATCTCACCATGATATTAGTTTTTGCTTCTTTATATTCTGTCCGACACTAGGATGCACTGTTGCGAATGCCGTTACATTCCTAGAAATTACCCACACTAATACACAGATTTAGAGCTAGTGAGCTGTCGCTAGCAGTAGGACATGTGTATACCGCTAGCGTCAAGCTACGAGAACCTCGCATCGCATTGAGCTGACTGAAAAAGGCTACGAATACGATGACCGAAGGCGTATCGGAAAATAATGAAAACGGGAGTCACTCGTATTGTTTGAATTCCAACAATTCCACAAATTGTATCGTGAGATATCAAGGCGTTTGGTCGAGTAATCTCACGATCCTAACGCTGGCCTTTACTTGGGTCAACGTATTAGCCTTGCAATCCAGCGTGGAAATGTGGCCAGTGTTTTGGGCACCTTTCCTCAGAACTGCGATCTCAATCAGATATTTTATTTATAGGTTAATACCTTTAAATACAATAACTGATTGTTTGTAAATAGGTTAGGTAAGGTTACTTTAATTTTTATAACTATTCATGTACCTACCTAAATATCATGAAATAAATTAATATTACCACAAAAAAAAATTCCTTATTCATTAAACTCTGTTTGGTAATCTTTGTCCCGAAACTGATAAAAATGTACTTACGATCATTTCATTTGTAAGTTGTTTTGTCTGCCTTATTCATTCCGTGGCATACCTAGGTTTGTGCGTTTGCGGCATGTGTATGTTTGCGGTGCTTATGTCTTGGGTTCGTTATCCTGGTCAGGCAGTGTTATTGGAAAATTCTTAATCTAAGTAACAACGGTCGGTTTTACACCTGCTGTTTAGATTACGGTGCCAGCAGACTATGAGGGTTAGGCAATAGAGTGCATCTATGTTTGCGCAAACACTTGTGTATTTTTATTTATTGGAATTGTTTATAACGTAAACGAAACCAGGTATTTACTAATAATGTATTATTTATCATTGTACCGTTTCAAAATATCAGTTCCCGCCAGCATTAGGACAAGTTCCCTACCTAGACATAGCCCCACAATGTTATGATATGATGAACCTCCAAAACGAATCTAAAATAGGCAAATATCCATAAACATTTTTGTTTTAATGTGCGTAGGTACATTGGTGCCCACATCAATATATGATGTAAGTAGATAGTTTGATAGTTTAGGTTTGTACACTGATTTGAAAAAATAGTATAATTTACTGTTAGATTTAAAACATTTTGTTGATTTCACTTAAGGCTTGGGATATCGCCAACGACCTTGAGCATTTGGGCGAAGCAAACACGACTAATTCTCTAGGCGAGCGCGGGGATACAAACAGATGTATACTCTTTTAATGAACGTCTTGTTAATTTTTAATAAATTAAAATTCAAACTTATTTTAAATATAACATTACCAAATTATAGGTGTGTTTTCTTCAAATATTGTTTTTTTTTTCGTATTATTTGTCAATGTAATTTGTTTGTGTATTTGTAAGTCATAAAGTAGTTACATCTAAATAATTTGGTGCTGATTCGATGTTTTTTTTATAAACTATTTAGAATTAATATATAATTTGTCACAAAACCATAATTATTATGAAACACAGCTTGTACCTACATTAATACTGTATTTTTTGGCAGTCATTTGTCTGTAAATGCCAACAAAAAATGGTTTAATTCACACCTCTTTTTCATCATTTTTTGAGAGAGGAGCCTTAAGACCTGATTTGAAAATAGGCGCTGCAGCATAAAATGCCGCAGCACAAAGCTGACATTGGGACCTTATTCCGACATCACACGGGATAAATTAATCGTTAAGTGTGTTTTTGACTTTTGTGCATAATTATTGTTTATTTTTTACCTCTATCTTTATGTCCTGTGTATGTTCTTTTTATTATTTTTTTTTTTTTTTATACTACCAAGGTGACAAACAAGCATACGGCCCGCCTGATGGTAAGCAGTTACCGTAGCCTATGGACGTTTGCAACACCAGGGGTGTCACTCACGCGTTGCCGACCCTTTAAAAACCTTATAACTCCTTTCTTGAAGAACCCCATGCTATAGTCTCTTGGGAAAACCTCGGCAGGGAGCTCATTCCACAGCCTAATCGTACGTGGTAAGAAATTCCTCTGGAATCTTACAGTACGGCAAGTTTGAGGTGCAAGGATGTGAGGATGAACTCCCTGTCGGTGGCGAGAGGTGCGTTGATTTATTTTATTTTTCTTTCTTTCTTTCTTTATATAAATAAAACAAGTAAATAAAAATAACAATTTTTATTTATACATTTCGTTTGTGAAGCTGTAATGTATAAAATATCCACCCACACTACCGAAGCGTTCACTTACAATTTACTACTGTAACGTTCATTTATACTACAAATAAATAGAAAAACATTATTTAAACACCTCCTTAGTAATTGGATATATTAATCACTCATTTTATATATATACTAGAGTATTTTTATTATCTACAGATACAAAAATAATATATTAAAAGCTTTGTGTAAGCAAGCGTTGTGTTTTTATACAAAATTATCAAATTACAAAATATCCGCTAATATCGACCTCTCGTGAGATATGAATCAAAGTCAATAACAAAACAATAAGTATAGAACTAAAGCGAGATATGGAAAACATTTTTTTTTATACTACTTGGGTGGCAAACAAGCATACGGCCCGCCGGATGTTAAGCAGTACTTGCAATACCAGTGGTAGATATCACTTGCGTGTAGCCAATCCATTTTTTTACACCAGGGCTTTAAGAACGATGCATTTTATTAATATTGTAATTTATTTAACTCATTTAAGTCACATAGTACCTAACTCATGAAAATCAACAAGATTTTTTTTTCTTTTAAAAAAGACAACTCCCGCACTAGAGAACAAGCTCTGAGTCGCAGGGAACTTTACCAACATACAATTAATGGACACAAATTACATCCAAACTCGGAACAATTCTTTGTGGGTCACACAAAGTTTTGTCCTGTGTAGGAATCGAACCCACAACCTTGTGCACAGCAGGCGCATACTGCGGCCACTGACGACCAAGGCAGTAATTCAGAAAACGACAGTGGCCTAAACCATCATTAAAAGAAAAGAAAACTGACACCAAACTTAAAATGGCCGACGCAAATTCAATGCTCTAGGCAGGTCTGTCTTAACCCAAGCTCCTACCTACTCAGAGCATAGAGTCTATAAACACATACAGATTTCAGGGCCTTTTAGAAAGCCATGGTCCTAAAAACATGCTCCAGTATAGGTACTTATAGTTAAAACTAAACTCTAGAATATTATCACGAGTCTGAAAGAATGTTGTACAAAAACACAGCGCATATAAGTATGTACCTTAAAAAGGTGTGCCGAGAGTATAAAATAAAAAAAATATATCTTAAACATTGACTAACGATGAATGTACTGACCAACAGAGTGGAAAACAATAGGTAGGTACTCATTTTTTTCAATACAACGACTGGGGTCGGGTCTCCCTCTACATTTGCGCCAGAGAACTCTGTTCTCGGATTTCTGAAATGTAAGTTTATCCTGGTCCATCTCTTTCTTAATATTGTTCTACCAAGTAGCGGGTGGTATGCCTCTACCTCTGGGCTACATTGGCTTTCCTTGCGAAAAGATGACACTGCACTCGCGACCATAGATATGATAAATTATACAATTAATTATTTTAAAAACTCGCAATAAGGATGCCAATGTATTGGTGAATATATTGAACTTATTTCGCGAAATAACCTACTTACATTTTACAAATTTCATTCGTGTATTAAAAAAAATTATGACGATCTAATGAGTCATTAATCATCAGTCATCAATCATTAAATCGTCAATAGACAATCCTGTTAATGAGTGCACCAGACTGTTTACCCACAGAAATAATTGGCGAGACATCGTAAGGCGAGCTACATCAGCCTCTTCCACGTGGAACAATCATCATTATCAATGACCACGAACGCTTTGAATACGGTGCGAATAAACGCTTTATAAGGCAAATATAAAAAGATTCAAGTTAAAACTAATATGTATAATAAAGCATTTCATATATTATCTGTGATCCACTCTGCCTGTCTGTACCGTTCTTAAAATTCACATTCACTAAACAATTCTGATAATGACCAGCAAATTACAAGACTCGTCAGAATTATTGAAATATGGACTACAGACTGATTGCAATTATGAGGGAATTATAAAAAATATAATAACAAAATTGCACATAAGTGTATTTACAATATAAACAATAATAATATAATCATCTACGTTGCCGTATAGAAAGTGCCCGCGATCACATTCCCAACAAATTCAGCCTATCCTTTTTCCAGAATCTTCTTTTTGTACATACAGCATAAAAAAACTTGTGAAAACTTGACAAGCACTTTTTCTACAGCCACAATACAGAGTGATTATATACTCAGAGTGTGAGAGTGCTTTATAGACTCGAATCAAAATAAAAGGCGGAGAGCCGGAGGAAGGCATACAGTAGGCAGCAGGGCGCTTATGTTAATCGTTATAAAATTACATTTACTTTATTTAGAAAATCTGCGTAATAATACACATATATTATAAAAACCAAGCGGTCGTAGCCGAGTGGGAAAGTAACCGACTTGCACGCAAGTGGTGTGAGGTCGATCCCCGGTGGCATTACTAATGTAAATTTCACTTTGAGGAGTTTATATATACTAATCTTTTAGCATTTGCTAACGGTGAAGAAAAACATCGTGAGGAAACACATTCCCCACATCCCACCTAACCCAACATGTCTTTAAAGAAATTCTAAAGGCATGTCTGATTCACCAACTCGCATTAGGGCCAGCGTGTGTTGTGAATTAAGGCCTAAACCGTCTCTTTCTCTGTTGATAGAGGAGAAGAGACCCGCAGCAGTGGGCTGCTGGGCACGGGTCTCTACCCCTCTATCAACACATATAATATACAGACCAAAAGGCAAGATGAACATATAAGTAGGTACAAAAGAAATATTTGATAGGCACACGACAAAATATTATCATACAATCTTATACAACACATACACTCATAAATGCATTGATTTTGTAACGTTACTTTTAATTGTTATGTTCAGATAAGGGTGGGATCAGCTACATGTATCAGTAATGCCACCTATGACATTACGATGTAAGAAATTCTTAAAAGGAAAAAAATAGCTGCCCAAATAGGTATATTTAAAAATTTTTGACACTGTGGAAATAAGTGGACTGAATGTGAGTGAGTGAACGGTTTAAATTTTTTTTTAACATTTAGGACTAAATAAAAAAGGTGGACAAGGTCATCTTAAGACCGAATGCAATGGAAATCCATTGAGGATTCTTTCAGAATAACTCATCGCTGAGACGATAATTCATTCATTGCAGTAAGTACAGTACAAATATTTCGGACAAAAACTAATGAGATATTTTGTAGAATTGTTTTTTGTCTATTACATGTTAAAATTGGGACGAATTCATTCAAGTTAGAGCACTACAGAGCAGCCTACAGAAAACTGCATCAAGTAATACTACAGTACCTACTCGCCAGACGGCCAGAGAACTTGCTTATTCAAAGGAAAACTATATACACTTGCATAAGATAATCATCCAATTTCCATTTCAATATTCCACAGTAAATTACTTGTTTTCGCAGTTGAACACACCCTTAACTTCAAATACCTTTACAATATATAAACTGAGATGGTTCGATACCTTATTAATTTATAGATAAACATAATTGTTGTAGGAAGTTGTTAAAAACATAACAACTGATTAAATCGATCACGGAACACTATAATATAACTAGTACCTACGATCAAAAGATACAATGTTCCCAGTACTTAGATTGACATAGTTAAAAGGTTCTTGATGCATACTCGATAAGGAAAAACTACATGTAATACGTTTTAGGAAGTAATATTTTCAATGATACGAACTATCGGATATAGTATTTCCTCAATAAAACTATGGAGAGTCAGATTTTAAACATTTGAGTGGCTCGTTTCTGTAGAAACGTGAAAATATTGTGTGGAAAATAAAATATTTAAATTCAACAATTTTTTTAAATGCAACGGTAATCCGAAGCGAAGCAATTTTTCATATTATGTGTCGCTTTCTTTAAAAAAGTACCTACGCGTAGTTTTCCTTAAAAACAACGTGACGATGTTCACAAAAATATCGCAAACTCAGCCTTTACTTCGAAAATACGACGCTCCGCTTCTATAGATAGGTATTTTAATTATTCTTACTTGGAAAAAGCGTGCAACTAGTTAAATTAAGAGTATTTCACGAAAGCACTATCCAAAGAATACAACTAACTTTGATTTCGTATACAATTTAAAACATATTTTTATAAAAGCACTAGTTCCCTCCCTCGGGGTCCCTTAGGGGACATCTTTAACGAAACTTTCTTTTCTTCAAAGATGCAATTATAACTCGACTCGTATTGCCGATGTAGAAACACTCGCAGCAGTATTTGTACAGAATATAATCATAAAAGTCTAAATCACATTTGTCATTCACAAAACAGTAATTATAATTTAAAACACTCACTCTTTGTAACAAAAGTATAGCGACTTAGAACTATTTAAAATAAATAAATAAATATTTTATATTCGTAAAAGCGTTGGCATGTTTCAATCTGTATTATTAAAGGATTATTTACACCGTGTAAGTTTTATAAAGCTAATTTCATGCCATTATAATCTTACTCGCCTAATAAAAAGGGGTGCCTAATCATAAAAGCAGAACGGAGACTTGCAAAAAGTATATAGCGTACTTAACTTTTAACATCTTATGGAAAAGTAAATCTGATCATATTCAACATATACTAAAGTAGCATTCGGATTCTAACGAACGTGTTCTTTCTAGAATATTATGTGTGATAATATTTGCATTACAATATCGAATAAAAATATTTGATGTGCTGCGTCACAAACCACGAATACAATACTTTGAATACTACCCGCATACGCCTCGAATACGCATGTATGGCCTAAACGTATGGTATGTATGGTCACGCAAACGTGCACAGTTTTGGGCCAAACAATTAGTTGCACAGTTGAATAAATGTCACGACTATAGAATCCGCATACTATTATTTTACATCAATAATATGTACAAGCAATTTAGGTACCTATGTCTTTAACACAAGAATCGCTGACGTTCAGGGGGTAACTATATCCTAAGGCCGGTTACAGTGCTCATACGACCGTCAGTTTGTGTCATTCAGTGCTCTCCTGACCACGAGACAGATCGGTTCAGTATGAAATCACTCTTTAATGACGATTATATCTACTGATATTCGTACAGTTTCGGCCCACCAATCGGTGCAGCACTGAACGCGTTCATTTGTTTCCATCGCGCGAATGATGGCACGCATGCGCAGTATGCGCACGCGCTCGGCCGACGGTCCTCGTACGCGGTGCATACCAATACACGCGTGCGTACGGTCGTTTTTCATATAAATGACAAGCGCGACTGAAATACTTACTGACTGTCGGTGGAGTACTGTTACCGGTCTAAGGATGATCATATATTTTAATGAATCCTTCTAAATAATGTTCCAAGTATTTCTACGTAATTTTACACCTTTTTATGACGTTTATTTTGAGTCATCATACATTATTGACATGATATTCGAAGATATCCTCACGAGTTATTGAAAATAGTAATTAAAAAATGTGGTAACACTTTACACTATGAATAATTCCTATTTGACATATCTGCTGTCAGTAAATAAGTATGTGGCTAGGTACTATTACTATCGATCTATTAGCATCCTACCTGTCTATTTAGGGCGCTTTCCAATGAGTGGTTTTGTGCCTCAATTTTAAGAAACGCAGAGGCAACAGCGTTGCACCTGAACATTATTTTTTCACTAAGATTCTTCTATTCTCGTAGCATATATTGTGTCAAGCATACCTAACTGTTTTCCACATAACATAACATTTCAGAAATACATAGTACGAGCCGCGACTGCAATATCTCAGGCAGTGACAAACGTTCCAAAACAACTGATTTAAAAGCAAAAGATTTAAATAATAACATTTATTTTCATCGATTCTTTTCGCCATTTTCTTCAGCCAGAACCTGACACAGAATAACAAGAGCATCTTGTTTCTCCAGATTATAATCCTTGTTCGAGTCCTATACGTATATATTACATGTTGTTACGCTGTTACGAGACCAGTTCGTCCAGGGCTTGGTCCCTGTTGAACTGGTGTTTGACCAGCGCTGCTGACACTTTGTCTTCCATGAAGCCCAGGTCCATTAGTTCACCGACTATTAGTAGACATTCGATCACCTGTAATATTATAAAAAGTATTGTTAGTCAATTTCGTTTCTTATATTTTTATCTGTCGTATTCGTTCAGGTACTCGAGGAATTCAACATCACAAAGCGATTATCTACAATTTGCAAAGAGCTCAGCTTTTTCGGACATATTAAACGTTCACATAAAGCATAGTCTGAAAAAGCTCTTTATTCTGGGCCAAATTGAAGGTAAACTGGCTCAAGGCAAAGCTCCGACGAGATTGTCTGACGTCATCAAGTAGACTGTCGGAGGCATAATAATATACTATGCGGTCCACACTTCGAAAGACCGCATAGCTTCACGACGCGTCGTATGTAGTCGCGATCCTCAGCAGTGAGGGAACGAGACGGTGATGATGATAATTCCTTCAGTTGTGTCACTTTTATACAAAGCGCATTCATACAATATATTTATAGATTAAAACTATTTAAAATCACATCAGTATTCTCGCAGTACACAGCTGGACATAGTCCAAGTGGATAACGTATGTCTAAACTTTTTGATGTCGTTAACGGTTAACAAAAAAACAATTACATACATTAAACTAGAATAAATGCAACGGTGACAAAAATAAATGTCACGGTTTTATTACCGCACAATCGGTGACAATGACGATGACCAACCGTTAAAAGAACTGTACGGCATTATTAACTATGAGAGGTAAGGCATCATCCAAGAAAGCAAGCACTACTGGGGAAGGAGCTTACAGAAGACTTATAGAAGTTTTATCAAAATCCGTCCAGCAGTTTTTGCACAAAGGAATAACAAACATCGATCTTCATAAATTATAATTTTAGTTGGATTTTATGCACTGGCATAGGCTAATTTAATAAAGACAAAAGTTCAAATTCACAAGTAATGTGATAATGTCTTTCGAGTAAATATTGTTATCTAAAATCCAAATAGCGCTACAATCAGGTTTTATGACGTAACGAGAGGTCGTAGCTCTGCGCTCTGTCACCAGTTAATTATATTAAAGGCCTACATGGATAAAGTTACTGTGAAATTAGACTTTATACCTCAGGAATAAGGTTTATATTGTCATGACAGTTTTAGGTGAAAGTATTTGACGTAAATATAATCTTATTCTTTTCTTTTAATTAGTACAGTCCAGTTAATGTTTGTTAATAAAAAATAAAGATTTTATTTTTAAATGCAAATAAGGGCATAGAATATTCTATGTTATAAATGAGCAACGAATAATACGGAAAAATTAAGTAAAAAGGGAATCAGCAGTAATTAAAGTTTGGAAATGTACAGCACTGAAACAGCATTTTGTTTAAACATTTAAAGCAATGTGGTAAAAATCGAGCCCAGAGCAGGATTCGAACCAACGCGCGCAGCTTCGCCTACCGGATTCTGGGCCTAGTGCTACTACCAATTGTGTCATCCGAGCTCCTACTCCTGAGTTCGAATTTATCAAAAACGACAAATTAATACACAGAGTGTTTATAAAGGACACGCCACTTTTTATGCCTACCACTACTACTCAGTTTCTATAAATTGTTTTTCTATATCTCAAGTGATCACCTATAATAACAATCATTTGTTTATTGAGATAAAAACGAACAAAGTCAATTACAATTATCTCACATAAATAAATAATAAATGTGAAACAATAAGAATATCAATAAAGTACAATGTCAAAATGTCAATAGTAGCATTTATAATAAATAATAATAGTGAAGCTTGTTAACATAAATATATCTTTCTTTCATCTATCCCATTGATCAGTTAGATTTTCACAATATGGCAAAAATCAATTATTCGTTTTTTAAATAATATCTTCATTTCATAAATAATATTTTCCATTGTCTTATATAGATAGAGAAATGGTCTTATGGGGATCTTAAGGGAGCTTTCAAGGAGTAATTGTGTTGTATATATCACTATTACTTCACACTGCACAGTTGGTTACCTCACCATTTACCACTGTGCGGTGTGTTGTGGGTTTGATCCCCACACGGTACAAAAATTTGTGTTACCCATTAATTGTTGTCCCGAGTTTGGATGCACAGGAATTGATCTCTTGTGCACGCATTGTTTTTGAAGAAAAAAAATATACTAGCAAGACCATCATGAACCTTTGCCTAACGAAACAACCCGACACCCTATGATTTTTTGTTTTAATATCACCTAAGAAAAAAATACTGTCAAAGAAAATATTACTCACCTTTTTATCATTATCACCTACAAGTGTACATACTCTAGCTACCCTGTCTAGTGGAAAACCCATTCCATGTATCTTCATACACATATCTTGTGCCTTAGGAGGTAATTTGTCAAACGGGTTTGGTAAATTCTCTGATATCCTTTTACTTAATCTACTTCCTCTCTTATCTCTTGCCGTTGAAGGTTGCGGTGGTGGTGGTGGCTGTGGAGTATTTTTAGGAGCTGGACTAGCGTTATATGACCTTTCATTCATCCTTAACTTTTCTAATTCTTCATTTAACTCTCTAACAATATCTGGAACACTCCGAGAACGAGATTTAATGGTATTTTGTGATGCTGCTAGTAGATTTTGATCTGCATTTTCATTTAGTACATGTGTATTATAATTTGGAGCATTTGCATTTGGTGGTGGATACTGAACGGGTACATGTGGATATTGATAATAGTATGTTTGTGGAATGTATGGAGAACCATTTGGTGCTGGACTGATGTCTGCAGATACTGGTAACTGACCACCATAGTAGGGTTCCACAGGTGGGTAAGGGTTCGATGGAACATAATATTGATAATTTGGTATATACATGTTGACGTTTTCAGCATCTGTTGGCATATAGTACCCATTAGACATTGGGTAGTGTTGTGGTGAATTATACATCATACTTGGGCCCTGAATAGGTTGTTCTAAGTATGTATTTGGTACATAAGAGGTACCTTCTAACTGGGCTTGGGAAGCACAGTTTGGTATAGCATAACCTTGATCTATTATATAAGGAGTCTGCGGCTGCTGGGGACAGCTTGTAGCAGATTCTTTTTCACTTTGCAACACTTGGGCCAACAACTCCATGTCATTTATAGTCTTCAGTTCAACATTATCGAACGGGCTAGACGTATCATTCTCAAAGTCTCTAAATGTCAATGTATCTATGTTTTGGTTATGTGACATTTTAGTAATCTTGTTATTTAACTTCAAATTTTGTAAAGGATCTGGGTCATCAAGCAAACTGCTTTCTGGGTAATGTGCCTTCACCTGTATGGGCTGGAGTATATTTAATTGAGTCTCTGTTGCAACACTAGTTGAAGGAATATGGATGTTAGTAGAGACATCAACATTATCTGGCATATTTTCTAAATTAGTGGGGTTATCACAGTTTTTATCAAGTTTGTCATCAGAAGATAGTGTGGTTATCTCGTCAGTGCTGGGGTATGACACCTCAGACACACTCAGCTGCTTCAAGCGGTCCTCCTCCTCGGCCACAGCTATCGCGTCAAGTCTTTTCTGTTCCGCCTCTTGCAGCAGCTGTAGACGGTGTCGCCTTTCATTTTTCTTCGTCTCTTTCGCATTTCTAAGCTCTTTGAGTTTAGCAAGTACGTTCCTTTCAAACGTACACGAATAATTGACAGCGTTAGCGCTATCTACAACTTGCTGAGCTCTACTGATACATTCATTTACAGTATAAGGTAAATCGATTCTCGTGTGTCGTTTATAATTTTCCGATATTTTGACGGGCACATCGTCCATAAAATCACTGAAATGTGACATATCAACGCACTGTATGGCTGAGATAATTAGAATTAACAAACAATGAGAAAGCAAAGTTTGTTTTTTTTAGCACTTTTAAGGTTACATAGTCCTCATTCAACGTCATCACTTGCTAATTCTTATTAAGATAAGGAAAATGAATGCACAGATTTCGAAATGTTTTCCATGACCACTGAAAAGATTTTTCAAGTAATAGTTCAATTAATATTGTCTGTAATTCTATTATTTTTACGTGTGTTTGGCAGATCTAATGACATAAGTCAAAGTCAAAAAGCTTGTGTATGGTTATAACAAATCACAGTAATGTTCAACAACAAAGATAGCGCTATAAAGTTTTGCTAGTAAAACAAAGAGAAAACTTTTAAATTGTTAACGTAATGCTTTGAGTTTGTCTTTTTTTTATACTGGAACGGCACTGCTGTCAATGTCACTTTACTCGTCATTCTTGCAAAGGTAAAAAAACGAATGAGAAAAATGTCATGTGCAAGGGTCATGTGACCTAAAATTAATTGATTATTTACTTTTCTTTTAAAAATATAAAAGTAAAAATTTAGGGAACACTTTACATTTCATAACACTGATTTTATTTAGTAATTATTAGTATTTTTATCACTGGCATATAATGGAACATAAAAATTTGAAGTAAAAAAAAATAAAATCACGTGTACTGTTTGACTGACTGCCATCAGATGTCGTTAGTGTTGCTCCCTAAAGTCATGGCGGATCTTTCTCATTAGATTTTACAGATTTGCCATAATTTGTGGGTAGATTTATTATTACCGGCGTCGAAATAATTATAGCTTGATATATTCACATAGTGGGATGCTAGCGACACGCTGATATCGACACTAAGACCGGCCGGAAGCTATCGAACTGGAAGGAACGTCCCACTGACGAACGTCTCGAATTTCGGCGTAGTCAAGATAAATAGAATCACTCGATTTCGACGTCGCACCATACTCTAATTAATTTACTACGCCAGACGCCTAATATGACGCAATAGTCGCCCGCCACGCCGGACGCCATCAGATTTACGGTCGGAATACAGGTCGGTATGCAAAAAAAATATTGTCGAACTTAGCCGGCGAACCTCTGATCATAACCTGAACGCCGGCAGGGTATCAAGCGGGCATGAACGAAGGTGCACCGATGATGTACCACGGGAGCGGGGGCTTCGGAGGGCCGGGTCAGATGTTCATGATGGGAGGGCAGCCAGAACGGGCTGCGCGCCACTACCCGCTGGACGCACTGCAGACCCTCGGCGGTTCAACCGTCGGCCACGCCACCCCGCGTCGCTGGCAGCCGCGCCGCGACCGACATCCAAACCCTAAGAGTGCAGACAACACTGCTTTCGGCTATGACTCTGATGACTCCAGTCTCTCGAGCAACGCCTCGGGTTCCAACAAATCAGGAGAGAAAGGTTAGTTACTAATCCCAAATTATTTATCTTAGTGCATACTAAACAAAAATATACCTCGTAAAGATAAAACTTTAACTGCCAAATTATATCCTACCCTCGTTAATATTATAATAAGCAAGATGATGTTTGTAGATATTCTGGAAACTAACATAATTTTCAAATTCTTAACAGTTTTATGTCAGTGAACTCAATTTGTTTATACTTTCCTTAGTAGGTACTATTAAATGCACACCACAGTTCCACAGCCGAGATTGGTTAGAGTGCATCACAAAACCGTAGACAGTGCCAAGTGGTGTGCACCTTAAGAGTCTATTTACTTCAGTGGACCATGTTCCTAGTCCTGAACTATATTCAGTCCTTTAGCTCATTTTTCGTGTATTGTTAATAACGACCAAATCATGTGGCAATAGTTTGATATATTTTTGTTTTATCGGACTGGTGGTTCCCAAGGTTATTGTGCTTTGACAAATTGTTTTTAAACTATAATTCTGATTTTGGCACTATATTAATAGAAGAAAATATCTGCATTTTGAATTTAACATTCAATATTCTATTAAGGAGCGAAGCACTGGAAATCCTTGAGGGTGGCTTATGTCCAGCAATCAATGTGATGATGATGATATAAACCTAACTAACCTAGCTAGCGGTTTATTTATTTCAATTATATGGTTTGTTTTTATTTGTCTAGTATCATAGGTAGTCAGATTTTACTGTAGGTACCTATTTCTTATGTCAAAATTATAAACACTATCATGCATCAATAATATCACAAAATGAAACTATTATTTTCCTCATTAAAATGTATGTGGGTAGATGAACAATGTTTTTGAAACAGAAAATAATGTTCCATAACTGGTTAGCAATTAAAATCATAAATCATTTTATCTACACACCTGACAGAATTCATTGTTATTATTTCACAATATAGTGAAACTAATATTTTTAAGTTAGAGCTTCATTTTGTATTGAAAATATTCAAATAGAATAACATAATAGGAGTTATAAGGTTTCTAAAGGGTCGGCAACGCGCGAGTGATACCCCTGGTGTTGCAAGCGTCCATAGGCTACGGTAACTGCTTACCATCAGGCGGGCCGTATGCTTGTTTGCCTACTTGGTAGTATAAAAAAAAAAAAAAAATAGAATATTAATGCCCAATTTAGGATGCAGCACCACAGAAATATGTTACTAGACTAATATATACATACCTATTGTATGGGTAGTAGTAATATTCATCATCACGACCCATAAACATCCCACTGCGGGGCATGGGTCTCCTCTATATACTTGGAGGGATATTAGCCTACTATACCACGCTAACCAGACGGGTTGTTATAGGGTTTTATTTCGAGTTTTTCTTCTCTTGTAGTGGATATTGTCTCCATAACTTACTCCCTTAGTCGATTCTTACAACACCCTCGGTATGGAATGGGTTGGTGACATTTATATTTTTAAATAAATTAATATAATATAGCCATAAACAATGGACATATAAAAAAACAAAGCAGCATCTATGATTAGATACATGTTTTAATAACATTAACCCATTAATGTCCAATCACAGTTTTCTCTCCTATATGATAGGGTTGGGGGATTTTTTTTATTAGGTATTATTAATTTAGTTTTTTAAACATTTTGTTTTATAGGACGTATTTTATTTTTTAAAACAAATTCTAAAGGCATGCCTGATATACAAATTTGCATTAGGCCAGCATTGCAGCATGTGTGGATTATTACTTGGATAGTTAATATCTATAATGTTTTCACAATAAAACATCTATAGTGTCTACATTACTGTCTGCGAAAAGGTTAAGCTTTAAATCCCTCTCACCTCTCTTGGTTGAGAAAGGCACAGGTAACGCACCTGCGCCCAGCAGTAGAATAATATTACATAATATAGATAATTAGTTTCCGCCCGCAGCTTCGCCCGCGCGTACAATACCACAGTCTTAATTTTTTTCGGGATGAAGTAGCCCATGTGCTATTTCAGACTATGTTCTATATCTGTGCTAAATTTCACCCAGATCCGTTCAGACGTTTTGGCGTGATTGAGTAACAAACATTCATAAATCCATCCATCCAAACTTTCACATTTATACTCGTAATATTAGTAAATGCACATACCTACCTACTAATCTATTTATTGGTTGTTATTATTTTTGTGTTGTTGAATTTATTCTATAGTGGCAGTTCCTGAGTGTGAGTGACCTAGGTATAATGCCTCTACAAAGTAGAATGCTATTGTTATATCAAATATACCTACTCTAATTATTTCCTATAAAAATAACTAGCTTCTTTGGGCGGCTGCGCTCGCGGCGTTTTTTTTATATGCCCATGTCTCCCATGACCAACTTCGGTTAAATGTAAAACATTTTTGAAATAAGATTTGTAGGTAGTCCTCGTGATTAGTGTGTTTAACTTTTCAAACTCATATTATTAATTTCTATAAATATAAATCTACCCACTTCTGTTTATAGTAAATTGATTGTTTAAAATTCTTGAATGAATATTCATAATTTTGGTAAAAAAGCATTTATTTATTATCATAGTGAGATACAACATTGAGGAATAACAGATATCCTTGACAGAAAGTAGGACAGTAGTAATTAGAGGTAACACGTTTCTATTCACGTGGCTGTCATTTTATTTTTACATATTTCTCAATTTCCTAGTGCCGTCGCGCCTCACGAGTAGTTAACTTCGCGAACAAAAAAGTAATTGCGCAGTTTTCACAGCACGCGAATATAAATATACTATGATAGTCATGCAGAACTTCTGTTTACTCCATTTTATTTTTTGTTAAGTGTTTTTACGGCAATATTATCCATAGTTTTCGTGTATAAAAGTATACCTACTTTTCGTACAGCTAAAATAAAATCTCTAGACACGTTTTCTGTTGTTATATATTTAGATTTTTGGATCACGGGTGATGTCAGCGTTTTATGTTTTATTACGATAGCGTAAGGTGTAGTTTTCATTGTATAAAGTGTACTTAACGCAACGTTAAGTCTCTATATTAGATAACATTGTAAATAATATCTAACTGAATTAGCCTTGAGAACGACAGAGATAAGTAAATAGATGGGATGACGACAGAATCTCTTAAAAAACGTGTTTACTGATATGTGCTGTGAAAATAGACAAAAAAACGGCGCACATTGACTGTTTGTGAAGTAGGATTTGCTCTCGTGACCGAGTGAGGAATGACGCTCCAATTCAGACGTGCTCTGATTCTAACTTTATAATTTCTAAATCACGTAGGTATTTGTTCTCGGATCGCATATCCATATCGACTACCTACATTTTTGTTGCCCACGTCGACTGTTCTTTCGGCTCGTTAGGTCCTATTACCGGAATGTCCAGTCGGTTAATTAGGTCTCTTTCCCTGAACGTCCATTCCTGGAGTGTCCATTTACCAGAACTTGTCTCCCATTTCACCAAGAGTTTAATTATTACCTAAATAGGTACCTAACTCTGTACACCATAAGAAATATATTACATTTAATAAAATTTTAATAGAGGTAGGTTTTAGAGGGCACCATACTAGCGAGCAAGCCCGACTGGGGAAGGATCTTCACTTAAAGCCCTGGTGTAAAATAATGGGTCGGTAACACGCAAGTGATACCGTTGGTATTGCAAGCGTCCATAGGCTGCGGTAACTGCTTAATATCAGGTGGACCGTATGCTTGTTTGCCACCCAAGTAGTATAAAATAATAAGAGGTACATATTACGTATTTAGACTGCTTGTCGTTTCGACCTGGACCACGACTACGGATCAAAGTCCCTTGCCATTGCCCGCATCAAACAATGAAACATATTATTCCAACACCTAGACCTAATTCACAACTGATTCAGAGCATTCACTTAAACATTGATTTTCTTTCATATAAATACCTCACGTGAAATTCCAGCATGAATTAACAGCACGCTATATACCGTAGTGATGTTAATATAAATACCTGAAACCCGTTCTAGTTTGAAAATCCGAATGTTAGCAGTTAAGATAGCCTATAGACGCCTATAGTAGACCATCACTTGTGCGTTGTCGGGAAAAAATAAACATACGTATTTGCAGACTCATAGATATAAATTATTTGCTATAATATTATATTCGTACAACAGGAGCATGTTATACATATATTCTTTGGTTGGGGAATCCCACAAGCTCTTTCTAAACCTTACTCATTGAAAGTTTGTTAAATGGAAATAGGTACTTCTCCAGTCTTGCGGTGCCCTTATTTATAGCTACCCATTTTATTGTTCCACAGCTCTCGTTCATCAAGAGAGCTATCGTTTAGACCATAATTCATGCTCAATACGGGTTGGTGGATTTCGTTGTGCCTCCATCGAAATATAAGGAACCTGTTAAGTACAAAGCAATGGATATATATTTATTTATGCTACTCATGCTTGAAAGTACTTTGAAACGTACCTACTACTTCACAAGCGCACATAGGTACTGCATGCGTCAATGTTGTCACAAAACTAAATCATTGTAGCGATATCATGACTTAAATAGTAATCTAGAAGGTTTGATTGGATGTATGTATGTTCGTTACTCATTCAGATCAAAATAGCTAATCGGATCTAGATATAATTTGTTTGGAATAGCACATACCTAGGCTGCGTTTTATCTCGGAATAATCACTATTCGCTTGGAGATTGTACGTGCGGGCAAAAACGCGGGTGGACACTAGTATTTGATAAATTATAGCATAGCATTTAATGTCATAAAGCATTTTTAATTTAGGTGTGAGCTGTCGAAATGACTTGGTGCCAATAACTATAACCGGGGGTTTCCCACACGTTATTTTACGACTTACCGTAACCGATCAAACATTTCAAGTGTTTATTCACATTATATTCCAATATGTGGAAGCTTCTTATTAGCAATTTTACTCCACCCATAACTGCTATTTAATTTAACTCTATTAGTCTGTAAGCTTTCTGTAAAATTAAATTAAATAAATTATGCTATTTGCCTATATATGCCCAGCAGTGGGACGTTTATGGGTTGTGATGATGATGATGATGCTATTTGCAATTTAGTTTGTAGACATATTCTGACATACAAGAGTTTAACTTCAGAATAACTACTTATTCGTATCTATGTTTTATAAAGTACGAAAGCGCAACAATTTGACCTAATCTCGTTAAACAAATCCAAGATTAGCCTATACATATTCATATAAATGGTGTGAAAGATACGCCCACACTCCGTAAAACAAAAACGCCATATTGGATGGTATATACATAGCGAATACCGGCTGTCTCAAGCAAGCGAATATAGGAGAACTATTTATGTTTGTATTTTAAAATCACCCAGAATATATAGACTAATTATTTTACGTTATGTTGGATTTATTATGAACCGTAACCCTTTGCTGCATGCACGATGGAAGCAGGACTCTCCGTATTAACTAACTACTACTGTTGCTTTTGATATCAGTGAGATACTCATATGATATTGACAAATAAAATGTTTTGTTATTGTTAGAGCTATTGGTGTACGTAAAATAACAAATAGTGTTTCCCCATGATTTTTCCACGAATAGTTTTATTTACCACTAGTGATTGCTGCCAAAATCTTGCTAATAGGTACCTTTTACATTTCGCCTATAGGCTCAGGCTGTGTGGTATTTCATTTCCTCTTGTTTTTCCGTTTCCACGTGTTATCCCGTGCCCGTGTTGGCCCATCGTTATTACGTGACCGATAAATATGTTTATATTTTTAAGCTAGTGTATAAATAAACCAAAATATTTTTTTACAGGTAGTTGTTTAACACTTTCGCGGACAGTAACGTAGACACAATAGATGTTATATTGTCATGACGTCTATTATGGCGTTCACTGTCCTTCAAAGTGTTAATGGGAAACCCACCGACACGTGCATTTAAAACTCAATAAAATAGATCCAAAATTATTAGCAGATTTGACATCGGCACGATACATGGACCAGCCATCGTCCCCTTTTCCGTTTTATAACAGGAACTATTTCCGACTGACTATTTTCGGATATAGTTTAAATTTAACTCGATAACAAGAGGTACAATATGTTGTAACAATCTTCTATAGCAAAAATATTATTTTATTATCCATATCAGCATTCATCTTTATCATATTTGCACAATAATTATAATCTATCATTTTGATTATTGTATCAAATACATAATTATGTCAATTTATTTATTCGCTAGTATAATCTTCAAAAAAGAATTTCTATACAAAATTAAAACGCGTTTTAAAACAACTAATATTGAGTCACCTATTTACTTTAAACATTTTATTAATAACATTTGCCAAAATGTTCCTTTATCAGTTATTAGGTAAACAGGCTTAATGAGGGGTATTAATTTTATTTATGGTACAAATATATCACCTCTGTGGCATGTCTGTCAGGGCGGGTTGATATAGCACCACACCGTGTAAATAGGACGAAAGGAAACTTCCATCTGACCTACCACTGCGTAGTACTGCGTCGTAGTGTCAGGATTGCACTGCAAAACAATTACGCAAAAATAATGGTGGGTGTTTTGTGTGTGCTCATTACTAATAGGTTGGCATAATGCAGGGATCGACAACCTTTTGAAACAAAAGAGCCCAAAGTTACAAGTTATAAAATATCCAAGTCTTTAAAGTTCGAAATTTTGTCTCCATATTATAGTGTACAAGCCGACCGTAATTGACATACAATGTTAAAAGATTATTATGATATATACATGTGTATATATCATAATAATCTTTTATATGGCTATGTGTAACTTTACTTTCGCTTGCAAACTTACTTATTTTGTATCACTCTCATCTCATCTTTCATCGGAAACCTACAGTAGTCCCTCATCATTGCAGGGTTCCATCGGCTTTATCTTTAAAGCCGATTTTCATCAAGAGATGAAAATCTCTCCTCTTGTTTCAAAAACAGAAACTCAAATAGGAGCCCATTTTAGTAGTATTTCAGTAGGTAAACATTTCTACATACGTATGTATGTACCTATCTAACCTGCCTGTCTTGTTGCGATTGTAATGCCTATATTATTAAGTATTTTACTTTAAATGTACTACCTAAAAGTGTCCGGCTACAATTTTGCCGAAACGCCATTCCAATGAGTTACCCTCTCTAATTTGGTAAATAGCTCATAAGTAGGGGTTTAACTAGTTCGTGCCATAACGTAATTGGGTTACATCTTATATCAGGTAATTGCATTAGGTATGTGTTGTCTCACTGGCTTCTAAGGATGTAGTTATGACACGCACTTTTGTGAATGTACGAGCAAACCCGTACAGTTTACATAGTTCAACATTTGTGCTGACGATGCGACATGTTGCGCGCATCGTAGCGTTTCATTTTACACTTTTATAGTTAGTTATTTAAGTAAATTCAGTACCAATAAATCATTATATCAGACAACATCTTTCTCTAAACCCTCGGGTCGTGGTACTCTAGTGTCATCATCATATCATATCAGCATATCACGTATAAGGTGTACATCGCCCGTACAGTGAATAATCTGGATCTAGATTCTCTGTGACGATGTCAATAGTAGGTAACGTGCCGTCGTTATGTAGTTTTGTTTATAAAGTTGGTATATACATCACACATCTTGATGCACCCTGTCCCCATTTTGGTCCATACTCCGACAAAGGTACTATGCAACGACATACTAGACCCAATTTTCAGCATGCAGTCTTTAGCAGCCGCTCGTCCAAATTGCGGCAGGTGTCGTATTAGAGTTGAGTACCCAGGTGGTTGCAGGTGAGGAGGTCCGCGAGCGCGCGGTGTACGGCGGCGGCGCGTACTCGGGCGCGCGGGAGTGGCGCGGGCGGCGCGCGCACGTGGCCCGCCCGCAGCGCCGCATCACGCCGGAGCGGTACCTCAATGGCTCCTACCCCTTCCAAGTAAAGTTCACGCCCGACGACTTGCTCAATGGTCAGTATGCAACGTAACTACCACCACGCATCATCATCATTGCAGTAGCCCTTAGTGGTCGTTCTCTTTGCAAACGTTGGTATTGTTTTATTAATTTTAGTCGATCGGAGGTTCAGGCAACGAAAAGGGCTATCTGCTATCTCTTTTCATTGCCCGAGTAAAACTTTCAGGCCATCTGCAGCAAACAGCTTCGTTTTAACAAATTTAAGTTTTTTTCTTTTATTAGTCTTCTATTCGGTATTGATGGCCGCGGGCAAACGTTTCTGACGAAAACAATGCATACTTTTATTTCGTAGGTTCAAAATGGGACACTTTATCTCAAGAGATTTGGGACAAGTTTATAAAGTCACAGCAAACAGAGGAGACCTTTAGGAAGAAAATGAATCTTTGGAGATATCTTTTCATCACTATCAAGGTATGTGTCTTGACGAGAACATAATTATCAGAGACTGGCTAGCTCGTCTTGTCGTCAATAGTGCAAACATCACTTGACTGCTACTATAGTTCCATTTTAAGAAGGAACTTATTTAAGCAAATATTGATTCGCAGACAATATTCCCTCGCTACGGTCTATACGTGGTGGGGTCGACGATGTCGGGGTTCGGGCTGGACTCGTCCGACATGGACCTGTGCCTGTACGTCCGGCCCGTGGACGAGCTGGACCCGCGCGCGCACGCACTCCTGCACCTCAACTATATACTCAGCTACATCAGGAGTTTCGATCCTAGTGAGTCACTCACCATATTTGTACTCACTTACAGGCCTTAACATTTAGATGGCAAACTAATTTGGAGTATTTTCCCCGATTTTGCAACATGTCTCCTATTGATCATAGCGTGATGTTATATAGCTTATAGCCTTCCTGGATAAATGCACTATTTACAAAAATGATTTTTCTAATCGAACCAGTACTTTCTGAGATAAGCGCGTTCAACCAAACAAACTCTTCAGCTTTATAATATTAGTATAGATTCAGCGAGTAACCCCGACCGAGACTTCACCTGACAGAAGACCACAGCATAATTTATTCCTAACTAGTTCTTTAATTTAAAGGAAACTGTTTTTAACGTTTTCCTGATTCCAGGGTACATAAGGGTTCGACAACGGCAAGTATTACCCAGCGTCCATAGGCCACGGTATCTACCCATTAGGCTGTACCTTTGTTTGTCACCGTGGTGGTATATTAAATGTATATAAGTGTTATAATAGTAGGGTATTGTTGCGACTTCCAGACGCAGAGTTGATCCAGGCGAAGGTACCAATCCTAAAGTTCCGCGATTCTCGCAACGGCCTGCAGGTGGACCTGAACTGTAACAACGTCGTAGGCATTCGCAACACTAACTTGTTACACTGTTATTCCAGACGTGAGTACTGATATTATAATACTTTACTATATACTCATAACTCCACATCAATGAAGAATTGTTTTGAACATTAGCACGAGTAGCGCTCTAATAGTAATTTGTTTAAATCAATCAATCAATTTATTTATTCATTATCAGGTTTATAAATTAGTTTTTAGTATTGTTATTATTTTATGTTAAAAAAAAATATGTTTCATAGCTGTTCCCCATGGTTTTTTTTATGCTACTTGGCAGTTGTTAAATATATCATTTTGATTGCTCTGCAAAGTTTTAGAATGCAAAAACTGCCTCATAAGAACCTAAATAAATTATTTTGATGTGCTTATTGACGTAACACGTAAACTTACAGTTAAAGGTATACTTGACTGACTGTTTTCGTGCTATGTTTCAACTGTATAAACAAAAATATTTTTTTTATTATTTAACGTTTTTCGAGTAAAAAGTTACAAATATAATTTAACTATATTTGTAAGAAGAATAAAATAAAGAACAGTAAAGTTTAAAATACTTTTCAAAAACTGTGAAGTAGCCAATAGTCAGTAGGCAGTTTAATGTAAGTGGTGTTAGTAAATAGAGTGAAGCTAGAGGTATTGTTCCGTGTGGCAGTGGACTGGCGCGTGCGGCCGCTGGTGGCGCTGACCAAGCTGTGGGCGCAGGCGCACGACATCAACGACGCGCGCCACCGGACGCTGTCCTCCTACTCGCTCACGCTCATGGTCATACACTTCCTGCAGTGTGAGTCTACTTAAGTCTATACTTGTGCTTACTTACTCATTTATTTGTGTTCATTTAGCCCCCTCCGGTTCATAATGACCACTTCTCAAAATGACCACGTCGCAAAATCCTTTTTAAGCGCGGTTCTGGTATTGTTTGGGCAATTGTTAGTCATCGCAAAGCGTCATACTAGTATGTGTGGGGGGCACTCGACTGAACTGAAGGAGTGCCCTGTTGCCGCGGTGGGCTGACTGTAGGCTCAGATTGATTTCGAGCGTATTTGTGAATTCTTAAGTTAAACTTTAAATATTGGCATACCCTTTTGTTTCCATTTACTTTTAGCAAATAAAAAAAATAAAAAACTAATTCTCATACACTAATAACAAAAGAAATCTTAATAAAATTTGAAAATTTGGATTTTTAATATTTGTCTATTTTTAATAAATACGCTTCAAAGACTAAGGGAGTAAGTTATGGAGACAATATCCACTGCAAGAGAGGGAAAACTCTAAATAAAACCCTATACCAACCCGTCTGGTCAGCGTGGTATAGTAGGCTAATATCCCTCTAAGTATATGCAGGAGACCCGTGCCCAGCAGTGGGACGTTTATGGGTTGTGAAAAAAATTAATAGGTGTTACTTGATTTTCATTAAGATTTTATAACAATTGGGAATACAAGTTATCAAAATGTATATATCTTGCTTTTCTATTTTTCATCAAACACTGAAAAAGACTTCTCTTAACACTTTCGCGGACAGTAGCGTAGACACAATAGATGTTTTATTGTCATGACTTCTATAGGCGTTCACTGGCCTTCAAAGTGTTAAATTTAATATCGCAATGTTTATTCCTTTTCCAAAAAAAAATAAAAGTTGGAAGAAATTAGGCTTAGGGATAATTTTTGCATTAATTCTATGGTGCCACCCTTCTACTGCATTATTAATGCGTTGTTTGCATCGTGCAGAGCTCAGCATAGTAAGATCTTGTGTCAATCACTGTCGTTCAAAATGCTCTTTGAATTTGGTTTAATTCTAGCATGTCGGGTGGAATCAGGGTTCTGATACACTCCCCTGATTCTAATATATATTCCTTGGAAGGAGTGGTGTAATAGAAGCAAGTCGGGCAACATTTCGACCAGATTTAGTATTTTTAATTATTTCGCTTTATTCCATATAGCTCTGTTAAAATGGTAAAAACAACCATTTATTTGTACATCCGGCAATACGTTCTTGATTCCATTAATCTGAGCTGTTTCAAAATGCACAATATTTATTTGTAATTTGCTGTTTAATAAGGTTAAAAAAACGAGCATGTTCTGTTTTGTTCGGTAGTAACGCAAAAAATATTGGTAATAATATTAGGTAGATAATATTAACCAATTTAGAATTCGATTTGTAATTGATAAGTATGGTATACGTTTGGTAAAATGGCTTCGGGCAGATCCGAAATGTGCCGTCGCCATAATATGAACGTTCTTCATTTTTGAATGATCTGATTATTCTCTTAGCAGTAGAGTAGAAGAGCAAAATATTAAAATCTTCTCCTGGTCGCCATCATTAGCAATTATAAAATTTTTATTCAAATGAATTTGGGGTACTTCAACGTTATCCAATTTGTCATTAGTTAAATTACCAACATCTAAAAACTTCTTTCGATGTCTGTCCAGCGTATTTCTGATGAAATCAACTGCGGTAAATCAAATATATCAATTTGTTTTTTTTTTGTATTCCTCTTACATATTCAATACAGACTGGTTCCTTGCAATCGTTTAAAAATGATTTTTTAAAATTATTAATTGCATCAAGTAGGCAACTGTGTGGTACTTCCCATACTTCTTCTCCGACGTCCCAGACTTATTTACTTTATTGAAATTATAATAAATTTGTAACCACTATTAACACTTTGAAAGACAGTGAACGTATATAGACGTCATGACAATAAAACATCTATTGTGTCTACGTTACTGTCCGTGAAAGTGTTAATAAAACATTCGCAGCCTTTTTGGTTTGTAATAAATGTCAAATTAATTTTTACAATAATAAATATTTATAATATATATTTTTACAATCATAAAATTATTCGATTATAAATGACATTGCTGTTCATATCGTCTTTGCTTGTCACTGAAGTGGCCAGTGCTTATAAAAGTTATCAACATTTTGAAAAGAGTTTCATAGCACACTAGCAAAATAAAGCGTAGTTTCCCTTGGGTATCAACTGGGTATAGGGTTGCCACCTGTACTTTATAATAAAGTATTGTACGTTATTTCAGGTAATTGTACTCTATACTTTATGAGAACAATAAAGTAAATGAAAATACTTTATTTCGCATGATGTGAATCCTTTATGCGTTTTGAAAAGTTAAGTAGTAATTTTTCTTTCGTTGAAAGGAATTTATCGATTGGCGCTGAATCGATGTTGCCACTCGCTAGCGCCACACAGAAAGCCAGCGCCATAAAGAAAAATAAATTGTACTGTGTACTTTTTTTTTTCTTGTGTAATATAATCAATGTACTTTAATTACAAGAAAAAAAGGTGGCAACCCTAACTGGGTACCACTTTACTTTTTAACCGACTTCAAAAAGAGGAGGTTATCAATTCGTGTGTATTTTTTTTTTTTTTTTTTTTTTTTTTTTTAAGGTTTGTTACCGCATAACTCCGTCATTTATGGACCGATTTGAAAAATTATTTTTTTGTCTGACTGGACATACTTCCAGTTTGGTCCCATTATCATCAAAAGAAAGTTCCGATGATGGGATCCATGAGGAATTGAGGGAACTCCTCAAAAGTTATAGGCACACATATAGCAATTTTAATATTTTTAACAACTAATCAATCATTTGCATTCAGAAAGTGTAATTTGGTGAAGTAAAACTGATGAAAAAGACCACAGATGGCCATCTGAACTTTTCAATAATAAGTATTTTACTGATGGCGATTAGATGAGTTTCGGTTATTGTTGCTAAGCAACTATTAATAAGAAATAATGACGTGAATGAATTGTTTAAATACCTCAAATATTGCTTTTAATACCTCAGTCGATTTTATTCGATTGTAACAAACAAATATCTGAAAATTTTACAACTTGCCGTACTGAAGTCGGTTTTTTTTTGTTAAAATTATGTAGGATGTGATCATGATCATATTAAGGCCTTGTTCAGATAGGGCGAATTACGCGCGTACATATACGCGTGTAGACGAGTTCCATAGTATACAATGATTCCATATGATACATACGCGCGAGAGATTTTACGCGCGTATGCACTCGCGCGTAATTCCTACAATCCTTGTATTTAAACAAGATGTGGTCATTTTGAGATGTACGTCATTTTGACATGTAGTCAATTTGACATGTAGTCAATTTGAGATGTAGTCAATTTGAGATGTAGCCATTTTGAGATGTAGCCATTTTGAGATGTAGCCATTTTGAGATGTAGCCATTTTGAGATGTAGCCATTTTGAGATGTAGCCAGTTTGAGATGTAGTCTTTTTGAGATGTAGTCTTTTTGAGAAGTGGTCTGGGACGTACCCATTTTGAGAAGTGGTCATTGTGTACCGGAGGGATTTAGCCGTAGAATTGGTACACGAAAGCTGAAGTAATTGCCATGGTATGCAGGCGGAACGAGCCCCGCCATCCTGCCGCGCGCGAGCGAGGCGGGCGGGGGCGGGGGCGCGGGCGGGGCGGGCCGCGCGCACAACCGCACGTCGCTGGCCGAGCTGTTCCTGCTGATGCTGCGCTACTACGCCGAGTTCCCGTACGACAAGATGGCCGTGTCCGTGCGCTGCGGCGCGCGCGTGCCCGTGGCCGAGTGCCGCGCGGCGCGCGCGCACAAGAACGACCCGCACCAGTGGAAGCTGCTGTGCGTGGAGGAGCCGTTCGACCTCACCAACACGGCGCGCTCGGTGTACGACCCCGACACGTTCGACAAGATCGTGGCCACGTTCCGCGGCTCGTACGCGCGCCTGGCGGCCGGCCTGCGCCTGGCGGACGCGTGGCCCGCGCCGCTGCGATGATAGTGCCACGCCCGACTGTCGCGCTGTACGCTGATGTTTGACAAATTTTATAGTTTAGGTTCGCCGCACGGTACCTACTTTTTGTGAAGTGAATTCGTGATCGGTGACGTTCGTATCCGCGGAGTCGACTCGCTTCGGGAACTAGGTCCGCGCACCGGTCGAGGCGTGACGCGAGTGCCACTATGAAAATTATATGTTTACATTCCATGGTGCCATATTATATTTGTTAATTTGTTCGCTTAGTTTCGAGTGCCTCTGAGATGCGGTTTATGTTGTGACGTCATGGATTGCCGCTTCGCCGGACCGAAGCCTTCTTTGGTGGAAATAGTATAGCCGGGAATCGGCTCGTCCGGCATCCGACCGGGTACAATCGTGTTAGTAGAGATAGCTGAGCACCGGCCGAGTAGTGCAGGAGCCCGCCGCGGTCGCGTGCGCGGGCCCGGACTCGCTGTGCCTATTTGTTTATTCCTATTGAGAACTGACAAAGCAAGCATGCAGCTTTTTCCGTTCTCACTAGATTTATATCAATTTAAGTTTATATTTTACTTGTTATTACTTTAGTATGATTTTAAATGAGTAGCCGGAGTTTTCTCCTCTTATTAGTGATATTTATATTTTAATTATTTAAATAGTATAAACTCAATGATTAGTTAATATAAACCGTAGACCGGTTACACAAAATGCGTGAGGCGTGAACCTCTCTCAGACATGATGTGACAATAGAAGCCGCACCTCAGAGCTGCTCGCGTTTGGGTGTTTATGGACGTAACGTGCGATCAACATATACGATTGTTAATTATAGTATTGAGACACAAGGACCACCTTGAAACATCGTCATAAGGTGCATTGTATGTCATACAGTCGTCGGCTAAAGAATTGTTAGGAAATATCTTTATATATAGAACAGCACACGGTTGACGAACAATTCGTTAGCGGCCGATTGTATTGAGAGTGACGTCAGGCCTGCACAGGCACAACCGTGCAGTCCTCGTCTGCCTGTGTTGTGACCGTGGCCAAACACTGCGCGGAATGGTCTTAATGTTTTTGCACAATCATTATGTTGATAAAACGCTGTATCAAAATTGTGTGTTGGTGAACACATGTCGTTACCCCGCAATATTAACAAGACTGAGTATAGTTGAGAAGTAAGTCATCACAATAGAGCTGACTAGTCGATAATGTCGGTGTAGTGATGGTGACGAGCGAACGAGTTGTTGCGCGCTGTCAGTGCCGCTCGACACGCGTCCTATTCGTTTTTATTATATATTTATTATTGTTTATATAAGTTATTTAATAAATGTAAATAGTAAGAAATAAAAAAACACATAAATATTCATTTTAGGGTTGTGTATGGTTTTTATGTAAATAGTATTTTTGTGATGAGGAAAGAGTAAATGACAAAAAAATATATATTATAGATAATAATAAATATGATGGTATATGCATGGTTTGTGTCGACGAAGCCAGGTTCGCGACGTACTATGCGGCGGTGGGAGCTAGGAGGAAATCCCTGTGATACATAACGGAAAATAAATTATATAGGTGTTCGTGTACAGTGTTTGATGTAGATACAAATTATTGAACGGTGCTACTATTAGATGTCGAAACGGAAAGAAAGTAGGAGTCGGGACCGACGATGGTCGGAGACTCGGTCAGGTTAAATATTGTGAAGTGCCCGCGTGGCTACTAGCTCGTAACGACTGGCCGCTCTCGCAGACATCGCCGACTCGCATCGAGTTAGTTTCGACATGCGGCTCATGAACAAATATGGTGCTAAATTATTGTGTTGCCTTATATTTGGCGCTGGGCTATGCTTTGTACAGTGTCTCAGCCGCTCACGTATCATAAGATTATTGAAGGCTTTCATACAAGAGACAGAATTAAGACGTTTTTATAAGATATATTTATACATTGTTGTCATTGACCGTTAATGTAAGCAAATGTCGATTTTAACACCTCGTTGTGTGACTTTGTTACTCAAATAATACAATACATTCATTCGTCCAACAAATATTTCAAAACTCGTCAAATTAGCAATGTTGACGCCTTCTCTAATCTTCCCTCGCTAAGTAATCGAATAAGTATTATATACATGTGTAATTACGACATGTTAATTTATCAGCTTTCTCAAATTGAGAAATCTTTAAATTAATATGTATCACTATACCTACTATAGTTATCTGAAATGAACAATAACGGACAAGATCGCATCGATATGCATTTTACGCTTGTGCGCTCTCATTTGGCGCGCGTATAATGAGAGAGAAATGCGTAAAATTATATTTTGTTCCGCTCTTGTGCTGCACTTGGAACACTCGGGAATTCCTATATTAAATGTGAGGATACTAACAATGCATATCTGTCAAAGATTGTATTAAACATGACCTACACGAACTAGGAATTCTGCGACGTGCTGCGACCGCCACCTGAGAGTATTAACTTACGTACTTACGCGTCATAATGAACTGACTATATGAAATCCACCTTTACTAGGCCGCCACAACTTGTTTACGCATGAACTCGCAAAATTTTGTTGTTTACCAAAGTTCATAAATATAATATTTATACGGATTTTTGTCTAAAATAATGTTAGTGAAATAAATTAGTAGTTAGACGCATTATATAGTTGTATGTTCTGGTTAAGAGTCGGCATCTACCAATATGTTTTCATCGATGCCTCGCTACTATTGTTTGGTTAAGTTTACAATAACTAGCCACTAGAACTAGGTCTAGACTAGAAATTGTTAAGTTTGTTTTGTAATGATAAAGTTCCACCAGCTGGACGTCGCCGTCGTCCCCATAGCCCGAAGCACTGACACTGTTTGATGTAATATATAAACGCCTGGCTATTTTATATCGCGTTATGTATAAGTTTTATAAAGATTTTACATAAGAGGCACTTGGCCGCGCTGAATAATTAAAGTACAATAAATAATTTTAACAAGTTATATATGTAATTATATATATAAGAAAACTGATTAGAGTTATAAATAAAAGTGTCTCTCAAACTGTTTAATTTTTTGAAAAGTTATAAAAAAATTTCGACACTCAAACAACAAAAAAATATATAAAATTGAACTCCTAAAAAAATAAAATTAAAAATCCAAAAAAAACATAAAATAGAAAAAATATATAAAAAAAATACAAAAATGAAAATTCTGAGAAAAAATTATTTTAATTTGACCGTCGTCAAATTTTACCGCATGTATTATTTGGCTTCCATCTGCCTCGTAATGAACTGTTTTTTAAACAGATTAAATCAATGTATAATAAATATTTATGCTTTTTAACCAAATACGTATATATTATTGTAAAAATGCCAAAAAAATAATGCCTATATCTGAGGTTGTTTTTGAATAGTATAATATTGTTCATTAACGTTAAACTATGTATTATTGAAATTGTTGACTTGCGATAAAAAGTTGATATTATTTGCCGATTGAATAATCTAATAATATGTATGCATACGTATTGTAATGTAATGGACGCACCACACTCGGTTTTGGCCGAATATAATATAGTATATTGAGCCGGTAAAAAATCAACTATGTGCTTAAAGTTGATTTTATTTCGGTCTAGTTACGCGTATATTTGGTTGATAGGTCAAGTGCGGTGCGGCCAAAAAGAATAATAAAAATGTCTAATTAAAAAAAATGCCATACTTCTTGTGTAAAACGCTGAGTTATGCAGATGGATGGGGCTGGCAACAGTGCCATTCACAATGTTCACCTAACTGGCTGGCAGGTTTCGTCAAAGCTCAACCAAAATTGTGACCTTAAGTTATCAACCCCAGAACAAAGTAAGGAGATAATTATGTATTGAAATTACGAACAATTGATAATGTGATTTTTTGGATATTAATCAGGTTGTAATTATTGCCGAGGTACTTTGATGACCTATCTGAATCGTATAGATTACAATATAAGCTTACTACGCGAAACTAGTTTGCTTCGCGAGCAGAAGCAGTGTATTTGGTTGCAAGGCGCCACAACAATAGTTACAGTGACGGGCTATCTTTGGGCCATTGTTGTAAAAGCATCACTGCCATGTTAACGTCCTATATTTTTAAGAAATGGCAGTTAAAAATATATATATTTAAAATTTTTAGTTAATGGTATTAATGATCTCCGTGGCAGTATGTTTCTCACCCACTTTTTATCTAAAATCATTGTTTGAAATGATTAGTTATGAAATATTTAACATTGTTGTCAAAAAATTAAAATATCTATATCGTACTTAATTTTTCTAATGTTATGTGGTTCAAAGGAATAAAATGCAAAATTATTTGTTGTAAGAAAATAATATAATAATGTTGTTTGTTTTTTTGCTTAATTATGAAAAATATTATGTATTATTGTAATTATCTGTATAGTGTCACAATGTATTATATTTTTGGCCTTCAAAAGGTCTTTTTGTAAAAGTATATTTTGTCACGTTTTTGACAACTTTAGCCTTGTTGCATTTTATTTTTATTGAACACGAGCAGATTTTTATCTCCATATTGTACAAAGAAATTATTGTAAAGAAAATATTCTGTAATAGTTAAATATATACAACTGCCAAATACAGTGTTTTATTTGTTAATGTTAAGCATTCTCAATGTCCAATGGTTTCATAACTGAAATCCACGCGGGCAACAGCAAGTACAATAGTCCAGGGATCAATACTTGGCCCAATACTATTTTTGCTCATGACACGAACATGAACACATTATTCCAGACCATTAACAGTTCACTATGGGCCTCGTGCGAAGGCTCAGTCACCCAATGAGCAATGGAGAGAGCTATGCTTGGAGTTTCCCTGCGAGATCGAATCAGAAATGAGATCAGTAGGAGAGCCAAAGTAACCGACATAGCTCGAAGAATGGCTTCCATTAAGAGGCAATGGGCCGGGCACATAGCTCGCAGAACTGATGGCCGTTGGGGCAGAAAGGTTCTAGATGGGCGACCACGAAATGGAAGTCGAAGCGTGGGCAGGCCTCCAACAAGGTGGACCGACGACCTGGTAAAGGTTGCGGGCAACCGATGGACAAGGTCTGCTAGAGTTGTGGAAATCCTTGGGGGAGGCCTATGCCCAGCAGTGGACGTCTTTTGGCTGAGATGATGATGATGATGAACTGTTTGTTATTAAAAAATGAATACGAAATAATCCATGTATTTTTGTTTCATCCATGTCCAACAGTGGAAGTTGAAGTGTTGTGGAAGTGGAAGCTGCGGAGCCGTACCACATTCCATCTCGCCCAAATTGGGTGGGTGACGTGGATGGCTCTGTGGCAATCATCAGCTCCACGGTGCTTCGTTCCACGTCCTTGTCGCTCAGAGACAAGGGCCAGGGATACGTCGCGGCTGACTGGAGGGGAATACTACTCTTTGGAGTATACTTCTCCCCCAACCGGAATCTGGCGGATTTCGAGGTCTTCCTAACATCTCTGGAGACCTCGATACGGCGTTTATCACCAGGCCGCGTCCTAGTCATGGGGGACTTCAACGCGAAGTCCCAAGCATGTGGCTCCCCTAGGACGGACGCCCGCGGCATTGCGGTCGAGGAATGGGCTAACTCGGTGGGCCTCTGTCTCCTCAACAGAGGCGCCACCAATACGTGCGTCCGGCAGCGGGGGGGGTCGATAGTGGACCTTTCGTTCGCTACTCCCGCTGTCGCAGCACGAGTGAGGAGCTGGAGCGTCCTGGAGGAGGTCGAGACTCTCTCGGATCATTTGTACATCCGAGTAGAGCTCTCTCGAAATCCCCAGGACTCCAGCAGGTGTCATGCGGCGGGCAGACTTTCCCGATTCCCGCGGTGGGCTGTGGGTAGACTAGATAGGGACCTACTGGCGGAGGCGGCTATTGTTCACTCTTGGCTGTTCTCACCACCTCCCTCTGAAGGAGTAGATGCCGAGGCTGGTCGCATCCGGGATGCGTTTACGCAGTCTGATGCTGCCATGCCTCGGATCCGACGTCGGCCTCCAAAGAGGGAGGTCTACTGGTGGTCCCAAGATCTGGCAGACCTTCGTGCGGCTTGTATTCGTGCCCGAAGGTCCTATACCCGCAGCCGACGGCGAAACCGCGATGATGGGGAGGGCCAGCTGTACGAGGCCTACCGCACTGCGGTAGATGCGTTCAAGCTGGCCATCTGCCGCGCCAAGGAGCGCTCCAGTACGGATATGCTGGAGAGACTGGATCGTGACGGAAGTGATCGAGGGTCTATTCCCGCCACAGGCGGAGCACACGCCCCCGGCGATGGTACCTGCTAGGGCCGAAGTCCGGGAGGCCGAAGAGGTGCCGCCTGTTACGGAAGTGGAATTGGGGGCGGCTGTTCTCAGAGTCCGTTCTAAGAACACCGCCCCCGGGCCGGACGGGATTCCTGCCCGAGTGATGGCCCTGATCCTCGACCACATGGGGGACCGCCTCAGGGGCCTTTTCGATGCCTGTCTGGCGTCTGGAAGGTTCCCTGAGACCTGGAAAGTGGGGAAGCTGGTGCTCCTACCGAAGCCGGGGAGGGCTCCGGACACGGTCGCGGCCTAAAGGCCAATCGTGTTGCTGGACGAGGCGGGGAAGTTGCTAGAGAGGATTCTCGCTGCCCGCATCGTCCGGCACCTGAGCGAGCCTATCGGACCTATCGGACGCCCAGTATGGCTTTCGTGCTGGGCGTTCGACGGTCGACGCCATTATGGCGCTTAGGGCCGCGACCGAGGAAGCCGTAATTAACGGTGAGGTAGTGTTGGCGGTGTCTTTGGACATCGCCAACGCTTTTAACAGTCTGCCATTCGGCAGCATCAGGGAGGCGCTCCGGTTTCATGGAGTGCCCGAATACCTAAGGCTGCTAGCGGCAGACTACCTTGAGAGGAGGTGTGTGCTGTACGAGGCCCGAGACGGCGGCATCGGGCGCGGGACCATTTCAAGCGGTGTCTCGCAGGGGTCCGTCCTTGGCCCTCTCCTGTGGAACATCGGTCCTGCGCAGTGTTCTGCCCCCCGGGCTGGGCGTATTGTGTTACGCTGATGACACATTAGTCACAGCTCGGGGTCGCAAGTTCGAAGATGCGGCGCGCCTGGCCACCACGGGGGTCTCTCAGGTGGTCGGGCGAATCGGGGCGCTAGGGCTTAGGGTGGCCCTTGAAAAGACGGAGGCCCTTTTATTCCATGGGCCACGTCGCGGTCCACCTGCTGGCGCCTCGATTACCGTCGGTTCGGTCCTTGTGCAGGTCCAGGCCCAGATGAAGTATCTGGGCCTGGTGTTGGATGGGCGATGGCTCTTTGACGAGCACTTCCGTCGCCTCTCGCCGAAACTAGAGAGAGCTGCGTCCGCCTTGGGACGGCTTTTGCCAAACTTGGGTGGGCCCAGCCTCACCTGTCGACGGCTGTACACGGGGGTGGTCCGGTCAATGGCGCTTTACGGTGCACCGGTGTGGGCGGGGTCTCTGACCGCCCAGAGCAAGCGGCTGTTGGCGAGGCCGCAGCGTGTGATGGCGGTCAGAGCCATACGCGGCTACCGCACCGCCGGCAGGGCAGCGCCGGGACCTCGTCGCGGTCATTGGAGTAGACCTGTCGCTGCCGGCCGTGGCGCGGTCCATGGTCACCAGCGACAGGGAGTGGACGGCGGTCGCATCCTTCTGCGAGGACGTCATCTCGCAGAAGGAGGCGGCGGAGCGGATCAGAGAGGAAAGTCTGCTCGCTGATCCGATCCGCCGCCGGCGAACTGGGCGGCGTCGGGCGCGCCTACGAGCGTCTGATGCCGCCATAATGAGGTTGCGGGGAGACTGGGGCAGCAGAGTCTCACCCGCACCCTTCCGCGGAGGGACAGTGTCCCCGGTGCGCCCGGACACTGTCACTGGGGATGGAGCCCACGCAAAGCGGGCAGCCGCTGGGTGGACCACTGACGTCATATCAGGTTCCGGTGGTCCACCCGTGAAAGCGAGTGTTGGTGCACAGGGGGATTTTAGTCGGTATGCCGGCCGCCTACCATCTTTAGGCCGGAGAGACCGACATAACCGCCCCGCTTCCCCGGGCGGGGCGGTATGCGTAAAGCATTTCCCCTCTACAAAAATAAAAAAAAGGCCTATGCCCAGCAGTGGACGTCTTTTGGCTGAGATGATGATGCCGTTTGGTTAAAACCCTTCAGCATCCCTACATGTAAGTGCACCCTGGCGGTAACTGCCGTGGCATACTAAAGTATCCAGCGACGTTCTTAGGCATGCCCTTCGGTGACAATGCAATAATATGGTATCATGGAACTGGTCTGATGATGCAATGGCAACTCTTCAACGAAACAAGATTTATTTTGAAGAGTAGGTGCGTGTTCAGGACGTGATGATGAAATCTGAAGGTAACCATGGCAAATCTTCAACAAAACAAGATAACTGTGTCGTGTTTGGGTCTTTTGGATTTATCTTGACGAGTATTATTTACCTAGATGAATGTTTAGGACGTGATGATGAAGTCGGAAGGAGGCCATGGCATTTCTTTAATGAAACAAGATAGCCGCGTCGTTTTTGAACTTGATGAATTCGAATTATAGCTTGATGGCTAATATAATATTTTAAGATTTGGAGTTCAGTGTGTGATGATGATATTCGGAGGTAGTTATAGAAACTTTTCAACGAAACAAGATAGCCGTGACGTTTGGGCTCTTTTAAGAATATTTGATGCATATATCCTTACTAATATTATAAATGTTAAAGTTTGTAAGAATGGATGGATGGATGTTTGTTACTCTTTCACGTAAAAACTACTGAACGGATCTTTGGCACAGAGATGAGAGAGAGAGTACTTTTGGAAACTGGATTATTTGGCGTTTTGTATTATTGATTAACTACACTGGCATATAGTGAATTATGTTAAGTTGATCTAGTCTTGTTATGTTATATGACTATATTTGAGTTGGTCGGCATGGCTGGTTAAAATAAAATTCGATCTTATTTAAAAATAAACTATTGTTTATTTTGAATTAAACATATTTCGTGTTGATGTAGTATTTTTTACAGTTATTAAATAATTAAATGACAACTTCGATATAGTTATAGTATTCGTAAATTTAATTAAATTAATACAAATCAAGATCTAATAGATACCTATAGTCTATTTCAATAGTCAAATAAACAAAGCTTTTGATAAAAATAGCAAAACCTCCAAATCAGGTACTGGCAATACTTAATTTTCGATGCTCTTCTAATGTTTTGGTGAAAATACCGCGGAACAAGGTAATTATATTGAAGTCAATTTAAACGATTGTATATATTGAGGATTTTCTGCTATTTTTTTATAAAAAGTTTTTCTATAACAAATGTTTAACTTTGTAAAATATTTTACCAAATCAAAGAATAAAAAGTTTTGTTTCTTGTTATCTTTATTTTTTCGTAACCTTAATAATAAAGACAATTTAAAATGGTGTAAATTTATAAAACAATGAATTTGTTATGATTACTAATCTAATACGATTGGGCAGGCCCCACTAGGTGGACCGACAACCTAGTGAAGCGCCTACAACTTAGATTACACAATTATTTCCTCTCACAATTTTTGCTAATCTTAAACAAACAGGCGTTAAATATAAGTGCTTACAATTTAAAAATGGTGGCATCAACTATTTTAAATATCCTTTTTTATAATTAACAGAGTACTAAAGATTGTTAGATTAAAATTTTCCTTAAAGCTTTTGCTATTTCGTAAATGGGCAGTGGCTCCGCGGTCCTGCCGTCAGAATACACAGGTACTAACATTTTAGATAAAGGTACCAAGCAGTACTTATACTAGCTACCTACACTAACCAACATTATAATTTATGACATGGCTTCACAGTTCTGACACTCACATGTATATTTATGTGATGAACAGTTCTTATTCCGACCTACTTAAATTTCTAGAAAATAAAACAAGTATTATCGTCATTATTTTATTGACATTAATCTCGGAAAGTACAGTATATAGAATACAAAATAAAAAATTGGTGTCACAGAATCTAGTCCAAAACGGATATTTTTTATAATCTATCTAATTTAAATAGGTTATTTCAGATAACCATCTTTATAAATAATAATAATATATTTAAATACATCACACCAAATTTAAATTTTAACCTATCACGGTGCGATAAGAGCTTTATTATTTGTATTTATAAAATGTCTGCGCTTCTCCAAGTTGCTGATACAAATATTTATTTTTAGTTGTCTAATAATAACATTACTTCTGAAACAGCAACAAACATGTAAACAAACAACGTTGAACTCACATAATAAGGCATTAGTTATTGCGACACTGCGGGCGACAACGTACAACGTACTCACGTGTAATTCGTGAAACATGTGTGAGCTTACGATACAACTGTCCTTACTGCCTAGAGCACTAATTATTTCGTTCTACATGACAATATATAGTTCAGGCCTGACGCGACACGTTGCGGAACGATTCTAATGCGACATCTCTCAGTTCTGTTACTATATATACCTTGAATCCGTTCAGAACAGGGTCAAAGTATACTTGGCTATCGTATCTAGTATACTTTTATATATCGCCATCTTTTGAGAGCAGCGTAGAATATACATATAATCCGAAAAATATACACCTTACTAAACTAAGAAATATAAGGTAATCATATATTAAAAATAAACTGCACTGTCGCAGGATAACGTACCGACGGCGAGCTGATAAGCGATACCGTCGGACGGGAAAGGAACTAAATATGAATAAAGTCAAATACTGTAACTTTTCACTCACTACTACTGCCTGTCGCTTGCTACAGATCTGACACAAGCAGAGGCCTATTGACGGCCGACCGTTTATTCAAATCGCGATCCACTTGACAATTCCTTCACAGCTTGCAGTACTTGTCACTCGACTATCCCTGTCTCCCTCGCGTAACGCTAACACTACTTACATTACATAGAATAGTCTAATCCTAACTAATATTAAAAACTACTGTTAACCGCGGCATTATATTAAAATTTATGTGTACTAGTTATATTTTGGACAGATCATCACCACGTTCATGTGACCAAAAAATATGTTGTATAAATCATACACAGATTTTACAAAATATTAGACATTTGATTTGCACACAGAACCAAACATAGAACAAGTCTAGTGCCCCTCTATATCTCTGATTATATTCTATAACGTCACGTTCTAGGGGGAGTCAAAGAATTGTTAAGATTGAGATTTATAACCTAAACACGTGTCGCTTTAGAAATGACGGCTTTATCCCACTGCAGTTAGTGAGAGGCGTGTGTACTATGTATGTGTGCGCGGTTACTTCTTGGCGGCCGCGTTCTCGGACGCGTCCATCTTCTCCTCCGTCTTCACCACCTTGCCTTCACCTGTAACATTCATCAACCACTATAAGTTAACATTATTTAATCCTTCATTTTGTATTTATATTATCACATGTTTCATTAAAAAGATCAGATTGCCTTTGTCGTCATAGAGAGGGCTACATGAGGATGATAACCTTTAGTTCAGTTCGAAAAACTCGACACCATCACTAGATTACCACGCTCACAGCTTTATCTACGACTCGTCATCAGGTCTCATCATGTCAAAGTATTATACATTTTATTTAAAAGTAACTGAGAATAAATATAAAAGAGATAAAGTGGAGATACTAAATTCGACAGATCTACCAGGCATATCACCCATGTTTCTATTATGTATATAGGGCATTATGTTGTAAGCCTCCCCAATAGCCTCCGTTTAGATGCTCAAATGTTTCTGTGTATTAATGCACTATAACAACATAACACGGTTGGTAGAAGCTGGATGCGAGAGGCCGAAGATGGTGTACTCTCGGAGAGGCTTACGTCTAACAATGGATTGCGACAGGCTGATGACGAGGATCTAGCAGTACTTCAGCCTTCTTCAAATGGTTTGGTATGTGACAATAAAGAGATAGTTGTCGTTGCTGCTTTCATAAATAGCCACACATCTCCCAAGCAGAACAGACGCAGTTTTACCGCTGCAACTGCAGAGACTTTTAAACGACGCAAACATGATAATTATGTAGTAGTCATTTGGGGTCAAACAGTAGGTTCATGGGATCCAGTCAAATTGATCGTTTCATTCATTCTTCAATACATGGTGTTAAAAATGTATCCTTATATAACTAATCAATATTAAGAAACTGTTTAATGTAATAGTATAGATACCGTTGGGTGTGTCAGCCTCGGTGTCGGTGTTGGAGCGCCTGCGCTTGCGAGGGAACTTCCACGGGCCCGTCGTGTGCTTGAGCTTGGGCAGCGGCTCCATGTCTAGCACCTGCACATTATACCGCACGTTAATTTTATTACAATTTGAAATCTGTCACTAGTACATTACTCAAAAGTGGGAAAATTTTACCTTGTGAATCTGCCTGAAGGCGATTTGTCTAAGAAATTGTTGCGCCGATGCGGTCAGATCTTCACGCTTTTGGGGCGGCAAGTTACCCAGAGCGTCCTGAAAACGAGATTGAATAATTGTAATGAAGTGAAACAAACGAGTCACGCTCACAGGTCACCCCCCGGTGTGTACTCACGACGAGGTCCTTCTCGCAGGGGTCCCGGAGGCCGGGCCCGTGGTCCAGCAGCAGGCCGCCCGCCAGCGCCTCGCACACGCGCCGCAGCGCCTCGCCCGGCGACAGCGCGGCGCCGGCCGACTGCATCACGCCCGACACCAGCAGCTCCATGGCCTGACCACACACCACACACATACTGAAGTGTTAACTGTTTATTAAACTAGGACCGATATGGACTCTCAAATAGACCGTACTAACAGGGACAGGTGGCTGCGGAGAGGTAGGAAGGGAAGCGGGCGGGTGCATTCAATCGTGCCAACCTAACGATTTTGACAGCTCCAAAACTGCAGTTATAAAAATCGGGTTATACCATGAATACTTTGGTGAAAGTGAAAAAAAAAACATCACAGTACACTGGAGTGTATAGAGAAGGAACATGGCAGATTTTTTTTTAAATTATTACTATTAAGAGAACGAAATGATGACATATTTAACGATAATTATAAAGAAGCGGTACTTTTCAACGCCGCCCCTGGGCACGGAAAAAATACCGCCCTTGGGGCATTTTTTCAGTGCCCAGGGCAAGTTAAATCCGACCCTTGATACTGTACTCATAAGTGGTATTGTATCAAAATATCCATATTGCACTTTGAGAAGTATCGAATCACAAGTATGCATACTGTACTTATCAGTAATATTGAATCAAATAAACTGCACTTATGATTATGAGTTTACCCAATACAAAAGGTACATACTTATAAATAAAAACATCGTAGCATCTATAATGATAATATTTTTTTTTCTAAGCTTTTTTTTTCGTAAAATTAATTTTGGAAATACATTAATTTTGTTATAGTTGCAAATTGGACTAATCGCGAATAAGGTGAATTGAACTAACTGAGAATTGGACCAATCGCGTGTAAAGGATTTTAAAGTAACAGTAAGTTAAAAGTAATTTAGTATCACAAATAAAGTAAAACATACTCACATAAGCATTGAGCGGCGTCCAATTCGGTATACGACGACAGAGGTCCCTCATGATGCGGATGATGATGACACACGACTGCAGCGTGGCCGCTCTAGCCTGAACATGTACCCGTAGTGAGTGTGCGAGCGGGCGCGCCGCCTACACGTACCATTTATTGCTCCACTCTCGTACTTACGTTAATGTTAATAATCGAACAAACAGAGCAAGAGAGCAATAAATGTCAGGAGTCACTCGTCATTAACAAACTGCGTTTCCTATCGTGTATCCTCCCAGTAACGGCTACAGAGTGCGTGGAAACGCAGCTTTGGGGACAAAAGCACTTGTAGCCACATGTTCATGGGAGTTAGTTTTATTTTAACTTTAAACATAAAAAAACTACTAATTTAGATGGTAATATAAAAAATAAACATGTGACTAATATATTTGTGCGCATTCCGGATTCCCACACTGACTTAATTTAATTTTGTATTGCTAAAATTATTAAAGTAAACAAATATTGTTAAAGTAAACGGATATGGCGTGTGCGAAGTATCGGAGTGCGCACAGTAGTGTAAATGTTGTAGCGAATGTACCTGGAACCACTTGGCGTGCCGAAGGGCGGCCAACGCGTCCAAACACTTCTGGCGCGGGAGCACATCCTTGTCGTCTCGCTTTATGTCGCCACCGTCTAGCGACAACAACACAAAGGGTGTTTGACCATCAAAACATCGACGAAAACGGGGCAAACATGAGTTGTACACCCTACGTGAACACTAACTGGGGCTAAGGCGTCACTCGCTCGGGGTGAGATGTCGGCTTCTAGCCCGTCGCACCCCGAACTGACGCTTCCAACGAAATGGGCACGTGAGTGTTACGAAAGGTAAATTATTACTTACTAATGATTTACGTACCGACTCAAAACACGTCTTCCAATTCATCGAAATAAAAAAATGATCGTATTATCCTAATGGTTCAGGTTTGATACATTCTTAAATAAACATAACAGTATAAGTATATAATAAGAATAGATAATAGGAAAGTATGTTTGCTCCGTTTCAGTAGAGTGATATACCACTGCGGAGTCAACGCGCACGTGATATATCGAAATAGATGATCAAAAATCCTTTTCTTCTCGCTGCATCTTACCCTACTAACACCTAAAAAAAGCATTCAACACAGAGCCCGACGCGAGACATGCGCCGGGCTATAAACTTTGAACAAATTATCTTTTTTTTTTTGATCACACATCATCAATGGAAAACAAAATATTCTTAAATAGATAAGTATACAAAAAATATAAAATACATTATACCATGTACGAGATAGTTTGTTCTGATCGGAGTCACGCACGGCCGGGGTAAAAGTGACGATTTCGACAACCAATTTCAACCGTCCGTCTTAGTATCGTCAGCGGGCTAAGATTTGGCTAGAACAGCAAGATGGCCTCGATGGATAACACAGTGAGAGTAAGAGGTGAGTAAGTGAAATTGGCGCGGTCGAGAATCGCTTGGTCTTACTGTGGTGGGTGCTGAGCTGCGGTGAGCTGCACTGACCTGGGGCGGGTGCGGGCTCGCGCATGACGGCGGACGTGAGCGACACGAGCACGTTGACGGCGCCGTCCGCCACCTGCACGGCGCCCTCGGCCGCCTGCAGCTCCACGCGGTACTTGGGCTCGTCGGGCGCGCGCACCCGCGCCAGGTGCGCGGGCAGCTCGGCCGCCACGCGCTTGAGCAGCGTCACGGTGGGCCGGTCGTGGCACAGCACCACGAGGCGCACGTCGCGGTCGCCCTTGAGCAGCAGCCCCTTGGCCAGCAGCCCCACGCGCATCACGCCCTTGAGCGCGCGCGCGCCCTCGCCCGCCGGCGCGCCGCCCGCCTCGCCCTCCGCCGCGAACGAGAACCTGCCACATACATACCTACTGTGTACAACCGAACCCTCCATTCCGCTTAATCGCTCTTTCTGTAGAGCGCGTATACTAGGCGTGGGTAATCCTTATTCCGGAAAGTGAATTGATTCACTTATTCCCATCCAGTTCGGTACCGGTTCACCTTAGTTATTCCTTTGGCACCATTTGGCACTGGCACTCACTCGGTCATTTTGGTTCTCCCGGTTCCCTCAGAACATTTTATTCATTCGGTTCAGTTCGGTTCGTTGGATCATTTGGCACATTTTGAATTGAACAATTTACAGACGCCACAGTAGATCATTTTATTCATATGATTTAAATTTCGGACAGTGTAAATAAAACGAAAGAAAGAAATTAAATTAAAATAAATTTATAATCAGTACTTTATACCTAACTAGCTAGGTAACAATTTTTGTTTTGCTAACTTTACCTACACATTATGATTTAAAAATAATAGCTTTCTAACTTTCTACCAACCAAACCAAACGAAACGATAGGTACGTACCGAGTGAGCGAGTGCGAACAAGCGCTCCACGACTCTTTGGCTCCACGCATTCTCGGAATTAGTCGGAATCATTTGGTACCGCGGTGCCGGTAAGGATAGTGAGGAATAAATAAGGTTTACGTATCCGCGTTCGGAACCGACACCTTTGTATGAGTACCTCCGGAGTTACCCACCGCTAGCGTATACGTGTGCTTGAGTGACATATTCAAAAAACTATACAGTTTTTTCATCAAAAACATAGTCTTTCTGTGCATAATAAATTTCCAGTGCCCAGTTTTCATTATCAGTGAGTAGTTTTAAAAATATAGAAACTACATTCATTTTGTGACAAATTTGATGATAGCTATAATGAGGCGGAATTTTTAAGCCCTGATGATTGGATGAAAAATCTCCACGTGAATTCCGCCCCTTCAATAAACACGTTACGACTTGAATATCAGCATGATTGTAGCTGATGCTCATATTAAATACAATGCTGATTATACTCAATACTCAATCGTTTATTGCTCCGCTGATGCTGATATTTGCGACAACAAATACGTAGTTTTGATTACGCCATATATTGATAGCAGTGTAGAAAAACTAATTAATTTAAGAGAACATAAATTCACTGGAATATACATATCGGATTATTCTTGCCACGTCATGAATGGACTAAATACACTAACTGCCTCACAAAAAGGTGATTTTTTCATCTTTTACAGTCGCGATATCTGAATGGAATGATAAGTAAGCTATTAAATTGGTAAGGATTTTTAAAACTTTAAACTTTTTTTTTTATGTTTGCCTTTGTAATAATTATCAGCTCCATACAAATTATTCTATGCTTACTACCATTTTTTTATCTTATCTATTAATAACTAAAATGAAACCAATTTTTGGCAAAGTCAAATCTGATCCGGATTTAAATGAAATTTAAATGTAAAGAGCTTCATGTTCAATTCCTTCTTACAGTGGGCCAACGCCTTTGAGGTTTTGCAAAACCCCGCCGCCGAATTGACATAGATATAGAGATGGGTTTCTACCCGGTAAATACCCGGGAAAATACCCGAGTGGGAAAATATAGGGTTTTTTCCCGGGAAAATACCCGAATCGTGGGTAAATATCTTTTAAGTTGGTAACTTATATGGTAGTAACTAACACTTTAATAATTTTGTATTATAAGCATTTTCTTACGTTTAGAAAACATAAACATATTTTTTACTTTGCAATACTGATTGTAATAAATAAAATATTAATAATTCCGACTATTAAATAGTACTGTTTTATTACGTCAGGTAGCGCTACCTGACACTTGGCACGTTCGGAGTGTATTGTATAGTTCATGCTGGTGCTTCTTACGGTGTAGACGACCGCATTGTAACTACCTGCGTTTGTTGTTTTTGTGTCGAAGTGATTGCGCTTGTATATTGTGAAAATAGACCTCAGCTTATTTTACGGACTTGTGACCACCCTTTACTTTTACATGACATTTTTGGCTTGTTGATATCGGACTTTGAAGTGCAGTGGAATAAGCAAGACATATTTTGGAGAAAAACCCAACGGTAAGAAACTACGTTTTATAATAATTACTAGCTGTTGCCCGCGGCTCCGCCCGCGTGGATGTCGGTTATCGCTGCAAAAAGTAGCCTATGTGTTATTCCAGACCATAATCTATCTTTGTGCCAAATTTCATCCAGATCCGTTCAGTAGTTTTTACGTGAAAGAGTAACAAACATCCATCCATCCATTCTTACAAACTTTCACATTTATAATATTAGTAAGGATGTGTATTTTGTAATAAGGCATAGATATATGGCAGCTATAACAAATATATTGTAGATATTTAGTATTAAGTAGAAAATATAGATTGTTACTAACAGATTGGGCCTAGTTGCCATAAATAAATAAATATTATTAAGTATTATTATAAAATTAAGACCTAAAGTTATTTTTTCTGTTACTGCGTAAATGTATACATATAGTTGAATTACAATGTAATTGAAAATGTGTCTAATTAGAAGAAAGTCATACCTTCGTAATTTAAAAAAATGGAATTCATATCATGTTTTGCCAAAATGTAGATGTGCATGGTTAAAAAGAGTAAACCGTGGTTACTATTTCTTAGAACAAAACACTTCGGTGTCTTTTGTACCCAAATTCTTGTGAACCTGCCGACGATGATTTATGGCACTATTTTTTAAATGAAAACAAAGAGTTTCGGCATCTGTTGTGTTAAAAAGTGTGAGAATCCCTTCGTGCGATGTTTTCGTGATCCGTTATATTGAACATAATAAAAATGCAACTTAAAACAATGGTTAAGGATAAACGTTGTGGAAAGACAATAAATATTTAAGCGCCTTTATAGCTATGCCGACATCTGTTCTTGCATCTTTTTTATTTTATAAAATTATCAATAATGCCATACGTTTGTTTACCCATCGTCGTTTTCTGCATCATATCTTCTGTTTTTGCAATATGTATAATATGTCGCGTATAATATGTAGATAAATGCTAGTTAATTTGCACAATTAGTAAAGTTTCTTTTTTTATTCTAGATCATCATGCCTCGCAAGAAAAAAGAAGAAATTTGGAAGCATTTTATTGCCAGTAATAAAACTGCAAAATGCAAATATTGTGAAAAATTATATACATACGCTAATGTTAATAAAATGGCAAGACATTTAAAAAACTGCTTCAAATGCCCTGCTGTTATTGGCGAACAGTTAAAAAGTAAGTCGGATAATGTACGACAAGAGTCAATAAGCTTTGAAGATGGTCAACCTAGTACTTCTCTGGCATCAACATCATCTGATGATGTTTCGACAAATAAGAAGAAAATCTTGGATCAAATGCTATCCAAGGCAATATTTGTCACGGGTGCACCTTTATCCATGGTAGAGCATCCATTATGGCTTAAATTTTTCGAGGAGTTGCAACCACAATACAAGCCACCTTCAAGAAAAACAATAGCAACTACACATTTGGATCAAATTTATAATGAAATGCAAAAAGAAATAACGGAAGACCTAAAATCAGCCAATTATTTACATTTACAATGTGACGGCTGGAGTAACCAAAGAGTTGAAGGAATTTTCAACTTTCTTATTGCCAAACCAGAACCAATGTTTGTCAAAAGTTTAAATACTCTCACCCATCGTCACACCAGTCAATATTTAAGTCAAGAAATACTTAATGTCATAAACGTTTACGGCGCACATAAATTTGCAACCATGATAGGAGACAATGCTAGTAATCTTCAAAAAGCTTTTGAAATTGTACGAAATACACATCCTCATATAACACCATTAAGATGCGTAGCTCATACGCTCAACTTACTATGTGAAGACTGTTTAAAACCAGAACCAATAAAACAATTCCTAAAAATGGTAACAGACTCTATCAAAACAATTAAAAGAAGTCAAGCAATGAGCTCATTACTAGCACAAATCGTAAAAGAAAAAGGTGCAGGTGGTACTTTAAAATTACCCGTAAAAACACGCTGGGGTAGCTACTGTAATGCTTTGAAAAGTATGCTACAGTCAAAAGTTGCATTGCAGACACTGGCAGTGCACGAAGAGTCGACGATGAGAACCGAAGACAAGGCGCATTTGTTAGATGAAAATTTTTGGACCATGATTGAAGAATGCGTTAGATTATTGCAACCAATAAATGATAAAATATTTCAACTAGAAGGGAATAGAATCAACATTCATGAAGTGTATTTAGCCTTCAAGGATATAAAGTCATCATTAAATTTTGCTTTGCCTGATTTTAAGTTAATGGGCAATGATGACAAAGAAAATATTTTGAGGTGTGTCAACAATAGGATGCAAAATTGTGTAAAGCCCATACATTTAGCAGCTTATATATTAGACCCAAAATCACAAGGCCTTGAATTGGAAGAAGACCAACTACTTCAAGCATTACAATATATAAGTGATATGGGCGATCTATTGAATAGAGAAGTGATGACCGACTTGGCTAACTATAGAGCTAAAGACGGTTTGTGGGCAAAATCGTTTGTATGGAAAAGTGTGAACAATACAAATCCTGTTGTATGGTGGAAAGGAATTTGTGGATCAAGACCACTCAGTAAAGTTGCAGTACGTATATTAACTGCACCATGTACGTCGGCAGCTACAGAACGGAGCTTTAGCAATCTAAGCAATATACATAGCGCAAAAAGAAATAGGCTTACGACAGAAAGGGCAGCAAAAATATCATTTATTTCGTATAATTGGAACCTTTTAAAAAAAGCAGATATTGTTATAGAAGATGCAGATACAGATTCTCCGTCTGTACAAAGTCCAGCCACTAGCCCAATTACTAACCCCTCAGTAGAACCATCAACATCTGGCACATCACACAATATTGAGTTGGAGTTTTTAGATGTCAATCAACTAATAAATCAAAATGACTCAGATTCTGATTAATCATAAAAAATTATGTATTTAAATTAATGTAAACTTGGAGAAGGGGTTATTTTTCAATAAATATATTATTGACTTTATCTTGTTTCTCTTATCTCTAGTTATACCAGCAGATACTTAGAAGTGTCAAAGAATGTACTTACGATTTCATTGCATGAAACATAAACTGTATAAATAGTAAAATAACATTTTAATAAAAGTTCTTTACATCCATACATGCGTTCCAAGTAACTTTCCCTCTAAATACAGTTTCATAACAATAATAACATATAGTTTTGTATTTAAACGATTTTACCCGTGTTTTGGATATTTTCCCGGGTATTTACCCGGTAAATACCCAAATTGGAATTATTCCGGGTATTAACCCTTCGGGTTTTTTCCCACTGCCCATCTCTACATAGATAATTGTCGCTGGTTGGCACATATTTTTTCTTAATTTATTTTATATTTTGTAATGTTAGAATGCGTGTGGTGTATCAGAAAAATAAATAATACAAATTTTAATTATTAAATGCTAAATTGTTTTATGAGAAGGCAAAATATTATTATTATTTACAAAATGATGAATATGTCTCAATGAATAAATGAGTTTGACAATATTATTTTTATACATCTTGGATCACGAAATAGGTGATAAAATTAATAATTAAAATTTAATGACCTAACCTTTCGACCAGTACCTAAGGAAATTGATGAAATTTAAAATTCTTACGGCACATGTTGTGTGTACCATTTTTACAAATAAAACGAAAAATGTAATTACTATTTAACAAAAAAGGTAATTAAAATTGCGTAAACCCTGAACGACTTGTCCCGAGTGAGTGTATCGCAGCTTGGGCTTGCTACCTCTCCCCCCCTCACTCCGCGTACCCCGCACGATTGCTCTGTCTAGACGTGTCCGTCGAACTACTGTATAAAAGAGGTCCCTATACTGTGATAATATAATAATTATGATATGTCACATTTTCAGTAGTTTCAGCGACAACGATTATATATGTTACAGGCAAAACTCCTAACCAGTCGATAGTACTTTTGCCTAAAAAAATAGTCAAAAGTATTTTTAACCAAACACGTTGGCTAAAAGTACTTTACATATTAAACTTAATATAATATTAGATTCTGTTAGGTTAGAACTGCGACCCCCTATACGCACGAACGAGCGAAGCGAGCGTGCCGCGGCAGCGGCCAGCGCGTGTCAGAATCTAATATTGTTTTAAGTTTTGACTGTAACATATACAAATATATGAATTCCCACTAATATTATAAAATGCGATAGCAACCTGTTTGTCTGTTGCCTTTTCACAACTAACGCTGAACGAATCGTAAAAAAATGGCAAGGAGATAAGATGGTATCCGTTACAAACTAACGCTGAACGGATCTTATAGAAATTTGGCAAGGAGATAAGATGGTATCCGTTACAAACTAACGCTGAACGGGTCATAAAGAAATTTTGCAAGTAGATAAGATGGTATCCGTTACAAACTAACGCTGAACGGGTCATAAAGAAATTTTGCAAGTAGATAAGATGGTATCCGTTACAAACTAACGCTGAACGGGTCATAAAGAAATTTTGCAAGTAGATAAGATGGTATCCGTTACAAACTAACGCTGAACGGGTCATAAAGAAATTTGGCAAATTTGACAATTTGGAAATTTTACAAAACAATCCCACACCCATCAAAAATAAACGAATCTTTTTTGCCCAGTACTTCATTAACTATATCAGATAGAACCAAACAATGTACTATAAAATTAAGGATCTTGAAAATATCTACATGAAATACCTCCGTAAGCTATATCTTAACTACCATAGTTTAGTCATACTAAGAGCTCAAATGAATACTAACAGCCCGGCCACGAACACGCTGGCTCACGGTGAGAACAAATGTACTATACTCTGTGTCAATTGAATATAAAAATAAGGTAAACACAACCCGACCATTGACATTTTAGTGCACTGACAAATAATTATGATATAATTATAATATTATTTGATTCGATAAATTCAATTATTTGAAATAACAGTTTTTTTTATTTCGTTGTTTATAGTCAATAGGTACTAACAAACAAACTTTTTTCGATACTCAGTTATAATATTTCAATAGAATTAGGAAATAATAATGTGTACTTATAGGTTGTGTACGTACTAAATTCTGCATATTGACCGCTGCGAAGACAGAAAAAGGTAGAATAAATAAATAAAACTGTTCTTCAAGTATAAATATGTTTGTATATATTTTTTTAATTATTAAAGTCAGTTATAATAATATACAGAGGTACGGAAAAAGTCTGACGTATGGATAAGACGACCTCATGTTGTAAATAAATAAATAAAATAAATATATATTACATAAATAATTATAACAAAAATAAAATAATTTCAATTACTTTATTTCTTATTTATTTAAAACTTTATTATACACAAAAACATTAATGTATAAAGGCGGACTTAAATTTTGGTAATATACATTAGTTGATTGTTAATTAAAAAATCTACTTTGTTTTTTTAATATCTTTTAATTGATTGGAAATGCGAAATTCGATTTACTACAGACATAATCGATCACTAAAAACTTAAATTGAGCGTGTCGATTATATTTATTCGCACATCACTATTTTACACAATGGGACCATAGACAATACATCATTTTGCGAATGACAGTTATCCAAATTTTACGACTTAGATTTTTCAAATTAGTTTATTTAATTGATTAAAAACTAATTTTGGTATAAACAGTGCTAGTTAATCAAGTTGAAACTTACGAAATTCATGTAAATGTGTTACTTGTTCCATTTAGTGACATTATGTGTGATAACTTTAAACAGATAAGTTTTGTTTACCTTATTTATATATTCAATTGACATAGGGTATAAAACGTTGTACGACGGCAGATTGGCGCCGCGCGGTTTTACTACATTTGTTGCCGCCGCGAAGTCGTGGCCGGATCGTAACATTACACGTTTAACTACAATACACAACCCACATAAACGTTGTGAGGCCATACTTAATGTACCTACCTACTACTCTATTTGGTCCTAATATATATTTTTTAGAAATGTCTACTAATCAAAATTAAACAACTTTTATGTAACAAACTATTGCTTCTCGTAACTCACGGCACATCTTCACCAATACTCAATGGTTTATCCTTATTGTTAACTGTTCTCCAACTAATGGCCCCACTGTATAGTTTACCCAAATAACGTATCAGAAAAAAATAATAAAATTTAAATCTATAAAACTTCAATCTATAAACATAAAGTGGACAAAAAACGTATGTAAAGAGTGGTATTTACTTATTTACTCACAATTGATTATCGCGCCCGTCCTCCTTCCCTTCAGGCTTATCGTCTTTTTTGTCTTCAAGTTTCACCTGTGGTTTGGCTGGAGTCTGTCCCTGTTTATATAAAACATTACATTAAAACTAACTCTAGTAGTATTAGGCAGGTGACTATTTAACAATTTGCCTACGTGTGTTTTATACCCGTAATACACATATTGATGGGTGAACAGCAGTTAATGAAATCAATTTGTAAAGGTCGAACCACCAATTACACTAAATATACTATCAATATAGTAAGGCGCGACTGCTAGCGGTAAACACTTTCATTTTTGTCAATTATTTGCATAATTTTATTGGCTACTTGTCAGTTATAAAATATATATATTAGATATGGCGGGCAGCAATGTTTGAGCATTTTATGATGTTACATTGTACAAAACATCACTGCTTTGATGTGAAACATCTATAGCCGCACGTAAAACAGATTTCTGGTTTTCTTCAACGATTTGAAATAAATTCGTAGTTTTTTGTATTTAATGAAAATTTGACTGCCTCGATGGTCTAGTGGTCGCAGTATGCGCCTGCTGTGCACGAGGTTGTGGGTTCGATTCCCGCACAGGACAAAACTTTGTGTGACCCACAAAGAATTGTTCTGAGTCTGGGTGTAATTTGTGTCCGTTAATTGTATGTTTGTAAAGTCCCCCGCGACACTTTTTTTTTTTTTTTTTTAAATCTGTTTTTTTCTGCATATTACTTTTACAAAATAATGTCGAGATGATTTCACATCTGCCAGGCGTCCCGTGATGGCTCACATTTTTTTTATTAAATTCATATTTGTCAAAATAAACTGAGTTATACTAATAACTGTAACAGTTTGATTACTTTGCCTAGTTCTGGAATGCACAAACTTTAGCGTAGGTAAGTACCTAAATAAATTGTTTTGCATATTGACGTTAATGTAAAAGTCACGTGGCAGACTGATTTCGCACTACATTTAAAAAATATGAACCAAATCTAATCCTTTCTATTATACAATGTTTTTTCAAGAAAAATATATTTCTAAGAGGTATACCTCTTAGAAATATTTTTTTATAAAATAAACAACAGTAAACTTTAAAATACTTTTTCAAAAACTGTCTAGTAGCCAATTATCATGATCATAAATAGGATAGGCGCCTGCAGCTGTCGCTCGGCGGGGTAGATCTTACCTTGGGCTTGGCCTGGTCGGCGAGCGCGTCGGACAGAGACTTGAGCGCTCGCTCGGTGTGCGAGACGGCTCGCTGTATGTCCTGCAGCTGTCGCTCGGCGGGGTAGATCTTACCTTGGGCTTGGCCTGGTCGGCGAGCGCGTCGGACAGAGACTTGAGCGCTCGCTCGGTGTGCGAGACGGCTCGCTGTATGTCCTGCAGCTGTCGCTCGGCGGGGTAGATCTTACCTTGGGCTTGGCCTGGTCGGCGAGCGCGTCGGACAGAGACTTGAGCGCTCGCTCGGTGTGCGAGACGGCTCGCTGTATGTCCTGCAGCTGTCGCTCGGCGGGGTAGATCTTACCTTGGGCTTGGCCTGGTCGGCGAGCGCGTCGGACAGAGACTTGAGCGCTCGCTCGGTGTGCGAGACGGCTCGCTGTATGTCCTGCAGCTGTCGCTCGGCGGGGTAGATCTTACCTTGGGCTTGGCCTGGTCGGCGAGCGCGTCGGACAGAGACTTGAGCGCTCGCTCGGTGTGCGAGACGGCTCGCTGTATGTCCTGCAGCTGTCGCTCGGCGGGGTAGATCTTACCTTGGGCTTGGCCTGGTCGGCGAGCGCGTCGGACAGAGACTTGAGCGCTCGCTCGGTGTGCGAGACGGCTCGCTGTATGTCCTGCAGCTGTCGCTCGGCGGGGTAGATCTTACCTTGGGCTTGGCCTGGTCGGCGAGCGCGTCGGACAGAGACTTGAGCGCTCGCTCGGTGTGCGAGACGGCTCGCTGTATGTCCTGCAGCTGTCGCTCGGCGGGGTAGATCTTACCTTGGGCTTGGCCTGGTCGGCGAGCGCGTCGGACAGAGACTTGAGCGCTCGCTCGGTGTGCGAGACGGCTCGCTGTATGTCCTGCAGCTGTCGCTCGGCGGGGTAGATCTTACCTTGGGCTTGGCCTGGTCGGCGAGCGCGTCGGACAGAGACTTGAGCGCTCGCTCGGTGTGCGAGACGGCTCGCTGTATGTCCTGCAGCTGTCGCTCGGCGGGGTAGATCTTACCTTAGGCTTGGCCTGGTCGGCGAGCGCGTCGGACAGAGACTTGAGCGCTCGCTCGGTGTGCGAGACGGCTCGCTGTATGTCCTGCAGCTGTCGCTCGGCGGGGTAGATCTTACCTTGGGCTTGGCCTGGTCGGCGAGCGCGTCGGACAGAGACTTGAGCGCTCGCTCGGTGTGCGAGACGGCTCGCTGTATGTCCTGCAGCTGTCGCTCGGCGGGGTAGATCTTACCTTGGGCTTGGCCTGGTCGGCGAGCGCGTCGGACAGAGACTTGAGCGCTCGCTCGGTGTGCGAGACGGCTCGCTGTATGTCCTGCAGCTGTCGCTCGGCGGGGTAGATCTTACCTTGGGCTTGGCCTGGTCGGCGAGCGCGTCGGACAGAGACTTGAGCGCTCGCTCGGTGTGCGAGACGGCTCGCTGTATGTCCTGCAGCTGTCGCTCGGCGGGGTAGATCTTACCTTGGGCTTGGCCTGGTCGGCGAGCGCGTCGGACAGAGACTTGAGCGCTCGCTCGGTGTGCGAGACGGCTCGCTGTATGTCCTGCAGCTGTCGCTCGGCGGGGTAGATCTTACCTTGGGCTTGGCCTGGTCGGCGAGCGCGTCGGACAGAGACTTGAGCGCTCGCTCGGTGTGCGAGACGGCTCGCTGTATGTCCTGCAGCTGTCGCTCGGCGGGGTAGATCTTACCTTGGGCTTGGCCTGGTCGGCGAGCGCGTCGGACAGAGACTTGAGCGCTCGCTCGGTGTGCGAGACGGCTCGCTGTATGTCCTGCAGCTGTCGCTCGGCGGGGTAGATCTTACCTTGGGCTTGGCCTGGTCGGCGAGCGCGTCGGACAGAGACTTGAGCGCTCGCTCGGTGTGCGAGACGGCTCGCTGTATGTCCTGCAGCTGTCGCTCGGCGGGGTAGATCTTACCTTGGGCTTGGCCTGGTCGGCGAGCGCGTCGGACAGAGACTTGAGCGCTCGCTCGGTGTGCGAGACGGCTCGCTGTATGTCCTGCAGCTGTCGCTCGGCGGGGTAGATCTTACCTTGGGCTTGGCCTGGTCGGCGAGCGCGTCGGACAGAGACTTGAGCGCTCGCTCGGTGTGCGAGACGGCTCGCTGTATGTCCTGCAGCTGTCGCTCGGCGGGGTAGATCTTACCTTGGGCTTGGCCTGGTCGGCGAGCGCGTCGGACAGAGACTTGAGCGCTCGCTCGGTGTGCGAGACGGCTCGCTGTATGTCCTGCAGCTGTCGCTCGGCGGGGTAGATCTTACCTTGGGCTTGGCCTGGTCGGCGAGCGCGTCGGACAGAGACTTGAGCGCTCGCTCGGTGTGCGAGACGGCTCGCTGTATGTCCTGCAGCTGTCGCTCGGCGGGGTAGATCTTACCTTGGGCTTGGCCTGGTCGGCGAGCGCGTCGGACAGAGACTTGAGCGCTCGCTCGGTGTGCGAGACGGCTCGCTGTATGTCCTGCAGCTGTCGCTCGGCGGGGTAGATCTTACCTTGGGCTTGGCCTGGTCGGCGAGCGCGTCGGACAGAGACTTGAGCGCTCGCTCGGTGTGCGAGACGGCTCGCTGTATGTCCTGCAGCTGTCGCTCGGCGGGGTAGATCTTACCTTGGGCTTGGCCTGGTCGGCGAGCGCGTCGGACAGAGACTTGAGCGCTCGCTCGGTGTGCGAGACGGCTCGCTGTATGTCCTGCAGCTGTCGCTCGGCGGGGTAGATCTTACCTTGGGCTTGGCCTGGTCGGCGAGCGCGTCGGACAGAGACTTGAGCGCTCGCTCGGTGTGCGAGACGGCTCGCTGTATGTCCTGCAGCTGTCGCTCGGCGGGGTAGATCTTACCTTGGGCTTGGCCTGGTCGGCGAGCGCGTCGGACAGAGACTTGAGCGCTCGCTCGGTGTGCGAGACGGCTCGCTGTATGTCCTGCAGCTGTCGCTCGGCGGGGTAGATCTTACCTTGGGCTTGGCCTGGTCGGCGAGCGCGTCGGACAGAGACTTGAGCGCTCGCTCGGTGTGCGAGACGGCTCGCTGTATGTCCTGCAGCTGTCGCTCGGCGGGGTAGATCTTACCTTGGGCTTGGCCTGGTCGGCGAGCGCGTCGGACAGAGACTTGAGCGCTCGCTCGGTGTGCGAGACGGCTCGCTGTATGTCCTGCAGCTGTCGCTCGGCGGGGTAGATCTTACCTTGGGCTTGGCCTGGTCGGCGAGCGCGTCGGACAGAGACTTGAGCGCTCGCTCGGTGTGCGAGACGGCTCGCTGTATGTCCTGCAGCTGTCGCTCGGCGGGGTAGATCTTACCTTGGGCTTGGCCTGGTCGGCGAGCGCGTCGGACAGAGACTTGAGCGCTCGCTCGGTGTGCGAGACGGCTCGCTGTATGTCCTGCAGCTGTCGCTCGGCGGGGTAGATCTTACCTTGGGCTTGGCCTGGTCGGCGAGCGCGTCGGACAGAGACTTGAGCGCTCGCTCGGTGTGCGAGACGGCTCGCTGTATGTCCTGCAGCTGTCGCTCGGCGGGGTAGATCTTACCTTGGGCTTGGCCTGGTCGGCGAGCGCGTCGGACAGAGACTTGAGCGCTCGCTCGGTGTGCGAGACGGCTCGCTGTATGTCCTGCAGCTGTCGCTCGGCGGGGTAGATCTTACCTTGGGCTTGGCCTGGTCGGCGAGCGCGTCGGACAGAGACTTGAGCGCTCGCTCGGTGTGCGAGACGGCTCGCTGTATGTCCTGCAGCTGTCGCTCGGCGGGGTAGATCTTACCTTGGGCTTGGCCTGGTCGGCGAGCGCGTCGGACAGAGACTTGAGCGCTCGCTCGGTGTGCGAGACGGCTCGCTGTATGTCCTGCAGCTGTCGCTCGGCGGGGTAGATCTTACCTTGGGCTTGGCCTGGTCGGCGAGCGCGTCGGACAGAGACTTGAGCGCTCGCTCGGTGTGCGAGACGGCTCGCTGTATGTCCTGCAGCTGTCGCTCGGCGGGGTAGATCTTACCTTGGGCTTGGCCTGGTCGGCGAGCGCGTCGGACAGAGACTTGAGCGCTCGCTCGGTGTGCGAGACGGCTCGCTGTATGTCCTGCAGCTGTCGCTCGGCGGGGTAGATCTTACCTTGGGCTTGGCCTGGTCGGCGAGCGCGTCGGACAGAGACTTGAGCGCTCGCTCGGTGTGCGAGACGGCTCGCTGTATGTCCTGCAGCTGTCGCTCGGCGGGGTAGATCTTACCTTGGGCTTGGCCTGGTCGGCGAGCGCGTCGGACAGAGACTTGAGCGCTCGCTCGGTGTGCGAGACGGCTCGCTGTATGTCCTGCAGCTGTCGCTCAGCGGGGTAGATCTTACCTTGGGCTTGGCCTGGTCGGCGAGCGCGTCGGACAGAGACTTGAGCGCTCGCTCGGTGTGCGAGACGGCTCGCTGTATGTCCTGCAGCTGTTGCTCGGCGGGGTAGATCTCGGCGTGCTTGGCGAGCACGTGGCGGTCGTCAGACGTCTCCGGTCGCCGCCCTACCGGTCCGTACGGCATACCCATGCCCTGAGGAACACACTCGCCGGTCATTAAAAAATACCTTTTAAAAAATTACGATCTTATCAAAAACGAAAACTAGTACTTTTAGATATTCGTGTAGGAGGATATTTTAGAGGAAATCATTTAGGGAGCAAAATTCGTACATGATGATGGTGGTGCATCGGCGGTGGCACGGGCCCGCGACCCCACCATGGCTCCATGCCGCCCTCCCAGTACATGCGTTCCTCCTCTTCCATACCCTGTTGAAGAAACGTTTCTTCAGTCGTAAAACAACTGCGCATGCGACTACCGGCTATTATGATGGCATTTAAAACGTGTACGTACATCGTGCATACGTCGTCGTGCCCACAGTTCGTCTCGTACGAGCATGCGCTGCGCCTTGGCCTCGGCTAGCTTTCGTTGGTGCATCGATGGCTTCACTTTCACTTCAAGGTCCGGCTGTACCTGTAGAACACGTCATCCTGTATTAGACGGTACCGACAATAACGTGTAGCACTAATAGTGTAGCGTGTCCTCATAAAGATCGCTAATCATAGAACGCGCGGAACTCTCGGCAGCCGCGCGTCAGCACGGCGCGGCGCCTGGCTCGACGCGCGCCTCAAACCTTTTACTAAGTAATCACAGGACAGTACGTAACTATACAGTATACACACGGCGGGTGGTCGGTACGTACCTTCTTCTTGTACTGCAGGCGGTGGCGGCGGCCCTTCATGTGCATCTCCTTGGCGTTGGGGTCGTTGAACTTGCAGTCGCACAGCTTGCAGTTGAAGCTGAGCGCCTTGCCGTCGTCGCCGCGGATCTCCTCGATGTAGTCCTGCCCCACGGGCTGCACCTCGGGCTCGGCCTCGCCCTCGTCGTCCTTCTCGTCGCCCTCCTTGTCTTTTTCGCCTTGGAGTTGTTTTTGATCGTTGGTAGACGAGCTAGCGACTGTACTGAGTCCGCCGGATGCAACGAATGCGATCTTGGGCGTCCCGGCCACCGTCTTTTTGGCTGATAGATAGGAAAAGTCAAATTTTCTCTCGTTACGCGCTGACCGAGTATCGTTGTTAAATTTCATAGAGATTGAGCCCTTTCTACAGATTATCGTTTCCAGCTCGATTTTTTGTATCGCTTCAATGTTTGATTATAATAAAAAGAGCTCATAATACACACTCCACATATCTGTACAGGGTGCCGAAACGGTAAACGTTGAGAAAATTTGACTGTTGCAAATCTAGCGGCCAACTGAACGCGCGCTTTTATACAGATATGGCGTTGTGGCGGGAGCGGGGTCAGCACAGATGCAAAGCATCTCACAGATATGTTCTCCGTACGAATATCAACGTACCTGGAGACCATATCTGATACATTACATACTAATCTCTACTTCCGATTCGATAGTAATAAAGTAGCAATATAACATGGAAAAAACAATACGATAAATTACATGAGGCAAAATTATACTTACAAAAGACTAAAAACTACAACAAAGACAACTATAACAAAGTTATAACATACGAAAAAGAGCAGGGTGATTTTTTTACTAGATTTTTATAATAACTCTACATTCACAATTAGCTAATAATGAATATTTACAAGCATCAATATGTTGCACCCAACACTTCTTAAAATGTTATTAATAGATTTTCTGCTTCTTTGTTCGATTCACTATTTTTTAGTTTTTTGTAAGTATAATTTATGTTTTCAATTTTAGGCCAAAACCTTTTTCCCTTATAAAATTATTGTATTGTCATTGACCATTAATTCATGTGCAAAATTTTTAAATCATTCAGACGTCTTGAAGTGGGTGCAAATTGCATTGAAATATTCCCTTACATACGAACATACAGTGAAGCTAATAACAGCGTGTTAAAAAGACCCATCGATAGCACGTCAAAGACTGCAAAGTAAATAATCTAACGTAATTATGACCTAATCTAACCGGTCATAGTTATGTTAGGTTTTCTTTCTCTCCAGTGTGTTAACAGTTTGTAAGTAACAAGAAGATCCCAACAACAAATTGTATAAAAAATAAATAATAGTTTAAAAAAACTAAAAAACACGCTTTTTATAGAAAATCGAACTAAAACATAGAAAATAAATTTTAATAAATTTAAATTAAGAATAGTGTTAAAAATTTCAACAAATATAAATTATAATAAGTGTGAATAAATTTTAAAAAATTAAGATATTATCTAAATGATAATCACTCTACTCATATCTGTCAATAAAATATTTTTTTTTTTATTAACACTTCTTAATTTAAATTTATTTTCTACTTTTTAGTTTGGTTTATTTATAATAGCTTGTTTTTTAATTTTAAACTATTATTTGTTCTAATCGACTATTAATTCCGTGATACCTTATCGACTATAGATGAAAATTATATAATAAAAAAGTCATTAACAAAAATCATATTTTTCAAATTGAAAAATGGAATAATTTTATCAAATTAGTGTATTGTCATCGGTCCTCGATAAATCTACAAAGTCTGAACGAAATCTGGCCGTTTAAAGTGGGTCAAAATCGCGCCCAAAGAAGTCGGTTACAAACATACAGGAGAAGCTAATAAAATTTTGAATCTTTTTCTGACTAATAAATTTTGTTTTTGAGTAGTCCGAAATTAAATTAATGACCACCAAAGTTATTTTAAATTATATACTGGGTGGAAGGGGAACGCTTTCGGAGCCTGAACAATATCTTAACACAATACTAAACGTCTTTTGGTGATTAGTCCTTTTTCTTTAATAAATAAGTAACATAGTAAGATAGACTAAGATAAGCGGGAGATATCGGGATAGGCGCTGCTCGCTACTGCACTACTGCACCGACAGCTGAGCGCGAACATTGACCCCGCCCGCGGCTATTTTTTATTTACGTTAAATGTAACTTTCGTTGGGCAAACACTTACCGTAGCCTATGGACGTTTGCAACACCAGGGGTGTCACTAACGCGTTGCCGACCCTTTAAAAACCTTATACCGAGAACGCAAAGCGCATTGCTGTGTTGATTGGTGTATAACGTGAGATTTACTATTATGGTTAAATGAGATAATATTTTCCTTGTTATTAGCTGATAAAAAATAAAGTAAGTAGATATTTACTTCTTATTTAAATCATTTATTCAGGTTATGTAAGTATCTATTTACTACTCGCAAAAAATTACTCGAGGCTTGGCTCAATGATCTAAAAGCGAAGTATAAATATGTTAGAGTAAATTAAGCTATAAAAATATACTTAGGTATATACAAATTTCAGAGAATCGCATGTTTGCTTTAATGAGTTCACTATGCAATTCATCTGGTATTCGCTCCGGAGGCTCGACACAGTTAGGTCACAGAAATAGATCAGGATAGAACGGTGAAGTAGGCGTGGCACGCGTGCCACAATTTAGGACTAATTGTCATACTTCACATATATTTCACATCGAGCATCCTCATTACACCGTGCGACTCTTATAGCTGCGTTTAGGGAGGAAAATTATTAAAATCTATAAAAATATGCCGTATTGCTCTGTCGCAAATTGTACAAATCGAAGTAATAAAGTGAACACAAAGAAAGGAGGCATTTCATTTCATCGGTAAGTGCTTAAATATAACCAAAACCTAAGTTTTACGAGAATCAAAATTATTATTTCACCTTCATGTTTGACAAGGATGATCATAAATTATTTACTTTTCATTAAGCTCAATACTCATTACTTTCGCTGTACAATGTTCTTACTCATAACCATTAATTGAGCGCGCAACGAACAACGAAACATCCTACTAATATTATAAATGCGAAAGTTTGTAAGAATGGATGGATGGGTGTTTGTTACCCTTTCACGTAAAAACTACTGAACTGATCTGGATGAAATTTGGCACAGAGATAGATTATGATCTGGAATAACACAGGCTACTTTTTGCAGCGATAACCGACATCCACGCGGGCGGAGCCGTGGGCAACAGTTAGTTTTAAATAAATTACATTACCTAAGTACTTTTTTAAAAATTGATAAGTATTTAAAAATAATTGAGTTAGTACTTAATGTAACTTATCTAAAACAATCAGTTATATTTCAGGTTTCCAAGAGAATCCATTAGGTAATAGTATGTAATTAATTGTTTATATTTGTTTATGACAAAAGTACAATTTATTATGTAAAAATAAACACTCCACGTCGCATAGATGGCTGTCGAAGATTAGGTAAATGTGTCTCCTCACTACTTCGGGTTCGTTAAGAATCGTTGACCCGCAAAGTGGGTGGGGCTCGTTTAATTAGTGACGCGCGAAATATATGCAAGAATGTGTTCATCACCATTCTATCCTGATTTGTTTAGTAAATGTACATGTGTGGTGGTGGTGGTGGTGGTGGTGTTGTACCTTGTCCGATCTTGGTGGGCTCGGTGGAGGGGATGGGCTTGCCCAGCATGGTGTGCAGCTTGACGACCTTCTGGTGCTTGATGCCGCGCACGTGCGCCGCGTACGCGTCGGCGCCCGTGCACGTGACGTCGCACAGCTCGCAGCGCAGCGCGCCGCCGCCCGCGCCGCGCGCCGCCGCGCACACGGCGCCGGCCGCGGCCAGCTTGACGGCGGCCTCCTTCTTCTTGTGCTTCTGCCCCTCCAGGTGCTCCTTGTAGGTCTGCGGGCCGGCGCACGAGATGCGGCACACGTCGCAGTAGTGCAGCTGCTGCGCCTTGGGCGGCGGCTTGGGCCGGCGCGCCGCGGTCGCGCCCACGCCGCTCTTGTTGTAGTTCTTCCAGCCCCTGCGGCGCGGCCTTAACGTGAGTGAGGGACCGTGCGCGATACTGCGACTACAGCCGCCTCATTTTGGTGTACAAACCCGTTCATTGATCTCGTCACCGATTGATAAATTAAAACAAAAAATGTAACCCTAACAAGAAAATATGGTCACCCATTTTCGCATTATTATGTAGTACCTGGATGACCATATTTTTTTTGGAAAATTTACGTTTTCTAAAAATGAAACCTAGCTAGATCGATTACTCGCCCCCGTAAAACCCTGAATACTAAATTTCACAAAAATCGTTGGAAACTGTTTCCAAGATTCAGATTATATTATAAAAATGAATCGCTAAATGTTTTGCTGAGCGCAAATCTCGAAACCTGCTGAACCGATTTCGCTAATCCTTTTTTTGTTGTGTTTATTACTGTCAGGAGAAAGTTTGTATGTAAGAAACCCTAACGAAGACGAAACGGCCCATTCCATTTAAAGGATAAATACCTAATTCTAATGAATCTAACGATTCTGCCAGGAAATACTTGCGACGGTTTTTAGCCACACTTGAGATCTAATTGACTGCAACCAAATTATACCCATTATAATGTACAATACCTAATTAATCATATCTTAAAATGAAAAATAAAATTTAACTAAAATTGATGACAGTCTCCCTTCTCTCGAAAGTGATGGAGCGAATTATAAACCGGCGGCTCTTGGGATACCTAGAGGATCACGAGTTAATTAGCGACCGTCAATACGGCTTCGCCACAATCGCTCGACGGGTGATCTTCTAGTGTATTTCACACACCGCTGGGCTCTAGCCATCGAGAGTCAAGGTGAGGCGTTGGCGGTTAGCCAAGATATAGCTAAGGCGTTCGATCGGGTCTGGCACCGGAGTCTTCTGTCGAAGCTGCCATCATACGGACTCCCCGAGGGATTGTGCGATTGGATTGCCAGCTTTTTGTCCAGCAGAAGTATACAAACTGTCGTTGACGGTTGTTGCTCGGATCGCCAGAGCCTCTAGACAAGTGGCATAAGCGATAGTCGAATCGAAAAGTCAAAAAAGAAAATGTATGGGATTTGACGTAAGTTTACGACATTAAATCGTAGACTCACGTCAAATTCCATACATTTTATTTTTTGACTCTTCGATTCGACTATCGCTTATGCCACTTGTCTAGAGGCTCTGGACATCAATGCCGGCGTACCGCAAGGCTCTGTGCTGTGCCCGACATTGTTTCTGCTGCATATAAATGATATGTTGTCTATCGACGACATTCATTGTTATGCGGATGACAGCACCGGGGACACTTTTTACACAGGCCGCGCAAATATCCCTCGTACCATTGTTGATGAAAGTCGCGAAAAACTTGTGTCTGAAATTAGTAGCACTCTTTCCAGAGTCTCTGATTGGGAACAACTAAATTTAGTCCAATTTAACCCCAGTAAGACACAAGTTTGCGCGTTCACCAATAAGAAAACCCCATTTGCTATGGCTCCACGATTCCAAGACATAGCCTTTACAATATCCAAGAGCATTGGGATCCTCGGCGTCGACATCTCCAGCGACTTTCAGTTCTGACATCACTTGGAAGACAAGGCTAAGCTAGCATCTAGAAAGCTAGGTGTGCTCAACAGGGCAAAGTGGTACTTCACCGCGGGCCATCTACAAAACGCAAGTCCGGCCCCACATGGAGTACTGCTGCCACCTTTGGGCGGGAGCACCTGGATACCAGCTTGGACCCTTTGATTCAATCCAAAGACGCGCTGTGAGGATTGTTGAAGATCCCAAGCTCACAGGCGGTATTGATCCACAAAATCTAAGGAGAGACTTCGCCTCCTTGTGTGTGTTCTACCGCCTGTACAATGAGCTGTGTTCCAAGGAATGGTTCGAGATGATGCTCACGGCCTTATTCTATCAACGCACCTCTCGCCACCGACAGGGAGTTCATCCTCACATCCTTGCACCTCAAACATGCCGTACCGTAAGATTCCAGAGGAATTTCTTACCACGTACGATTAGGCTGTGGAATGAGCTCCTTGCCGAGGTTTTCCCAAGAGACTATAACATGGAGTTCTTCAAGAAAGGAGTTATAAGGTTTTTAAAGGGTCGGCAACGCGTGAGTGACACCCCTGGTGTTGCAAACGTCCATAGGCTACGGTGACTGCTTACCATCAGGCCGGCCGTATGCTTGTTTGCCACCTTGGTAGTATAAAAAAAAAGTCTCTATTGGACCTGTCGTCAATTTTAGTTAAACTATATTATATTTGTTAAACTTTATTTTAGTTAAACTTTATTATTCATTAATGTAATAAAGAAATACATTTTTTAAATTAACAAAAAAACAAAAGATAAGTTAAAAACACTGATCTCCATATCCCTGTTAACTAAAAAAATTGTATAAATCATTATTTTCACCATCATTTAACAAACTCAATTGTTTAGTATCAATCTCCATCGTTCAATTACGAAGTACATGTAAACAGTAATTGTTTCCAGTACTTGAACATAGTGACCAGTGTTCGAATCATAATGGCTACTTACGTGCCACCACCAGTTTTGTTCTGCTGAGCTACGTACATAGTTGCAGCATTGTAGAGAGCCGTGTCGTACGCAGTGTTGCCCCTGTTATTCGATTCTACAATTTAAAAAAAAAAACATGTTTAGTACACTTATGTAACTGTTGTATTACAAATGTAGTTTAATAATAAATGATGTATTTATTAAAAATTAAAGAATTGCATATTGATATCTAACAATGCCAAAATATTATTTTGACACAGATAATAACAAAATTGCTAAAGCTTGTAAGTCGTATAGTGTTGCTATTGTCGTAAATTCATTATCGACATTGAGATAAAATTAGATGGCTCCACATATTTTTTTGGAAATAACATGTTTTTTTATGGATTTGAACAAAATTCGATTTCTAATTTCATAAATTTTGCAAAATCTATAAGGTTCTTTTTAAAGAATATGTTTTCGCCGCTTTGTACTTGGCTACATTACTGAGGTTAATACAAGGTCGCTCAAAAGCCGGTAATGAAACATGGCTATGAATAGTTACTACCTACATTATTTGGGTATCTATTACGAGCGATAAATGGGTTGAGCTTAGTCATAAAACAGTTATGTTTTATTTAGGGACTAAGTTCAGATGGTAGCGCGTTTGTTGCGAGATTAAGCGTTCAGATAATGAGCGGTAACGTACGGTGCACGACAGTCTGTACAGCAGCTAGTCGTAAAATTGTCTTTGATGTTTATTTTTAACGTGTCGATTGTAGGTATATGTATAAAATGAACGCGCAATTTGGCAGCGCCTGTCAAATTAATATCATGTGAACATAGCCTTCAGTTAGGCAAGTATCAGGTAGTGTAGTAGTGTAGGTAGGTAATGATACTCACGTTTGGTCTGCGCAGGCGTCGCGGTGTATGCCTGCGTGGGGTACGAGGTGGCGGCCGTGGTGGCGGTGTACACTCCGCCGTACGCCGCCTTGGCGCCGCCGCCGCCGGCCCGCCCGCCGCCCTGCCCGCCGTACTAATTCACTTATTACACTGACTCTTTTACACCACAGATTATGCCCACCACCCAACAATACCTAACATCTTTAGCCAAACCAATAATCATAAAACATTTTAGCCTTGATCTATCCTAGACCAGCAGCCGTGTGCACTATTTAGCATGCTACATTATAATAATTATGTTAAACTGCTACAGTGATTAAATCCATAAAAGTCTAAAACAATCTTAGAATGTATAGAAAATGTCTAAATTAACTATTTATTTATTTATTTATTATTATGGTTTGTCGACAGCAAAGGTATTACATATGTTTATTATAATTACTTATAGGTAGTAGGCTGATACCTTTGCCAATTATGGACTAACCAGCATGGTTTTCAAACGGCGACAACAAAATTACTAAGTTAAAAATACGAAAAATAAATTATTTAGGATATAAAGTTAACAATAATATAATATAGAATAATGGTACAATTATTGCATGTTGCTATTGTTGGAGACTCTGAAAGCATTGAATATTTTCATTTTAAATTTAATTTTAGCATCATGGTAGATGTCAATATCAGGTGTGGACTTGGATATTCGATTAAATTCTTTGCAAATACGATAAAGGGGGGAGCTGCAACCAATGTTCGTCTTGCAAGTTGGTATGTGGTAAATATCAGTGATAGGGTAACGTGGTAATTTGCGCGGAACTTGGAGATTGATGCGTGACACCAATTCACCGCTATCAAGCTTGCCGTTTGCTAGTTTATGCAGGAATGATAAATCCTGCACAATACGTCGTTCACGCAGGGAGAACATCTTGAAGTATTCCAGCCGTTGTTCATATGGACATCTATGTGAAATGCCACTGCAGGTGTAGGCAAGGTTCCTAGTGAATGCACGTTGAATGCTCTCAACACGCTGAGAATGTACTGCATAATGGGGGCTCCACACTATGCTTGCATATTCTAATTGGCTACGGACTAAGCTATTGTAAAGTGCGATTTTAGTTCGAGGTAGCTGAAATCCCTTAGTACTGCGTATTATGAATCCAAACATCTGTGCTGATTTAATAACGATACTGTCAATATGACTATTGAAATTAATTTTAGTATCCATAATGACACCTAAATCTCGGACTTGATTTACCTGTTGCAAGATGATCTTATTTATGTTGTAAGACGTGTGTAGGGAGTGTATTTTGCGAGTGAATTTTATATGAAAACATTTTTTAACATTAAGAGACATGCCATTTGCGGAACACCAGCTTACAATGCGATCCAGGTCATTCTGCATAAGAATTTTATCGTCATGAGAAGATACAGTTTTATAGACTTTAAGGTCATCTGCAAAAAGCAGAGCTTTACAATGATGTATTTGAGTGACTAAGTCGTTAATAAACAAAATGAAAAGAATCGGTCCGAGATGGGATCCTTGGGGAACGCCGGAGTCAGCGTAATATGGGTACGATTCATGTCCGCAGAGAGCAATAACTTGTGACCTTTGAGATAGGTATGAAGTAAACCATCTCAGCAAGGAACCCTGGATACCATTAAATTCTAATTTAGATAGCAGCAGTTGATGATCCACTTTATCAAACGCACTAGAGAAGTCAGTATATACTGCGTCCACCTCTTGTCGTTTGTCAAGAGCTAGGGTCACGTCTGATACGAACTCTATGAGATTTGTGTCTACGTTACGACCATATTTAAAGCCATGTTGAACCGGTGAAATCAGAGGATCCAAATGCTGTGTTTATTGCCATTATAGGGCAAATAAGAGATTCAAATATTTTTGAGAAACATGACAATATTGAAATAGGCCGGTAATTAGATACATCAGATGAGTCTCCTTTTTTAAAAATTGGGATGATTCTTGCATTTTTCCATACATCAGGAAAAATACCCTGTTCGAGGGAACGATTATAAATAATGCATAGAGGCTGAGCAAGGTGTTCTTTGCAACGTTTTATGAAAAAGGGATGTATAGAATCAGGTCCAGAACATTTAGAAGTGTCAATTTGCTTAAGTTTATGTAAGATTTCCTTTTTAGTAAATTTAATTTGATCAAGGTAGTAATTATAGTTTGTACTAAGAGCTATTGGAGTGCTGTTATTATCACGTTTGCTGCTAAATACGGAAGAAAATTGTTTGGCAAATAGGTTGGCAATGTTAGATCCTCCACTGACCGCTGTATCATTCATATGCATCTGGGATGGTATTGAATTATTATTTCTTTTTTTACTTTTAATATAGCGCCAAAATGCTTTGGGGTTTTTCTGGATATCTAGTTCAATATTTTGTTTATATTCCTTGTAGCATGTACGCATCAGTTTCTGACATCGATTACGTAGTATCTCAAAGCTGATTTTGTCCCTGGGGTTATTATATTTACGGTATGTACGTATATATTTATCTTTTTCAGATATTAAGTTGATAAGAATTTTTGAGAACCAAGGTGGGTAATTAGATTTGCTAGGTTTATATTTTGGAACATGTTCTACTATTATTTCATTTAAGACATTGTACAATACTGCAACACTCTTATTAACGTCTGTACATTGAATAAGTTTGTTATTTAAGTTTGATTTTTTTAAGGAAGATAGAATACTATCGTAGTCAGCTTTAAAATAATTAAAGTCGGTCCGGTGTTTTGGTGTCAAATTACGCCTATTAGGGAAGGATATAGATATCTGTAAACAAGGATGATGTGAGTCGAGTCTGCTTATCGCGTCAGGGGGGTGAGTTACTGTGATGTTGGAAATGTTGCTTAAGACGAGATCCAATATTCTGCTTTCTGAATTTAATATATGGTTGTACTGATGAAGATTATTAATTGAAATAAAATCTATTAGGGCTAAACCCAATGGGCAGTCATAATTATTAGGAGTGAGATAGTTCAGCGCATCTGCACTAGTCCATCGAATAAATCCCATATTAAAGTCTCCAAGAATAACAATTTCGTCAACGTTCCTTAAAACTTTATCATTAACATGGTTTAAAAAACATAATAAAGAGTCCAACTTAAGGGGGGGTGGCAAGTATACGACACATATAGCGATTTTTTTAATTGATTTGTTGATATTTAATTCTAATACTACCCACATATCCTCTAAAGTACTCTCCCACTGTCGAACTCTGTAAGACTTTATATGTTTGGTGACTGATATTAAGACACCACCGCCATCTTTTTTGGAGTCCTTATTACATATTCGATCTCTACGATGTGTCACATATCTTTGATCGATAAATTCACCATTAGTTACACTAGATTTTAACCAAGTCTCAGTAAAGGTGATTACATCATAATTATTTAGTAAAATATTTTGATAAACGTCTTCGGTCTTTGTTCTAAGACCGCGTACGTTTTGGTAATATATATCAAGCATTGTAATGATTAAAGTATTTGGAACATTTTCTAACTAACATCAGACAAATTGAAATATTATTATTATTTAACAGGAGTTTTGTGTAGCAAATTAAGGCTCTCTTGGTTGCGAATGAATATTGCCTGCTCATTTTCATCTTTACGCACTAGAATCCTTCCATTCCGCACCCATACGAATTTGTAGGACAAGTCTTTGGCCAGTTTTCGTGTTGCTGCATGTAACTGTTTGTTAACGGGGCTTAGGTGCTCACTCACAAACACAGGTACACGGCTGCCACCAATACCTAAATGGTGTGAGTTCAATTTATCCTGGGGATGCTTTCTATTATAGTTGACTACCGCTGCTAGAATATTGTCTCGTTGTCGTGGGCTTCGAAATTTAGCAATTACTGTCCGCGGACGGTCACTTTCCCTATTCAGCTTGGCTACTCTTGTGATTTGCAATATATCTGTGTCATGAATTTCGGTTTCAGTAATCGCCGCCAATTGCTTGACGGTGTTAATTAGATTTTCAGATCTATGCTCTGGTATGCCACTGATCTCAATATTTGATTCACGCATATTTTGCTCAACAACGTTCAAGCGAGTAGTGAGGTCATTAACGTTATCTCGTAAATTCTGGTTTTCAACTGTAAGTTTATTTATGGTCTTATCTTTTTCGTCTAAGCGTTTGGTAAGGTTATCAAATTGCGAGTTAAAAAATGATAATGTGTCTCGAAATTCCGTAATATTGCAGTTAATAATCTTTAATTGGTCGGAGACCATCTCTTTGATAGTTACTTGCATAGTGGCCTTCAGCTCCTGCTTAATAATATCTCTTAATGAACTTTCGGTAACATACTGGTCGTCATTTAGGTTGAGTCTAGAAATATCACAGCTCTTTTTACGCATTGTTACGTTATTATCAGGAGAATTTTGGGAGTACTTCGGACTTGGAGGGTGAATAGAAGACCGTACTGGTGTATCAGTATTGTCAGTTTTGCTTTGTTTACAGCGACATTCTGGGCATTTCCAGGCAGCTTTTTCGCTAACTTGCATTAGTGCAAAACGTTTTGATGGTATATTGACACAGGGCAAGTCATATTTCGACTTACATACACAGCAAATAAAAAAATCTTTATTGGCGATTTTTTTAAGACATCCAGCGCATGTATTGTCGTGTGGGGGCATTTTTATGAATAATTTGCCAGCTATTCTTTTAAGCTTTTAAAGATGAGTAATGCACACAGCGAGAAGAGGTGTTATTAGACAGATGTATTACAAGCGGCGCGGCGGCGGCACTCATGCATGCAGGCGCTCTGTCGGTCGTCCAGATAGGTAAAATGACCAATACCAAAATTTAAATTAAAGTTTTGTTTTCTTCTTGTTACTCACGTGTATGTTGTTTTCCAGTAGATTGCACAGACAGCATCATATAGTCACATTTACTGGTTATAGAGAATTAAACACGATATAACAATCGGACGCACCTTATACAATATCGCACAAGCTATATTACGATTATAACAGCTGATTCCTTATTATCGTGCGTCGACGACGCACGTCGCGGTCGCCGTGGGTTCTCGAACACTTCCGAAGGACACCCGGAGCTGACCGAGCGGGCGCAATGTCGTCGCGTCCTTAAACTGTGAGCGAAGGACGACTCGATGCGCCGATGATTCAGTATTATGGTAGCAGTTATTTTAATAAAACGAAGATTGTGGCCTCAATTCTTTGCGGATTTGGATTCTAAATAGTATACTTTATAGCCTGTGTTAAAGGCTATACATATGATATAACTTTTTAATCTATTAAGAAACTTTTATCACCGATTGCTAATTTTAATTACGAGAACAATAGAAATACGTGTTGTCGCGCGTACGCTCCGTGCGGGGGGGGTGTGTAACTACAGTGAAATGTATATTTTGTATCAACACTGAATGTTTACATAAACAGGAACTTCCTCTATTGATTGCTATTGATATAAACTGGCAAGCTTCCAAAATGAATATCTTTTTTCATATACAACTGACAATTTCCAGAACTTGCATTTTAATGTGCTACTTATACAACACAACATCATAAATATATAGAACAGGTACCTATATAATATCAGAATATTTATATAACATCTCAATATACCTATAACAAGTAAGTGTTTCATTTTTATATAACTGTTCTGTATTTTTAAATGACTAATATATATTTTATTTGTCAGACGAAAACACTATATTGCCTTTATTTAATAATAATGATATGTGTTTAAAACCTAACACAGCTGTTGTCTTTATGTCAACATTTGTGTTTATAATACTGTACTTTGTATCAGTGGGCTACTAATTTTATCAACTGCCAAACTTTTACTATATATTTCCACCATTGTTTGATCATTAACAAGACAATAATGTTACTACTTCTCTGATCATGTATAAAACTCTGCTAACATTATCAGCAAATCCATATTAAAGAAATAGGGACTTATTGAATATAATATTTGCAGTGCAGCGCCACAAACTATATTTTCAACACTCAATATCATTGCTACTTGGCTATAATTAATTGATTAGAGGTACCTCAATATTAAGTTAAATCATTGCAACTCTAGATAGGCAACACATAATATTAATTGCTGATTGATAGTGCCAATTAAAACATAACGTCAAATTTCTTGTTATATGTAATTGATCCAAAAAACTCGTGTTATACTTTATACAATTGTAGCTATGATTCCTAGTCTACCTAGAACACTATTATAGTGGCAAATTGGCCCAGACTATCAACACTCCTATATAACCAGCAGTCGTATATTACTGTTGCTAACATAGGCTTGGCAAAGAGGGAAATGTTGTATATAAGAATAGATGAAAATTAGTAGAATTAAGGAAAATAATAATTTCTAGTATCAAAGTATAATTGCAATTATTAGGTATTAATAAGGTCTATCTATTTCTATTAAATCTCTAAAGATTTCTTTAGTAATGCAATAATAATATGACTTAAAAGACCAGTTCTTAAAAAAATATTCAGGCCACATTACAGTTATATACCTGTCTAGAAGATGTCTAAAGCATACAATGTAGGTGCACAGCTTACTCTGATTATAATTTAACAAGATTAAAATGTAATACTACCCTGTCATCGGTTTGCTAAAGATTTAGAATATATATATAATTCAAAATTATCACAACTGACCTGTGCATAAGTAGCTGGTGTTGAGTAAGCAGGCTTGGCAGTTGTGGCATCATAAGTTGGCTGAGGCTGGGGCGGTGCTGCAGTTGGGTAGGCAGCAGCCGCTTGCTGGTAGTAGGCACTTTTGCTCGCATCGTACGCAGAGGCAGCTGCAGCTGCTGCATGGGCATGTGCGTGAGCCGCTGCTGGTAAAACCACACCTGTTACCAGACTTGCCTACTTACTACCACACTCCACTTGTAGGCTAGTTTAATTAGTTTAGTTATACAGAGGTACAGAAAATAAATAAGAAGTTTTGTTGCAAACAGCACGATATTGAGAAATTTTAAACTGGAAAGATCAAAGTCTTTTATGGGATCTCTTCAATTCTTCTATCTTTAAGTTATCGGAGTTGTTAAAGATTAAAGGAGTTTTCAATCTGCCATGTAATAAGCAGATGATTGAAAACTAATGATTACAACAATACTACAATGATTGCAAGTCTCATTTTATCACCAATACCTACTAAGTAATTTGTTTTCATGAGAAATTGTTGATTACAATGCATGCATTCCATATCTTACTCATACTTGTTATCAGTTTTATTACAGTAATAAGTAGCGGAAGCATTTATTTGACTGTTTCTAACATTTGTATTTTTGTAAGGTTTTATTTCAATTTCTACATAGAAGAGGGTCTAGATTTTTTACCAAAGTAAAAACCTATGGATATTAGATATTTACTATTTATTGTAAATCTTATTCACTTGCTCATAAATAATGTTCAGTGTTTCAATTTGCATCCAAAACCACAAGACCATTTTATTGTTAGCACTAAAAAGTTTTATGCCACCTATTCAGCCTGTGCATTCAACCATTGAGTTTTACAGTAACCAAAAAAAAACAACAAATATTATGTTTATGATCAAACACTTATGTACAGGAAACTAGTAGCTGTAGATTTTGGGTTGTTATTGAACCTATTGATAATAATTCAATTACGCAAATCACTGCGCTGTCAGTGATGTCGATTTCACACATACATAGAAAAGTGCGGTTATTATTAGCAATAAGTATATTGTAATCAAATGTTTTATTATGTAAATAAACTGTGTGGATCAATTTGACTAGGTATATTGATAGCGAAATGCACGTACCTTGTGTGGCGGCTGCTGCCTGATATGCTGTGTCGTATCCTGTGGCGGCAGCACGTTGGGTGCCGTATGTAGCGGCTGTTGCCGCCGGCGCTACAGCATATCCAGTCTGACCACCATACGCTGCACTTGCAGTGGCCGCACTAAAATTGTAACAAACTCATAATTCAATGGGAAAATGAGAATTCATTCAAAATATCACGATCAATACACATCAGACGCCATTTTGATTAGGACAAACATGAGCACAAGGCACATCCATCACACCACAATTATATTTTACGAAACTCTCACTGCGTACACTGCAAGCAAATTATAAGACAAATAACTCACCCGTATTGGGTTCCTCCATGAGTAAACCCGAAATAATTGTTTGCTGCCATCATTTACCAAATTTCCGCGTCGAAACAACAGACGCTTCAAAGCGGAAAAGACCGGCGTTTTGTTTGTCTTTGATTAAATATGGCCGCCAAATTCGCAAAACAGTGCTGCCAGTAACATAATAATAAACTAAGTAATAAACTACTAATTGTCTCTGGATATGCATGTAAATATTTTTATAAATGTAATAAATAAATTATTAATTATATTGCGGTAGAAACATATTGTAATAGTACTATCAAATACCGGTACTATATTATAATTACAATGTCACCAATTAGGTTCTAACATTATTAATCGTTTTTGGGTGGGAATTTAGTCAATATTTAATAATTATAATTTATTACAGTATTCAAATTGTAGGTATATAGGTACTATAAATAATATAAATAACAATTTATTTAGATCTGTTGTGTTCGGGCGCCGGGGAAGCTGGGGATGCACTCCTGAGGGAGCTTACGGCTTTAATGAACCTTGGCATCATCGATATTCTGTATGGCGCTAATCTATGCGCCCTACGGAAAAAAGATGGTGGCATTCGTCCCATTGCCGTAGGGTGTACTTACAGGCGTATGGCAGCCAAGCTATGCTGTAAATTTTACAGCATAGCTTTAGCCAATAAATTTCAACCCCTGCAACTGGGCTTCGGTTCAAGAGGGGGTTGTGAGGCTGCCATACATGCCTTGTCAACGTACCTTGACTGTGGTGACGGTGAGGTCATCTTAAAGGTTGACTTAAAGAATGCCTTTAACTCGGTGAATAGGGACACCTTGTTGACACAGACAAAATTGGAGACACCACAAATTTTCAAATTTCTTTATCAATGTTATAGGTACCCATCAAAATTATTATACAAGGAGCATCTTTTGGAATCATCAGTTGGTTGTCAACAAGGTGATCCTCTTGGGCCAGTTATTTTCAGCCTAGCGATTCATCCCATCATCGAAAAAATTAATTCAAAATTTTATATCTGGTATTTAGATGATGGAACACTAGGAGGCAATGTAGAGACAGTTTTTCAAGATTTGGCTTGAATAAAAAATAAATTTAATTCCATTGGACTAGAGCTTAACACAAGTAAATGCGAGATTTATATCAGTGACAAAATTAAAGACAAACTTTCGGTTTAATAAATACTTTGGCACCAAATATCAAAATTCTTGAGAAATCTTCCCTTTGCCTCCTTGGATCCCCAGTTTTTGAAGACGCTTTTGATTCATACATAGAAGAAAAAATACAAAATTTTTGTGAAGTTTCAGACCGACTACTCAAAATTAATATACATTCGGCTTTTACCATTATTAGATACTGCCTCTTCGTTCCCAAATTTACACATGCCCTAAGATCGGCCCCGTTTTGGAAACATCTAACACTTTTAGGCAAAATGGACCAAATTATTTACAACACTATGAGCAAAATTCTTAATGTGGCCTTGAACGATCGAGCCTGGCTTCAAGCGTCCTTACCAGTTCGCTTGGGCGGGCTCGGCGTTCGCAAAATTGCCGATGTTAGTTTACCAGCATTTTTGTCCTCGGTTCATAGCACGGAAGAACTAACCAGGAAAATTCTAGCTTCCACACTGGTTAGTTCTGATGTGCCATGTAAGACCGATGCCATTAATGCTTGGAAAATGACTGTACCCAACACTGAGTTACCCACTAACCCTTTTTCTCAGAGACAGTGGGACGGGCCGCTTTGCAGGATGGTTAGAGATAAACTGATTATTTCATCTACCAGTCCTGCTGAGCGCGCTCGTTTGCTGGCTGTGGGAGAATGGGGGTCGGGCCTCTGGCTTCAAGCACTTCCATCGCCCAACATAGGTACCATGTTGGACGATACTACCTTCCGTATGGCTACTTGCCTTCGCCTAGGTGCTCCTTCTGTTTCTCCGCATAGATGTTGCTGTGGTGAAGCCGTCGACAGCCTTGGACACCACGGCCTGTCATGCAGCAGGAGTGCAGGCCGTATATCCCGGCACGCCAACCTTAACGATATACTCCGACGTGCTCTTGTCACCGCTGGCGTTCCAGCTGTACTAGAACCCAATGGTTTGGTACGCAACGATGGTAAGAGACCTGATGGTATGTCTTTACTGCCATGGAAGATGGGTAGGCCTTTGGTGTGGGACGCAACATGTGTCGACACCCTTGCGCCATCTCATCTTCCAAGTACAGCAGGTTGTGCTGGTGCTGCTGCTGCATCCGCGGAGACTCTCAAGCGGCGCAAATACAATAATCTCATCGGCGATTATGTGTTTGAGCCGTTTGGAGTCGAAACGCTTGGGCCGTGGGGTGCAAGTGCTCGCGGTCTTTTTAAAGATTTGTCGAAGCGTTTAATCGAGGCTTCACGTGACCAGAGGGCTGGCTTATTTTTAGCTCAAAGAATAAGCATTGCCATTCAACGTGGCAATGCTGCCAGTCTTCTGGGCACGTTTCCAGCAGACGTCGATGCGGAGGAATTTTATGACGCCTACTAAGCAGTCCCTCCCGTTTTTCGTGTATTTTCTATGTATATAATTATATTATTTATTTTTTTTCCTTTTTTTTAAGAACTGTAAATATATAAGGTATATTGTATATATAGATGTAAATAATTGAAATATTATATAGGTATAAATTATGTTTAAATATATTACTAATAACAATTTTCCATGAAAATTTGTAAACCATTTCTATTCACCAATATTTTATTTTGAGTTACTTCAAACAGTCAAAAGCTCGTCTATTATTAGTGACTTACTTAAGGCTTTTAGATCGAAGCATTTCAGTTTTTAAAACAAATACCTACCTATTTGAGCTACAGAAATTTGCAAAAATGCATTTAGCGATAAGGCCAATAATTGTAGGTACATAATTGTGTGAAATGTTATCTGTATCATAGGTGAAAGATAGAATATCTATATATCGAAAGTTTTTTTTAAACTTTTCCGAAGCGTGTAGGTAGTTCAAAAATGGTACAGACTACGGGGCTGTAGCGTTAAGTATTATGTGCTACGGGGTAAATATTTCAGGGTAGTATGCCCGTAAAAACATCTTGACAAATAGCGCAGAAAGCGTTTTTAGGTCTCTTTGGTGCTATGTGCGGTTCGCGGGGGACGGTGCGCGACAATAATCACAGAATTGAAGGATTCGTGTCATTGATTTACCATAGAGTCTTCTTCTTCGTGTCGATGGTACGATAAATAATCACTACGTTTTAGGATAATACCACAGATTACTTAATAGTTACTACGTAAATAATACTGTCGACGAACTATGCACCTTGCAATTGGATCAATTATAAGATATGCGCCAACTACGCCGAATATTGTTCATGATCTTTGTTAGGGATTATACCCAGTACCCATACCCACCCACGTATTGTATTTTCTTTTCCCCTTGGTCATTGGCCTTTACATATAGGTAGGACTAAAATATCTTGACTTCGCACAGCTGTGACTTCTATCTTAAGTTCAATGACCGACCTTGATCTTCAAGTATACAACCTTGACATCACGATCGGTGTCCTAGACAGAACAATAGCGCCGCCGCCGGGGCCGGGGGTGCCTATTAGTTTCATACCTAACCCATCTTAACTATTAAGTCTATCTATATCTATATAAGCCTAATAATCTAGTTGCTAATGCAGCCGTAAGTAAATAGGTACCTAGTTTATGAATGTTCATACCTAATCTATTTTGACGCTTTGTTACTTCTTACATCACACAATAATAATATTATATTAATTAACCTATTGCAGCATTGCTGCAAAATTTTAATCATCAGAATTTTGCTCTATTTTTTCTGTTAGGCACTCACTGCTCAAAGTGCTCATAATATTACTTTTGTCGATAGCTTTATTGCCGTAATAGCTATTAAGTATTCTGTAGTAATAGTAACAAAATTATAGATTTGAAAAATTGAAGGAAACAGATGGGAAGCAATAAATGACCAGCGGTCGTCCTGACATCAGAATGAACGGTCACCTTTAAATGTTTTGTTTCTTCTAGAATATTACAGAAACAATTCTTGGGCAAAAATGCAACGTTAAATACGCCTTGTGATAGTTCATACTAAGAACAAATGTAGATACTAAAATGATCTATAACGCTACGAGTAGCCGCGCGCGTCGTCGCTCGGCGCCAACAAACATCCTTACCTTATCTTATAAAAATTACGGAACGGATTTGGATGAAATTTAGCACAGAGATAGATTATGGTCTGGAATAACACATAGGCTACTTTTAACAGCGATAACCGTTATCCACGCGGGCAACAGCTAGTTTTAGTATATTTTTGTTCTTACCGTTCGCCGCTGATAGCGGTGGTTAATTTTCGTTTTTACCATTGATTTCTCTTAAATCTTTATTGTACACAATAGCAAAGAAAAGAAATACATATAAATATAACATGTACTAAGGCGAGCTTAACTCAAGATTGATTTTTATTATTCTCCCACTTTATATAATATGTAAATTAATCTAATAAATAAATGGTTCTGAAGGGTATTCCACTGGAAACCTGTGCTATGGCATAGCGTTTTTATGCCACAGCAAGTAGCTGAGTGTGGCTTATTGTTAGTGTCATATCTATGGATAATAACAGCGCTCATTAGGCATCCCTAATGAGCGCTGTTTTGAAATAAACATATTCCTATCCCAGGCATACTTCCATCTTAAAGCCTTGGTGTAAAAAAATGGGTTGGCAACACGAAAGTGATACCTCTGGTATAGCAAGCGTCCATAGGCTACAGTAACTGCGTAACATCAGGGGGACCGTATGCTTGTTTGCCACCCAAGTAGTATAAAAAAATATATATTAACACAAAACTAATAAGTAAAAAATGTATTTATTTAAGGTACATTAACAGATACAGTTTATTAAGATGATTGATATAATAAACAGACAAAGGTACAAAGGTTTAAAAACAATACTTTAACCATGTTGGTAAGTGGTATGAAGTTTATTAAGAATAAGAGAATAGTCATTACTTATAAAATGTAACAAGTACTGTATCTAATATGCTGGACCTATCAAGTATTAGAGTTGATATTGAAATCTTGCTCTGTACATTTCTGGGATATAATATTATTCTTCTTATGTCTAAATAATGTTGCCATTCATCCAAGTAATAATTTAAATATTATTGTTAATATGTTCAAGATGATCAAAGGAACTGAAATAAAAAACAATGTTAATATTAATATACTGAATAATTATGAGTAATCTAGCTGTATTACTGTCAGATTTAAAACTTTTAGACCTAAAAATAAATTTTAACAGTAATTATAATGAAATAAAAAACTTTGGCATATTAACCTAAACTTGGCATCAAAATTAAAATATTCATTACATTAAATTAAAAATGTCAATGTCTCTAAACTATTATAAAACATAATATATTGTATTTTTTTACCAGCAATTGGTATATCATAGTCTCTATCTACCCTAATGGGAGACTGGCGTGATGATATACATATATATAATATGTATTGTACTTTCATATAAGTAATAATGCTAGGTGCTGATTGGATACCATATATATAAACAAAAGAACTTACTTCTGGTCACTGTTCTAATTGATCGGACTAAGTTAAGGATCTGAAATTTGACTGATGAATGATCCTCGAATCCTTGGGTTTGAGTGTTAGATCCCCATCCCACTAAAACAGATACAATATTAAATTTCGTAAAAAAAACAATATTTAAGTAGATACAAACAGGTATGAATTTTATTATTGTATTTGTGTTACTTGAATATTAAGGACCAAGAGATATTAAGTCAAAATAAAAGCGTACTTTAAGTAAATAAATTCAACTATAGATTTAAATAACTCTAATTTATGATAATCAAAGGTAAAAACATATAGGTTATTTTACTTTTTTGCATAAATCTTTCTTCATGCAAGACACAGACTGCATTTAGACATAACAGAGATGCCTCAAAGAGATTCCATAAAGTCAGCATATCGGGAAACTTTGTTAAATTTTAGTATTATATGGTAATATTAACTATTGAAGAAATTCAACAACTTGTTATGACAGAAAGACTTACGTTGGAAAAAGTCACTCAGTATGATGACATGACATATATGACAAACAAACTTCAAACATGCATGAAAGGTTGCCATACGACCAGCGCTGCCAACTACAATAAATTAATTTTACAAGGACCAATTATTATTTTTATAGAAAGGACGAAACATATTTAAAATGAACATTAGATTCACCGAGCACTTTTTAATTATTTCTCTTTTCACGTGGACGAAATGTCATATTATTATGACAAAAAAGAAAGATGGTATATAGAATAGACATAAATTACCATGTCATTTTGTGTCAATGAGTAAAAATTCTACAAAAAAATAATATTCTAGAGAAACCTAGGTTTCTCTAGAATTTTGTGTATTGTCTATGATTTGGCATTATCGCAAGGATCTTATATTAATGGATTGAGTACTTCAACAAATATCGATTTCCATAATAAACCATATACTCATGAAAATAAAGATCAAAATTGTACGCAGAACTATCAGGGAGAAAAACGGTCCACATGAGATAGCCAAACGGAGTGGAATGTGTCCCTTTCTAACAAGCATGCCAGTACAAAATTAGTAGAAAATATTACAATTGGTAGTTACCTGAGATGTTATTTGTAAAAAATATTTACGTTCTAATTCTTAGCTGAGGATTTCTTAACATGAAGGTAAATATAGATTTATTATTGTTAAAAATTTATAATCTTATTTCTACTATAAAACAACTTATTTATAATAAGTTTTAAATTATTAGAAGTATTTATAACAATTCATATGGCAACTAATATTTCTGTTTTCAAACAATATGGCCGTACATGTTATCATAGCGAAATCATTTAGGAATCTTAATAATGCGATTTTAGAAAATTATAAATAAAAAGGGTAAAAAAGTGTTGTGTAATAGGATGCAAAAGTGAATCCTTTGCGGGTCGTGGCATTTCCTTTTTGAAGTAAGTAGATAATTCGTTGTAAATCAAAAAATACAACTTTTGTTTACATTAGGGGGACAATACGTTCAACATTTCTCGAATTGCTTGTAGATTTCCAAAATGTGATCGACTATGTCAGCTTTGGATCAATACCGTGCCAGGTAAAATCACGAAGCACTCGGTGGTCTGTCATCGTGTCAATGTTTAATCCATATTATCTTTTGTGATTTCTTATAGATCCTACTATATAATATTATAAACGCGAAAGTTTGTAAGTATGGATAGATGGATGTTTGTAACTCTTTCACGTAAAAACTACTGAACGGATCTGGATGAAATTTGGCACAGAGATAGATTATGGTCTGGAATAACGCATAGGCTACTACTACTTTTTACAGCGATAACCGAAATCCATGCGGGTGCAGCCGCGGGCAACAACTAGTAAGTTTACTAAAAACGATCACAATATTCATTTGTTTTATTACCTTAATACCTTTGTAGCGTCATCTATCAGACTAATAGAATAACGCCACAACAAGCAACTAAGTTCCACATAAAAAACACAGATGTCACTATGCCTAGAAACACACAACCGCAGAACAAATATTCGAGATGCTGAATCGCGATATGGAAGTTTACACAGATACTCAGTATATATACAACGCCCAACGACTAACCGTTGGGCCGCGGCCCGCCAGGCACGATCACCTAGTCTGGTCGGAGGATCCTCCCTTTTCGTTGGAGGTGTGTGACAGCTTTCACATCTTTAAAGATATATATTCTAAGCGTCAATATCGCTTGCTGCTAACATAAGACACCCATAGGCACATAAATGTACCGTCACGGTTCTTTAATAAAATCCTATATTTATCATTGAAAGTCGGCGTTTTGCTTTACACAGAGATGAACCCAAATTTCAAGACATTTTGATTTTTTTTCGGTCGAATAGACGCACTAAAGAAAGGAACGGTGAGTCCCCCGATAGTCAGAAATAAATTTATCAAAACCCTATTTATTTGAAAACCAGATTTGTTTTACATAGAAATAAACCGAAATTTTAAAACATTCCAGCATTGATCAATCGCATGGACACCTTATAGAAAGAGACACAATCCTCCCTAATTGCGGACCGAAAATCGATAAACCGTGCGCATTCCACTTGGGTATAAGTTCCTTGCATTATCGTCTGTCATTACATTATCTCATTGTCACTTGTCACTTTGTCACATTATGCTGTTTTGTTTGTTTACTCATTTACCGCTTGACACTAATTAAATAATTTAAAAATAAAGTTTAATCCTATAAATTCAGTACAATTATAGCGTTTACATTGACCCCAACAAGCCTGTATCTTGGCTACCAATTTGCTTTACGAAAACTTTTAAATTTAATGCTAATAATCATAATCATAAAACCTCTACGGCAGGTACATCACATAAACATACAGAGAAAATGCTGGAATCTAGCAGCAATCAAGATGAAGAATTAAATAGTTCCTTACAAAATGTAGCAACGACCAAGTTGTTGAAAAAGAATCAAAGTGAAGGTCAGATTTGAATATTTTCGTAAAATTGTTAATATTTATGTCGCGCCATTATTGTTTATAATATTGATAAAATAAATTACTTTACAATTTCAGAAGAATTATCTTCAGACAGCCCTACAAATGTTCCACAAAGAGACATTTTAGACAATGATACTGAATTAATAGATGAAGTTACTATTCAAGATACATTGCAGAATTCCAACACCATCGCGGCTATGGAGACAACCACTGAAATAGGTGCTATTGATGTTACGAAGCCTCAGAATTCTGCATCAAATGAGTGTATAAATGTCATGGAGGACCAGCTACTTATAAATACTAAACAACAAACAATGAGAGAAGAAATTTACCTTGACCCCCAACCATCTACTTCTAAATCAAATGCTGATATACAACCAAATGCTTCAAACATAAGTTTGAAATCTTCTGTCACAAATCCAGAACCTCCTTCCAACAAAGAAATAAATCCAGATTTTTCACACCATCAAGATGAATATCCAGACTCCCAACCGACTAAATCAATGAATCATATAATTGGTCCTGAAAGTATAATTAGTAAGAAACGTGTGAATATCTATGCTCCTGACCATGGACCTCAGATGTACCAAGCTCGTGGTAAACTTGTAACTCGGCCAATCATAACTAAGAAACTACCACAAGTTTTTCAATATTTACCCGTTCATGGAAAACCAGGACCAAATACTAGTTTGCCAGAATATTATAGAAATAAAGTGAGAGAGTATGTTGGTTGTGATCTCAATGATGAAGAATTTGATGATTTAGAAAACTATTGTAGGTGAGTTTTACATTCATAATTAGTTCAGGTTATTACTTGATATTCAGGTAAAGATTACACCTGAATATCAAAATTCTAACTTTTCTACACAGGTAGGAAAGTTAGAATTGTGGCAGTACAAGCCACTACCGTTAGCCATTATCCAATTTGTTATCCAATCCTTGATCTAGGCCAGTCTTTCTCAAAGTAGACCATAGTACCCCCTTGTGGGCTACTGGAGGTCGAGAAGTGGGGAACTAAGGGGCCCAGAAACAATAATTTTGTAAAGAAAAAAAACACCATTGTCAAAATAATAGAAAATAATTGATTTTCAAAGTGGGCTGTAAATGAAATAAATATGAGAACTTCTGATCTATTGTATTAATAATAATGTATCTGAACTTAGGGAAACAACTCATTTGTAAGCATGAGTAAGTATTTTATAGGAAATTGCACCTTGTATTTTTCAGTCCTGAGCATTTAAAAACTGGTCTAGAAATTAAAATGCAAACAAGTGTTCCTGTTATGGGTTTGCTGAATGCCAACATATTACACAATAAGTTCATTCAGCCTAAACAAAGTGATACTCCTCCAAACCTGGTCACTGTGAAGAAGAATAAAGTCAGGCTTGAAAAGGACACAAAGGGGCTGCTTACTAAGAAGCTCAAGTATAGAGGTGTCAGAGTTCTACCATTTTCACAAGAGGTTAGTGGCTTTTACACAATAGCAATTAATTACAAAAAGTATTAAATAAAATATTATATCAGGGGCCGTACCACGACTAGGCCCGGATCTAGTGGGTGGGAGGCGGCAGTAGTCGGCAGTCTGTAGACCCACCTAGTATAGCTGTTTTTTTTAAATTAAAATTAAAAAAAAAAAGAAAAAAATGGCAACAAATAATGACAACAATGTATATTATTTGTTGGGTAATTTTGCCTAGAGGGCGGCAAACTCGCAATCTGCCCTTTTTTAAAACCTAGATCTGGCACTAACCATGACATATTAAAACGTAAGAAGTTCTAGCGAGAAAGAAGGACAGAGCTATACACAGTCCCTTTCTCTCACTCACACTACTCACATTTAAGCACATCATAGTATAGTCCCAGGTTATTGTATTGAATTGAAAAGATACCAACAAGCCAATCATAGTATTATATACATGAATTACTAAGGGTCGCCCGCAACTTCGTCCGCGTGGTAATTTGGAATATTTTCCCCGATTTTGCAACATATCTCACTACTGCTCCGCTCCTATTGGATAAATGCACACTAATCCTTCCTGGATAAATGCACTATTCAACAAAAAAAATATTTTTTCTAATCGAACCAGTACTTTCTGAGATTAGCGCGTTTAGCCAAACAAACAAACAAACTCTTCAGCTTTATAATATTAGTATGGATGTAATACATATGCTCCATTTTTTTAAATAAAATTTTTGTTGTTGTTGTCAATGTCATAAATTATAATAAACTTCTAGGAGAATCCTGACTATGATCAACAAGATTCTTTGGTACCGGCAGAACAAGATGAAGACCTGGATCCTGGCACAGACATCTTGTACCGCGTTAGAATATACAGGCCATACACCTACAGCTTGGCTAAAGACCGATTTGTATGTATCATTCTTATTAAAAACAAATGTCTTGGAAACAAAAGTGAAATAAGTAAAGAACCTGACTGGCCTATTGGTCTAGTGCAGGGATTCCCAAACTATTTTGGGGAAGTTATTCCTTTTCTAAAATGAACTGATACCTCACACTCCAGCCAAATTACCTTAAAAATCGTATCGCTAGCTTTTTTTAGTAATACTTAACAATTTAAAACTTGTACTTCTGTATATATAAAAGGCAACCGTTACTGACTGACTGATGTATCAACGTACAGCTCAAACCACTTAACGGGTTGTGCTGAAATTTGGCACACAGGTAGTTATTATAACGTAGACATCCGCTAAGAACGGATTTTTAAAACGCCCTCTAAAAGCGTAAAATAGGGGATGAAAGTTTGTATGAAAGTCAGTTAATTTTGAAGTTAGGATGTTCAAATTTTGTGTTTAGGCTAACAATACCGACATGATATAGACCACTTTGAGAATCCCTGGTCTAGTGGTTTGTGACCCTGACTGCTGACCAGGACCGGGTCATGGGTTCAATTCCTACCCAGGGCAAATTTTTGTGTGATCAGCATGACACTTTAATCTACATCTACTCCATAACAAAACCCTAGTGTCGAAATTTGTGGGTCTGCAACACGCAAGTGATACCACACATGTAGTATTGCAAGCGTCTATAGGTTACAGTAATTGCTTACAATCAGGTGGGCCGTATGTTATGATTGCACTTTTCCCAGACCCGGTGTCGTCACTCGGTATTTTGCTGCGACACGCTGCTGACGGGCCGGCACAGGCTAACAGCACTACGGGACCGCTTCGTATGTCACAACGACTTTGATATGCGCATAGATGTGTCCAATAACCCTGAAGTGTTGCCCACTACCAAGGCCAAGGTTTGTTCATTTATATATCCATCCATCCATCTCAACCGTAAGACGTCCACTGCTGGACATAAGCCTATATATGCATCTGTAGGATTGTGCAAAGCAAGCCGGTGGTCATGGATTCGAATTCCACACGGAGTAAAACTTTGTGCGATTCATAAATGTTTGTTTCTAGTCTCCTTCGTCTCTTTCCTAAACTCCTCCGTCTCTTTCCTAGTCTCCTCCGTCTCTTTCCTAGTCTCCTCCTAGTCTAGAGTGTAATTTGTGTCCGTGAATTGTATGTTTGTCTAGTCCCCTGCAAAGATCACAAAGGAAAGAAAGACAACTGCAGGTTTTTTTTTTCAAAAATAAACGATAGTTTATATGTATTTGTTTTCTTTGTTGCTGTGTACAATAAAGAATTTTAGAATTAAGACAGTTTTGCGGTAACAAACATTTTAAAATACATATGAATAAAAAACCTCCTCTTTTTAAAGTCTGTTAAAAATGGTCGACCGGCAGATTCTCCGATCGTAGATAGAACAATACGCACTTCATATCTTTTTATCATTTATACCAGGAAGTGTTTCCGTCCGGCTTTCTGTTCATAAACAACGTGTTCTACGTGGACACGCGCGAGGGATGTATCGACTACAGCGCGCCCATCCGCGACTGGGCCGTCAAGCGACACATCGGAGACTTCCCCAAGATGGACATGTGCCAAGTGCGCCTCGAGGATCTCGTGCTCAAGTTGGGATATCCTGAGGTGACTAATATATAATTGTAACTTTACTAGCTGGTGCCTATGGCTTAGCCCGTGTTGCTGTCTGTTATGTATTCCAGACTGTAGTGTATGCGCTAAAGCATGCATACGCTGTCTCGTGTGTACCTGTATTGGCTGTATTGGTTAACTAAACGTCACTGTGACAGTTGCACAAAAGCGCGGCAAAGAGTAAGCCACGGGGGGGTATGTGAACTGGGTGAGTGAGCTTTAAAACCGATTACCAAGTACAGGGCATTGTCGAGCCAGTGTGATAACGTGAGTAAACAACAAACACTACACAGACTATAATCTATATCTGGACTACCTATAACAGTCCTTTCCAAGTGTCATTTCCATATGTTCTGGCACCCATCACTCGCCATTATTACTGCAATAAAAACGTAATGTATTTGTTTATAATTAAACAAACTGGTTTCTGTAGTAACTGGTTGGTGTAGGTTTACACTGTTAGGATAATTATTGTTTATAATTAATACGTGTCGTACGCGCGATCGAAGCTTGCGGAGTGTCGAAGTCACATATATATTTTACTTTTATTTTATCACTAAAAATAGAAAATTTTTAGAAAAAAAAATGAAACCAACTTCAAAAAGCTAAAAATAACTGAATACAGATTGAAGTCGGTGCCAAGGTTAATATTAGGTGACAGGATGAATCTAGCACCGACTTCAGTCTGTATTCATGTATGCTTTTTGCAATATTTATATTGCTTTTTGAAGTTGGTTTAATTTTTCTTTCTAAAAATTTTCTATTTGTATTGATAAAATAAAAGTAAAATATATATATGTAAAACATTGTTAATACATATAACATTTGAGGGTTACCCCCGATTGTGTTGAGATTACATCATCAGATCCTAACTTGGTGCCAATGGGACCACCGCTAGAGTATACATTTTCAAATAAAAAAAGAATTTTGAGAATCAGTCCACAATTGGAGATATCGGTGAACATACATAAGAAAAAAAAATACAGTCGAACATATAACCTCCTCCTTTTTTGAAGATGGTTAAAAACAATATTTCCTCATTACAGGTGTACGTCCATCAAGGCAACTGTGAACACGTGTTCATATTCTCCGAGGTGCGGCTTCTCAACGCCAACGATCCTCTCAAATTTTCCAACTATCCCTGCTCAACTGCCATCGCGCAAAATCAAACAGTATACTGCACAACGTGTGCAGAGTTCAGTGCTAAGTGGATCGTGGTCGGCAGTGACAGAGTTCCCTTCGACCCTGGCTTCTTCTGCGACAAATGCTTCAAGCTCTACATGTACATGGATGGCAAAAAAATTGGTAATTTTAAAGCTTATCGGTATAGAGGCAATGCTTTAAATGTGTTGAAACCACAGTAATGCTGATAAAGATGAAATTAGCACCAGTTTTCAAGAACTTAATTTGAGATCATTTCATCTTTTTATCCGGTCTTGCAGTTCGACTTATTGCAAGATTTGAAACACAGAAGTTTTTGTGGCAAAGGTGAAATGTCAAACTCAAGGTCATTTATTCATTTAGATCAAATGCATGATACTTATGAGCATCATAAAAAACCAAATGTCAACATTTTATTTTGCTGACTAGGGTAGAGCCACAAGAAGAATTGGCAAGAAACACTGGTCACTCTTTTTATCGCCAGAGAAAAAAAAAGTGCATAGGCAATGACTAAATTAAACTATCTGTCAATAGTTGGCCAAATTAGATTTTAATGTATAGTTGTAAGAGTTGTTCTGAGTCTGGGTGTAATTTGTGTCCGTTAATTGCATGTTTGTAAAGTTCCCCGCGACACAGAGCTTGTTCTCTAGTGCGGGAGTTGTCTTTAGTAAAAAACTAAAACTCACATATTATGTTATGTCTATTAAGCGACCAACTATTGATTTATAAAGTGTAGTCTATACTGGTTCTTACAGACATCATGTTGCTTTATAAAAGAGTAATGGATGTGCAACAAGCCTATATACAGATTGAAGTCGGTGCCAAGTGGCTAGTTGGGTACACCCTTTAGAAATAAGTTTAGAAGTTATAAGTCATTATTGTTATTCCAATTGTCTACTGATTGTATTTATAGAGAGTCTACAGGGAAAACGGCTGAGTCTATAGAGATGTGATTATTGGGAATGTATTGTGAATATGTCATGCGTGAATATGTTAATTTAGATATTAGTTTAAATAAGTATATTAGTATTATCGCATATAGTATTTTCGCTATTCAGTCAGACTAAATATATTTAAATATTGAAAAAAAGTCACAAAAATAAACATCACACATAGTTTTGCCCCGTGTGAGAATCGAACCCACGACCTCCAGCTTAGCAGTCAGGATGAAATAGACACTCTGTTTTTTTGTAAATAGATGTTTTGTGTTATAGGTGGCAAACAAGCATACGGCCCGCCTGATGTTAAGCAGTTACCGTAGCTTATGGGTGTTTGCGAAACCAGAAGTATCACTTGCGTGTTGCCAACCCATTTTTTTTTACTCCAGAGCTTTATGATGGGACTATCCCTGGGATAAAAATAAAATATAAAAATATCACGTAAATGGTGATTAGTTGTTACATAAGTTGTATTATTAGTTAAACTACACTGTATGTTTTCCCAATAAATAAAAATAAATAAATAGGAATACGTTGCTTTCAAAACGCATCCCTACTCACGTTCCTGTACTCACGCACAGGAACACAACTACACCACTGTGTGTAGTTATTTGGCTGTGGTCTTCTGTAAGGTCCTTCCCCAGTCGGGCTTGCTCGCTAGTATAACTGTGCCCTACCTCTCTTAAAATAATAAGTAAGTTTTGGCGCGAATGTGTGAAAAGTAACATGCAAAGAGTTTGTTCGGATAGATAGATACTAGGAGAGGGAATGTAATACGGTCTGGAAAATCACACGAAAGGTGCTTTAGAGTGTTATTCGACACCTAGCGAGTGACAATGTGATAGCGAAGCTTGGTACACTTGGTACTACATAAGTATGTTAGGAGTTTCTGAACTGTGCTGCTAAAATAATATGTAATTAGATAATGTAAGTACTGTACTTGTACATACCGTATGTATTGTATATACGAATATATATAATTAAGAGCAAATATGTGTGTTTTCATTCATAATTTAGAATTAATATTAAATTACTTTCAAAGTAGTAAAGTTTCGAGAAGCAAGTATTTTCGCTGCTTTCAAGTTAGACAATAATAGTCTGAAATTTACACCGGCCGGCTGATTCTCTAAGCAACAGCGAACTGACAGTTGTGATCGCAAACTGACAGTTGTGATCGCAAACTGACAGTTGTGATTGCAAACTGACAGTTGTGATCGCAAACTGACAGTTGTGATTGCTCGGTGACGGCACAATCTATTGACTAAACATCAAAGAAAGGGCTCTTACGGAATACCGATTTTCAATCTGACAGCGGTGGCTCGGTTTTTGCTCTTCCGGAATACCCGGTTACTCTAAGACCGGCCATTGTGTGTGTATAAAGTCTTTCTCTCGTGATAGAGGAGAAGAGACCCGTGCGCAGCAGTGAGACAACTACTAGTAACTTTGACGTAAGGTTCGTTAGCTCAACGATTAAAGAAAGAAAGCCCATAAAGAAGACACAAAGAGTAAGTAAAACTATTTTTTTTATAATACTTAGGTGGCAGACAAGCATACGGCCCGCCTGATGTTAAGCAGTTACCGTAGTAACCCATTTTTTTTTACTCCAGAGCTTTATGATGGGACTATTTCTGGGATAGGAATACGTTTCTTTCAAAACGCATCCCTAAATGAGCGCTGGAGACCTGTACTCACACACAGGAACACAAGTAGGTACACCACTGTGTGTAGTTATGTGGCTGTGGTCTTCTGTAAGGTCCTCCACCTTACAGAAGACCACAGCCACATAGGTCCTTCCCCAATCGGGCTTGCTCGCTAGTATAATACCCTACCTCTCTTATACACATGGATCAAAAGGCATGACGTAATAGTGCGTGTTACGCCTGATTGATACATTTTATCTAAGATCAGCCGTTGATTGGTTAATCAACATGGCGCCCGCGTTATTTATGGAATAACTTTTAACAGTGGGCATTAAATTATGTGCTGTAGGTATAAAAGTAATAAATAACATTGAATTTTGAATTACGTTATTATTGTAACTCTAGCTTTCACTAGGTTATCGCTGTAAAACGTCTACGTGTTATTCCAGACCATAATCTATCTCTGTGCCAAATTTCATCCAGATCCGTTCAGTAGTTTTTATGTGAAAGAGTAACAAACATCCATCCATCCATACTTACAAACTTTCACGTTTATAATATTAGTAGGATTACATACCTACATGATACTCTCGGCTCGTCCCGGCTTCGCACGGGTGGACAATATCATGTAATTTTTTTTCATTAAAATATAGCCTATGTTACCCGCTGATAATTTAGCTTTCTAATGGTAAAAGAGTTTTTAAAATTGGTCGAGTAGTTTTTGAGTTTTTTCGTAATATACAAAAATACAAATCTTTCCTCTTTATAATATTAGTGTAGATATATGTTAGTTTAATACCACTATTTGATCCTTTAAAAAGGCGTAATGTTTATAAATCTGTGGTACCTACACTACAGTTACTGTTAAAAAATGCACCCTTGGAAAGCCTTAGAGAACCAGCCCCTCTAGATTTTTTTTTTGACAAAGTTCTTTTTAATTCGGTTCCAAATTCTACCACTTGACAATTACACAGGCTAGATAAATCACTGGTTAGGTACCACTGGTACCTATAGTACCTATTACACAAGTTGTACTAAGTGTCTAAATGCCAATCACAATCTCGTGGGCGAACAGATTAGTTCAACTCTATTTCTACTCCATCATCATTACTCTTGATCGGATAGTCAGGTATCATATGATTGAGGTCTAGGATGGACTAAGTGCACTATAACTGGGACAAATTTGCCTCTAATAGGGTATGTAGGTACCTACACTGAGGCCTAGGAGTGAATAAATACTTCTAAGAATTGTTATGATTTGTGTTAACCTTTATAAGGTAGTGTCTCGCTCGGTAGAATTATTGGAGATGAGTGCAGTGAACAAGGGTAAAGCTATTTAAATAAAAATATAAAAAAGTTTATTAGGCATTCAATTGTACAGTTAAACTTTTACATTGACCCCAAACTAGGCAAGCCTGTATCTTGGGTATCTATTATTTCATTTACATTAGATTGAATCTTAAGGTTAAAAAATATTAAAGGTAAGTATTGTAAGTATTAGGATTTTTGTTATTATTATAAATTAATTTATAATTAGGAGTGAAGTTGCGTTATAAACTTTTTGACTTTTGGATCACTTTAAAATTTGCGTTTGCACACTCTTGAACTGTCAAATTGGTTTTTTTTGGAAGTGCCTATAAAAATATTGTAGGCAATTAAACTAAGATCTTCTTATGTTTATTAACTATAGTTAGGTAGGTACTGAGATCGAAGAAAATTTATTTTCGACATGCAACAAGTAGCAAACTCTTTATAGGTGTATATTGCTTGCGTGAATCGAAACTAGAGTAGGTACCTACATGCTACAGGATCGTAGCTCGTCATGAAGTATTTAATGATCCTATTTAGAAGACTACACTGACTGACATCCAATTAAATCTATCGTAAGCATCAAGGAGGGCTTCATAACTGTCTCATAACATATTATTTTTATTCTCGTGTAGGAGTAACAACTACAGTAGGTACCTACCTATCTACAATGACAAAACGTTTGCACATCGGCGCTCTTCATCTTAGAAAATCAATCGGCCAATGAAACACTAGCTAGATTATAGAACCAAATTTAAAATATTCAGTAACAGTAAAAACAGTGTAGGTATATGCTGTACTAAATGCCCACCTCGACTTCGTTCGGGGTAATAAATTTTTTATCCGGATTGAATTTCACAAAATCCCTTTTTAGTTTAGGAAGTTACGTAATTTAACGAACCTTTTGGCATAGTGCAAGGAAGAATATCTTTCTATACTATGCCTTTGTGCAAAATTTCTCAAGTCTACTGTCCCAGCGGTTTAGGCTCTGCGTCAGTCGGGACAAGAAATTTATCAGGGATGAGGTACTCACCTAATAGATTGGGGAAAAAGTTTTTTTTTTCAGAATTCTTTAGGCAGTGTCAGGTTAACGTCACGAGAGGACTGCCAAAACTACTTGTCCCGGTATTTTGATCAATAGTCCCAAAATTTCTATAGCAATGGGATCATGTCCCTACCTACAAGATGGCAAAAAGTTATCGAACAAAATGGTACCTACATACTTTAGTTAAATGTAAATAAACTATATTTAAATAATGTTTTGAATTTTCTTAAAAAATGCGAAGAAACTTTTCCCCCTATATAGGTATATGGGTTACCTACTAAACATATGACGATTGCCGATATACATACTTTTTGTCGTAGCACTGTACAAATTGCATCATGTATGGTAAATTATAAAATGAGTAGATTCACATCGTGTAGGTAATAAGTTACCGGTATTTATGGTCGTCAAGTGCATCTCCATCTTCCGTGGGGGTGTACACGTCAGTCTTGTCAGGACAACTATGACATGAGCATAAATAGATACAATTGCAAAATAAAATTACATTGTATATTTATATAGAGGGGCTTCAAATTACAAATTGATGGCTTCAATTATACGTAGGTAGGATTTATTTCCAGGAAGATCCTATTTATAATATTATAAACGTGATAGTTTGTAAGTATGAATGGATGGATGTATGTTACTCTTTCACGTAAAAACTACTGAACGGATCTAAATGAATTTTGGCACAGAGATAGATTTTGCTCTGGAATAACACATAGGCTACTTTTTACAGCGATAACCGAAAACCACGCGGGCGGAGCCGCGGGCAATAGCTAGTATGAAATAAAGTACATACGAACTCGTAGAAATAACACGAGTTTCATTGATAGTTAGTATCCTTAAATGTTCTTTTAATATGATTGGATGCATGAGAGTTTGCAAAGACCAATACGAATACCCCAGCTTATTGTTTTTTATACTACCTACTTGGATGGCAAACAAACATACGGCCCGCCTGATGTTAAGCAGTTACCGTTTATGTGTTGCCAACCCATATGCAAATGTAATATGCAGTACCTAAGCATTCAAATTAGACATCAGGTTCTATACCTATGCAGCGTTGTGGAAATCCTTGAGAGAGGCCCATGTCCAGCAGTGGACGTCTTTTGGCTGAGATGGATATAGCAAACAGCTTTTCCTGATTTTTTTAAAACTTTTTTTCCTAACTTAGCTTTCTGTGTCCGAGAATAGCGACATCTATCTTGTCTTTTAAAGCAACTACTTTGTTTTTTTTTATACTACCAAGGTGGCAAACAAGCATACGGCCCGCCTGATAGTAAGCAGTTACCGTAGCCTATGGACGTTTGCAACACCAGGGGTGTCGCTCACGCGTTGCCGACTTTAAAAACTTTATAACTCCTTTCTTGAAGAACTTATTGTTGTCATCTTACAGTAGTGATTTGCAGGCTGCAGCTATTGGTATGGTCATAGGCCACGTAAAAAATAATAGTATCTAGTTATAAGTCTTCTTCTTATCGTTTGATTAGTGGCCAACCTGATGACAGAGTTATTTAGATCGCCCATATTCAGGCCTCTGTCGTGATCTAACGACTCTTAACAGACGGGACCGACTTTTAACGTGCCCTCCAAAGCATGGAGACGCTCAGATGAAATACCACTATGCGGTCACCTATCTATAGGGTTACCGCGCCCTTGGTAGCTTAACCCACTGATCGTTAACCGAACAGCGAGTGCACGTAGCTATGAGCGCCTAGTTATAAGTAAATACCTACATATGTTATACTAGCTGTTGGCCGCGGCGCCGCCCGCGTGGATGTCGGTTATCGCTGTAAAATGTAGCCTATGTGTTATTCCAGATTATAATCTATATCTGTACCAAATTTCATCCAGATCCGTTAAGTAGTTTTTACGTGAAAGAGTAACAAACATCCATCCATCCATTCTTACAAACTTTCGCATTTATAATATTAGTAGGATTCGCGTTTTTATTGAGATTAAGAATACACCTTTATCTTCTCCATTCTAGATAAGATTTACAAACAGATACTGTTTGTAGATTAAAATCGGTCGCCAGAATAAAGTACACCAACCTCGATGAATTGACAAACTCACTTAATTAAGGTTGTTGAATAGATAAGCCTAACTAACGACTATTTGAGAGTATAATCTCAGATTGAATGAGGCATAACCGTATTATCACTTGAGTAAGTGGCACGATGGCGCCTGTTGCCCAACGTTGCGAAACTGACCTGGAAACCAGATGTGGCCAGGTTAATGTGTTAGAAAACATGGTTTTCAGGGCCCGACGAACAAATAGAAAAGAGTTCTAGGCTATTCGGTTTGCTGGTGCTTAGCAAATAACCGCTATTAGACTTAGTAGGTACACATGAATAGAACCTTAATGGAATGTATAATTAAAAATGAAATAAAATTGTTGGTAGGCTTTTTGGAACGAAGTTCCTTATCGCATAATAAAAAATAATTATTATTTTCTTTATACCTCGAATAGAACTTTTGTTAAGTGTATACAGGTTTTTTGTACATAATAAATAATAAAAAATAATAGGTAACAATAACTTCGTTCCATCCCTTGACACTGAAACTGTAGGCCAACCGGTGGTCGAAATTCGACCGTAATTCATTAAATCGGAGGTGGAACAAACTTTCCAAGCTCGTTAATAGCTACTAAACGTAGAAAAAGGAAATTGGTTGACTTAGGAGAAAAATGTTTACTACTTAGGTGGTAAAGAAGCATATGGTAAGCAGGTATCGTAGCTTATCGTAGCAGTTAAGTAGCAGCTTAAGTAGCTTGAACATTAGGTAGGTACGTACTAACCTACTTTTTTTTTCTTTTTAAAAGACAGCTCCTGCACTAGAGAACAAGCTCTGTATCGCGGAGGACTTTACAAACATACAATTAACGGACACAAATTACACCCAGACTGAAAACGACTCTTTGTGGGTCACACAAAGTTTTTTCCCGTGTGGGAATTGAACTCACAACCTCGAGCGGGGGCATACTGTAGCCACTAGACCATGAAAGCAGTCAAAAATACTATAAATACTTTTCAGAGCGATGTGTATTCGTAATGACTAAGTGAATTAAGTTACTAAATAGCTATGTATAAGAGCAATGTGTTGCTGATAACATTAATAAATTATTCGCCATATTGCGTAGTCTATATTTGCAAGCGCAACTGGGACAAAAATGTGAATATATTTGTACAATGTTCGGTGCATGGTAGAACAAACACAGTTTGAGGTCACATACCTCGCGCCTTAAATGTAATTATCTTGTATTGTGTGCAATTGTGCATCTCAGGCCTGATAACGAACTAAATTTAATAGAGGCAAGTGTAATTATGTCTACTTACTTAGTACCTAGGTGCCTTGGTATGGTACTTGTAGCCTAAATCAATATAGTTCTTAAATATCTTAATGGCTCTTTTAAGAGAGGTAGGGTACCATTTTAGTGAGCAAGCCCGAGGTAAGGACCGAACATTCCAGAAGACTACAGCAAAATTACTACACACAGCGGTGTACCTAGTTTTGTTCCTGTGTGTGAGTACAGGTCTCCATTCCAGCGCTTATTTAAGGATGTGATTTCAAAAAAACATTTTCCTTTAAAAAAAATCAGTCAAAATATGGGTTGGCAACACGGAAGTGATACCTCTGGTAATCCAAGCGTCCATAGACTACGGTAACTGCTTAACATCAGGCGGGCCGTATGCTTGTTTGCCACCCAAGTAGTATAAAAAATGCCCAAGGACAGATAAGTAAAGACATCATACTATTACGTCTTTAAAATCAAAGGTCAAGGACAAGCCTCAAGCCTTTGCTCACTCTGAAAAAACTACCACCAACAGTGCTATGGCCAGAATTTAAAGATGTAAGCATTTATGGAATGAGCTCGCTGCCGAAATTTTCCCAAGAGACTATAGCATAGGGTTCTTCAAGAAAGGAGTTATATGGCTTTTAAAGGGCCGGCAACGCGTGAGTGATACCCCTGGTGTTGCAAACGTCCATAGGCTACGGTAACTGCTTACCATCAGGCGGGCCGTATGCGTGTTTGCCATCTTGGTAGTTTAAAAAAAAACATATATATAAAGATTGGAGGACTCGGAGTTTAAAAAAAATATATTTTAAAAATACATCTCCCGCGCCACAACTCGTCTGATATATGGCAAACTGTCCCAGTCTCACTTGAGCTTGACTTGCTTGTTGTTTGGGTAAAGTCAGCGATTCGGGTCTAGGAGCGCAGTATCGTGTTCTGTATCCAGAAAATATTTCGTTTGCAATGTTTGTTATCCTCCAAGAGGCCGAGATGTTCGCGAGATTTGTTCCGCATTCGCCTCACGAAGTTTTGCCGAAAAAAATCCGTATTCGTCCTACATTTTAATCCGTTTTAGTCACAAAAATATTAGATTTAGGGCTTTGTTATGTGGGGAGTAACTTTGTAAGGCGAGTGCGGAACACACCGTTCGTACTCGTACCTACCTGGCTACCATGATGTCATATAATCGTCTCTCATGTGTAAGTTCGTATGTTTAACATAAAACAAATATTATCTCACGCCGCTGCCTACTAGTACTGTTTTACTTTCAATATTACATAACGAGTTTGTTTGTAGTTTTGCTATTTAGTTTGGCACAACATACACGACTTTAAGATTACTTACCTACACTGGAAGACGAGCTGTAGATATAATATAGTTTTTCAGAGTTTTATAAATTTAGGACTAAGTCCGCTCTGAAGTTTACTGCCTCGGTGGTCCGGTGGCCGTAGTATGCGCCTGCTACGCACGAGGTTGTGGGTTCGATTCCTACACAGGACAAAACTTTGTGTGACCCGCAAAGAGTTTTTTTAAGTCTGGGTGTAATTTGTGTCCGTTAATTGTATGTTTGTAAAGTCCCCCGCGACACTGAGCTTGTACTCTAGTGCGGGAGATGTCTTAAAAAAAAGTGACTTAAACTACTTACTCATTGATGAGGTTCAATTTGAGATGAACAACTTCAGCGGCTTCCAAAACAAGCATTTTAACTTAGTTTAGGGCCAAAGAAAAGCTTAATATTGTTTATTATTATTTAATGTTTTATTGATACCTATCATTTAAAGTTATGGTTTTTTATACTAATTAGTTGACAAACAAGCATACAGCCCGCTACCGTAGTAGCCTTTAGACGCTTGCAATACCAGAGGTACCTATCATTTGCGTGTTGCCGACTCATTTTTTAAAACCGGGGCTTTCAGATGTAGTATCTCTGGGAAAGGAAAACGTTTCTTTCAAAATATTCACACTTAGGAACACAACTACACTGCTGTGTGTAGTTATTTGGGTACAGTAGGGTGGCGGCCCTTCCCCAGTCGGCCTTGCTCGGTTGTATAGTGCAGTACCTCTCTTAATTATTGTTTCCACTGGGCCCACTGGGTTATAAACGGTCTGTACCGAAATAGTTTTTACTAACTAGGACATTGACTCTTATGACATTAAGTAGGTAGGTATCTGACATAAGTGCCAATGCATTATTATTGGATAATTTGAACAAGTGTGGCGGACGCGACAAAATGGAAATCATTTGGTTTTACGATATTTACTTATGTTAATAATATGTGGTACTTACACATTTATGTCTACATACATACATGGTAGGACCCTGTAGTTTCTTAAAAGCACTGCTACCTAATCTTGTGTTGGTTAGAGACGATATTCAAAGTATTCCTCTTACAGCTAAGCTTAAGCTATTCCACTTACAGCACCCAATAGGTATATGGGCTGGGTGCTGAATCCAGGCCCATATACCTATTGGTGCTGTAAGTGGAATAGCTTAGGTGCTGAAACCATTGGTGCTCAAAAAATTGCACAAATAAGTAAACAAAAGAGCTTATCTAAATACATATATGTATGTATAGGCAAAGAACTGTTTTGAGAAAATGCTTGGAAAACGCACCGTTATTTTTGAAAGAAGAAATGCATACCGCCTAGGGAAGCGGGACGGTTATGTCGGGCTCTCCGGCCTAGAGTGGTAGGCGGCCGGCATACCGACAAAAACCACCCTGTGCACCAACACCCGCCTATGTGAGTGTACCACCGGAACCTGATATGACATCAGTGGTTGAAAAACGCACCAGCCCCAACTTTCCTACTGTTGGCAGATATATTAACTCACCGACCATCTCTTCAATACGCCAATCGTATATTTTGCATGCAGCAATATTGACTTAAACCTCTTTTTAGAAGCTTTGTCGCTAGATTTATCATTAATCACCTTCGAAGAGTTCTTTGCAAGAAAGAAGGATGAACTCACAATACATGATCATGTTTGATAACGCTCATAGCAATACTTAGTTAAAAGTCCGTCAAGGTTCCAGATAACACAATAAGTTAAATTTGTATCGAGATAACTGCCAATTGGTTAGCGCTTTTAATTAATATATGTGGTTCTGGATGTCTGTTTCGCAATACCTTTTTTCTATGTTTATATACCTTTTATAACCCATAGACTTGTAACACGTAATATGGCTTCAGAAACCGATGTCCTTCATTCGCTGACGGTATAGAGAAGTCTAGATTTTACGTATCGACACCAGCGATTAAACATAACTGTGCAGGCGAGGCTCATAAACTAGAAAACTTAATAAAATCGTAAATATGGTAGATTATCTATTTATGTATATTTAATTGATTAAATAAGATTGTTACAGACACAACTATTCGTGGAAATGGTTTTATAGAGGGCTAAGTATTGATGTAATAATTTTGTAAAACTTAAAAAATAAGTTGCTTCATTTGTAAGTGCAGTTTTGTAAAGCACGCGTAAATTAATTTTCGTTTGAATTTCCACTACAGCCATTTCTACACCACTCTTGTACTTGTGTACTTAACAGTTGCTCGCCAATGCATGCAACTTCCCCCGTGGGGATATCGGTTCTATAAATAAAATAATTATAGCCTATGTGCTATTCTGATAAACCACGCTATAAGATTGCAACGTCCTATCAACATCGGTCCAGTAGTTTTTGCAATGAAGGAGTAGCAAACATCCATCTTCACAAACTTTCACGTTTATAACATTATATAGGGTTTAATGAAAAACATTCAAAGTCTAGTAATTGGGTCAGGCAGTCAGGCTGCGAAGCAAAGAGGCTGCGACAAACAAGATTAGATATCATACACAAACATTGCTGATAGGCGACCGTCTGTTTTATGTACCGAACATGTACTAATTACTGAGCCACTTTAATACTTAAGTATTAATTTTATAAGATAAACGGATATTTAAAGATTTTGATAGTTTTGAGATAATCTTAATTTGAAATAATTGCAATTTTAATTTAAACATAAGTTTAAGGGAGACGCTACAGATGCTAAAGACGCTAGACGTATCAACATCAGGCAGTAAAATAAATACCTTCCTATTCCTACCTATCAATGTTTAAAGAAACGGTAAATAATTAATACTAGAGGTTGCCCGGTGGTCGAAATTCGACCGTAATTGCTTTCTGCAGTCCTTGTCCGCAAAATCCCTATCACAGTGCCAAATCTTACACTTGCTCGAGATGTGCTTAAAATTGGCAAGTACAACGTTTTATTTTCACGTAATCTCAAGTTAAACACAATTGATAATTTATTGTTATGTATCAGATATGAATCATGGGTCAGGGAACCTGTAAATATATTTATAAGTAGATATATATATATATACATATATATTGTGATTGTCCGTGTGGTGACGGATTAAGAATACAAATGTCACCATCCCCTTCCATCCTGAGGGTGTCGTAAGAGTCGACAAAGGGAGTAAGCCAGGCAGACAATATCCACTGCAAGACAGGGAAAACTCGAAACAAAACCCTATACCAACCCGTCTGGCCAGCGTGGTATAGTAGGCTAATATCCCTCCAAATGTATGGAGGAGACCCGTGCCCAGCAGTGGGACGTTTATGGGTTGAGAAGATGATATATACTGTGATATTGTATACAATATTACATTATGTAGGTACCTACCCTATATTTTTATTAATCGATCATCACATCTTGATAATCGCTTTATGTGCTCGAATTAATTTAAAAACCAATACCAAGTGCTGTGAACAAAATATTTTAACACAATACCTGTCCTTATACACATTTATATTTGTTCAAGACATGAAAATTTCTGAATTCTTTTGTACCTAACTTGGCCAGTTTGCGAGTTACATTCCAGGTCAATATTTTAGCGTTGACTCATCGGCTATGATGATACTTACGTAGGTATGATGTATACTTATTATAGAGTCCAACTTTTGCTAATAAATAGCTTAATCCTTCGTAACGATTCTTAAGATTTTAAAAAATGTTATTACAATTAGAATAGTATATTGTGTGATATATCTACGAGTACCTCCCTTGAGGTTCATTTGTTAGGATCCTAATTAGAATTCATAAAAATGATATTGTAGTAATTCAACAACAATATAATATAAGTTGCCAATCAAATATTAGAAGTTCTACGGTTTCAGCAACTATATAGCTTATAGGTAGGTAATAGGTAGTTTGAAACCTGAAAATGTAATGTACTCGTATATAACTAAATTATTCGTGTTAGCTCAAGTAACTAATCGTTTTATTTCTACGTATATTACCTAGTTTGCTTTTTAGATTGGTTTTCGCTTATATAAGAGTAAAGGTAAGTACTCTCCCAGAGTTCAAAACCTTACATATTTTGTAAAAAGTCTCTATCATGTAATTAAAACGTATCTCATCATCAGCCTCCCTGGAACAATTGATATCGACTACAGCGTCATAACGATAACGAAACGATTATGAAATGTGCCCACGCTCGTCTTGGGCCGATGATCTTAAGTCCACATCATCATCATCATCTCAGCCAAAAGACGTCCACTGCTGGACATAGGCCTCCCCCAAGGATTTCCACAACTCTCGATCCTGAGCCGACCCTGTACATCGGCTGCCCGCAACCTTCTCCAGGTCGTCGGTCCACCTTGTTGGAGGCCTGCCCACGCTTCGTCCTCCAGTTCGTGGTCGTAAACTCTAGAACCTTTCTGCCCAACGGCCATCAGTTCTGCGAGCTATGTGCCCGGGCCATTAAGTCTATATAATCGTTAGATGAGGACTTTGTAACTATCACATATACGAATACCTACATAAGTTTAAAGAACTCTTCACATAGCAACAAGACATTTCGCAATCTTATCTTACATTCTCGTATTAATCCTCTCACGAATATTTCTTCTTGTACGTCATCAAAGAAATATGAGCTCCAAAACAAATGGATAGCTTTGGAATGTTTTATCTAGTGTCAAAATAAACAACACTAAATAGCTTTGCGGAATCAAATTAAGATGTCGTAGGCAGGCCATATATGATACACATGATAGATAGGTGATCCGCGGAGTCGGTGTCGCAGTTACCTCGAAAATATTCAGACTTGCCCACACGCACATTTCTCTTTCATTGTTATGTAAGGAAAAGCTAACAAAACGAACCGCTATCGTAGTAATGGCACATAATTACGAAGAAAGAGAAAGATGAGAAAGAAATGTACCTATCTAATAAACTGGTAATTAAACAATACGTGTATACAATGCAGAGGTAATATTAAATAAATTGTAGACTTCATTATAATTATCAATGTATACAATTTCAATATTTTTGTTAAATTGTCAAAAACCGCTTGACTGATTTAGATAAAATTTAAATGAGACTACCTTGGACCCATTGAAACAAAAATGAAAAGCGGTGGACATACATAAAAAGAAATAAAAAGCCGACATATTGAGAACCTCCTCTTTTTTTGGAGTCTGTTGAAAATGACATAAATAAAGGAAATTTGTATAAAGATCGTGGTGGGTAGAAAATTAAAAAGGAAAAATAGTGGAAAATCTTTATTACTTCAACTGCTTTTTTGTATTATTACGATGACATCAGACTATACAAATGATTCATGTATAAAAAGGTTCGAAATGTAGAGGGAGCGGAAGAAGTATGTCTGGATCGAAGCAATTGGCGTACCATAGTTTCTGCTTATCCTAATGAGGAACGGGCGTGATGCGATATATGTATGTATGAATTGTACAATGACAATGCAGTAAATAAAAAGTTATTAGGATTACAAACTGATAACATAGGTAAACACGAGATCTGTTAAATTTGCTCTCTCTCATATTTGCACTGTTATAACATTTTATCACAAGTTGAACGCCCTTCGCTAAATTTGTATAAGTATCTTTTTATTGTATACATTATTAGTGTCTAGTAAGTAGATATAGGTACTTGTAACTAGTATTTTACATCATTATTATCTGTACTACCCTTCTAGGCAAGTGGTATAAACGTTTGTCGTCGATTACCGAATCGTAGGCGATATATCTAGTGTCAAAAACTTACGTCAAATCCCATTCATTTGCTTTCTATTCTATTCGAATCGACTACCGTTTATGCCACTTGTCTAGAGAGAAAGGAAAAGAATCGTGTTTGCACTGTTATTCGTTAGAATTTAACTCATAGGTCCACAAAGACGTCAAACATCCTAGTCGTTTTGTTTTGTTCCCATCCTAGTCGTGGCTTGATGATTAGTTAAAAACATCTGGTGATCAAAAGTCCTATCTACAATATAAAACTACTCAATACTTCATCAATGTAATGTAATCTTCATTGTACAATGGATGATGTCGATGCCAACCCTTTAGTCTTTTTTACACCACGGCTTAAAAACATTTCTTTCAAAGCGCATCCCTAAATAGGACATTGCTGTGTGTAGTTATTTGGCTGTGGTCTTCTGTAAAGTACTAGCGAGCAAGCCCGACTGGTGAAGGCTGAGGTCCTTAAAAAAAAAAAAACAACTCCCACACTCGGCAACTAACCCTGCGTCGCGGGGGACTTTACAGACATACAATTCAAGGACACAAATTACACCTAGACTGTGAATGATAATGTCATTAGGAATCATACAATGTTTGGTCCCGAGTGGTAATTGAACCCACGACCTCCAGCGTCAGGGCCACTAATCACTGGTTTTTATGAATACAATCATTGGTAAGTTATCAATAATCATGGTGGTCTAATAATTCCCATGACAATAAGTGTTTGAGTGAAGCCTTCCGTGCACCATAAACATAAATAATTGCTGAGCAATCAAATTAAAGCCTACACTGTGTTGTTAACGCCTCCGTGCGAATGGACCAAATCACATTTTGCAATCACAACACTATTTTTGTTTTTTTTAAATATGGACCATATGTAGGTACCACACACTATGCACCAGAGGAATTGCTCTGATTAAAAGTACTTAAATTAATTCATCAGCATGACTGCAAGTAGAGAAAATCCAAGACACGACTTTGTATTTGTGCTAGGTAAAACTTTAGGTATTGGGTATAAAATCCATTATTAAGAACAATAGAACATATTATTAGATATTAATAAGATTACCAAATAAATTTATTGATTACTAGCTGTTGCCCACAGCTCCGCCCGCGTGGATGTCGGTTATCGCTGCAAAAAGTAGCCTATGTGTTATTCCAGACCATCTATCTGTGCCAAATTTCATCCAGATCCGTTCAGTAGTTTTTACGTGAAAGAGTAACAAACTCCATCCGACCATTCTCACAAACTTTCACATTTATAATATTAGTAAGGATATTTATACCTACTGATAGATTATGTTACAATGCTAAAAGGTGGTGAACAATGCTGGCTATATATAAAAAAGGTTTTAAGCTTGTACTTGTGATTTTAAGCGTGTAAATTTATGCATAGAATAAAATTAAGTAGGTAATATATATTCTTTAACAAAATTGCCTTTCAAAGCCTATATTTTAACTTTACTACGTTCGAATAGACAAATGAGGTGTCTAACTTTATTCTCAGACCACCGTGTAAGACTTTATTTATAGCTTCAGTATGGTCAAATGTTCGCAGCCTCGCATCTGGTAATCTCAGTACACACAGTTATTAGGTAAAACAAAGATACACATGACGCAAGTGGTCGTAACATATGGCTATTGGGTTTATTTGAAGGTCATGCCTACGATGAAATACAATATAAGAATACCTGAATAAAATAAATGTGAGTTCGATCCCGGGTGGTGGTACCAATGTGAATTTCACTTTATGGAGTTTATAGGTACTAATCAAATGATTCGCCATCTGCTAACGGTGAAGGAAAACATCGTGAGGAAACCCATATGTCTTAGAAGAAATCCTAAAGACATGTCTAATTCACCAACCCGCATTAGCCCAGCGTGTGTGAATAAAGGCCTCTAAACCCTCTCTCTCTCTCTTGATAGACAAGACCCGTGCCCAGCAGTGGGTACCACTTATATGGGTTTCTATTATTATAAATAAATGTGACCGAATTGTGTCGATAGCAATAGGACACTGCGCTGGGCACAGCGAGATATCTTGCTCGAATTCTAGCACTTTGATTTGGGAAGCATGAGGTATATGCACCCACTTATATTCTATAAAAAAACGCAGCTAAATAACCTGGGTTCCAGCTGGTAAGTAGGGTCCCACTCGGTCCTTGAAGATCAATGTATATACCTAGCCTTTTGGGCAGCCAGTACCAACATTACTGCTAAAATTCAACGACAAAATTTCCCACGACCCGGTCACATACTTACAAACTAGCAATTTTTAGCCCAATGTGATCAAGTAAGAGGGATGAAAGGTTTGCACCCTTGGCTGGCAGTAGGATAACAAAGGTTGATATTATTTTAACTTTGGAATGGGTCCATAAAGTTTATGTAGCTTTGTAAATGTATAAATCAACTTTATGCTATTCCACGTTCGTAGTTGAATATTGTCAATAGACTCGTGTCTCGAATGACTTCATGCTTCTTCGGTAGATTGTTTACAATATACCTACATAATGTTTATACTTTTAGTAAGTTTAACTTGTATTTCTACTTCTAAATATTACATAGGCATATTACAATCGTAATGCTGTTTCTACGAACTAATTTTAATTGGTTCAACGATCCGACGAATATAGTAATCATAAATAAATGAAAAAGAAAATCTGGAGATCTCGGCATATAACATTATCCACTAATTTATATTAAGAACTTGTTTACGACATACAATAAAACAACCAACATTCATTACTGTTACCTTTGTTATTGTTAACTTGAACAAAAGATTACATTTTATGGCGATACATATTTAGTTATCAATAGAATCGTTTGTTTATTGTCATTGGTAGTAGGCTGGTGTGGCATGGACATCGGCAATGCCAGATACACGGTCAAAGCGCCACCTACCGTGAAGGTAGTGCTTTCTGTCGCCAGGCTTTACAAAGCATTAAAATCGGATACATTAAAAAGCTCATATGAAAGTAAGAAATCCAGGAAAACGATGACAGTTAATTTGCCTATGGCTAGTTCATTCACAATAGTAGAGCCAAAACAGAACTGTGAAACTGGCAATGTTTTTTGATTAGATTTGTAGTGAGGCGACCACTTTCTGGAACCATCAGGATGGAGATTGATAGACATAATTTAAATTCCAATTTTTGTTTTCGGATCAGAATCTTGCGGCTAAAATTAAATGCTCTGTAGTAATAAAACTATTTTAGTGGTGCTGTTTTAATTTTCAAGTAGGTATTTGTTTATAGTTTCTTATAAGTATGTATATCTAATCCTACTAATTTATAAACGCGAAAGTTTGTAAGTATGGATGGATGATGGATGGATGTTTGTTACTCTTTCACGTAAAAACTACTGAATGGATCTGGATGAAATTTTGCACAGAGATAGATTATGGTCTGGATTAACACAAAGGCTTTTTACAGCGATAGCCGAAATCCACGCGGGCGGAGCCGCGGGCTACAGCTAGTAAATTATAATCGTAACTTTTAAATCTAGCTATGCCGACATAAAACTCGGTTTATTTATTGAGATTTGTTCTTTTAATCAGATATTTTTACATATTATGTTATCAAGTTTACAAATAAGAAGTTGTTTAAGTACATTAATCCTACTGGCAATACTGCAAGGTATAGTCACGACTATCGAATTACACACAACAGACTAATTCTACACCAAAAAAATGGTGGACTGTATTTAGTTACCTATTTGGTAAAGAATACCAACTATATGGTACATTATACCAACGGTGACGCCTACGCTCTCCGAATTGAGACTGGACGTAGCTGGCCACTAAAAAGGTAGTCGTGTATCGGCGAGAAAATCAAAGGCAAGCTATCAATCTCTTGTCAAAGTAATAATGGTACTAATAGGGATGCTGTATGCCAGTAATTGTTGTCTATCAACAATGATGTAATGTTTAATAATGCTAATACCCTGTTTGGTGTTGCTCATATTTTATTTTGATGCCAGTTTTTTAAAGCATTGCAATTTTGTCTGGCTTTATTACTTAGTCATAGTGTGACATGGAATTTGGTTTTTTTAACTTCCCGTGAAAATAGAGAATATATTGCACCTTTCTGTCAGTACATCTTTAAAACATATGAACCGATGATACGTATTCAGTCATGAATAATATATTCATCGTCATCTCAACCCATAAACGTCCCACTGCTGGGCACGGGTCTCCTCCATACATCTGGAGGGATATTAGCCTACTATACCACGCTGGCCAGACGGGTTGGTATAGGGTTTTGTTTCGAGTTTTTCCTCTCTTGCAGTGGATATTGTCTGCTAGACTTACTCCCTATAAAAGTCTTAAAGTAGTAATAACGCAGGCAATTTAGACAAGTTAACAAGGCTATGTTTAATGGAAATTGGTGACACCGATTAGAAACATATTATTTTAAATAAAATTACTTGAGTTTTGGACTAATATTAGGTAGGTACCTAGGGAATTAATAGTACCCAAGACCGACGCGCGACGTTCATGGATGAAGAGATTGATGAATGTAACGTAAAGAAAGTGAAAAAAGTATGTCTGGATCGAAGCAATTGGCGTCTCTGCCTACCCCAATGAGAGACGGGCGTGATGATAGGTATGTATGTTAGAAATATAGATAAAATACAGCTATAATTACTAGAGTAACAGTAATAACGTATTGTTGATGACATAGGTAGTTTATGTAGAGGCACGTTGGTGAATGTTTCTTGAGTCGAGAAGGGGGACATGTTCTGATCTTAGCCGATACTAGATAGTATATTATCTAGGACTGTAAGTATGCTTTCATAAGACATTGAGTTCGTAACGAATTTTAAGTAACTACACTGAGTAGTGAATATTATGGACATGTTCTCTACTATGATTTTTACGGAACATTTACGGGCGTACCTATCTTTAACCCTGAGCGGCAAAGGCCAAACAGATTTTGACACGCCTCGACAAACCTGATTTTATAGAGGAGATTGAGAAGGGTCCATGTAAGTCCTTTTTGTTAATGAGTATGAATGCTGGTCACGAGGACCTGGGTTAAATTTCCGGGTCGGCCAATATCGGTTTTGACACTCCCAAGACTCCGTAAGCACACAAAAGCAGTTGGTCGTATGCCTGATCTCTGTTCCGATCGTATCGGATGGCTGTCCCTTCGGTCTATGAGAGTGAGGGAATAAAGAGAGGACCTGTGTTTAGTTATTGTGTTTAAATAATACCTCCGGTATTGCAAGCGTCAATAGGCTACGGTAACCCCTTAACATCAGGCGGGCTGTATGCTTGTTTACTACCCGAGTAGTATGAAAAAAGAAGTATGTGTGTGAGCGATTGAAACCTACAAGTACACATAGACAACTCCAGTACCAGGGAACAAGCCTTATGTTGAGGCAGACTTTACAAATATACAATTCACAACGTTCATGAATCACGCAAAGTTTTGTCATCTGTGGGAATCGAACCTAAAACACTCGGTGCGATGTTCGCGGCCAGGTGACTAGCATAACCATTAGACCACACGTATGGGCGTTGTTTGAGTTTGGATACCTTGTGTTTATTTCTGTAAAGTTTCTACGATATAAGTACTCGTATGTCTACAATTATGATGGTATTTAGATGTTGTTTTATATAATACCGAAATATATCAATGCTGAAGACGTATAACATTTTTATTTCTGACTTTGCTTGCGTACTTGACGTGAAGGGAATAATAGCAAGGAAAATTAAATGCTCGACATAGAGAGACCCGACGTAAATAATAATAATAATTTATTTAGATAACAGGGATCCTTGGTGTTAGTAACAATTCTTATGAGCTATGTCTATAGTCTTATTATATTATAATTAATGAATTCATAAAATCAATCTAAACTTGCATATTTTAATGGCTTCTTGCCCATGGGTGAGCCCGCTCGCGCAGTTCTATGATCAGACTATTATCAGATCATAGTCCGCACGAAATGCCTCAATCATGGTGCATGTAAGGTAAAGAGAACTATTCTTTTGATATTGCCACATCCCTCGACCCTGAAAATAAGACGTATAACATGAGATGTTAATAAACAAACGATTAATAAACCGTGTCCTCGTAAACACAATTAAAGTAATGAAGAATGCATCGTCCATTACGGAGCCGTGGAGGTGCAGCTGGTGGACAAATGAATTTATTGGACTATGTAAATGAGGGCTATTCAATTAACAGTGGGGTATGAGGATAGAGTGCCGTGCGCCGGCGCAGCACCGTGCGCACCGTTCGGCGCCGGCGCCGAGTATCAATCGCATACTTTTAATCTAATTCATTAATAATTATATCAAAAGGCAAAATGAAATAATAATTCAATATGACACATAGCTAATTATGAATGTTTAAAAAGATAAAACCTATTATATCATCATCATCATCATCATCTCAACCCATAAACGTCCCACTACTAGGCACGGGTCTCCTCCATACAATTGGAGGGATATTAGCCTACTATACCACGCTGGCCAGACGGGTTGGTATAGGGTTTTGTTTCGAGTTCCCTCTCTAGCAGTGGATATTGTCTGCCTGACCTACTCCCTTAGTCGACTCTTACGACACCCTTCGGGATGGAAAGGGGTGGTGACATTTGTATTCTTAATCCGTCACCACACGGACTAACCTAACGGAAACCTATTATATACAACACTATAATATAAAATAAGGATAGAGCAATGAGATAATTAAAAACTAAGATCCAGTGTCCTATTGATTGGGGCAAAACTCATTACCGATTTATACATGTATTTTATAAATTTCATAAATTTAATTAATGGGCACAACTTAGACCCAGACTCGGGACCACCACCTATGGATCATACAATTTTTTGTCCTGAGTGGGAATCGAACCCACAACACGCCGCGCAGTGGTAAATAGTGAGGTAATCACTAAACCCATTGAACCAACCGTGCCGTCAAATTCGTCGATGTCGATGCAGTCGATTGATAATGAAGTATTGCTAGCCAATTGTAATTTTAAATAGTAGCTTCAGCTGACAGCTTTATCTGCGTGTGTTATTCATGACTCAACGGAATGCCAGTGAAACCGTCGATCATAAAATAACTTAAATCATATAGTAAGTATTTGAAGTTCATTTATCGATTGTGAAACGATCGAGTACAAAACGATAATAGTTATAAGTATCGCAACAAACATTTTGGTAAAGACAACACTAATAGCGTAACGGAAGCACCATAGATCTAAGTGGTTGAGCAAACGTGCGCGTGCGGCTGTATGGGCCGATGATAAAGCTCGCAATTTTATTTGTCAGTCGGGAGCGCGCCGCAGAGCGAGACGGTTCTCCCTATTCGGTCGGCGCGGGAATCCGTGCGCGTTTATCATCCATCCGGTCGTATCATCATCTCCAAACGAACACTGCTCTTGCTCATCACCAACAGTTTTCTGGTGACCCTCCATCGAGGAATCCAGTGGCATGGTAATTTGTGATAATAATTCCATCAGGATAATGTTTATTTAATTTTGTTCCGACGGATCCTGGGTGTTTGCCGCCTATTGTCTCTTGAATACAGCTAGAGATTGGTATTGTATTACGTAATGTGTATTAAAAATATTCTAACCACTTTTTATATCTGCTTTATCTATCCTTAAAACGTGAACTTTTATTCAAGATTTATTATTTATATTTTAAGTTTCGCGGACATAATTATTTTTTGTCGTTCAAACTGATTTCGGCGCTACATCTTTATTGATAGAAGCTTTAAAAAGCTCCCCTTTTATAAACAACTTGATCAATTTTTGATGATTTTTATAGAATTTTGCTTCTTTCAAATTACAACATATTTAGGTATTACAAACCGCATGTCTACATCCTCAGTTAATAGGGCCAGGGTTAAACATTGGTCAGCGATGAGTCCCTTATCAGAGTAGGAACCGCACGAAGGCTAGCCGATTTGCGCAATCGTGTCGGGCCATATCACGTCCGTCGCTAAATTCACTTGTGTGGGAATGTTGCTCTCCATTTAATTGTCATATTTATATGTTACCGCTCCTGTTTTGTTCAAAGTGCACTTATCGATAACATTGTACCAGATTTGTTTTGACGTGCTAAAAATATTTCAGAGACTCTTGTGTCATCATTTGATGTTGTGCATATGATTTTATAGCCATGAAATTGTATTTGTTTTTCCTATTCGTCTAAATAAGATTTTGTAATGATTTTTAGTCTAAAGTAATCGCCAAATTAATAGGCTTAATTGCGCTACAAAAATCAAACTCTATTAGAGTTTTGTTATAATACTCGCCAAAATCTTAAGAGATAAAATATATTTCTAATTAAAGTAAACTATGTACTGTAGCTATTTAAATAAATATTTGTTGTTACCAGCACTTATAATTTTAAACTGCAAATAATATTAAAAATAATTCGGTAACTTAGATGTACAGTACGGTAGCTTGTTCACCTTGGAAATATAAAAATTGTCACATACCGCTACATAGTTTATAAATAAAAATAATATCCATGAAAGGCTGTCACTATCATTTACGAACGTAGATCTATTCAGCAAAGCTACATTTTAATTCTGAGCACTAACTTATATTTTGTATTAATCAACCACAATATGATGTCAGATTTCATGGCTCAGGTGTGTTCGTCGATGTTCATTTACATCTGAATTCTAATCTTCTACCTCTAAGGTGTTCAACAGTAATAATTTGCATAACATCTATGTAGGGCCCTGGCACCGGTCGGCATTGGCCCTACATTTAGCGGCTAATTCCCTATTGTGTTCGCGCTTTTACAGCTCCGTTATGAATTACAACTAGCACTTATCTGTCACTCTGAACGAGCGACGTTGTCACCAACGATAAATGTTATGAGTTTTGAACTTATTCGTTATGTCATCAATTTGCGTATTTTAGATTTATTCCTGGACCTGCCTTGTGGATCATGATTGTAAAAAATCAAAGTAACTGATGTGTGGTTGATACTCGTAGCATATTTTTAATAATATCATAATAATAATAGTTTTTATTCAGACCATTAAAAAATCCATTATGTTAGTAACAATTCTTCTTATGAACTATGTTAGTGAAAAATACCAATAATAATACAAATATCTAATACATTTACAACAAGTTTTGCCAGCAGTCGGCAAATTGAGGATTGAAAACACATTACATATAATGCAAATTAGAAGACTAATTGACGCAAAAAACCTTTCGGCAAATAATACTCGTAGCTAAAACGTTTGTTCTGGTTGTGTGTTACAAGTGCTTAAGATTCAATTTTCTTAGTAAATGTAAGTAAAATTGTAACTGAAAATATTCGGCATTGATATCTTTTATTTGGGTTCAAAGAACTAAATTATATTTGTTAGTCCACTGACAGTATGTTCAACAAAATTAAGTGACCCGGCGATGGTAAGGTCAAAAAGTGTTGATGACGTCTTAAAAAGTGTAACCTACATTATCACAAAGAGCGGTGGCTTCATGAGCATTGTCTGCACAGCTGGCTGCAAGTTCCTTTGACACAATTTTAACACATGTCTCTGTTGGTTTTGTTTATTTCGATATTCCATTATGAGAGTCGAGTTATAATGGCCAGATTTTAACTTTGTACTTATATTTAGCATTTATATATATTTTTGTTTAATTTATACATAGGTAGGGAGGGATACCTAATTGTGCCTTGGGTCAAAAAGTCATAGTCAATTTCATTCTATTCAAATTATTATTAAGAGCCCATATTGTCACACCGCTGCAAATAAATTTTGTCCTGTTTTCCTTTTCTAAAGCTTTAAAATAAATATTTAACATATTTTGAAAACATTAAGAAATGATAAGCAATACTAACTGTTATTCTTCAATAGTCTAATATTGTTCTATTTTGCATGAGTTATTTATTTGACGGCGAATCTAAACAGAAGTACCCGAGAGGCGCAGGTTTAAATCCGGGCTCGATTTTTTCCACATTGCTTTAAATATTTAAATATATTTGAGCTTATTGCATAGCCAAAATGGTAAAAATATTTAATAAATAGAAGATACCTATCTGTTAATATGTCTGTTACATGGGGAGGGTTCTAACAAAATGTATCACTACTCGACTCCTGTACCACCTGGGAACGATTCCGCCCGCTGTTTCTTATGTGAAGTTTCCCATGTAGTGCAAGCTCTAGAATCAACAATCAGCTGCGATGTATCCCAAGTGCCATAAGTTATACTTCTTCAAACATGGGTTAAAGAATGCACTAAGTTCGTGGTCAAGCAACGGCTCGACTGTGTCTCTATTATTGCTAATGTCCATGAGCGGGAGTCGCAAATACCAATTGCTATCAGGTGCGTTGTAGGCTAGTTCACTATTGGGATAAAAACGGTACAATCACAAGTTCTTATAATATAGAAATAGGAAAGTCATATCGTTTGTTTTTAAAAAACTGCATCACAATATTTTAGATTAGAATATATTAATTAGAACCCAAGATGAATAATCTTTATATATAACAATGAATCCCTATTTCCCTTGGTCACGGCATCACGCGTGAACGGCTGGACCGATTTCAGTAATTCTTTTTTTGTTGTGTCTGTTATTGTCAGGAGAAGGTTCATATGTAAAAAAAAAAAAAAGTTGCGCTGAAAATAGTAAGTTTAACCCGGACGAAGCGGGTCGCTAGTAAATTATATAAATATCTAAGAGTCATACATGTTTTTCCTGTTTAATATAGATTTTTTAATAGCAATAATATATGTGGTAACTACCAAAACAACAATTACAACATTTTGCATTAGTAATTATGAAGCATGACAACCATATATTATACATGTCATAGTTCTGAAGTTATGACAAGACCCTAGTTATTTACCAATAAGAATAGCTTATTTTTAAACAATAGACCAGTACTAGTTTATTACTTTGTTCTAATAGTTTCCTTTTAAAAATATTAGCATGTTTAGTCCTCGGAGCCTGTTTATGTTTTAGTACTATATTTGAGTAGTTTCTAATTATCATATTTTAGTTTTACGAACTGTTTCGTAACAGAGCCACCATAGTCAACTGTATAATTTTCATTGTCCTTTTATCATAATTACGAGTACTTGCTTCATTCTTCATGTATTTAATCAGATACCTACAACTGAATTGCAACTTGATTTTTGCGACACAATAGAATAAAAATACTCTAAGATTACATCTAGTATGTAAGTATTTTCGGGGCTACTCGTAAGTCCCTATATATAGTTCATGATAGGTGAAACAACATCGGCTTGACGTGTATTCTTGACATGACCATATATTTTAACATGTGCTAAGAATAAAGAGAACTCTACTGCATCTGTACTTAGAGCCATAAGTTTTATACTATCTCCATTATCAGCTAGTAAAATAAACGTTCAATTTATCTACTGAATAAATCTCCGACGATTTATTCGAAAGTTTGTATGTTTTATCTCGGGTCTTATAACATCTTGTAAACACCTACTTCATTTAATCGAATTAGATCATTTATGTACATTTCTCCCAAAGCGAATGCTGCAAGCTATCTGGTATTCGCAAGTGCATCAGCGTAAGTGGCTCTTTGATCGTTCTGAAACATACACCGTGAGCATCGCTTCCTAGTTGACGTATGAATGCTCTCCTTATGACTGAAGTAGGCTGATTTGTTAAATGAATATGCGTTTATATTGCTTACAATATCTAGTAGATATGTAACGCTCTCAATTCTGATAGAGCGGCAGTAACTATCAAATGGTATGAGGTGTAAAGTTATTTAGTTTTATTGTTATTAGGTGTTGAATTTATTTCGATCCCCACTATACAGGGTTTTTTTCACATTTAAGCGTTTCAATTCCTTATCAGGCAAACATATTAATAAATATTTTTAATATAAAATGTATTACTTTGCCTCCGCGTGGCGTAGGTGTGGTCTTAAGGGAATGGTCCTATAGGGTCTTACTAACACCTACCATTGAATATTATTGGTGCCTGAATCTTTGCATAGTATAAAACAAAATCTCTCCCGCTCTCTGTACGCTTAGATCTTCTAATGTACGCAACGGATTTTAATCCCGTTTTTTATTATAATTTAGAGATTTTTTTCCGGGAGGTTCATTATGTTTAATACGTGCATATTATCGAGAAGTCCAGAAAACCTGAAGCGAAGCGGGTCGCTCGATATATTACATATTGCTCTTATTGAGAAGGATATCGGGATATCCTTCTCATTAAGAGCGACGGATTGAAGGAGGCTAGTCTCCACGACACAGGGAATCCTAGTGTGGAGACTACGGAACCTTACTATTGTATTGAATTTTTTTTAAAGACAATAAATAAATTATTATTATTATATCCTTCTCATTATTTCAAAGGATGCTTGTGTATTCACAATCGATAATAAAGCCGTTGAGTGAAGCCCTACGAAGTATCGGCAATACGCTTATGTGGAGTTAATATCTCACGCCAGTTTTCCTACCTATATTAAATTCGGTAATCTGTTTAATAAGTGTTGTGATCGTGGTATAAGCCTGAGAGGATGGTCTACTTTACCTTTGTACTGAATTACTATAAATAAATCGTATTGCTACTCGTAGGTGAAAGGTATCTTATTATTATAACATACCTAACTATCAATACTCATAATAGTATTTATAATAAATAGTATAATATATTTTATTTTTAGAGGATAAATGTGCTAATATCTTATTAGGAATTTTCGAGCTTTGTTGTGACCTAAATATTTTGAATTTAACTTCATTGTCTACGGCACCTGCTTATCATCAGACGAGACGTATCTATTCTTGAATTGCACCTAAGTAAAAACTTTATATAAAAAAAATTTTAACTTCTAACAAGTCATTGTCATTGTTCTTCTTTTCTTAGATAATGCCAACGATAAAACGTCTATTTTAAATAGAGTTGTAAGTAAACACGTATAAATTGTATCGGTATTTGGGTCTCAACGTTATTCACATTTTGTTCTGAATCTCGATTAAATTCTTTCAGTGGTTTCATTGCAACACAAGCTTTATACTATTAGGATTCTTTTTAGTTCGGTTCTGATTTAATTATGATCAACTTTGTTTGGTCACAGTTATAGCAGTATATAGCTTCTTTTATTGAAGACTTCTACCGTTTCTCATGACTGAGTACCCAGTGCGCAGTGATGTGGTATCTAATGTTAGTTATATTTTGATATAATTAACAGTTATGTGAATAAATCTGCGAGTCTATCTGCCTTACAATTTTATTTTTATTTCCGCGGATAATGAATTTTATAATACTAAGTGTTAGCACGCTTATCAGTACTAAAGATACGTCATACACATAATTACAATAATCGCAATACTTAGATTTGTTTACAATTACTATATCAAATGCGGCCGGCATTTGATGTAGGAATTGTAAACAAATCTAAGTCAAATAATAATAATATATATTAGAATGTATTTACAATAAATAATAAACTAATTAATTTTGATTAATATTTCACGTATAGGATCTAAAATAGAGAATAGTTTTCATAAAAATAAATTCATGAGTGAAAGAAATGGCCTTGACCTAATTGGTCGGTATTATCGGTCCTTATTATCGGTAGCCCTGTTGGGTCAGTTTCGTCATTCCGCACACCCGTTATGATGGTACGCTATCGGCTTATCCTAACGTGACCTCAGACCTTAGATACTGGTCACTAGAAGCAAATCTTTTTGAACAAAAAGTTAAATGTCATAAAATAGACTTTTGTATCTATGTGATTATTCACGAGTGTGAGTGAGTTACTTTCTATGCGTAACTTACATATATAATCTTTTTTGTTTTCAATTAATGGTGTTTCATCTTACTGGCCAGTAATTTTTTTAATGTTATTTTTTACTTTCTTTTATTTTTTAAAAAACTTTAATTAAACTTTGGCATTTGTTGGCGCTAGTTTACTTTGTCATGTAATAGTCTATAGGAGTTATCGAAGTAAAATGTTTACGTTTATAACATCTTTAAGTTAGAACGCTTATCTTAATAAGATTTAATCGGTAAACACTTACGAAATATAAAAGATATTGTAAAATAAACGAATACCAAAACCCGCGAGTCATCATATCGAAATGTGGACACCTTAAATTAATTAGTCCACGCGTTCTAATTAAGATTAGTGTCACGCATTCTTAGTCCAATCGCAGTGCGGTGTGTGTTCGGTGCTCGCTCGGTGTTTACCTGGACACATCCATCAACATGATTGATGGATAACGACATAGTTTTAAACTTTTATTTTGCAACCTAATGAGGTTGTTCTTATAGACTGTGTATAAGTTTTTGTGATTTTTTTTTATTTGAGCTGGTTGCGCAAAGGAGGTTTTCCTGTAAGTTGATATCTATTCTTCTTCTTCTTATTGTGTGATTAGTGGCCAACCTGGTGAAAGAGTTATTTAGATTGCCCATATTTAGGCCTCTGTCGTGATCTTATCTATTTATTTCGTAGCTAGGTTTTAACTTCGACAAAATCAATGTACCTACTTTTTTAAAATAGTCTATATATTAACACTTCTACATCAGATATTCGAAGAATTAGAAATACTTTGGTTATGTTATGTACCTGCCTAATGTTATTGAATTAAATTTGATTTAAATAAATTATTGCTTGTTTGGTTTGTAGATAATAAATTATTATAGGTATGCTACCTACCCACTGGCTGAGTCATATTACAACCAAAAATTAGGATAACTAACGGAAGTTTAATTGCATTAAACATAAACAGATGTATGCCTGTAGGTGGTCGGTTTAGGATGACACTAGATACATTATTTACTATTTATCTGATAAAGGCAACAAGCTCATTGAGTTTTCACTAGCTATTGTCCGCTGATCCGCCCGTAAAACAAATGTATCCTACGGGAACTGTACATTTTCTGGAATAGTCTATGTGATCATAATCTGTCTGTGTGTAAAATTTCATACAGATCCCTTCAGTCGCTCCGGCGGCGGCGTAAGTGAGTAACAAACAAACTTTTCGAAGTCACACATTTCGACTCATTAAATGAAGAGGTATCTGTCGAATTAACATATAATAAAGTAGGTATACCTCAAGGCAGCATACTCGGCCCACTTCTTTTTCTTCTCTACATAAATGATTTTCTCTCTGTGACAAAACATAAATGTTCTCTCTACGCAGATGATATCTCAGTAATAGTACCTAATAATTCTAATGATAAATGTATAGACTTACTCAATAAAACTGTTACTGATAAAAAATAATGGTTACAGATTAATAATTTAAACGTTAATATAAAAATTAATTAATATTACCATTTCAAAATAGAGGTGGAACTAAACATAATCTAGAATTAAACTACAAGGACCAAATTTTATCCCGATCTAATTAAATTTCATTTTTAGTTATTACTCTAGACATGTACGATATGGAAAGCACATGTAGGTAAAACTTGCAGCAAAATTAATAGGTTAGCATAAAAAAGGTCAATACAGTCGACTAAATTTAATTAACCTTTATTATTCAATGACTAATATTAAGTTAAATTCCTATATTATTTATAACAAGGGGCACGAAGCCGGGACTTCGCACGGTTGGATATTTATTTAGTTTATATAGGGATTCCGTAAATCTTTACAATAAAATATAGCCTATGTTACCCGCTGATAATGTAGCTTTCTAATGGTGAAAGAATTTTTAAAATTGGTCAAGTAGTTTTTGAGTTTACAAAGGCTTTTACACCTTGGGTTACGTTACTTAAGTTTTAGTAAGTATCCCTAATCTTTTCTAGCAATAAATATAGCCTATGTCACTTAGGGTGCATGTAGCTTTTTAATGGTGAAAGAATTTTTGAAATCGGCACAGTAGTTTTTGAGAAAATTCATTACAAACATAACACACAAAAATACAAATCTTTCCTCTTAATAATATAGATTAGGTGCTGCAATTAAATTCTTATATTTATAAACAGAATGCACTTACTTGCATCATAGATAGGTACTCAGTATTTAAAAACAGTTATATATAAAGCTGTAATGCGTAACATTGTAACGAAACGAGTTATTCGATCGAACATTGATTTAAAATCCATCAATCATTTGATTCTATGTCAAATGTTTTGGCGCCTTGCTGTCTGCATGCATGCGAGTTCGTTGCCCCTATAGTTTATGGTTTGGCGGGAAACGGTGTTACTTTTGAGTAGTATATTACTAGGTGTTACTTTTATGTCATAGTACTGAATACAATCTTAATTTATGGGTATATTTTAGCTAAATTTATTGATGTGGACGTGCTTTCATATCTATTTTAAGTTAAATGTTGCCGCTAAAGATTTTTCTACAAAATGTATAAAAGATCAGAGCCTCTAGACAAGTGACATAAGCAATAGTCGAATCAAAAAGTCAAAAAATAAAATGTATGGAATTTGACTTGAGTCTACGATTAATGTCGTAAACTTACGTCAAATCCCACACATCATCTTTTTTGACTTTTCGATTCGACTATCGCTTATGCCACTTGTCTAGAGGCTCAGCTCTATAAACAGTCATCATCATCATCATCTCAGCCAAAAGACGTCCACTGCTGGACATAGGCCTCCTCCAATATACATAAACAGTATCCCCCTATAAACAGTAGTAGAATATAATAGAAATGCGTAAAAAAACAATGTAAGGGATTTGACATCAGTTTACAATATTATGTCGGAGAGATTTTAAATCCCGATGCGTGTTCTATCGTCTGTCCAACCAAGTGGCATCGTCACCTTTTGTGCTAACACAGCATTCGACTTTGCACCTGATTTCACCCGAACTGTATCCCTTGTTTATTTATACAACGGGGGTAAAAAAGGGGAAAAATATGAATATGAGCTAAAATGTTATAATCAGTGGTCATGTAAAAATGTAACCACCGGTCATCCTAAAAAGCCAAAGAATATTCAATGTTATCCATATATTATTGAATACAATCAATTAAGTAAAGTTACCATTATGTTGTATGGGTTATAATTAATTATTGTTCTCTCCAAGTGCGGGTATAATTAAGTGCCTATTTTAATTAATGGCCAGGTCAGTACCGCCTGCGTTGAGACCTCCCTATCGTTGAAAAGTGCCGACGAACGCGACGCGCGACCCAGCCCCGGCGAGACGCGTTATGTGGAGATACACATTTTATAATGTTTCCAATTACAATGACTGCCTCGGTGGTCCAGTGGCCGCAGTATGCGCCTGCTGTGCACGAGGTTGTGGGTTCGATTCCCACACAGGACAAAACTTTGTGTGACCCATAAAGAATTGTTCTGAGTCTGGGTGTAATTTGTGTCCGTTAATTGTATGTTTGTAAAGTCCCCCGCGATACAGAGCTTGTTCTCTAGTGCGGGAGTTGTATTTTTAAAAAGAAGAAAGAATTACAATGTATATTGTGATACTTCTGTCGTTTTTATAAATTGTTCCTCGTTTGGCCCTACATAAACATCATAAGTCATCCCTAGCAATATGCTTTCTTCATCCTAAAATATAATTTTAATTATTTTATTTCTGCTTCGTCCTATTTTATATAACTTCTACGACTCATTTTTAAATGTAAATTTTCGTTTTTGTACATTGAGCAAGATAGAGTTCCGTAAGGTTTAATTAATATTACTCAATCAACTCTTTTAATATAGGTTTATCTAATATACTACTTATATAGTGTCGATACAGTCATAATCATTAGAATTTACCTGTACATATTGTGTGAGGCATGTTAAGCGAATGCTTAGCACTCGGATAGACAGCGGCGGGAGACGGGCAAGGGCCTCCTGATTTTTTAGGATGTATGATTTCGTGGCCAGCCGGAGCCCAATTGATAAATGATGTAATAACAGCCTCTTACACTAAAATACAGATAATTAGGTACCTAATAAGGTGTCTTCTTAATTCTTTATTGTACTTACACACAAAATATAATTTACAATATAACTTTAAAATATGTACAAACTACCAGCAAAGCAGAGCAGAAGTGAAGAAAAGTGAGAGAGCGAGTGAAGTGTACATCTGAAAAGATGAAAGAGGACAGGATATAAGAGTCATTATTAACTACGCAGGTAGGCACTATACCTAGGATAGTAGTGTATTATATTACTTAGTTACTACTGTGTTTAGCTTTTAAATCGTTTGATCTTAGCTTAGAATCTGTGATAAAAGGTATTGTCTGATAGCAACAACCATTATCGCTTTTAGTGAAGCTTGTACCTACTAAGATGCTCCATAAATTTACCCACACGTTGCCTGATAGGAATATAAATTAGGGGCTGATCATAGTGGCACTATTTTAGAGTTACTCAACGTATAGGTATATAAGTGGTACCTAACTGGTATCTAACAAACAATCCTTGTAATATTATATTTCGTGACGACATATTGAAATCCGCTCTAACGATTTGACAATTTTAAATTTAAAAAAAAGGCATTTAGTTAAGGGTTTGCTTCTTATTTATATACTTACTTAGGTGTACCTATATCACATAAATGACTCTTGAGTAAAACCTCGATCACCAGAGTAAAATATATCGATATTATCGATTGCGCTAACTACACCGATCTCGTATCGTGCATGTTTGTTTGTTGCATCGCACCGAGACGCGGCGCGGCAGCGGCAGCGGCGCTGCGCGGGCGCGGCGGCGGCGTGCGTTAATAACCCCTCAATTGGGGGCACTCGCTCGCTTTTCGAACGAGCCTTCAATTCAAAAGCTAAAGCGATTAATCTTAAGTTTTAGAATTTTTAGAAAACTACGCTCAAACTGACCTTATATTTAATTTAAACCCACACCAATACAAAAGAACTATTACTTATTATTTAATAGTGTATTTGTTATTTTCAATGCCATTGAGCTGCACTCGCAGTAAAATAATTTAAACAACGTATATATTATATACGTACATGTATATAACATATATAGAACAATTTTACTAGGTGGTATATATTATATTAGTCTGTTCTCTCTCATGACTTGCGCAGGCGCACGCTATATTGATCTAAGCGCGTGCCGACGTTTCCTCCCGCCAGGCGGCGCGCGGTACGGCCGTGTCGACTTGACGCATCATCGTTGATCACCGCGTTTGTTGACCGTACACATTATTTCAGATGACACTTGACACTGATTGGGGAGATGCTGTGATTCTTAGCAAGGACCAAGGTTAAGGTCGGGAACGGATATTCATGATTAGAATACTCAAAAGCGGGTTTTGAGAAAGTTATACTAGTTAGGTATCTACTTAGTTGTCACTGTACAGCTGGCGTTGTGGTTTTAGTGGTCACCATGTTTACGTGAGGGTTCGATTACCAAACGGGAAAAAAAGTGTGATGCATAGATAGTATATTATATATGCAAAAAAGATTTTTTCTCGAACCAGTACTTTCTGAGATTAGAGCGTTCAACCAAACAAACTCTTCAGCTTTATAATATTAGTATAGATACGCAGGAGTGATGTATGCATGTAGTTCAATTGCAGTTTTATTTAAAATACCTACTTTACCTATATTTTCCATCGAGACAGTAATTGTATTTATTTTGTCAATGCGTGATGTGTTCATATTTATTTACACTGGAATGTTATGTGAAAGTTCATTTGTGACTATTCAGAGCAGTCAATGATGAAAAGGATTTGTTTATTTAGGACACCATTGATTCCACGGGATTCTATGTGGGTCAGATAACTGTACTAGGGATTGTTCATTTGATCTTGGGTATTTTATAATGTGATCCTTAAGTATCACCTTCTCGTATGGTAGTTAATTATAGCATAATTGAACTGCTATTTCGACTACTTACCGTAGTACTCTTTTCTATTGACTATAGTCTGTGAGTTATATCTCTTTGCATGCTTACATACTTTTGATTGATAAAAAATTAACTAAGCATCATAAATATCATGAAGGGAGGCCTGATTTTCTTAACCGTTCTTCTCATGGCCCCGCAGCCATCGTCAGTAAACTGGCTGTCTCGTTTTTCTAGATTGCGTGATACATAATAATTTGATGTGTGTTTAGTTGCGACTTTCCTAATGATCAGACCATTGTGCAGTTCCTTCTGTTTTGCTTATCATTCATCTAGATAAAGTAGCATCTCCCGTGTGTCTCTATTTTGCATGGTATTATTAACTAAAATAACTGTCTCGGTGTTTTTTTTTATACTACCAAGGTGGCAAACAAGCATACGGCCCGCCTGATGGTAAGCAGTTACCGTAGCCTATGGACGTTTGTAATCCAGGGGCGTCACTCACGCGTTGCCGAACCTTTAAAAACCTTATAACTCCTTTCTTGAAAAACCCCATGCTATGTAGTCTCTTGGGAAAACCTCGGCAGGGAGCTCGTATGTGGTAAGAAATTCCTCTGAAATCTTACGGTACGGCGTTTGAGGTGCAAGGATGTGAGGATGAACTCCCTATCGGTGGTGAGAGGTGTTCGATTCCCGGGTCGGGCCAAAAATGTGTATTGGCTTTTTCTATTATAAGAAATTACAATAGATTTTCGAAATTGGCGGTGTTTTCACCTTCGTGCCTCGGAAAGCAAGTAAAGCCGTTGGACCTACGCCTAATTTCTCTTCGGTCGTGTCGGATTGCCGTCCCATCGGACTATGAGAGTGAGGGAATAAAGAGTGCATTTGTGTTTGCGCACTATAATTTCTTCCGCGCAGAAGGCTAGCCTCCGTTGAGATTAGCCACCGAGTCCGTAACTCGGTTAGGATGACATTATTTTTATTAACTAAATAGTCTTAACACAAAATTGATTTAAATAAGTCAAAAAGTGTTAAGATTAGATATGTAGTTACCTATATTTGACAGTTATGCATGTACCAAATTTAATTCAAGCAGGAAGAAGAACCAATCAATTAGGCACCAATATACCTACTAATGACGAATTAGGGCTGCAAAGAAAAGTTATATACACAGGCAGTACATAGAAACGAAAGCAATTACTCTCAATGCAGTGAGGTGGTCGTGAGCAATCGGCAGCAGTGACCATGTAGTACGGAAGGCGCAGCGTGGGCAGCGGCATTCACGCCTCGTGACTCACTTCAGCCCAACTTCGACCCGTTCCCGTCGTGCTGTCATATTGGACGATGATGCGCGCATATTACGTATCTACCGTACAAATTGTAGGAATGCATAATACGTTTTGTTGGTAAGGGCTAGCTTTTTGCAGTTTGACGAAATGAAATGCACGCAGCATTTCATTTCGTCAAACTGCAAAAAGCGTATATAATTCACAATGTCTTACGGTATTCAAAGTTACGTTTTTCGTGGCTTCCGATATCATTTATTTAGATTTTATAGTTTTTGTTTTTAAAGTGACTGAAAGACCTTTAATTATAACATTTATAACTCAGGCCTAACTTTCATTTGTTGAGTAAACATGTAGCAATTAAAAGTTTTCTTGTTATTGCTTGCTCGCTTGAACGGTGGTAAATAAATTTTGATGGAATCTATTAGAAATGATATTTAAAAATTGAATTCATACATATACATACCAAAGACAAAACAAAGAATTATGCTAATTATACAAAAAAATATATACTAAGTTTGAGCTGGGTGGGAATCGAATTCACAACCTCCGGCTTAGGAGTCAGGGTCACTAACTATTAGACCAAAAGGCTAGTCATCTATTTGAATGCCTCGGTGGTCCAGTGGCCGCAGTATGCGCCTGCTGTGCACGAGGTTGTGGGTTCAATTCCCATCCAGGACAAAACTTTGAGTGACCCGCAAAGAGTTGAGTTGCTGAGTCTGGGTGTAATTTGTGTCCGTTAATTGTATGTTTGTAAAGTCCCCCGCAACACAGAGCTTGTTCTCTAGTGCGTGAGTAGTCTTTGAAAAAGAAGAAGAAAAGAAAAAGTCATAAGAAGAACAGCATGCGTAAAAATTTAACTAATTATAGCTAGAGATGGTGTTGTGATAGTGTGTACAGCGCGCGGTCGTCGGCCCTCGTTATCATTTCGGCACAGATTGCTTGATCCCGCGCCGGCCGCCCCGCGCCCGCACCGCGCCTACGACACTACACATCATTTAGTTCTGTCTCACGATCTTCTGTCTCTTTCCATTCAAAATACCTAATATTTTTATTTTGACCAGCATTTTTGGATGCTTCTTATAGTGTTAAGAATACTGGTGTATTGACGTCTATTGCTAACACGATATTGACGATTGACTTTGATTTTGAAATCATGTTTGTGTTCCAACAGATAAACCCTTCAGCTTTGTTATACCTACATATAAGCATACTTATAGTTTTAAATACCTATGCTTAGGCTAAGGCTTGTCCTTACGCTGCAATGATCATGTATTGAACCTATTTTAAGAGGACATGTACGTCACATGAAGTGCGCGTACACCAGTGACTCTCATTTTCTAGAAAGAAAATGCAAAATTGGTAACATTGATCATCTAAACTGCGACCAATAGATGGTTAATTTGAGATCACGTCCTTTAAGACACTATGACGTTTGACACGGGAAAGTATATGCTCTATGTACAGCTTTTTATACTAACTCTATGGGTATAATTTCAAGCTATAAGATTTATAGTTCATACGCAGTTGATCAATCGTCTTAGATTGTGGTTTGAATAACCTGTATGGTTCAAACAATCTAATAATAACGACAGATTCATTTTCAAAACGAGCCTAGTTACCAATCCTTCCTATTGTTTCTGTTGTTAGGTAAACATTTGAAGTTGTTGACAAATGCATTCTACCTGAGACGGACGAATTTAGCTTGGTAGGTTTAATCAAGAAAGAGGTCAACCACAGAATCAATCATCAGTCCGTTTAGATCATTCAAGTCCTAGATAATGCGGTATTGTGATTCAATTACAGAATCATCAATAATATAAAATTACTAAAACTATGAAAAGGCATTATTTATGTATATTTTCATGTTCACACGTAGTCGCGGAATGATAAATCGCTTGCCTCGGCCAGACCGTGGATGGGTGAACCGTTTCAAAAATGACATTAAGAGTGTCGAGATCCACGAAGATGCACGTAAAGCAGTTGGTCCTGCGGTTTATCCCCCTCTCTCTCTCTTCCTCTTTCTATAATGACGTATATTGTATTGCCGTCCAATCGGTCTATGAGAGTGTTTGTGCACACTTCTGTGGACTGTAATTTAATATGATTTGTAATATTTATAGGATCGAGTATTTATGTAATTGTGTTTAGAGTAAAAATGTATTTGGCACTGAAATCAGTTTTTATTGTGTAAACAAGCACTTATCAATGCATTCGAGATAAGAATGTGCTCCGAGTAATCTTTAACCTAATTATTATTGAATTAATGTTTGTTTATTGAGATTTTATTACCTATTTAAATAATGTTGTACAACGGACTGTTGTCATTTGTATTAAACAAACTTTGCATAATATGTAGGCATATAATTTCAGTGCTTCAATGCTCCATTTTAATCAATCAGTTTGACGCAACACATTCTTTAATAATATACCGCTTCCAAAATCTTGAAGCTTTATGTTTCAAGTAATTGTACGTTTGTCCACCCATAATATTGTCAGTTCTACTCTGCTCTACCGATCAGCAAAAAAAATAATGTCTAGTATATAATAATAGTGTTTTGTGTGGTGCAGGGTGATGGTGCCAAGATGACAATGTGGCGGCTGTTGGCGGCGCTGTGCGTGGTGTGCGCATGCGCCGCCGAGCCCCGCTACGCGCAGAGCACGCTGCGCCCGCGCGCCTGGCCGCGCGGCCCGCGCACGCTTGCTGATAGGAAACCTAATGCATTTGTTGGGTAAGTTTTTTATAACTCTTGTACTTATATATGGTCCGTGTGGTGACGGATTAAGAATACAAATGTCACCACCCCATTTCATCCCGAGGGTGTCGTAAGAGTCGACTAAGGTAGTAAGTTATGGAGACAATAACCACTGCAAGAAAGGGAAAACTCGAAATAAAGCCCTGTATCAACCCTGGCCAGCGTGGTATAGTAGACTTATATCCCTCCAAATATGTGGAGGAGACCCGTGCCCAGCAGTGGGACGTTTATGGATTGTGATGATGATGATGATGACTTATAAGAAAATAGTAGACGGGAACACTCCTATAACTACATGAATAAAGTAAATTTCAAACTAAAACAAACAGAGAGCCAAGGAGACACAAAACAGACAAGCAGAGTAGAAATAGGACTTTATTAAATTATATGTATAATATTGTAACATTCCTGACATAATAAAATAATCGACACCCAGTACAAGTGTAAACTATGCGCGTTATAACATTGATGTGTCATGCATGTGACTGACACGATTAACAATGATAATTCTCCATAATATATTGTGACCGGCAAAATTAACGGTGTGCCACCACCGCACCGCCACAATCCAGTGACAAACTTAAAGAATGTCATGTAAATGCATTATAATCGTCGGAGCATCGCGCTGCAGTCCTTGGAACCGTACGTGTTCTGCATCTGTTGATACAAATCTTTGAGCTTAGTTCACACCGCGTTATACTAGTACCTAGTTACCTCACTTAAGCTGCTCATGTAGTCAAGCAGAATTATACCTTTTGAAGAATTTTGTTGTTCTCTATTAAAATTGTTTGTAGAATCGACATGTTAGGTTATATGTCGAATTTTTGATCAGTTTTGGGATTAAGTGTTCCAAAATATCTACAAATTAATTCAGTCCATTTGTTCACAAATGTTGTTACTTAATAAAAATATATTTAACTAACATAAAGCAAGCATGTGACTATATTTCAACGAGCTATAGAAACAGTAATATAATACTAGATAGATGTAGTACTATACAGTGGGCGGCGCGGCGCGGCGGTGCGTAGGTGATTTTCACGCTTATAATTTCGGGAGATGGCCAGAGGGCAATAGCGGAACCGACCGACAGACGAGTTCACTGGGACAGGTTATGACGAAGCATCTTCCACCAAGGTCGGGGATGCAAGCAATGAATGCAAGGATGGTAACAATATTGGATTAGACACTCTCCCACGGTTGGATTTGAGAGAAGCGTTAGTACAAATACTGGTTGAAATTTGAAATCATGCTTACTATAAAGGAGATAATTAATAAACCTTAGATTATGTTAGTGGAACTGGAATCGTGCATGTGGACCACAGAACATATGAAAAGAGGTTTGGTAATAAAAAAATAATAAAATGACCTGGCAGTTGTTACGAGGCTACATGTATGCTTAGCAATTTTCCAAGGAGATGTGCGACATCACCTAATTTTAAATAATCTCACATCGCTGTATTGGCAGGAAACATTCTAAAATAAACGTAAAATAATATATAACTGTATGTATGTGTATTGAAACCTGTCGAAGTAAGCACGAATTGATCGAAAGAGATGTCACATACATTTACTCATATAACCAAAGAATATTAATCTATTATTAAACTCGTGGTGTTATGCCTATAATATGTATTTGTAATGAGATAATTTTTATGTAACATGTTAATCATGTATCTAGAGATATTTATAGATTTATTGCCTGACCATCAAAATATAGAAGATAAAGCAAATGTGGCATTATTATCTATCTTTCATAACTAAGTAATTTGCTACTATCTGCCGCCAGTTCAGTATAAGCCTCTCATTACACATTATCTCTATCGTTCGTGACTATTACATAAATCCATTGTTTTTCTTCGCTCATTTTCACAATTATTCATATTTCTATCAATATAATAATTGTAACTAAAATGAATTGTTCTGGTGACCTCAATGTTCTTGGATGATAAGGCGGATTTTAGCAAAACAATTTGATTAAATGCAGTGATGCACTAAATCTCGTTATACTACAAGGTTTTAGTGTAAGGACGCGCGATACTCTTTGACCCTACATAAAATTAGTCCAGTTTAAGTAGCGTAGAGAATCTATTTGGTCCGACTTAGATACAGTCGCAATGAACAAGGTTATTGGGATCATCGCTCATCAGATTAGGAACTATGTATGTACATATAAGTTGCGTTATTAATTAGTAATACTATTCATTAATTTTCTCTTAGCTGATATTTTTTTTCACAATAAAAATAACGAATTGGTAGATATTTATAACAAGTTACATACGAGTATAACTAGCATTCTTACTTACTGTTTTTAGAACGGCTTTGACCAAACTTGGTTATATTTCAAGTTTCCATAGAACAATCAACATAATACCCATAATACCCTAACTATCAGGGAAAATTTGGTAAAGAATAGAAAAACAACTGAAAATAACACAACCAGCTGACATTAAATATCTTTAGAACAAATTAAAACCTGCTGCCTTTTATGAGCAGGATAATGTTGACATTATCAAAGAAAACTCAGTATGGACTTATCAAGTGAACGAACCTTTAGCGATTATAAGCAAACAGTAGCGTTAGAAAAACTAGTGAATTTACAAAATACCTAAGAGCAGTTGTGAACACATTGTGTTTACGACTGGACAATAAATCAGATGGTGGTGACTTTAATGAGCACTTCTCGTTAGTCTTCGCAAGTACAAAAGCTTTTATCGTCATTGTTAATTCGAAGGCTGACGGTTGGTGGCCTACTACTAATATTAACAGTTAACCACATGAGTTTTTTATACATAACCTTGTAATTATTTCTAAAAGATGTTTTATCATCTAAACTTATACCACCTAAACTTTCTATATAATAATAAAAATATTTTAGACGCTTAGATAAGTGTAAGATATTATGTATTTATGAAATAGCTGGCTTCTGGAATTTTTAAACGGATTTATATTTTAAAATAGTTATATCAATAGCTAAACTTCTTGTAATTGTTTCAGTCCTCACGTGTGTCGATCACGCAACAGCACGCATTGCTGTCCCGGGTGGACATCCCGGCCGAACTCATTACTTTGTATAGTTCGTAAGTAAACATTTAATTTGTTCGATATCTAGGTTGAATGATTATATTTCATTCATTTAATATACTTAGCCTATGATTAAGTCTGACGTAGTTTTTTGTTTTGTTAGCGGTGTGCCGGCCGGACTGTGGTTCCCCGGGATCATGCGTGGCTCCCAACATGTGCCGCTGCGCCGGCGGCCTGGAGGCACCTTCTTGTGGTGGCGGTGGGATTTACCCTTATCCAGGTGATTTATATTTAAAGCCTTTTTCGTATCGTCCGTTTTGAAAAGTTCCCTATATTATATATTAGATACTACATATAAGAAAGACACTTCGTCTTTTGTTATTTTTTTTCCCTAAACGATAAGTAAAATTATGATTTTCTCACTCACCAGTTGCTTTTTTAAGGCTATTTTGGGAGCGTGGCAGTAATGTGACCCAAATAGATAATTTGTATACATTTTCATCATTTGTAATAGGAAGTTGAATTAATCAAAATAAAACTGTTGTGTTAACAGTACGGACTCCAGGTGGGTGTCGTCGTATCTGTATGAACGGCGGCACTTGTAGCAACGGCACGTGCGCGTGCGCGCCTGGTTGGAGCGGCGAGTTTTGTACTGAACGTGAGTATAACACTAACAATTCATTATATGAAAATCATTAATTTAGTAAATACTTACTATCACAGATGAAAAACTATTTTTAACGTGCTGTTTCTTTTATTCGGCCATAAAAGACTCGTTCGGCGTACGTACAAAAAGTTTTATTAACGGTTGCTTTGTTTATATAAAGCAACCATTAAACTCATCCGAACGATTCCTTTAGAATCACATATTTAATTACCAAAATCATAATTTGTTAAAATGACACTGGCCACTTGCCGTTTTTGCAGAGTCACTGGTTCTGATTTTAAAAAGTTATGAAAATTCTGCCCTACATCTCTTGAGGATCTTTGATAAAAAGTGATTGAAGAGAATTTGTTTTGTTCTAATTATATATATTTTTTGTAGATGAGAAATTTGATTCTCAGTTTATGGTTTAATGACTTGTCAGTTAGTGTTTAATTTTTTTTTAATTTACAGCTATATGTCGCGAGCCATGCCTGCACGGCGGACGTTGTATTGCGCCGGACCGCTGCGTGTGTTTCCACGGACTGTCGGGGACACGCTGCGAGATCGACAGACGTACTGGTTAGTGCTGATTAATACTTTATTTTCTCTATGAAGTTAAATTTGTTACCTATCAATAAAACACTACACTGTTGTTGCATCAATTTTTTTTAATTAAATCAAAATTTCACAGCTTTATTGTAAAAAAAATAAATGAGTAAGAAAGAAAAAATATTAGATAATGTTTTAATTCGTAAAAGAAATTCTTACCAGTTCTTACGTCGTCGGTACATGTAATTAGCAAATGAGATTACATGTTATGCATGAGATTTTACCGTACCTAGGCTATATTTACACTATTCTGCCAATCTAATATAATAATGTGTTACGTGAGTTATTGGGCTCCCACGGTTCTGTAGCGCATCTGCAATGTTTGCAGATGAGAGATTACTTTCAAAGCTCTCTGGTGTAAGCAGGGCACGTGGTAGGCTATGTTGTACAGTAGTGTTGTGTCCGTGCAGGCCCGTGCTACACGGAGACGCGCGGCGCGCTGTGCACGGGCGCCCTGGAGGGTGTGGTGTGCACGCGCCAGCTGTGCTGCGCCAGCGTGGGCGTGGCCTGGGGGCACCCGTGCGAGCGCTGCTCCGACCTCGACTGCGCGCAGGGACACCTGCGGAACCTCGCCACCAAGGAGTGCCAGGTCAGGACCACCTGAATCCGGGTAACCATTACCGATTCGGAATATAATATCTACTTACATTACATTACAACTAAAGTTTTAAATAAACATTTTAGGCTTTGTCTCACCCTATAAGATATTTAATTGAAAAATAAAATTAGAATAAAACCTAATTTCAGTATAATATTATTTTTATACTACGTATGTGGCAAACATGCATACAGCCATATTATTCCATAAAATATGTATGTACCTAGCTAGGTTTAATTATAATTTAAATAGCTATTTAAATAAGTAACTTGAGATAGTAAAAAAAAGATTTTTATAGATGCATACAAAAATAATTATTCTTGTTGGACAAATAAGTTAGTTTATCCAGTTTTAACTTCCTTTTCAAAAATATATTAATATAAAGTAAGACTCTCCTAAAGAATCTTGAAATCACGAGTGATAAACAAACAACTTGTTCTTGTTTAGGACATAGACGAATGTGCAGCGATCCCGGGCCTGTGCCAGGGTGGACGATGTATCAACTCGATCGGTTCGTTCTCGTGCGAGTGTCCCCCGGGACAGCGGCGTCACCGAGTCACCAACAACTGCGAGGATATCGATGAGTGTGAAGACCCCGACATTTGTCCTGTAAGCATATACATTATATTACATATTATTATACACAGTTGTGTAAAGGGATACACCCTACTATCATCATGGTGCAACTTTGCTTACCCAAAATGGAAAACCAAGACTTAATTTCCATTTTGTATTAAAACATACGATTGAGGAAATTCGTAATTACAAGTATGCTTATATGACTTCGATTAAAGTTATAACATCCTTCTTGACATATTAAAAACGCAAATCATTGACATAGTTTTTCAATGATTTCATGTGCTGAAGGATGCTACGGTAAGAAAATTCAAATAAATTTAATTGGACTTCCCAAAAAGACATGGGAAAGATATTGTATTGAGTAGTGTGTAGAGTTTATATAAAATATTAGTTGAAAGTTCTGGATTGTTTTAATTGTGGCATGGAATATACGAGTAGGTACGTTCCAGATGGTGTAAAGACATTGCGTAAAGTGTAGTCAGGCCATTAATTGTACTGATATTAATGACAGCGTGCATTGTGTTACAGAATGGCAAATGTGTGAACACAGAGGGTGACTATTACTGCCTCTGTAATCCGCACTTCATTCCCAGTCCAGATAAGAAATTCTGTATAGGTAAGCCGTTTTCTATCGAACATTATTCTGTAATTAGAGTTGGCGTAACCTCCTCCTACAAGATCAACATTTACCTGGTGGAAGAGTTCTAATTGACGCAAATACCAAATTTGGATATAATAATAGCAACGCATATAATGTCCTATTGCTGGGCACGGGTCTCCTCTCCTCTATCAAGCGGGAGAGAGGATTTAGGCCTTAATTCACACACAATGCTGGCCTGATGTGAGTTAGTGAATCAGACATGTCTTTAGAATTTCTTCTAAGACATGTGGGTTTCCTCACGATGTTTTCCTTCACCGTTAGTAGATGGCGAATCATTTGATTAGTACATGTAAACTCCACAAAGAATTCACATGGGATAAACGATACATATTAGTTGTGATGCAAGCCCCTGTAGTTAAGATGTGGGTTCAATGACAGTTAGTAATTACTATAACGTATACGTTTTGCATAATACGGTGGGTGTTATATAACATTATTTTGATTGCAGACGGCAGAGTAGGCAGCTGCTTCACGTACCTGAGCGAGACGGGCGAGTGTGCGGACCGGCTACCCATGTCCCTCTCCAACCGAGACTGTTGCTGCGGGTACAACATGGGCCGGGCCTGGGGGGACCTCTGTGCACCCTGCCCACCCAGGGGCTCCAGTGAGTCTTATCTTACGTATAACTTTTCTGAAGAACACAATAATTTCCAATCTTTAAAAGCAGAATATCCTTCACATTCGTGTTTATCTAACTACTTAGGTACCTATACATAATATTTTTGTTTATGCTATTTATAATGGAATATATAATTAGGTGAATGGACTCACCTGTGCGGTGGCGGCGCGATACCTCCGAACTGGCGACGCAACGTGACCGGGACGGGAGACGACGACACGTACGAGCCTCCTGCCATCGCCAAGATCAACGAGTGCATGTTGAGGAACGGCATCTGCGGCCTCGGAACTTGCGTTGATAAGGACGTTGGGTATGTGATTCTGTGACAGAAGGAGGCATTGATCCGTATACTCATGGCGCATAGGAAAACAAAATCAGTTATTCATTGTAGGCTACACCGTGTCAATTAGGCCGATGGAGCAAAGATGATGAATGAGACGATAGCTAATTTGTCTACTGTCAGCTCCACTGACTGAGCATTTAGTGTTACCAGATTTGTGGTAGGTAATCTTGTTACGCCTTCCTTCCTTTACTCCAAGTACTAAGGTAATGTATCCTATGTGCCGTGACGTGTGACATGTGACGCATGGCCTATGACGCGTAATGTGTAATGCGTGATGCTCAACGTGTGACGTGTAAGGTTTGTTGCGGCAGGTACCAGTGTGAGTGCTGGGATGGCGCAGAGTCGGTGGTGCAGGATGGCAACCCGACGTGCATCGACATCGACGAGTGCGCGCTAGAGTACTGCAAGGGCGGCACTTGTATCAACAGACCTGGAGGGTTCGACTGCAGGTATGTGTCTACTTGTTTGATACTAACTCTTTTATTTGTTCTCCGGTGCAAATAAGACATATGAAAATGATGGGGCAGGGCTTTTCTCAAAAGAATCAGATAGGCAAATAATACTGTTTATTTAAGCGGTGGTAGTCGAGTGGTGAGGTAACTGACTTGCATGCAAGAGGTGTGAGTTCGATCCCGGCTGACAGCACCAATGTAAATTTCACAAAGTGAAATTTATTAATTTTATTGATTTACCACCTGCTAACGGTGAAGGAAAACATCGTAAGGCAACCCACATTCTCAGAAGAAATTCTAAAGACATAGCTATATGTCTTTAGAATTTCTTGGATCAGATGATCCACCAACCCGCATTAGGCCAGCATGTGTGAATTAAGGCCTAAACCCTCTCTCTCTCTTTTGATAAAGGAGAGACTCGTGCCCAGTGAGACATATATGGGTTGCTATTAAATTATATATGTATAAAAGAATCTCTGTAGTTATGTAGTATGACGAGAGTTGACATTGAGTGTTATTGTCAGGTGTCCCCCCGGGTTCGACCCTGTCAACAACGGCCTGCGGTGCAGCGACAAGAACGAGTGTGAGATGACCAACGGTGGCATGTGTACTAATGGCGAGTGTAGCAACAGTGATGGAGGGTGAGTCTCTATTATTTTACAAAAATCTTTAAGCCGCTGCCGATAAACGAGCAAATAATAATGCAATTGACTCATTCGTGGACAGTAATGTAAACAAAATATCACAAGTTTTATTGCCATAACGTATATAGACGTGAACTGTCCCACAGTGTTAATCACTAATATGATTAATTATAATTATAACATAAATGACCTCAAATTGGTTTCACCGTTTATGAGTTACGATGCTACAACTACAGGTTTTAAACTCTAATCTCTTTAGTTTATTTATGTTTCTTTATTATTCTGAGTGGTATCCTCGTTGACGAAGCTCAAAAATATATCCTGCATTGAACAAAGAATTACTTCCATGATTTCGTTGTTTGAAAATTCTTCAACTTTATAGTAAAATGGTTTTTGACAGTAGGTTAAAATTTTTGACGATAACATTAATTAATTTAACTTATCTGACACAACACAAGGTAACAAAAGGGCGTCTGTAGATATTTGTAAAGAATTTGTGAATATACGAATAAAATCAAAAGAAATTGATATTAAAAAAATCTCATAGCGAAACATAACATTCTGATTAACATTGATTGTTTGTTCAGTCGGCGTTCGGTAGCCGCATTTCATCGTAACTATGTTATTTATTTTATAACTAATACCTACCTCATGTGGAAAAATTTCATCCTCTTCACCGTAATGCTGAATAAGTTGCACTCGGTGGTCACGACGTCCTTCCGATTTCGTCCTGTTATATTGATGACGGATATTCATAATGCGCGAGTAGTGCGTGCCAGGGCTGATGAGGCTGATGCTATACCCATGCCGTTTCCACCGATTGGTCGAAATAGAGATGAATCGACGACTCGCGAAAAACCTGGATGTGGCCCAGTACCGTTCCCAGATTTTAGCTGCGAAGATGAAACCACGCATTTATCTAAGGATCCCGTTGACGACATAGTGAGTAACATTGGGGGAATGATCACGCCACCTTTTCGACTTTCAATACCCGACTTTAAATCATCCTCGTTACCATTTGCACCTCCTAATAAAGTCTTGCCATCGAGATCCGCATTACGATTTCGTCCAGAGCCTGAGCAGTCTTCATATTTCCAACGAATTACATCTCATTCGGCACCACCGTCAAGTCAACGAGTTTCCTCAAGGTCGTCTCCTCCTCCGTCGAGTGGGTCGCAAAAAGCTAGTAATGGAGTGTCCTATCGATTGGTGCCCACATATACCCAAAAATGGTATAGCCGTAATAATATTGGGAGATCTAGTTTTTCACAAACTGGGTCGACAACACGGTCGGTACATTCACCACTACGTCAGTCTATGATGTTACAGAAAAGACTACCGCAGCAAGCTATTCCACGTGCAATGCCTGGCGATTCACATCGGAGACAACGACGGTTTTTGAAAACCCTGGGAGTATTCCCGAGAGGACTTAGCCCCAAGTTAGATACTGATACTACTGATAAAATGATTGAGCGCAAAGATAAATCATGTGAAAAATATTTTTGTTTTGGGGTCTAATGACAAAAATATTTATTTTTTGTAGTTTTACAACAAACAATGTTAATCATAATTTTATGTAGTTTTAAAAAAATATTTTACTTTCTAAGATGTAATGTTGTCATTAGTAAATAGTCCCAGATATTAGATATTTAATTAGGCTAAGGTAGGTTCCTAGGTATATTCCTGTAAATCCCAAAGGGCCCAAGTGGTTTGGCCTACAAATACAGTCTATTAAATAAGACAAGATAAGCCACTGGTGCAATTTGGTAACTTAAAATCGAACGTTACATAATTATACCTATAACATGTCAGTACGACCTAATAACTTTTAATTTTAATTATTTAATTTAGATTTTCGTTGCAATTACCATAACAACGAAATTCCAGGATACCAAGAAACCATATTACTAGTAAATCTTTTGAAATACTACTATTATTAAAGATTTATCAGAAACATGCATGTTTATCAGCAACATCATAACTAACGCGAAAGTTTGTAAAAATGTATGGATGTTTGTTACTCTTTCACCCAAAAACTACTGAACGGATCAGGATAAAATTTAGCAGAGATAGATTATAGTCTGGAATAGCATAATATGCTACTTTTTTATCGCGATAACCGACATCCACGCGGGCGGAGCCGCGGGCAACAAAAATGGTTAATACTGAAAGGGGTCAAAGTAAAAAAAAACTATTGCACTTGTAAACTTTTATTTCTTTCTCTATATACAATAATAACATACAAAACCACGTGTAATTATCAACACATTGCCATGATCAACATAATAATTTGTCTTCGTTGTTTTAATTACGCCACTGCAAGTATATAACACATTCTTACTTACGCGATTTACCGTAATTCCAAACACAACACTTATCAGCTTAATTTACTATCAATTGTTGACTTTTCCAGTAGAAAGCAATCAATTTCAGACAGAATAGTAAGGTCAAACGGTCAAAAACCAGTCAAAGTCCAGGGGGAATAGTTAGGGTCAAACGGTTAAAGCTATGTTGGAGTCTGGGAATAGCAGTTGTCGAAAAATAAAACATTAAAACACTTTAAGTACTCTAACGTTCAAGAAAATTAACGCATGGTATTCAAAGTGGATACAAATACAAAAAACAATTGCGTTTCACTATAAGCAAACTGAACTTGTCCGTGTGGTGACGGATTAAGAATACAAATGTCACCACCCCGTTCCATCCCGTGGGTGTCGTAAGTCGACTAAGGAAGTCAGTCAGGCAGACAATATCCACTGCAAGAGAGGGAAAACTCGGAACAAAACCCCTATATCAACCCGTCTGGCCAGCGTGGTATAGTAGGCTAATATCCCTCCAAATGTATGGAGGAGACCCGTGCCCAACAGTGGGACGTTTATGGGTTGATACGATGACGATGACGATAAGCAAACTAAAATGTTCGGTCTGCTGTTTAAAATAATATAGCACTTATTATTTTGAACAAATCTAGATGCGTAAACATGAAATGAAACATACTACAAAAGTTTAAGCAGGGTTGCAACACCGAAAAAATATCTTTTTAGGTTGGTAATACGAAAAATTTTGAATATGACTCAAACTCCAACCTTACCTTAAATCAAACTTATTAGGTGAGGCGGACTGGGGTTGTGTACATTAAGAAGGTGCATGTGTTATAATCTAGGTATATGTGTATTTAGAAGGGAGAATAAAATATGCGCCATGTTTGAATTTTTGAATAACTAGTATAACTTTTTGATTTGATTTTTGACTTGAGAATTTTCTAACAGATTTATTTTTATGACACAAATAAATCCGAAATCGCGAATAACTAACAGAATTACAGATGGGTTCATGCCGGCTACGTCTATTTCTGCCACCTACTACTAGCGTCTATTTTTATAAACTAATGAGTTATGTCCGAACATACATAACAAATATATAAGAATAAGTAAGTATATAGGTACTTTTTGAAGTCGGTGAATATAAAATACTTATTACTTAATTATCAATCAATTATATATTTTGTTTCTTTTCCATTTTCCTGTGTTTGGTTTTTTGGGACCTACCTACTCCACGTATAAAGATTAAAATAATTTAACGTGTAACAGATACCAGTGCATCTGCAACCCAGGCTACGAGTCAACAGAGACAGGTCACGCGTGTCGCGACGTGGACGAGTGCCGCGACAACCCGCGGGTGTGTCGCCGCGGCCGCTGCCGCAACACACCCGGCTCTTACGAGTGCGAGTGTGAAGCAGGCTTTAGCACCACCGCGGGCGGCTACTGCACTGATATCGACGAGTGCGCCGACAAAACTGTGTGCCAGGTTCGTTAGCATACAGTTGCCTTGCAGCGTGCCATTAGCCGTAGGCTTGCGCTTAGGCTCATGATTGCTACTACTGCGCACGGTGAATGTGAAAATGAGGATTAAATGAATGTGCAGGGCGGGCGGTGCGTGAACAGCGAGGGCTCGTTCCAGTGCGTGTGCGAGGCTGGCTTTAGGCCGACGCCGGACCGCGGCGCGTGCGTCGACGTCAACGAGTGCTCGGAGCAGCGCGTGTGCCGCAACGGTCGCTGCCACAACACGCCCGGCTCCTTCCGCTGCGAGTGTCTGCCCGGCTTCAGCCTCAGCAACGACGGCAGGACTTGTCTCGGTATTTAACGTTCCTGCTGCCGCTGCTGCTGTTACTGCTGCGACGTATACATTTTATATTATTTTTTCTTTCAGACGAAGTACAAGATTTGTGTTACGAGAAATATGAAGAAGGACATTGTACTGGACCCGGTCAAAATGCCGTCACTCGCTCACAATGTTGTTGCAGCTCAAGTAAAGGTAATTTTGTGCTATGCTTTGAAAAAACTACAATGTAGGTACACGAGCAATTAACCGACCGATATATTTCAATTTCATTGTTTCTATACACACCATTCATTATGATACACACAATAAATCTAATAGCAGCAATCAAGCTAGTCTTTGACTTTAAAGTTCAATCGTTCTGGTTTGAATTAGACATCAGTCATACGGTTTCCACTGCAGTTACACTGCGACTAATTTGAAGACGCCTTCAAACGAGGCAACTAAGAAGAATAATGAAATAATTAAAAAGTTGTTTTTTGTAGCAGTATAGTATTAAAAGGCTTATTTCGTTATTTGCTGCCCACAGGTCTGCATTTGGGTTGGGGAGTGGCTTGCAAGGCATGTCCAAAAGTTGGTAGCAAGGAGTACGACATTCTTTGTCCCGAGGGTTCAAGTAAAGACAACGGTGGCACGGACATCAATGAATGCACCATGATCCCAGGGATCTGTCCCCACGGCACCTGCGAGAACTTGGAGCCAGGCTACAAATGCATCTGCGATCCTGGCTTCCATCCAGATGCTGATGGTATCTGTAGGGATATCGACGAATGTGACATGCATCAATCGGTGAGTGAATTTAAAATGCGTCTTGCGTTAAGTTTTATGGAGTATCCCATGCACTATAAGGCACGAGTCGCTGATTTATATAGACTGAGTCATTTAAGCCTCTATCCAACCTCATTGAGTGTCAAACTAAAGCTTTAGCAATAAATAGATTTGGTTATAATTTTTACTTTTAATGTTACAACCAACATAGCCTCCAGTCGATAGTAATGTTTAACTGACAGTCTAGTGACGGTGCTGCATGTTTATGAATGATAAGTAATGTGGTGAGGTGATTGTTGCAGTACTGTACGGGGGGCCAGTGCCGCAACACCCTGGGCAGCTTCTCGTGCGTGTGTCCGCCGGGCACTCGGTACGAACCCGACGAACAAATCTGCCGCGACATTGACGAATGCGAGGGTGAGCTTACTTTCATCGTCAAGGAATATGATAGGGGCGACATCCCCCCTATGATCCCGGTCGGAACAGGTTAAAAACGTTTGTGTGAAAAGCACCCAGCATCATAATGTTCCATGCGCATCGGGCATCTAACAACCGACTAAATGTTCATACCATTATTTTGACCAACATGCTGGTCATGTACCTAATCATCCAACCGGATTGATCTTTTTAAAAATATTACTTAAGTAACATTAATTTCACGCAATCGTCTCATTGCACTGCTTAGTTCAATTTTTCATTTATTATATTAAACTAAACTTAATTGCCATATTAATAATACTTATTAATTAAAAAAACATCTATAATAAATTTTATTTAAAAATAATTTAAATAAAATATGTTTTCATTGGGTAATCAATAATCATACTATGGAATAATTGCTACAATTTCGCGATTTTTTGGTACCTCAACAATGTACCTAATATATGAGACTTCCTTAGGTTGCAAGACAACCTTCGAGTGAAAAAAATTATGTTATTAACAGGATGAAATAATTAAAAAAAAATGATTGATTGTCTTGGTCGGTAGTTGAAGAGGAGTAGATGACTAATGTAAATGCTTGAATGTATGTGTACTGTTGTAGAACAATCGAATCCGTGCGACAACGGCCGCTGTATCAACTCTCATGGAAGCTACGAGTGCGAGTGTGAAAATGGATTCGTGCTCGATGCCACTGCACAACACTGTCTCGGTATGTTATTTTTCTAAACAAAAAACAATTCATTCAAGTATACATCAAAACGTTTGAACCTACTCGATGCACGCAGCTTAGCACTGCAAATCGTGTAAGTAGAGACTCATAACGAGCGACCTAAACTTCTAAACCAACATGTAATATAGTTAAAACGATTCGACAATCGATCAAATAAAATTCAAATAATCAGATAGTTGACGTTATTCTGGTTGAAACCGGCTTGATCAGGTTACAGAGATCCGACGTTTTGTTATTTGTTGATGTCACTAAAATACATTCTCATTTTTCCAACCCTCTACTTGACAAAAGTACGCTCACTAATGACTGTGGTGTTCAGACAACCGACGTGGGTCGTGCTGGCGGCGCGTGGTGGACGGTCAGTGCGAGGCTGCGGCAGCGCGGCCACTACTGCGCCAGGAGTGCTGCTGCAGCGTGGGGCTGGCCTGGGGCTCGCCCTGTGAGCCCTGCGAGCTCGACCACTGCCCCTGTCCCAAGGGCTTTGCCAAGGTAACACCCGCGTACATTCACCTACTTAACTATAACCGATAAGCGTCTCAAAGTGCATGTCATTTTATGTAATCGTTTACCAAAAACGGAGATCTTCACTTTTCAATTGGTATTTCCGAAAATAATATTGCAATAACTTTGGCTTAAGAAAATAATATTTAGTGTTATTATTAGTTGGACGGAGCGACGTGCCGCGATGTGGACGAGTGTCAGCTGGACTCGGAGCTGTGCGTCGGTGGTACCTGCATCAACACAGACGGCTCTTACAGATGCGACTGCCCGCCTGGCCTTACGTTAGATACTACTGGTATGTCGCAGCATCCTCTCTTCCTACAAATCCAATATTGACTATTATTACCATTCTGCTTTATATCTATCCAACTTCTTTCGTCAACTGTTTTTTTAGTGTCTTAGTAAGTATTTGGAGGCCAAGGTCCAATAAAAATGATATTAATATGAGACCACCTTCGAGCTTAACCGTAGGTTCGGTTTAGCTATTATACTAAAACCGGTTTTACAAATGGTAAAGATATAGACGGACAAACATAAAAAAGTGGGAACCTCCTTCTTTTTAAAATCAGGCAAAAAATTATAAAAATATTGGTCTCTGTATCTGTTATGTCCAGGTAACCGTTGTGTGGACACTCGTCACGAGTACTGCTACACTGACTACGTAGGAGGTCGGTGCTCCAACCCACTACAGGTGGAGGTGCTGCGGGCCGTGTGCTGTTGCTCTACTCTTGGGAAAGCCTGGGGCGATGGACGCTGCGAACCCTGTCCTAAAAAGGGTAAGTATAGCTTGACTAGAATTAAAATTATATTAAGTACATATATTATTGTTTAATGCCAATTTTAACAAGTATTGAACTATGCTAGAATATATATTCTAAAATTTTTTTGGTGATAACGTTAAACGACGGTGACCTTCCAGAGTACCGTTTGGACTATGAACAAATGTTTAATTTGAATTATGGTTTTAATTTTAGGTACAGACGCATTCCGCAACCTTTGCATCGCCGATGCTACAGGCCATCCTCCTACAGTCTGGGATCGTCCTTCTGACGGCAACGTCAGCGGTATATGGGGCAATACGGGTCACGGAGACGGGGAAATCGACTGGACTGGAGGAGGAGATACTGGCGACAAATGGGGCAATGCCACTGGGGAAAACTGGCACAAGGGGGGTCCAGGAGTTATTCCGGGTCAGATGGAGGTCAATGAATGTGCTGCTTTTCCTGGTCTTTGTGGTCATGGACGGTGCAGGAATCTGGTCGGAACGTTCACTTGCGATTGTTTCCCTGGATATGAAAAGGTTTGTGATTATTTTTCGGATCCTACATTTTATTGTTTTGTTCGATAATGATCAAATTATATCCATAATATATCTATTAATAAATTATTAAATGCAACATAAAGTCCGCATTATATGCATGTAAATATTTTTCAAGCTAATAATAGAGTGTTCTGTGAGCAGGATTCAAAGAACCACACGTGTGTGGACGTGAATGAGTGCGAGATAGTGGACGGAGTGTGCGGCTCCGGCGAGTGTCGCAACACGGAGGGCTCGTTCACCTGTCACTGCCACTCTGGACACAAGTCTGATGACTTCTCCAAAGTTTGTGTCGGTAAGTACGTTTCGTTGGGATTCATGTGTGTCATTCGTATTACTCGGGTACAATATTAGTATTGCAATGTTGGGACTTGGGTGACCAAAGTAAAATATGTTTCTTTGTCTAATGTCTAAGGTTTAATGCAGAATCTTACATAAATAAGTATGTTTTTTTAACTGCATTTCAAAAAAGAAATTGACGCTGAATAAAGTTCAATCACTCAGGTATTTATATATTAATGATTGTGTAGATATTGACGAGTGCGCGGAAACTCGCGGCCTTTGTCGCGGTGGGCGCTGCATCAACACGGCCGGCTCGTTCCGCTGCGAGTGTGGGCCCGGCATGGAGTTGGCGCCTGATAGGCTCAGCTGTAAAGACGTCGACGAATGTTCCATTACTTCTGGTAAATATACATTACGTTTTGTTTATATACATATGTATATAAGATGATTTCTGTTGTAGACCTATCATACCGTTCACTTTGGGGTTTTTGGTATTATTATTTGCTTAACTTTCCTAGGTATATGCAGTAACGGTGCTTGCGAGAATCTGATGGGTACATATCAGTGTGTCTGTGACGAGGGTTATGCGCAGTCCACAGTTAAGTCTCACTGCGAAGACATCGACGAATGCACAGAGGACCCTACTAGATGTCAACACGAATGCGTCAATACTCCCGGATCCTACCACTGTACTTGCAGGTGAGGCGCGATATTTTCGTTTGTGAGTGCAGAAAAAATAAAGAAAGACTAACAAGACAACCAAAGAAAAACAATAAAGAAGAACTCAGAACTTCGAATCGTTTGCATTTGATGAATTAAGTGGCAACCTTAAATCGTAAGTGCTAAGTAGTGTCGTGTGTTCAGGGAGGGCTGGCACCTGCGCGCAGACGGTCGCACGTGCCGCGACGTGGACGAGTGCGGCGCCGGCGCGCGCCCCTGCGGCGGCGGCACGTGCCGCAACACGCCCGGCTCCTACACGTGCACGTGCGCCGATGGGCTGCTGCCCGCGCCGCCCGGCGCCAAGCCTACGTGCCAGGACATCGACGAGTGCGCCGACGTTAGTACTTATCATCTTCACCTGCTCTGTGGCCGGCTCGACCGCGTACCTCATTTCTTACATCGAGTTATTGTTTGATCTCCGCAGATACCGGATCTGTGCGGTGCGGGCGAGTGTCGCAACACGATCGGTAGCTTCGTCTGCCGCTGCTCTGACGGGTACAGCGTGAAGCCGGAGCAAGGCCCCGCCTGCACCGACGACGACGAGTGCGAGCTCGGAACCTGCGACTGTCATCCTGCCGCTGATTGTATTAACTTACCGGTAAATGTTTTGTTATACTATATTATGTGTTGGTCATAGTTCAAGAATTTCTATAAAGTTTAAGTTATTCCCATATATTGGCAAGCCAAAAAAAATATTGTAATTGTCCTATTCTTTTTAAAATTACATTATCATCACCTCAGCCAAAAGACGTCCGTAATAGGACATAAGACTACTTTGAGAATTTTCACTGCTTTTGGTACTGAACTAATCTTCTTCAAAGTTAAATTATTATGAGATATTACAGTCAAGTATGTCACTTCCAGTTTGTTTAAATTTTGTGATTTCTGAATTCTGGGATATTTCAATCAAATAAAAACTTTGTTTTCTTACTTCCAGGGTTCATTCCAATGTCGTTGCCGTGATGGATGGCGAGGTGACGGAACAGAGTGTGAAGATATCGACGAATGTTTGACCAACAATGGTGGCTGTCATCCAAGAGCTACTTGCACCAACACTGATGGCTCCTTCATGTGTCTCTGTGATACTGGATATAAGGGAGACGGGTATGTATTTGTTACTAAACGTTATGATGTACAGGACTTGTGCTCATGAAAGCTAATAGAAACGAAGAACATTTAAAATTATAAACTTTGCCAGATTAGTATGTATTTTTGTATAACATTCTGAATGAAATCATTCTACGGTTACTCATTATCACTATTCACTTAGTTTCATTGTTTTAAAGTTAATACTGCCCATAGATTGATATAGTAAACTTTCTGAAATAAAACCACCACACCAGAGTTCTGGTGTGGAATTCATTATCTCACGATCAGCTGTTGCACTGATGAATCTGCTATCGGCTAAACCAGTAGGATAAAATAATGGATCCGTACAAATTGTCTGATTGTCATGAAACATTAACTGATAAAAACCATGTTTTCAGTTACTCATGTGTGGACATTGACGAGTGTGCCAATGACCCAACTCTTTGTGAGAATGGCCACTGTACCAATACACCTGGAGGATATGAATGTGACTGCGATGTTGGATTCACCAAAGCTGCTGATGGAAAGTCTTGTCTTGGTAAGTAATCTTTTCAAGATATTTAAATCCCTAATGACCGACAACCTGGTAAAAGTTACGGGCAACCGATGGACAAGGTCGGCTCAGGATCGAGCGTTGTGGAAATCCTTGGAAGGGCCTATGTCCAGCAGTGGACGTTTTTTGGCTGAGATGATGAAATACCTAATATTTATTTATCCTTTTGTTATTTAGGTATTTATCTCAACCATTTAATCTTCATGAATGTCGAAATATTTTTTTTCTTTAAATTAAATGCATTAAATATCGATATATCAGTGTAACAATAATTTTCAGACATGGACGAGTGCGCAACGTTCGACAACGTGTGCGTGTTCGGCCGCTGCGTCAACACGTACGGCATGTTCAAGTGTATCTGTGACAAAGGGTATCAGTCCGACAGCATTGATGATTGTAAGTACCTGTTTGTGTATATATATCGTAGAACTGAACGAAGAAGTGAGTAGAAAAATTTAAAGTAATGTAAAAATCATTCAAAAGTGTACGCTTTTAAAAAATATTGATAAAATATTGAAAATCAGAGTTTCTTGTTTGTTCTTCTAATGACTATGGTCATTATTGTCAACGAATTGGCTATAAAAAAATTACCGTCATCATTTGAAGATTTTCGAAAGTGTGTTGAACTAACCTAAATGAATATCCAATACAAAATGAATAGACAATAATGTAAGTGTTCTTCACAATAACAATAACAACCCAAATAATGTGCCTAGAAGTGGACTTGCTTTGGCTGAGATGATGATATAATGTCCCACTGCTGGACACATATCTCTTCTTCTCTATATTGATAAAAGAGATGACACCTAAATGGAGATACGATGGCAAAGAGCGGGTTGGTTTTTAAATGTTGGCTTTTACATATGAGTTTCCTTACAATGTTTTACAAGTGTATTAAGAATGTATAAAAATGTTTAGTCGACGCTTCACGTGACCAGAAGGCTGGCTTATATTTGGCTCAAAGAATAAGCATTGCCATTTAGCGTGGCAATACTGCCGGGCACATTTTCAGTAGACATCGATGCGGAGGAATTTTACGACGCCTACTAAGCAGTCCTTCCTCCCTTTTTTGTGTTGTTTTTATTATTAGATTCAAAGCTGTAGTTGTAAATTACTTGTTGATAAAAATGTTAAAATAGAATGTATTAAGTGTTATTATGTGTGATGCCCAGTGATGCCCGGCTTCAACTGTACGGACGTAGACGAGTGCAAGTCTCCGCAGTCGTGTCAGTACGGCCAGTGCGTCAACACGCAAGGTTCCTACATCTGCAGGTGTCCACCCAACTACGAGCTGGTTTCTGATGGCACGGCTTGCTATGGTAATTATATACCTTTCTTTATTTCTTTTACATCAGTATATTTTATTTAAATTATGTATTTGTAGAGAGGTAGGGCACCATACTAGCGAGCAAGCCCGACTGCGGAAGGACCTCCACCTTACAGAAGACCACAGCCAAATAACTACACACAGTGGTGTAGTTGTGTTCCTGTGTGTGAGTACAGGTCTCCAGCGCTTATTTAGGGATGCGTTTTGAAAGAAACGTATACTCCCAGGGATACTTCCATCATAAAGCCCTGGTGTAAAAAAAATGGGTTGGCAACACGCAAGTGATACCTCTGGTATTGCAAGCGTCCATAGGCTACGGTAACTGCTTAACATCAGGCAGGCCGTATGCTTGTTTGCCACCTAAGTTACAATGTTTTACAACTGTATTAAGAATGTACTAAGTGCAGTATATATAAAAACAAAAAAACATTAATCTTCACACTATACTTTTAAAATTATTGTCAGGTAGGTTTTATACTGGGTTCAATAGTAGATAGACATAGGGTAAGATATTTTCTTTGCAAAATGACTTATGAAGTTTTTATCTAGTCAAGTTACATTAAGAATAATGTGTATAATACCTACGGAGGAGTGTGATTAGTCTGTTATTATCCAATTTCGTGGAAAATAAATGTTTTAATTAGAAGTTTCAGCACGAATTTTAAATGTACAGCTGTCGAAAGTTAAAGTTTAGAAGATAGTTTTAATATTAGTAAATATGTATTGTTTGTTTTCAGATTCAAGGAAGGCGCGTTGCTATGGTAAAGTAGATCTACGATCTGGTACGGAACACTGTCGAGACAGTGATGAGTTGTCTGAAGACGGCACCATGGCGGCTTGCTGCTGCTCTGTGGGTAAGTTACCCAAGTAACGTCACTCCAAGACGTAAACAAGCGAGCGTGGACAAATTCGAACTCTGAAGTCGGAGCTCGGATGGCACAGTTGGTAGTGCGCTGGGCCGGAACCCGAGAGGCGCAGGTTCGAGTCCTGCTCCGGGCTCGTCTTTTTCCACATTGCTTTAATATTTAAGTTACCATAACCAAATGAATGTAAATTAAATATTACCTATACAAGAATAATTATATTTACATTATTTTTTATAACTGCTTGATTTGTTACAATTGAAGCCATCTTCACAGTTGTGCACACAGACTAGCTACATATATTTAATTTAATGTCTCCAGTCTATATACCCATTTGCAGTAGTAAGACAAAGGCTATTTTCGTTACCAGAGCTCAATGTCCATAACAATCGTTTGACAGTATACATAGTTATTTTTGCATTATAAAATACCAGGTGCTGCTTGGGGCAACTACTGCGACCTCTGCCCGGAGCCAGGATCTGAAGCGTATAGACAGCTCTGCCCAGGTGGTCCTGGATACCAACCTGTTTTGGAACCTGTGAGTATAATACCATAACATATGATCTTTGATGCATCTTGCGTCTTCTAAGAAATGGCTAGTTACTGCTTTCACAATGAGTTTTGATAAAAATATTCTATATAGCATAATGAATAATATACCATAGATATTAGGATAAGCAGTGACTTAGGCAGTCTTACCACAAGAGTGATGTAAGATAAATGTAAGAACGAGATACTTCTGCAATATGAATCACTGGTACGAAATAACTTTTGAATAATTTAAATTTATCATATCATCTCATTATTTGCATTCCACAATGTGATATTAGGTGTCTAACAAATATCTGCATGTACATGGTATTCATACATTTTAGTATTAGAGTGTTTGTAATAAACAGTACGAACATAATGTTCCAGCCGTCGTACGTAGTGACGCTGGCGGACATCGACGAGTGCGCGCAGCACCCGGCGCTGTGCGAGCACGGCACGTGCACCAACACGTTCGGCTCCTTCGTGTGCACCTGCGGGGACGGCTGGCAGCTCACCAACGACGAACAGCGGTGCGAGGTAATACACAACTACTGAACGCTTTATTTGGTAAAGAAATCATTGAACTAATGTTATGAAGCTGAAATTAAAAGAAATGAAGAAAGGAAAACTTGTCGCCTCACCAATCAAACAGCTCTCCTAGTTTTGTGAAAGCGATCTTAAGTCTTCGTTTGAGTTACCGTTTAAATAGTTCCTTGTGCATTCAGTGGGACATGAGGCATAAGACAACATATGGGTCTGATAAACTTGAGTATCATCGTTTCATTTTTTGCAAATCTGGCAGTTTGGAAATGATGCATATTAAACTTTAACAAATTTAATTGTCATGATTGATTTTAGGACATCGATGAATGCGCGAAACCCGACATTTGCGGTCCAGGCGTCTGCAGGAATATGCAGGGTAGCTACGTGTGCCTCTGCCCTGAAGGATACGTCGCTATGCCTAATGGAAGTAAGTATACATTATAGTCTTGATCATAATATAACAATGTTGTATCAACATTATTTTGTTATAAATCTTATACGTACTGGAACAGCTGTGACATAATGATGAGATGATGCACGGATAAAGGTGGACAGACGACGGGTCAGCTCTTAATCAAATCGATGACGATCTTGATAAAGTTAAATGTCTTATTTAACTTTATCAAGATCGTCATCGATTTTTCACATCTTTGCACAGATTTGGGTAGGCAAAGAATAAGGTATGCCAATTATTTCTTTATTACAATTTAAATTTATAATTTGTCAGAGGAGTGCGTAGACGTCCGCCAACGTCAATGCTACATGGAGTGGGACGCGGAGAGCGGCGAGTGTTCGGGCTCGTCAGGCGTGCCACAGACCAAGTACCTGTGCTGCTGCAGCGTGGGGCGCGCGTGGGGCGCCCCGTGCGAGGCGTGCCCCGACAAGGGCTCGCCCGACCACATGGCGCTGTGCGGGGAGAAGCCCGGCGAGTACATCAACCCCATGACCAATGAGACGCGCCCCATCGACGAGTGTGACATCATGCCGCACCTGTGCAAACCCGGCACCTGCCACGACACTCCCACTGGCTTCCAGTGTGGTTGCGATCATGGGTCAGTTTGTGAATCGTACCTTATATTTTTTATTTAGTATTGACTTTAAATGACACATATACATTTATAGATATATATTTATGTTATAAATTTAAAAATCGATCAGTGCAATAATGTAGCATTATCGTTAAGGTACGAGCATGACAACACGTCGCACCTGTGCCGTGACATCGACGAGTGCGCGCTGCACCGCACGCCGTGCCGCGGGCTGGCGGCGTGCGTCAACCTGCCCGGTGCCTACGAGTGCCGCTGCCCGCCCGGCTACCGCCTCACCGCCGCGCTGGACGAGTGCGAGGACGTGGACGAGTGCGCGGACGAGCGCCTGTGCGAGCACGGCGACTGCCGTAACACTGTTGGATCCTACCGGTTACTATTACACGCTATCTTACCGATACTAATACGATCTCATTCGCTTATTTAAATTTGTATCACATACATTAAACATTTGTCAATAGTTTTGTGTATAGCTTCATGCAGTTAGAAAAACTGTATCAAATGGCTAAGAAAACTCAGAAAACATAATTTTCAGATGTGACTGTAAACCTGGCTACACACTGCGAGACAACGTCTGTCGAGACGTAGATGAGTGTGCGCGTCCACGACCCATGTGCCGCAACGGTACTTGTGAGAATTTACCTGGATCATACACGTGCCACTGTGATGAAGGTTTCAAACCGGGTGCTAATAACGACTGTATAGGTGAGTAATTAACCTACATGACAAACAATGTTCATTGTAACCCTACGTGGAAATGACTTAAAACGTTTTTAGTCTTAAAATAGCTGTGGCATTTCATGCAGCAGTAGTGCAGGCGGCTTATGACAGCATTATGTTAACTCCCACGTGCTCTTTTTCTACTGCACTAGAACCCAATGCATTGGATTAGCACGCGACAATGGTAAGAGTATTGCAATAGAAAATGGGTAGCCTTTGGTGAAGGATGCAACATGTGTCGACACATCCACGTCTCCACGTATGTGAAGGAACTTACACACTACTACTAATAAATATACCTCAACAATATATGTGTATATCGACAGACATAAACGAGTGTCGCGAGGGCGGCATGGTGTGCCGCAACGGTCGGTGCCGCAACTCCGCGGGCTCGTTCCGGTGCGAGTGCGCGGCGGGCTACGCGCTGACGGCGGACGCGCGCCACTGCCGCGACGTGGACGAGTGCACGGAGCTGCCGCACGCGTGCGGCCGGGACGGCGCGCCCTCCTGCACCAACACTAACGGCGGGTCACTACCTATCTTCTTATGCTTAAACTGCTCCACCCGCATTCTATGTTTGTGAACTGCCCCGTAACACGCGACTGCTTCCCTTGTATTGGACTTTCTTTTTAAATTAGAATACAGCTTGTCCTATGAATGACGCATAAAGCTCCCGATCCTTGTAAATAATTCTTCATTTCGTCATCTAAGCGTTCGCGTTTAAAAACACTGACGTAATATTAATTTGCTACGATATTTACTTTCGTACTTTGATTCGTGTCTAAAAGTGTTTCTATTGTATTTGTTTATCTTTGACAGATACGAATGTTCCTGCGGAGTTGGCTGGCGTTTAGTGGGCAGACGTTGCGTAGACCGCGATGAATGTAAAGAGATACAGTACGTGTGCGCAGGCGGCGAGTGTAAGAACTTTAATGGAGGGTAAGTTTAGTTACATCGTACTACGAGTATAGCGGCACGATAAGGCAATTCACTAGTTATAACTGAAGTGACGAACATCCTGTAATCAGACTACTTACTAATGTTTTCTCCAAAAAAATTGTTAGTTACAAGATAATTGCCTAACACCTTTGCTATTACTAATCGCATAATTATTATATTTTTTGTATAGGTATATTAATAATTGTTTTTCAGCTACGTGTGTGATTGTCCTCCGGGATGGCGATTTGACAAATCGGCTGCGATCTGTGTAGATGAACGTAAAGAACTTTGCTACGATGAGTGGGACGCAGGACGATGTCATAAAGCTAGATCTTTGCAGCTTGGAAGACCAGAATGTTGCTGTTCTGAAGGTTCGATATAACATATCATTAGCAGTAGTTTTTTATAACATAAATAATTTATTAAATAGGGTTTTTCAATCAATAAATACGAACCCCATCATAGGTATTTAATATATTAAAGAAAACATGTTAAATTGTTTCAAGAAACTACGTTTTAAACTTAACTTCGTAAAAAAATTAAGAACCAATAAGTTAAAAGCACAAATTTAATTTATTTTTCTATCACTAGGCGCTGCATGGGGCCGGTACTGCGAGCGCTGTCCAGCACCAGACTCTCCCGAATTCCTTCGCATCTGTCAAGGTGGAATGGGTAGACCAAACCTCACTCAAGACTTGGACGAGTGTAAAGTTCGCCCCGACGTCTGCAAAGGTGGACGATGCGTCAACACTGATGGCTCCTTCCGATGTGAATGTCCACCAGGATACACCCTAGATGGAACTGGCCTCGTATGTGTGGATGCTGATGAATGTGCTGCTGATCCGAGGATATGCGGCAATGGCACTTGTACTAATACTCCTGGAGGATACGAGTGCAGGTGTAATTATGGATTTACGCAAGGACCTGAACAGGTTGGTTTCTATTAGTGTTGAAAGGTTTAAAAAAAAAATATGCATGTAAATTAACGCTAGTAATTAAGTGTCAAGTCATGAGAGTTGCTAAATTTATCTCATTACATATTAAAGAATAAAATCATAATACCGGGTATTATGATTTAATTCTTCAAACAAGATATAATCGTTTGAGTCAGCGTAACAATATCATAACGCAAATGATCTGTCACTGCGTAAATGTAAGCTTGTTCACAAACGTTATCGTGTATTCGACAGACATGTATAGACATAGACGAGTGCGCGGAGGGGCGGGCGATGTGCACGTTCCGTTGTCACAACACGCTGGGCTCGTTCCGGTGTACGTGCCCGTACGGGTACGCGGTGGCGGCGGACGGCGTACACTGCAAGGATATCGACGAGTGCGAAGATGACAAGGTGTGCCCACACGCCTGTGAGAACGTCGTCGGCTCCTATATTTGCAAGTGTCCTGAAGGTGAGTTGAATATCTTCAATTAAGTATACGGTTGACTCGAATTCTGCAGATTACAGAAACAATTTCTAAAACAGGTTTTGTTCATCATGAGTCATGAGATGACGATGACGGATAATAATAGGCTAGTTTGCCTACTCGTTTCTTATATTTTCTGGTAATTTAAGTTATTATATTTTGTATTTGCTTCTGTATTGGACGTATGTGGTGCGGTATAAGTTGTGACTTGTGATGTGTCCCGTAGGGTACACGCGCACGTCGGCGCCGCACTCGGCGGCGGACGCGTGCGCGGACACGGACGAGTGCGCCGAGCGCCCGGACCGCTGCTCGCCCGGCGTGTGCATCAACACTGAGGGGGGCTTCATGTGCGACTGTGACGCGGGCTACGAGCCCAGCGCCGACGGACAGAACTGTGTCGGTGAGTCGTCTTTTGGGAAATACTGATCTTCTGACTGACGGCCAAGACCCAAGGTTTAATTTGCCGTTTGAGTAATGCAGAGATCGTGTATATTTTGATTCCAATTTTGTCTGTACTGACGATCATAGATTTAAACTTTAAAAATAAATAAATATATAAGTCGCACTCAAGGTCTCTCACTAGACCCCAAATTGAAATGATGTTTGACTGATAAACTAGATATAATATTAATTTTTACATTTATATCATCAGATCATCGTACGGGCATGTGCCACAGATCTTTGGTATCAGGTCGCTGCGTGCCTGAACCGTGGCCGAGAGCGATAGCTTCAACACCGACGCCACCGGCTCATGTTACCAAGTAAGTACCATTTAGTATGATCCGTTGACGATCTGCAAAATGTGTGTTTAGTTAAAATATTACAACCTAACCTGTAGTGTTCTTTTATATAATAACAAATTTAATGTCCAGGGCTCAATGTTGCTGTACGCTAGGTGTGGCCTGGGGCCCAGAATGCGAACTGTGTCCTCAGCCTGGCACACCAGAGCGCCTGGAACTGTGCTCCCCCGTCAACCTGGGCGGCGGTAACACTGGTAACAGTATCATCCCTGGCATTATCTCTGGAGATAACAACGGACTGATCGGCAATGGGATTGATATGTTTGATGTCGATGAATGTGCCGCCATGCCGGACTTGTGTGCACCGGGCAGATGTGTTAATACTATTGGCAGGTGAGAATTTCTCATTACTCTATAAGTATGTTGTGTTTTGTCTATACTCTTGATTTTGGATAAACTAGTTTCCACCCCTTGCTTCGCCCGTGCAAATCAGTTTCTCTTCTATAATCCTACGGGAACAGTGATTTTTAGGATAGCCTATGTGCTATCATAGACTATATTCTATTCCTCAGTTCCTATCAGCCCTTTTGGCGTGATTGTGTAACAAACATCCATCTAAATTCTAAACCTTAACATTTACAATATTAGTATAGATTGATAAAGCCAGATAATATACAAGAGGACAAAAATACATCGAGTGGGCAAAAAACGTGAACTACGTTTGTTACAGAGAAGGTAGGTGAGAATGTAAGATAAGTAAGGGGACTCTAGTAAGTTACCTTTTAAGCATACAAATGGGAAGCGATCCATGTTGCCTTATCGATTTAAAAGTGGTCTTTCAAAATTTAGTTTTCAAGCATCAGTGAGAATTGATTTTTTGACCAATCGTTTTCAAATCGACGTCTGAGGATTGAAGCCAGAAGCTAATAAACATTAATCTAAACCTGTTTTCGCTTAAACATAAATTGATACTTGTATCTTAGTGTGAACTTTTTGCTGCAATTAACTAAATAATTAATAAGTTTTATTGATACATATAATTTGTATTTATGGAACACGCACACAGTGTGTACTTTTTCTGCCTTGAAATTGTTTCTCCAGTCCATCAATAAATTGACCCAGTTGCAATAATCAGTTGGGTTAATATCTTTCAGTTTCCGTTGCGTATGCGGTCGCGGGTACAAGGCGGCCGGCGACGTGTGTTCAGACATCGACGAGTGCAGCGTCCGGCCCCCGCCGTGCGAGCAGCTGTGCAAGAACACTGAGGGCTCGTACGAGTGCCTGTGTCGCAGCGGGTACGAAGTGGACGAGGACGGCGCCAACTGTCGCGACGTGGACGAGTGCGAGCGCGGCACGCACACCTGCCAGCAGACGTGCTCCAACACCGAGGGGTCCTACGAGTGCTCGTGTCAGGATGGCTATGAAAAGAGGGGTGATGCCTGTGTTGGTGAGTCCTTTAACTGATTTGTGGTCGTTGACTTAACTAACTGCCTTTTTCTAATATAGAAACTTTGAAATCAGTTTCTCTCACATTGGTCAGGTTTCTGTCAATCATAGTTACAACTAGATATTCAAGTATAACGGTGGTGGCCGAGTGGGAAAGAACCCGACTTGCAAGCAAGAGATGCGAGTTCGATCCGGCGGCAGTAAAAATGAAAATTTCACTTTGTGGAGTTTCACTGTTACTGTATCTACTAATTAAATGATTTGCCATCTGCTAACGTTGAAGGTAAACATCGTAAGGAAACCCACATGTATTAAAATAAATTCAAAAAACATGTCAGATTCACCAACCCGCATTAGGCCAGCATGAGTGAATTAAGGCCTAAACCATATCTCTCTCTTGATAGAGGAGAGGAGACCCGTGCCCAGCAGTGGTCGTATGGGTTGCTATTAATATTCAAGTATCAGCTTATATTGATTATATATCACCTTCATTATTATACCCAATGATTCAAATGGTATGTTTGTACGTTTCAGACGTGAACGAGTGTCACGAGAAAGGATTGTGCCCACCGCCGGGCAAGTGCGTGAACCTGCTGGGCTCGTTCCGCTGCGTGTGCCCGCGAGGGTTCCGGCTGGACCTGGCCGGCTCGCGCTGCATGGACCGCGACGAGTGCGAGGACGGCCGCTGCCAGTCGCCCTGCAGGAACTATGCCGGAGGATACCGCTGTGATTGTCCTACTGGTGAGTCGCAACATTACATACTAATTAGTGTTATAAGGTTTCCAGATCGGTTTCTGAAACCTTCTAATCCTATTTTTTTAAAATATGATGTTATTATATTTTATAATTAAGTGAAAAACGTAAGACCCGTATTGTTGTAAGCAGTTACCATATCCTATGGACGCTTGCAATACCAGGAGCATTACTCGCGCCTTGTCGACCCTTCATCTTGTTACACCAGAGTATTGTGTAATAAATAGTCCTGTTATATTATAAGAAACGTTGAAAAACAACTTCACTTAAAAACACTATAGCATTATAATAAAGGTAGGTATCTATCATTATTGTACACAGTAATATGTCCATACTAATATTACAAATGCTAAAGTAACTTCGTCTGTTAACCTTTTCACGGCTATGAAATTCGGCAAGGAGATAGATGGTATCCTAGGAAAGAACATGGGGATTTTTTTACCGCAATAACCGACATCCACAAAGCTTCTTAAGAAGATTTGTAGGTGGCTCCACTGTGTTGTGACTCCATAGTGTATAATAGTTACGCTCGTCAGGGTTTGACGAAAAAGATGTCGAATTTCATACGTGTGCACGGTTGAAAGTTCATAGGTGTATGCATAGATGGCGCAACCATACTATAGGGTTTGTCTGGGTGTTCAAAGATGGCGTAATTCTACATTATAAATTTACAAATTATAAGTAATATTTATTATGTATGGAACGATCCTAATCGATGGAGGAATATGCATTTATAGACTGAAGAAAAAAAACATATCTACTCTTATATAATAGCAGAAGATCATTTCCTACTTCTTCTTTTCTTTAGAATAAAATTGCCCACAAATTAAAATAAATTCATGCGATCATAATAATATACGAAACAATACAACTATACTGCAAAACTATTCTTACATAGATACTGACTAACCAACAAAAATAATAACTTTTTAGAGCCAGATTTCCTAAAATCCAATTCCATATCCGTAAAACTAACAAAACTAAAAAACATGTGTAATGACTTTTACGATTCGGGCCCTATCATGGCTCTATGCTCATAATTGTCTAGAAATTGTACCATGTTTTGGATGAAAATAAACTTTTTATCTATCTTCCATTTTTGTCTATAAACAAAGACAGTGTCAACCAAAAGTCAAACAGATGTATAGTACAGCGAGATGTCTCGCATACAGATACACAGAGTTACTAATTAGATTATAACTAGGTACATTTCATGCTCATATTAGGCAAAGGACTCTTTCGCTATCTTCTTTAACCGCGAACGAGAGAAGTTGTTTTCTGGTAAACATAACTTCGAAATACATATATAGCTTTTCCAAATTTTAGAAAAATGGATAAAGCTAGTTTTGTCATTTGAATAAGTGTGGATAAGCAATGGGTACCTATTGTAAGGTGTAAGGTGTGTAAATTTTAAATAATGTGCGGTCGGTGTAAGCTGCGTATTTAAAAATGGTGTTTCGTTCGTGCAGGCACGGTACGTTCGTCCAGCGGCACGTGTGTCCCAGCGGACGCGTGCGGTGGCTCGCCGTGCGGCGGCGCGCCGTGCTTCGCGGTGGGCGCCGCGTACCGCTGCGGCTGCCCCAGCGGGTACGGCTGGGATGCGCCGCACGCCGTCTGTCTGCAGGTACGTACGTTCATCCAGCGGCACGTGTGCTCCAGCGGACGGCTACCGCAAAAATAATGCAGTGTGGATTGTGCACTACTATCAGTACAACTAGTATGCAGCTAGTGAAATGGCAAATGTAAACACATGAGAACAAATCGCGTCTTTGGTTGTTGCGTGTCGCTATTGGCTTGATAAGTTACACTCCAACACTATAACAAAATTGATGGTTAACATTTATTTAACAGTTGGCCGGTGGTTGCGCAACAGCAAGCTGTTTATACGGCTGCAGCGCCTTTGGTTCTTCATACCAGTGTGGATGTCCAGCTGGCTACCAGCTAGTAGGAGCTGGACACTGCCTCACGGCTCTCGATGCTGGCTTACCGCCAGATGACATTGGAGGCGCACCTGTCTTCCCAGTCCAGGATCAGTACAGGATTGGAGGAGAAAACGAGCTGATATCAACTGAGGGATGTTTCTCTTGCAAGGTGAGACTCTTTTAGAAGACAACTAGGTTCACAGTCTTTTATATAAATAGTATCTATATTTTTGTTTATTGTTTTTTTATTGGTGACAAAATATGGTCTTAATACTTATCGCTTACTTTTAGGTAAATGGTCGTAGACGAAGAGCACCCGATGAGGCGATAGTGTTCGCAAACGGCACCACGATCTTGAGGAAACGGAAGAGGCGTAATCGACGTAAGTACTCACTCTTACCATTGATTGCAATAAACATTTTTGGTTACTTCTTGGTTATTCAACTCAGACAAAAAGCTTTAAAAACTTAACGTTTCCATCAGAGACATTGCAATCTTAATATGTCACGGTTTCATATGCATATAATAATTTGTGCAGAATCACCAGTTTGGATAAATTGTCAATTACAGGTCGCCGTTCAATCTTAGAGCCCGAAGCGGAATTAATAGTAGTATCTGCTCACCCTAAACAAACGTGGGGCAGAGCTCCCTTACTGAGACTGGTGCCGGCGGAGGGAGGGGCGCGGGCACACTACCGCATCGCCTACGGAGATCCCAACAACGACTTCGTGTTGTCCAAGAGAGACGGCACCACCGCGCTCAGGCTCAGGAAACATCTGAAGAGTCAGGTAACTACATCATACTGTAGGACAACTAATAGACCACAGGCCCATGGAAAAAAACACTTGAAATGCGTTTAGAACGCTGCTAATATTGATGCTCACCAACGGTTCGCGACAGTACCGACGGTGATGCAGTCCCGACCATCCTCTTCGTGTATCCTGTAGGCTAGTTATAGAGACATGCGTGTACAGTTAGTGACGTGTGGGTGGTCCACAGACGGTGCTGGAGCGGCAGCTGGAGCTGGAGGCGCGCTTCGTGCTGCCGCGGGGCAGCGCGCGCGCCCGGCGCGACCTGCGTGACGTGCGCGACGCGCCCGCGCCGCTGCGCCTGTACGTGTCCGTGCGCATCGCGCCGCCCGCCACCCGCCGCTGAGCCCGCACACTTGTACATACGCGCGTACATCACGTGCACTTTCCTTTCAATACACGCGCACCACCATTGTTCTGTATCGTTTTGTGTAAGACCGACCGGTCTAATTCAAAACGATACGGGTGAGACCGGAGTGAACCGGATCCCCGTACCTGGGCGCGATGGAACTTGATTTGTCTCCTGTCGAACGTTTGTACCGTTGACCTTTCCTCGACTCGGTCTGGCTCGAACCAGCATAGACTCAAAAAATTTGTGTAGAATTATTGTAAACTTGTTTTCGGTGATAAAGGCGATATCGTTAATTTTTAATCGAGTGAAAGTGCACCTGATCTATTTTGACTCTTGCAATAATAAAAACGCAATGTCGGTGACGCGGAAATATTACCGTGTACGTTCGCAGTGCACACCTACGCATGTACAACGTCACCGTGTGACTCGGTCGCCTTATTGGCCGCGTTGTATGCGTTATTATTTTAAGTTGTAAGCCTTATTTATACCACTGCCATCATTACCTAACTGCCTATTTGTATTGGTGTACATTTTAATCTAAAAGTTAGTTTATTCGGCTTCGTGCGAGATCGAAGATAAACTTAAATTTAATATACTTATATTAGTAAGTCGAAGTCTCATTACGTAAGAAATCGATGTGTCGTCGAGTGATAGACTGGTTCTGTTTGTATGTGTCTAAATATTGTGTGCCGACGGAGTACTTATGTAGAAGATCGCCGATAACAACTGCTATTTCTATCGACATTTTGTATCTAGTTGCTGATATCGCCGCTTCGTCCCCACACAATATTTACCGCATGTTCCCATCGGCTCAGACCGATTTCGCCGGCAGTATTAAAATAATTAGTATGAGGTTGAATGCATAATACGTAGTCAGTTGATTATAATAAGATTAATAGGTATCTTGGAGGTCACTCGATAACGGTTTTTGTTACGAGAGTAGAATCAATTAGATAATAATATTTAACGATATATTATTAGTTGATTGGCCAATGCTATTAAAGTTCAGTGAATAAGTTGCGAGCCTAATTTAGGGTCCTGTCCTCTATGTGCCATTTATTTGCTTGATCCATGTTAATTTGTTACATTTTATGTTATACAGTAATCAATAAATAAAAATAGTAATATAAATATCTAAAATTTCATATATAAATAGGTAACGGTGACTTACAATAATAAAATTGATGAATTTGAATTATCTGATTACATCACTTTTGACAACCCATGTTTATTAAAATTATTGTCAAGGGGTGGGGAGGGTTAAAATAAACATATATTTGTACTGCATGTTTCTTTAAGCCTTTTAAATAATTACTAGATTAAAACATGATATTTGGCACATTGTTATTCGATTCCTAAAAAGTACAAAAATCAATGCAATAGATTGTTTTGTAAATATGTGTATACAAATATTAAAATTAATATATTTAGTTATTATAATGAAAATATTTTAAGAACTATTTTAATTTAGCTGTAAGACAAAGATCAAAATTAAATTAATACATTTTTAATTTGAGATTTTGTTTTATTCCTTTTTCTGTTCCGTTCATAGGTTCATTCCTAAATCACAATGGGTGTACTACTAATATTCGAAGATCTCTTACTTTCCGTAGGATCCCATTATCAGATTCTGAACTGATTGTAGAAAGTATAATATGTATATTTAACCTGTTTTCAAAATCGGTTACATTCAATAAAAAAAACGTGTCGAATTGTAAACCTGCAAAATACAAAGAACAATACACACTGATACTAGGGGTCGAGACTTCGTTCGCGTAGTAATTTGGAATATACTTAAATATTAAAACAATGTGGAATAAGACGAGCCCGGAGCAGGATTCGGAACCTGCGCCGCTCGGGTTCCAGCCCAGCGCACTACCAACTGTGCCATCCGAGCTCCTACTCCGAAATTCGAATTTGTCTACCGCTTGTTTACGTCTTGGAGTGACGTCAGCTTATTTGAGCTGACTGCATTTTTTTTAAATACTAACCAAGGTGTCAAACAAGCATACGGCCGCCTGATGGTAAGCAGTTACCGTAGCCTATGGACGTTTGCAACACCAGGGGTGTCACTCACGCGTTGCCGATCCTTTAAAAACCTTATAACTCCTTTCTTGAAGAACCCCATGCTATAGTCTCTTGGGAAAACCTCGGCAGGGAGCTCATTCCACAGCCTAATCGTACGTGGTAAGAAATTCCTCTGGTATCTTACGGTACCTACGGCAAGTTTGAGGTGCAAGGATGTGAGGATGAACTTCCTGTCGGTGCCAAGAGGTGCGTTGATATAATTTTAACAAAAAAAAACCGACTTCAGTACGGCAAGTTGTAAAATTTTCAAATATTTGTTTGTTACAATCGAATAAAATCGACTGAGCGTCGGGCTGAACACAGGTCAAGTAGGTATTAAAAGCTATATTCAATCTGTGCAATCCGCGCTCAATTAATTCACGTCATTATTTCTTATTAATAGTTGCTTAGCAACAATAACCGAAACTTATCTAATCGCCATCAGTAAAATACTTATTATTGAGAAGTTCAGATGGCCAACTGTGGTCTTCTTCATCAGTTTTACTTCACCAAATTACACTTTCTGAATGCAAATGATTGATTAGTTGTTAAAAATATTGAAATTGCTATATGTGTGCCTATAACTTTTGAGGAGTTCCCTCAATTCCTCATGGATCCCATCATCAGAACTTTCTTTTGATGATAATGGGACCAAACTGTAAATAAAGTATGTCCAGTCAGACAAAAAAAGAATTTTTCAAATCGGTCCATAAATGACGGAGTTATGCGGTAACAAATTTAAAAAAAAAAAAAAAAAAATACACGAATTGATAACCTCCTCTTTTTGAAGTCGGTTAAAAATGTGGTCGTGGGCATCATCTCGAACAATTTCTCAGAACACAGCCCATTGTACAGGCAGTAGAACACACACAAGGAGGCGAAGTCTCTCCTTAGACTTAGTGGATCAATACCGCCTGTGAACTTGGGATCGTCAACAATCCTCACAGCGCAAAAATATTTTGGAATATTTTCCCCGATTTTGCAACATATCTCACTACTGCTCCGCTCCTATTGATCATAGCGTGATGTTATTTAGCCTAGCCTTCCTGGATAAATGTACTATTCAACAAATAATTTTAACAAAAAAAAAACTGACTTTAATACGGCAAGTTGTAGAATTTTTTTTTTAATCTGATCATTTAAAGCGAAAGTGCATGTCATGACCATTCAAGGAAGCCCAAATACGGCTAGATTACATTGTTTAATTATGGAGTTCCGTTGCCTACCTTCCGGCTTCATCATCAGTTAATTTCAATTGTACCATTTTAATTTGCTTAATTAAATTTGCTTAGTAATAGTTGCTTGACAACCTTAATCGAAACTTATTGTCATCGTCATTCGTGAAATATTTATTATTGAGAAGTTCAGATGGCCATCCCATCATGCTTAGAACATAATTATAAGAGTAGGAATAAATAGATATAATTGTGCATCTACTATTTAGTAGTAAGCAAGAACACCTCTTGCTAAGTCATTCTTAGAAAGTAGATTAGGAGGTTGGCCATGGATAATAATTTCAATTGAGCGGCTCTTGAAAAAATAATATTCTATGACATTGACATTTTAGTGATTCGCATTGACATTGGATTTAGATTTTACTGAATTTTACCTCTGATTTTACTAAATTTATCAAACCTTTTCTAGTAGTAGGTATATTGTAACACTTGATATTGCCAGAAATAGTCGACGTCCGACGGCGTGCTATAATAAAAAGAAAGATAAGAAGAAACGACAAGATATTGTGCGACTGAGCCAACATAGTGTAAACTGAAAGTGTTTTGTGTACGTAGCTGTACAAATGTAAATACAAAGTATAAATCAAGAACTGAGATTGGTTCATATGGGTTGGTAAAAAGTATTATCGGCTCATCACAAGTTCAATCTCTGATTTTGACAGTATGTACATTTACTTCAAAGGAATACCAGTACAAAAAAGTTCCTAGTGCCCAATGATCGAAACGGTACAGAGCATACTCACACATACATTTCATAATACTCACACTTATAACTGAATAATAAACATATAAGTCTTATAAAATATATCAGCACTATATATATATTAACTGAGGGAACACGAAAGAGCTACATCAAAATGGCACCAAAAGTGGAAGAAGAATTCTCATGTACTATGTTCAGTAACAGATTTTTCATTCTGTGCGCGATGGGCGGTGCACTCGCCTGTGGTTCTACGCACTTGTTTGTCACTCCTCTCGACTTGGTTAAATGTCGACTGCAAGTAGACCCGGCCAAGTATAAATCCATAGGTAATGGGTTCAAGGTCTCGCTAAGTGAAGGTGGTATTCGCAACCTCGTCAAAGGCTGGGCACCAACTCTTATCGGATATTCATTACAGGGTTCAGCCAAGTTCTCTGGCTATGAGTATTTTAAATATCGATATGCTGACATAGTCGGTGAAGAAAACGCCTTCTTATACAGAACGTGGGTGTATTTGGCGGCGTCCGCGTCTGCGGAACTCATCGCTGACTGTTTTCTAGCACCTTTTGAGGCCACTAAGGTGCGCATGCAGACTACTCCGGGCTTCACATCACAGATGACAAAAGCGATGCCTCACATGCTAAGTACCGAGGGCATCGGAATATTCTATAAGGGGTTAACACCGCTGTGGGGTCGACAAGTACCTTACACTATGATGAAATTTTCGTCATTCGAGAAAACTGTTGAGTATATATACTCAAATTTGGTCCCAAAGCCAAGAGAACAATGCACCAAGGTAGAGCAATTGGTAGTGACATTCGCTGCGGGATACATCGCGGGCGTGCTCTGTGCGATTGTATCGCATCCCTCTGACACAATAGTATCTAAATTAAATAAGGATCCGACCTCGTCTATCGGCGGGATATTAGCAGAAGTGGGCATGGTTGGCATATGGCGCGGTCTGGTGGCGCGTATTGTTATGATTGGGACGCTCACTGGCCTGCAGTGGTTTGTGTATGATGCGTTCAAAGTGTTCACGAAGATGCCGCGCCCACCCCCAGCAGATATGCCCGAGTCGCTGAAAAAACGGTTAGCAGAGGAAGCTAGACGCAAGAAGTGAGAATGTTACTAATTTTGTAACATTATTAATAGAAGTGTCATCATTGTAAATTTTATATTTGTATTACAAAAAAGTTTTGTTGTATGGTTTATTTGATAAATGTTTATTGTTTAAAAATGTATTTTTTTATCTAGTTTAGTAAAACATCTGGGTACGAAAATTAAAACAATCTGTTCAGTCAGGTTAAATATACACAATTTCACTTTTGCTTTTTATTAAGATGAAAATGCTTTACGCATACTGCCCCGCTGAGGCGGGACGGTTATGTCGGGCTCTCTGGGCTAAAAACTAAAGAATAGACGCCAGTTACGTAAATTGCAAAAGGTTAGAAAATTTACGCAAAAGAAGTTACAGCTGATTGCTAGTTATATAACAAAAAAAATTAACAAAAAAAAATATTTGAAAACCAATAAGGTATTTTAATTAATTTAAATTTACTCATGAGCATTCTTATTAGCCCAAACATGGCTAGATTATAATAGTCTTATCATGGAGTTCCGTTGCCTACCTTGCGACTTTATCATCAGATCAGTTCAATTAAACCATTTTTCAAGCCGGTTGAAAAGAAATGAAAAAAAAAACTGTTGAACCACTCATCAACCAGTATAGGTACCCAACATAGACAACATGCAAGTGGTGTCAACAATCATTGCAAGGCACTCTGATTTATCCAGCACCACAATATCAAGATTGTTGGTTGCAACTTTAATTACAAGCAATTCTCAATAATGAAAATGTACGTACTCAGAGAACGATCGTACTGCTATATGATTTACTAATGTTTATGTATCATATTAAATAATAGTAGACTGTTTTGTTGCAAGAAAATAATCTAAATTAATATAATATTTAAGCAAAATAACATATGGTTTTAATAATTACGAAAACTGTATGAAAGAAAAACGAAAAGTATAATAAGTCTGTAGGCTATGTCTGTTTGTGGCTTTGTAGCGTCCAATCAGATACAGACAGACCGATTCAGTTCGTCATTTTAGTCTAATCGGTCCTTAGCTATCTTATTATAGGTCCTTAGATATCTTTCTTAAAAATCAATTCAGTTATTTTACACTTTTTTTGTCAAACGCAAATGCATTTTTCAATTAATTGACCTTTATGGAACCTATATATGTAGGTCTTATTTAAGCTCTCAAAACCAAAGTGACTAATAATGTACCTAATCAGAGTCGCCTGAAAAGTAAATCTATGACATTGTCATTGTAATTTTATTTGTACTGTTGGCTTTAAAGAAGTTTTGTAAAGTTATTTTCCACATAGCTCAGTAAATGATATGACACGTTTACCTGGTGTATTTCATCATTTTTACATAAATCACCCACATATTAATGTAGGACTATAAAACTAATTGAGTAAGTAAGGACAGACTTAAAAATGGCTCCACCACCAAAAGTGGAAGAATTCTCTTGCGAGATGTTCAGTACCAAATTTTTTCTCCTGTGCGGTGTCGGCGGTGCGCTCGCCTGTGGTTCTACGCACTTGTTTGTCACGCCCCTGGACTTGGTCAAATGCAGACTGCAAGTAGACCCCGGCAAGTATAAGTCTATATTTAACGGCTTCCGCATCTCATTCAGGGAAGGAGGTGTTCGCAACCTCGTGACGGGTTGGGCGCCCACACTTATTGGATATTCACTCCAGGGTGCAGTCAAGTTCTCTGGCTACGAGTACTTCAAATACCTGTACGCTAATATGGTCGGTGAAGCTGATGCCTACTTATATAGGACTTACTTGTACCTGGCAGCGTCAGCGTCGGCGGAATTCATCGCCGACTGTTTTCTAGCACCTATGGAGGCTACTAAGGTGCGTATGCAAACCACTCCAAACTACACGACACAGATGAGGAGAGCGATGCCACATATGCTCAAATGTGAGGGTTTCGGAGTATTCTATAAAGGTTTACCGCCGCTGTGGGGGCGACAAGTGCCCTACACTATGATGAAATTTTCGTCATTCGAGAAAACCGTTGAGTATATATACGCAAATTTGGTCCCAAAGCCAAGAGAACAGTGTACGAAGGCGGAGCAGCTGATAGTGACATTCGCTGCGGGGTACATCGCGGGCGTGCTCTGTGCGATTGTGTCACATCCTTCTGACACGATAGTGTCTAAGTTAAATAAAGACCCCAGCTCTTCCATTGGTGGGATCCTGTCGGAACTGGGTATGGCCGGCATCTGGCGCGGTCTGGGAGCGCGTATCATTATGATCGGTACGCTTACTGGCTTACAATGGTTTGTGTATGACGCGTTCAAAGTGTTTACGAAAATGCCACGTCCGCCTCCGGCAGAAATGCCCGAGTCACTAAGAAAACGTTTGGCAGAGGAAGCCAAAAAGAAAAAATGAAAATACAATAACTCAATATGTATGCATACTGTGTGTCATACAGGGTGAGTAAAAATAATGGACTCTGGAGGGAAAGTATTCTAAAGATTATATTTATAGTAAAGTTTGTTAAGGGAAGGCTTAAAGATAAGGAAGATGCATTTATAGAACATTGATAAGTTACTCGCTTTAACCGGAGTTTGAATCCGACATACTTGCTTGTAAATGCGAAAAACTACCCAAGAAATTTTATTTTATGATGGCAAAATGTAGGTATTTTGATACGTATCAAAAGCTTGGTAATAAATGATATATCTTAAATAAAAGGAAGATTGTGACATCTTACATTATTTGCTTCAATTATGCATCTACAGACTATAGGTATGTCTCTCCATAATTTGAAGCATTTAGGAACGTCATCGGCTTTCGACCACACAAAAATGTAAGAGAATAAGGTCAGGCAAAAGACCTCACGTTTTCCAGATTTGTAAATGATAATTTATTTAAGTGTTTGGCGGTCCTTCTTGTTTTTGTTTTATATGATTAATTATGTAGAAACAACCAAATCTGACAAATAGCAATGATGCATACATTTTGGCAAAGTAATGTTACTTTTGTTGATCTTTATTTATTTTAAGGTGTAATGTTTATTGGTGAGATTTGGTTCATACCAATGACTCTATCGATTGGCGTCGTAAAATAGAAAATGTAATTTTTACGCATTTATGTCGTTTAGATTCCTGTTTCAAACAAGTGACCTTCCAAAATTCTATGAATGTAGTCATTGAGGCTGGCTTTCAAATTAAATAAAGTCTCACTTTATTAATAAAGATACTTTTCCTCTAGGGCATCACCCTGTAAAGTGGTCATATTGTTTTAAAGTCTTAAGTTAGTCTTTACAAATATTCAAGTGGTTTTTTTTAAAGAATCTATAAATATATATATACTCTAAATGACAAATTGCGAAAGATTGAAATTAATCACTTGTACGTTAAAATTTATAATGACTGGCTCGGTATCAGTTTGATGTGACACTAACTTATACTTATGTACCGTCGCTGATGTGTAATCGTTGTGATGATTTAATATTTTTAATATATTTTTTAATTTTGTTATTTAAGTTGGTATAATTTTCTTTTAATGTATTTTTTGTTCAGAGTTACTAAATAAATACCTACCAAATGTGGCGGTGACACTTCGCGATGATTGCGTTAATTCCCGTTATATGTAATACTAGCTAATACCCGCGGCTCCGCCCGCGTGGATGTCGGTAATTGCTGTAAAAAGTAGCCTATGTGTTATTCCAGACTTAATTAGATTAATCTATCTCTGTGCCAAATTTCATCCAGATCCGTTTAGTAGTTTTAACGCGAAAGAGTAACAAACATCCATCCATCCATCCATACTCACAAACTTTCACATTTATAATATTAGTAAGGAAGGTTTATTCAAGGTTCTGTGAAATAAATATTTATTTATTTATATATACGATCGTAGCCGTGCTCGACCGTAGTTTCTGCCTTCCCCTTTGGGAAACACCGTGCTTATCAAAGACACCTCACCAGGTGAGTCATGTGACTCAGGGTAAATTGCAATACGAAAGTTTAAAAGATGTGTCGAGAAACTAATATTAATAAATAGTTAAGTTACAAAATATAAATAATATTGGAAAAATAGGTACCTAATAATGGCATGAGACGATCGTATACAAAAGATGCACGGATCCTCTCTGGCTATAACAATAATATAGGGATTTATTGGAGCCCCGTGCCTCACTTACCGGATTTAACCGGGCCGGGCCGTTACAGTGACCAACGGTAAATGGAGCGCTACCCGAACTATGTTTTATAAGTGGCCGGATCACGATCTCAAACACTGGCCGACCCATTTAACATAATCTAGCGGATCCATGGCCCCTGTTCGCGAGATATTTTTATTTGTTTTATGATTTAGTAAAAACGTTTTTCTGGATAGTCTATTTTGTTTTGTCCGAAGTTAACACTCCAATGTCCAATGTAAATTTGAACGAAAGGCTTTAGTATATATGTATTCGTTTTATCATAATATCCACTGACTAAAGGTCGTGTCACACTATACCGGCACTGCTGCAGCACGGCGCTCTACTGTCTCGAATTTCGTTTACCGCCGCCAGCGCGCTAACCACGCGTTGTCCACGAGGCGCAAGCTCGCGGTCCGCGCGCCGGCTGCGAGGAGGAAGCTTTTTGTTGCCGCGAGTAAACCACATGAAATGGCATTTGCGATTGAGCACACCTAGGACTTGCACCTGGCGGGCGGTTCGCAGTCGGCGGGTTGTCAGTGCACTTGCAGCGGCAAGCGCGCTGTCAACCCGCCGACTGCGAGCAGCTAGCTACCTTACAATTTCGAGTTGTTAGGTAGCGACCTAAAAACTGAAATTGTTGGTAGCTGCAAACGCGCTGATGACGACGGCCCGGTTGTTGATTTTTTATATTGACGTTATGAAATATATTTTTGGAGCGGTGTCATTACCGTGTCGGTATAGTGTGTCATGACCTTTATATTGAAACCTATGTATTTAAATGATGGTTTTGTCGTCTTTCACGTGAAACGATGAGAGCAAAGGAAGCCATTCATAGAATTTAAATAAGAATCTGAACAAGATCGGAATCAAAGTGAAATCACTAGGATTCGGTATTATTGGTAGGACACGTCTTACTAATAATATTACATTTAAATAGTTAGTACTGGTACGTATATCACTCATATAGCATAACTTAAACAGTGCTGTACATTACGTTGTAATATTACAATTTAAAAGCAATGGAAACGTAAATATGAAAGTCACAAGCGTCTGACTAAATATTTACTTTGATGTTCATCACATATTTCTTAATAATCACTGGTTTATGTGCACGGATTTATTGAATATGAACTTTAACTCTTTAACAATAAAGTTGTTGTTGGTTGCAGCGGCAGTTGGGCGTATATTCCGACCACGATATGACGACAAGTTAAGAACTTGGCTAAACTTTGGCACGTTTCACAAAAGTTACCAAATCGAATTTTTGTTGAGACTCGATTCGAAATACAGTTTTAATATCGGAAAATATTGTTTCATACACTTTGAGAAACGTTGTTCGACGTACTGCACTAAAGTTTAAAAAAATATTAGAGAAGATGTAATGTACAGTTACACAGCGTTTTACAAACCTTATTTTTCAGACGTCTCGTTTTTATTGAATAATCAGATAGATATTACCTAGCTCTAGCGTATTAGTCCTAGGCTCATGCAGCTAGCATGTCTAGTTCAGAGTTAGGTATTTTTGAAAATTGGCAAAATTTTAACCAGTTATATAGAAAATAATATATTACTCTTAAACTAAGCATGATACGCAATAATGACGTGAGAAGCATCGATCGCGGTTGCTACACTGTACTACTACTACTTTCCAGATTTTATTTCCCAGAAAATATTATAATATAAAGCAATATATTAATAAATGATATTGTGAAAATGCTCTTCTCCGCTTTTCAAGGAAAAATACCTTTTCTACGTCACAGCGATTTTGTTAGAGGTCTTTGTTAGCGTCTCTGGAAATTTTCTTCAATCTCACTTCATAACTAGTTGTGCAAGTTTTCAACGGCATTCCAGGAACTTGCAAATCAAATAACTTGCTAGCAAGGAATCGAATGCAATAAACTACAAATTGGAATAATTGAAAAAGTTCCGTTTTAAACGGTCCTACTCTAGCGGACAACAGTTTAGCGTAAGTTTATCGTCGGCAAATCGCAGCGATGCCGCAGCGGTGCCGCAGCGGTCGGCTGCGACAGCAGAACTGAATTAAGACAGCTAGACAGTAGCAAGTTTGTAAACTAGTTGACCCCGAGCTAGAGCTGCGTAGAGCCACCACTTTCTATATCGATAATATCTTCAATGTTTGCCACTGTATTTAACCACAAATTTCTGGTAATATAGCCAATATATGTTCCACTGATGGGCATGGGTCTCGAGAGAGAAAGGTTTTAGGCCTTAGTTCACATACGCTGCGTGTTGGTGAATCAGACATGTCTTTAGAATTTCTTCTAAAACATGTGGGTTTCCTCTCCATGATTTATTTCACCGTTAGATGGTAAATATTTTGATTAGTAGATACATGTAAATTCCATAAAGTAAAATTCACATAGGTACTGCCACCGAGAACCGAACTTACACTCTTACTCTTACGTGCAAGTCGGTTACTAGCCCACTAGGCCACCATCGTTGATTATTACAAGGATTCGTCGTTTTTAAATATTTTCGATACTAATTCAGATGGAGACTTATTATTTACTTTGTTTTTTGCTTAAAAAGAACACCCTGAACTGGGGAACAAGCCCTGTGTCGAGGAGAACTTTACTGCCAAGGTGGTCCAGTGGCTGCAGTATGCGCCTGCTGTGCACGAGGTTGTGGGTTCGATTCCCACACAGGACAAAACTTTGTGTGACCCACGAAGACCCAAGAGACTATAGCATGGGGTTCTTCAAGAAAGGAGTTATAAGGTTTTTAAAGGGTCTATAACTAAACTAACTGGTAACTGCTTACCATCAGGCGCGCCGTATGCTTGTTTGCCACCTGGCCTTGGTAGTATAAAAAAAAAAATGTTCTGAGTCTGGGTGTCATTTGTGTCCGTTAAATGTATGTTTGTAATATCCCCCGCGACACAGCTTGTTCTCTAGTCCGGGAGTTGTTGTCTAAAAAAAAAATAACACAATTTACGGGTACAAATAACACCCAAATACGAAACAAATATTTATGAATTACACAAAGTTAGTCTCGTATGGGAATCGAACCCACGACCTTCGTCTTAGTACTCAGGGTCACTGACCTAAATTTATTTTTATATATTTATTAAAATGATTGATCATTAACTACACAATACGCGATTATCATTTTATTAATTTGGTTAGGAACGTATTTCGCAAGAATGAACTATATTCAAGTGGTTTAGAAAGTTGTTAATAGATGGCGTTGCATGGCGTATAATATAGAAGCTGTCATTAGTTTAAATCTAGTTTTCTTCATTTTAGTTCATAAAATATATCACAAGAAGTGTTTCCTGACTGACAGAGAACTAAAAAAACTACTCCCGCACTAAAGAACAAGCTCTGTGCCCCAGGGGGCTTACAAACATACAATTAACGGACACAAATTACACCCAGACTCAGAACAACTCTTAGTGGGTCACACAAAATTTTGTCCTGTGTGGGAATCGAACCCACAACCTCGTGCACTGCAGGCGCATACTGCGGCCACTGGACCCACAGCACGTAATCGATTATGATAATCAAAGTCTATATTTTTATAATGTCGTGATAAAGCACTTCTAGCATTCCTGTATATCCGTGCGTGATGCCAACTCGCCGCCTGCCGGGTAAGTTTCTGTTGTCGGTCGCTTTCAGTGCCACAATACATGAGCTTAGACGCTGCCGCCTGCCGTCAGCGTCGCTGACTTCATGGCCACATGTTCTCTACTCATACTAATTGTATTCATAATCGAGCTGTTCAAGTCTTCGGTAATCCCAATCTACGGGAAGACAGTCTCTTTACTGATCAGAGCCTCTAGACAAGTGGCATAAGCAGTAGTCGAATCGAAAAGTCAAAAAAGCAAATGTATGGGATTTGACGTAAGATTACGACATTATATCGTAGACTTAAGTTGAATCCCATATATTTTATTTTTTGACTTTTCGATTTGACTACCGTTTATGCCAGGGTCTTGGGGCGTTTCGCACCACGAGTGGTTCGGACCGCGGTGCGAATCGCCCAAGTACTATTTCTGAATAGGGCGATTCGCACCGCAGTGGTAGCAGTGGTGCGAATCGCCCAACGTATCTTTTGGAATGGGTCGATTCGGACCACGGAGCGCAAGTACTCAATACTCATATTGTACATCCTGATTTAAACTCAAAGCAGACATTTAAGATTATTATTTATTCGTACAATCGTTGAGAAAAGTGGTTTGTGATAATAAAACAAAAAATGCGATGTAAAATTCATGTTTAAACATATACAGTCAGTTTGATCAACATACACAATTTAATTTTGTGTGGTATATTGGGTTCCGTCCCTTTTTGTTAACACTAATATTGTAACTCATACCAAATTGTAAATGTTATACTCTGACAATTAAAAAGAGTGGCCCGAGTTTCTTGCCAATTCTTCTCGAGGCCCAACCCTAGTCAGCGAATTGGCCGTAGGAAAAAAAGTATGCTGGCATTTGTTTTTATGACGTTCATAAGTATCATGTATTTGATCTAAATGAATAAATGAGTTTGACTTTGACACTTAACTTAAAACTATCTCTAGGTAATCACTGATTATGATGTATATCAACAAAGATTAAAAATAAATTAACAAACTAATACACTAAAATCTTAATTTTTCTAAGCAATAGCCGACAGTTATATTCACAGATATTGTATATCTATATCTGTGGTTATATTACTAGATAATAAATCTTGTATGATGCTATGAATTCTTTGGTTTATTTCGATGGTATATTTTTTTAGGGTTCCGAAGTAAACAAGGAACCCTTATAGTTTCGCTATGTCCGTCCGTCCGTCCGTCTGTCTGTCCGCAGCTTAGCTCAGAGACCTTTAGCCCTAGAAAGCTGTAAGTTGGTACGAATATACATATTACTCATGCCGACAAAGTGGTAGAATAAAATCTTGAAATTTTTTTTTTCTAGGGTATCTCCTGTACATAATAATAATATTTTCGGGACAACTCACACATCGCTATCTGATCCCAAACTAGGCAGAGCCTGTACTATGGTAACCAGACAACTGATAAACATACTTATATATTTCTAAATACATACATATTATAGATAAATAACATCCAGACACAGAACAAACATTTATGCTCATCACACAAATATTTGTCCTGGGTGGGAATCGAACCACTAGACCAACTAGCAGTCAGATTCACTAACCACTAGACCAACAGGCCTGTCAACATGTGAAGTGGGGATGTTTATTTTTTTTCTTAACTAACCCATGGTGTTGGGTATTGTTAAATACGTTCCAGGCAAATGGTGGTATTTGGAAATGTGAAAAAATTCACGGTAGTAGTATAAATAACGAAATTAAAAGGAAAACTATCACAGCTAAGTAGACTTCACAAGTTTACGAGTAATAAACGATTAACTTATAAATATATATATTGGATAAGTTAAAATTGTAACTGTGGGGTGTTGTCTTAAGCCTTTCTATATAATTATAATTTCCCCCAATTTTTTTCGTAAATAAAAAAAAACACGAATTGTAGGAGTCTGATTTTTTGTAATTTTTCGTAGTCTGTAATATAAATTATGTAGGATCAGAAATACATACATATATACATACATCTCAACCTTTAAACGTCCCACTGCTGGGGTTCCTCCAAACATTTACTGGGATATTAGCCTACTATACCACGCTGGCCAGACGGGTTGGTTTGTTTTCTAGTTTTCCCTCTCTTGCGGTGCATAACACTTACTCCCTTAGTCGACTCTTACGACACCCTCGGGATGTAAGGAGTGGTGACATTTGTATTCTTAATCCGTGACCACACGGACCAGCAGAAATACCTGATTAGTAGGTTAGGTTAGGTTAGAACTGCGACACTCTCAGAATCTAATATTTAGGTAGGTACATACGAACAAGAAAAAAGACATATTAGGTATCATATAATTTTATACCTACCAAATTTTAGAATGACGGAGTGACTCCCCTCCCCCTTCCTCTTCCACCTCCTTTCCCGCGACCCTTTTAATGCGACTTATTTCAAGACTACCAAAATTGTCCTATGTTCTCAAAAGTCATAAATGCTGAAACCACAGATACCTAATTCTTAGTCCGCATTATTGGGAATGGCAATTTCGGAACCCTACATTGTGCGTGACCCGACATGTACTTGGCCGGTTTATTCTTTTTTAAATTTGTACGTCGTCTTGTCTGTTTAATTTATCAAAGTAAAAGTTAGTGTCTTTCTGTATCCCATTAAGAAATTGAGCAATATTAGGTTTTTCGGGAATCATCTTCTTTATTTTTTCATTCCATGACTCTACCATATTATTGGTTTTGTAAATTGATTGAATGTATTCCATGTTTTTCTTATTATTTTTGTGCCTGGTTGTACTATAAGGTTGTTTAATTAAAACTTGATAATCTTTTTTGTCTGACGTCAGTGTGGTCCGAATCAACCCATTACAAAAAGTTCTTGGGCGATTCGAACCGCGGTGCGAAAGGACACATTAAAAAAGAGCTGTTGGGCAATTCATACCGCGGTCCGAACCACTCGTGGTGCGAAACGCCCCAAGACCCTTATGCCACTTGTCTAGAGGCTCTGGAGACGTTAATGTTACGGAAAGACTTTGATTATCATAATCGATTACGTGCTGTGGTTCTTAGGAGCGTAACAACACGTTCATCTTCAATATTGAAGTCAATGCTAAGTCTACTCTTGCAACCTAATATTCAGCTTGGTATTTCAATCTGTATTCACTTATTTTTAGCTTTTTGAAGTCGGTTTTCTTTGAACGAGGATAATTTAACCTTATTTGAAGTTGAACATCTGAATTATGACCTACCAAATAATAAAAGATTCATCAAAATCAATCCATAATTGGCGGATTGATTGGGAAGCAAATAAAAAAAACATGTAATTGAATTGAGAACCTCCTTCTTTTTTGACGTCGCCGCGTCGGTCTGTTTTCATTTATTCTTTCGCTGATACACGCTGATTGTAGACAAAGTTTTTTTTTATACTACCAAGGAGGCAAACAAGCATACGGCCCGTCTGATGGTTAGCAGTTACCGTAGCCTATGGACGCTTGCAACACCAAGGGTATCACTCGCACGTTGCCGACCCTTTAGAAACCTTATAACTCCTTTCTTGAAAAACCCCATGCTATAGTCTCTCGGGAAAACCTCGGCAGGAAGCTCATTCCACATCATTGTTTAAGGATTAAACACAATAAGAGTTATGAAAAGAGAGCGGAGGTACACACGACCCCATTATCATTCTGTTTTACCTCAGAAGTGCAATGAGAAGCATCGCAATACCTTATTTTGAAACATCTTGTATCAGTAAAACAGCTGACGCGCTACTTTCTTTAAGTCCTGTTGTAAAAATACAGGAAATTCTTGGTTACATTTTTATAATGGCAACACAAAGAGGGTAAACAGTGGGCTCCACCTGGCCAGCTGCCAGCCACAGCGTTACTTAAATAGGTGATTAACTTAGTTAGGTGCACTGCCAACTGTTACGGATTGTTTACTTTATTTAGCTAAGTAGTTTATTATTGAGGCGCTGTTGGACAAATATATCTGCCGCCCGACTAGAATACATATAATTTTAATTACTTTCGTGCATAATATTTCGCATGGTGATGATGATGCACAAAACCGTAGTAGATGGCGTCACATGATTGGGAAAGTTGACCTCACGTAACAGGAAAAGGCGAGAGAGAAGGTTGGTTTAGTAGTTAACTCGCTATTTACCACTGCGCAGCGTGTTTGGTTCGATCCCCACAGGTTACAAAAAATTGTGAGATCCATAAATGGTTGTCCTGAGTCTGGGTGTAGGTGCTTTGTTTCCTTTAATTGTATGTGTTGAAACTCCGGACTAGGAAACAATTCCTGTGCAGACAGGAATTTTTGCCTAAAAAAATATAGGTAGGAGTCCCCAAACATTCCCACAGCATTGGGTCCTAAACTAACTGTCGACTTCCATCGGGTGCTTGCAACCTTCTTAAGTTGCGGTACTACTTAGGTGGCAAACAAGAATACGGCCCACCTGATGGTAAGCAGTTACCGTAGCCTATGGACGCTTGCAATATCAGAGGTATAACTGTGTAAAATGTGTGTTGCCAACCCATAAATTTAAAAAACCAGCATTTTATGATGGAGTATCTCTGGGAGAGGCAAACGTTTCGTTAAAAACGCATCTTTCATTGATCGCTGGAAACCTGTACTCACACACAGGACCACAACTACACTGATCTGTGTAGTCATCTGGCTGTGGTCTTCTGTAAGATGACCGTCCTTTCCCACTTGGGCTTGCCGTCGGTAGGTATGTCACTTGAAGAAATATCTTGATACCTATAACAAGGCACCGTATCATAACAAAAGGTCAACACAACAAGACCTACATGAACATGAACATTTTCAAATACTTACCTACCTTCCAGAAATATAATTCTAGCGATCGCCACGATCGGACTCTGTAAATTGTTGGAGGAAATGTCGGTCCAACTTGTTATACATGAGCCAACTTATCCAGACACTTAACACTTATATTATCAGGTTGTGATAAAGGCGATATTTGCTTGTCTCAGGTGCAAAGTCGCAAGCAGTCAGTGGCCGCGACTTGTACGGCTTCGTGTGTGAAAATATACTGATAAAGCAGTTGAGAAGGGTCCGCTACAAGGTGATACACGGCTCGTGGCTACTGATTATTCAACACCAATCCAATAACATGTCTTTGTACCCATCTACTACAAAGGCTGTCTAGATCTAGACTGGGTATGGGAATTGGATAGTTTTATAAGGTCTTTTATTGCTTTTCACACGACGGTTTACGATAGATTTTTTAAAGGTTTATTTTAATTTTGTGTAGTAATATTTGTATATTTAATTTTAAATTTCTGAATCAGAGTGGCACAAAATAGAAATAAGAACGTTTTAAATATAGAATTATAATATCTATTCGATATTTTGAAAATAATAAATTTATATTAACAATAGATTTCCCCTTTTGAATGCCTTTGGCAAATGATTTGATTTTGAAGTTTATGAACGTTAAATTATAGTAATAACAAAGTTGATTGATGAGGCTGAGGGTCGTAGAGTCGAAGGCAGCGCAAGGTTCGGCAGGTTCATCATCATCATCATCATATTGTGCTTATTTGTCGGGCGCTTGACAACACACAATGGCGTAATTTGTCAATGCAATCAATTAATAAGTGTTGTAATATGGATAAATGATCTCAAGCTTGACCACACCTATCCGATACACGCAATATAATCTATTTCCTTGTTTGTCATTTCAAGTGATTTATTAATCTGTTGTACGTTACAATTATTGTATGTATATAATATGAGGGTTGTTGCCATACAAAGAGTGTATTATATACCTATAGTTAATTTTATTCTTCACTTTCGTTTAAGTATTTGTTTTTAAGAAAACTCGCATTAAATAACCCATAAATAATTTTAATTTGATGAAAGTTTTAAGTACTTCCAGAGCCGTAGCCGTAAGGAAAGGTTTAAGTTTTTCAATTAAGTGGCGTACAGTAACTTTTCCACTTCAAATTAACATATCAACTGTAGGAAAATAGACCTGCAAACAAAGAAACTGCCTTCAATCATGCTGTTTAAGTAAAATTAAGGAAAGTAGCTGTTTCGTTTAGCTCATGTGATAAGTTATTTTTAAATAAGCTTAGTTTATCCGTCGTAAGAGACTTAGACTCACTGCTGACAAGAACGTGGTCGAGTTCCAACGGTATCTTGAAAATGATAATGGAAAAATTTGATGCACCATTGCGCCATTAGCTTTTTAGAAGTTTGTAATTAATTTTTATATTTACTAAGAGAAAATATATCCATATATAAATGAATATTATTGTTATTTCTCGTTAGGGAAATAATAATAATATTTATTTATTATATTTTTGTTATAGTGATATTACTCGTATAGACCAAGTGTCCTTTCCGACTTCTCCGTCCTTCTTCGCATACCATTTTATTCTTCGTCAACATCGTCAATTTGTTCATTGTAACGGTAATCTTAACTAAGAGTATTAATTTATAGATAGGTATGAGTGTCATGACGTAAATATATTATAGTATCCTTAACTAACCAAAAGTTAGTCTAGCGTTAGCGTTATGGTAATATATTTTTATTGCGGAGGCCGGCGGCAACCATTCTGCGTTAATTACTATCCCCAAGATAAATAAAAATGGGGAACACTTTGTAAACGAGTTATAGTAACACATCCCGTATGTTTTCAACTCAAAGTTTCTCGAATACTATTCTGCATACGATGTCCGGATATACGAACGGATAAAATAGTCAGAGTGATGTATAATGTTTCACATGATATATCGGCATTGCAATGTATTGGATTTTGAAAGAATTCTATTGCTGTTCGCCTCGGCGTAGTCTGCACTCGCCACTCGCACCTATTTATGTATTGCTTTTATGAGGTTTCTATTGGCTAGTCGCTATTTTTAAATGTATTCAAACTGTTTTTTGTTAGATTTAACTATATAATTTAAAATTAGCACTAGAATAATTTTCAGATTCATTATTTTGAGTTAGGTCAGCACAGGTCTCAAATGTTTATTTACGTTTTTTTTTTACTTAAAGGTTTTCATATCATAGGGGTACTCTATCGCTAATCCGTTGTATTACAAAATTGTGGGTAGGCAACACGCGAGTGGGCCGTATACTTGTTTGCTACGTATCTAAGTAAAAAGTTTCTAAATCGATTCGAAGACATTTAGGAATTTGGCTATTTGATAAAACGATAAAGCTCTTGGCAGTGTGTGTGATTGCGATACGATGTTTGAAACATAAATTGAAGCTATTCTTCTCCTGTTGTATATTTAATAAATATTTCAGAGCTATTCCAATATGCACAAGATGCCAAACTGCTGATAAACCCCAATGTTTCCCTCTCAGAGTGCCAGGTATTAATATCGAGCGATTAAATTAACGATATTAGAAAGAGAGATAAAAATCTCATTTGTTAATTACTCAGCTTCGGGTCGGCGTAATATTAGCTTTATACCGAGCCGGCGCGGCAGATAACTTTGTACCAAATACACAACGTTAAAAAAATTAAGTAATTAGGGACTTTTTTTATTTGATCCAGTTCTTTTAGGTGTCAAATTCGCCAACGAATTTCCAGCGTACGGATAAAGTAAATAAGTAAATTGATTGCCAGTCAGTAATTTTGTAAGCGTTTTAGTGAATTACGGAGCAATTTTCTAGAGATTTCTGACTATTTATTTGTTACCGACTTAAATATTGTGTAAATACATCGCCTCCAGATTCATTTCTCCTTTCTATAGTATAATAAACTGATGTGAAGGTTCCCAAACCAACAATCTAATTTCACACACCAATTCTTTTCGGCAAAAGCTCCAATCTTGGCAGTAATTCGTTAAAATTTGCCTTTACCCCGCGTCCCGTTGTTACCCCTTGGCGTGCCCGCGGTACGGCGCGGTACGGCGCGGGCTGAGACATAAAACACAGTATAATTCCCGGTCATTATTCACAGTTTTCCAAGGGATTTCGGGCGTGCGTAATGACTTTATTTGAAATGGAATTTTCTAAGACACCCGACGCGGCTGGTCCCGCGAGCGTTCACTCGAGCTTATTGAATTAGACACCACGCTTCGCTCACGAGAACGTGCTGTTTGCTTTTCATGTACAAGATTGAGAAATACAACTTCAGGTGTTGATGTTGCCTACATTTTTTGACCTGATATAATAGATGGACTTCTTGTAAGTAATACACTTTGGTTGTTTGGTTGGAGGTATGGTTCTGTATTATTAATAAACAATTTAAAGAAGTTGTAAATTTATTGGTTATTTTTGAGAAGATTTAGAACTGTATTGAATTGATCGTATCAAACACCATTCAGGAAAGGTTGAATGTCGACCACCAGGCATTCTTTCGTTAGTTTACTCAGCTATACCAGCAATAACCTGTTTGAGGTTGTATTTTCGTGGGCTGTGGTTGATTGACGTAAATAACTTACGTCAATCATCCCTTTGTGAATACATTCTAAGTTAGCTCCAGGGTCATTATGAGTTGTCCTGTTGCACATGGGTCTTTTCTCATAGGGAAATTATAGTATAGGTAGGAACAGCGTGGGCAGGCCTCCAACAAGGTGGACCGACGACCTGGTAAAGGTCGCGGGCAACCGATGGACAAGGTCAGCTCAGGACCGAATGATGTGGAAGACCTTGGGGGAGGCCTATGTCCAGCAGTGGACCTCTTATGGCTGAGATGGAGGTACAGTCTATCTGTCTGCTATTTATCGTACGCTTATTATGTATACATTTATTTTGAGAGATACTAATGACTTTTAAGTAATTCTTTTCCACTATTATATACAGGTTATTTTTTTCTTGCTAACTTAGTGGGCGTACTATTCGTAAGGTGTGTAATTTGATCGGCATTATTTCGTCGTGTAGTTGAGAAGCCATCAGGCCGGCGCGGCGCGGTGACGACGCGGTGACGCGACGTTGGCGGCGCGGCTACGGGGCGGGTGACTCGAGCGGGGCGTTTCACGGCTTAGCTCGATTCGGCCCGTTCCCGTTTCACACAAATACAATCGACATTTTTGTCATGTACACGGAAATTATTAAAGGAAATACTGAATTTTGTGCAGATTGGGGAATCCCTCGATGAGTTTTTATTGGAATTTGAGGGATAAAATGCGGTCGTTTGTTTATTTGATAAACATGCCCAATAAAATGTATTGTTTTGTGTTATGTGGAGGGTAAAGGAATGTGTGGATGCGATTAATGATTGGGTTTTGTTTACTTTGGTCTTACGTGTATTGTTTTTCAAAAATGAAAATGTATAGAATTACTGGATTGCATTTAGAAAAATGCAATGTCGTTTCTTTTATTACAAAAACCCTGGATTGAGCCTTATAGGGGATGAAGTGTAATACTGTTAATTTTATAAGAATTATTAGCAGCACGTTCTGGCTTTGCACGTTTATTAAGATTTCGTAGGAAATCGTATTTAAAAAAAAATCCTATGTTACCCGCTGATAATCTAGCTTCCTAATGGTAAAAGAATTGTTATAATCGGTGGCTTCGTTTTTGAGTTAAATCGTAACAAACAAACAATAAAATATATCTTTCCTCTTTATAATATTAGTTTAAAATTCTTATCTATTAAAAATTATCGCTAGGGCTACATACTCGATACGTACTTACAGAGGCTCCCCATAACATTATTCTACGATAGGAATGTGTTTCCAAGAAACCTTGATATTTTTATTAAGTTTACAATAGCAAATTTGCCGTCAAAATCGCCATAAAAACAATGACAGGTCCCTAATCAACAAAAATCTATTTCAAAACTTGGTACCCTGATGTTTTTATTTATTTATCATAACAAATCTAATAATAATGGAATGCATTGCACTCGTACACCGGGCGCACACATTGTAATACCTACGTTTGACTGTAATAAATAGCTTTAACGTATTAAGTACAATCAACGTCAATCTGGTTACGGTGCCTTTGGCATAACATCGATTGGATATAAAACGGTTGATTCGTCCGTCAGAGGTACGCTCATTTTGCTAGCGAAATGACTCATCAAGAGTCACCCGGGTGCAGTTTAAATAAAGGGAAAATGGTATTTTTGCGCTGCCGTGGGTAATTAATTGAATAAAGCGATTAAATTAAATTAACGGGCCCATTTGTTTGCAGTTTAACTGCTCTTGAGCTGAGAGTTGCAGTTGCAATTTTGGTTGCTGAACTCTCAGATTGATATTGAGTTATATTCTCGTAAATTATTTATTTATTACCTTATTATCTGCTGTCCACTGGAGCAATTTCTTTATTTAAAATTTTATTAATATGGTATATTACAAAACTTAACATATCAAGAGCAAAACTTTGGTCTGGGGCCGTACCACGACGTGATAAACGAGAGTTCGAGGGAGAAAGAGGGACGGCGCGGCGGTATACAAGCTGTATAGCTCCGTCCTTTTTTCTTGCTTGAAGTACTCAGGTTTAAACACTTGATGATACAGCCTCTGTTAGCCTCTTTATCACGTGCTATGCTAGTGACAGTAGTGTAAAAAAAAGATTTAGGTAAGTACTTGATAAATAGTAATGTGGATTAATTATCTAATCGACATTTTTTTCTACAACCTTTAGAATTAGCTTGTTGCTTTTACACGGCTAATTTGTAGAAACAATCTTCTTTTGATAGCCTGAAAATACATACGAGTACCTATAAGAAAAACGTTTGAAGAAGCGGTGCCTAAAAAAAAAAACTTTAAAAGTATATTATACTAGCTGTTGCTCACGGCTCCGCCCGCGTGGAAATCGGTTACCGCGATAAAAAGCCTAGCCTATGTGCTATTACCAACTATAATCTATCTCTGTGCCAATTTCCATCCAGATCCGTTCAGTAGTTTTTGCGTAAAAGAGTAACAAACATACATCCATACATTCTTACAAACTTTCGCGTTTGTAATAGGATAGGATTTTTGCTTACTTTAGTTATTTAAACACTTTTGTATATGAGCGTAGGTTTGACGTCCGCTTTGTTTTATGAAATGTGAGGCATCAACAGTAAAAAATAGCCCAAAGGGATTTGATTTTCACATAAAATATTTTCATGGCGGACGTAAAAAAGGTTTCTGTACGTAACGCCCACTGAAGTGGTGTTTGTTGATGTTAGTTTAGACCTCTACGTTTTATACTTACAACATATACGAGTACATGTCGAGTGACATTTATTAACAAAATAATAACGCCACGTATTGAGCATATTTCATAATCAACATTGCTTGTTGACGAAACCATTACTTTATAATAACTTTGTTTGTTAATCCAGAATTAAAATAAGTGGTATGTTTATATTAATAGCATTCTTGGTAAATCTTTGAGTTTTTTCTCATTTCTTTTTTTATTTATTATATTTACTGATTAAATCTGGCAATGCCCAGCGGGATTTCGCCTCTTTTTGTGTAAATACCCGATCTCTTTATGAGTGATTGTGTGTGCGCCATATATTATTTGCACAGAGATTTTCTGTGCTTATAACGAATGACGGACTAGTTAACAAAAATGCAGACTTTACGACCTCATTCTTAAGTCAAATACATTCATACAATCTCTTATAAAAAGGAAGAAACTATTTTAACACGGGCAGAACATAAAATGACATTTCCAATCGTAGCTTTTTCATAGAGATGACAAAAGAGTTGTCTTTGAACCGAGTCGTTCAAGAGAGTCGTTCATTCGACGACCGGGAGTGAGTGAATGAAAAGAAACAATGAACGAATTGCTCGGTCGAACGGACGTCAAAGAGAGGCAAGTGGGGCGGAGTGTCGCTTTTGTATCAGTTGATGTGATATTAAGATATTGTTGCGTTCGATTGGTTAGCGATGGAGGCTGATAACATAAGATTATTGATATTTGTCGGAGAGAGTATTTGCGACAGAGTAATCTATCAAACAGGGAGATGTTGGCAGGCAATCTGCGAAATGTTTATACGAAATATTGGTTATAAGTGTATAACACTGTGTTTGGTTGTATTTAGCGGTCGTAACCTCTGTCCGTGTTCTCAAAATATCTTCTACTAGCTGACCCGGTGAACTTCGTACCGCCATATTGTTTTTCTCTTTTAATTTTCTTTTCTATAAACCTAGTCCTGACAATAATAAACACAAAAAAAAGAATTATATAATTTGATGCAGTCGACCAGAAGTTAAGTTATCCACCTACATTTGGGGGGTTCCATTTATATTTATATCGATAGATAATCTTTTATTCACCATTAGATAACAAAAATTATGTCAGATACCATTCCCAAGAGACTATAGCATGGCGTTCTTCAAGAAAGGAGTTATAAGGTTTTTAAAGGGTCGGCAACGCGTGAGTGACATCCCTGGTGTTGCAAACGTCCATAGGCTACGGTAACTGCTTACCATCAGGCGGGCCGTATGCTTGTTTGCCACCTTGGTAGTATAAAAAAAAAGATACATACAGAAAATAGATAAGTACAACGGGCCTTATCGCTAAGCGCGGTAGATAAATAGATAGATCAGAAGAATAGAATAGAATTAAAAAGGGTGAGCAGAGGCTAACCAATCCAAAACTAACGTAGAAAACTAATTATAAAAAATATGTGATACTTATTTAGTATCCTTGTTTTGGTGTTAAATAAAATAAAATTTTCTTTAAATAATTTAAATGTTGGATTTGCATATAAAAATCTTTTGATAGTTGAAGAGCCCTTTTGCTCACTACAATTCCGGCCACAATATTAAATATTGTCACCGGAACTACTTCAATAGTTTGCAATATTTAGTTTGATATTATGTCTGAAGGTCACTAATTGGAGAGGCCTGGTGTTTAACCGCAAGCTGATTGATTGAGTAATTGGTGTTAGAGGTAAATCGTACAAAACTGGCTTGTCAAGTGTGATTTAATTATGTTTATATTGTTTAAATAATGTTTGAACATTATTACTTGATAAACAAGAGAAGCTAAAAATAATTTTCAATGAAATTGTAGTCAATTAATACTTTTGAGGACGAATATTCTCGCTCCGTTTATTTTAGTGTAAACATTACACCGGACACTCAACGTACCTGGAAATCTTACCTAGAGATTTAGTTCAAGAAATCTTTGCCGTGAAACTGAAGTCAAAGATGCTATTTAAACGATCTAAATTGAAAAGTTACATAGGTAGCTGTGAGTAGAGCGCAGAGACTGGGGCTAAGCTATCGGGGCCGCCCCGAAACGTCGGCAATCAGTTAAAAGCATGCGAGCGGGACTTAAAGCAGTGTATCTAATACATACCTAGTTATTTGAATTTAATGTTTATTTAGTACGAACTCCGTTTATCAAGTTTAATAAGCCTGCTGAAATTGCCGCTATTCATAGTTTGATTGTCAATTCAATGTCATCTGAACGTTCTGCGTCGGTTACCTGTCCCTCTAGACAAGTGGCATAAACGGTAGTCGAATCGAAAAGTAAAAAAAGTAAATGTATGGGGTTTGACGTAAGTTTACGTTATAATGTCGCAAACTTACGTCAAATCCCATACACTTGCTTTTTGGACTTTTCGATTCGACTACCGTTTTTGCCACTTGTCTAGAGGGGCTGTATATCCAAACGGTTCATTTCTAAGAAACACTGCTGTGATCTGTTCTGTTTCAATCGACAGGCAGCCATTTCAATTTGCATTGGTTTAGCCTACGTGATGTCTGTCAGTCAATCATGACGGAATCGTTTACTATGTTTTGTGGGCATAAAATATTAAATAGCGTTAGCTTTAAATCTCAAAGAAGTATTTATTCGCAGTTAGCTTTTTCAGGAATACGACTACACCGCTCTGTATAGTTATTTGGCTGTGGTCGTCTGTAAGGTGGAGGCTCTTCTCCAGTCGGGCTTGCTCGCTAGTATGGCGCCCTATCTCTCTTAAATTGGCTTGTGACCACGACCAATAAATACCAGCCAACAATAACGGTGTCAAATCTCATGACATATTTGTGTTTTATTTGGGTAGTTGCAATTTATATTATTGTTGTCATGATATATATGTACATAAATTCATTAAAATGTTTACTTTTGATTGCGTTCATCGAATTTTTAATTAATTTGGTTGTGGTACTAAAAGCTTTTGGTAATTTTATTGTGGTATTAGCATTCAATAATGCTTTATTCGTTACGGCTTCTTTTTTTTCAGGGGCAAGGTAAGAAATAGTTTATACTTTATATTAGGGGTATAAAGTAGCTCATTCTTCAAAATCCGTCTCCCGTATGTTCTAACCCTTAGTCGTGAGACTAACACAGAATGCAGTTTAACCGAATTTCAACAGATGGAGAATTCGTATTCACCAGAAAATGTAGTATTTCGATGGGATTAGATACAGATAACTACGATATAAACTCAGTTATTTTGAAATATTACACCGAAATGCAGGTGATGGAGTTAGAAGCAGTAAATGTACCACTGAATATTGTGGGAAATAGTCACGTATTGTGTGAGACAATCTTGCCCTGATCGTATGAAAAGGTATTAAATACATTTAAATATATAGTATGTGCCGAAAGTAAATATGATACTCAAGAGTTAGTACCGACTCGTCACTTCGTTAGTTCCGCTTCGTCATCAAAAATTATGCCCATACTAAAAATCCCGACTCGTCACTGTTAAAAAATATATACATTTTTATTTAATTTTCATGTCCCGATTCGTCACCATTATGAAATATCTAATTAATAATTTTAACAAAAAAAAAAACCGACTTCAGTACGGCAAGTTGTAAAATTTTCAAATACCTTCAAACCCCTAGTCTAACATAGGTATTAAAACAGGATGAACTGTCATGCAAACTCACAACGATGATGGTAATAGTTAATTTCGATTTGATTGATTCGGAAGGTATCGATACCTCTATTTGATAGAGTTTGTTTTCGGACTCCTCTATTAGCAAACTATTGATCGGAGAGGAGTAGGTATTTTTGACAGGTGCTTAATCGGGACAATCCCACCCACATGCCCACCGCTGTGATTCCTGTGAGCCAGGATTAACAGCAGAGTAACCAACTGATACACCGAGCTTTGACACTCGTGCGTCCCGTGGACAACTAAACCTACTGTCTTGGACCCCGCAACGAATTTAATCAGAAGTAAATAGGAGGAGTTAGAAAGAAAAGTTTCCACTTCCCTCCATAGCAAAGCGGGAGACAAAATAAATATGTATAGGTTTGTAACCTATGAAAAGGAGCACCACGGAGGACCTTAAACTACGAGACCTAAGTGAGCTAAGCAGGCGCTTAATGTAAACTTTTAAAAACCCTGTATTTTATTTTAGCTTGTCTATAAAAAGAAAATTGTATGTACTTATATTTTTTCCTCAACATTCCCAGACTAAACCGGGTATTTTATTTCTTCAAGATTTATTACATTCCAGTTTTAGATTTTCTCTGTTAAAAGTTTACCGAATTGGCAAAGTTACAGGTCGAGTTATTCAAACAATAAATTATATTTGAGACTTAATTTATTGATGTATTGCAATGAAAAATCATTTTTAACAGTTTATATATTACATATAACATTTTCAAACGTTTGTAATTTATCAGCCGTCAGATCCCAACCATTGACTCCCCAGCCGTAACTGTCAACTCCCTTTATGTAGCCCACAGTATAACACTCAATTCTCACGATTTCAGCCTGTCTGATTTTACAATTACTTATTGGAACGTAACCTTTTGATCTTGGCTGACACACGAACCAACCAGCCGCGAACACTGTAATAAATGTACAATATAAAATACTTCATTAATCATTTACAAAATATTGAATATGAAAAAGTGTTAAAGATATAATATCGACTGACGGGTTGTTGTTAATGATAAAAGGGTAATAAACCGTTTAATTGGGTTCGACCTTTGTATTTAAATATCTGAATGACATTATGATCACGAGAGATGAATAATAATAAAAAACATTTTATAATCTATACTAATATTATAAAAAGGAAAGATTTGTATTTTTGTGTGTGTGTGTGTATGTTTGTAATGAATAAACTCAAAACTACTGTGCCGATTTTCTTTACCATTGGAAAGCTACATTCACCTTGAGTGACATAGGCTATATTTATTGCTAGAAAAGATTAGGCATCATTACTAAAACTTAAGTAACGTAACCCAAGGTGTATAAAAGTGCCCTAAAACGTCTTTCTTTATGTCCTCCCGTGCTAAGCCGGGACGGGCCGCTGTATAATTTAAGCTGCTTTGTTAGCTCAGTGACACGCATACAAGACTAATGTGCTGGAGGTCCCGAGTTCGATCCCAGGGTAAAGTGGGAGTATTTTTTATACTACTTGGCTGGCACACAAGCATACGGCCCGTTTGGTGTTTTTTTTTTTTTTTTTTTTTATAATGATTTACTAAAAGTACATCATTAGAATTACAATCTAGCCACAAAGCTAATGAGTAATTTAAATATAACCTAAACTGCTAAGTAGAGTAAAATATAAGTTATAAGAATGTGTCCATTAACACTTTTCCTAATGTCTCTATTAAGGCGAAGTCACTTTGTTCATGTGTTCTTTACAGGTAGCACTCACATTACACACTACATTACACTAGCACTTTATGAGACTAATTCGAAGGGTTTAGTTCTTTTCAGTCTTCTCACTAAGTCCGTGTTGTCGAGGAGCTGGATAGCTTCGACGTTCACATGATGATGAAGCCTGCGATGATGGGCTTCGGCATGTTTTTGAACAACGCTAATTACGAAATCCATTTTAAGGTCCTTATGGAGATCGTCATTTCTAATATACCAGGGCGCATTAACGATACCTCTGAGTACTTTATTTTGAAAACGTTGTATAATTTTAATATTGCTGTGTTTGGTACAGCCCCATAGCTGTATACCGTAAGTCCATACTGGCATGAGGACTTGCTTGTATAATAGTAACTTATTGTGCACTGACAACGAAGAATGTTTTCCAAGTAGCCAGTACATCTTTTTGTAGCGCAGTTCTAGCTCGTTGCGTTTCTTTTTGACGTGGGCCTTTCAGCGAAGCTTTGCGTCTAATGTCATGCCTAGATATTTGGCTGTATTTTCGTACGGTATCGCTTTCTTAATTCTTTATTGTACACACAAATAAACATTACAATATACTTAAAAATAAAAATCATGTACAAAGGCGAGCTTAACTCATAATGAGTTTTCTACCAGCAAACCTTAGAGTGGTAGAGGAGAAGATAAGGCGAGAGAGCAAATGAAGTGTACACCAGACTAAGAAATAAAAACAAAGGAGATAAAGAAAAGAGAGAGAGAGAGAGAGCAAGTTCTTACCTAACTATGTAGTATACCACAATGTATACTCTCATAAATGTACATATATTATTACATATATATTTTAATATGATACATATATAAAACATAAACATACATACTATCTAAATATATAAATAATTATTACTGATAAGCGATAGATAGAAAATGTTCTCTTGTTCTTCTTCTGAAGACATCTACAGAAGGACTGTCACGTACGCCATGAGTAAGAGAATTCCATAACCTTACCGCATGGATAGTAAAGGAGCCATCATAACGACTAGAGCTATGGAGAGGAGTTCGAAGCAGAAGAGAAGAGGAAGTGCGACAGGGTTTTCCCCTAGGAACAAGAAACTCAAAGCGCTCACGTAAGTAAGAAGGAGAATTAGGGTTATTAAGGACAGAGTAAAGAAGTGATAGAATGTGAGTATCCCGACGCTGCCGAATGGGTAACCACTTCAGTTTCTCACGAAATTCGGAAACATGGTCATATTTCCGCAAGCCGAAAACGAATCGAATACCCAAGTTCTGTAGTCGCTCGAGTTTACTCAAATGCTCCTCTTTAGCATCGAGAAAACAGACATCAGCATAGTCTAATAATGGTAGGAGAAGGGACTGTGCAAGAGTAACTCTAGTTTGAAGTGGCAGGAATTTCTGGAGGCGCTTGATTGACTGAAACGAGCAGTACACCTTTCTACTCACTTCTGCAATTTGATTATCCCAGGAGAGATGTGCATCTATAAGAACTCCCAAGTTCTTAACACAGTTTGTCAGCAAAATAGGTGTCAAATTGTACATAATAGGAGGAAGAGGTTGAAGTGCCACTGTGTTAAGCATATATCTGCCACCAACAATAATGGCTTGGGACTTATTAGGATTAACCAATAATCCATAGGAGCGAGCCCAGCAACTTATATTGTCAAGGTCTTTATTGATGGCAGAAAACGCTACACTCAATTCCTCAACTGTAGTGTGACGATAAAGCTGCAAATCGTCTGCGTAGAGATGATAGTGTGAAGTTATAACTTTTGTGATGGTGTTAATAAAAACGGAGAAGAGAAGAGGAGAGAGTACGCCACCTTGAGGGACGCCCGCAGTCAGTTCACACCATTCAGAAGAGGCCTCTTCTGAACGAACAGACTGCGTGCGACCATGAAGATAAGATCTAAACCATTCAATTGCAGAAGATGAGACATTAAGTGAGGATAGGATTCCTAGGAGGATATCAAAGTCAACTGAGTTGAAGGCACTGCTAAAATCCAAAAGAACCAATACTGTTAAAAATTTCTTCTCCATGGCCAGCCGGATGTCATCGGTTATTTTAACCAGTGCTGTTACAGTGCTATGACCATGGCGAAATCCAGATTGGAAAGGACTTAGCAGGCCGTGAGAGGATAGGTAATGGCTCAGTTGCTTATGGACAACACTCTCTAGGACTTTGGATAGGATTGGAAGGATGGATATAGGTCGATATTGGGATAGAGAGGTGGGGTTTGTGATTTTGGGCAAAGGTAACACATGTGCTCTTTTCCAAGACTTAGGAAAAGAACTCATGTAAAGTGAGGAATTAACTAGATGGGTGATGACAGGTAGGATTTGGTCCAAAATAAGTTTAATCATTTGTAGTTGAAGCCCGTCATCACCCATCGCTTTTGAGGAGATGGATAGGATCGATTTCTTAATGTCAGATTCCGCAACTGGATTAAAAGAGAAAGCAGTATTTATCGGCAAAGGAAGCGAAGAAAGATAATTTAATGTAGAAGATTTAATATTGTTGTCTATAGTAATTGGCGCCTCGGAGAAATGAGCATTAAGCGCATTAAGATCGGTGTTGTTACTAATGCTTTCCGAGACTTTACCAATACCTAAAGACTTGAGAAATTGCCATACTTGTGCTGTATTGAGATTCTGAATAGAGGAATGAATGTGGCTTCTTTTTGCATCTCTACACATACGACTGCAGCGATTACGCAGTTTTTTGTATTGAGCCCAGTTCTCCTCAGTGGGCCACCTTCTGTATTTCCGCTTTGCCTTATCGCGTTTTGACATTACTAATTTTATACCATTTGATAGCCATGGCGCTGGAAGGTGCTTAACTCTAACTTTCTTTAGAGGTGCATGCTTATTATATAACTCTAATAGAGATCTTGTAAACGTAGCCACTTTACCATCTAAGTCATTACAGTCGTAGATAGAAGACCAGTCTATACTATCAGCATCCGCCATCAAGCGCTCCAGAACAATGTTTTTAAAACTACGAAGTAGGAGAAATTTACTCTTGCGTTTCGGAGGACGGAGTTTATAAGAGAGAAAAATGAGATCATGATAGGAGAAAGGTGCTAAAAGCTGTCCATGTGTTGCAACTTTTTTAGGGTCAGACACAAGAATAAGATCTAAGAGAGACGGAGAACAATGAGGGGCCCTGTGAGTAGCATTCAAGGGAAGAATATGCATGTTGACAGAAGAGACAAGGGATTGGAGTCTACGGCTACGCGAGTTATCTTTAAGCAGGCAGGTATTGAAATCTCCGAGGATAATAGTGTGTTCATATAAAGGAGAAAATTGTTCAAGCTTGGTTTCAAAAGACGAGAAGAAGTCAATTTGGCATGATGGATTATAATATACACCTAGAAGAAATTTTGAATGTTTAAAATCGATTTCCATAAAAAGATGTTCAGCAAACTTATGATATTCACTCGGAGATTTATCTACTACCTTGTATGCAATATCACCACGAAGATAAATCGCAACCCCTCCATATCCTTTGCCTGTTCTGTCATTACGCACAAGCTTATACCCAGGAAGAGAATACTGCGTGGAGGGTAATGCAGGCTTGAGAAAAGTTTCCGAAACAAGGACAGCATGTACAAGATCAGCATCAAAGGACGATAATAGATCAGAATAATGAGCGGGAATGCTTTGAGCATTAATATGAACAGCATTAAAGAAATTTGAGAAGCAAGAGAACGTAGAAAACAGTTGCTCGCGAAGTTGAACGGAATCATCATCACTAAACGCACTGGCAAAACTTTCATCAGACGCAGCAGAAGAAGAACAAGAAGCAAAACTATCATCAACATCAGATAACATTATACTTATATAAATAATATAAAAAATAATAATAATAAAAAAAAATAAAAAATACTATATAAAAAATAAAAATAGCAAGATTATAAAAATATAACTCACTTAATTAACCTCTTTACACTCATCGGTTGCTGAAAATACACATCACAATAATAATAAAATGGCTAAAAGACTATGTTTCATACACAGAAAACTAAACAAGTTTCAAAACTGAGCACTTAATGTCAATATGACAATATATGTAATTGAAATGTCATAACACAGATCAAAGTTTTACAACAACCTACAATTTCGTTTATTAAATTAAATGTAAAATTAAAAGACATAAGGTTACGGCATAGACAAACTAAACAAACAAAAAATTGTAAGGTGAATGTGAATAGGCAATAATAGTAAAGTAAAAATACCCGTTACTTGGCTGTTTTGCGCTGTTTTGCCGATGACGCTTTTGTATTCACTGCAGGATTGTGAGGCGGTTCGCTAGCAGGAAATTGTACAATGAGTTGTCGCAGTTCCGCCGCAGTTTCAATTTTATGCCTCGACTTATCAGAAGTCTGAACAATAATCCTGCCCTCCGAGGTCCAACACTGCTTGAGCCCAAAATGTTTCCGTGCGTTCATAAATGTCTCATGCCGGGGTTTCGTGAGGAACTCGGAGACTGTAAGGCCAGTTCCTTTAAGTTTTGCCTTACTCTGCCACACATCACTCCGCAACACTCGACTTACAAAACGCACTAGGACTGGACGGGGCTTGTTAATATTTTTGCCCAGGTGGTGACAACATGTTATATCCTTTGTTGAGATGTTGGTTATGTGTAACTTACTGGAAAATGTGTTACACACAGTTGTAGCCAGATCCGTACTGCCACTATCTTCTGGTAGGCCATGTAGAAGCAGCACTTTTGCACGAGATGCCATCTCATGCCGATCCAGACCCATCACCAACAGCTCCATCTGCGCCTTGAGGACACCCATTGTTTTCCAGATGAGGCCCTTGAACTCGATGAACTCCCGGGATAGGCTTGCAATTGTCTTATGAGGAGTAGTATCACTTGTGGCGTTCCTCAGGTCATCTTCATATTGAGTCATCCTTGATGAAAAGGTGGATGACAGATCTTCCATGCAGTTTGCCAGCTTCATGTATAGGTCCATAGTGAAAATTTGATGATGTTGTCAAAGTGATGTGAAAGTTATTTTTGAAAGGAGAAAGTATTTGATTGAGTGTAAATAAGGTAATATGTGATTTTAATTACTAAATGACATTTAAATGACTAAATAAATAAGTTAAAGAAATTAATATACTGTAGAGCTCTTTTTTTGCTGTTGACACTTCAACTACCCCCGCAAAAAAAAAAAAAAAGCTTTGTTATTTATGTATACCGGGTGATAGCTAGGTCTTTTATTTGTAAAATCTATATGTGATGATTTTGCTTCATTTAACTTTATTTTCCATTTTTTTGTCCATTCAACGATGATGTTAACGGCTGTTTGGACCTTTTCCACTGCTTCCGCGTGGGTTTCGCCAGTAGCCATTATGGCTGTGTCATCAGCAAATGTTGCAATGGTGTTATTTTCTAATTCTGGGATATCACATGTGTACAATAGGTACAGGACCGGACCCAATACACTACCTTGGGGTACCCCAGCTTTTATCTCCTTCAGTTCTGAATGTGCATCTTCTTGTCTGATTCTAAACATTCTCTGTGTCAGGTATGATTTTAGGATGTTTGCAAACTGTTTAGGGAGCATATTTCGAACTTTTTGCATTAGACCTTTATGCCAGACTTTATCAAATGCTTGAGCTACGTCTAGAAAAACTGTAGAACAAACTTTCTTTTCTTCTAACGCTTTTTCTATAATGTTAGTTATTCGGTGCACTTGATCTATAGTAGAATGCTTTTCCCTAAAACCAAACTGATAATTTGGTATTAGATTTCGCTCTTCTATAATAGGTTTTAAACGTTTTAAGAGCAGTTTTTCAAATAACTTAGACATAACTGGTAGCAAAGATATAGGTCTGTATGACGCTGTTTCATGTGGTGGTTTACCGGGTTTAGGTATCATTATAACTTCGGCTACTTTCCACACATCAGGTACATGTTGTAGTCTAAATGTAGCATTTATAATAGTGGTAAGTTTGACTATGGCTTTACGAGGAAGATTTCGAAGAACTTCTGCTGTAATAAGGTCATAACCAGGAGCTTTCTTTGAGTTTAAATGCTTGATCTCATTATAAACTTCTTTTGGTGTAACGAGTCTTATTTCTTGTTCATCATTCAATGTTTCAGTTCTTGTTACATTCTCAAAAGTATTATCATTTGGTTGAAAAATTTGTTCTAGATGTTGTGCAAATCTAGCTGCTTTCTGTTTATTATTTATGGCCCAGCCCCCATTAATTTCTTTAAAGGGGATCTGCATAATCGGCTGGTTAAGATTTTTTGTGGCTTTCCATAATGAGTAATCTGTCGTACGTTCATTTGTTAATTGACCTAAGTAGGTATTCATAGCTTTATTATGAAAATTCTGGATTTCTCTCTTGAGTCTTTTAGTGATATTATTAAGCTGAGTTTTTTCTGGTGGGAATCTAGTTCTTTGCCATATTCGACGTTGTTCTCTTTTCTGAGCTATGAGATTAATTATATCTGTAGGATAGTAGTGGCTTCTATTTTTTCTTTTAAAGTCAGGTGTATTGTTCCAGGCACATTGCTGAATATCGTTGATGAGTTGTATTAATTCTGAATCTAACTGTTCTGGTATTTTCAATGGAACTTTCAGATTGATAGCAGCATCGAGGTCTAACTTGAAGCTTAACCAGTCTGTGTTCTTATTAACTAGATAGGGACTTTTCTCTTTATTGACTATAGTCTCACTTAAGAATAGTATTATTGGTGAATGGTCAGAACTCATGTCATAGCCTTCCTCAATATGCAGGAAGCTAGACGATATATTTTTATAAATGAAAAAATCAATTAGATCTGGTATCTTTTGTAGGTCAGTAGGCCAGTATGTAGGCTTTCCTGTTGATATAACATCACATTTAATTTCTCTCATAGCACAAAGTAATTCTTTTCCTTTAGTTGTTGTTAGTCTAGATCCCCAGTGGGTGTTTTTAGCATTAAAATCACCGCCCAATATAAATCTATTGCCAAGATCTTTCAGAAGACTTTTATACTGATCCGCTTTCAAGGAATACTTTGGTGGACAGTATATCGCCGATATGGTAACTGAATATCGTTGAGTTCTAACACAAACAGCCACAGCCTGTATGTATTGTTCCTCACATTTATGTTCTACGTAATGATAAATGCCTTCCTTAATAATAACAGCACTACCACCTCTTGCAGTGTTATCGGGGTGCAATGCATGGTATGTTTTGTACCCTTTGATTTTAACATAAGATTCTCTGGTGAAGTGAGATTCTGATATGAGACATACATCAATATTTTCTGTATTAAGGACTACCTGCAGTTCATCTTGATGCTTTAGGAGTCCATTTGCGTTCCATGCCATAATTTTGATTGTATGAGGCATGATTATTTTTTAAGAGTTTTATATTCTAGTTTCTTCAGCCTTTCGTCGAAAGAAGTTAAGAGGCTGAGAATTTTATTTATTTTATCATTATTATTAAGGCTTACCGATTGTTGTTGCGGCTGTGGCTGTGGATGCGGCTGAGTTCCCTTCGTTATTTCTGCAAACGTGACGTTTTCAGAAACTCGCTTATCAATGTTTGGTTTTCTGATCGTTTTTTTTCTTGAGACCTGAGTGATCGGTGTAGTTACATTATTTTTTAATGTTTTATTTTTAATTTTCTGTAACTCTTTAGCTACTATACATCCTCTGTAATTAGAAGGATGTGGCTCACCGCAGTGGACACACTTTGGCTTTGCCTCAGCTGGTTTTTGGCAGTCTCTCGTTAGATGTTTACCAGTGCACTTTACACATTTTGCTTCTCTAGAACAGTATTTCTGTGTGTGCCCATAGGCTTGACACCTTTTACACTGCGGAATTAATTTTGATGTTTTGAGTGGTTGTATCTCTACTTTACAACTCAAAATAGATTTGATGCCATAGATGTTTTCAATGTTTTCATCCTTTTCAAATGAAAGCATGAAGATATTTAGAGGCTCCTTAGTCCTCCAGCTCAGTTTGTTAACTGCTGTTTGGATTTTATACCCCTTTTCTTTCAGGTCTTCAACGATTCTGTTCGGTAGACATGAAGAATGTAGGTTTTTAGCCATCACCCTAATTGGTCTGTCCTGTTTGTTTTCGTAGGAGTACCAAAGGCAGGTATTTTGTTGTAGCACTTTGGTGATAGACCTATACGAATCCTCATCCTTGGCATTTATTTTAACATTCTCACCGTTCATCATTTTTACGACAAACTTATTGTTTGAGATGCTTGCAGACAGCAGATCGTAGAACTGTTGATAGTTCTTAACGTTTTCTACCACAATTGGTGGCGGTAGTGTGGGTTTTCTTATCTTTTGTTGTTTTTCATCGGAACTGGTTCCTTGCCGTTGAGGTGGGGATGGTGTCAAGTTCAACTTCCGTTTTTTATTTTTTTGACGTACCCACTCAGTTTCTTTGGCAAGCTCCTCTTCATCAGTCTCATATTGGACTGTTTCAATGGCTTTCTCGGTGTTTGTGATATTTTCTTTATCTGGAGCCAAGTTCTTTTGCTCCTGAATATACTTTAACTGGCTCTGGAGTTCATATATTTGATCTTTGAGATCAGTAACTAACTTTTCCAGTTGTTCGCGTTCTTTCTTCTCGTTGTTATAGTACTTGTATAACAAATGTTCTGTTTCTGTTTTAATATCTATTTTATTAGACGAAGCCATAATTTACTACAAGTTATAACTGCGCCTTAATTGTTATTTACATAATCGTGAATCGCTAAATCATCGGTAACTAGGTCATCGCGGCGACCGCGCATGACTCGACGTGACGAAATCAGTGGTTGCGTCAGCGATTTAACCGAGCGCTAACTAATGTGCGAGCGTCAGCGACGACGCGACCGTTCGCGGCGGAAATCGAACAAACGTTTGGTGTTAAGCAATTTATTTATCAATTGGATATTTGCATCAACGATGGATTACATCAAATTATCTGCTATGAGTAGTAATAACTTACTTAAAACGTACCTAACTATAGATAGACATTCTCTGTATATACAAGAGAATCAAAATGTTATATACTTTTAAATATTATTATATCGCATATCATTGGTATAGTATTCTGCACAATCCTGTGTACCTAACTAGTGCACTAACTGTGTTCTGTGTTCACGATAGCTCAGCACAGCGGGCGCCTGACAGGGGTCCGATATTGCCTCCAGTCTTATCTTAACACGGCACCTATTGATTTGGCGTAAAACATAGGATTATATTGTACGGCCAACGTTCTCATTGGTTACTGTTGTACCCGCGGGTATTCTACGTTTTGTCTGGCTTCAGATACGATGATAACTAGCTGCTTGCTCCGACTTCACCTGGGACAAATGATTTTTTACCCGTTTTTCATATTATTATTTCTGCAACTTAGAATACTAATTACAAGCTTTTATCTAGCTTGTGTGTGTGAGTGTGTCTCTTCATTTCAATTTGCAGCTTCGCATGTTGATCTTGAAATTAGAGGTTAGTGCGGGCTATGAGTTTTAGGGAGCTTAAGAGCTTACCTATTCAGATCATGACAGTTAAAATTAAAGATCAATGCCCTCAAATATCTCGATGGGTATTCAGATTAATTAGAAGTCAGTGCCCATAAACAAGTCGACAGTCTTTAAAGTAAAGGGCAGCTATTTAGCAAAGTGAAATGATAAGGTAGCTAATAAAAAAAACACCCACGATGTCACATACAGGGTTCAAAAGACAAATTAAGCCAAAGCCTATTTTTTTTTCAAACGAAGTCAATTGTATCGGAGCTATTGACAGGCCGCCATTTTTACAATAAAATTATTTTGAACATATTTAGGGTTTATATTGAAAGAAATAGTTATTATAAAGCTATATTATTTACAGGGTCGTAATGGTTGCGCGACGGTACATATCTCTATGTCAAAATATCACAATTGACAGGATGGCTGGTGCGTGGCTCTGCGGCGGTCGCAACCCACATCACAAAACCCCTTCTCTATCGATGTCGGGTAATGAATCAAATGACATGTATTATTCAATGTAGGTACCTAATGCTTTCACTTCGATACACTATTATGCTTTATTGCTAAAAGTCACAGTAAGCAACATAAGAAAAATGCCATCATATTGTGTCTTAGCGGCAGCTAACAACCTATAAGTGACAAAATGACCTATATATGACATAATTTCATCAATGGTCATACAAAGTTTTGATGAGAATTATGTCTAAAAAGTTTGTTCTTACTCAATCTTAATATATATATTTCTTGTGTGCGTGTGTATGTGACTGAACTCCTCCTAGACGGGTGGACCGATTTTGATGAAATTTTGTGTGTGTGTTCGGGTAGGGCCCTGGATGGTTTAGATTCACAATTGGACCCGGTAGGTGGCGCTGCTGTCGGTATTTCAGCTTTTTCCGGCAGGACGACGTCTGCCAGGTCCACTAGTCTCACTATAAAAATCTAAGTGACAACTTTTTGATCGCGTTAACGTTGCGTTTACTCACTTTTACCTTTTGAACTGTCAAGTTTTGTAACTTACACTCGCTAAAGATGCATGAAACAACCAATCACGGATGTTAACGTTCTCACTTTCGAGTGCTAGTCGATAGTCACACTCCTGACTTTTGTTCTCCACAAATCATACCAGTGGGCGCTAATTTGATTCCATACAAATCGTAGTTAACTTATAACGCGGTTGAATAGGTAGAAAAACTCGCACTAGGAACTCAGAACCTCTTTCGTGTGTATGTGTGTGTATTTTGCTTCGATCCAGACATACTTCTTCAACCTCTTTGTGCATGAACTTCGTTTCTGGATACTTCTAGCACAGTATAGTTTGGTCCTTTTTACTTGGTCGATGTATGGTATTTTCGCCTAGGGTCTTACCGACATCTCTGTTCATTCTCGCACGATATACCTATCTCTCTTTTTACTGTAATATCAATGCAAAATACTTATTATGCAATAGGTTAATTTACATTACGTTTAATTTAGACTCGTCCTAATGGCTTTTGTGACCAAATAAGGTTGAATACTGATTAGAATGGACTATCTGACTCGTAAACTAGGACGTATTTTTAAAATTCTGTCTGTCTGTTAATCTTTTGGAAGCTGAGGATTACGTTAGGGTATCCAACCAAGTCACAAAGTACCTACTGTTCGTAAAAATAATAAAATGAGCTTTTTGGTGTTTGTATTACACGTCACTTGCAAATTATGTGAGAGGCTATTTGTGATATGCAACAAGTGTGTTACTTATAATCACTATGCTGGAATATTATGGATCGAGCAACTTTAATTTGTTGATTGGAACGGCGAAAAAGCAGAAGTGGGGTGCTCAAACACCGGTGCACTCTTTATATTGATTAGTATGGGACGGCAATCCGACACGACTGGACAGAGATCAGGTGTAGGAACAACGGTTTTAAGCAGTTTCCGAGGCACGGAGCTGTAAACACTGCAAATTAGGATTTGATTAAGAGAGGTAGGGCACCATACTAGCGAGCAAGCCCGACTGGGGAAGGACCTCCACCTTACAGAAGACCACAGTCAAATGACTACACACAGCGGTGTAGTTGTGTTCCTGTGTGTGAGTACAGGTCTCCAGCGCTCATTTAGGAATGCGTTTTGAAAGATACGTATTCCTATCCCAGGGTTACTTCCATCTTAAAGCCCTGGTGTAAAAAAATGGGTTGGCAACACGCAAGTGATACCTCTGGTAATGCAAGCGTCTATAGGCTACGGATACTGCTTAACATCAGGTGGACCGTATGCTTGTTTGCCACCCAAGTAGTATAAAAAAAAAAAATTAAACTCCAAACTCCACTCCAAAGTACAGGCATCTCTTGTGAAGTTTTTGACAGAAAAAGTCAATATTTTTTATTTATTTATTTATAACACAGATATCTTATTGCTAACAGTGAAAACCATGCACAATAAGTGGTATAATTATTACAATATTGGATAATATAATTATAATTAATTGCAGTTACAATTTAATTAAAGATTTTAAAATAATTCATTGAATTAACCTAAACATAATATTAGTAATAAAATTAATTAATTAATTTGTTCTAACTCGGGAATAAAACCCGGTACCTATTGATCAACAGTCGCACTTCACAATTATTAGACCAACGAGACATTTATGCCAAGTGTATAGCAGAAGGTGGAGACAGGTTTCTGTGTATAAAAAGAGTACTCATAACAAAAGCATGATGGTGCATGCTGCCTGCGTATACAGCATAGCACACAGCATATTATTATGTTTGTAGTAATCCTAAGGTCGATTTATAACCAGTCTACTTAGAAGCTAGAAGAGCAGGTGTAAGAACTTATTATATACCACCGCTTTCTCTTCATCAATCAATCGCTAAGCATTTATTTAATTTGGCAACAGTCTCGCCTAATTCTATTACTGTCCATGATGGATGGACAGCGCTGCCCATCGCCTCAAATTTTGTAAACAGACAACACCAAACTCTCAAATATACAACGTATTTTTGTAATATTTTATGACACTTTGGACAAATTTCGTGGGCAGTTTTTGCTTTCCACACTTTTGGATTATATTTTTATTTTAAAGTTTACTTGATTTCATGCTCAATAAGGTCAATAAGCCGTGGTGGCCGATTGGGAAAGTGACAGACTTGGACGCAAGGGTGCAAGTTCGATCCCGAGTGACAGTACACATGTGAATTTCACATTGAGGAGTTTATATGTACTAATCAAATGATTCACCATCTGCTAACGGTGAAGGAAAACATCGTGAAGAAATCCACATGTCTTAGAAGAAATTCAGAACACAGTCAAAGTCACCAACCCGCATTAGACCAGCGTGGGCCTAAAACCCCCTCTCTCTCTCTTGATAGAGGAGAGGAGACTCGTGCCTAGCAGTGGGACATATACTATAGGTTGATATTATTGATTTCAAGCAGTTTTATTATCTTATATTGTAAAGTGTGTGTGTAAGGTAAAAGGTTTTAAATGTAAAAAAGGGCTCATACCGCACTAGTACCTATTATAAATCTAAAAGTTTGTGAAGATGTTTGAATATTGTCTTTTAGTGGACATATCGTAAGTCGTCTTTAAGTGTTATCTCAAGCGAATGGTATGCATAAAAACTATTCCCTCATGATAGTCTCATGTCCTGGCTGAATTTTCGTAATTTTAACAACATCAGAGGATATTTTCTTTTAATATGATATTATGGGTAACTTATAGTCACGATTCTTTAGGTATCTTGGTCACGAGATCAGTAAATCAATTATAATGAAATTAATGAGTTATTGAAATGTTATCATCAACAAATCTTTAATAATTATTTAAAAAAACAAACAGGCTAAGTACAAACAAAGTTTTCCGTTCATTAAAAATAAACGGATTGTAGATATTTTATATAAATCAAAAATTCAAATTCATCAAATGAATTGTGAATAAATCAAAAGTTACAACAACTCGACGCGTTAACGAAGCGAAAGTTTTACAATTGTTTGATTGAAATCAAATTATCAACTAAAATTTGATATGATTTCAAAGGCAGATGTTATCAAATCCTATGAACGTGGAATCAGTTTTATATTAATGAAACCTCCGCACGAACCTTCGATTACAATCAAATGTCCTTTTTTAAACTGACGCTTATTTTATTAAAGCTAATAGAAGCAATTTTATTTTCATTAGCGCCAGGGGCTTTGATTGGCGGGAGGATCGCAACCGCAAATATTAGCCGCCTTTTTAAAATAGCACAGATTTTGAATCTAATTTGAAAACTTTGGCAAAAATCGATAAATACCTACTTTTATTATCCACTAACGACTCACCTCGCCTTCGCCCGACGTAAACAAATATTTACCCGTTCACGGATTGAGTTTCCTAAACTCCCGTCTTAGTGCTCACTTACGGCAAGGAACCTTTTAAAGGAACCTTTGCGCAAAATTTCAAGTTTGTAGGCCCAACGGTATGCTAGCCTAATGTGGGTTGGTGGATCAGACACGAGTGAACGGCTGGACCGATTTCAGTAATTCTTTTTTTGTTGTGTTTGTTATTGTCAGGAGAAGGTTCTTATGTAAAAATAAAAGAAAGTTGCGCTGAAAATAGCGTACGAAGTCTAGTATGTATATATATATATAGACTTAGCAAACGCGGGGTGACGTTGACTTACTAGTTTACACTAACTATCTAGGTATAAACTGACCAGAGAATACACCACTTAAGACCGTCTTAAGATCAGGTGATTGCCAACCTACGTAAATACATCGTGTTGGAGGCACTGGTACTTACTCCTTGGCTCCAGACGATAGCCAGGCTCGACTATAAATCGAGCGGACATTGTTACGCCCCTATAGATAAGGCACAAAACACAGATAACACTGGCTGGATTGATCTTCAATGAGTGGAAATTCATTTATCTCGACTAAACCCTAAGTGAACATACTGTGTAAGGAAATTTTAACTTAGTAATCTTACAATAAAGTTTATTTTACTTTGTAATATATTTGCTAAGGGTATGGAATAAGGTGAGGTTTTTCTAAAGCGAACGTGTAGTAGTTGTTATAGTGCTACGATTTATTAGATAATTTTGACTATAAAAGTAAGTCAATAAATAACAAAAAAATAAAATTGGAAGACTGTATACTTTACCGGTCACGTGACTTTGTTTTCTATAAACAGCGGCAATTTGAAATAAGTCCATTTAATTTAACTACTCTCAGTACTCTCAAGTATAAGGTTTTTTTTTGTCCTGCATATAGTCATAGAAACATTAACCAGAACCAGTGTTGCCAGTTCAAAGTATATGAATTATCTTGAAAGTATATGAATTATCTTGAAAGTATATGAAGAATTGCATAGAGCTATCTGGAAGCTATATGATCAAATGTGGGATCAGGAGCGGGTACCTGATGATTTTCGAGTATCACGTATCTGTTCTTTGTACAAGAACAAGGGCGACAGATCTGATTGCAATTCCTACAGAGGCATCTCCTTACTGACTTCTCCGGGGAAAGTCTTTGCTCGAATATTACTAAACCGCCTGCTACCCTTATCTGAAGACATACTGCCGGAAACCCAATTTGGCTTCCGGCCAAATCGAAGCACGTTTGAGGCTATCTTCTCTATTCGTCAGCTTCAAGAGAAGAGTCGAGAGCAAAGGCAACCACTGTATGCATGTTTTGTTGACCTTGAGAAAGCCTTCGACAGCGTGCCTCGAGAAGCTTTATGGGTGGTACTGGCGAAACTGGGATGCACGGACAAGTTCGTTAGAATGATCCGACTCCTGCATGATGACATGCGATGTTGTGTCAATGTACAAGGTGAAGACTCTGAGTTCTTTACAGTGAGCTGCGGCGTAAAACAAGGCTGCGTGCTCGCGCCAACTCTGTTCGCCTTGTACTTTGCAGTTGTAGTAAGGGAAGCCTTGCAAGGTCTGTCTGATGGCATTCGTGTTCGTTTCCGTACCGATGGTGGTGGAGTCTTCAACCTATCGAGACTTAAAGCTCGCACCAAGGTGTCTCACGCGACTATTACGGAGATGATGTATGCGGATGATTTATGTTTTGTAGCGGAATCCTCAGAGAGTCTACAAACACTTATGTCGAGACTTGATGAGTCATGTCGCAGATTTGGCTTAAAAATCAACGTAAGAAAGACCGAAGTGATGGCCCAAACGTTGAATAGTGCCCCAGCTGACATTAAACTCGCTGACGTCTCACTTAAGCAGGTAGATAGATTCAGGTATCTGGGGAGCACCGTAACATCGAGGTGCCTCCTTGATAATGAAGTCAACAGCAGAATCGGAGCAGCTGCTGCAGCCTTTGGTAGACTTCGTATCAGGGTGTTCCGTTCACACGACGTAAAGCTCTCTACAAAAGTAGATGTATACAAGGCGATCGTTATACCGAACCTCTTGTATGGATCTGAAACGTGGTGCCTTTACCGCAAGCATATCCGCACATTAGATAGATTTCACCTCAAATGCCTTCGCGACATTATGAATATACATTGGTCGGACCGTGTTCGGAACACGGAAGTTCTACGGCGGGCAAATATAGGTGGAATCGAGTCTTATCTAATAAAACGGCAGCTTCAGTGGTGTGGCCATGTCTCCCGAATGTCTGATGACAGAATGGCTAAGCGCATCTTTTACTCTGAGCTGCAGGGTGGCAAACGGAAACACGGTGGCCAATTCCTGCGGTACAAAGACGTGCTTAAGCGACACATGAAAAAATGTGACATAGAACCGTCACAATGGGAGGCAATGGCGGCAGACCGACCACGGTGGAGGCACACCATAAACACCAAGGTGGCTGAGTTTGAGACAAAACGAATAGTAGAGCTCGATGCTAAACGAGACGAGCTCAAGGCCCGAATACCCGAGGCCATACACTATAACTATGTCGGAGGGGTACTGACCTGTAGCGTATGTGGTCGTACATGCGTTGCAAAGATCGGTTACGTCAGTCATATGAGAGCACATCAACGAGGCTCTCAATAGTTAGTAGCCAGTCGCTGTGGCCGAATACGGTCAGGATATATATATATATATATATGAATTATCGCATGCAATCGGTAGTATCATGCAATACCTAATTAATTATTGTTCACGTTTAAATTGAAGTTAGAAAGGTATAATTCTCCGCCACAATACCAATTGAACCACACCTTAACTCAAGGAAGCACATAATTTGTGACCGCTATCGACACGAAGATAAAACCGTTCGATTCGGCGCGACTTTAATTTCTTTCCCGACGATAAATGCTCTCCTGCGCACTTCCCTCTCTTTTTGTATATGTTAGAGTGCGATGCAACACGCTTTGTAGACAAAGAAGTTTAGTTATTGGATCGCTAAGAGGCAAGTTAAATTGTGTTGTGTTTTTTGGGAATGTTGTATGGCGTAGTGATGTTAAAGTTGTTCGAAGATACGTCGTTTTTAAATTGAGTAGAAGTAACTTAAGTAAGATAGAAAACTGTTTATTGTACATCAATTACATTTATAATACAGATATTGGGTATTAAGTAGCAGCGATGTACAATAAATTATTATTTATCTACACATTGTTTGATGACCAAACGATTTACTTTTACAGGGTTGGCGAGCCACCAATAATACTGATTCATTTTTAGATTTGAGTTTGAAAGTCATGTCATGTTTTGCCATAGCCATAGATTTTTTTACTAAAGAATAATTTGAGAAGAACAAATCTTAAATAATAATAATAATAAAATTATTCACACTATCATACTTGAACGAGTGGTTTAGTGGCTAAGGTGCAACTAACATCTAGTATTATGGGTTTGATTAACATACGTGACACGTATTTGCGTGACCTACAAGAGGAGAAAAATCTGGGCCTGTTCTCTAGTGCTGTTGTACTAATTATAATACTTGTCCTTTTTAAAATAACAGTGAGATTCACAGTCTATGACCTGATCACCACTCATAAAGATCAATACTAACGACAGAGTTATGGAAGGAGTTGAAGAAGAAGGAGAAGCTTCAATAAGACATGTAAGTACTTCAAAGCATACAAGTATTATATCAATATGTTGACGTAATATAGCTCAAGCATTTTGGACATGTAACGATATAACAACACCTGCTTCTAAGAAGTTACCTACATTCAATCACTACAAACTTACCCATACAAATTCAACCCAAACTTAATTATCCAAAATCTAATATCCCTTAGAGTTTAAACTGAACGATGCCCCTAATACACATACATATATGTACATATAGTAACTATTCTACATATACAAATATATAGAACAGTGTGCATTTGATATAACGAAGTGAACATTAAACAAAGAGGTTGGCCACTTGGGGCGGGCTGATTAAATCTGAAGTGACACGGAGGAATGACCGGACTGTGTTTGGAGAAGCCCAGGATTTCGACTGGACACCTCTTACACCGTACTGTATGCGTAGGTATTTTGTTATAGCGTTTCGTTAGTTAGTAAATTATGTTTTGTTTTTCAAAGAAGGTGCAGAAAAGGATCTGTTAAATTTTTAAATTTATTTACTCAGGAAACCGACTATTGTTATTGCTTAGTAGCCGATGTTCAGCCTTGTTAAGACGCTACGCTGATGATAGTACAATGGAACAATTTCCATGGTACCATATATCAAAATTGTGTGGTCACCACACATTTTTTTAAGTGGTGGATTTAAAACATTTAAAATCCACCACTTAAAAATTAATCGCCCTTTTTTTGCGAAATTGCTTAAAAAAATACAAATATACCACGTCTCTGCCTTAGAACTTTTATCAAGATTTTAAAATACCTTACTGGCTCGCGTTTGATCACGATCTTTTACCTATATTGCCAAAAAAGGAAAGAAATGATTGAATACGGTGTGAGATCGGCTCACTGATGTTTAATCTGGTGGAGCGGGTACCTGGGAGGATTTAATCTAGGCTACCTGCGGTCGCAGAGATATGGACGGCTTGGCTGCTCCACGCACATCCAACACTTGTGGTGTCATGGTGGAGGACGTATCGACCTTCGCGGTCAGCTGTAAGAGACTCTGAACATTGTTAATACGTCACAAATAAAAAAAATATCTACGAACAAATGTATGTGATAATACTAAACAAACTCATACCAAATTGTTAATATTATACTCTGGCGATTAATAAGAGTGGCCAGAGTTTCTTGACAATTCTTGTCAAGGCCCTACCCTTGTCAGCGAATTGGCTTTAGGAAAAAAATATGTAACGACCTTGTCCATCGGTGGCCCGCAAACTTTACCAGGTCGTCGATCCACCTTGTTGGAGGCCTGCCCACGCTTCATCTTCCAGATCGTTGTCACCATTCTAGAACCTTTCTGCCTCAACGACCATCACTTCTGCGAGCTATGTGCCCAGCTCATTGCCAAATATGTGTACGTGTTATTATATCATGCGCTAACTTAAATCTTTTTCTGTTAGGTACAACTAAAATCCTGACATCAAAACTAAAAATGTCTCATAAGTAATAAGTATAAGCCATGTAGCAAACCCATTCCTTACGTAAGATTTAGGTACTTAGCGTTGGCCAAAAGTCAACCCACATAGTGAGGACCGCTTATAGCATGGGATGATCGCCTCTTAAGAACCACCATAATTAGTGGTGCACTGCAGAAGATGACGTCACAATATAACCGCCATTTGTGCCGTAATAAATCTGAACACCTAAGACTAGGTGTTAGTCTAAATTGTCTTGTTTAAGGCTCTCTCTATCACTAACATAAGTACTGCTAAACTGATAACAGAATTTGTATTCTACTACACAAGTATTAGAGTTGAATGTTGTATGCGGGAAGGTTTTAAAGAGAAGTTGAAGTACTTTAATGGATTCGAAATACATTAGTCTCTGTGCTGCCTTGACATACGAACGAAGAAAATAATTTATTAATACTGTGGGGTCATTAATCAGAACAAAATGTTGGCAATACTGATGCAACTGCTTTACATTTTTCAATTTCTAATGAACATGTATTGAACAAAATATATTAAAATATCTATTGTGAAATAGTATTGCTTTCTTTGCATGTTTTACTGTAATATTTAGTCAATGTTATTTTATAATGTTAGTTTGAAGCCTCTGCCGATTGTAATTGTTTCAATGCAGATTTAAAATAAGTATACAATATTCTGCGTATTGATATTCTCGCGTTACGCAAGTAAAGCCTCTGGCATAAATTTGTTACAAATAATATCAAATGTTTTGTTAAATTGTTAGCCCCGAGTTCTAAGAAAGAATCCCTTTGTCCGGCTCTGCATTCGTCACATATTTGGTATGACGAGGGACAACCAATTCTATAAAATAGGTAAATAATGTGACTGGAAATTCAGGGTAAGAAAAAATCCACACTATATTGTTGGTAATAGCCTAGAATTATAATACGGATAATATTACTGATGATTTTGTTATAAACACATTTATATTTCACGATTAGTGCGAAATTATTATGAGAATAGCGCAGTGGTTGCAATCGTTGCCTTATCAATTTAAAATTTACTATGTATGTGTCCTTAGTTTGATGACCACGTGAGACGAATATTATTGTGCAAGTAGCTGTTCTAAATCTGAGTATTGTCGAGATATATTCGACATACGGCATCTAGGAAAGGACCTCTACCTTACAGAAGACCACAGCCAAATCACTATACACAGTGGTAAAAGACGTTCTTCTTACTGGCGTTACAATATGTAGACTAGGCTATGTGTGATGCTTCTGGTACTGTAAGCTTCTATAGACTACGGTAACTGCTTACGATGGTCAGCAGTTACCGTAGCCTACAGAAGCTTGCAAAGAAAAGATACACCCCATCTGATGAGACAGGCTGTATACTTTTCTTTTTTTTCGACGTAGTAATAATAAAAATGAGAAACACAAAAGTAATTAGTTATTATCTGGGGATGGAGTATTTTTTTCCTGCAAGAATCGAAGCCACAATAAGTCACGTGTTATTTATGCACTAGGTGTTGGTTTAGGCTATTCGAGCCAGCGATCGAAACCTCTCTTCAGCACATGAACTCGCAACATAGCTTACTTACAAAGACAAGTTGTTAAGAAAACATTATATAACCATGAAGCGAGTTACTTTAGCAGTACTCCTTCAAACCATCTCGTGCTGTTAAAGCACTGTGTATCTACTTTACCCTGAAAATTGACTGACACAGGCGGTCATATGTGGTCTGAAGCAATTTAAAAGGTGTTTACTTCAGGAGTTTGTCGCTCTAAACTAACTTCAGTATATCTACTTGATTTTGTCTTCGAAATTAATGTTCTGTGGCCTTCTACGAATAATGATTAGTTTATAGAGTTAGATGTTAGTAGTGGGAAAAGTTTATACAAAATAATATAATTTTCTGTCATTGAGACATTTTAATAGTTATAAATGCTAATGCTTTGTTTGTTTGTATGTTTGTTACCTTTTTGCTAAACGGTTGAACAGATCTTTATGAAATTTGACAGCGAGATAGACGGTATCATTGAGAAGGACAGAGGATACTTTTGATTGCGGTAACCGACATCACAGCTAGTAAGTATTGACAACTAAAATATTTATGGATTTGAAGTTTCTGAAAGTGCTCGTAAAATAGTTGTCACAGTCGATCATTTGGAAAGTTCTGGAAGCATTTGTACTTGAGTTAAGTGTTTGTCATCGATTTAATGTTCTCGCTTCGATGGTAAGCTATGTTTGTTTGGTAGTGCTTGATAGTCCGAGCACTAACAGACATAGATATCCGTACATCCCTTTCAGTGAGATCAGACGACGAGGGATATCTGTCTTTTTTTTTTTCTATATTTTTACTGAATCTTGGGTTATTTGTGCATAGTATTAAACTTAAAGCTTTCTATAAAGACGTTTGCTGAAAAAAACATTCTTTGTTTAAATATTATAAATAGTGGCTCCTAAAAAAATATCTTTCACACCAAGGAACAAGCCCTGTGTCGCGGCGAACTTTACAAATATACAATTAACGGACACATCCAGACTTGGGACAACCATTTAAGGATCACACATTTTTTTGTCCCATATGGGGATCGAACCTACCACACGCCGAGCAGTGGTAAATGGCGAGCACTGAACCAACCTCGCCGTTCAATATTAAAAACATATACTTACTTAAAAAAAATACAAAACGCACATTTATAGAATCTGCATCATCAATGATTTTCTTGTTCAATTGACTTACTGTTTAACTTGCGTATTAAACAAATCGTAGTAAAATGTAAACTAGCGCAATTAGTTACCGGCTCGGACTCGAGATCTGGACGTGTTGATTGCGAAACACCAATTTATTTATTGTCGTTGTCCTTAATCCTTGAATATATTGCTTCGGACCGAGACCTTGAAACCTAAGACAACGAAGGCCTTGGCGATTGTATCTACTTGGAAATGTTACTAGTTTCTTTGTTAAATGTTTTTCCAGTACCACCATTTGACTACTATAATTATATACACTTATCGCAACATCCAGCTGTTGTTGACTTCACTTAACGGATTCTGTTTTTGCCATCATCGTGTCAGCTTGATCCCCTAACTATGAGGCCTATATACATATAAAAGCACTTGTGCAATTCTTCTATATTACTTACTAGAGATACGAGTACATCGTCAACGGACTGTCGAGCGTCTGCCTATGAGCCTCAGCCCCTCTTGTGTCATCCTTTATTGCCAGTTCTTCGAAATAACTAAGTTATTAATATCAATACAGTAATTTCCGGCTGCTCTCAGTTACAAGTCAACAAATAAATTTTAGCCCACATATAGTATAAGAAGAGGCAGCATGGATATCATCATCTCAAACCATTAACGTTCCACTGCTAGGCACGGGTTTCCTCTCGGGTCTCGGGTCGACTCTTACGACTCCCACGGGATGGAATGGGGTGGAGACATTTGTATAAATATTTTAATGGATATACTACGTTTATATTCTGTTGTGTCACCTTACTGCTTCACTACAGGTAACTGATTTTTTTGCAAAAGGAGTGAACTTAAAACCATTGCAGAGAATCAAAATATAGTGTACGTCGAAGTGTACAAATGAGTTGTATTCACCGGTATATAGTTAGAATATAAATCGGCTTCAATACACTAGAGAGTAAGAAGGCCAAACGGATTAATTTGACACGTGTTTCACTTGTACTCGAGGAGGTCTCTGGGCGCTTCTTTGTGTTCGTCGTATCTACTCAATAGATAGTATATATTTAAACTTGTTTGTAAAATGTAGTTTGAAATACTTATCTTAATTAGATAAAGTATGCATTTAGTTTATAAACTGCCTCCGTGGCTCACTAGTCGATGTGTGAGACTGCTGATCACGAGATCCCGGGTTCGAATCCCGGGTCGGCCCAAAAATCGATATTGGGTTTTTCTGTTAAAATATTCACAATAGATGCCCGGAGTTTGGAAATTGGCGGTGTTTACACCCCCGTGCTTCGGAAAGCACATGAAGCCGTATTTGCACGTATTTGCCGTCCCACTGTGAGTGAGGGAATAAAGAGTGCACTTGAGTTTGCGCACGCACTTGTGCACTATAATATCTCCCGCGCAGATGGCAAGTCTCCGTTGAGATTAGCCGCCGTGACCGAAATTTGGTTAGGAGAACATTATTATTACTAGCCGTCCGCCCTGGCTTCGTACGGGTGGTATTTCCCGGGATCCCATAATGTTTTTGAAAATAAAATATATAGCCTATGATACTCACAAATAACGTGGCTTTCCATTGGTAAAAAAAAAACAAAATTCGTTTAGTAAATCCAGAAATTGCCCTGAACAACGTCAGAAACTTTACCTCTATAGAATATATTATTCAATAATAACAGTTTTAACATTATAGATTCACAAACTTTATTTAGGGTAAAATAATGTACAATCTTTATATATAAAAAATACACACGAATTGATAACCTCCGCGTTTTTGAAGTTGGTTAAAAATGAATCCCTAATTCCCTTTGTCACGGCATCACACGTGAACCGCTGGACCGATTTCAGTAATTCTTTTTTTGTTGTGTTTGTTATTGTCAGGAGAAGGTTCTAATGTAAAAAAAAAAGTTGCGCTGAAAACAGTTTAACCCGGACGACGTCGGGGCGAGCCGCTAGTCACATATATACTCGTAATACCTCTTTTTAGTAATTACAATATGATATGAATAAGCCTTAAAATATAAAGTAATATATGATTCTAGCGGTCGCCCGCGACTTCGTCCGCGTGGTAATTTGGAACATACATTTCCCCGATTTTGCAACATATCTCAATACTGCTCCGCTCCTATTGATCATAGCGTGATGTTATATAGCCTATAGCCTCTTTGGATAAATTTACTATTCAACAAAAAAATATTTTTTCTAATCGAACCAGTACTTTCTGAGATTAGCGCATTCAACCAAACAAACAAACTCTTCAGCTTTATAGATTAGTATAGATTCCCGTTGCTCGTAATACTAATAACAGTAGTCAACATGTAGTACGCACACTATCAATAGTAGTAACCCAGCCTGCACTGTAGTGTGTGCTCTGTAGCGACTATATCCACTACTATACAGGTACTATTAATCAACTAAATTAGTTCACTCTCCCCACCGTTCACCGATAGTTAGACAAACAAATCAATGAGAAGTACACTTGATGTCGATCGACACTCGACACGCTACTGGCAGTCGAGATACTTCATCTTTTCTACCATACCAGTTTAAAAAAAATAAAATTGTATGAAGTTTAGGTGACGTCACTCTGTGCTGTCATTCGACTTTCTGTGCTATCACATCACAATACATAACAACACATCAAATTGTAACACTCTGACAATTAAAACGAGTTGCCTCAGTTTCTTGCCAGTATTTTCCTTAGGCTCTACCACTTAGTTCGTCAGTAAATTTGACAGTAAACAAAATTGAAAATTTTCATGAATTTGCATAAGTGTCAAGAGTTTTCGATATATTTTGTGTCCGCTAGTATAAAATATATGTAAAAACTAGCGACACGTCACGACTTCGTCCGGGATAAACTATTTTCTGCGCTATTTTTTCGTAAAATCCCTCTACAAAGACCTTTAAAAAAAAGTCGTTCTCAAGTTATGGCGTGACCACGGGAAATAGGGATTCATTTATATATGAATAATATCTATTTAAAAATAAAAACCATCTATGGAAAATAAGACTAAGGTCCAGTTGTTTTCATCAGAAAAAGACAAAATTCTAAATTTTTCAATCATACATAGATATGCATCAACTTTGATAGCGCGCGGACAAAACTATCATGTGCGCTTGGTCGAACATGAAAATGTCCGTAGAAATAAAACTAGTAGAGCAATTTAGTTAGATGTCCCGTGTAGCCGGCGGACTGTACAAACTTCGCGGCAATAAAATAAAAATTTCAAATGTATCAAAGTACGTTTTAGTGTTCGCAACGAAAATGTTTTAATTTAAACGCACTACTCTGCACTAAATGTATCCAAACTCCTCTCTCACACAGACTGTTGGATTGTTGCAACAATTTGTTGGATATCCTCGTTGATGTACTGCTTTTAACTTTGTTATAAATTGTTTCTTTATATTCTGTGGCTTCGCTTTTATTTGTTTATCGTATAATTGTTGGTGGATGAAGTATTTAGTTCTGCTGACTGCTAAGAGAATATTCGCTGCAAAATGTTTGTTGTTTATAATGGTATTGGATAGTGCTTGCAATTATCTTGAACTACAAAGTTAATGCGTTGCCAAAATATCTGTTAGTTTGAAGCATTCGAAGAGATAAAATTGGATCCTTACTGTTTTATTGTTCTCTGAACATTACATGTGTTTGGTTTTTATAATATCTACTAGTTTACAGGTACAATTCCACGGCATCAGTGTTTTCTTTCTGGCATATAATATACGAGTAGCTAGCTAGCTAGCTAAGATGCCTTGACCGCGTTTGATACATTTAGTTACGTTTCATATCAAAATATGTGTAATATTATACCATTTTAACAATTTGGTACCCCTTGTTATAAAGTTATTGTTACAAAACTTCTGTCTTTGAAACAAAAATAACTTGAGTTGTACTTTTAGATTCGTACATGTATTTAAATAACGGTTAATTTTGATCGTACGAGTGAGAATCTATTCAGTAAGCATGAAATGTAAATGAAAAGCGCTTTATTATAATTGCTCATTTTGAATACAATTTTAATATTAACTCGCGTTTGAAGTATAACCTTATGGAATTGAACGGCGATGTTAAATATGGAGTTGGTTAGGTCGAGTGAGCTCTTCAATTCGGCAGTGTTTTCCGCAAAGGGAATCTGTGCTAATGAGTCGACTCTATAATTAGTCATTTATTCAGTGAGTCAGTTACCTTGAGTCGGTGGAATAGGGTTGGAATATTTTGGACTGTTTAAGTCATCGTTCTCTCTTTGCATATGATTGTGGAGGTAGTAATAACAAGGGAACAAAAAGGGAGCGTGTACGTTTGTTCTACTTCAATTTGGTTTACTGCGCGGTTATAATTATTATGGAAATTATGTTTTATGTAATTTTGGTAATTATGATTTACAATTTAATTAACTAATAGCGATGTCCTATTAGTTAGTGTGTATTGTTATGAAGCGGTGAATGAATATTTGTAGCAAATTATATAAACTTGCCCGGAATATAATTTTATATTTCGAGCAAGTATAGTAATATGGACGTCTTTTGGCTGAGATGATGATGATGATGATGATAGTAATATCGCATAAGATTTTCGTAATTCACATGTTATAGAGTTAAATAAGACGCTGCATTGTCACAGGCCTAGTTAACGTTTATGTAAACATTACAGTTTTTACCAAATTCCTTTTTTTAATTTGGTCTATTAGGTTGATTGCATCTTAACAAACAATTAATGTACATGTAATAATTGTAAAAAAAGCTCAGTTGTTCTTTTTAAAGGCATTTTTGCAAAACCATAGCTTATCAGAATTGATGGTATTAAGGATGTTCTGGTGCTCATGCAGAAGATATTTAAAGACCAGGATGCAGGATGAGCAGAACGGAAGGGGCATGCACAAAAGATCTAAAGGGTGCTCTGGCTGAGAGGACAGTCCCCAACAAGATTACATAAGATAAACCCAAAACTGCAAACAATGAGCTCCCTGCTGAGGTTTTTCCAAAAGACTATAGCATGGGGTTCTTCAAGAAAGGAGTTATAAGGTTTTTAAAGGGTCGGCAACGCGTGAGTGACACCCCTGGTGTTGCAAACGTCCATAGGCTACGGTAACTGCTTACCATCAGGCGGGCCGTATGCTTGTTTGTCACCTTGGTAGTATAAAAAAAAAAAACAACTATCTGTGGGTCACGCAAATATTTTTCCCGTGTGAGAATCGAACCCACAACAATCGACGCGGTGTTAGTGGCAAAAGACCACCTTAATTACACACAAGCAGTCAGTCTATGTTGAACTACGTTGTTTTGTTGTGGCGTTATCCTATTGGCCTGTTAAATGACGCTACAATATATTCTCTGATAAAATAATGAGGGAACAAAGCGTCGTGTACGTTGTACACGTAAACTTCTTCTATCGGCAATACACGTATAAAATGTTGGTACGTAAAAGCCATTAAAAGTGCACATTTTGTATATCGACGGGAGGCGGCCGGCACGGCGCGCGGCGCAGTCGTCGGCGGACCTTTTAACCAAAGCTGAAAGTGCACGCAGCAGCGAATCTTCAGACTTAGGGTTGTGCTACACGGAATATACTAATAACGTTATATAATATAAATTACTAGCTGTTGCCCGCGGCTCCGCCCGCGTGGATGGCGGTTATCGCTGCAAAAAGTAGCCTATGTATTATTCCAGACCATAATCTATCTCTGTGCCAAATTTTATCTAAATCCGTTCAGTAGTTTTTACGTGAAAGAGTAACAAACATCCATCCATCCATTCTCACAAACTTTCACATCTATACTAATATTATAAAGAGGAAAGATTTGTATTTTTGTTTGTTTGTTTGTTTGTTTGTTTGTATGTAATGGATAAACTCAAAGACGACTGGACCGATTTTAAAAATTCTTTCACCATTAAAAAGCTACATTATCTGCGAGTAACATAGGCTATATTTTATTTTAAAAAAATAGGGGTAAATAATGCCAAGACCTCAGACAATCACTGACTAAATTAGTAACGCCTAATAAACGCCTATAAAATAATTGCTATTTCATTTTTTGTAGGCGCTAACATTTAACAATACTTTAATTTAGGTAATCAGGAAAGCAGCAGAGAAAAGAAAACACTCCACCGAATCTGTCTGGTCAAGATAAACTCAATAACTACCCAATAAAATTTAATAAGATTTTCACCAGGTGATGGCGTAATTCTTCCATTATAGTTTTGTGAGTGTGAATTGGCTGAAGTATTACGATGATAGTTAAACGACTAGGCAAAATCTTGCCGTAGGAGGCAATGTTATTCCTAAATAGATCTAAAAAAAAGTCCATGATACTTTGTGTCTATCTGCGACCACAAAAATTACTCACAGCGAAACGCGTGATCGGCCTCTGTCTCATCGGAATACTTAACTGCTATATATTTTTAACTGACTTTTAAAAGATGAGGTTCCCTAAAATAATTGCATTGTTTTTTTTTTATCCCTAAACATCGTCATTTAAGGGCCGATTTGTAATATTCTTTTTTAAGTGATCGACAAAGCTCGAAAAATTGCCTCAATTAAGTGGCAATGGGTAGGGCATATAGCTCGCAGAACCAATGGCCGTTGGGGCAGAAAGGTTCTAGAGTGGCGACCACGAACTGGAAGACGCAGCGTGGGCAGGCCTCCAACAAGGTGGACCGAAGACCTGGTAAAGGTCGCAGGCAACCGATGGACAAGGTCAGCTCAGGACCGACTGATGTGGAAATCCTTGCGGGAAGCCTATGTCGAGCAGTGGATGTCTTATGGCTGAGAAAGAACTACTTTTGTGGCAAACAAGCATACGGCCCAGCTGATGTTAAGCAGTTACCGTAGCCTATAGACGCTTGCAGTACCAAAGGTATCACTTCCGTGTAACCAACCCATTTTTTACACCAGGGCCATAAGATGGGAGCAGAGTATCCACGGGATAGGAATACGTTTCTTTCAAAATTGATCCCTAAGTGAGCGTTGGAGTCCTATACTCACACACAGGAACAGAACTACACCGCTGTGTATAGTTATTTGGCTGTCGTCTTCTAAGGTGTTGGTTCTCTGTAAGGTGGAATTCCTCCCTTATCTGAAAAATTTCTCTTAAAAAACATTTTGCAATTGAATGGATAGTTTTTCATATTTTTCTCATTAAAAATAACAGTTCTGGTGATCGGATTCGTAGGGAATTGAAAAACCTCTCAAATACTATCTAGGCATACTGCAATGAATTAAACAAATGGATTCAGGAAGCATCAATTCGTTAGTGAAACTAATCAAGTATACTGCAGATGGCCAACTTCTCAATGATAAATAATTAGTCGATGGAGATCAGACATAATGTGTAATTAAATGACTGTAACTAATCACATTCAATGAGCAAATTAAAATGGTACAATTAAACTAATATGATTATACAGCTGGATATAGGCACCGAAACTTCGTAATTAAACAATGTACAAAAAAAATGCATAGTTTCAGAGATATACATAATAATAGATACCTACATATATATCGAATTTACGTTGAACTCTCACCAATATGGTCGACTATAATAAATAGGGTTCAGTTTACTGGTTTTTTATTTAGTTTTGTTCCGGGACCTTATGTAGAGTACTATATCTCTATTAATAGAATGATGAATCAAAAAGAATCTAATAACTATGCAGTTCAATTTCTGAAATCCTTGAGCACTACGGTGGACCATTATGCCCTTTAGGAATTTAATAAATTTTTAGCTCACCCAAACTGTGTAACAGTATCTATCAGGTTCATCATATCAACCCATAAATGTCCCACTGCTGGGCACGGGTCTCCCCCATACACTTGGAGGGATATTAGCCTACTACACCACGCTGGCCAGACGGATTGGTTTTATTTTTAATTTTCCTTCTCTTGCAGTGGATATTGTCTGCCTGAATTACTCCTTTAGTCGACTCTTAGGACACCCTTGGGATAGATAGGGGTGGTGATATTTTGTATTCTTAATCCGTCACCACACGGAATCCTATCAGGTTAGAAGTGACCAATTTAAAACGAAATGTATGGATGCAGAAATTTCTACAGGGCATAAGCTAAGCACAGATAAGCTATGCGATAGGCCATAAGATTGTTCACGTTTGCGCTAAGATAATTTGAAGAGCAGAACAATCCTACAAACAAGGAATATTTCTTTATGAAGTTTATTAATTGCAGAACCTTAATGTTCAAAAGAAAATCGTAATTGACAAATCAACAAACGCACAGTTTAAATCACTAGACACTCAGGTAGCTATTACGATATAGGCATCCGCTAAGAAAGGTTTTTTAAAATGTAACCGCTAGAGATGACAATCAGCCGATGAAAGTTTGTAGTTTTCAGATTTACAGTAAAAGACTGAACACGCGAACGAAGTCGCGGGTACAGCTAGTTTATAATATTAGTAGGGATTTTAAAAACATGTACCTACTTTCTTTCGTACCTAAAATGTAATTAAATGCCTGCATTGCTTTACATTTTAGGTACGAAAGAAAGTGACCACCCCTGGGTGGTCTTATTAAGGTTGACAAGAGAACAAAGGTTCGATACTTATATATTTTTTACTAAATATCAAGCATAATGAGAGGTCGGCTCGGGGCTTTCCGGAAATGTTAAGTAAAAAGTAATTTTGGTCATTATGACTATTGGACTAAAAGACAATCAAAACGTGCTCAAAATTGAAAATGTTAATTTCGTGGTTAAAAGGAATGATCTCTCTCTTCTAAACCAAGCAATGTAGATTAGATAACTCAGAATGTCAAAAAATAAAACTTAAAAATATTAGTCGATATTACTTGATGACAGCCCTATTACTGCTGGCATGCTTTTAAGGACAATTTTGATGTCTTCGAATAGAACAATTTTTCGCATACGGGACCTATCTGTCGAGTACCGACGCTAAGCCCTTTCAGCACATAGTTATTCATTTTTATGTCTCTTTGAATATTTTACTCGATATTATTGAAAACTACTGCCATTACATTATACAGTGTTAGTGTGGTATGCAGAGTGAACGATTCGCGATTTTAAGCGCAATTTGCGCATGAATATCTATATGTATATACATGAGACACTGCTTTGGCAAGCTCGTTGCTTTTGGGTGTTGTGTAGTTTCTTTATGCAGATATTCCTGCGGTGTTTTTATTTACTTGCACGAGGGAACAAATTCAGTATCGCGGGAGGACTAACAGATACTTTATGACAAAATAGATGTACCTAATGATAAAAAATGTAATAATTTATTTAAATACAATATAATTTTAATTTTAATGTAATGAAATCTATTTAAATGTCGTAATACAAAATATTATTCTATTATTAGGTTGTGTTGTTTATTGTTGTTTTAATGTGCCTTATTTTAATTGTGATTGTCTAGTTAGTATCACTGTTTGTATGAATGTAGTATAACATTATAAGCGTTTTGGTGTAGACTGTAAGCTTGTATTGTTTCTGGAAATAAATAAATATACAATTCACGGGAACAAAGTATCCCCAACTCGAAATATTATCTGTGGTTCTAATAGCATAACATAACAGTTTTAACCCACACGGAAATTAGCGCCTACACTAGTCGTAGGATGCAATCATTACAACACAGTGCATCATGCATCAACCTCTTAGTACCATGAAGCTAATCTAATGATACAGTCGGAAGGTAGCCATAGGACCCGCAACGAAATACGATAGCCCTTCCGTGTTTGAGCTCGTTGGATTTGTCTTGAGTACTATCCCTTACTATCCCTTGGTATAAAAGCTTGTGTTTCAAAATATATTTTTCAAGCTGTAGTTTAAGAAGGAAATTGTGGTACACAATATTCTCAGAAACTTACTTACTAGCATAAACACATGAATACCCAGTTAGTGTTATTTAGCTGCGGTCTTCAGTTTGAGCAAGAAACTTCAATATGACTCTCTAAATTAATATCACGTGATTGATAAATAGCTTGCCAGCACTTTATTAATAATACTAGCGACCCGACCTTGCTTCGCTTCGGTTTATTCTGGATTTTTCTATTATACTATGCATGTAATTTACATATAAACCTTCCTCTTGAATCACTCTATCTATTAAAAAAACCGCGTCAAAATCCGTTGCGTAGTTTTAAAGATCTAAGCATACATAAGGACAGACAGACAGTGAGAAGCTACTTTGTTTTACACTATGTAGTGATTAGTATTCTATGTGCCCCTGAAATATTACTCTAGTGTCTATAAAAAAGAAAGTAAAGTAAGTAGCAACATAGAATCAAGATTCACATCGACCATCAGTCCCGGATCCCGAATTTAGTCAGCAGCTGTCAAAGACAGCGGCATCACTACACCGAAGAGCCTTTAATAATAATGAATTACTGTGAAACTAAAGGACGACACTCGACCTACATTTGTACAGGCACACCGTAGAAATAAATATCCTATGTCCAGGTGAATAAGGTTGGGTTTTGCGTGCAGTGAAATTATTTTTAACCAATTGTATGGCGTGGAAGTTTTACTTGTTCTAGTTGTGCGTGGGACCGACAGCGGTGTCACGATCTATGAAAGATGACTTGTAGCTATTAAGGCCCGTGCTCACGACTCAATTTGAAATGGGAATAACCCAACGGTTTGTCCATCGGGACTAAAATATTGGACGTGCGATGGAATTTGTGGAGGAATGAGGTAATGTACTACCAACATGGAAGGAAACTTAATCCAACGAAATGCCATTGCCTGGGGGACCACAGCGTAAGGATTCATAGTGGAATGTTGAATGTATTGTTAATTGAGAGAGGAAAAGTAAGAAAGAAAGAAAATTGATTTGACAAAAACATGATATTTTTTTTAAGATAACTCCCGCACTAGAGTACAAGCTTTGTGTCGCGGGGGTCTTTACAAACATACAATTAACGGACACAAATTACACACAGACTCAGATCAACACTTTGTTGGTCACACAAAGTTTTGTCCTGTGTGGGAATCGAACCCACAACCTCGTGCACAGCAGGCGCATACTGCGGCCACTGGACCACCGATGCAGTTAGTAATCCATAAAAGGCTGTCCCAATTCTAGGTGTTCTTTGTGTCCGTTAATTGCAAGTTTGTAAAGTCCTCCGCTACACAGGGCTTGTTCCTTAGTACGGGACTTGTCTTTAATAAAGGAAAAAAATAGGTACTCTCGAAAACACCTTCAAATTTGTAAAGAAATGTTGCTTTCTTAGTGATATTACTAGCTTACCTACTTCATATTTGAATTAATAAATCGAGCGTTGGCTTCCATAATGGGGGCTTATTAGATGGTTTCGAAAATAACCTTTTGTTGTCGAAAGATCAATAAATGCTGGTGGTTGATATATATATATAATAAATAAACCAGAACTTTAAGAGCTATTTTTAGTCAAAATATTTGTGTAAGGAAGTGTTTATTTGGAGCGTTTATTTTTATTTCTGTATTTTTGTTATTGTATGGATGTAATGAATTAGGCTTCTTTATTTATGGCAATCAACATCTTATTTAGGTAAACAAACTTTATCCGCATTTGGTTAGGATCATCGGCATCATTTCAGCCAAAAGTCGTCCACTGCTGGACATAGGCCTCCCCCAAGGATTTCCACAACTCTCGATCCTGAGCCGTCCTTGTCCATCGGTTGCCCGTGACCTTTACCAGGTCGTCGGTCCACCTTATTGGAGGCCTGCCAACGCTTCGTCTTCCAGTTAGTTTGGTTAGGATATCTAAAGGTATTCGAGACTTTGGATTATTACATTAAATTTGGTTAGGTATATTTCGTTTAGGAGATTATGTTATGTATAGGATACGTCAAAGAAATATACACTTAAACTGAACATACGCAAAATACATAATAGCGTTTTTTGGTTTTTAAGCTAAGCTATTTCTGGGACCGAATTTTTAAATTGCAGTATTGCTCGTATCTTCACAAGAATTTGCTTGTAGTCTTACAAGAATTTGCAACGTGTAGCCACACGTTTTGCTGCAAGTAGCCTGGCAACAAATAACCACCTGTGTCTTCGCAAGTTTGTACCTCACGTAACTTCGCAAGACTAGTTTCCTGCCTGAGCAGCTTCTGTAACGATTGCCAAACCGCTGACACTAAAACAACTTTTTTTTTAAGATAGACAACTCCCGCACTAGAGAACAAGCTCTGTGTCGCGGGGAATTTACAAACATACAATTAACGGACACAAATTACACCCAGACTCAGCACAACTCTTTGTGGGTCACACAAAGTTTTGTCCTGTGTGGGAATCGAACCCACAACCTCGTACACAGTAGGCGCATATTGCGGCCACGGCCGAGGCAGTCAGTGTTAACCTTGTTTTTAACAATATAGATAACGTGGCATATCCAATAGTAAACAATCCTGTACTATGTACGTCGTATTTTCAAATAATAATATAAAGACAACATTAGACACTGTCTACTCCGATTACAAAGTAATTATATCTCGTGTAGGTATTATACGCATGTTTACGTTCGCACCAGTAATAACATGCCCATGTATAAACATCGGAATTAGGCCGGAATTGTGATGAAGACAAGGTCCAATTACATTGCGTTTGTAATTTAAAACGTAGGTAATTAGACTTAGCAGTTAAAGATGGCGTTTACCGATGATCTTGATTAGTATAGTAAGAATAATTTACTATATGATTACAAACATGTATATTGTATATATTTTTTGGAATTTTAACGATTTGTAATAATTGTTTAATATTTTTAAGGATTTCATACCTTATGTTAGCCAAGGTAGGGTGATTTTAAATATCCTGATATTAATTTATATTCAAATCTGTAATAATATATGCAATGAATTTCTATTATATTAATACTACATAAAATATTTCAATGATAAATAAATAAATACTTGGATTTATATTTTCAAATCTGTAATAATATATGCAATGAATTTTTATTATATTAATACTACATAAAATATTTCAATGATAATTAAATAAGTACTTAGATTTAGATTTAAATTTGTACGCTTCAATGCAAAACGTTGTCCAACGTCTAACCATTTTAACACCCATTCATGTACCTATAAAGATAGACATGTTTACAAAACAAAGATTTTGTAACAAGGTGGAAAATCTGAAAAATTACACGATTTAGACTCATTGTCTATTTTAGTAATAATTCGTATAATTTATGTTTTATTCTTTACATGTTCAAAGGACACTTTCAGATGGTTTTTGTTAGGGGTTTATCGCAAAAACTTATCTAGTTATGAGTATAATATTTCTATAATGTACCACAATACTATATTTAAACAAAAAACACTGAGAAAGCATTCGTTGCCAAGCAGCAGTCACCAAAACAAACAAATTAAAATTAATGTTGTTTCCTTCACGACTACATATTATTATGTTCTCGTCGTAACATTCGATTAGATCCAGATCCTTTTTAACTTGATTGACTTCGAATAAAACTAAGATAGTGACTTAATACAGTGGACATCATTATGACTATTTTCAAGTTGCCATAAAAATATTGGGTACTCATTTGTACAAAGACAAATTAAATCAGTATTGAAATTTTGTCATAAAATTTAATCGACGCCTTCTGGTCATCACTCGCTGTATCTTGCTCACATCGCTGGCTCTGAGTCACGGGCAATGCGATACCCACACCTATATGCTGTATTGTTACTAATAGTATTGTACAACGTATACGTATTATGAGTTATAGGTCGTTTCGCCCGCCATTTGTTTGCCCGAGCGGGCCAAACGACTAAATTACAACATTTATAATATTTGATTGGGCGTTTCGCCCGATGGAGGTATTAATTACTTTTCATGTACTGACAGCATCAAAATCTGTCTGTACATGAAAAGTAATAAAACCTCCATCGGGCGAAACACATTTTGGTCGTTTGGCCCGCTCGGGCGAACAAATGGCGGGCAAAACGACCTATAACTCCGTATTATGATTCAAAGCTGTAATTTCAATAACAAGTGATTCGGTGTGTCAGAGCGGTGGGTGTTGAGCTTACAATACGTCGTTGTACGTAATACGGGTAAGCTTCACTACGCAAGCCGCACTCGTTGTTCCTGTGTATCATTACCGCCTAAAATATATACCTTTTTTAATAAACCCGGCCCCGTATCTCAACTAAACTCACACGTTAGAGGAAATTGTGTTAAAATTATCATATTTTCATCCCGAGAATGAATTTTAAAAGAGAATTCAGCCAAGACAATTTTAATTAAGTCCCAGTGAGCTCATTATCTTGGAGTGGCGTCACTGCCACAGACCGAGAAGGAATAAGGTTCTTTTTTTGTACAAAAATCTTTTATGTCGAGATAGCGTTATCTGCAGTAAATGTACCGAAGTATATCTACTGACGTTAAGTTTCTTGAATTCAATTTTACTTTTGTAACAACTTGTAAGTGTTTTCAAGTGCGCCTGTCCATGGTTCGGATTATTTTACAATTCTAGAATTTCCTGCTTCGTGTGTGAACAATGAAATATAATGAGGTTAGTTGACGACATCAACGTGGGTATATGGCCTAAAAGCGAATGTAGGTACGCCTGTGTATTCGAACGTATTTTCCGTTTGAATCATACATTCCAAGTTCTTTTGTTAATGTTCTTTTTTTTTGGAAATGCGTGGTCGATAAAGTCTTAACAAGTTTAATCCGTGATTGGACCCACCGTATTTACTATTTATTTATTTAACCGGCCCGTACTTAAGTAATTTACAGCATCTATAGACTAATAGAAGGTCTTTGTTCTTTCATTCATTCATTCATGTCAGCCATAAGACGTCGACTGCTGTATATAGGCCTTCCCCAAGGTTTTCCACATCATTCGGTCCAGAGCTGACATTGTCCATCGGTTGCCCGCGACCTTTACCAGGTCGTCGGTCCACCTTGTTGGAGGCCTGCCCTTTGTACTGTACAGCCCCGCCGCCGTCAACCCTTCTGCTACTCAGCTCGTACTGTGGGTGGCGTACGCTTGACCTGGAAGAGGCACATCAATGCCAAGCGACGGATACTCCAGCTAAATCTCCTTTTTCATAAATGAAACTATATGATGTTTATCACTGAATTTATTACTTTATAATTGATTTACTTAAACATTGGATCATGACTCCACTATTTGGAAGCCCGACCCTGACTCTCCATGACCACCTTCAAGTTATAATCTGTCAACTCATTTTAAATATTTAAATCTAATCACATTTAATTTTCTAAAATACCAGAGGTTTTACTATGGTCACATGTCACAAAACTCTACAGTAGGTACTTATTCTTGAAAAATACAGAAATACAGAAGAAGAAGATATAGAAAATACAGAGCTTCACGTAACTAACAGGCATGTATGTACCTTGATTGTACCTTCATGATGATTTTATACATGAAAAAAAACACGCTATAATTACACTTTCATTACTGTACTAAAGGTTCGATATCAATATATCTTTGATAAAAAATTTGAATTAATCATTATATTTTTTTTTTGTATTTATGATTAAATTAGTGTAAGGTATAGGTAGTAAAATGAATATGTGATTAGTGTAAAAACATGTACATTGTTTCTGTAAATAAATAACCTACAAGTCAAAAAAAATAAAAACTTAAAATATAAAATACTTAAGGTAAATTTTTATATAAAAAAACAAAAATAAATTAAAGTAGAGCTAAACAAAAACAAACGTATATAAAGAAATAGATGCCAACATTACTTTTTATTTCACTAAAAGCTGAAATGAGGCGATACTGTCACGTTTTACGATTTAGAAGGAATTTTCAAAACAAAAATACATTGACTGTTCTTTTATAAAAAATAAATACTATAATAACGTTTAAAATATCACGTACAAATCTTTTTACTATATATTGTGAAAAGTTCTTAACTATAGTTTTATTAACACAATATTTTTTTTAGTATATACATAATAATATGTGCTTGTGAAACGGTTTCAACCCACCACCAATAACAATAAGAACTGATAAGAAACTTCAAGAGTCAATCCTTTGTAAATAATCTAACCTATATAATAACTTAAAACTATTACTTGACATAAATATACTTCACGTGTGATTGTCCACGTGCGGCGTGTTGTGGGCCAACATTAGTTAGTAGAATAGTACGAGCTTCACATTAGACAAAAATTGTATGTCCTCAATGTAATTTGTGTTTAAGCGCTAACCTCCCCGTAATACTAGATTTATTGCCGAGTAGCGGAGTTGAAAACAGATGAGATAAAAAAAAGCATAGTTTTAACGTAGCCTTGATAAAGCGTAGGCATTTCGTAGGCTCTGTAGACGTCTACGGCGTAGGTAATGAACCAAAAAAGAGGTTTCTGTATTTCTAGAAATTCTACGTTATAAAAAACAGATGTCTCATAAATAATTAAACTAAAATAATCCATTTCCAGTTAATTTAAACCGTAAATAAATAATTAAAGCATGTCAAAAGACATAATTAATACGTCCAATACTGCACTGATTTTTGGGTTATCCTCAACGTTTGCGAAAAGCGTAAACTGTAATTTATTTTTATAAATAGGATGAGGATTATTTTAAACGAGTATTTTGTTTTTTTTTAATTAAAATCCGTTGGGATTTTTCCTTGATTAAATTCCGCTTAACCGCGCGGGGAAATTACCCACGACGACGGGAGAAAGTCCCTTAAAGTGTTTATGCCTTTATTTGGATAATTAATTTGGGAGTAAGATCTCCTTGTTGGTGAAGATTAGGGATTAAAACATGATTGATGTAGCCAAGATGAGCGTTTGTTTGTGTAATAGATTTTATAATCTGTGGTTTTGTGATATTATGAATGATTTGCTCTTGTGTTGTTCGTTTTGATGTTGGGTGTTATGATAATTTGTGTGGCTGTACTGCGCACACAAAATATTCCGACTTCAAACAGATAATGGATCACAATTCTTAGAATATATATTTTCTTTTCTTTGTGATATAATTGGAATTTTGTTATAAAAATAGACTGTTGTGGTTGTGGGTTCTTGGGATTTTGTTGTTATTGCACAATGAAGGTATAAGTACCTGAGCGTATAGACGTCGATGTTAATACAACAATAACTAATTTGACATCTTCATATAGGTCGAATTGGGAATGTTTTTTTTATGCTAGGTACTTGGGTGGCAAACAAATAAACGGTCTGCCTGATGTTTAGCAGTTACCGTAGCTTATGGACGCTTGCAATACCAGTGGAATCATTTGCCTATTGCCAACCCATTTTTTTATATCAGGGCTTTAAGATGGAGTATCCCTGGGGTATACATTTCTTTCAAAACACATCCCTAAATTACCGCTGGACATCTGTACTCACACAAAGGCACACAACTACACCGCTGTGTGTAGTTATTTGGCTGTGGTCTTCAGTAAGGTCCTTCCCCAGTCGGGCTTGCTCGCTAGTATGGTGCCCTACCTTTCAAAAAAAATATTTTATTAGCGTGGGAGTGAATAACACTTTTTATGGAATATAATTACTGCGACTCTTAGCCTCTATTTTTTAGCTTAGCAGTAGTTTTTTATTAGACAAATTGCGATGTTTAATATACTCGTATATAATTACGTCGTACATGGATCTTTTGGACAATAACACCTAATTAAAAATTCCTTCATTATTAAATTACTGTACGTAATGTAACTGTTACTTATCTAAATTTAATTCTGTATGGTATATTGGTTTCCGTTCCTTTTCGTTATCACTAATATTGTAACTTATACCAAATTGTAAATGTTATATTCTGGCGATTAAAAAGAGTGACCCGAGTTTCTTGCCCATTCTTCTCGAGGCTCTACCATAGTCAGTGAATTGGCCGTAGGAAAAAAGTATGCTGGCATTTGTTTTGATGACGTTCATAAGTATCATGTGTTTGATCTAAATTAATAAATGAGTTTGACTTTGATTTCAATGTAGTTATCATGTTTGAATCGCTGTAATTTGCATTTTATGTTAAATTAAAAACTTCTCCGAGACAAGCTTCTTCTTGAACTCAAGGTAGACTAAACACGATCTAAAATAACAACAGCGCTTCATCTAAAGCTATCTATCCGTATGTTATGAGTCTTTAAAAGAAGTGCAGAGTGTGACCCGCAAAAAGTTGTTCTGAGTCTGGGTGTAATTTGTGTTTATTGATTGTATGTTTGTGAAGTCCCCTGCGTCAGAGCTCGTTCTCTAGTGCGGGAGTTATTTTTTTTTAAAAAGCAATTTTCTTTTATTACGAGAATTTATACCATCGCATAATTTCTGATATAATTTAAGTATAACTAACCTTTAAAGTTTACAATGAGAAGTACCTAATAGCAACAATAGTGCTCCCGCAACTAAGTGGTACTTTACGCACGGACGGACACAATTAGGGTCAGTATTCGGCGCTCGGCTGGATAATGAGCCTCGCTGTCCCACTGTATGAGACGTGTATCGGACAAAGCTTAAAATGAGTCGTGTCATGAACATCCTTACTAATATTATAAATGTGAAAGTTTGTGAGGATGGATGGATGTTTGTTACTCTTTCACGTAAAAACTACTGAACGGATCTGGATGAAATTTGGCACAGAGATAGTTTGTGGTCTGGAATAACACATTGGCTACTTTTTGTAGCGATAACCGACAACCACGCCGGCGGAGCCGCGGGCAACAGCTAGTAGGATATATACTTCGGTCACAAAACGACTATTTGACTATATTAATTATTTCCAACTGGTCACGACGGCAGATCTCAACAGAAACTTCACGGTTGGGTCAGTGGCTTAAGTGGTTACCTCGCCAGTTAACACTGCGCGGCGTATTGTGGGTCCGATGCCCACATGGGACAAGAAAATGTGTAATCCATAACTGTCCTGAGTCTGGATGTACTTTACGTCTGTTAATTGTATGTTTGTAAAGTCACCCCGCCGACTCAGTGCTTTTTTCCTAGTGCGGTAGTTGTCTTTTATAAAAAGAAGACTGATCAGCTGTGTGGAAGATACTAAAGTTACACAGTTAGACAGTAAGGTTAGTTTAACCTTGCATGTCTATGGATCTGCACAGTTATAACTTAGCTCCGAGCTTAGTTATGTAAAATACATGCAGATGTAAGACTTTAAAGCAAACGTGTAAGGGTAGGCAATACGTGACTGATTTCCCTGGTATTACAGGCGTCGTCGTTGTTTTCTGTTAAAACGATTTAAAGATTTGTAGATTATTCTTCAACTATTATTTAAATATGCATACACCATAATCCTACTAATATTATAATCGTGAAAGTTTGTGAGAATGTATGGATGTATGTTTGTTACTCTTTCACGCAAAAAAAACTGAACGGATCTGGATTAAATTTGGCATAGAGATAGACTATAGTATGGAATAACACATAGGCTACTTTTTATCCCGGAGAAAAACTGTTCCCGTAAGATTGAACGTGCGGGCGAAATCGCGCGTATAACATAAACATAGAATGCATAACAAGCTGTTTATACTGGTAAGTCTTCCTACATCCAGTCACATAAATATGACTGCACTGGCATCACGAGTGCTTTACCGAAATGCATCTGCGTTCTAGCTTTTATTACAAATATATAGACCAGTATATATATATATGTATGTACTTATAGTGGGTGCTCAATCGTCTTAATGTCGTCCGGCGTTCCGAAGATAAATATTCATGGTTAATTTTATGTCTGGTTATTCGGTGTTCGGTTTAGTTTAGTGTCGCATATTCAAGATATGTATAGCCAAACTAAAACTCACTTATTTATTTAGATCAAATACATGATACTTGACTGATGATATAAAAACAAATGCCAACTATTTTCTTTTCTATGATCAATACGCTGACTAGAGTTAGGTCATGAAAATAATTCGCAAGAAATTCGGGCTATTCTTTTTAATCGCTAGAGTATAACATTATTATAATTTGGTATAAGTTACATTATGCTCACAAGAGGGACTGAAACCAATATACCATCCTACTAATATTATAAACGTGAAAGTTTGTAAGTATGGATGGATGGATGTTTGTCTTTCACGTAAAAACTACTTAACGGATCTGGATGAAATTTGGCACAGAGATAGATTATGGTCTGGAATAACACATAGGCTACTTTTTACAGCGATAACCATCAACGCGGGCGGAGCTGTGGGCAACAGTTAGTATAAAATAAAATTAAATAGCCTGTATATTATTGTTATAATTATTGTATTATGTATTATAATAATATATTCTGTTATTGTCTGTACTAAACTGTTTATTCAAAAGAAATCAAGAACATGAAATTGATTTTCGATTTTATTGCTTCGGGTACGTAGCAGGTATGGGGGCCCATCTAACTTTACACATACATACAGTCAAAAACAACTAGTGACTGATAATGACACTCGTGACAGATCCTGAAAGAAACGCAATACGGAAACTCTTGCGGGCATCAATGCGACGTGGGCTCTAATTAATTGTTTAAAGTGTGATGTAGAATATTTTTGTGGTATCGTCTAGTCATAGAGAAAGACGCCTAGTCCTGTTAGTGTTCTAATATAATAGTGTGTCATCGTTTCAGTCAAAAAGCGTCTACTTATCATAGGTCCAAGATTTCGACGCATATAATTAGTTAAATTTAATGTACATAAAATATTTGAAACTGAAATATACATTTCAATTTTCAGTTAGTATTGCGTATAGTGCTTGAACCCTGCTTCGCTTGTTCACTCGACTTTTTATATAACTTGCTAACATCAATCATCGTCACTCAGTCTCGTAGGAAGACTGCACCACGTTTTTTCACATGTCAAAAGTAACAAAACTCTTGACAAGTTCCTCGTTGTTAAAATTTAACAAAACTTATTTCACTTTTCGATGTGATTAGGTTTAGAGCTATTATCTTATACCTTTATTAAGCTACTGTTTGCTTTTATAAGCTACATAAGGCAGACTAAAAAAAAACAAAAACAATTTAGCAATTAAATACATCAAGAAAGGCTACCGTTAAAATGACAATAAACTTTATTGATCTCTCTCGTACACTACATACAATAAAAACTCCAAATTATTTATTTCTGCCATTTAACATTCTAATTTTTTTGTTGTTTCAGAAAACATAAATCCTATCGTTAAGTTAATTAAAAGCTTAATTCAATATGTCTACAACTAAACCCGTCTGTCAATTAGTCCGCGAGTGAACTCAAAGAATATCACAAAAGAGGTTTGTTGGAAAGTTAAAAAAAAAAGAAATGGAAAAAGTTCTCTCATTATAAGGGCTTTAGGGTCGCGGCGTGCTATGAAAGGGCCGACTTGTTCGTAACCCCAGAAGCTTTTGATTTACGAATGCACGAAGACAGATGTTTGCGAACACCCTATAAATATTTACTTTTTAAAATATCCGTCAAGTTTTTCTGTAGGTACTACAACCAATTTAGAGACACTACAGTGTTCACAGTCTTCACAACAATGTTCCTGGAAAACGTCTACAGATGGTTCTTTAATTTATTAAAATGTTTTACTGTGCCACTACTGAGAATAGTAACATTGTTTAATATTTCAGCAACATCGTTAGGATCGTGTTCTTTATTTTGTTTTGGTTGTGAAATGTATAGTATTTAAATAAAATATAAATTTCTGCTTATTTACCTAACAAGATATTTAACATGAAAGTAATGTAAAACAGCACAGTTTTTTAGAGTATATGTATAATGATGTTTTGTCACATGTTTTTTTTTAATTTTACCTACTCACTGCCCTTTATAATTTACTTTTAGTTCTCAATAAAATCGACACAAATAGTTATTTACGTTAATTTAATTTTATCAAAGAGGCAGCCCCGTGATTGCTGTGGGATCGCGCGGTGCGAAGCACGATCAGACGAACGATTGACGAAAAATTTTCGCGAATTTATGTCTAAATCAAATGAATTTGTTCTGCTTACATATAATTAGATTTTTATTGAAGTTTATTATAATAAATTTGTATTTAGAAACTCGCAATGCTCAACACAAACAGACCAACATCTTAAAACTCATTACACCCTTTTTGCGTCGCTATTCTCCGAGACTTAAAAAAGAGTTCCCAAGAGCACCCTTAATCTTTGTAAAGAAAAATAAGTTAAATTTGTTGATTAAAGCGCAACATTCTCTGGTGATGTACGAGTCTGAGCGCCGCCCCCTCTCCGAGTCAACAGTTAAATGTTCGCTACACGTCAAGTTAATAAACCCCTTTCCCGGCACAGTTTAAGACAAAAATAGCTAATTCCGCAACTGTAATGCAGCGCGTTGAGGTAAGCCCCAAAATCCTTACATACGTGAAATTGCGAATACATTTTAAGGTACTTACTTTCTACTTTATTTCGATAACAATAAGGTACTTTTTCTAATACTAACATAATTCGGAACTTTGTAATGTAAATTGTTACTAAAAAAATATCTTTGTCAAAATCGCTTTACTAAATTAACACAACCTAATGTACTGATAAAAGTAACGTATTTTAAAGTACACACAAATCTTACATCTATTCATTCAATGACAGTATTTAATTTAAACTAACACATAGTAAATAAAGCGCCGTTTACATGATTACAGATTCAGACTGAATATTTCAGCCATGCGGTATTTGTTTTTCAGCAAATGAAATATACAGCATGAGTGATGCGTTTTTGATACATTCAACTTGTAAACGTCGTTTACCTTCAGAATTAATTTTAGTTCCTCTGAAATGCCCAATGTTTAGTTCTTTAATTTCACAATTCTTTAGATAGATAGATAACTCTTTATTGTACACCAAAATATAAATTCTTACATAACATTTTGTAGGTAGGGTAATGTACAATGGGCAATCTTATCGCTAAAAGCAATCTCTTAATTCTTTATGTAGTTATCTAAATACACGTGGGTGTAATAATGTTCTAATTCTAGAACCGCCAGTAACCGCCAGTTGTAAGACGTGAGTAATAGCTGTCCATTATTAAACTGTGGAAGGTACCGTTGTCTTGTGCGCAGCTAATAGATTAGTTTAGATCAAAGTAGTTGCCTTGTTCCTTAGGTTGATGTAAATAATGTCTTTCGAAACGAAGTGGGTTTCCTCTACATATTACTTAATAAGTATTTACAGTTACTCTGTTATTTTGGACCTGTGATGTGGAAGAGATTATTGTCATGGCAACAGCCAAATAGGCACCTATACAGTTTTGCGTTAAATAATTTTAACAAAAATAATATCTTTTTAACAAAAAATTGAACCGACGAAAAAAAAAAGGATTTGAAAAGTAAAAAATAATAAAGTTTTGAGTCGGCGCCAAACAAACAAGCCATCATCTCACTTTATGTATATGCTCTGCGTTGGTGAATCAGTTACGGCAAGTACTATATATGTAGGTATAGATTAATTTGCTTATTCGTTAGTTTGGCGCCGACTCAAAACTTTATTATTTTTTACTTTTCAAATCCTTTTTTTTTTCGTCGGTTAAATTTTTTGTTAAAAAGATATTATTTTTTAATTTTTTGTGACTTATATACATATCAATAATTATACATCACAAATTGGTTATAAAGTCCTTATGATCTCAATCAAAAGACGCGCACTGGTCTACCAGTGCACGTCTTTTGACTGAGATCACTGCGCTGTGTAAATCCTTATGCTATGAAACATAAACATTAAGCTTACGTTTACATAAAGATTTACACAGCGCAAATAAATCCTTATGCTTATGTATACATAAGCATTAACTGGCCTGTTGGTCTAGTGGTTAGTGACTCTGACTGCTACGCCGGAGGTCGTGGGTTCGATTCCCACCCAGGACAAATCTTTGTGTGATGAGCATGAATGTTTGTTCTGTGTCTGGGTGTAATTTATTTATAATATGTATGTGTTTAGAAATATATAAGTATGTTTATCAGTTGTCTGGTTACCATAGTTCAGGCTCTGCCTAGTTTGGGATCAGATAGCGATGTGTGAGTTGTCTCGAAAATATAATTATTATTAAGGTTTAACACAGCGCAGCGTTAGTATACGACCACGTCTCAGATGTATAATATTCATCACTGGTAACATACACGGGTCATAGTCCGTGTGGTGACGGATTAAGAATACAAATGTCACCACCCCTTTCCATCCCGAAGGGTGTCGTAAGAGTCGACTAAGGGAGTAGGTCAGGCAGACAATATCCACTGCTAGAGAGGGAAAACTCGAAACAAAACCCTATACCAACCCGTCTGGCCAGCGTGGTATAGTAGGCTAATATCCCTCTAATTGTATGGAGGAGACCCGTGCCCAGTAGTGGGACGTTTATGGGTTGAGAACATACACGGGTCAAACATTTTTGTCTTGAGATACTGCGATATTTAGGACAGGGAGATATGGCTAAGCCATTCAAACACTACCCAGCCGAATCCGATTAGCGAGTAACCTCCTTTAACGAGTTACTACTTTTGACAAGTGACCTGTTATGGTGTCCTCTTCGAGCTTTTCGGGGGTGTTGAATACGAATATAACATCTATTTCGTGATCAAAGATGGAGAACGCGATTTTTTCTAAAAAGTCAATATATCTTTGTATTTTAGAAGTTTAAATTTTTTTTTATTACTTACCCTTATTTTTGTATTTATTTATTAAATTAGCACAATCACATCATACATATTTATACATTTTCAGTAACATTTCTATGGTATTCATTCCGATACATATGACAATTAAGGTGTACATAACATTTACAAAAAAATAATAATACCTACAGTAACTTATTTAAATACTATATTAATTTATTACACAATACTTAGTAGTTTCTGTTTAAAACTACGAAACGAGTCATGGAAGATGTCAACAGATGGTTGGCGAGCTTGTACAACATTGTACCAGTCCAGGGTTCTATAAAGTGGGGAATGCAGACCTAAATTAGTTTTGACGGTAGGAATATAAAATATTTACCTTTTATATGTACCTTTGATTAAACAATAAAATCAAAATCTTTATTTTTCTTTTCTTTTAAGGCAAGGCCCTCGCTAGGTAACAAGCCCTGTGTCGCGGGAGATTTTACAAATATACAATTGACGGATACAAAGTACACTCATACTAGGCACCACCATGGGTCACACAACTTTTTTCCCGTATGGACATCGAACCTAAAACACGCCGCGTAGTGGCAAACGGCGAGGTAACCACTTATGCCACCGAACCAAATATCGTCTTATAGTCCACAAAACATTTTTTTTTTTGGCTAACGAAGCTGCTTAAAATATCCTGACATAATATTTAATACTTTTATCCTTCGTCTAGGTGCTTCTTCTATTTCTCAGCATAGATGTTGCTGTGGTGAAGCCGTCGATAGCCTTGGACACCACGACCTGTCATGCAGCAGGAGTGCAGGCCGCATATATTTTTTATACTACTAGGATGGCAAACAAGCATATGGCCCGCCTGATGTTAAGTAGTTACCGTACCCTATGGACTTTTGCAATACTTACCAGGGGTATAGCTTGTGTGTGTTGCCGACCCACCTTTTTACACTAGGGCTTTAAAATGCTGTGGTTTTCTGTAAGGTGGAGGTCCTACCCCAGTCGGGCTTGCTCGTTAGTATAGCGCCCTACATCTCTTAAAATATATCTCGGCACGCTAACCTAAATGACATACTCCGACGCGCTCTTGTCACCACTGGCGTTACAGCTGTACGGGAACCCAATTGTGTATATATATTGTGTACACAACGATGGTAAGAGACCTGATGGTATGTCTTTACTGCCCTGGAAGATGGGTAGGCCTTTGATGTGGGATGCAGCATGTGTCTACGCCATCACGCCATCCCATCTCCCAAGCACAGCAGGTGGTGCTGCTGTTGCATCTGCGGAGACTCTCAAGGGGCGCAAATACAGCATTCTCATCGGAGATTATATAATCAGAGTACTTATATTTAGATTTCAATTTGTACGCTTCAATGCAAAACATAAACCATGTTCTATGATTACAAACAAAGATTTTGATTTTGATTTTTGCTGCACTAATGGAAAATAACTAATTTATTTTAAGTCGGCGCTAAACATATATTACCATTTCACTTTACGTAATAAATAATTTGTTTGTTAGATGGTTTGTTAGTAGTTAAGTAGCTACTATAAACTATTGAAGAGTTCCCCTAACTGTCTTCCGTGTCGGTTGTAGATCAATTTAAGGTCTCCTTGATGATGTTGTATCATTAAAACTGTATATGTTTAGCAAATTTTAACAAAATCGGTAAACAAATGTAAATGTTATGAATGAACAATCAATTATTCCCTATTTATTTAACTGAGGGGTATTATTTCTAGTTGAAAATACGGAGTTTCCGAAAATCTAATAATTTACAATCAGAGTGCATCTTATGACCTCTCCAATAAGCCCAAACACGGCTAGAATACATTGTTTATTTATGGAGTTCCGATGCTTATGCCTTCCAAGTTCATCATCAGATTAGTTTAATGGTACCATTTTCATCAAAAACATTGAATTTACTTTATTACAGTCGCTGTAACTATCTTATTCGATATCTATATTATCCTATCGCCATTCACAAAATGCTTATTATTGAGAACTTCTGGCAGTCATTTGTGGTCTTCTTCATCTGTTTTACTTCACCAAATGATACTTTCTGAATGCAAATGCTTGACTTATTGTAGAAAATATCAAAATTGTTATATGTTTGCCTATAATATTTGAGGAGTTCTCTCAATTCCTCATGGATCCCATCATAAGAGCTAAATGTCGTTAAAATGGGACCAACTTCAAAGTATATCCTATCGAATAAAAAAAGAATTATCGAAATCGGACGACCCTGTAAAAACTTATGCGTGGTCATACATAAAAAAAAAAAAAAAAACAAATATACGGGTCGACTTGAGAACCTCTCTTTTTTTTTCGTCGGTTAAAAAACCGACTTCAGTACGGCAACTTGTAGAATTTCAAAAACCCTAAAAACGGCTAGATTATATAGTTTTATTATGAAGTTTCGTTGCCTAGCTACCTTAGCAACCATAATGAAAACTTATTTAATCGCCAAATACTTATTATTGAGAAGTTCAGGTGGCCATCTGTGGTCTTCTTCATCAGTTTTACCTCATCATTTATTATAATTTCTGATTGCAAATGTTTGATGTGTTGTTAAAAATATTGAAATTGCTATATGTATGCCTATAATTTTTGAGGAGTTCCCTTAACTCCTCATGGATCCCATCATCAGAACTTTCTTTTGATGAAAATGAAGTATGTCCTCTCAGACAAAATATTCAAATCGGTCCATAAATGAGGGAGTTCTGCGGTAACAAACATAAAAAAAGAAAAAAAAATACACACGAATTGATAACCTCCTCTTTTTGAAGTCGGTTAACAAAATGTAAGTCTGACTTGCTCTATTTATACTATTTTTGGTGGTCGTGCTTGCATCACTATCATCCTCATCTTTTCAGCCTGAAGACATCCACTGTTATAGTATCTGCTATATTTATACGTCACTATACCTGCTACCTTCCTTATTCAAGAAAATAAAAAATGTAATTATAGAAAAAGTGTAAACTGAGTTTTTGTATAAAGTACCTACGTTCAATACGTACGTGTTTGGTTAATTGGACAATCAAGATCCTTTTCGTTATCGGACTCAGGTCTGATGGGAATAGGAATTTCTCTTAGTCCAATACTAGGTATACCTTTGGCAACTCTGAGTCATGTTCCAGAGTTACGTTTAAGCTCATACTATGTAATTGACCCAAAGAAGCAGTTGAAGTATCAGGGCTTCAGACAAAAACTCGCAGAGGGCGGAGTGTACCGTGTGACGTATGCTAGTGATTAGCGCGCCGCTGTGCCGGTCACTGAGATATTGTGTGCTTAGTGCATTTTGTAAGCCACTGTGCCGTTGGGACCTACGCTATTTTTGTTTATTGTTTCTTAGTAAATTATCAATTTGTACTTTTCCTAACGAGTGGATCGTCAAGAACGCTCCGCAATTGTTTGTTTTAAACCAGATACCCTTGGTGACTTTAATAATAAATAGAACATAATCGTAAATATTCGTTTCGATTAGGTAGATGCTTGCGCGCGTTCGGCCTGAGTATTCGAGTACACTCAAGACGAGAGTGCATCTTGTCGTTTTGACCATATTCAAAGGTACTTAGTAATCACTCGATGCTCAGAGTTTTTATTTTCAATAGGCTCGTTGAGTTATGAGCATACTTGCATATTTTGCTTTTTAATTTGATATATTATCAATGGAAGAGTGTTCATAATTCTGGATTTAATAGTAAAGTGTTTAATTGGTTCTTTATTCACGAATCATATTAGCTTCTTCGTTGACGATACCTTTCTCTTATTCACCACTTTAGTAACTACCACGAAGGATCTTTTCTTCTTTAATATACTAAATGATTATAATAGTCGCAGTAGCCATATGTACGAATAGATACATGTGAAGATATTATAATAGAGCCGAGCTGTATGCTTCCCACTATGGGCAGTTATTTCAATGTTGAGGCTAGTTCGAACAAAACTTTTAATTTTGCTCTTCCTGGCAAGCTCAGTTGAATGAGCGGCTTATTTGTCAGAACATGCTTGAGTACATATGAGGCTTAATATTAAGCAGGTAGTGTTGTACTACATAATACTACACGTCCTAGGTGTTTTTTTACTGTATTTTTAGATTCTAAGGCGTACGGGACCTTTGAGACCTTAAGCCTTACGGGTCTTATGGGCAATTTCACAGGAAAAATCTCTCACGGACGGTCAGATTGTGATTGCATTTCCGAGGTGAGGTTTTTCAAGAAAGAAGTTGAAAGGCAAAGTGCGAGTCATGCCCATGGTGTTGCAAGCGTCGCATTATTGTTTGTTAGATATAAAAATATAAGTATCTATGTATTTTCGATTGAAGCAAAAATAGTAATCGAGTGCAACACTTATACAGATATACGTAGAGGCAGAAACAGAACAATATGGCCGCGAACACCTGGTGAAATCAATTTTCTGGTGTGCGAACACGAGCACGCTATATATTGATACTGCGGCTTTTACTGCCACACGAATACAATCTATTTGTTCTGTCTAATTGAAAATGCAGAGTTGAATTATATTAATATATTGCAATACTGCTATTGAAACATTTTCTTATATGAAATTACACCAACATTTCTTTATAAAATACTAGCTGTTGCCCGCGGTTCCGCCCGCGTGGATGTCGGTTATCGCTGCAAAAAGTTATTCCAGACCATAATCTATCTCTGTGCCAAATTTCATCCAGATCCGTTCAGTAGTTTTTACGTGAAAGAGTAACAAACATCCATCCATCCATCCATTCTTACAAACTTTCACATTAATAAATTTTAGTAAGGACAAGCCGCCCGGGGTCTCGTAATGTTATTTTCAATAAAATATAGCCTAGGTCACGCACAAATAACGTGGCTTTTGGCGTGGTTCAGTAGATCCAGATTACCCCCTATAACGTCACAAAAACACAAACTTTACCTCATTATAATAGTCGTATAGTATAGATAAATTTATAAGAAAAATGTTAAGTAATAAATTAGCTTTCTCCGCGATTTCTCTCGCGTGGTATGTTGATGAAAAGTAGTCTATTAGCACTCAAAGATAATATCGGATCAGTTGTTTCATAGATTACCTCCTACATCAATACTCACAGATCTATAAACTTTGTCTCTTTAGCATAATAATATACTTATAAATTACATCTGTCTCCGATTGAACTTTAAAAAGGCACACGCAATCTATAAAAATAAGCACACATGAATAAGTAGCTACAATATCTATGACGTAATATATTATTCTACGGTTTGCGATATATGTATGTGTACCAAAGTGAGGGAAATAATTTCTTTTGGCGTCATACCTTATTGACACCTTTTCATCTTGTGACGGTCGCCCGTGTCGACGTTCAAGGCTGCGGTCGAAGGCTTCTATTTCATAATAGAGGCCTTAGAAGTTGTATAATATTGGCTATATCGTCATCATTTGAATAATATTATTGAATGAATTTTATCGTACACTTTTAGAAATATATTTTCACATTTAAAATAAAATAATACATTTTATCAAAGTGTCTGAGTAGTAGTTTAAAGTTTAAGGTGATGTTTACTTTAATGACGCAAATTTAGATTCGAGAGTTTAATTCTAGCCCCGGTTTAATCCCAGGGTGGAAGCAAAGTGATCTTTAGGTTTTTGTATCAAGAAATACATAGTACCATCTTACAGAAGACCACAGTCAAATAACTACACACAGCGGCGTAGTTGTGAGTAGTTGTTAGTACAGGTCGCCAGCGTTTTGAAAGAAACGTTTTCCTACCCCAGAGGTATTCCATCTTAAAGCCCTGGTGTAAAAAAAGTGGATAAGTGACTACATATTTCCCTATTGTATGGGACATAACATAGTTGGCAATAATTTTGACAAAAAAAGAACCGACTTCAATGCGGCAAGTTGTAAAATTAACAAAAAACAGGATGAATTTTCATTATATATACTCTAATCTCATTTTCCTCTTTTAATTGCATTATTTTTGAAAATGTGATCATTTAAAGCGAAAGTGCCTCTCATAACTATTCAAAGAAGCCCAAACGCGGTTGATTTCATTGTTTAATTATGGAGTTCCGTTGCCTGCCGTCCAGCTTCATCATCAGTTAATTTCAATTGTACCATATTAATTTGCTAAATTACATTTGCTTTGTATTAGTAATAGTTGCACAAACATATAAAAAAAATACACACGAATTGATAACGTCCTCGTTTTTGAAGTCGGTTAAAAAGTTGGCTGAACGTCACATCTCCGTCAACCCTATTAAAAAAGCGAGATACCATGTCTTCTATGTGTAATTATTTACAAATTTAAAAAAAAAAATGGCAATCCAGGCAGCATTAACATCTACGAACAATACGAAGAAAATACAGTTATTTATGAAGAAACAACTCACAGACACATTCTCGATCTTATAACACTATATCTAAGAAATATCGACGGTTACAATAAGACTAGTTATGAGCCCGAGGATACGTGATCTAGGAAACTTAATATAACCGATTCGTCTAGCGTACGTTGTATTTATTTTAGTCGTGAGGATCAGGGTCGAGAGCGAAGTGCTTATTACATACCTATACAATACAAGAACGGCATGATTCTGATATTAGTGGCAGTCAAGAGTATTGATCTGTGTTTTACAATTTGCTTTTAATTTGTATTGGTGGCAGATGAACATGCGGTCTACCTCTACCTCTAAGAGAGGTAGGGCACCTTACTAGCGAGCTAACCCGTCTGGGGAGGTCCTCCACCTTACAGAAGACCACAGCCAAATAATTACACACAGCAGTGTAGTTGTGTTCCTGTGTGTGAGTAGTGAGTACAGGTCTCCAGCACTCATTTAGGGATCCGTTTTGAAAAAAACGTATTCCTATCCCAGGGACACACCCATCTTAAAGCCCTGGTGTAAAAAATGGGTTGGTAACACGCAAGTGATGCCTCTGGTATTGCAAGCGTCCATAGGCTACGATAACTGCTTATCATCAGGTCGTATGCTTGTTTGCTACCCAAGTAGTATAAAAAAACAGAGACTGCCTACCGTGTAGTGGTGAAATGTATCGACAAAATCCCCAGCAGGAAGACACTGATAATTACCTAGAATATAAAACTTGCTTTAAACTGCCTCGTTGCGCTTTTAGTTGCGGATAGTGAGGCTATGGTCTTGGGGTTTTTTTTCAATTTTCAGTAGCAGCATGAAGTCTGGAATTATAATAATAATAATATTTATTGGCAGACCATAGATCCAAAGTGTTAGTAACATAATATACTTAAAGACTAATGTTAGTAAATTAATACAAACAACAAACAATATACATATATAGGTACACACACAACATCAAATAATAAAAAAATACAAAGTCGCGGACTAGGGTGCACGCACTATGTGAAGTCCCAGCCATCGACCCAGCATTGGACAGTCCCACCGGTTACTGAATACCTTCAGCATGGTGTGGCAACTGTCGCGTGTTCTGCGAAAGATGGATGCGCTGCGCTTGCGAATAATTGCATAAAAATTACCTTTGCTTCAGCAAACATTCCAGAAGCGCTACAGAACCGCGGCAGCCGCAACAACACCCTGAAGGCATTATTATGCTGCACGCATGCCTGGTATATGGCAATAAACTTAAAAGATGATAGATATGACTGGGACTGATGGGACCTAATATGACTGGCAAAATATGTACGCCTCTTTCTACCGTATAACCTTTAGAGGCGCTCATAGCCAGGTCCCGACTGCTAACAGTCGTTAGATCACAACAGAGGCCTAAATATGGGCGATCTAAATAACTCTGGCACCAGGTTGACCACTAACTAAACGATAAGAAGAATAATAACCTTTTTTGTAACGTTGATTTCTCATCCTTACTGGGTTTAAAAGGAAGTAGTACTGCAGTATATAATAGACGATATAATAAATAAAAAGTAGATGTATCGGTTAGCGCTACACGATCGATGCTGTACGAGCTAGAGCTGGATTTATGATCCTCGTAAAACTCTAGAGTAATGACGTATATGATGTAGGTACTAGTATAAAGATAAGTACACCTAGGTTTTAAGATCGCTTTCAGCTGCAGCAGAGACGTGATGACGAGAATGGAAATGTATTAACAATTTCTTCTTCTTCTGGTTTCTGACTGACAGACTGCATTAGTGTTTTATTGTTGACTAGCTGTTGCCCGCGGCTCCGCCCACGTGGATGTCGGTTATCGCTGCAAAAAGCCTATGTGTTATTCCAGACCATAATCTATCTGTGTGCCAAATTTCATCTAGATCCGTTTAGTAGTTTTTACGTGAAAGAGTAACAAACATCCATTCTTTCACATTTATAATATTAGTAAGGAAGTAAAGATTATACTCGTACTTATAATCTGATAATGATAATTAAACTATTGCATACTACTCTTTGAGAGATTCAGTTCCCAAAAATACTAAAAATGCTTACTTACGTTATTTAAGAAACCTTCGTGTAAAATTTTAAATTTGTTGCCCCAGCGGTTAAGGCGATTGGCAGACTGCCCCGCACCACGCTGCTGTGGGGTGCGGGAGTGCGTGTTCCTACATTGCTTGAAAATATCTCTCTTTGTATTAAAAACATGCGTAGTATCATGACACTGAAAACGCATTCACGCGCAGTGTTTTAGTTCCGTCGTCACGCGTCCTGCAGGGGGATTCCGCAAGAGCAAAAACCGAGCCACCGCGAAAACCGAGCAAAATCTGGCTGTCAGATTGAAAATCGGTATTCCATAAGAGCAAAAACCGAGCCTTTTTGACGTTTAGTCAATAGATTGTGCCATCACCGAGCAATCTCAACTGTCAGTTTGCCATCGTTGTGTCTTAGAGAATCAGCCGGCCGGAGAGGGGACAGAGTTTAAGGCGATTCGCACACGCCGTTGACGTATGGCACAGGTTTTCGCAACCTATTTCAGGCACCAGTCCTTCGCAAATGAAAATAGCATCTACTCCATTATAGTTATAGTCTAGCCTAAGTCTAATTTGTGAAAGGAAATAAACGTATGAATCAGTCAGTCTGGGGAGGTCAAAGCAACCAGCACGGTAATCCTGTCAGCTTATCTTAATAAACTCATTTTTTTATCTTTTTTTGGAAGCGTGTGGTGCGATATGTGGTTATCGTCATCGCATGCAGTCGGAAAATGATCGGGATGGTTTACGTTTTAAGTCTACTTAGTATAACAAGAATATTCTAAAAATACTATTACAGAGTCCCCATTAAAACAAGCTTTTATAATTATAAAATACGTAGTTTGTTAATTTACTTTAAAATTTTACAATAAATTCTCAATCCAAAGCTTTAGTAACCTAGAAAACTGAGCACACAAAGCAAAGTACCTACCACCAAAAAGAATGTAAAACAAAAACATCCCGCAATTCCAAACATTAAAAACTTAATTACTAAAACCGACAAAGAAAACGAAGCCTTGAACTAACAGCTCTAAAATTCATTTCACACAAATCGTAGCGTCGAGACGCAAACGTGGGCTTATTTGAAAATAAATCTCATCTCTCTAGCGAGCTCCCAAACAAAGAACAAGTTATACAGATTTGACCTCAGCGGAATAAATAAAAAAGCACGTTGGTAAGGCACATTTTAATCACTTGCTTCGCGCGTCTATTGACGGCTCAATTTTGGCGTGTTCGAACGAGACTGTCTGCGGGGTACGGCTTTGGTGACGCGACACGCGGTATCACGTTCTATACTATGTTTTAATCATATTTTTGTCAGATAAGTTAATGGGCTGCCTTCATCTATTTGTAACAGTAAATTGACGCAGCTACACACTATATACTTTACCATTTTTTATCACGACTAAGTATTTTGTCTTGAGTTAATGAGTTAAATGTTTTAGGTACCTATATCAAAATTTAAGAAATCAATAACTGACTGTCTAGTGTTAATGTATTGTCAATTTTTCCGCGACAGTTTTCAAAAAGTTATTACAGCTAGGTACTACGGTGAAATCTGCCTAGCATCAATTGGAAACGCTTTCGATATCGTGGCAGCCATCTGTAGGCATAGGTTTCAGCAAACATAGCTAATCTCGGTAGCCTCAGTAATATCCTGAATGCATTGTTATACTCGCAAGGAGTTATAAATCTTTTGCGTATATCTGATTCACAGGCACTATGCCCTTAATAAAATCAATTTCACTGGGTGCAACTCGCAAACCTGCGAGCCATAATTAATCCAGCTTTACTTACAGTTAAGGGTTCAAGTGACAGGAACAGAGATGCGGAACTTCTAACCTAGTTTGTACGGGCTAAGTCGGTATTTAATGTTGAATTTGTTATAATAGTCTTTAATAATGTATAGTCATAACGTAGTAATGGATGGAAGTAATAGAAGAAAGGGTGTAGCATCATACGAATGATATACATAGGTATACATTATTCCTACTTATGACATACTCGTAGCATAGTTCTCCTTAATCCTTGTTAAAATAGTAGTGCGTGGTAATTAGAATTGAAATTAATTTGATTTTTTTATGAAACTGTATTGTTGTTGTAAGATAATTAAATTTATATTTACATTTAACAATTAATTAGGTAAGTTCACAAAGTTGTGATATTAAATTATATCGTTTATAAAATGCTGTTAAATCTTTAAAGAAATAAATAAGGTCTTTGAACGCCACGTGGGTCACCCATAAGCACTACATTTTTCATTGTGTCTGTCTGCTGGTGAAGCTTCACCATAAAATATCGTTAGCAGCCCATACTTATAATGACAGACATAATAATACTTTACATAGGATTTACTACTCAGTCTCCTGTCTATGAATGATGAATAATACGATGAGTAAAAACATAACCCTTTTACTTGCAGTTCGAGTAATAAATAAAAGCAGCTCGATTACAAAATACTGCGTATTTACTTATCGTAACGATACCGTTACTCGTGTACACTAAGCCCGCTCGTCGCGGACACTGAGAACAAGCCTCTCATCTTACGCCAGCAGCTGCACAGTCTGTAGATTACTTTGCAATTGAAAACAAATAATAATAAATACGAGCGCGGCGAGCACGCCCCGGGAAATTGGAAAAAGGGAGAAAAACGCCAAGTATTCGGTGGTGATCTTACTTCATATTGAAGGAGAAACCAGATGCTCAAATATGAGTTTTATGTTTTACAAAATATACAGATGTTTCCAGCCATCGACCCAGCATTGGACAGTCCCACCGGTTACTGAATACCTTCAGCATGGTGTGGCAACTGTCGCGTGTTCTGCGAAAGATGGATGCGCTGCGCTTGCGAATAATTGCATAAAAATTACCTTTGCTTCAGCAAACATTCCAGAAGCGCTACAGAACCGCGGCAGCCGCAACAACACCCTGAAGGCATTATTATGCTGCACGCATGCCTGGTATATGGCAATAAACTTAAAAGATGATAGATATGACTGGGACTGATGGGACCTAATATGACTGGCAAAATATGTACGCCTCTTTCTACCGTATAACCTTTAGAGGCGCTCATAGCCAGGTCCCGACTGCTAACAGTCGTTAGATCACAACAGAGGCCTAAATATGGGCGATCTAAATAACTCTGGCACCAGGTTGACCACTAACTAAACGATAAGAAGAATAATAACCTTTTTTGTAACGTTGATTTCTCATCCTTACTGGGTTTAAAAGGAAGTAGTACTGCAGTATATAATAGACGATATAATAAATAAAAAGTAGATGTATCGGTTAGCGCTACACGATCGATGCTGTACGAGCTAGAGCTGGATTTATGATCCTCGTAAAACTCTAGAGTAATGACGTATATGATGTAGGTACTAGTATAAAGATAAGTACACCTAGGTTTTAAGATCGCTTTCAGCTGCAGCAGAGACGTGATGACGAGAATGGAAATGTATTAACAATTTCTTCTTCTTCTGGTTTCTGACTGACAGACTGCATTAGTGTTTTATTGTTGACTAGCTGTTGCCCGCGGCTCCGCCCACGTGGATGTCGGTTATCGCTGCAAAAAGCCTATGTGTTATTCCAGACCATAATCTATCTGTGTGCCAAATTTCATCTAGATCCGTTTAGTAGTTTTTACGTGAAAGAGTAACAAACATCCATTCTTTCACATTTATAATATTAGTAAGGAAGTAAAGATTATACTCGTACTTATAATCTGATAATGATAATTAAACTATTGCATACTACTCTTTGAGAGATTCAGTTCCCAAAAATACTAAAAATGCTTACTTACGTTATTTAAGAAACCTTCGTGTAAAATTTTAAATTTGTTGCCCCAGCGGTTAAGGCGATTGGCAGACTGCCCCGCACCACGCTGCTGTGGGGTGCGGGAGTGCGTGTTCCTACATTGCTTGAAAATATCTCTCTTTGTATTAAAAACATGCGTAGTATCATGACACTGAAAACGCATTCACGCGCAGTGTTTTAGTTCCGTCGTCACGCGTCCTGCAGGGGGATTCCGCAAGAGCAAAAACCGAGCCACCGCGAAAACCGAGCAAAATCTGGCTGTCAGATTGAAAATCGGTATTCCATAAGAGCAAAAACCGAGCCTTTTTGACGTTTAGTCAATAGATTGTGCCATCACCGAGCAATCTCAACTGTCAGTTTGCCATCGTTGTGTCTTAGAGAATCAGCCGGCCGGAGAGGGGACAGAGTTTAAGGCGATTCGCACACGCCGTTGACGTATGGCACAGGTTTTCGCAACCTATTTCAGGCACCAGTCCTTCGCAAATGAAAATAGCATCTACTCCATTATAGTTATAGTCTAGCCTAAGTCTAATTTGTGAAAGGAAATAAACGTATGAATCAGTCAGTCTGGGGAGGTCAAAGCAACCAGCACGGTAATCCTGTCAGCTTATCTTAATAAACTCATTTTTTTATCTTTTTTTGGAAGCGTGTGGTGCGATATGTGGTTATCGTCATCGCATGCAGTCGGAAAATGATCGGGATGGTTTACGTTTTAAGTCTACTTAGTATAACAAGAATATTCTAAAAATACTATTACAGAGTCCCCATTAAAACAAGCTTTTATAATTATAAAATACGTAGTTTGTTAATTTACTTTAAAATTTTACAATAAATTCTCAATCCAAAGCTTTAGTAACCTAGAAAACTGAGCACACAAAGCAAAGTACCTACCACCAAAAAGAATGTAAAACAAAAACATCCCGCAATTCCAAACATTAAAAACTTAATTACTAAAACCGACAAAGAAAACGAAGCCTTGAACTAACAGCTCTAAAATTCATTTCACACAAATCGTAGCGTCGAGACGCAAACGTGGGCTTATTTGAAAATAAATCTCATCTCTCTAGCGAGCTCCCAAACAAAGAACAAGTTATACAGATTTGACCTCAGCGGAATAAATAAAAAAGCACGTTGGTAAGGCACATTTTAATCACTTGCTTCGCGCGTCTATTGACGGCTCAATTTTGGCGTGTTCGAACGAGACTGTCTGCGGGGTACGGCTTTGGTGACGCGACACGCGGTATCACGTTCTATACTATGTTTTAATCATATTTTTGTCAGATAAGTTAATGGGCTGCCTTCATCTATTTGTAACAGTAAATTGACGCAGCTACACACTATATACTTTACCATTTTTTATCACGACTAAGTATTTTGTCTTGAGTTAATGAGTTAAATGTTTTAGGTACCTATATCAAAATTTAAGAAATCAATAACTGACTGTCTAGTGTTAATGTATTGTCAATTTTTCCGCGACAGTTTTCAAAAAGTTATTACAGCTAGGTACTACGGTGAAATCTGCCTAGCATCAATTGGAAACGCTTTCGATATCGTGGCAGCCATCTGTAGGCATAGGTTTCAGCAAACATAGCTAATCTCGGTAGCCTCAGTAATATCCTGAATGCATTGTTATACTCGCAAGGAGTTATAAATCTTTTGCGTATATCTGATTCACAGGCACTATGCCCTTAATAAAATCAATTTCACTGGGTGCAACTCGCAAACCTGCGAGCCATAATTAATCCAGCTTTACTTACAGTTAAGGGTTCAAGTGACAGGAACAGAGATGCGGAACTTCTAACCTAGTTTGTACGGGCTAAGTCGGTATTTAATGTTGAATTTGTTATAATAGTCTTTAATAATGTATAGTCATAACGTAGTAATGGATGGAAGTAATAGAAGAAAGGGTGTAGCATCATACGAATGATATACATAGGTATACATTATTCCTACTTATGACATACTCGTAGCATAGTTCTCCTTAATCCTTGTTAAAATAGTAGTGCGTGGTAATTAGAATTGAAATTAATTTGATTTTTTTATGAAACTGTATTGTTGTTGTAAGATAATTAAATTTATATTTACATTTAACAATTAATTAGGTAAGTTCACAAAGTTGTGATATTAAATTATATCGTTTATAAAATGCTGTTAAATCTTTAAAGAAATAAATAAGGTCTTTGAACGCCACGTGGGTCACCCATAAGCACTACATTTTTCATTGTGTCTGTCTGCTGGTGAAGCTTCACCATAAAATATCGTTAGCAGCCCATACTTATAATGACAGACATAATAATACTTTACATAGGATTTACTACTCAGTCTCCTGTCTATGAATGATGAATAATACGATGAGTAAAAACATAACCCTTTTACTTGCAGTTCGAGTAATAAATAAAAGCAGCTCGATTACAAAATACTGCGTATTTACTTATCGTAACGATACCGTTACTCGTGTACACTAAGCCCGCTCGTCGCGGACACTGAGAACAAGCCTCTCATCTTACGCCAGCAGCTGCACAGTCTGTAGATTACTTTGCAATTGAAAACAAATAATAATAAATACGAGCGCGGCGAGCACGCCCCGGGAAATTGGAAAAAGGGAGAAAAACGCCAAGTATTCGGTGGTGATCTTACTTCATATTGAAGGAGAAACCAGATGCTCAAATATGAGTTTTATGTTTTACAAAATATACAGATGTTTCGCTTTTTTATTGTTTAGTCTGTGATGGATTTGGTTCAGATAACGGAGATCGATCGTGACGTTCGAACTTCGGGTGTTTGAGCGCGATTTATAGCATCTGTTGTTTCTGATGGAGACACATGGTTCCTACAGTTGTTACGTATGGGGACGTGCACTGTACTTAGTCATATGACGACTAACATTTGTTATGCGCCGCTATTATTAACTTGCTCCAGTAGAAGTTCAAAAATTTTAAAGAATTATTGCTGAAGACAAACTAAGCCTGTTTTCTTCCCATACGTGTGTGCTTACAGTCCTATTGAACAATGATAGGAAAGGAATAACATTGCGCCTGTGTTTGTGCACTACTTGTGTATTTGTGTACTATGATAATTAGGTACTCTAATTACACACACACATCACAGACATTTCATGGAATTGATTTTTGACTTTCCTCAGTACAAAATTTGTGATGGCATAGCTCCCTTCAAGTTTCTCTATCATACCCTAATTCCTGAACTTCATAATTCGTCACAACCTTGACGTTTTCTTTGATCTAAGTCACATAATATTATATTTTATCTCGGTCGACCCTGATTTTTATGTCCAATAAATAATCAACTTCTTCCACAAACACTCTTTTTGGCACCGAACTTCAAAACTTTAATCCAGTTTTCAAATAAAACGTTCAAAAACTTTTCCAAACAACTTAAAGCTAGTAAGAGAATATAAAATGTTAAGTACATAGCTTTTGTACATTGGCTTCCACTTGACAGTTAACAAGTCAGGTCTTGTAAGGTGCTCCTCAGGGGCATGTTTTGACTCTAACTTGTATGAAGAAGGCCATTACATGACAAGTGATACAATCTTGTATAGTTATAACTTTGAACTGTATTGCTTTTGATAGTATTTTGCTAGGTACTCTAGGTACAAACTAATAGAATCATTCGGGTTCATTCTGTAGATATGATAGCAAAAAAACAGTTGAAAATAGGGCTTCAACTGTTTTCTTTTTGCAGTGCAATGCAAGAATGAAACTGAAAGAATCTATTCGTTTTATAAATAAAAAAATTGCGTATCTTTTTCTCAGCACAAATAGGTTTACAACAAGACTAGTTCAACAGAAACCATAAAGGCGTGTTGATTACACACTGGCTTTGTGTCTTGACAACGTGGATCAAGATCTTTAATATGTGGATTGGTATAAGTTGGGATAAGTGGTCACCTTGCCATTTTTCACTGCGTGTTGTGAGTTCGATCCTCACATGAGAAAGAATAATGTAATAGTTATTTGTTAATGATTTCAATATTCAGAACATCCAATATAATCAACTATTTGATTCATTCCGTTCAGGTGGGGTTTTACAGACGATACAGATCTGGCTTGTTTATGCGGTGTAACCCCCAAACAATGGCTCACCTCACATCATGTCCTGCTTGCCCTAACACCTGCACGCAAGAGGACTTGATGGCTGTCTCTGACAATGCAGTCAACGTAGCTGAATTTTGGGCCGCAATAATATAAATTTAACGATGTTTGCCATCGAAACGCTAAGAAGAAGAAGAACTATTTGTTGTTACTTAGCTTCAGCTTTTTACTCATTCAACCACAGCGACGAACTTATCGGAGACGAGTGTTCGACTTGGCTATAATGCTACCACGTTCGCTAAATGAAACAGAAAAAAAGAAACAGATTTAATGTAAGTACTTGTACAGATATTATAACGTATGTTTGTCTTAGCAAATTTTAATGTATTAAACTTATGTGATATACAGTAGAAATGACAGCTAAAGGATTGTTAAATTAATCTTTAACATTGAGCTAGGCCAATTATAATATATTATAAGTAAGTAAATAGATAAACACGAGCCCAAGACAAAGGATGAATGTCTCATACAAAGGGCAATCTCGGCTCTAATCAACCTGAACCATCTGTCCACAAACTATTTGTTATTTCTTATATACTTTAGGTAAATATTACTAACATACTAATATTTGTCTATGGCGCGACGGCATTAGGACTCATTTACTTGGCGACGGGTTTTTAGGCGAGAACACTTATCTTTATTGAAAGAAAAAATATATATTATTATGATGAAAAGATTTAGGCGCAATACGTCCCATTCCCCAATGTTCCATGGTAAAAAAGGTTGCATCCAAAATCGATAGTAGATTGACTAAATCAGTTAACCTATATAATATTACTAGCTGTACCCGCGACTTCATTCGCGTGTTCAGTCTTTTACTGTAAATCTGAAAACTACAAACTTTCATCGGCTGATTGTCATCTTTAGCGGTTACATTTTAAAAAACCTTTCTTAACGGATGCCTATATCGTAATAGCTATCTTAGTGTCTAGTGATTTAAACTGTGCGTTTGTTGATTTGTCAATTACGTTTTTCTGTTGAACATTAAGGTTCTGCAATTAATGAACTTCATAAAGAAATATTCCTTGTTTGTACGATTGTTCTGCTCTTCAAATTGTCTTAGCGCAAACGTGAACAATCTTATGGCCTATCGCATAGCTTATCTGTGCTTAGCTTATGCCCTGTAGAAATTTCTGCATCCATACATTTCGTTTTAAATTGGTCACTTCTAACCTGATAGGATTCCGTGTGGTGACGGATTAAGAATACAAAATATCACCACCCCTATCTATCCCAAGGGTGTCCTAAGAGTCGACTAAAGGAATAATTCAGGCAGACAATATCCACTGCAAGAGAAGGAAAATTCAAAATAAAACCCTATACCAATCCGTCTGGCCAGCGTAGTGTAGTAGGCTAAAATCCCTCCAAGTGTATGGGGGAGACCCGTGCACAGCTGTGGGACATTTATGGGTTGATGTGATGAACCTGATAGATACTGTTACACAGTTTGGGTGAGCTAAAAATTTATTAAATTCCTAAAGGGCATAATGGTCCACCGTAGTGCTCAAGGATTTCAGAAATTGAACTGCATAGTTATTAGATTCTTTTTGATTCATCATACTATTAATAGAGATATAGTACTCTACATAAGCTCCCGGAACAAAACTGAATAAAAAACCAGTAAACTGAACCCTATTTATTATAGTCGACCATATTGGTGAGAGTTCAACGTAAATTCGATATATGTGTAGGTTTTAGGATTTAGGATTATTATGTATATCTCTGAAACCATGCATTTTTTTGTACATTGTTTAATTACGAAGTCTCGGTGCCTATATCCAGCTGTATAATCATATTAGTTTAATTGTATCATTTTAATTTGCTCATTGAATGTGATTAGTTACAGTCATTTAATTACACATTATGTCTGATCTCCATCGACTAATTATTTATCATTGAGAAATTGGCCTTCTGCAGTATACTTTATTAGTTTCACTAACGAATTGATGCTTCCTGAATGCATTTGTTTGATTCATTGCAGTATGCCTAGATAGTATTTGAGAGGTTTTTACGGATCCGATCACCAGAACTGTTTTTTTTTAATGAGAACAATATGAAAAACTATCCATTCAATTACAAAATGTTTTTTAAGATAATTTTTTTAGATAGGGGAGGAATTCCACCTTACAGAGAACCAACACCTTAGAAGACGACAGCCAAATAACTATACACAGCGGTGTAGTTCTGTTCCTGTGTGTGAGTATAGGACTCCAACGCTCACCTAGGGATCAATTTTAAAAGAGACGTATTCCTATCCCATGGATACTCTGCTCCCATTTTATGGCTCTGGTGTAAAAATGGGTTGGTAACACGCAAGTGATACCTTTGGTACTGCAAGCGTCTATAGGCTACGGTAACTGCTTAACATCAGCTGGGCCGTATGCTTGTTTGCAACAAAAGTAGTTCTATCTCAGCCATAAGACATCCACTGCTAGACATAGGCTTCCCGCAAGGTTTTCCACATCAGTCTGCCTGCGACCTTTACCAGGTCTTCGGTCCACCTTGTTGGAGGTCTGCCCACGCTGCGTCTTCCAGTTCGTGGTCGCCACTCTAGAACCTTTCTGCCCCAACGGCCATTGGTTCTGCGAGCTATATGCCCTACCCATTGCCACTTAATTGAGGCAATTTTTCGAGCTTTGTCGATCACTTAAAAAAGAATATTACAAATCGGCCCTTAAATGACGATGTTTAGGGATAAAAAAAAACAATGCAATTATTTTATGGAACCTCATCTTTTAAAAGTCAGTTAAAAATATATAACAGTTAAGTATTAAGTGAGACAGAGGCCGATCACGCGTTTCGCTGTGAGTAATTTTTGTGGTCGCAGATAGACACATAGTATCATGGACTTTTTTTAGATCTATTTAGGAATAACATTGCCTCCTACGGCAAGATTTTGCCTAGTCGTTTAACTATCATCGTAATACTTCAGCCAATTCACACTCACAAAACTACATATAATGGAAGAATTACGCCATCACCTGGTGAAAATCGTATTAAATTTTATTGGGTAGTTATTGAGTTTATCTTGACCAGACAGATTCGGTGGAGTGTTTTCTTTTCTCTGCTGCTTTCCTGATTACCTAAATTAAAGTATTGTTAAATGTTAGCGCCTACAAAAAATTAAACAGCAATTATTTTATAGGCGTTTCTTAGGCGTTACTAATTTAGTCAGTGATTGTCTGAGGTCTTGGCATTATTTACCCCTATTTTATAAAAATAAAATATAGCCTATGTTACTCGCAGATAAAGTAGCTTTTTAATGGTGAAGGAATTTTTAAAATCGGTCCAGTCGTCTTTGAGTTTATCCATTACATACAAACAAACAAACAAACAAACAAACAAAAATACAAATCTTTCCTCTTTATAATATTAGTATAGGCGTTTATTAGGCGTTACTAATTTAGTCAGTGATTGTCTGAGGTCTTGGCATTATTTACCCCTATTTTTTAAAAATAAAATATAGCCTATGTTACTCGCAGATAAAGTAGCTTTTTAATGGTGAAGGAATTTTTAAAATCGGTCCAGTCGTCTTTGAGTTTATCCATTACATACAAACAAACAAACAAACAAAAATACAAATCTTTCCTCTTTATAATATTAGTATAGAAGTATAGATATAGATATAGATAAATGCGAATGTTTGAATGGATGTATGGATTTTTGTTTCTCAATCACGTCAAAACAGCTGAACGGATCTAAATGAAATTTGACACAGAGATAGATTATAGTCTGGAATTGCACATAGGCTATTTATCTGGAATCTCCGCGCAAAAATGTTTATAATAAAGTCACCCTAATCTCAAAATAAAATCCATATATTGCAAGCGTCCATAGGCATAGTATAAGGAATAGTGTTTCCTTTACTATGCCATAGACTAAGAAAAAGGGAAGACTATTATTTTTTACTATCTAGGCGGCAAGGTAAGCACTTTCCGCCTAGGTAGTAAAAAAGCAGCAAACCAAAGATGTGTAACTGATATAAATCTGAACAGGTCGCATATTTTACAATAAAAGATTTAGTGTCGATTGATTTTAGTGCCTATTCGCTTAGGATCTGCGGGTCCAGATAATGACGTCATTGAATCTAAGCCAATAGCTCGGTATAACGATTGTGTATTCATAACAACTTCGATATATGATACCAGTAATAGTGTACCACTGGATGAGGCGCCTTCTCTGTTTAGAATATATTGTACCCACACGACCTTAACTTACGACTAAGTACGATTAGTCTTTTATCAATATCATGTTTTGACTGCATCAGTTTGCATGCTACCATAATTATATTTTACAAAAGACTGTAACTATCTGGAGATTAAAACGAATGGCCTGAATTTTTTGCTAGTTATAGTATCATGGCTCCACGTCAGCTAACTAGCCATACGCAAATTAGCTGACTTCATCTTTCAGACATATTCATAATCTAAATGAATAAATGAGTTTAAATCTTACTAATTTAAATTGTCATACATTAAAATCATTAGACACGAAGAATATAAAAATCCAGCAATGCAATATGCTTGATCCCTGGATTGTATCTAATTTTAGCTTTCTTGGTGTTTTTAAAACCAGTCACAACCTAGTGTAAACTAGAATACCTATTCGTTTTACCGTGTCTTCACCGTCGCATTCAAAGTATATGCGAGTATATTCGTTTTAAAATAGTTCTTATGTCTTGTGATAGAATCTGATCTGTTATATACTCAAATCATGGTCTGATTTAAGGATGTAACAGTTCGGATTCTAAATAGCAGCATTATTATGTCATGTGTGCTTTTACTATCCACTGCTTTTTTGACTGGCTGTAATTTTTATCAAATGTGAATTTGACGATCAAAAGCAATCGTGTAATTAACATAGGTAACAACAACTTATTTTTCATCCGATTTTAATACAGTAAGTTACAGGAGAGCCAAAGTGACTTTGGTAAGTACAAGATACTCTTAGATTACAGCTTTTGTACCGCTTCGTGTCTGTCTGAGACCCCGCTTAAAAGGTTTACAAGCTATTAACTAGTCTAATAACCCTCAAAATCGTACCCTCCGTGGTCCCGACATCTGTGTATATCGCAGACATTCTCGTCACGCACTCGTAGCCCGCTGACGGATTGGTTAGAAGCCCCCGCAGCATACAAATGCGACAGACCGGATAGTTTTCATAAAGATAAACCGGGATTATGAGAAATGTGGCCGGCCGTCACGACTTCACCTTTATACGTTATTTATTTGAGGGTTAAGGCTTATGTATGTTGCGCCGTTTTGCGCAACTTGTCATTGTGACAGCCTGGTTAATACTAATTCTTTATGGAATGTATAAAATATATTAACAATGTTTTATATAAGCAAGTACTTTGTATTTTAAACACCATCATTAATCAAAGTACAATGCCAGGATTATTCAAAACTTGTTCGTAACGAGTCACGTAACTTGAGTCGTCTAATATTAACGGGGTACTACTACGAGTATCACAAAATTGGGCTCAACTCACTCCCACAAAGAGGGTGAATAAAGAAATTGATAGACATAGTTCCACATAAACTTGTCACTTCTCTACTGATATTAAAAAATGCGAATGTAATTCTGTTCGTCTGCTGCCGTTTTATAACTAAACGGCTGAATGGATCTTAATGAACTTTAGCAAAGAGATCATCATTTCAGCCAAAAGACGTCCACTACTGGACATAGGCCTCTCCCAAGGTTTTCCACACCTCTCAATCCCAAGCCGACCTTGTCCATCGGTTGCCCGCAACCTTTACCAGGTCGTCGGTCCACCTTGGGAGGCCTGCCCACGCTTCGTCTTCCAGTTCGTGGTCGCCACTCTAGAACCTTTCTGCCCCAACGGCCATCAGTTCGAATCAGAAATTAGGAGATCCGTTGGAGAACCAAAGTAACTGACATAGCTCGAAGAAGTGCGTCCATTAGGTGGCAATGTGCCGGGCACATAGCTCGCAGCAAAGAGATATCCTGAAATAATTCACAAATTATAACTCATCGAATTCATATTTTGTTGCCAGCGCGTACGAGTAGTGAATGTCACTGTCTATCAAGTCTACGCCTTTTGTTAGCTCTGTCTACTGAGTAAATGACACAGCCTAAACCAATATTCGATTATTTAAATAGTTCACTAAAATCAGAACAAACAAGTGTGAGATCGACACAGACAAACAAAACAATGTATACAAAGGATTTGTTTTCGTTAGTGAACGTAAAGTACACAGTGAGTTAGTTTTAAAGCTCGTCGTGCAAATGGCGGGTACATGATGTCGGCTGTTAGTTGCAATAGTGTTTGCCGGCGCTGCAATTAAGTGATAGTGGCAGTGGATAGTAGATATATTATGTCTACTTGTCGCTAGATGTGTGGCTAGATACATACGCGATACTTTGCAATGTGGGACTTTTTGGATAAGCCTTTGAATCCACTATGCTAGTCAACGTGTTTGCCAATTACGTCTTGTTATTATTTCTTAATACAATATTTTTGCTTTACAAATTACCTATACTTATACTTAATGTTTCCTAGAGAAATGCGATTTAAAAATATATAGGTACCTACTTTTCATAATCTGGATGTATCTTTTGATTGCAAAGACGTACTTTTTCCAGACTAATCGGCGCGTCAATTTTGGTAAGCGGATTGCTATCATTGGCTGTGTTAGATTTGCGTCAATTTGTTTAAAAATAAGAGCAATAATAGTACAACGGATTGCATCATGTCAGTTTAGTAAATATAAAATAATAAGAGAGCTGGGGCACCATACTAGCAAGCAAACCCGACTGGGGAAGGACCTCAACCTTACAGACGACCACAACCAAATTACTACATATACACAGCGGTGTAGTTGTGTTCCTGTGTGTGAGTACAGAGCCTCTAGACAATTGGCATAAGCGATCGTCGAATGGAAAAGTCAAAAAAGAAAATATATGGGATTTGACGTAAGTTTACGACATTCAATTGTAGACTAACTAGACCAGGGTCGATAATTTTTGAAACCAAAAAAAATCATAGTAGTATGAAACCCATTGGAAATGGAAGAGAATATAACAAAAATTAAAGGAAAAATAAATTACGGGCGATCTGAGGTCGGGAAGTGGAAGGGGGTGAGTTTTAAGGGTAAAAAACGGTTTATCTCGATTTCCGGCAAAACTACAAGTCCTATGGAAGAAAGTTAAATAGCAAAATTGTAGGTAATAAAAAGATCTACAACTTTTGTATTCACACTTTTTTCACATAACCTCAAAATGTATATGAAAAATTCAAATAACCAAGTTTTTGGTTTTTTATTTTTATCTTTTACAAAAAGAACTTTTTTTTCACAAAATTTCGTGAAAACTTCCCTTATTATGTCCCAAACACGCTGTAATTTTTTTGATTTAAAATATTTATTTTTCACCTTGTTTTTAACTTAATATCGAAAAAGCACCCTAATTTTCGATCGAAAAATTTCCCGTCAAAATATCTGCTTTTTTAAAAAAAATTGTGAGTTTTTTGTTCCTTAAAATCTCTACTTTCTGATGGTGTAAAAAATATATACATAACTATGGTAAATTTTCTTAGAAAATGCGAAAAACTAAACTATAATTAACAACCAAATAAGTTAATAAAGTTAATATTTAATAAGAGATCTACAATATTTTGAGAAAGTTGTAGAATTTTCTTTAAAATATTTGCGTAGATGCCTATTTATTGCTGCTAGACTGTCACTCAGTTGTCGAAATTCGACCGCAATACTTTAAAAAAGTGAGTAAATTTTATTATTTAAAAAAATATGCAACTGTCTGACCACAGACTCAACATATAATTCAATAAAAATAGTTAAGTAAATTTTATCTTAAATTTTAAATGATAAAATGTACTCACTTTTTTTAAGTATTGCGGTCGAATTTCGACAACTGGGTGACAGTCTAGTAGCAATAAATAGGTATTTATGCAAATATTTTAAAGAAGATTCTACAACTTTCTCAAAATATTGTAGATCTCTTATTAAATATTAACTTTATTAACTTATTTGGTTGTTAATTATAGTTTAGTTTTTCACAATTTCTGAGAAAATTTACCATAGTAATGTATATATTTTTTTACGCCATCAGAAAGTAGAGATTTCAAGGAACAAAAAACTCACTTACTTTTTTTAAAAAGCAGATATTTTGACGGGAGATTTTTCGATCGAAAATAAGGGTGCTTTTTCGATATTAAGTTAAAAACAAGGTGAAAAATAAATATTTTAAATCAAAAAAATTACAGCGTGTTTGGGTCATAATAAGGTAAGTTTTCACGAAATTTTGTGAAAAAAAAGTTCTTTTTGTAAAAGATAAAAATAAAAAACCAAAAACTTGGTTATTTGAATTTTTCATATACATTTTGAGGTTATGTGAAAAAAGTGTGAATACAAAAGTTGTAGATCTTTTTATTACCTACAACTTTGCCATTTAACTTTCTTTCATAAGACTTGAAGTTTTGCCGGAAATCGAGATAAACCGTTTTTTACCCTTAAAACTCACCCCCTTCCACTTCCCGACCTCAGATCGCCCGTAATTTATTTTTCCTTTAATTTTTGTTATATTCTCTACCATTTCCAATGGGTTTCATCCTACTATTATTTTTTTTCACTTTTAACCATTTTCATAGGCTTCGGCACTGGTCTAAACGTCAAATTCCATACGTTTTATTTTTTGACTTTTCGATTCGACTATCGCTTATGCCACTTGTCTAGAGGCTCTGGTCTCCAGCGCTCATTTAGGAATACGTTTTGAAAGAAACGTTTTCCTACCCCAGGGATACGAAAACGTTTCTTTGCTACGGTAACCGCTTAACTGGTGGGTCGCATGCTTGTTTGCCTCCAAAATAGTTTAAAAAAACAGTTTTCTACTACTGCCCAGAATGTCGTTGTAATGAATACATACTAGTTCTACAAATTATTAACTAAGCCAACAACCACCTCTTAACGAAAACAAATACGTTAAGCACAGCATAAAATATTCCTCTCGGAACTTGGCAAATAAACTCGACGAATAACTCATTGCTATGTAACGGACGGACTGGATAAACGTAGGTTAACTAATTGGCCGTATACATTACTGTCTTTCTCATTCGTTCCACGGTTATTGTGTACGAATATCTTAACGTATATTCCATGATCTATTCATGTCAAATTGAGTTTTGGCAGATCTGTTCATCAAGGTAGACAGTTTGATATATAAGCTGCAGTTTCTACATAGTTTTATGACGATAGTAAGACAGAAATAAAAGTTTGGTGCTACTTATTATTTATTCAACTATTTAGGTTATGTTTTAAGAGAATATATTGGCTAAGTTCGAGCTGAACTCGCACTTGAAGGGATCCGTACCGATGAACAAAAAAATGATCCTTTTAATTTAATTTTTATTATTTGTTGTTACAGTGGCTATATAAATACACTCTCTGTAAACATTTTAACTGTCCGCCTTTTACGGATTCATCCTTACTAATAATATAAACGCGAAAGTTTGTAACAATGTTTGTTACTTTTTCACGCAAAAACTATTGAATGGAGCTGGATGAAATTTGGCACAGAGATAGATTATAGTCTGGAATAGCATATGCTATACTTTTATCGCGATAACCGAGATCTACGCGGGCGGAGCCGCGGGCAACAATTAGTAATATATAAACATTTGTTGGGCATAGAATCCTAAAAAACTGTAAACCTTTGATATTTGTTTTTGGGTTTTGATATACCTGTTGAGTTTAATTAGAAATTAAATTTATTCTATTACATTACTTTGCGTTGCAATATCTTACGGTCTAGGAAAGGTAACGCGCCATACTAGCGAGCAAGCCCGATGGACCGACCTTACCTTAAAGCCCTGGTGTAAAAATATCGGCTGGCAACACGCAAGTGATACCTCTGGTATTGCAGGCGTCCATAGACTACGGTACCTGTTTGACATCAGGCTGGCCGTATGCTTATTTGTCACCCAAGTAGTATAAAAAAAACTCAATAAAATGATGTTCGTATCTGTGGGGAATTCTAATAGAGCGATGGGCATGTCCCGCGAGTTGTGATGTGTGCTGGCGTGTTCCAGCGTGTGCCCGGGTGTTCCGCCGTTGTGTGTTGTGGGTAATTGTGTTTGTCATAGTTAACAACGAGTCCTCGCCCCCGGCGCTCGGCGATTGACGACTATGCCTAGTGGGCTGAGGCACAAGCGGTAGCGAAATCCTTTCTGAAAGACGTAAGCTGTAAATCAATGTAGCACTTCAGTATCATTGTGTGCGTGTTCACAATTCAGGTTAACTCATAATCTATAATTCTGCTTCGCTAACTTATAACCTCATAATTTAATTACGCTTTGCTTTATGAAAGGCCCTACCATAGTCAGCGAATTGGCCGTAGGAAAAAAGTATGCTGGCATTTGTTTTTATGACGTTCATAAGTATCATGTATTTGATCTAAATGAATAAATGAGTTTGACTTTGAATTTGACTTTGAAAAGGGGTTAATATGAGGAAAATTTACTTAACTAGCTATAGTGCCATTCACAGCTCTCCAACGCTTGTTTAGGTATAAGTTTTAAAAGAAACATTTTCCTATCCTATAGATACTCAATATTAAAGCCCTGGTGTAAATAATGTTTTATGCTTAGTGCTGACTGGTAGCTAAGTAATAGGCGCGCATGGATAGATCTGCAAGGTTAAGCAAACTTGCTGCGGTCAGTCCGTGGACTTGTAACCATCTTCTAAAAATGCAGCGAGACCCTTCCTGCGTCTGATCACTCTTAAGTTTATAAGAATAGAAAGTGCATACATCACAATTATGTCTTTAACCGATACGGTTTATCTCTGTTATGATTGAGATTATGATTAGGTATATTATTCTATACTGACTGATAAGACATTAATTTTGCAATTATAGCTAGTTTCTTCAAAATATACTTAATTGTAAATGCAGATATAATATAGGCGTTACTGGTGACGAAATATATTCACATTATGGACATTATATAATATCATAAAATCAAGCCTGATACTCAAGAGTAGTTTTTGCGAATAGCGAATAGCGATTTTCATTTATCTTTGATAAATGAAAATCGCTATTCGCTCACATCATGTACTGAGCGCTAATACTTCGGTATTATTAGCTTTATTCTAGGGAAATCCGCTTTGTTTCCCCGCGAGTAAATAGTGAAATATATATGAGCGTGATTCTGGCTCGCCCATAATAATTGTAGCTACAAGAGCCTTCTGATATTAAGGCTTTGTACGAAATTCTAGTTATTTTGTTGAATACGCTCTTGAGAATGAGCAAATTTATAGCTCCGAGTGAAATTTGTTTAGCAATTTCACTTTGTGAAAAGAGGTAACTTTATATACTGTTGTAGTAACGTAGGTATATTATATATACTTACTATGTAACGAGTACGTTGTATACCCATTTTTGTTACGTCAATTTGATAGACTGAAATCACGTGGTGGTGAATGTTAAAGTTTGTGAGAATGATTGGGATATTTGTTTGTAATAAAAGTTGGCAGTGTTATAGCAAAAACACGCACTGGAATAGGACACAGCTTTCATATTATTACTAGCTGTTGCCCGCGGTCCCGCCCGCGCTAATATCTGTTATCGTAGTAAAAAGTAGCCTAAACGCTTTCCATGAGACTCCAAAAATAATAAGCAAATAGCTCGACGATACAATTCAGAAGTAACTTAGTTTTCACTTATATCGGCAATCCACAAAGACTGCCCCGCATGTTTTTACAAGCTTTTATTTAGCTTGCAATGTATGTTAGTTTGTTAGTTAGTTTGTATGTTAGCAAATCTTGTGAGCTAGATTTGAAGTACTTCCCGGTGTTTGATGGAGCTGAAATTTGGTATACCGACGTAACTTCGATGACAATGCAATAATATGGTACCATGGAGCTGGTCTGATGATGCAGTCGGAGCATGGCCATAGGACTCTTCAACGAAACAAGATAGCCGCGTGGGGTTTGAGTGTTTTGGATTTTTCTTGACGAGAACTATATTATTAGATGGGTATTCAGAACGTGATGATGAAGCCGGAAGGTGGCCATGGCAACTCTTCAAGGAAACAAGATAGCCATGTCGTGTTTGGGTGTTTTGGATTAATCCTGACGAGAACTATATTCTAAGATGGATGTTCAGGACAAGATGGTGAAGCCGGAAGGTGGTCATGGCAACTCTTTAACAAAACAAGATATCCGTGTCGTGTTTGGGTATTTTGAATGTATCTTGACGAGTACTATATTCCTAGGTGAGTGTTGAGGACGTGATGATGAAGTCGAAAGGCGGTCATGGTAACTCTTCAACGAATCAAGATAGCCGTGTCGTGTTTGGGTCTTTTGGATTTATCTTGTCGAGTACTATATTCGTAGGTGAGTGTTCAGAACGTAATGATGAAGTCGCAAGGTGGCTACGGCAGCTCTTCAACAAAACAAGATAGCGGTGTCGTGTTTGGGTGTTTTTGATTTATCTTGATGAGTATTATACCTAGATGTATGTTTAGGACGTGATGATGAAGTCGGACGATGGCTCTGATGAACTCTTTTATGAAACAAGATAGCCGCGTCGTTTTTGGATTTGATGATATAGCTTCATGGCTAATATATTTTTAGGTGGAGTTCCCTATTTTTTTTACAAACCTAACTTTTCAACAATACAATACAGCCGTGTCGTGTTTGGGCTCTTTTAAGAATATTTAATGCATAAACACCCATGTATTACATAAATACACTATAAAAGCTTGTATTTAAAAATATTTTTTAAAATATAAACTTATTTTTTAGTCAGATCATCGATGTAGCTGTCACAAGCGAAATTTATGTTTATCAGTGGGTGTAATTAGGTTAGCATTAGCAATGAAAGTCTAGTACTGGGCGAATGTTATGATACGTGTAATGATAGTAGTCGATTGCTTTTTGTAATTAGCCTCTAAATTACAAATACTTAACATCAAGTTAATTATTAGCCACGAATATATATCATGTACATTTGTGGCCTATATTAACAATGTTTTTACTATAGGCAGTATGTATGTACATAGTATATAACTTAACTATAAATTTTGTTAAGCAGGGTTCAATTAGGTCAAGTACAACATTTTTTTGGCAATAACACAATAGTCGACTTTAGTGATGTATATAGTGATTTAAAACTTCTATTATAAATGGGTACCTAAGGTGAATTAAGTATAGTTATGAATAGTAAACACATAAATTTAACAAAGTGTACAATAATGTATATTTTTCAGTAAATATTTATTTACGTTATTTTTCAACCTTCAGTTTCGCATAACTTTGGACTAGTCAAACTTTAAAACTAATTTTCCCCAATAGGTCCATCATCAGTACGGCTGGGGTATTCCGTAAGAGCGAAAACCGAGCGACCGCGAGAACGGAGCAAAATCTGGCTGTCAGATTGAAAATCGGTATTCCGTAAGAGCGAAAAACGAGCCTTTTTGACGTTTTTTGACGTTTAGCAATCGTGTGTGCCGTCACCGCGAAATCACAACTGTCAGTTTGCGATCGCTGTTTCTTAGAGAATCAGCCGGCGGGTCCCTTAGACCCATGTTAATAAGAGAGATAGTGAGATGCCTTTGCCATATAAAGAACAGTGCGATACAAATGTGCTTACGTAGGTACTATAAAAGCAGAACAGAACCAAATATAACACTAAACAGAACATTTAAACGATAAACACAAACAAAATGGGTATCTACTTAAAATTAATTGTTACAAACACTGCACTGTGAGCCTTACGGCTGCTTCAAATAGGTGTCCTTTTATTGCTAAAATTATACTAGATACCAATAAATAGGTACTCAATATCCAACAGAAGAGCGCACTGCACCAAATCTTAATATACATTTTATCCTGAATATTGCATAGATCAGTACAGCAGTTCAATAGTTGTACACGAAAAGCGATAGGTATACAAACAAATCTTAGTATAAGTGGAATGTAAATAACACGAGTCCCGCAATACAGCGCCGGCGACGGTTTATTTGGACATTTGTCGCGAATAAATCACAATTTGAGAAGAACTATAGTGGTGCTCTGCCAAGACACGCCAAACACACAAGTGGCGGGATATATCGCGGGGATATACGGCTGAAAAGTAGGTACTAAATATGCAACTCAAACTTGAATACATTGAATTAGCTTTTCGAGTTTCAGCACTTTTGACACTTTCATACGAACAGACTAAATTATGCCCTGCTTTAAAAAAAAGCAAAATCAGTTTTCAAGGCTTTAGTAAGTAAAGGGTAGTGTTAAAATAGTTTGTGGTGAAAGTACTTGAGAAAAAATACGTATAAACAACTTTTACATAAATAGGTTCCAATAAATACGCCGCCACGCTGTGCCACGTAACCGGTATAGTATGTATGTATATTCGTCTAGACTCTTCTTTGTGTTAACATAAAAATACTGCTAGAATTAGATCAAGGAACAGAAGATAAAGGAATTCTCGGTTCTGTGGTTCATATAATCGCGGCGTCCATCTACGCAATGTATGCCCGTACGTTTCAACACCAACCTGGCGACCTGCATCGCCGATGTGATATCAACTTATATACATTGCACTTATATATATAACCTATTTCACTCATATTCTCAGTCTCTACTTCTCTACTCGCAAATTTTACATAATATCTACTGCTTACAAGTGATAGATAAGTTACTAATAACCTATTGTACTATGATTTTGGTGTGAAGACTAAAGCTATTCACAATATGAACCTTTATATGGTTGATATAACTTTTTACCCGGTCAGATACACTGGCTGTGGTCAGATTGCGTGACGAGAAGTCTCGATATTAGTGAGATATACTCGTACCTCAGAAATTGTTTATTTCATTTTCTTGCTTTTTAATTATACTACTTGGGTTGAGTGGCATACGGCCCGCCTCATGTTAAGCAGTTACTGTATCAGGGGATTTTTTTACACCAGGGCTTTAAGATGGAGTCCTCTGAGATAGGAAAAAGTTTCTTTCAAAACGCATCCCTAAATAAGCGCTGGAGACTTGTACTTACACACAGGAATACAACTACATCGCTGTGTGTAATTATTTGGCTGTGGTCTTTTGTAAGGTGGAGTTCCTTTCCCAGTCGGGCTTGCTCGATAGTATGGTGCCACCTATGGTGCTACCTCTCTAAAATAAAATAAAAATATTTTTATTCGGCGTATTTTCGTTAACCTTGTAGGCAAAGATATTCCTTTGTTATGTCTAAATGAGACAAATTAATTTACATTTAAATTTGGTGTCTATCTTAAAATAGTCTGACTTGCTATTAGACTTAATTTATTTTCTAGAAAACTTTGTATACATTGTTTGCCAAGTTATATTAGACTGCTAAGAAAGATTGAAACATCTAAAAGAACAATCTATTCTTATTTTGTAATCAGCGACGATTGTACCAAATATTGCCGGTAACCCAGTAATTTCACAAATCTTAAGAGCGCGAGCGTTACTCCCGATAGACTAAACTAGAGCAACTTTGATTGATTGGCTGGGAGATTTGATCTGAATGGACATTTGCGTAATTTAGTTTGTGTTTGTCGTACCATCGTGACTAAGACCAGACAGCGTCAAGAAGTCCCACGGGGCATGTGGGAAGTGAGCATTCTGCTAACACACCTTGTATTATCAATATGGACAGCATTTACTGTATTCTGCATCGGTGTAAAGTGTAACTAACTTTATCAAATCATGAATACAATAATTGTAATTACATTTTTTACATCAAACAATGCTCTGTAAATTGTGAACCTTAGGAATGTATCTATTTTATTTTATTTTATTTAGGAAACAAACAGTCATATACAAAATAGATAACATAGTACAAGTTTTCTTAAAGACTTAGAGTTCCATCATAGACATAAGTAATTAATTTAGCTATTTAATTTTTTCATATAATTAGTTAAAGAATTTGTAAACATATCCAAATCGTTGTATTCTTTACATTGAACATTGCGTCTGAAGAAGCCATTACTGGTATAGACTGTCTTATAGAAGGGTCACAGAAAAGATGTTGCTGACGAGAACCGGTCCGTGGTATTCTAAGAGTATTTTTTTCTAAAATAGGAGGGGAATCGATCAAATTATTCAGAATTTTATATAAGAACACTTGGTCGAATATCTTTCTTCGGTCAACAAGTATCGTTTGGTCTTCATCTCAATGAAATATAAATGATACGTATGGTGAAAACCCTATACCAACCCGTCTGGCCAGCGTGGTATAGTAGGCTTATATCCCTCCAAATGTATGGAGGAGACCCGTGCTGTGCCGTGTGATGGTGAAAATCCACCATACGTATCATAGCAATATACTAATGTATTAACATTTTATAAATTTGCAAAGATCTCACGCACCAGCACTTCTAAAGTTGTTACTTTTTACTAGACAGTCCATATAGACACTCCAAGTCGTTACAATCGGTTCAGCAAACTGGTCAAACAAAGACAATATAACGATGTTAAATTGTTAACCCTAAACCCCTTGCCATCTACGAAATTTCAATAAAGAACCTCTTAATACCCTATCATTTGAGTGTTGAGTTTCCACAACAAAATAACGTGCATGTTAGTAACTGTGTGATAGCCACGGGGGTCGTATAATCCACGGGTAACGCATAAACCCCCCGAAATCGTTTATTCATTGGCACATCAAACAACCTTGTTAAAATTCTATTTCGCTTGCACTATCGGTAGCTAAGGGTGACCTTAATATTATCGGCATTTTGTTCGGTATTCGATTTGAGTATACAAATACACTTAATGTGACCTTCTTAGGTAAACTGCGGGCTTGGGTCCTGTATGGGAAGCTAAATTGGATCGCTATTCCCGAACTAGGGAATTATCTATGTAATATTGAGAAATCTAGTTTAATTTTCTTTACTACTAAGGTGGCAAACAAGCATACGGCCCACTTGATGTTAAGCAGTTACAGTAGCCTTTGGACGTTTGCAATATCGGAAGTATTACTTGCGATCCGATTTTTTTACACTAGGCCTTTATGATGGGACTACCCTGGAATGGGAATACGTTTCTTTCAAAACGCATCTCTAAATGAGGGCTGGAGACCTGTACTCACACCCAGGAACACAAATACACCACTGTGCGTATTTATTTGGCTGTGGTCTTCTGTGAGGTGGAGGTCCTTCTCCAGTCGGGCTTGTTCGCTACTACGATGCCCTACCTCTCTTAAATGCGGTATGTGCCTCAAGGGGAGTCACGCGGATGATTGTGGATATCACGACAAAGGTGTTAAATAAAAATACGGAGCAATCTAATACACGCAAGCAATGCCAGGGGTTATCACGCGTTGCCGATCGTAAGACAATCTGTTCTTAATTGTCATATAAGTTGGTACCCTATAAATATAAATATATAATTAAATATCAGCGCACCATTTGCATACGGCTATTGTAGCAGAATATAAAATGTAGTATCATGGTGGTACACAACGTAAACGGTCCGTTTGCAATCAGTAGCTATATATCTACGTGTCCAAAAGTAATTTATATAAGTGCATATGGCTGCATAGTTAAAAGATAGTGAATATGCATTGGAAATGGTTATGAGAAGCCTTGTGCCTATGATAATCTATACAGTCTATAGCTTTACTGTATCGAACTCGCACCTCTTGCGTGCAAGTCGGTTACTTTCCCACTGGGCCACCACCGCTCTGTGAATTAAATAAAGCATTTTTAATAAAGTAATTTTTATTATTTATGGAAGTAGATGTTGTATGAATTTAAACTTGTTCTTAGACCTTATAATTACCCACTTTAGTATGATATGTTTTTATTAGTTACACGTCTCCGAGTAAACATCCATCTTGTTTTTGCGCCGCGAGAGTGAAACGAACAAAAACGATAACATGAAGTGAGTCTTGAGACTAATCGTATTAATTTAATGAACGGGAACATTTTACTTAATCACGTGTTATTATCGAGAAGTTTTAGTATAATATTTAGGTATTAAAAATATTGTAAAATATATTTTTTATTTAGAGGTTTTTATATAGAGTAATGGTCCCAAAAGCAGCTTCAAAAGTCTTTTTTAATAATATCATTACGTCTGTTACACAAGGTCTAGCTCACGTCAAATAGTAAGTAAAAAAATATTTAAAGGAGTTATAATGTTTCTAAAGGGTCAGCAACGCGCGAGTGATACCCCTGGTGTTGCAAGCGGCCATAGGCTACGGTAACTGCTTACCATCATTTTTAACTAAAGGTATAACCATGCATGTTGCCTGCCCAAAAATAAATACCAGGTTTTAATAATGGAATTTCCCTGGGATAGGCAAAAGGTTCGTTAAAAACGCATCCCTAAGTGAGCTCTGGAAACCTGTACTTACTTACACTCCGGAACACAACTACACCGCTCTGTGACCACAGCCACTTAGGGATGCTTCCCCAGTCGGGCTTGCTCACTAGTATGGTGCCCTACCTCTCTTATATCTATCGTGTCGTTGTCGCATCAGCTGTTGCTGTCCCTGCAATATTATTTTTCAATTTCACGCACAAATTTTAATCTCAACCCCATTTTTAATCAAGCTCACTTTTAAAAAGATTAAAGGCTTGGCATGACGAGGCGTGACGTCGACGTGAATTTAAAACAATAACAGCAGGTAACTAGGCGAGATTAGGTTGGAAAAAAACCTCCCACCTGTTGTAAAACCATTAATCATTGAACAAATTTATCTTTATAAAGAACGACGGGCTTGCATAATGAGTCGTAAACATTTTTGATAATAAAATAAACAAGAATAATAGCGAAAAGTTTTGTTTTCTCCCTCCACGAGTATTGCTTCAAGTTTAGACGTTCTCATTTTATGAACTTGCAGAGTTTTTGTGGAATTGTTGTTGTATTAGTGCGAATGGTACCTATTGGGGGGTAGGTATTGTTTGTAGTGTAAGGCAAAAGGGTGAAAATAAAATATACAGAAATTGAAATCAGAGCAAGATCATGAGACACATAATAAGCGGGGAGCAATCAATGTAGATCATAATTGTTTATTGAGTGTTGTGGATCAAATATACATATATTAGATTCACAACATTCGATATGGTACCTGAATTGTAAAAGTATAAACAGACGATCAAACTTGGTTCGGGCCGAACCACGAACATGGTGCGCTCCAAACCATATTCGCTCGTGTGGTGCACGGTCCGTCGATTATTATTATTATTTTTATCATTATAATATGGTTCGGAGCGCACCATGTTCGTGGTTCGGCCCGAACCAAGTTTGCTCGTCTATTTATACTTTAAGTTTGAAAGTTTCCCTGCGACACAGCGCTTGTTCCTTTGTAGTAGGTAGGTAGGTCTGGAGTAGAGATTTTAAATAAGATATAAAACTGTGAATTTTTCTTTCTATTAATCATTTTCAAAGCATAAAACCATCTCTGATAGGACAAAAACGAAGTAAAAATATTTATTGCTAAAAATCGGCAGGGGTATTCCGTAAGAGCAAAATCTGAGCCACCGCGAAAACCGAGCAAAATCTGGCTGTCAGATTGAAAATCGGTATTCCGTAAGAGCAAATACCGAGCCTTTTTGACGTTTAGTCAATAGATTGTGCCGTCACGGAGCAATCACAACTGTCAGTTTGCGATCACAACTGTCAGTTTGCGATTACAACTGTCAGTTTGCCATCGCTGTTTCTTAGAGAATCAGCCGGCGGGTACCGGACTAAATAAACATTGCTTTAACAGTTGAGTCTAAATGACACTTAGGTAGTGGCAAAATATTTTAATAAGTATATTACTAATTTTATACGTAAAAATAATAGGTATATTATTATGCACATTATGTAATTGACATACAGATTTGATTAACCATTGCTACAAAACTTTTTAGAACAATTCATCTCTCAGTTAAGCCTATTTTGGCATTTTCCGTTATATGGAATTCACTTAATTTCCGTTTCTCACTATAATGCCTCCTTCATAATAGCAGAAATAGACATAAAATTAGTTTCTATTTTAGATTAAAATGAACAAAGTTTAAACGTAAAACACCTTCACCGATTATGTAAACAACGAAACTAGAGAAACATTTTTGTCTATCTCTCGAACTCAACAAACAAACGGTAACTTAAAAAAAGAACACAGCGACCCCTAGCGAACAACAGCGAAGATCACAACTTTATGCAATAAAACAAATAAAATGTTTCGCATTATCACCACGTTACGGCCACGGCACAAAATACATCACCGCTTTATCTAGCCACATCGAAAGTTGGTCAAAACAGCACTTAATTAAAGTCGTGCAATATGCGAACGTGTGTACTCACACGTATACATATATGTATGTAAGTTTGTTTGTGTGTTCGTGTTGCCAAGTGCCACGCGTACTACTCGCAAATAGACATGTTGAGATATTGCGACTTCGTGCAGCGGGGGTGGTATTGAGCAGTGAAGATGCAGTAATACAACAACTATGATTTATTACACCTTTGAAAAAGTCACATTCTGATACTAACTAAGTTAAATTCGAATATAATTTATTAAGAAATAAAACTTAAATAACAACGAAAAAACATTAAATATATTTATATTAAATTGACTGTATTTACAAGCGATAGTGTCCGTAATAACCTACATCAAAATTATTAAGAAAAAAAGTTTGTATAATTTTATAAGATTCTTTAAATCCAAAAACTACTGAATCAATATTTGTAATTGACTGATTCTAATTAAAATTAAAACAATCCAAAAAATAGTGTAATGTGGCCTAAATTATGTTTTCGCACGAAAAACGATTCTAAAGAAAATTTTAAAATTGTAGGCCTAGCTATCTGGCGACCTCAGCTGCGAGTTAGTGCAGGCAAGCGATGTAGGTATATCAGCTGGGCCTGTGCCCAGCTGATATATGAGAAGAAGCCTAGAAGAAGAAAAAATACCGCTTGATACTAAAACAAAATCCATATAAATTGATTACTATAAAGATTAAATAACATATATGTTAACTACAAATACCCACCAACAGTACTGCCTACCATTTGTGCGACTCCCAAGATACAGGCTTCTGGCCTAGTTTGGGGACCAGTATCGGTACCTACATTATAATAAATCGTTATCCAAAGACTATGCTTACTTTAATACAAATGCTTGTAAATTATGAGTCAATAAACTTTTTTTTTTTTTTTTGGATTTTTGTGATGTTAAGCTGGTACGCTTTAAGGCTAGTCAAAAATAAGTTTAATTGTATTTTGAGTAAAATTATACTTCTGTAAGTTTTTTGTAGAGTAACTCAGGTAACAGGATATTAGCATAGGTATTACGGCTTTATTAAATGCATGACACGGGCACAGTAATGTGTAGGTTCAGATCTCGGCTGATACAATATTGTGGTGAAATCTCGGAGGACGGTTTCGGCTAATAGATTTAGCTGCGATGATTATTTGACGAGAATACATTGTGTTGACTTCGTGTAAGTAGACAATTCATTATGTTTGTTGCCTAATCTTACTAATATTATAAATGTGAAGGGTTGTGAATATATGGATATTTGTTACTTTCACGTAAAAACTACTGAATAGATCGGGGTGAAATTTGGCACAGAGATAGATTATAGTCTGGCATAGCACATAGGCTACTTTTTATCTCGATAACCACCATCCACACGGGTAGATCCGCGGGCGACAGGTAGTACAACCATAATGCAGATGAGAGTTTGGATGGACGTATGGGTGTTTGTTATTCAATCACGCCATTACGGCTGAACAGATTTGGATAAAATTTAGCATAGACATTAGAGTTTGGAAAAGCATATTGGCTACTTTTTGTCCTGAAAAAAAAAATTACCTGTTATAATAAATATATCATATTATGGTCTCTCACAACTCATAGCGTTGCAGACTGTTCGAAAACTCCGTATTTCGCCGCGGACAGTGTGCGGGAGCCCGCGCGCCCGCTACGTGTCAGCCTGTACCTACTTGTGTGCCAATTAAACAGGTCTTTGAGCAGTAGGTATTTATGTTGGTATACTGCGACAGTGTCCTTACTATATATAGAGAGATAAGATTCTTCCTTACACCGTAGCTTCATCATCTCAATCCTTAAACGTCCCATTGCTGGGCACGGGTCTCCTCCATACATTTGGAGGGAAATTAGCCTACTATACCACGCTGGCTAGACGGGTTGGTATAGGGTTTTGTTTCGAGGGAAAGACTACATGGCGATCGCAGCTGGCAAGTAAATAATTTAGTTTTAAAAGAGTCGAGAAAAGTTAGTGTAGGATATTGGAGCATCCTGGAAGGGGGTGGGAAGGGGGGGGGCGAGACAGCCCCTTATTTTATTTTATTTTATTTTTTTTGTGTTGTGGAGACTAGATCGTCATCCACGTAGTAGATGACGGATAGGGGTAAAGTGCCCCGGAGAGGTGCCCCTAGGGGCTGTAAAAGTGTAACGGCAGACTCCTCACTGCCCGCCTCGCAAATTTCATCGCCTGGTGGAAGCCGTAGGAGTTCCGTTAGTCTTGGATTGGAGTCGGGGTCGGAGGACTACGATCTAGTGGAACCCCGGCCGGATGTCGAGAGTCCTGCGTATGACTCGAGTGGTCGACTCTCGGCATCCCGTAAGCGGGCCATCAGTCGCCCGCAGGAGGGGCAGGATCCGGCGGACCACATGTCGGCCCCTAAAGTGCCTGCCACAATGCGGCAGAGGCCCTTGACGCCGACACCGGGACGGGCTGAGGCAACAAAATCGCCATTTACCAGGCGGGACTTGATCGCCCGCACACGTATGGAGAGGGAATGTGCTGCGGAAGATACCGTGGCGCAGCTCCTAGATGTGGTCCGTGCGTCGGATCATCGCTCAGCGGCGGACTTAGTCCGGTCCGCTGGAGACTCGGTGGCTACCATCATGACGGTGGCCACCAAGAGTACCCACCTGAAGGGCACTTTTGCAAGTGCCCTGAAAACAGCGGCCTCTCATCTTACAGAGGCAGTGGAAACCCTCGCGGAACACTCCACCACCGAGGAGACAAGAAGGTTGCAGGCGGCCAACGACCGCCTGAGGGAGGAAGTGGCCGAGCTTCGTGTCGAGCTCGGTCAATTAAGGGCTGCTTTGCAGCAGCCGCCGCCGTCAACAACGGTGAGGGCAGTAGTGGAGCAGGGCTCCTTACTAACCGACGCTCAGCTGCGTCAAGTCATGGTTTCCGTCGGACCTATGCTTGAGGCACGTTTGGAGGGTCTGAAGGCGAGATTGCCTCCAGAGCCGCGCCTCCGTCCACCCCTTGCCGCGGACAGGCGTCTGTCCGCTGCCGGGGATTCGTTACCGACGTTGGGTGGTCGCACATTTGCGACAGTAGCGGCGGCGTCATCGCAGCCGAGCCTGTTGAGGCCCCAAGTCCCACGCGGGAAGAAGGGGCCTAAAATGGCTACCCAGTCCCAGAGGGACTTCCCGACGTTGCCCTCAACGGCTCCGGCGAGAGTGCCTCACGCCGCTGCGGATGAGTTCGCGCCTTCCCGGGTACCTGGTCCCTCAGCTTCCCTAGAAGAGGGTTGGCAGACGGTTGGGGAGAGGGAAGAGGTGCGGCGCCAGAAGAAGCGCGGGAAGAAGATCGCTGCCCAGATGGTAGCTGCTGCCAATGAGGCAGCTAAGAAAAAGAAGAAGCCTGGGAGGCTCCAGCCGCCCAAGTCAGCCGCCGTGGTCATCACGGTGGTGCCAGAGGCAATGGAACGCGGCCTGACGTACGCGGCCGTTTTTAAGAGGGCGCGTGAGGGCGTCAGTGTGGCGGACTTAGGCCCCACTGGTGCTAGGACGCGCCTTGCCCGAACCGGGGCTCGAATACTCGAGTTCCCCGGTGCAGAGGGTAACAAGACGGCCGACGTCGTAGCCCAGAGGCTGCGAGGTCTGTTTGCGGAGGAGGATGGCGTCAAGGTCGCCAGGCCCGTCAAGTGTGCAGAGATGCGCATCTCGGGCTTGGACGATTCGGTAACGCCTGGCGAGGTACGGGAGGCGATCGGAGTCGCTACTGATTGCTCCTTAGACAACGTCAGGGTTGGCGCCATCCGCCCTGGACCGGCAGGAGTCGGAGCTGTGTGGGCGCAATGTCCCGTTGCTGCGGCCAACAAATTGGCCGCTGCTGGGAGGCTTCTCGTTGGCTGGAGTTCCGCCAGAGTATCACTATTGGCGGCTCGTCCTGCGAGGTGCCATAAGTGCATGGCAACGGGGCACGTACGTGTCGCCTGCACTAGCAGCTTTGACTGCAGCGAGCTATGCTTTCGCTGCGGCCGGCCGGGTCACAGAGTGGCGGACTGTTCCTCCGCTCCCCACTGCCCCGCGTGTGCAGCGGGCAATCTGCCTGCTAACCATTTGATGGGGCGAGAGGGGTGCAGACCCCCCCAGGCTTCTAAACCGAGAGGCGGCCTTTCGACCCAAGCTGCCCTCGGTGAACCTCGACCGTCGACGTCGCGGATGGAGGAGGACACAACACCACTGGCCCAATAATGGACGGTGACTGCATGCTCCTCCTCCAAGCCAATCTCATCAAATATAAGAGAGGTAGGGCACAGCGAGTTTTCTCGCCCGAATTGAGCAGCTCGACTGGGGAAGGACCTCCACCTTACAGAAGACCGCAGTTAGAGCAACGTTGTGTTGTGTTTCTGCAAGTGAGTAAGGTCTCCAGAGCTCATGGATGGTGAAGGCGCGGAGTGTGGGCGCGGCGGTCAGGGAGACCCAGTGAAACGGTTGCCCGCTGACCGCCCGCGGGTTGTTGGATTCCCGAACCCGGGGATCACTTAATCTCCGCCCCGGGAGGCTGAATCGCCGCCCGTGTAAAGTCCCTGACGTAGTGGTCGTGCCGGAGTAGGAGACCGGAGTGGACCCGGCTGCTGCGTCGGGGGGGGACTGGGGGCCCTTCCGTGCGCCGTGTCCACAAACTGCACAACCTGCGCTGTCAGATGGTGATAGGCACTGCACATTGTTCCTTGCACTGTCCATACATCAACCCTCTAAAAACTACCTTAAACCCCTTTTCTCATGGTCAAAAGTAATAGCAAGAAATGTTTATCAGCGGCACCCATATCCACGTTGAAAGTGGACTTTTGCAACATCAGGGGTCTTCACTCAAACCTTAATGCAGTCCACCACCACCTCGAAACTGCACAGCCGACCTTGTTGTTCCTGACGGAGACGCAAATATCTTGCCCGGCTGATACATCCTATTTGCTCTACCCCGGGTACAAGCTCGAGCACGTTTTTGTGCGTCGTGCCGGGGTATGCATGTATGTTCGGGAGGATGTTTGCTGTCGACGTCTACTTGGCCTTGAAGACAGGGACCTGTCCATTATTTGGGTACGCGTGGACTACGGCGGCCACACCTACATCTACGCGTGCCTTTACAGGTCCCATAGCGGTGAACAGGACATAACCAGGCTTTTTGAGCACCTGCAACTGACAACCGACAAAGTTATCGAGCAGTACCCCTCTGCGGAGTTAGTGGTTTTAGGGGACTTTAACGCTCACCACGTTGAGTGGCTCAGTTCCCGGTCCACTGACTCTGCGGGGAGGTCTGCCTACGAATTTGCCCTGGCTTATGGATTCTCGCAACTCGTCGACTCTCCGACGAGGATACCTGACATCGAGAACCATACTAGCTCCATACTGGACCTTCTGCTGACTACACGTCCGGAGAAATATACCATCACGGTGGATGCGCCCTTAGGCACATCGGACCACTGCCTCATCCGGACCTCTGTGCCTTGTGCGCTGCCCGACCCGCCCCGGGCAACGGAGTGGCGTCGCGTGTGGCGTTATAAGTCAGCAGATTGGGATGGACTGCGTGAATTTTACGCGTCGTACCCGTGGAGACAGCTTTGCTTCGCATCAGAAGATGTTGAGTCCTGCACAACCGCTGTAACTGACACGATTCTTCTGGGCATGGAATGCTACATTCCAAATCTGGTCGTGCCAGTTACAGGGGCTGGGAAACGACCGTGGTTTAATCGGCCTTGTAGAGAAGCTAGTCTTCTTAAGCAAGCTGCTTACAAGGCTTGGACCGCGGCTCGAGTTCATAAGGACCCCAACATCTCTGATGTGAAACGCAAGTTAAATGCTGCCTCGAGGTCCAGTAAAAGAGCAATAGCCAGGGCTAAATTTGAATTCATCGGCAGAATTGGCAAACGGCTAGCGAGCCACCCCTCTGGGAGTCGTGCATTCTGGTCGCTTGCAAAAGCTGCCGAGGGAAACTTTTGTCGGTCGTCCTTGCCACCATTACGGAAGCCGGACAGTAATTTGGCCCATAGTGCTAAAGAAAAAGCCGATCTTTTAGGTTCTCTTTTTGCCTCCAACTCGACTTTGAACGATAGAGAGGCTGTACCTCCCACAATCCCGTGGTGTGGTATCACCATGCCGGAAATCTCCATATCCCAGCGAGAGGTCCGGCGGGAATTGCTCTCTCTAGACGTTCATAAGTCGAGTGGGCCAGACGGCATACCGGCAATGGTGCTTAAGCAGTGTGCCCCTGAATTATGTCCCGTGTTAACGCGTCTATTCGCACTTTCGTTTACCAGTAGACGAGTTCCGTCTTCGTGGAAGACCGCCAATGTGCATCCGGTGCCCAAAAAGGGCGATAGATCAGATCCATCGAACTACAGGCCTATCGCTATAACCTCCCTTCTCTCAAAGGTGATGGAGCGAGTTATAAACAGACGGCTCCTGGGATACCTAGAAGATCATGATTTAATCAGTGACCGCCAATATGGCTTTCGCCATAGTCGCTCTACTGGTGATCTTCTAGTGTATCTCACACACCGCTGGGCTCTAGCCATTGAGAGTCAAGGTGAGGCATTGGCTATTAGCCTAGATATAGCGAAGGCATTCGATCGGGTCTGGCACCGGAGTCTTCTTTCGAAGTTACCATCTTACGGGCTCTCCGAGGGATTATGCAAGTGGATTGCCAGCTTTTTGTCCAGCAGGAGCATAAGAACCGTCGTTGATGGTTGTTGCTCGGATCGCCTGGACATCAATGCTGGCGTTCCACAAGGCTCTGTGCTGTCCCCGACACTGTTTCTGCTGCATATTAATGATATGTTATCCATTGATAGCATTCATTGTTATGCGGACGACAGCACCGGGGACACTTTTTACATGGGCCGCGCAAACATCCCTCGTTCCGTTGTAGACGAAAGTCGCGAAAAACTTGTGTCTGAAATCAGCAGCACTCTGTCCAGAGTCTCTGATTGGGGTCGACTAAATTTAGTCCATTTCAACCCCACTAAGACACAAGTTTGCGCGTTCACCGCTAAAAAAGCCCCATTTGTTATGGCTCCACAGTTCCTGGACACAGCCCTTAAGATATCCGAGAGCATTGGGATTCTTGGCGTTGACATATCCTGCGAGGTCCAGTTTCGTCACCACTTGGAGGACAAGGCCAAGCTGGCATCTAGGAAGCTCGGTGTGCTCAACAGAGCAAAGCGGTACTTCACTGCGGGCCAAAGATCGCTGCTTTACAAAGCGCAAATTCGGCCCCACATGGAGTACTGCTGCCACCTTTGGGCGGGAGCACCTGGATACCAGCTTGGACCTTTTGACTCGATCCAAAGGCGCGCTGTGAGGATTGTTGACGATCCCAAGTTCACAGGCGGTATTGATCCACTTAGTTTAAGGAGAGACTTTGCCTCCTTGTGTGTGTTCTACCGCCTGTACAACGGGCTGTGTTCCGAGGAATTGTTTGATATGATGCCCACGGCCACATTTTATCAACGCACCTCCCGCCACCGACAGGGAGTTCATCCACACATTTTAGAACCTTTATCGTGCCGCACTGTGCGGTTTCAGAGGAATTTCCTCCCACGTACGATTAAGTTGTGGAATGAGCTTCCTGCCGAGGTTTTCCCGAAAGACTATAGCATGGGGTTCTTCAAGAAAGGAGTTATAAGGTTTCTAAAGGGTCGGCAACGCGCGAGTAATACCCCTGGTGTTGCAAGCGTCCATAGGCTACGGTAACTGCTTACCATCAGGCGGGCCGTATGCTTGTTTGCCTACTTGGTAGTATAAAAAAAAAAAAAAAAAAAAAAATCTCAACCACTCCGCCAGGGCGCAGGACCTTTTCCTGCAGTCCTTGGTGGAGTGGTCGATAGGTGTGGCCGTAGCCTCGGAGCCATACTACGTTGCCTCTCGCCCGAATTGGGTGGGCGACGTGGACGGCTCCGTAGCAATCGTCGGCTCCACGGCGCCTCGTTCCCCGTCCTTGTCGCTCAGAGACAAGGGCTCGGGATACGTTGCTGCCGACTGGGGGGGAATACTACTCTTCGGAGTATACTTCTCCCCCAACCGGAGTCTGGCGGATTTCGAGGTCTTCCTTACATCTTTGGAGACCTCGATGCGGCGATTGGCATCAGGACGCGTTCTTGTCATGGGGGACTTCAACGCGAAGTCTCGGGCTTGGGGTTCCCCTAGAACGGACGTCCGCGGCAAAGCGGTTGAGGACTGGGCTAATGCGGTGGGCCTCTGTCTCCTTAACAGAGGTGCCACCAATACGTGCGTTCGGCAGCGGGGAGGGTCGATAGTGGACCTTTCGTTCGCTACGCCCGCTGTCGCCGCGCGAGTGAGGAGCTGGAGCGTCCTGGAAGAGGTCGAGACTCTCTCGGATCACTTATATATCCGAGTAGAGCTCTCTCGGAATCCCCAGGTCCCCAGCAGGGGTCATGCAGCAGGCAGAGCTCCCCAATTTCCGCGGTGGGCTGTGGGTAGGCTAGATAGGGATCTACTGGTGGAGGCAGCCATTGTCCACTCATGGCTGTCCACACCACCTCCCCTGGAGGGGTTTGATGCCGAGGCTGGCCGCATTCGGGATGCGTTTACGCAAATCTGTGATGCTGCCATGCCTCGGGTGCGACGGCGGCCTCCAAAGAGGGAGGTCTACTGGTGGTCCCAAGATCTAGCAGACCTTCGTGTGGCCTGTGTTCGTGCCCGAAGGTCCTATACTCGCAGCCGGCGGCGCAACCGCGACGACAACAGGGAGGGCCAGCTATACGAGGCCTACCGCACTGCGGTGGAAGCCTTCAAGCTGGCCATCTGCCGTGCCAAGGAGCGCTCCAGAAGAGAGATACTGGAGGGACTTGATCGTGACCCCTGGGGTCGCCCTTATCGCGCAGTGCTGAATAGGCTCCGCGGTCAGGGTCCTCCTCTCACCGAGTCCCTTTAGCCCAGCTTCCTCACAGAAGTGATTGAGGGTCTGTTCCCACCACAGGCGGAGCACACGCCCCCGGCGATGTTCCCTGCAAGGGCTGTAGTCCGGGAGGTTGAAGAGGTGCCGCCTGTCACGGAGGCGGAATTAGGGGTGGCCGTTCTCAGAGTTCGCTCCAAGAACACCGCCCCCGGGCCGGACGGAATTTCTGCCCGAGTACTGGCCCTGATCCTCGATCACATGGGGGACCGCCTCAGGGGCCTATTCAATGCTTGCATGGCGTCTGGAAGGTTCCCTGAGACCTGGAAAGTGGGGAAGCTGGTGCTCCTACCGAAACCGGGGAGGGCCCCGGAATCGGTCGCGGCCTATAGGCCAATCGTGTTGCTGGACGAGGTGGGGAAGTTGTTAGAGAGGATTCTCACTACCCGCATCGTCCGGCACCTAAACGAGGTCGGTCCCGACCTGTCGGACGCCCAGTATGGCTTTCGTGCTGGGCGTTCAACGGTCGACGCCATTATGGCGCTTAGGGCCGCGACCTAAGAAGCCGTACTCAACGGCGAGGTGCTGTTGGCGGTGTCCTTGGACATCGCCAACGCCTTTAACAGTCTGCCATTCGGCAGCATCAGGGAGGCGCTCCGGTTCCATGGAGTGCCCGAATATCTGAGGCTGCTAGTGGCAGACTACCTAGAGAGGAGGTGTGTCCTGTACGAGGACCGAGAAGGCGGCGTCGGGCGCAGGGCCATTTCTGGTGGTGTTCCGCAGGGGTCCGTCCTTGGCCCTCTCCTGTGGAACATCGGCTACGATTGGGTCCTGCGCGGTGTTCTTCCCCCCGGGTTGGGCGTATTCTGTTACGCAGATGACACGTTAGTCACAGCCCGGGGTCACAAGTTTGAGGATGCGGCGCGCCTGGCCACCACGGGGGTCTCTCAGGTGGTCGGGCGGATCGAGGCGCTGGGGCTTAGGGTGGCCCTTGAAAAGTCGGAGGCCCTTTTATTCCATGGGCCTCGTCGCGGTCCACCTGCTGGCGCTTCGATTTCCGTCGGCTCGAGTCTCGTGCGGGTCCAGGCCCAGATGAAGTATCTGGGCCTGGTATTGGATGGGCGTTGGCTCTTTGACGAGCACTTCCGTCGTCTCTCGCCGAAGCTGGAGGGGGCAGCGTCCGCCTTGGGACGGCTTTTGCCGAACTTGGGTGGGCCTAGCCTCACCTGTCGTCGGTTATACACGGGGGTAGTCCGGTCGATGGCGCTGTACGGCGCACCGGTGTGGGCGGGGTCTCTGACCGCCCAGAGCAGGCAGCTGCTGGCGAGGCCGCAGCGTGCAATGGCAGTCAGAGCCATACGCGGCTACCGCACTGTGTCCACGGACGCAGCGTGCGCATTGGCCGGAACCCCCCCGTGGGACTTGGAGGCGGAGGTGCTCGCCGAAGTGTATCGGCGGGCGGCAGCAGTTCGGGCAGAGCGGCGGTCCCCTCAGCCTGAACACATCCGCGAGTGGCGCGAGACCGCCCGCAGGGCCATCATGGCCCGGTGGTCAGATCGGCTGGAGGCTCCACGGGCCGGTGTCAGGACCGTGGAGGCGCTCCAGCCGATCCTGTCGGAGTGGGTGGGGCGGCAGTATGGGACCCTTTCCTTCCGACTGGTGCAGGTTCTGTCCGGGCACGGTTGCTTCGGGCATTACCTGCACAAGGTCGCTAGGAGGGAACCGAGTCCCGTCTGCCACCACTGCGACTGCGGCGACGACACGGCGCAGCATACGCTTGAGTCGTGTCCGGCTTGGGCGGTGCAGCGTCGGGGCCTCGTCGCAGTCATCGGTGCAGACCTGTCGCTGCCAGCCGTGGCACGGTCTATGGTCGGCAGTGACAGGGAGTGGATGGCGGTCGCATCCTTCTGCGAGGACATCATCTCGCAGAAAGAGGTGGCGGAGGGGATCAGGGAGGAAAGTCTCCTCGCTGATCCCATCCGTCGCCGGCGAACTGGGCGGCGCCGGCGCGCACATGAGCGCCTGATGCCGCCATAGTAAGGTTGTGGGGGGGCTGGGGCAGTAGAGCCTCACCCGCATCCTTCCGCGAAGGGACAGCGTCTCCGGTGCGCCCGGACGCTGTCACTGGGTATGGAGCCCGCGTAGTGCGGGCAGTCGCTGGGTGGACCACTGATGTCATATCAAGTTCCGGTGGTCCACCCGTGAAGGCGAGTGTAGGTGCACAGGGGGGTTTTAGTCGGTATTCCGGCCGCATACCACCTTTAGGCCGGAGAGTCCGACATAACTGCCTCGCTTCCCCCGGGCGGGGCGGTATGCTTAAAGCATTTCCCCTCTACAAAAAAAAAAAAAAAAAAGGGTTTTGTTTCGAGTTTTTCCTCTCTACGACACCCACTTATAATAGTCGTACACACTTATAATAGTCGTAATAGAAATGTTATACTCTGGCGATTAAAAAGAGTGGCCCAAGTTTCTTGCCAATTCTTCTCGAGACCCAACCCTAGTCAGCGAATTGGCCGTAGGAAAAAAGTATACTGGCATTTTTTTTATGACTTGTTTTGATGTTTTGGATCTAAATAAATAAATGAGTTTGACTTTGACTATGCTAAGGCAAATGAACGATGTGTCCAGCAAACATACATAATACTCCTAAATACAAAATCAGTAAATTAACCGCTAACCAAAATACTATATCACACTAAAACATTCATCACATCTACATAAAAAAATCGGCTTCACCGCACAAATACAAAGGCTGATATTTTTCCGATATTAACTCTTATTAGAGCACCTGTTGCAGCAATAAATCACTAGCTCTCACTGCATTATATTAATCTCTTGTGTAATTTATTAGCCGCACCCGCCTGAGCATGAATTAAATAATTCTGCCTTTGAAGTCAAGTTATTGTGAAATTATAATTTAGTACCTAACGGTTTATAGTGTACTAACTAATTGATTCTGTGGCGAACTATTTTAGTTTAGTTTGAATTTGAATAATTTAGGATAACTGTCAATGTTGTGATCATATTACTTTACTAGCTTTTGTCCGTCCAATTCCACGAAAACACTGATTTCAGTTTATTCCAGATCTATCTGTGTCAAATTTAAATTGTGCTGAATTTATGTAATTTTTGCTTGAAAGAGTAACAAACATCCATCCATCCATAATTTCGTATTTATAATATTAGTAAGATAAGTAGGAGTTAACATCAGTGTAGACTGTAAATTCAGAAAAATATTTATCTGGATAAAGAACCGATTTGTAAGTGTAGGTAGTGCGTAAAATTGTCGCGCTGAGGTCCTAGGTTCTTTGACTTGACTTTGACTTTGTAGCTTAGGGACTGATGAGCTCATGTGTTATCAATAAAAAAATTAAAAACAGTCAAATTCAGACCACCAAGTGACTTTTATCAGGTATAAATAAGTAACTCTCCAACCTAGATAGTAATAATACTTCTAACTGTATTATTATCGGTGAATATTTATAACAAATTATTTTTATACTACTTAGGGGGCAAACACGCATACGGCCCGCCTGATGTTAAGCAGTTACCGTAGCATATGGACGCTTGGAATACCAAAAGTATCACTTGCGTGTTGCGAACCCTTTACACCAGGGCTTTATGATGGGAGTATCCCTAGGATAGGAATACGTTTATTTCAAAACGCATCCCTAAATAAGCGCTGAAGACCTGTACTTACACACAGGAACACAACTACACTACTGTGTGTAGTTATTTGGCTGTGGTCTTCTGTAAGATCCTTCCCCAGTCGGGCTTGCTCGCTAGTATGGTGCCCTATTTCAATCGGCACACAACAAGTTGACGTGAGCAAATTCGCATACGTTATACGTTAATAGCAATACGCAAATGATTCACCAATTCAACCCTCCACCACGAACACAATACCCGTTGATTGATGACTGAATTTAAACAGCATTCAAACGCAACTTCATTAATAGTAAAATGTCCAACAATGTCTTTATCTCATTAACGGAATTTGCACCCTGTTGGTGAAATTTTGTGACGGTTTTATTAAATTTCATGTTGAAATGAAAGATTAGGGAGTTCCAGTTTGGCAATTAAATTTTGGTCGGCGGTTTCGTGTTTTCGAATTGGCGATTTCCTGTCAGAAGTCAGAATATCGTTAAATTTATTGTAATTCTTTGGGAACGTTGACTTAAAACTTTTGTTTGGTGTTATCGTTCGTCCACAATACCTGTCCTACATTTTAAAAGCATTAAGACGAAGTATCTATCGGTTAAAAAAAAATAACTTCAAGAGAGGTAGGACACCATATTAGCGAGCAAGTCCGACAGGGGAAGGACCTCCACAAACTGGGTTGGCAACACGTAAGTGATACCTCTGGTATTGCCAGCGTCTATAGGCTAACTGCTTAACATCAGGCGGGAGGTATGCTTGTTTGCACCTAAGTAGTATAAAAAAAGTAATATGGTAGGTAATATTCTACATACATATATAACAAGCTTAGAAGAAATTCTAAAGACATGTCTGATTTACCAAGTATGTGAATTAAGGCCTAAACCCTCTCTCTCTCTTTTAAAAGTGTTTATTATTTTGTTAAACCTAATCTAAATTATAAATAGGGAATAACAAAACAGTTTTTTTAACGGTTGAATATCGGCCACTATAAGCGATTGACACTATAGATAATGAATGATGAAAATATTCGAATCAGTTTAATCATTGCTTACTAATATAATATTATGTAAGTCTTAACTATGAGAATAATTCAATTTGCAGTTAACTTACATGACTTAACAACAGCACGATGCCATTTTCAGAATCTCCAGTCTAGGCTTACATTTCTAGCATTAGAACCACGCTATCTCCATACCGGCATTCCTAAACCGTGAAACTGAACGTCGTAGCGCTATACATTGCTGACTTATAACAACTCTAGACACGATCACAATGCACGCTATCACCAATGGAATGTAAAAATATTTGAATGACGACGTTTTGCTATGTTCCTATGATATTTAGGTATTGCGTTCGAGATGTGAAGGAACTCACTTCGGGTTGAAAATAATTTGCATTGTGATAGTTGTCATGTTCGTCTAGATATGCGAGCGATTTTTGTACGGTTATATTTAGGCGGTTGTTTTGTAGACTAATATATCTTGAACTAAAACTTGGAGTAGAGTTAAGTACTTTACTTATGCTGATAAATTTATCTATACTAATATTATAAAGCTGAAGAGTTTGTTTGTTTGTTTGGTTGAACGCGCTAATCTCAGAAATTACTGGTTCGAAAAAAGCTTTTTTTATTGAATAGTGCATTTATCCAGGAAGGCTATATAACATCACGCTATGATCAATAGGAGCGGGGTAGTAGTGAGATATGTTGCAAAATCGGGGAAAATATTCCAAATTACCACGCGGACGAAGTCGCGGGTGACCCCTAGTGCTAATATATAGGCTAGTCTTAAGTTCTCGTTGTAACTACAATTTTAAGTGAAAATTAGGTGACTCTGAGTCTTGGTGACACTTGAAACAAGCAGTGTAGTAGGTGATGGTACACTGAATGTTACTTATAGGATGACCCGCCGTAGAAACGTTTACGGTCTTAACTGTAACATAGAACCTTGGTTGAAAATGTGACCATTGTCGTGACCGTAAGACCATTATTAAGGACAACTGCGAGTTAGACTTGTCTCCGTAGACTTCCGAAGGCCGGAGGAATTAACAGATACATAATAAAAAACAAAATTTATAAAGTTATTATAATACTAAATAAATTATGTCAAAAATAATCCCACCCGGGCCATCTACAACCAGATCACTGACAGGAGCAATAAGCCGAAACCTCCACAGCCTTATGAGTTATCTCAATGCTTAACAAAAGCCTGAGGGGCTGTTAAATTATAAAATAGACAAAGTAATTTGTGTCACCTTACATTTTACAGTTTCCGTTGTAGAAGGCAGGGTGGCCACAATAACTCAGACTCGAGGATGATCCTGCTCAACAAAAGAAACAATGAGAAGAGTGATTACCCTATTGTTATAGCTACGTCACATATTTTGCTCTTAATTTGCTTGTGTATGGCGAAATTAATTTGGTTTTGTAAGCACTTTATCATGAAACACGTTACATAAATTAATAATTTACAATACGTATTTATGTTAATTTTATTTGTTCACTTGTATATTGATCTATTAAATATGATTATATAAATGCCAACGTATTTGCCTGGAAATCATTTATTTTAACAATACATTTTAAATAAAGTTTAACAGCATATCCTTTAACCTGCAATTGGCGAAATTGTTGTGACTTTTATATTTTAAAAGTGCCATATTTAATTAAATACTTGAATTTTACTTATGCAATATTGGGCGTTGGGTGTTCATATAAGAGATGTTATTTAGTCTAAAAAAGTCTGATCTTTAATGCTCTAAATACGAGTATGTTACCCTTAAAGTATAAACAGACGATCGAATTTGGTTAGGGCCGAACCATATTCGCTCGTGTGGTGCACGGTCCGCCGGACATTATTATTATTAATCTTTATATATACATAATATATGTATTTCTTGTGTGCGTATGTGTGTCACTGAACTCCTCCTAGAAGGCTGGACCGATTTTGATGAAATTTTGTGTGAGTGTGTTCGGGTAGGGCCCTGGATGGTTTAGATTCACAATTGGACCCGGTAGGTGGCGCTGCTGTCGGTATTTCAGCTTTTTCAGGCAGGACGACGTCTGCCAGGGCCACTAGTATCATTATAATATAGTTCGGAGCGCACCATGTTCGTGGTTCGGCCCGAAACAAGTTCGATCGTCTGTTTATACTATTATATGAGGGGTGATGCCTCACACATTACACACTAATATAGTAGAAATAGAAGGTACAACGCATCATAAGCCGCTGCAACATAATACCTAAACACAACAGGTACCTATGAGAACCACATTACTAAAACAGTTCTAAAAACTTTAAATCCCAATTGTCTGTAAAATAAACATAAAGTTTATTAGACAGTCTCACAGTGTAGTCTCGGCTTAGCTTCCCTACTCCGTGGCACATAACGTGTAATCCTATCGCGCGAGGCACATGTGCTCGCGGCTGTAGCACCGCATAAATCAGAGACATCGCACCGAGACTTGATGCCACCTTATACTGTTTGTGCACAGATTTAACTGATATGTTTTATTATTTTGTGGAGGCAGTTGATCTATTTTAAAGGTTTAAGTAGTGTAAGCCTACTTTTATAAATAATATATGGATTATATTGTAATTTGTAAGAATCTGCAATAGTATAATTCGATCCCTCCAAACAATAACTCGGTAATCGAAAAATCTAAATTTTACAGGATAAATTATTTACTGATTTTATGGAATATCTTTTTAATGAGTGAGTCTATTGCAGTCATTGATGTATCATAAGAAAACTATTTTTTTGTGAAATATGACTGTGTAATTAATATTAAATTCTTTTTAATCAAAACCTAGAAATTTGAGGAAATAAATAATACCTAAAATTCTATACATAAAATATTACAGAAATAGTACTTACGGGGTTATTGTTGTAAATTTATTTAACAATATATTTCGTAACATAATGTAATGGACTTTTACAGCGTTATTTTCTATCGTCGGGATGATACGTGACGTTATATTACGAAGTTATTGTGGTAATATCAAATAATTTTAGAAACTGTATTGTTATGTAACATTATTATTACAAGGAAATTTTAAATAACAGTTTTATTGTTACCATTCAATATCGTTAATTTTAAATAATTTTAAATACAAATGTAATTTTAAAAGGTAAGTTAAAAGGTAAGTATAAATGAAAGAAATAGTACAATTATTCGATTATTAAAGTTATATTTATTAAACCACAGAAATCTACAGAACAGAGGAAGACAAATAAAGTGGATGGATAGTGTAAAGCATGATAATATGTATGTGAAAGGAGTGAGCGAAGAGTTGACGGCTGATAGGAACGAACGGATGAGGAACTGATGGGATGGATTTGTGTAGTTTCAAGACAGTTTACAGGATGTATAGTTTTCTAACAGAAAGCAGTTCACTAATGGAGTACAGTTCAAAGGTGAGAAATCTGTACGGTTTAAAGTACATGACCTTAATTAGGGATCTTTGCGCTCGCTCCAATTCCAACGATTTAATTTTGTTGTTCCATCCTATACAGGAATGCAATAAGTTAGGATCGAATGTGCCAACGATATGTATATTTTGTTTAACAAGGTTTTTGAAGTAACATGTCTGAGAGTTTTAAAGGACACTGTTAGACATTTTTTGTTTGAGTGTACTTCTTTGACAATAAGAGACGTGAGTGCACTAACAGCATCTACTGTAGACCTTTTACGTATAAAACCAAATTGCGAGTCAGAGAGTATGCCAAATTTGTCTAGATAATTTAGTAATCGATTATTAATAAGTTTCTCTAGGATTTTAGATATTGCAGGTAATATAGAGATAGGTCTTTAGTTACAGGATTTATCTCTGCCACCACCCTTGGACACAGGCGTGACAATAGCTTGCTTGAGAGATGAAGGGAATTTGCCTTGCTTGAAGCATAGGTTAGCCAAATGAGTTATTGCAGGGATAACTAGTTCAGAAGCAAGCTTCAGAAATTTAGTGGCGATGTTGTCGTAGCCTGGGGCACTATCTGTCTTTAGCTGATTTAGTACAGAGAAAACTTCTCGATTATCAGCATCCATTAGTGGGAAAGATGACAATTGCTTTTTTTTGTGTTGTAGTATGGGTTTGTTGTGTCGAGCTATTTAAAACCATCGCTTTAGTCAAAGTTTTTCCCATATTAGCAAATAGTTGCCAAGAGTTTTCAATATTTATTAATTCTATACATTGCGTTTTATTTGTTTTTCGTTGCGTTATGTTTCTGTGTGTTATATTTATCGTAGTCTATATTTTTTTAGGGTTTTTACAAGCATTATTTAATTGTTCTCTATCATATTTGCGTTTATGTTTTTTAATAAGGCTGTTGCAGAAGTTACGGTATCTCTTATATGATATTTTTAATATTTGTTTGTCTGGTTCGGTCCTCAATTTCTTTTGCATATCATTTCTATTTTTTACACAGCGTAGAATGCCTAACGTTATCCAAGGCTAAATTGCGCGTTGGCTCCTTGGAACTAGTGATGTAATGGTATTTTGCAGCAAACAGTCGCTCAAATGTTAAATATTTTTTTCTGATAATACTTGCGGATCACTGCATGATAGTAATTCAGTTAATTTGTACTTATTAATACTATTTAGGGCTTTGCTAAAGTCAATTTTAGTTTTAGTCCTTGCGAATGAATAAAAAATAAATTGAATTGAATTGATTGTAGAAATGATCTTTACTTTAGATAATTTCAGAAAAATCATGTAATGATCCGTAACAGTGGTCTGTATAACTGTTATGAAGGCACTTATACTGTTTTCTTTTATTTTTAGCATAAAGTGATTCAGGCAGTTTTGTTCTCGTGTTGGCAATGTATGACTGGGAAGTAAACCGTGCAACGATAACATATTTAGACAGATATGTCTATTTGTGCGTTCACTAGAATTTTCTTTCATTTTAGGTGTAATATTTATATTTATGTTGGAGCATGATTTGATGGCTTCTAAGTGAGAGTTCAGGGAATTTATAAAGCTTGTAGCATAATTGTTTGATGGAGAGCAAGAGATTGTCTTATACCTAAGATAATTAGGTTGTACATAGAGACTTGTAGACTTGATGCATGACTTAGTTTTATTTCTTGTACATTAACTTTATAGGATTTATTTATATAGAAGACGATTCCATCGCATTGATTAATATGATTTGTTGTAAGATATGTAGTTATGGATTTGGGGAATAGGCTTATCACAGTTTAGTCTCCATTCAGTTAGAACCATTAGATCGATTTCAGAGTAAAGGCTTGTCAGCGTAATTTGTAGATTGGAAATGTTGCTATACACTTCTGATGTTCTGCGAAATGATTGTTAAGTCGGTATTGTTTATGTTAGTGATTTTGGAGGAGTTTTCTACAGAAGATTCCAAAGAAAGGAATAATGCAAACATGCTAGGTGAATTGAAATTTGGAATAAATTTACCGTATTGAAATGTTCGTAAATTAATGAGCCAACACTAAACTTAAATAACATTGTTAGTGTATATTACGGAATGCTTATGTTAAAATTATTTGTAAAAAAAACCCGTGCTGACGTTTACCAAAAACTTTATAAAAATTATTTACGCCAATAACCCGGTAAAGGAAACTTACCAAAATAAAAAACTTTTTTGTTTTTTGCACAGACCTATAACAGGTTTTTTGCCGAAATATTTTTGTTCCTAAATTCCCAGCAATAAAAGGGTGTGTCATGATATCTTTGTAAATACCAATACAAAAAATCTGAAAAAAATTGCTAAGGTGTATTCCAGTCCCCGGATTCCGAATTTGACATAACAGCATAAACCCCATAATAGCACATTACCGAGTTTTTGCTTGGAGGGGTCGAATTGTATCTACCATATTAATTTACCATTGACCTATAAATGAGTATGTAAGATAATATAATTTATTTGATATCCGATAATAATACTTATAATTGTTAATAATTATGATAAATATTAAAATAGTTTATATATCAGATAAAGAATAATATTTTTTATGTAACTGGCATATAATCACAAATATTGAGTAACAGCTACAGCTTTTGTTTAAAAGGAATATAAGGCGGGAACATTGTCGATCGTACTTTGTTTTTTTTTTAAGGCGATTATTCGATAATAGTCACAGAGGCAACACGTAATGTAAAGCAAAACTGTATAAATATATGAAATATTTAAGGATTATTGGATTTTATTACTTCTGCGATTCCCGAAGCTATCCCTACAGTAGTCTTTCATTTATGTTTGAGTGGTTGTACATTTTTGTAACTGTTATATTACTCGTATAAACTACAATTTCTACCCGTTTAGAGATTAAATGGCCAAATCTCTATTTAGTGCTCACTTACGTCGTTTAAGGAACCTATATAGCAAAGTTTTAAGTTTGTAGCACCAACTTTTTAGGCTCTGTGTTGATGAATGAAAATCAGGACTAGACATAATATTATTTTTCTAAAGAAAGAAAACTTTCGCAGTAGGCAACAAGCCGTGTCGCGGGGGACTGTACAAACATACAATTAACGGACATATTTTAGACTCTTAGCAACTATTTAGAGATCACACACATTTTGTGTGCGTGTATAACATATTCTCCGTAAATTCATCATCATCATCATCATCATAAGCAAGTTACTACTACCATAGTATACTAATATTATAAAGCTGAAGAGTTTGTTTGTTTGGTTGAACGCGCTAATCTCAGAAAGTACTGGTTCGATTAGAAAAAATATTTTTTTGTTGAATAGTGCATTTAACCAGGAAGGCTATAGGCTATATAACATCTCGCTATGATCAATAGGAGCGGAGCAGTAGTGAGATATGTTGCAAAATCGTAGTGAGATATGTTGCAAAATTTAAAAAACGTTCCAAATTACCACGCTGAAGATGAATGATGATGATGAAGATGAAGTCGCGGGCGACCCCTAGTAGTATAATATTACCCAGCAGGTAACATTATACTAAAGTAACTGGTACTAATTTTTACAGAAGGCCTAGTGTAGTTATTACCTTATTTCTAGAGGTATTCATTTACATAACATTTATTATTATAATAAACACAATATATAAATAGCCCTGTTTCATAAATGAATTTTTATGTAACACCCAAATGATATAAACAACACTTGCTGTAATCAACACCACTTAACATAGGAGCCCAACACAAAATATCAAAAAGACGAAATTATCAGCTACCCTCTTCGATGGTGAAAAATATACGGGTTATTCACACAATATACAGGCGATATCTAATCTGCGATATGAATGGTCCGGGGCGTGCTCCGATCCCGGACCGAAATGAAAAAGCCCGGGCCCAATATGGCGATCGCAATAATTACAACGGAGTTGACCTTTTACACAATGTCATACGTGTCCGTAACGATTGGGTGGAGCACAAAGAAGGCATCGAAAAGGGTGGCAACTCAATTATTTTGGCACGGAACAGTATTCACGTCAAAAGGAACAAAAACGCGACAGATTTGTGTTGCAATATAAATTATCAAAGATTAGAATTTTTCTAAAATAGGTTTTTATAAAAGACTTCCGTTACCAAGTGGCGTTCACTTGGAGAGGCCTATGTCCAGCAGTGGACTGCGAAAGGCTGATGATAATAACGATGAAACGAATTTCCACCTCAATATATTTTTAATAACACATGAACATAATAATTATAATATATGTACCCTAAGCATAGATAATATCATGAAGGTAAATTAAGACTATATTATCCGTTCTTAGGTAATAGTTTAAAGTGCACGAAATTCCAATGATTATGCCTGAAATAATATAAAATTATATTTCAGGAAATAATTCTAAAGTTGGCAACAAAAAACAATCAATATAAAATTATTGTACTACTTTTCTGTGAAACATTTTCTTTAATTACAGTTTCCTCTAATACGGCGAGCTTGCAAATTACGATCGCAACAAATAGCACCCCTTTGAGCTCGGCACAAAGTACAAAGGCGATACCACTCATAATGTTGGCCCGTCATTGTTCCGTATTGGTTACAATAACGACACCCATTGTTTGCCTGCTAGACAATGTGTGCCCTATTTGCAAACACGACGTACAATTTTCTTATTGAACGTATCGGGATTTTGAACTTGACGTTTGATTACATGTATTGAGCAGAAAATATAGTTGATGAATGTTACTGATGGGTAAATACCCTCTTTACCTATAGTCTTCTACTTCTTTATGTTAAATGTGAACTTTTACAATTAAGTGCTAATTAATTTAATTTAGTATAAAACGCAATCAAGCAACTAAAAAACAGAGAAACTGTTGATCTGTCATTAGGCAGACCAAAACTTTTTTTTTCAAAATACTTGAACTCGAATTTCACTTCACACCAATAAATTTATTTTAAATAAAATAAAATATTGACAAAGTCAAAGTAACACGAATTTAGCAACTCAATCATTTATAAATTCAAAAACTATTGAACGCCAACGTATTTCATATTTTTAACTGCACTAAATGAATTTGAAATTCACTAGTCGTCGTGGTTCCCGTAGAAAATCTCCAACGAATAAATAAAAATGAAAATGAAATAATAAACTAGAAGCAACGTTCTGAAAGTTGCTCGTTGCAAGTTCGCCAATGATTTTCGATTTGTAAAGTTTTAAAATTGCACCAACTGTACGCTGCGCTGTTTCTGAAGCGATTTCATATTTTATTCGTTAACTATTGCTAGTTACAGGTGCGAATAGTTTATTGGAGTTCTCCCTTTTTAATGTGCTGTTTTTAGATGAGTTTAATGCGGGCAATAATCACCGTAATGAGCAACTATATGGTGAAGCTGCTAGAAACCAGAATGACAACAGGTTAGATAGATATCTAACTTTTTATTGTACACCAAGTTACAATCTTGTCTTAATGATAAATTTATAGCTTTGTACAATGGGTGGCCTTATCGCTAAAAAGCAATCTCATACATAATATTTCCAATGCTCATTCATATATGCGCCCCTTGTGTTAAAATGTTTAAGTTGGCAACACGCAAGTTACACCTCTGGTATTGTAAGCGTCTATAGATTTACCAGCTAACCATCAGGTGGGCCGTATGCTTGTTTGCCATTTAAGCAGTAAATTAAAAAAAATGTACAAGCAAATGAGTCAATATTGTATTATATTTGTTGTACGCGTCGCGTCGTCGTTTCGTCGACATTTTTGTTCGATAACTTTTAGATTAACAGGTTCAAATAATACTAAAATAATTATTTCGCCCATAAAATTGATTGGGTAATAGAAAAATCTGCTTTTTCGTAAGTTGAACAGTCATTTGATATCAAGAGATCTTACAAAATCATAATTATTAAAAGAAATTAATACTCAAACTTAGACTTGAAAGTTGGAACTTTTAAATTAAAATGGCTTCTTAATTTTTTGTTCGAGGGCATCATGTCGGAGTAAAAATCTCAAATGTTTATTAAATTCCGTGAAGGGATTAATTTCTTTAATATTAAGTGGAAGGAAAAGGTTACGCTTAAAATACAAATTTTCTTCCGTTAAAAACGATAAAATTAATTGAAATTGAATTATAAAAAGGGTGCTTAGTATTTTTTTTATTTGTAATTTAAATACTTTCTGTTAAGCTGATTTATGAGTAGGTACGGTTCCTACAATGGTTTGATCAGTTGCAGAATATTTTTCATGTGAAAATGTCAGGGCTTTTGTATCCTTAGTACTCTTATACATATTATATGATGATCAAATAAAAAAGTCACGTCGAATAACAAGTTGTTATAAATCTTAGTTTAATCACTCTTAAATACAAGGATTATGTTATTATCGATTGTCTCTGAAACAACACCGTAAAAATTATTTAACTTTTAATTTTAGAGACTTAATATTATAATATAACAGCAATGACCTAGCATCTACATAATTTGCCTCTAATACCTACTATGTTATTAGTTTATAAACTAATCGAGAATTACGCTTAGCAACACATTCAGCGATTCATTTTTATATTATAGATTTTTAATCATAGCTATCCTTCTTAGGTGGCAAACAAACATACCACCCGCCTGATCTTCCCCGCAATCTATGGACGCTTATAATACCAGAGGTTTCACTTGCGTGTTGCCGAAGATGGAGTATCCCTGGGATAGGAAAACGTTTCTTTCAAAACGCAATTATTACATATCTCACCACAATAACATTATTATATCATCTACATAATTATATTATTCATGTAGGTACGTGTCCTAAGTCAGCTCACAAAGCACATCACAGTAATGCCACTCCATCTTCCATTTGAATCCTTGCTCTCTACGATACGTAGGTAAGTAGATACGAATAGAATTACCATTGCTAATTAGCCTCCAGCAATACATCTGACGTTTAAAGGGAAACTCGTATGTTACTCGTATTTGATATTACTTTACAATGTATAGAGGTAAGTAATTAAATGTATAAGGTTAAGTGATTCATTTCAATAGCATTAGGAAAGGAAGCTAGGGAATAAATACTTATCTTTAATTTTTAAATAAAGACAACCCCCGCATTAGAAAACAAGCCCTGTGTCGCGGGGGACTTTTGGAAACATACAATTCGCGGATAAAAAGTATACCCAGAGTCGGTATTACCATTTATATATAGATCACACAAACTCTTGTCCTGTGTGGGGATCAAACCCACATCACGCCGCGCAGTGGTAAATGGCGAGGTAACCACACTAACCGTGCAGTCAAATACTCGTATAATATCTCTAAGCATAATTATTCTTTTATAAAATTAAAACCAACCATTACGTGGACCATGGATGCCGTAATAGGTTTAATTGAGAATATTCACATCCTTTTCAGTAATCCGTCGCATCATTGAGAAAATCGAATAGAATCAAATGAAATAATAAATAAAAGAATACTACTAAGAATAAGGACCTCCACCTTACAGAAGACTATAGCCAAATAACTACACACAGCGCGGTGTACTCGTAGTAAATAAATGCTTCGGCAACACGCAAGTGATACCTTTGGCATTGCATACGTCCATAGGCTTCCGTAACTGCTTAACATCAGGCGGGCCGTATGCTTGTTTACCACCTAAGTAGTATTAAAGAAAAAAAAATAATTATAACAGGTTACAATTAAAAGCATGACATATAATAACAAGAATATAATAGGATTTGTACAAATTAATACCCTAACATAATCACACGTTATTTGATAACAATATTAAATCATTACAAACAGAATATTAGAAGAAATGAAAATAATCCAATTAATATTGTAATGCCCGCTATCTACACACCTTCAGTTTTAACTTTGCAATTTAACTGTACAGATACATCGTAGGTCCCTATAGCCTAGCCCAGTTCAACAGTTTGTCTTATACACCTAACGATTTATCTGTTACAGTGCCTCTAGACAAATGGCAAAAACGGTAGTCGAATCAAAAAGTCAAAAAACAAATGTATTGGATTTGACGTAAGTCTACGATATAATGTCGTTAACTTAAGTCAAAGTCAAAGTCAAAGTCAAAGTCAAACTCATTTATTCATATAGATCAAATACATGATACTTATGAACGTCATAAAAACAAAAACAAATGCCAGCATACTTTTTTTCCTACGGCCAATTCGCTGACTAGGGTTGGGCCTCGAGAAGAATTGGCAAGAAACTCGGGCCACTCTTTTTAATTGCCAGAGTATAACATTTACAATTTGGTATGAGTTACAATATTAGTGTTAACAAAAAGGGACGGAACCCAATATTCCATACAAAATTAAATTTAAGTAAAAAAAAAAAAATTTAATAAGGAAACAATGAAGGGAAAAAATGAATTTAGCTTTCCACTGTATGGCAATGAGGGATCCTTTCCTTTTGTATGTATAAGATAGAAACGTGTCGAGATCACATTGCGTTCTTAATAAGAATCTAAAAACTATATCTTTATTATTTAAAAATAAATCATGCCAAGATTGACCAGCCACCCCAAGTAGCACCCGTTCACGAGCATGACGCACGGACCAGCCATCATTTCCTTCGCCATATTAGAGGGAAGGAAATGACCCGGCCAATACGACACCACAAGCAATGGCATTTCAGTGAGCATGACAATCCAGGACATAATAATAAAAAATAAAAAAAACTAAATAGAAAGTCAATAAAGATCACAAAACGTCTCCTTACAAATTTATAGTTATTATTCTTATATAATTCTGTATCAAAATTAGCAACTAACCCCATGACTTTTTATCATTTAGAAAGTCATTAATAGTGTAATAACCCTTGCTTAAAAGATGATTTTTTACCGCTAGTTTAAATTTGTGTAAGGGTTGGTTCATAACTTCAAGAGGTAGTTTGTTATAAAAACGTACCCCGAGTCCCACAAATGAATTGTGGACTTTATGTAGGCGGTGATATGTACCAACAAGTTTGTGTTTGTTTCTTGTGTTTATTGAATGAATATCACTGTTTTTACAAAACAGGTGTAAATTTTGTTTAACGAACATGATGTTGGCTAAAATGTACTGAGATGCAACTGTCAGAATGCCTATTTCTTTAAACCTTTCTCTAAGTGAAACTCGTGCTCCTAAATTGTAAATAGAGCGTACTGCTCTTTTCTGGAGTATAAATATAGTTTCAATATCAGCAGTTTTTCCCCATAGTAGTATTCCATAAGACATAACGCTATGAAAATAACTAAAATAAACAAGCCTAGCTGTTTCTATGTCTGTAAACTGCCTTACTTTTCTTACTGCGAAAGCTGCGGAACTAAGTTTCCCTGCAAGACACGATATATGAGCACCCCACTGAAGCTTGCGATCTAAAGTCAAACCCAAAAACACTGTAGATTCAACGAAATTTAATGATTCACTGTTCAAAATTATATTACTTAATGTAAGATTTCTAGTATTGGGCATGGTAAACTTAACACACTTAGTTTTTTTTGAGTTTAACAGTAGATTGTTTGCATTAAACCAGTCCAGAACTTTCGCAAGTGAACCATTCACAGTCTCAAGATTTGATTCTTTACGGTCTACCTGAAATATAAGTGACGTGTCATCTGCGAATAGTACAATGTCGCAAAAATCCTGTACATGGAAAGGCAAATCATTAATATAAACTAAAAAGAGAAAAGGACCAAGAATTGAGCCCTGTGGGACACCCATACCTACAGATAATCCTGAAGATCTACTTCCGCTAATATCAACGAATTGAACTCTATCACTAAGGTAGGTGGCAACTAGGTTGAGTGCAGCATCTCTTATACCATAATGCCTGAGTTTTCTCAGGAGCGTATTGTGTTCAACACAATCAAAGGCTTTTGACAGGTCACAGAAAACACCAATAGCATCCATTGAATTTTCCCAGGCTCTAAAAATGTGCTTTAACAATTTAACACCTGCATCTACTGTAGAACGACCCTTTCTAAAACCATATTGCTCATTATGTAATAAATTATTTATATTAAAGTGACTCTCTAATTGCAATAACATAATTTTCTCAAAAATTTTGCTAATAGCAGGCAATATGGATATTGGTCTAAAGTTATTCGGGTCATTTTTAGATCCGTTTTTAAACAAAGGTATTACTTTACTGTGTTTCATTAGATCAGGAAATACCCCTGTATCAACACATCTGTTAAATATTGCTGCAAGATGTGGAGCTATATTCAAAATTATATTGTGAACTAGTTTTACAGAAATACCCCATAAGTCAGCAGTTCTTTTTGAATTCAATGTCTTGAACGCTTTTAATATATCATTAGGGTCAATATACTTAAAACAAAATAAAACGCTACACTCTCCCACGCTTCCTTTTACCAAGTTCTCGGCTTTAACTGGGCAAGAATCTAAGGAGCTAGTTGTGTTGAATGGTATGTTTGTAAAGAAATTATTAAACATATGCGCTACATCTAAATTATTTGAGACCACTTTATCATCATGCTTAAGTTGAAAGTTGTCATCGCGCAATTTGATTCTACCAGTTTCATTATTGATAATATTCCAAGTTGCTTTTACTTTATTATCTGACTGCTTAATCTTATTACTTAAATATAGAGACTTAGCTATAGAACAAGCCCTTTTAAAAGTTTTTGAATAATTTTTAACATAAAGGAGGAATGCTGGATTAGTATTGTATTGCTTCATACCATATAGCTCATATAGCCTAGCCCTACTTTTATAGATGCCGTTCGTTGCCCAGTCACAGAAATTAACTTTGATGTTTTTAAAGAAAGTTTTAGGCTTAAAAATATTTTCATATTCTAATTTAATTATATTAAACAAAGACTCGTAAAGCACATCTGGATCATCCAGAGTAATGTCTATATTGATGACTTTGGTGGCTACACTATCACTGAAGTGTCCTAGGCGTCCACAGGTCATTGGCCTACATGTGATCTTAGTAACTTTAGGTATTGTGTTTGTTTGAATTATAACCTTTTGGCCACAGTGATCAGATGTCAAATCATTTAATATAGATTTTCCTAAATACTGACAATTACAAAAAATATTATCTAAGCATGTAGCTGAATGCGAGGTGATCCTGGTTGGTTCAAAAAATAAATGATGTAAATCAAAAGACCTAAACAAGCTAATCAATCTACTGCAAATAGCTGACTCTTCAAGTAAGTTGACATTAAAGTCACCACAAACTACTACATACTTACTGCCAACACAAAGACGTTTTAATAAATCTTCCATTACTGTTTCAAATGTACTAAAGTCACCCTGCGGTGGTCGGTAAACACAAACTACGATATGTTGCTCAAGCTCAACACAGGATATTTCAATAGTGCGCTCGATAGAAAGTTTTGCTATATCTTTACGTTCCTTACATTTAATACTATTACAAACATATATTAGAGAGCCACCATGAATAGCTTTCTTTCTTACGAATGCACTACCTATAGTATAATACTCATTATTTATTAACTTAAGGTCACTCTTTAGCCAATGCTCAGTGACACAAAGAATGTGAATGCTGTGTTGCTTCAAAAATAATTCTACTTCTAACATCTTGCCGGATAAGCCCTGAATATTTTGGTGAAATAAGTTTAGGCTACATGACTGCTTACCCTTTGTCGCATCTAGTAGTTTAAACTACAAGATGTATCAAAATTGCTAATAGTACTACATACTATACTACTACTAATACTATGATTAACTAAGTCCTTTAATACTTTACAAGTACCTGTGTCAGTAAATAAACTAAATGCTAATAATTTAGCAACCTGTCGTTTGTCAAATAAGGAAAGATACATAGTATCTTCAGTTAATAAATAATTACTAATAAATATATTAGTGTCGAAAAATAAAATGAAGTCGCTATGGCGACATGTAATATTATAAATTAATAAATTCAGTTTTTCAATATGCCTATTTTGTTTTTCAGTTAAGGCATATGAATATGGCAAGGCGCAGGAAATAAATCTACAACCTAAGCTATTGTGAAGTGTTGTCATTACCTCAGTTAACTGCAAAATATCTTTTTTAGTGACATTTAAGCTGTCACCAAATAAAATAATCCCTATAGATTGCTCATTAAAGCTAGCAGACTTTAAATTATTAATAACATTGCTAAACTTAGCTCCAGGTAAACAAATATTTGTTATTGAGTACTCGGTATAACAATTAATTAAATTACCTAAATCTCTACCTATCTGGTCAGAAAGCATGATAACATTATTTGTCTTGACTGTATGACTTGTCTTAGACTCACTGTGGTGATTAGATGTAAGACAGCAATCTGAGTTATTCTGATTAATGAACAGAGGCTCCGGTGAACTGTTTAACAACTCTGTCTGACACAAAGGTGACACATCTGTACTACATGGTGTTATCTGTGTACAGTTTGAGCAAATCTTATTATCAGTAAGAGAAATCACCTGTTTCAGATTCTCCCTACCAACCCTTGCAATCTCATCATATCTAAGAATGTACTCGTGTGTTTGTGTCTCATGTTCAAGGATAGTCCTTGTCAGGTGTGATTGTAAGTCTGAAATTTGTGTCTCAAGTTCATGTGTGTGTTGTTCATATAATAACTTACTATTAACCAATTGTTCATTATAATTGTCTAGATCAGAGAGTAAAGTTACACGTTCATTGATTAAATCCCCATTAATTTGAGATAACTTTTTCATGTTTGTTGACCTCCTGAGGTCGGATTCAAGTTTTTTAACTAATTTCCTCAATTTAAAATGTTTTCTAGATTACTTAAAACTAGTGGTAGAAAATGATGACTTAAAGTTACATTTACATTTTAAAGCGTTTAAAATATCTATTTTATTACCTAAAAGCTCAGAATAAAGGTTCTGGGTCCCATTACGGTTCATAGCCTGTATTGTTTCTTTAAGGGAAATGATTTGCAAATGGGCCTTACTTAGATTTAATTCTAACTCAGTAATGCGACTGAGAGACGTTGTGTATGTATCATGACAGCTACTGAATGACTCCAATTCTTCCTGTAGTTTATTCCGTTGGTCCGATATGTCTATATATTGAGTGTGAAATGCAGATAATTGTCCCTTCAACTCAGCTACCCTATTATTTAAACATTTCATTTCTTCTTCACAGTCACTGCGTTCCTTCAACAGCTGACCGTTGTCCTCTTTGCATTTTTTCAATTCTAGCAGCGTTAATTTAAGCTGTGTTTCTGTTTCCTTGGCCTTTGTTTTGCGGGTCATTATATGAGAATTCATTGTAGAAATGACCTTCAATATCACCAAGTCCCTAGAAGTAAAAAAAAAAAAAAACAGCTGAGAGAAAGAAATAAAACAAATAAAGATCATCAAATCCCATACATTTGCTTTTTTGACTTTTCGATTCGACTATCGCTTATGCCACTTGTCTAGAGGGGCAGTCAAAACTGAAGGTGTGTAGCGCGTTTAAGTTCCCAAACTGCATTTAATAAATAAACACTGAACACGAGTAAGTGTGTGGGATTGACACAGTTTAAATCAGCGTTGATACCCTATCAATCTGTTGTATAATGACAGGATCTGGCGCTGCTCTGTGCACTGTATCAGAATTAATAACGCGGTTAGTCGCGGTACTCACTCATTTGCTACAAGTGTCGACCACCGTATCAATAACATATCTGACTGACGCCAGTAATTGACACGTCGATATATTGTTTGTGGTATCGACTTGCGGTATTTTGTGTCGTTTATTATATGATTGCCTCGTTGGCCCAGTTGAAGTTGAGAGCGATTGTTGACTACGTGGTTCCGGATTCCGGGTCGGGCCAAAAAATAAGACATTGGATGTTTCTGCTCATATTTACAATAGAATCACGGTTTCGGAAAGCATGTAAAGGGACTATAAAAGTGAGGTAATTAAGAGTGCGCACGTTTTTGAGCACACACGTGTGCACTATAATATCTTCCGCACAGATGCCTAGTCGCTGTCAAATTAGCCGCCGTGACTTAAATTAGGAGAACATTATTATTATTATGCCTAATATTATTATGTCCTAATCTATAGAAAAACTTTGTTCCCCTTATGAAGAGTGCGAGATTAGTTATAGTTACTAATCTTGTGGCTTGTGATGTCGCCAATGACCTTGAGCATTGGGGCACAGCAAACACGACCTAATTCTCTAGGCGAGCGCGGTATCCCCGCGCTCGCCAAACAGATGTAGTCTTTGAATGGACGTCTTTTTAATTTTTAATAAATTAAAATTTAAACTTATTCTAAATATAACATTACCAAATTATAGGTATATGTTTTCTAAAAATATTTTTTCGTATTATTTGATAAAAATTGAAATCATAAAGTGGTTACATCTCAATAATGTGGTGCTGATTCGATAGTTTTTCACAAACTATTTAGAATTACTATATAATTCACGACAAAACCATAATATGAAACACGTCTTGTAGATAAATACTGTATTTTTTGGCAGTGATTTGTCTATAAATGCCAACAAAAAATGATTTCATTTACACCTCTTTTTCATAATTTTTTTAGAGAGGGGCCTTAAAGTTAAGATAGCAATTAGTGTAAAATTATGACCACTAGAAGACCTCTAGTATACATAATATATACATAAAAGTATTATTATAAAAATAAAATAATATAATGTCCTTTGTAATGTTCTGTAGGTACATATTGTTTGCGTGACAGTAAAATGCATCAATAACCGTACTTAACAATATAAACAGAGCACAGTTGTTATTTTTACTAAAATCACAAAACAGTGTACCCAAACCGAAACCCATTTGACACCTCACAATGTTGTCTGTACGAACAAAAATCCAATCTTGATTAAAACTTTATAAAGAGGGGCGCTCGATTAATTTAACTTTTTTGTGGTCTCCCTCAGTTTTTTGTTCTATTCCAGTATTGTTGTGATCCCAGTCGTGCTGAGAAAATTGTATTTCAAGACAACTTGCTAAGTTTGTTGATAAGGTGAGAAAATCGCAGAACGAGTCGCTAACAGTCGCGCGTTTCGACTGTGCTGCTAGAACACTTGAAGTTATTTTATACTATAGTTCGTTAACGTTAAGAATGCAGTGAGTCATCATTGTCCGCCCGTTAAGCCACGCCCCGTAACCAATCAAATCATTCCTAATTACAAAGTCAAGTTTACAGTGACCAGTTGAAGGCACTTTAGAACTATAGGAACGATTTTATTGGTTATGGAGAGTGGCTAGTCCAGCGGACTATGATGACTCACTGCATTTTTAACGCAAACGAACTACAAAGTATTAACTAGAACAGTTTTTAATACACAATATTCAAATGACTGACATCAATCTCCTTGTCTAAAGCAATTGAGAAAAAAAAACTGAAACCGACTTCAAAAACCTAAAAATAACTGAATACAGATTTAAGTCGGTGCCAAGCTTAATATTAGGTGACAGTATGAACCTAGCACCGACTTCAATTTGTATTAAGTTATTTGTGTGTCTACATGTTTTTAAATTTTTAGTGATAAAATAAAAGTAAAAAATATACGAAAAACATTGTTAATACCTACAACATTTGAGGGTTACCCACGATTTCCCTGGGATTCTATCATCAGATCCTGACTTGGTGCCGATGGGACCACCTCTAGAGTATACTCTTTCAAATTATCCGCGAAGAAACATGCATCTATACGATCGAACTGAGGAACTTCCTCCTTTTTGAAGTCGTTTAAAAAGTAACAGACAGGTAGAGTTACATTCGCATTTATAATATTAGTGCGGATAGGCATACAACTATGTTACATCTAAAACTAACAAAATAACTGCACCAATGATGTTGAAGAAATTCCCACTAAATCATCATGACTGCTATTATGGGTTGGTTATTCAAGAGGAGCGATATGTATCTAAAATGATGAAGAAATAATCACAACTATTATAGAACAAAACAAGCTAAAGTTACACTTGTCTCTCTCAGATTTGAGTAAACAAAATATACATAAAATTGAATAAATTAACGTCCATGAAAGTGGAAGGACACGAGACAAAGGGAGATAAGTTTGTTATGGTTTAAGTAGCAAGTTGTTCGGTCGCGGTCGCGATGTATTTTTTTCTTTTGCAAATTCAGTTCTCATATTTCTTTACGTCCACTTAGTCTATGGAAGTGTGGTGGCCTATTTTCTTTATGTTATTTATGAATGTTCCGGTTTTCTTGTGATTAAATAGAGATTATTTATTTCTTTTACTACAAGTTGGCTTTTAGTTTAACTCAACAAGGCTGAATACTATTTTTTCATAGAATATTTGCACAGAATTATATAAAATTTATTCATATTCAGTTTGCGGGCGGTGACTTGGATATTTGAAGTATTGATTCCTTATGACAATTATCAGATTGGGTTATAAGTTCTGAGAGTTTCCTAGCTATGTCAAGTCCCATGAAGTAGATATTATTATATAACCTTTTTTTTCCATTTAAAAAGACAACTCCCGCACTAAAGAACAAGCTCTGTGTCGCGGGGGACTTTACAAACATACAATTTACGGACACAAATTACACCCAGACTCAGAACAACACTATGTGGGTCACACAAAGTTTTGTCCTGTGTGGGAATCGAACCCACAACCTCGTGCACAGCAGGCGCATACTGCGGCGACTGGACCACCAAGGCAGTTTATTTCTATGAATCCAATATCACTTTACCTAATCCGGGGATCCTCCAGCTCCGATACCTCAGCACCGCAGTCGTGTGCTCTATCTCTGCGCTACGGAGGCTTGTTGTGAATATTCTAAAGGTTTTTGATTGTTGTTGTGATACGAATACTCCTATAGAACCCATTTATCCATAATAAACACTATGCTTTACTTATTAGTATTATGTATGTCAAAATCAATCAACATACACAGTGTTTATTTCTGCATTCACAATTCAAAGACATCTCATCCCAACAGAATTAATATTCTGTGCCGGTACCCAGAGAATAATATAATTCAGTAACTCTGATATTTTCTTTATTGTCTGTTTGCTAGCCATGATTTATGGTCGGATTAATCATTTTATTTCGTTGTATATTTTCATATTTTGTAGATAACAACTTTACCTTATATTGACGTTATGGTGAAATTTTCACACGATTCGCATCGATTGCCCTTTAGAGATTATTGCATCATGCAAGATGAGTAACTGGCTGAAAGAATGAGTTAAAAAAAACATCGAAATTTGTAATGGATAAATTTGAACAAATGATGTTCCTATAAAACCAGAATTTAAAGTCCTGTATTATACATATATAACTTACCAATACGAATGATTGTTGTAATTGAAACATATCGAAATAAATTATTTGTTTCGTGAACGGTCTGATGTTTACGTATGTTATGATTTAATACAAATAGCTTTACATTGAATATAAACTAATAGTATCAACCAACAATGTTCACGTATTCATCAGTGTTAAATGCAATAACATAAATATTTTAAAAGGCAACGTTTGGTGATAGCTGTAATTTTCGAGTAAATATTTAACTAAAGTATAAACTAAATACAACATGTTGCCATAACAGTGTATCGCATAGTTCCATCAACTTCAATGATGCGGCAAAATGGTAAACTCCATTTAATTAGGTCCGACCACTGCTAGACCACTGGATTATGAGGTGGCAACGACCACAACATGACATTTCAATTTCAATAGAACAATTATATTTATTTTTTACTTTCAGGGTTTGGTTTTGCTTTGTTATGGAAATGTTGATTTGTATAAGGTATTATTTAAAGAGGTAGGGCACTAATCAATCAAGCAAGCCCAACTAGGGAAGGACATCTCTTGACGTTCATAAGTCGAGTGGGCCAGACGGCATACCGGCAGTAGTGCTAAAGCAGTGTGCCCCTGAGTTATGTCCTGTATTAACGCGTCTTTTCGGACTCTCGTACAACAGAAGGCGAGTTCCGTCTTCGTGGAAGACCGCCAATGTGCATCCGGTGCCCAAAAAGGGCGATAGATCAGACCCAACGAATTACAGGCCTATAGCTATAACCTCCCTACTCTCGAAGGTGATGGAGCGAATTATAAACCGGCGGCTCTTGGGATACCTAGAGGATCACGAGTTAATCAGCGACCGACAATACGGCTTTCGCCACAGTCGCTCGACGGGTGATCTTCTGGTGTATCTCACGCACCGCTGGGCTCTAGCCATCGAGAGTCAAGGTGAGGCGTTGGCGGTTAGCCTAGATATAGCTAAGGCGTTCGATCGGGTCTGGCACCGGAGTCTTCTGTCGAAGCTGCCATCATACGGACTCCCCGAGGGATTATGCGAATGGATTGCCAGCTTTTTGTCCAGCAGAAGCATACAAACTGTCGTTGACGGTTGTTGCTCGGATCGCTTGGACATCAATGCTGGCGTACCGCAAGGCTCTGTGCTGTCTCCGACGTTGTTTCTTCTGCATATAAATGATATGTTGTCTACCGACAACATTCATTGTTATGCGGATGACAGCACCGGGGACACTTTTTACACAGGCCGCGCAAATATCCCTCGTTCCATTGTTGATGAAAGTCGCGAAAAACTTGTGTCTGAAATCAGTAGCACTCTTTCCAGAGTCTCTGATTGGGGACGACTAAATTTAGTCCAATTTAACCCCAGTAAGACACAAGTTTGCGCGTTCACCGCTAAGAAAGCCCCATTTGCTATGGTTCCACAATTCCAAGACACAGCCCTTTCAATATCCAAGAGCATTGGTATCCTCGGCGTCGACATCTCCAGTGACGTCCAGTTCCGACATCACTTGGAAGACAAGGCTAAGCTGGCATCTAGAAAGCTAGGTGTGCTCAACAGGTCAAAGTGGTACTTCACCGCGGGCCAAAGACTGCTGCTCTACAAAGCGCAAGTCCGGCCCCACATGGAGTACTGCTGCCACCTTTGGGCGGGAGCACCTGGATACCAGCTTGGACCCTTTGATTCTATCCAAAGACGCGCTGTGAGGATTGTTGACGATCCCAAGCTCACAGGCGGTATTGATCCACTAAGTCTCAGGAGAGACTTCGCCTCCTTGTGTGTGTTCTACCGCCTGTACAATGGGCTGTGTTCTGAGGAATTGTTCGAGATGATGCCCACGGCCACATTTTATCAACGCACCTCTCGCCACCGACGGGGAGTTCATCCTCACATCCTTGCACCTCAAACTTGCCGTACCGTAAGATTCCAGAGGAATTTCTTACCACGTACGATTAGGCTGTGGAATGAGCTCCCTGCCGAGGTTTTCCCAAAAGACTATAGCATGGGGTTCTTCAAGAAAGGAGTTATAAGGTTTTTAAAGGGTCGGCAACGCGTGAGTGACACCCCTGGTGTTGCAAACGTCCATAGGCTACGGTAACTGCTTACCATCAGGCGGGCCGTATGCTTGTTTGTCACCTTGGTAGTATAAAAAAAAAAAAAAAAAAAAAAAAAACGTCCATCTTCCAGAAGACCACAGCCAAATAACTATACACAGCGGTTTACTGTTGTGTTCCGTATGTGAGTACAGGCTTTCATTGATCATTTAGACATGCAGTTTTAACGAAACGTATTCCTATCCCAGGAATACCCCACCAGAAAACCCTGGTGTAACCACAAAAACGGCATCGCGGTAGACCCAGGCTCAGCTAGACGTGTGCCAGAAAGACTGGTCTATATTAGCTCAGGATCGAGTTAAGTGGAATAAGGAGGCTTTTGCCTTATAATGGGACAATACTGGCTGAAAATAAATAAAAACAAAAATTGCAAAAAAATTTGAAACATTTGATAGAATCTTAAATAATAACATTAGCATAATATAAACCTTATTTTTAGGAAAGAGCAGAACAATTTTGCAACAAGTAAACCCAATTAAACTTTTGCAGATTGAACTCGGCTCTCAGAAACATTTGCGGTCAGCAACAATTCGTGTTACTTGACCATTACTATTTGCATTTTCAAACAACTAGATGGCAGCACTAAATTAACTAAAATAGCCACATGGTGGTATCAACGAAGTCCTAATACTTATGATTCTATTACGAAACATGGTGTCGTTTTTCATAAGAAAATGCAGCACACTTCACATTAAATCAGTCATCAATCCTTACCTAGATTAGGTAGGGTGACAGGGAGTTAACTTTGTGTAACCTTGCACTACATTGATCTATAGAGGCAATGGCTTCCCATAATAGTTCCTTTTGTTAAGCCGGAGGGGCAGTCAAGGGATTATATCAAAGGCCAACTGCCAGAAATTCTCTGTAATTTAATACTGTGTATTAATATCATTTATTACGGCTACTGCATGTATGTACTTACCATGTTGATGATCAAATCAGTATCTTTGAGATCAGAGAATCAGTCTTTCAAAAATTAGCCTCAGCTTTGCTATGAATAAAAGTGGACCAAAATAAAACCGACGACCTGGTAAAGGTTGCGGGCAACCGATAGACAAGGTTAGTTCTGGATCGAGAGTTGTAGAAATCCTTAAGGGAGACCTATGTCCAGCAGTAAACGTCTTTTGGCTATGATGATGATGAGGAAAATAAAACGACATTTTTAAACAAATTATACTATCATTAATATTCATTCAAATTCTCCTACTAAAACATTTTCTTCGGCAACAATTCAATTGATAGTCTAGATAGATACGACTAGTAGATAGAATATTTAAATAAATACGAGTGCACGCTTCTTAACCCTCCTGTCAATTATATGTTATATCAACTCATGTTGGAAGGTACATTTTACAGCTTGATATTTAAAAATATTTAAAATTACCGTCATTTGGGCGTTTAAAATAAGACTTATAGAAGTCCCAAGACTCAAGAGCAATCAAATATTCAAATATTTCTTAAAAAGAGAAAAGAATCAAGTACATAAAACGTTTGTTGAGAAATTAAGGTCAAACTTGCTGTGACACAAAGGTTCTAGAATACTGGGGATGAATACTAATGGAATTATTTAAGTCCCAAAGTACCTAATATTTGTCATGGATGGAGATTTTTTGTCAGGGTAAATAAAATAGACCGTTCTTAAAAATATTAATCTTACAAAATAATTTATTATAACGTTACTTACATTAGAAAAATCTTTGTAAAATTAGTTTTTAATCCATTTAATCAATCAAATGCATGTCATATTTTTTTTTATCCTACCAAGGTGGCAAACAAGTATACAGCTCGCCTAATGGTAAACAGTTACTGTAGCCTAAATTGCAATTGTCATTATAAAACTATTGTGAAATACCTATAATAAATCGAAATGCTATTAGCAGATAATATAGAAAAGAAATCTACAGCCTGTTCCGTAAAACTACTTAAAACCAGATTACACAGATCTCGAAAGAGAAATCAGTACGTTTTCCGTCCAAACATTTTTGCCGTAAGTCCTTTACTAAATGAGACCGTCTGGATCCGGTTCAGTGTCGATTATTCCCGATTATTCCGGTAAATTCCGGTATATTCTGTAACAAGGGGCGCGGGGTCGCGGCATTATAAACACTCGCTCGACACTAACGCGATTTAAGGCTCTGTCCTGTTGGCTTCATATGTGGCGCAAGTTGTAAGAGAATGCGGTTATTGTATTAAATAATTATATTTAATGCTAGACAGAGTAAAGAACTGTGATATAAGAGAACGATGTGGATTGAAAGAAGATGTAGTAACAAAAATTGAAAAGGGGATGTTAAGATGGTTTGGACATTTAGAAAGGATAGATGAAAGAAGAATAACAAAAGAGGTATATCGTGCAAGAATTAATGGAGATGTCGGTAGGGGCTGCCCTAGAAGAACATATAGCGAGCAAGTAGGGGATTTGCTAAAAAGGGGCCTAGTTAAAAGTACCCAGAATCGACGTTCATGCATGAAGAGTTTGATGAATGTAGAGGAGGTGAATGAAAGTGAATGTTTGGATCAAAGCAATTGGCGTACCATAGTCTCTGCCTACCCCACTGGGAGACGGGCGTGATGATATGTATGTATGTATGTAATTTAATTTTATAACGATTTTCGTAATAATAGAGAGTTACTTGCATATTTTGTCGGTTCAGTTAAACCCTGTAGATATTTTTGCCTTTGTAAGTGACTTCATGACGTATAAAAACGATTTATATAATTACATATATCTATCAACATTATATATTGCTCATAATATTTTATGGTGAGCAAACAAGCACAATAATGGGCAGCCTGCTTTTCAGGTTTTGCCACAGCATTGCTATGTAGAGGCAGGGTACCATATAATTCACCAGTTGACCACAGAAGTATAGTTCTACCTCTGTGCGTGAGTCCAGGCCTTCAGTGCTCTTATCCCATTCATACTCCATTACAAGACCCTGGTGTTTTGTATTTTGAGACGACAATGGCATAGGTTACGGTAAATGCTTACAATTAGACCATTGTCACCTAAGTAGTATAAAAAATCAGTAGTGCTTGAAGGTGCGCCGTTGCCGTCGCTGACGTGCGTCGACTGTATTCGTAGGTCCCAGTGCATTTCTGACTAAAATCTCGAGATTTTTTTTAGCCATTTTATTATTAGTAGCACAGAGTTTTAATCCCAAAATTCTAAGACAGTGAAAACCAACGGATTTACTAACTTTTTTAATTTCAACTTTATTCTCACGTAACGCAAATTTTATTGTACACGTATGTAATGTTTGTCATTCATTACTCGATTAATTTTAGTGATCTCAATGAACTATATAAATTTTAAAATGAATAATCGATATAATACTCTCAACAATGAAGTGATTCGCCGTTTCATATATCTTGCGCTACATATCAAACCTTAAGCCGTCCGACTTAGACGTACTCCCTTGCTTAATTTTGCGGAATGAGCTCTTAAGCGCGGCCCTTTACTTGTCTGACTTGAGGACCGAACACCTGAAACTTACCCTATTTAATATGGGTTTTAGGTTGTTTACCTACGCAGCATTTTATGTTGCCCTAAGGATTAATATCTCGTTGAACTTAGTGGTAATGAGCAAAGCTTACATCGAGAAGGATCCGGTTCCCGGTGAGGTAAAATATAAAATAAAGTTTAAGATATTACTTATAAGAAATTAGCTATTATTTCACATTTTGTAATGTGAAATAATAGCTAAAACAGAGGGAGACAAAATATGCTTATCAGTATCACCCTTAATCGTATTAAAATCTTTGTCTATTAGTGTGATATTTTATGAACGGAAATTATGTAATTACCAAATTAAGTGTTACACAAAGGTACTAATATAAAACATGAAAGATTTTAAATTCTTCATATCAAAATAGCCGTTTCAATGGCCGCGATTATATTATCAAGTTGTTTCTCGAAGATCAAAGGAAGCCTAACTATGCAGATTATGTTTACTTGAGAAGTAGATAGAATTACAAAAGGCCAGAGTCCAAAATCGTTATTTAAAACATCTGAAGTTTATTCGGCCTCTCTTTTAAGGTAAGACGATATTCAAATCGTTTTAGATAGAAAAGAAAATACGAAGATAATTGATAAAGCAATCATTTGAGACGGAGATTTTGTCGATACACATTTTGAATGGAAAATAAGGCTAATGGATGCTAAACAGTAAGTCGTCATCGAAAAAGTAAAAATTAAGTTGTTATTTAGTAATATTGTCACGTTTTAACTGATTGTCTTCTGCCTTGTTTTCGATAGAAACTCAGAGTTTGTTTGTTTTGAAATACGTCTTTAATTTCGTAATTCCTAGAGTTCTGTGAACGTCTGAAATCTGAGCGACTCTCGTGTCCGTTTGGAAGGGTTTGGGAGAGATTACAAGGACGATGTTGATGAGCTTTGCTTTGTTGGATTTCGGTCCATTACTTCGATACAGGCATGGTTGGACTTCAGACTTTGTTTATCATTTCTACCAAGATACTATTAAACCACGAGTTAATAAGTTTTATAATATTATACATACAATATTGATTCATGAATAGATATATTCAATCTACTTCATTCTCAAATCTACTGCAAATATTATAAATGCAAAAGTTTAGAATACTACATAAGCTACTTTTAGGCCAGTAATTCACTGTTTCGATCGACGCGCGGGCGAAGCCGTCGATGGGAACTAGTAAACAATAAAGTAAGTCTTCATTTGACATTTGACGATTACATAAGCTTTAACAAAATCATTAACTATTTTCAAAATGAACATGAATAATATGCATTATTGATATTCATTTTCATAATGGTTAATGCTATTCTTCATCGCACAAAACACACATACGTATGCGACGGTAAGCAGCTTACACCTTTTATGTTTCTTTTGGCAGCTAAATGAGTGTGAAAACGCTTTTAGATGTGAAGTGATTCCTATCTTCACATCTAAAATCGTTAAAGCAGTGGATTCTCGGCTGATCAAAGCAGAGTTAAAAATGATGATAAAGACTTTGAAATTTAAAGTAGGTAGTAGGTACATAAAGAAGACAAGACTAGGCATAATAATAGTTTAAGCCCCAAATTTTCAAACGTAATTAGCACGTATTTTCAAATGTCTACTGGTCACGAAAGTGTTAATTGTGTTGAATTTTAAATGCCTCCAACAATTGGTATAGTGAGCTGTTATTTTTTTACACAAATGGAAGAACCCAGTGTGATTTGAATTCACGACATTTTATCCAAAATTCGTAGGCTCTTAGACAATTGTTTCAGAAAAAAATGTCAAAAAAGCAAGCCCTAATTCAAGATTATCAGCGCATTTCATGGAATTTATTCTACAAGGGATAGAATCACAGTATTTTATAGTCACCGATAAACACCAGCCTGCGTGAATGTAGGCCAACCTCAGAAAACATTCTTTTTCATTCCACCATTGAATTTGCTTGACAAAATAAGGCTTTAATATTTTTACGTGTTCAGGTTTTTTGGACATTTTTTACATTGAGCTTGCTTTTGTCGTGCGGATGAGGCTTGCAGGATTTTGTACTACTTTTTTTGCCATGTTGATGTTCTTTGACATCATCACACCTACCTTTGTACCTCAGATTATGGCGAATGTATGTGTTTATTTATTTATTTATTTGGTTCACCAACAACTGTTTACACCAATATTACACAAAGAAACTTAAATGTGTGTTGCACCCACTCTTGTCAGGTGGTTGGTACGCTTGAAGTTATCAACGATTATGACTTGGAACAAACAATTCAGTTAGGTAGGTCCAAATTTGAGCATGAAGTCATCCGATTCGGCTGGGCAGCGTTCTTGGAGCTAGACCATATTTATTTATTTATTTATTTATTTATTTAAACTTTATGGACAATATTGTACAAAGGTGAGCTTAATGCCAAAGGCATTCTCTACCAGCCGACCTTTGGGTGATGCAGAGATGAATGTAGTAGGTGCAGTGCAAGATATGTTAAAATAAATTAGTGGAAAAATATATTTCTAATAAATATGATAACATAGACTAAATAAATACATAGGTTTAATTAAATACATATTTATAAATATATAATAATATAATATATATATATATATGTTACTGATGTGATGATTTAGCCAGTTTGTCAAAGAGGAGGTCCCTTACTTTCATTTTAAAAGTGTACCGATTGGTGGCCATCCTGACTTCACGAGGAAGCGCATTCCAGAGCAGAACAGATTGAACAAAGAAAGATGAATGGACAAAGTTAGTGGTATGAGAGGGACACGCAAGAAGAAGATTATTAGACGAACGAAGTTATCTTCTTGGTGTAAATGTCGTAGTGTCTTCGACCAGTGAATATTACTAGTAGGTAATGACATATTGAGCTTAAGACCTGGTCGTTTACTATGGGTACCAAAATACAATGGAGAGAGAGCTATGCTCGGCGTTTCTCTGCGAGATCGATTAAGAAACAAGGATAATAATATCTATTTATATGAGAACCGACATAGCTCGAAGGATTGACACTGGGTAGGGAACTCAATGACTTATAATATATATTTTTTTAAATGTTTAAACAAAAAACCGCACAAACGACAGCTCGATTATATTTTGAAAATTACGTATTTATCATTGTTGAGCCTGTTTCAATCAATGTCACAGTTGTCACACAAATAAAGATAAATGTCATTGTGAGACCAACAAGTTTGAACAGAGACCGAAAAACATCGTTCTAAAGTACTGGTTATATCTGTTTTAATTCAATTCGATAATTGTTTGATCCCGTCGAGAACATTAATCAATTTTCAGTACAAGTCCACAGTTAACTTTGGTACCATTTGCAAATTTAGGTTATGCCATAGATTAAGTGTTAATATAGACATGATATTTAAATAATAATAAAATTAGTAATAATGTCTTGATAGACATGGAGTGTGGTCCCGTTGTGGGTTTGATTCTTTGAACGACGAAAACACGATTCGAAGCATACGACCCGCCTGATGTTAAGCAGTAACCGTATCCTATGGACGTTTCTAATACCAGAAGTATCATTTGCGTGTTCCCAACCTATTTTTTTACACCAGGGCTATAAGAATGGAGTATCCCTGGGATATGAATACGTTTCTTTAAAAACGCATCCCAAAATGAGCGCTGGAGACCTGTACTCACCCAGAAACATATCTACACCGCTGTGTGTAGTTATTTGGCTGTGGTCTTCTGTAAGGTGGAGGTCCTTCCCCAGTCAGGCTTGCTCGCTAGTATGGTGCCCTACCTCTCTAAAATGGTTTGTTGTAGTCTGTTAAAGTTGTAGAATACCATACAAGGGAACAAGCGTGACTTGGGCAGGACATCCACCTTACAGAAGACCACAAGTCAAATATGTATCTACACAGTGATGTGGTTATATTTCTGCGCGTGAGTACACGTCTGCAGCGTATCAAAACAATAGCCAGAGTTTCTTGCTAATCCTTTTCATATCTTACATGCTGTGCTCCCCTTGGGTTATAGCATGATGTTAGCTTAAAATATTTTTTAATAATTGGGTTATCGTAAACAAATAATTGGAGTTTTTTTTACAGCAGTGGCCTGCTGTAAAAACATTAACATGGATGGTCCATCAATATAACTATCATAACTTTAGCACATAATATAATATTCAAATTGGTAAAGACATCCTCCAGAGCAGGTTGGCTCTAGGTAGATACCGAGTAACCCAAGGCGCCTGTTATGCCTTAACACTATTTATACGCTTGTAATGTAATGTGGAGGTACACTCATTAAATTATGCTTGTTATAGTTTTCATAATGTTGAGCTGTTATTGTCTAGCTATTGTGTTATGTCTTGTGCACATGTCGTTTGTATGTTTGGGATTTTTAAGATTGTAATGTGTTTTGTGCATATAAATAAATCCTTACTAATATTATAAATGTGAAAGTTTGTGAGAATGGATGGATGGATGTTTGTTACTCTTTCACGTAAAAACTACTGAATGGATCTGGACGAAATTTGGCACAGAGATAGATTATGGTCTGGAATAACACATAGGGTACTTTTTACAGCGATAACCGACATCCACGCAGGCGGAGCCGCGGGCAACAACTAGTAAGTAAATAGTTATACAATAATGTATGGGAGTCTGTCCGATTTATTAACATTTATGATTACTGCTTTTCGCTCTTGGGAATGATAGCATGATAATATGTAATCTTAGCCTACCTCAATAATACCATTCCATTTAATGCAAAAATATATTTTTTAAATTGGATAAATAGTTTCTGAGATTAGTATAAACAAAGAAACAAACTCTACCTTTTTTTTACTTTTTTTTTTATAATAGTCTACCTAGATAAGTGTCATGCTAATGATCGAAATGAATAAATGGGTTGGACTTGGCTGCAAGAATAAAATATGCTAACTTTTTGTATATTTTGACGTTCATAAGTATCATGCATTTAATCTAAATAGGTTCGAGTTTAACTCAGTCACTCATCGTCGGTAACACAACACTAGGTAGGTGCAGTATGTTAATAGTTGCGGTTGTAATCTAATCTGTAGCGTTGAGGTATTTCCCACGTCAAGCTGCTTGGATTTAGGGTAGAGTTCTCTGAATATTTTCGTCATAAAGTAGTTATTAGTACCTACTTATCTAGTTGAGCAACAACTAGATAAATTGTTTATCAATTTAATTTGATAAAATTCAGTTTATGAACAAACATAATAAGAGATTTTTTTAACGTTAATGTGTAGAATATAAGTGTTTATTTTTCCAACAGAAAATAAATAAATTAATAACATACCTTTTTAACATTTAGTAATGTATCCATTCATTCAGTATTCAACCTTAACGCGGTTGGCAATTAAAATTATTTCAAATTAATTTATTCAAAAACTGTTTGTAATTATGATGGCTTTAGTAATTGCACTAAACAATGTCAGTATTGTGAAATGATGTGTGCTATTAGACGGCTGCCATCATAGCTCCAGTGGCGCAATTGGTTAGCGCACGGTACTTATAAGCAGTAATTCGTGTGAGGAATGCCGGGGTTGCGAGTTCGAGCCTCGCCTGGAGCATTATTTTTAACATTTCACCTTATATTATGACTGATTTCTGTTAGTTATTTGAAACTATTTTTTACATGCTTTTATTAAGATGGCGATGTTTATTTGTATGTTTGTTTGGGTCATATCTTTTAAGCAAGATTTATTCCACTTCTCGATATACGATTGAGCTGGAATTTTGGTATACCTAATTAACTTCGATGACAATGCAACAATATGGTACCATAAAGCTGTTTCATGATGCAATCGGAAGGTGGCCATAGGAACTGCCCAACGCAACAAGATAGACGCATCGTGTTTAAACTTATTCCAATTGTCTTGACGAGTACTGTGTCAAGACTACTACTGTGTGTGAAGTCAGAAGGCGGCCTTAAAAACTCTTCAAATAAACAAGATATTGATTGGGCTCACTTTCGTTTACCAGCCAAAATAAAATCAACGTTGTGAATTATTGTGATTTACTCAACAACTTTTTTTTTGTAGATGTCGGTAATCGCGATAAAAAGTAGCCTAAATGCTATTCCAGACTATAATCTATCTCTGTGCTAAATTCATCCAGATCCGTTTTGTAGTTTTTGCGTGAATGAGTAACAAACATCCATACACTCATTCTTACAAACTTTCGCGTTTATAATATTAGTAAGGATTGAAAGAATGAGAAAGAATAACAAATAAATAACAAATTAAACGATAAACGCATTTACAAACTTTTTGAAATAGTTCTTAGGTGGATAAAATACAACTTCGCCACGAGGCGAAGCAGCGTACCGATTTATGATAGCAACGTTGTTCATAAAGAGGTAATGTAATTGTAATGTGTAAAGTAATACAACTACACACCGACTATGCCATCAATATAATGTGTAGATACATGTACACTTCGATGCTCATACTGAACAGTACTTTGTATCCTCACACAAACTTACATATACTACATACTTATATACCTACCGCTTTCTAGGTCCATCGTCTTCTCAGGCGCACACTGTGTGTCAACACTTGTCCATATTTTATAGATGAGCTCTGCCTATCCCCAATACAGGTCGGCAGCTTGTGACTAATGGACAGTAATCAAATTAAATGTTGTTAAATGCGTTATCGTTATGGCATATTTATATATTATACTAGCGGGCCTGGCAGACGTCGTCCTGCCTGGAAAAGCTGAAATGTCGGTATTTCAGCTTTTTCAGGCAGGACGATGTCACCGCAGTAGCGCCACCTACCGGGTCCAATTGTGAATCTAAACCATCCAGTGCCCTACCCGAACACACACACAAAATTTTACCAAAACCACGGTCCAGCCGTCTAGGAGGAGTTCAGTGACATACACACGCACACAAGAAATATACATACATATATATATAAAGATAATTTAACATTGTCGTATTAAGTTTGCTTGTATAAGTAAGAAATATGTAAATTCACGGAGATCTAACCCTTCTGCTTTTAACTTTTAATCTCTGACAGCTCACCTCGAATGTTTCTTCCACTGTTCTACATAATCAGATTTCACTTAAATTATAACAGTTCCAATGATTTATCGACAAAAGTTAGCCGTGAAATTACACTTTTTCTTTTGTTATTTGAATGTCAATTGGGTTGAGTTTCTCTGTGATACCTACTTGTAATTTGCGTAATTGATTTTCCTGCCTTCGAAGAATAAATTGGATTGAAATATAGGGAATTATCGATTGGATAATTAGGAAACAAGTAAATTATAATAATGATATGATTTCAGATTTAAGATTAAGTGTATGTAAACCTAGTAAGTATTTTGAATAATATTTTAAAACCGGTGATGTTGTTATTTGTCTTAATTTGCAAAAGAATAGTGATGGTCGATGGTCGATCAGTACCTGATAAAATTCTTCTGCTTAGTAGCATATAATGTACTAATTTTAAAAGTAGCTAGTTAAAGTTAAGACGAATTAAATTTAACGGTGACGACAACGTGTTAGTGATGCCCTTGATACCGTTTCCTTATCATCGGGCAGGCCGTTGCTTGTGGGTATAAAAATGGCTGATCTCTGAGAACTGAAATTCAGCCGTATCCGGTTAGACTAGCAGATATCGTATCTATTCCAACCCAATGCGCATGTCAATAATGATAATTAATTTGCGAAATATTTTGAACATTTAAATATAATAAAATTGTGTAATATTACTTGACATCTTCAACAGTAGGAATGGCGTCTTCAATCTAAATTATTTAAATAATGTAAAACCATCTTGATAGCAAAGTTTTCAACAATTAATAACGCTCAGGTGAGCTACCAATGGACATTTTCAATTGCTTTGTCAGGTAAAGATAAATATTTGTGATATTAACAACGGAGACTCTGATTAACGATGCCGCATTGCCGCCTATAGTGCTGGGATGATACATGTCGATGTTATACCTATATACATTTGATAGATACGGATTTCTTTTTGATATTACAATCTGAATGAATACTGTTTTCTTTAATTTAAAATGTGGATCAAAAGTCTCAAATATCTAACTATCTATGCTATTATTTTTCACAATACTATCCGAACATTTTATACAGCTACGTACACTTGCTAGGATATAAAAATTTACATTGTCGCAGAAAAAGCAGTCTATAATAAATGCGAATATTTTAACGTAAGTATGTATGTAACGTATGTTTGTTTGTTACTCAATAACGTCAAAACGGCTGAACGATGAACGATCTGGATTAAATTTGGCAGAAAGGTAGAATATAGTCTAAAATAGCACATACGCTATTTTTGATACCAAAAAAACACTGCTCCTTTGGGATTTCCAAAAGCCAAAGCGGAAATTAGTATAATATATTTCTGAATACACAATATAGATACATTATAAATAAACTAGAAAATATGTATTTAAGTTTTTGCTCACGAATTTGTGCAGTTTGAAGTGACATGAGGGTTAGGAAGGCTCCTTTGACTACGTGAGCGTACGCTAACGTTCAAGGTACTGAAGTAGTTACACACATTACACAGTTTGCTTCACTTTAATTTCGTTTAAATTTATGTGATGCTATTACAAGAATACGAATATAATCATATCATTCTTTGAATAGAGGAGACCCGTGCCCACCAGTGGGACGTTTATAGGTTGTGATGATGAATGTAATCATTAAAGACTGTGGGAAAACTTTATGTTATTTATTCTAATTCTTGTATATTTACGATTTAGTTGTCATTATGCTTACTTTCTGAATTCTCTTTATAATTACCCGACTACGGGGAAGCCAAAAGGAGGGTTATGATAATTATTACATTTTGCCAGTGACTTTGTACGTGTGGAATTTTAATCATTTCTACGTAAAATTTTGGATAAACCTACATAAAGTTTGGGTCCAAAGGTAATTGTGTAAATTTTAATATTGTCCTTGAACGTTTCTGATGTTTTAAGCTGAATGCTAGAGTGGACCTGTGCCTAAGCTAAGCGTATCAGTGTGTAACTAGGCATTAGTGTGACTAATATTTAAATTTGTTAATTTGTTATTTTATTGTAAGTTAGTGGTATTTTGTTTAGCCAATAATTCTACTTCAATAAAATGCGAAGTCTATAGAAGTAAGATGCCATAGAATCGAGGACAAAGTAATAGCAAGAATGACAAACCCGACTCGATCGATGATCGACTACATTAAAACTAGTCTTAACTGTTCTCAGTTGAGAAGGAAAAATTCCCTCAAAGTCAAGAAATATCTGTCACGTTAATTATGACTTAATGTCGTCTGAAAAGAAAGTTATTACGCGTTCGTGCAACTGTGTTCATGTAATACATTTTATCTGTCAAACAAATGAACTAATTTCCAAATTCAATAAGTTCTATAACAATCTGGGGGCACGGGAGTGCCCCTGCCAAGATGAGCCAAGCGGAGCGCAAGGGCACTACCTACCTTTTCTCGAAACGTTTCGACGTTTTTTTGAACTCTCATAACTTTCAATTATACTCGTATGAAGAACACTTCTGAAATAATAATATTTTGTAATTTGTGTATTAGAAAATAATGCAACATGTTTAGCTATAATAACGATAACTGGAGAATCCTGCATTCTCCAGTCAAGAATATAAAATATAAAAAAATCGCGACTACCTAAAACGTAGTGAACTCAATTCTGTTTTTTTTTGCGTCATAAGTTCTTTTTATTCTACCATGATGACAAACAAACCTGATAGTTAGCTGTTACCGTAGGCTTTTTGGCGTTTAAGACCTTATATTTTGTAACACTAAACTTGTTAAATAAACTTTGTTTGTGTAACCTTAGGATTAAGAAAACGTTATTTCAAAAAACCGTTTATCTTAAACAAATACTGGAGACCTGTACTCACACAATAACTACATACAGTGATGTAGGTGTGTTCCTGACACATCTACAGTGAAGTATAGGTGTGGTCTTCTGTAAGATGGAGGTTCTTCTCCAGTCGGGCTAGCTCTATTGTGTGGTGCCCTACCTTACAAACGAGCAAACCCTATAATATCTGTGTTATCCAAGAATTGCTTAAATTGTCACATAGCTGAGACGTAACAATTATATCGATGGTGTAATGGACGTCACCAGGGCGGAGTGTCACAAAACTGAAATTGAATTTACAAAATGAAAACCGTTAACTTATCGACTTTTGTGAATAAGAATTTGATGAATGGATCCTGCAATGGCGTATAATTATGATTGAGCTTTTAAATGGAAAGATAAATTGATCGATTTCAAGACGCTAAGATTGTGAATACATTTACATTTTGCTTTGATAACGAAAGATTTGAAGCTTTATTCAATTTTCTTGGTTTTGTTAAGGAAGATTGTCGGTGTCTTAATGTTAAATTATCATTTTATATATTAGATGTCATGGTACTTTGTTTATGTTTCTGCTTAATACGTACAAATTTGTAAAAACATATTTCAATAGCCTGCCGAACATTTATGCGATTATTTTTTCGTCTTTCGTTGTTTACTGCGTTGTTCTGATTGAACGTTCTAAGAGAGGTAGGGCACCATACTATCGAGCAAGCCCGACTGGGGAAGGACCTCAACCTTATGGAAGACCAAATAACTACACGCAGTGGTGTAGTTGTGTTCCTGTGTGTGAGTACATGTCCCCAGCGCTCATTTAGGTATGCGTTTTGAAAGAAACATAGGTATTCCTAACCATCGGTATTGCAAGCGTCCATAGGCTACAGTAACTCATCAGGTGGACCGTGTGCTTGTTTGCCACCCAAGTAGCATAAGAAGCAACGAGCCATCTCGTTGTCGTCTAAAAATAAAAAAAATAACTATAATTTTAGCTCCTCAACTAGTCACAGAGTATAATTAATCTCACCTCCATCAACTTTTAAGAGCTGCAAAAAAGTACTATTTCTAAATTATTCTTTAACTCTACCTTGAATAGAGTCTCAAAACTTAAAGATAATTTAGTTTTGATTAAGTAATAAGGAGAGCACTTAACAAAGGTTTTAAGTTTTTAGATAAATAACGTCGCCGAGCCATTTGTGAAAACTTATTGGGAACCTTTCTGTATTAAGTCTGTTATAACTTTGAAACCTAGTTTTGTGAATAATGGTAGAAATATTTACGAAATCTAACAATATGTAAATAATAGCAGTGTTATTATAGTTAACAACTTGATAATAGTTTAATATACATAAGCGAGTTATCTAATTTGACTCCAATTTGTCAAATAACAATTTGAACAATTTGTCCCTACTTATTATTAAGACTTAATTCATATCTGACATAATGCCGGTACCTAATACCGTTATTGTCAAACTGTCCAACTTTCCGACTTCGGGAGTTGTTCCCGTAGAGAACCACCACCGTCACCGATATTTGAATTTTAACATAGCTTAAAAGTATCACACAACGAGTCTAAGAAAAATCTTGTTTTTTTTAAGAAATCAGAATTAATATTGTTCACGAGAAACTTAAGCGTTTAGGAAGAAAATGTCTATATTTGTTACACCTGTTTTTTCTTCAAGTATCTCTGTTTAACTGTAATAAGTTTTTATCGGCAGTAAAATATTATTTTACGGCACTCCTTTAGTACTTTATACGTTTCTGTTCTGAGTATTTACTTAATTCGGTGTTTGAGTGCCGACACCGGATCGTTTCAAGAGAAAAGAAAATGAATAATTAAGGGTTGTTGTTTTATGCTTCTTTCTAATGTGTTCTAAATGATTGTTTGAGTCACTAGCACATAAAGACATGAGCATTTTTATCCCCAAGTTTATCTGAGTTTATATTGGAGACCTTTGATTTTGTACAAAGAGTTAGGGTTCTACATAGGACAGCACGCCCGTTCCTTGTGTGCTTTGCAACCCATAGAACCACACAGGAATTTCAGAACACGTAAAATGAAATAAGTAAATACGCTGTTATGTAATACTTAACAAACTAAAAGCTCGTTTGGAATATTAATTATTATTGTGTTAATATTGTAACATAATTATTTTAGTTCTAGTTAAGGTATTGAGATTTGATATTTTATACACTACTGTTCAGTTGGCAATGAAAATTTATTAGACATATTAGGTACCTATATTAAATTACTACAACACAAATTCACCCTTTAGTATGTTAATGTATTGTGTTATGTGGTAGCTGTTCTCTAATAAATCTTATGTTAATCTTTTAAAGATTTTTTGGATGGTAAGTGTAGACATATAACATATAATATCTATGTAGTCTCTTGCCTAAATTTAGATGCACGTTTTGTGTGGCGACGTGGTTGGTTTTTATAAAGATAAACTCAGGACTTTGCTGTGTGTGTCAATAAAAAGTGCAAAGCTACTTGAGCTCGAAGTAGTATCTGTCGTCTTTTATTATTCCGAGTAATGACCTCTCTCATTAGACTTATTTAGAGGCAGCGACTGTACAATCGTGATGCTTCGTCGTCAAAAGCTTTGTCGCAGTAATTCGTCGCACGCAGTTAATTATTCAGCCGCATGAAGGCACCTTTGTTATTCAAATTAAGATGCTCGTTGCAAGTTGCATGCAACAACAGAGCAGTACCAACTATGCCTTATATAGGGTAGTTAATACTTGCTAGTGTATGGGATAGGTGTGGTGTGGCCTCGCTTAATGTGGCTGATTATTCTTACATGAATATACAGGAGTTCATTTAATACTTACTAGATATATTAAACTTGAATAAATTAAATTGTAACATACATCTGGCCTTTATTTAAGTACATTTATCTACGACATCAGTTTGGTTAGTTTTGATAGACTTCTTATTCTTATCGTTTGGTTAGTGGCCAACCTGGTGACAGAGTTATTAAGATCGCCCATATTTAGGCCTCTGTCGTGATCTAACGACTATTAACAGTCAGGACCGACTTTTAACGTACCTTCCGAAGCACGGAGACGCTCAGATGAAATACCACTATGTGGTCACCCATCTATAGGGTTACCGTGCCTTTTGGTTGCTAAACCCGCTGATCTTTTACCGAACAGCAAGTGCGATACTAATTATTTAATAGAACTCATACCTAATGGCTTTAGGTCACGTTTACGGTGGGAGTCTAAATTTAAGAGCTAGACAATTTGAAGCCTTTAAATTGATTGACAAGAATGCATGTTAGTTATGACTTATTATGTGCCATACTATTCATACTAAGCACAACTTACTACATTAAATATTTTGCGAGGTTTTTTTTTATACTACTTGGGTGGCAAACAAGCATACGGCCCGCCTCATGTTAAGCAGTTACCGTAGCCTATAGGCGCATACAATACCAGAGGTATCACTTGCGTGTTGCCGACCTGTATTTTTACACCAAAGCTTTAATATGGAGTAACCCTGGGATAGGAATATGTTTTATTTCAAAACGCATCCCTAAATTAGCGCTGGAAACCTATATTATTATTAAATAAATAATAATAGCAACTCATACGAGTATATGTCCCCCTGCTTGGCACGGGTCTCCGCTCTTCAATTCAGAGAGAGAGAGAGAGTTAAGGTCTTATACTTCATACACGCTGGCCTAATGCGGATTGCTGAATCAGACATGTGGATTTCCTCACAATAAATAAATAGCATGTGAAATTTCTAATGATTAGTGACTCATAAATTTCAGCACTAGCTATACAGATTCAAGATCACTTAGTACAAAGTGTACAGGTACTGGCTCGATTGCCACTACTTACCTTACGTCGTCTTCACTTTAAACACATTGTGCGAAGTACACCTGGGTCTCTCATAGTGTCTGTGTTGAATGCTCAAAGTGTATATATTCTCTCCTTACGTAGGCAATTAGCTGTCTTATAATTCTGTAATTTGCATCTTTAAAGTTATTTGTACTGAGCCTCTAGACAAGTGGCATAAACAATAGTCGAATCGAAAAGTAAAAAAAAACAAATGTATGGAATTTGACGTAAGTTTACGACATTATATCGTAGACTTACGTCAAATCCCATACATTGTTTTTTTACTTTTCGATTGGACTATCGCTTATGCCACTTGTCTAGAGGCTCTGGACAGTCTCACATGATAATTAAATAAGTTCCATATCCTTGAAGGATACGTTTAACTTATACTACTTGGGTGGCAAACCGTAGCCTATTAACGCTTGCAATACCAGAGGTATCACTTGCAAATTGCGGAAACAGAAGACGGATGATAAAACCAGTAAATTCTACCCCGTTTTTTAATAAATAGTAAGGCAGTAATATAGTAATTACAAAAGTCATTTTCATATCTAGCCTACTATTATTTTAGCTACAATGGAGTTGAGTAATGTGATCCCTGTTTCAATATTACTATTATATATTCTACGTTGTATTTACGCTAACTAACGCCTAATGTAATTGATTACAACAACCTTTACAGAGAAATTGCATCAGCTACTCTTAATTAAGTTGTATCCGAGCTCGCGTCATATGCAAAGCGGGGCGCAAACAATGTAATTGAACGGATAGTATCGTGACAATCGGCTTTACCGAATCGGCCAAATTAGGCCCCGATCGACCCTCAGACTTATATAGCCCAGTCATTGTCTAACATGGATGCATGACAGCTTTGTCCGCTTTATTTTGCGTCGGGTTTGTTTGAAAATCACTCGGTTTTCAATTGGTCTGCAGAACTAGTTTTTATTAGTTGTTGTACTCGCGGATATCGGGTGTATAGAATACAATGCTCGCTGTGTGGCTGGGATTTACCTCACAGTGGAGACTATCGTGCTTCCTAGGGGTTGTTTGCCTATGTGTATAGGTCTCTAGCGGTCATTCACGGATACGTTTTGAAAGAAACGTTTTCCTATCCTAGGGATACTACATCTTAAAGCCCTGATGTAAAAAAAAAGTGAACTGCAATACGCAAGTGATAATATAATCTTATATATAAATTTCTCGTGTCACAATGTAATGTTAGTTACCATACTCCTTTGAAACGGCTCAACCGATTTTTATGAAATTTTGTGTGCATGTCGGGTAGGTCTGAGAATCGGTCGACATCTATTTTTTATCCCCCTAAATGTTAAGGGACCCCAAATTTTTTTTTTGACATTTTTTTTTGTTTTATTTTTTTCTGTATCATAAAAAACCATGAGTACCCATAACTTACAGCAAAGTCTTAATAAATGGTGAGGTAACCATGATACGTTATACAATCGAGCAAACGCCATTTTAAGTATTTTTATTCATTTGAAAAGGGGTAAGTGAATCAGACATATATTTAGGAGTTTCTTTTAAGATATGGGGGCTTCCTAAGCCCTCTCTCTCTCTTTCTTGGTAGAGGAGAAGAGATCCGTGTCCAGCAGTGGTACATATACATTATATAGGTTGCTAATTAATAAATTTAATACATTTTTTATCAATTTGTACTCGTAATATTTTATGATTATTTTGGTTTGAAGTTAATCTTGCCCCCTTCAAGGTTTTTGAAAGCATCAGTACTTCATCAAACCCACATTATTCTAACCAGCCGTATGTTGGATGAAACCATGGCTAGACACTAGTAATAATAAACCAAGTTTAAAAGTTTCAAAATAAGTATATAACAAAATATCCGCAATGTATAAAGCTCCCCATCTCCCCGTTTCTTTACTTTTCAATAGTTGTTATCTATTATCGTACGAACAAGTGAAGAAGTATGTTGCACTAAGTTACAGCCACATTATACCAGAGTGAGGCATGTAATAATGTTAGCATATCAAGAGTTCTCGTTAGAGACATTGCATCCTGCACTGGCCAACTTAACTTACCCCTCATAGAAAAGAATTACGAAAGTGTGGATGTGGTAATTAAACTTCCTTATATTTAAGTTAACCAAATTTAATTTTGGTTAAAACTAACACTTATGAAGGCCATCAATTATGTAAAGTTAGATGATTGACAAGTGTAGAACAATAAAAATAAGTAGAAAAAAACTCCGGCAGGGGTATTCCGTAAAAGCAAAAACCGAGCCACCGCAAAAACCGAGCAAAATCTGGCTGACAGATTGAAAATCGGTATTCCGTAAGAGCAAAAACCGAGCGTTTTGTCAATAGATTGTGCCGTCATCGAGCAATCACCACTGTCAGTTTGCGATCACAACTGTTAGTTTGCTATCGCTGTTTCTTAGAGAATCAGCCAGCGGGACCTTCGCCAGATAGTTACAACCGTTTGTAAATTACAAGTATAGGTAGCATGCAAACTGATGCAATTTTAAACTATTTTTTTAAAATCAAAATGCTAATTGAAGTACAGAAGCATGGTGTTGAGTCCGCTTCATTTTACGATTGTTACAAAAGTATAAGGTAAGATAACAAACTTCTATACTACCATTAATTACTTATTTTACCCACCTAGGGGTATAATTTTGAAAATCTGCTTTTAAATTTGTTGCTAAAGCTTTTAGACCTAAGCTCCAAAGTTAAAAATACTTACGCCATTAGAATTTTAGATCGGTATCAATTTTAGATCGGAAATTAATATCCAGTATTTGGATAATGTTGACTGGTAGAGAATGCCGCTGGCATTAAGTTCGCTTTTGTACAACAAATACAGTGCAAACGCTACGATATTTAAAAAAGAAGCTATGGTATTGGTGTAGTAAGTGATGTGGTATAGATTTATAAAATACCGTATGAATTGTTTCATAGGTTTATGTCAACCACGGAGTCCAAAGTAAAGTAGTTCATCGGTCCGCACTAAGTGAATAGTTGGCGACTAAGTTGTGCTAAGTCCGTTAAGTAAACCAAACCGGGGGTAACTCTGCCCTTAACTACCATGTATGCTGGGATAGCTCATTCATTCACTGGCTTAGTTTGCAATAGGTATTCTTGAGGACAAATATAAAGAAGTTAAGCTCGTTTTGGATTTTTCAAACATTCAAATGAAACCCAATTACGAAAATATATAACTAGTAATTGCGAAATGTCTCAGTTTTGTCCAGGAATTTAAAATAATACTCGTTTATGTATTAAATTTTCGAAAGTTTTATGGCGGACACATTTTGAAATATTTTGTTGTCATAACGTTAACATAGACGTTAACTGTCCTAGAAAGTGTTAAGGAACCTTTGTACGAAATTTCAAGATTGTAGCTCCAGCGGTTTAGGCACTGCGTTGATGAATAAGCCAGTCTGTCGGCATAAGTAATTTTATAGGAAGATAAAACATCTTGGAAATTAAAAAAATACACGTAGGTACTTATCGGTTAATCATTAACGAGTTCCTCCCCTTATCGTTAGACACAAAACAATATACAAGTGAAAAAAGAAATTATTTTCTCCATCTTACACAGCGATTCAAAGTCCCGATCAAATAGATACTTTATGATACTAAGGTGCATGTATGAATAGGCGAGGTCGGGGGACGCAGCGGTGGCTTTACGCCTGCATTGAAATATCGCAGGCTTTCAATTCATTGTTTGAAGCTATCTGCGAGCGCCTATGCTCTACCACCAGTAGGGCAACGATCATTAAAGATAAAATTATGAGACATTGTAACTCGTTGTATAAAATACTCGCATATTATAAAAATCTCCTAAAATAAAAAATATTTTAATTTGATTAATTTAGACTAAGACTGCCTTGGTGGTCCCGGGGTCGCGGTATGCGCCTGCTGTGCACGAGTTTGTTAGTTCGATTGCCACACAGTACAAAACTTTGTGTGACCCACAAAGAGTTGTTCTGAGCCGGGGAGTAATTTGTGTTTCGTTAATTGTATGTTTGTAAAGTCCCCCGCGACACAGAGTTTGTTCTCTAGTGCGGGAGTTATTTTTTAACAAAACAAAAATAAAACTATTGTTTTATATATTTAATTTGATTAACATTTACCTAACTATAATTTTATATTAAGAAAGTATGTATTTGTTTATAATAAATAAATAATAATGAAGTCGTTCAAATTATAACTTCATTAACTCGAACGACTTTATTATACCACGAGATCACCTTATTTTGTAGTTAACAAACTAAAGTATTACGAGTGTGTCGTCGCATAAAAGATACTATAAACCAGAAAATGTAGTTTAGCTGACCTCAGGATCACTGAGAGTACTTCGATACTCTATTCCTACAGTCAGCGTGACTAGTGACCCCTTTTAATCCCTTTTTGCGAAAGGTAGACGATGCTCTCGTGTAGCCAACATAGACGGTACAGTATCTACTTATGTAGGAGCAAATGAAAGCTTTAAGCTTGCCATTCCCGGGTCTGAGCTCATGGCAACGAAATACCCGTTCCCTGTACATTTTGTATGAATGTGGGTCTATTGCAAGCGGGTTTAAAACTCGAAAGAGTGGTCATCTAACTTTCAAACTCGAATATGTGTGTTTGTATATGACTTCATCACTTTTTTGGTTAAGCTGATATTTTATTTATTTATATTTCATTTTTTTATTTTATTTTATTGTATTTGGAAAACTTACAGCAAATATAATAAAAAATCTTAAACAATAAGTAATAGATGGCCAATCACAAGTTTTCACAGATGTAAATTATGTGTATTAATGTATTAATTGAATTAAAAGCTGCATTAACTGACAATGGTTCTTGTGTATACTTGACAGAAACACAATATATTAATTAATTTTAAAAAGGTCGAGGTTTTTCAAAATTCATTAATTTAAATAATCTCGTGTATGCAGTGTGAAACCTTTTTTTATGTTTTAACTTGGTGCCTTCGTGATTAAATAAATAAAAAACCAGTTATGTTCATTAAAATAAAGCTTATCATACTACGGTACGAAACTTCAATCTACGTAAGGTTGTGAAAACTACATTGTGGTATAATAATATACTATCTTGGGAATATTCATGGTTGGCCATGATCCTAAATTAAACAAAGCCTATTACTATGGCATCCAGACAACTGGTAATTACATAGGCACTTCATTAAATATTTGTAAATATTTACATAATATTGTATGTAAATTACATCCAGATACAGAACACACAATCGTGCTTATCACTCAAAAGAAATGTTCTAGATGGGAATCGCACCCACGACCACCGCGCCGCTTAGCAGTCAGGGTTACTATCCACTAAACCATCAGGACAGTCACGTATAGTTACAGTTAGAGCACAAAGTCTTTAATTACTAAACTAAGAATTTCGCAGTGTTCAGGTCCAACTTCTGCTATTGGGCAAGCGACAGATGCATATTCAGGGACGTTACAACAAGTCTTCTTCTTCTTAGCGTGTCGATGGCAATCTAAATTGTGTCAGCCCAGAACCTAGCTACGAGTTTTGCATTGTCAGTAGCGTTCATAAGCTCCTCCAAGGTGCAGGTATCAGGGCACGCGGGGCATGATATCAAGTGCCCCATGGTTTGTGGTTGGAATCGTCTATAAATCCCCACCTGAGCAGGTTTCCATCCAAAGTTACAACAAGTAAAGCCGCGAGCCGATAGTAGTCTCTCAATATTTTAAAACTCTGTACAGCGAACCCCGTTGGAGAAAACTAAGGTGTTAATGACCAAAACTGAGTTGAACTGCTAACAGGAGTTATCTGAAGTACAGCGTTCGTTAACTATTTTATTTAATTGTTGGCGTTCGTAACTGCGCAGAACGAGCCACGGTATCTTGAAGGCAGCGGTTGATTCGATTAGCCTTGTTACAAGTTTGCTATCTGGACTTTAAGTAAACCACACTACACTACTTGTTGTTGGGGAAGTGGTTAAATTATGTCTAACTACTTCAACTTATAAGGTATTTCAAATTAATTGTGATTATGTGGATCCCTATTATATTGATGAAATTTAAGGCAGTCTTGCTCAAGACTTGGTACTTGGTTTCTTTAGGGGTTATGGGTCACGATAAGAAGAGAATATAATTTTTTCAATAACTTGACGAGTGATTGAAGCTAAATGTGTTTCCTTTTGAGTTGCGAATATAAGTTCCTTTTTTTAAATTATAGTTTTAGAAAAAAAGTAAGATAAAAAATATTTCTGATTCATCAATTTTAAGCAAAGACAATGTTATAATAGCCCTAGTCATAAGGCCGAAGCGGATTACTAATTTAATATTTAATCAAATAATATCCAGACACCTTAAAGCAACATCAGAAAGTAGCTTGGCAGATAATGAACTCCTGATACAACAAAACAACAATACCTTTAAGCTGACGACACATCCATAAAGCTATACGTAACCAGCATTCCTCACAAAACCTGGATCGTAAAAAGCAATCGTATCTGCGGACGGTCTCATTACAAGCCGCCATCATTGCCACCCTAGCTCAGATCAAAGTGATTCGCTTTTGTTCCGGCTGACGGCGTCGCCGAATGATTCCGCGTTAGTACAGTGATTGCTTTTTGACGTACCGTAGTTTCGGTTCGATGCCCGTGACGATCCGATCGCGCATTACGGTCCGATATCGCGCCCATATTCCACTATTTACAAATTGCTTGCCTTTATTGTTTGAACGTTATTGTGTATCTTTGAATGTTTTGTTTGATTGGTAGCTGTCAATACTGCTGTTACACGGAATATATAACAGTTGTTAAGTATAGGCCTAACAGGCCTCTATGTATATTTGCATAAACTCGTTTTGTCATCGTTTGTAGAACTCGATAGTGTTAAAATTGTATCCAATTATTTAGAATTGTGAAAATATTTAAAATAGTCTTTGTTATTTATAAATGGATTTATTTAAACACGAGTAAAAAGGTATCTGCATGATTTAAACAGTAATTTAACTCAGTTATTGAGATAATTAAATATTTGGTATATAACATGCTAAATTTGATTATATACATAACTAGTTGTTGCCCGCGACTCCGCCCGTGTGGATGTCGGTTATCGCTGTTAAAAATAGCCTATGTCATAACAGACCATAATCTATCTCTGTGCCAAATTTCATCCAGATCCGTTCAGTAGTTTTTACGTGAAAGAGTAACATACATCCATCCTTAGAAACTTTCGCATTTATAATATTAGTAGGATTAATACAGATTATAAAAATGTATGTAGTTAAAAAGACATATTCAGACAATGCTGGACGTCAGATGACATTAAAAGTTCGATACAAAATAAGCTACATTTCGTTTTAATTTTCAGGACCTACGTATTTTATTCATGTGACATAGGCATTCTACGACCCTCTTTCACGAATCGGTGATCACAGAGTTGTACAAAGAAATTGGCTGTTGGCGCACGGTATTTCGGTTTGATTATAGTCCATCCCGAGTAGGGACATCGTTGTTTACTAGACGACACTATTGTGTGTCTCACAGGGCACGTTATACTCGTCCCATGGTTGTAAAGGGATGTCTATGTTACGTGTTAGATACTTACCTGGTATGTATTAATATCATTATATTACATAGGCTCTTGATTACAGAATAGTTTGATGACAGTGGAGAAGTTTAGGTATGGGTTAGTTTAGGTGACAAAAATTAAGTTTGGGTTAGGTAACAAAAACAAGCGTTTGCCAGAGTTGAAATCTATCAAATTATAAATTACTAGCTGTTGCCCGCGGCTCCGCCCGCGTGGAGATCGGTTACCGCTGCAAAAAGTAGCCTATGTGTTATTCCAGACCATAGTCTATCGCCAATGTGTGCCAAATTTCATCCAGATCCGTTTAGTAGTTTTTACGTGAAAGAGTAACAAACATCCATCCATCCATTCATTCTTACAAACTTTCACACTTATAATATTAGTAAGGATTTATCGTCATTTTGAAAAATAAAGAGTCTGGCACTCGATTTAAGTATTTGATAAAATCATAATTACATTCGAGATAATTAAAAAAGATGTTTGCAAAGACAATATTGTCACAGTCTAAAGAACTGATGTTTCTACGCAGCGATATTATAATAAACACGAAGCGCGATGATGACATAACATGGCAATACAATTGCAATACAGTTAACCGAAATTCCATTTCCTTGTCTATCATGAATAAAACAAACGTCAATAGATTCGTTCACACACAAGACAAGGTAAAGTATTTGCCAAGCAATTACAGTTTAGAAGAACCAGCTTGGTAACTTTATATAAGCAGGCGGCAAGGAAACGATCTTAGATTATACATCCTATTAATATTATAAATGTGAAAGTTTGTGAGTATAGATGAATCGATGGATGGATGTATGGATGTTTGTTAGTCTTTCACGCAATAACTACTGAACGGATTTGCATGATGCAATTTGGTATACAGATATAGATAGCACATAGGCTACTACTTTTTATCGCGATAACCGACATCCACGCGGGTGGAGCCGCGGGCAAGAGCTAGTATATATATACTAGATTGAGTGTCTCGTACTGACAAGCATCGCTTATGCGGCCCCGCCGCGACTTAAATGTGTGCGTGCCGCGATATAACTGTGTGCGTGAAGCCGCGATATCATTGTTGTGGTACAATCGCGCGGTCACTCGCGGTCTAATCAATTCCCACCACTTTAAAACGGGGCCATTTTTTTATGCCGGACTGCGTATCTAGTATTTTATAATCTAAGGGTGACATGTGTATGGTTTCTTATTTTATCTTAGGCCCTGTTGTCATGCTGTCCGTTAATTAAAGCATTAAAACCGCGTTGCACCGGTGCATGCAAAAAGCATTGGATAGTAACATAATTATTAGGTCAATTGATTCGAAGCCGTTTTATTAATTGATCTAGCTGTTATACATTCAACTGTGGCAATGGTTTGCAACAACGCATGTAGCAGTGCACCGCCTCGATCGGGCTTACCGCGGAATGTACTATGTTTGCCCACTAAACCCTGGCTTTGAGCCGCGCATGTTTGCTGAAAAATTCAAGCGAGATTTCGAGCACGTCTAGAAATGGCGAAGCAAACCGAAGCAAGGAGAAGCATGCCGGCTTGAGCGAATGATGCAGGCTTATTGAGCCACGATGCATTGTGCCTTTACCTTTGAGGTAGGATTAATAAAAGTCGAAAGTAAAGTTGGCGTTTATCGTTTTGGTATGAATTTTGGTTTGGTCGTTTGGATTTGATGTGGATGATGGCATTGTTATGTTGATTTTATTGGTGTAAAAGTACTGATTCAAACTCTAAATCATTTATTTACTTAAGGCCCCTATCTAAAAAAAATATGAAAAAGAGGTAAATGTAAATGAAACCATTTTGTGTTGGCATTTATTTGTAGACAAATGACTGTCAAAAATACATTATTATGTAGAAGATGTGTTTCATAATATGATTTTGTTATAAATTGTATATTATTTCTAAATAATTTGAAAAACTCATCGAATCAGCACCAAATTATTGAGATGTAACCACTTTATGACTTCAATTTTTATCAAATAATACGAAAAAAAACAATATCTTAAGAAAAAATACACCTATAACTTGGTTATGTTATATTTGGAATAATTATATTATATAATACATTTATATTTATTATAAATGAATAAAACGTCCATTCCAAGAGTACATCTGTTTGTATCCCCGCGCTCGCCTGGAGAATTAGTGTGGAGTGGGTCGTGTTCGCTTCGCCCATATGCTCAAGGTGGCTCGTAATATCCCAAGCCTTAAATCACAAAACTATCGAATTAAATGTCCGAAGTAAAGTGAAAATGTACACCTTACAAACAAGATAGTATTTTGGCGATTCCTTTCTCTGCACTGACTGAGTACATAATTTTATAAACACTTAACTTTTATAATGCGTACGCTGAAGGACGCTCTACAGAAGACATAACTCATTGTAGTTTGGAATCAGATAACGATGTGTGAGTTGTCCCGAAAATATTATTATTATTATTATTCTTATTATTATTGTTGGGCAAACAAATCAATAGGGGGACCTATTGAAGTTGATTAAATATTAAGAGGCATAATATTAATAGGGAAGTGATTATCGAGAGTAGGCTATGTCCAGCTGTGGACTGAAAGATGTTTACGGAGAATACATCATAACTCTTAACACTTTCGCGGACAGTAACGTAGACACAATAGATGTTTTTTTGTCATGACGTCTATATAGGCGTACACTGTCCTTCAAAGTGTTAATTTGCACTATAACACCCAAACAGAAAACCAAAACCAATCTCAATACTTTCTAAATGCGAACAACAACGTGCGTCAAAATCGAGGTAAATTGAAGTATCATTAATCTTTATCTACTGACTTTTGGCACGAACTCGATTTCTTAATATAATTCGGAGTGTTACACTTTTTATATTTTTAATAACATTTCACATTCTTCTTATTGTTCTACAGTATTATTCATGTATATAGTGTAGTCCTTTTCTACAATAAACAAATTCCTCACAAAAAAAAGATTAGCTTCTTCATTATTATTATATGTAGCAAAATATATACCTATACATTAACTTATAAGTATATTATTTTGAGAATTTTTTGGTCTTCGAAAGCGAAGGGCCTTTGCATACGCGGCGAAATGGATGCAACACGGATCGTGGCCCTTAGAGAAGAGACACTTTACTATAAGCAGATAATTGTTGCATTGCTATAGTGTAGCTGTGGCATCACTGTACTGAAAAACTTAATTAGCTGAGTTATTATAACAAATGGGAAGCTGTTGTATTGCGGTTGATATTCTAGTTTATATTACTATATTAATAATTTATATTAATATAAACTGACAATCCAGTAAGTGTAAGACTTACTCGATTGCTTGCTTTGTTTTCTGAGGATTACTTTTCCATAGTAATCTACAAACACTCACTTAAATTGTAAGGTATATCTAAAGCAGTAATGTCACAATTTTGAAACAATACAAGTACAAGCTTATATGATAATAAACATAATGTCTGACCACAGGTTACCGAAAAGCAGCAACAAAAAATGTTAAAGAGGGTCCTATTGTGTCTAAAAAAAAAGTATTAAGCGATGTTTGCTTGGGACCATTCACCGAGTAAATCCAAATACATTTCCTCGCTTTATTTAACAGTCTCGACAAATACATATTTGCATTTCCACTAACATAAGTAAATACAGCTTCCCTAAAGCATATTATATCGAATTATTTTTATTTAAATTCTAAATAACCTATACCATCCCCGTTTAGCTCACTTTATAAAAAAGAAGAGATTGCAATGCAGCAGGACATTTTTTATACTACTTGGGTGGCAAACAAGCATACGGCCCGCCTGATGTTAAGCAGTTACCGTACTATGGACGCTTGCAATACCAGAAGTATCACTTGCGTGTTGCCAACCCATTTTTTTACAACTGGGCTTTAAAATGAAGGAATACGTTTCTTTCATAACGCATCCCTATCTTAGCGCTGGAGACCTGTACTCACATACAGGATCACAACTACACTGGCCTTCTGTAAGGTTGAGGTTCTTTCCCAGTCGGGTTTGCTCACTAGTATGGCGTCCTACCTCTCTTACGGTTAGAAACTGCGTGGTCAGAAAAGCACAACAGAAATCATACTTGACATTAAAGGAGCGTAGCTATAAATTTTAATATATTGTGCCAACTCAAAGGACTGCGTGGGTAAGGATGATTTTAATGAAAAACCCAAGCATCTCCGCGACATAGAGCAATATCGCGCCACCGCACATTTCGCAGCCGATGAATATTCAAAAAGCTTTCACGTTGCCGCCATCTTTCGGAGTGCGTACTCCATATCAATTAGTGACGTCATTACACCGCAAAACGCGGAATGTCTACCAATGAATACATTTTTAGTTTAGCTGCAGCATGATGAATGGGGTGCGTGCAATTATGAGGGGTGTTGTTGAATACGTAATGAGCTGAGAATTGTATATAACTATGAGTAAGATTTAATATTTGAGTACTTTGAAGTGAAACCATTTAAATACCCTCTGAATTTGTACTGACTTATACCGACGACCTGAAAAAGGGCGCGGGCAACCGATGGACAAGGTCAGCTCAGGACAGAATGATGTGGAAACCCTTGAAGGAGGCCTATGTCCACCAGTGGCCGTCTAATGGCTGAGATGGATTCATTCTGGAGTTGAAGTAATGACTAGTATAATATAGTGGACCGTAGTGTCAAGAACTATTTGTAATTAGTACCTAACTGCTTATCATCAGAGAAGCCGTATGCTTGTTCGCCACCTAAGTAGTATAAAAATTTGAACAGCAGATATTAATTTCATAAGGCATCAACATGATTGGCTCGGGACGAGTCCATGGGGCAAACAATAATGTGTTACATACTATGTATGTAAAAGAGATTAGTCTATAGCCTTTTTTTTTTTATACTACCAAGGTGACAAACAAGCATACGGCCCGCCTGATGGTAAGCTGTTACCGTAGCCTATGGACGTTTGCAACACCAGGGGTGACACTTACGCGTTGCCGACCCTTTCAAAACCTTATAACTCCTTTCTTGAAGAACCCCATGCTATAGTCTTTTGGGAAAACCTCGGCAGGGAGCTCATTCCACAGCCTAATCGTACGTGGTAAGAAATTCCTCTGGAATCTTACGGTACGGCAAGTTTGAGGTGCAAGGATGTGAGGATGAACTCCCTGTCGATGGCGAGAGGTGCGTTGATAAAATGTGGCCGTGGGCATCATCTCGATCAATTCCTCAGAACACAGCCCATTGTACAGGCGGTAGAACACGCACAAGGAGGCGAAGTCTCTCCTTAGACTTAGTGGATCAATACCGCCTATGAGCTTGGGATCGTCAACAATCCTCACAGCGCGTCTTTGGATAGAATCAAAGGGTCCAAGCTGGTATCCAGGTGCTCCCGCCCAAAGGTGGCAGCAGTACTCCATGTATAAACACCCCTTCCAAATTAACCTCACAATTGTCATGGCAATACTCAATTTGGTTGACTATTGCCTCTTATTTCCCTATCAACACCCACGAATCATGATGTAGTGGTCCACAAAGACCATTACATATAGACCACCGTTCTAGTGTATTAGACATAAAATTTGACGAGGTCGTGAGTTCGTAGCCTCCGTGTCACTTGCGGTAATAACATTTGGATGACGTGACGTCGAAACATGGGTCATATTATTATTGCACCGTGAACGTTGCTACTAAGATACTGAATGTTTATTTGAATACTCTGCATTTTGCCAGTTGTTCCTCCAATGCTGACTGGTGCACCAGTGTTTGAAGACAAAGGTGTTCAGTCACAGTCGGTATTGAGTGGAACTGAGACGTGCTGAAAGTCGCTAAACGGGCGATGGAGCAAACTTTGCTTGAGATTCATCTAAGTAGTGATTGCAGCAAAAAGGAGGAGATTCGTAGAGGAAGAAGATTCGCTCCCATAGCTGCACTCATGAGTCTAAGTGATTGCAGCAAAAAGGAGGAGATTCGTAGAGGAAGAAGATTCGCTCCCATAGCTGCACTCATAAGTTTTATAACCTCTTTGGTCAACCATACTTGTACCATTCTGCAAAGCGCAGAGCAAGACGACCCTCATGACATTGTGAAGGTTATAAGGAGATGCTGACGTTGATCCCGCATGGCTCAAAGTCGCGAGATGTGATAAATCTGGTGAGCCCTATGTCCAGCAGTCTCAATTTCTTCAATAGTTTACTCATAACTCAGAAAAGGATTGTTATAAATTATAAATTCCAAACGCCTATCAATAAATTTTATTTTTATACCTTTACGACGGTGTGTGGCTTCCCTGATTCCTATCCATTACCATAGCTTATAATACCAACAGTACCACTTACGCGTTGTCACCCTGAAGAATACCAAAACCCTGAAGATTTTTTTGCATTTAGTACATCGTTTCCTGAAAATGTTTTGGAAGCCTATTCACCAGCCAAAACATAACGCTAACCAGTTGTATATTTTTGGCTGGGGTCTTCCGTAAGATGGAGGTACTTCCATTATGTAAAAAGTGTCGTATCGTGTACACGCACCGAGTTAATACGTAAGGCCGCACGACAATAGGGACCCTACTCATCCGCCGACGATTCCTTCCTATTCATTGCGCACCCCACTCCCCCCTTTTTTAATCCGAAACTTATGACCGTGTAAATGTAACGGCAAGGGTTAATATCGTATTTTATTGGACGTGTTTCGGTAAGGGTTGGATTTTCGGATTTTTTCGACGATTTCTCTCCTTGAAATACTTTGAATAGGTTTACGATGTATGTATATGATATTAATGGAAAGAGTTATAAGTATATTCATGCCACCAGCCACCGCCTTATTTCAAGGTTACGGTCAGAAAGCTTAGTCTTACTTTAATAGTGTATGATGTTGATGCTTATATATAGCATTTTCCTAGATTGCTTTTAACATCATATATTATCTTATCAATATACTTCATTTTCTGCTAAGGGTGTGGCAATGTGAAGACTCACTCTAAGAAGCCCTGTGTCCAGTCGTGGGGGACTTAACAAACATACAATTAACGGACACAATTTATACCAATTCTTGGACACAAGAGCATTGGGATTCTTGGCGTTGATGTCTCCTGCGACGTCTAGTTTCGTCACCATTTGGAGGACAAGGCCAAGCAGACATCTAGGAAGCTTGGTGAGCTTAACAGAGCAAAGTGGTATTTCATTGCGGCCAAAGATCGGCCCCACATGGAGTACTGCTGCCACCTTTGGGCGGGAGCACCTGAATACCAGCTTGGACCTTATGACTCAATCCAAAGGCGCGCTGTGACACTTGTTGACGATCCTAAGTTCACAGGCGGTATCGATCCACTTAGTTTAAGGGACTTTGTGTGTGTTCTACCTCTGGGCTGTGTACCCAGGAATTTTTTGATATGATGCCCACTGCAACATTTTATCAACGCACCTCCCGCCATCGACACGGAGTTCATCCTCACATTTTAGAACCTCACTTTACGGTAAGCACTGTACGGTTTCAGAGGAATTTCCTCCTACGTACGATTAGGTTGTGGAATGAGCGAGGTTTTCCCGAGAGACTATAGCATGGGGTTCTTCAAGAAAAGGAGTTTTAAGGTTTCTAAAGGTTCGGCAACGCGCGAGTGATACCCCTGGTGTTGCAAGCGTCCATAGGCTACGGTAACTGCTTACCATCAGGCGGGCTGTATGCATGTTTGCCTCCTTGGTACCATAAAAAACCTTAACTCGGGATATTTATATGGTTTACAGTTCTTCATTTCTCACAGTATGCATTTTAACTATGATAGTTTTAATTGGGAAAAGCACGATAAATGCTACAGATAAAAAATACACTAAAAAGAAGAAAACATTTAAACGGATTTTTAACGGTAACTATAAAAGTCCATAAATCGTAATAAAGTAAGTGGTGTTGACGCGTCGTCGCGGCGGCGGCAGGCGGGGCGCGGCGCGGCGACGCGGGCGACATCGCATCGCGTGTTGCGTGTCGCTCGACTGATTAACAAAAACACCCTTTATTTGGGCCAGATTTGTATCTAGTGTTATTACTTTATTGTTTCAGATTTGTTAAATTGTTGAGACTGCTTTGTGAAAATTAATGTTCATGAAATAATGGTAACAACTAAACATTAAAGATTTATATAGAATTTATACTAATTCTAATTATAAGGATGTATAGTGACCAAAGTGACCGACATAGCTCGAAGACTTGCCTCAATTAATTGGCAATGGGCAGGGCACATAGCTCGCAGAACCGATGGCCGTTGGGGCAGAAAGGTTCTAGAGTGGCGACCACGAACTGGAAGACGCAGCGTGGGCAGGCCTCCAACAAGGTGGACCGACGACCTGGTAAGGGTCGCAGGCAACCGATGGACAAGGTCAGCTCAGGACCGAATGATGTGGAAGACCTTGGGGGAGGCCTATGTCCAGCAGTGGACGTCTTGTGGCTGAGATAGATGGATAGTTAAATATTTAAATTCACTCGTCACAGGCATAATCTTATACTTGACTGGCAGTACCAATGTGAATTTCACTTTGTGGAGTTTATATGTACCTACTAATCAAATGATTCACCATCTGCTAACGGTGAAGGAAAACATCGTGAGGAAACCCACAAGTCTTAGAACTAATTCTAAAGACATATCAGATTCATCAACCCGCATTAGGCCAGCGTGTGTGAATTAAGGCCTAAACCCCCTCTCTCTCTTGATAGAGGAGAGGAGACCCGTGCCCAGCAGTGGGACATATATGAGTTGCTATGATTATATATATGCGCATTTAATAACATTTAAGCAAAGCTGTGGACGGAGGCTAATATGTGAAAATAAGGTTAAAATGACGTGTAGTAACTTTGCGTTGAGTTATTTTTATACTTGACAAAAACCAATTTTAGTCGCTACAAAATTATACGCCCACACACAAGTAACCTACGCGTATCAATATAATACATTTATTCGTTCTTAAAGCGGAACATTTTCCCATAATTAGAATGTTTGATGTTTCCAAACGATTCTATTGAAATCGTTGACAATTCAAAAGGATTTCGATACAATTCTCTTCCCACCACGACTTTTTATTTGTCTGATTAAATTGGATTACACATTTACAGTCTTCACTACAAATAAGTACCTACTTGGGTATTTTAACAAGGCCGAGTAATATGTTACATATAATAGCTCTAAAAAGAGTCATCTATACTAATATTATAAAGAGGAAAGATTTGTATTTTTGTTTGTTTGTTTGTTTGTTTGTATGTAATGGATAAACTCAAAGACGACTGGACCGATTTTAAAAATTCTTTCACCATTAAAAAGCTACATTATCTGCGAGTAACATAGGCTATATTTTATTTAAAAAAAATAGGGGTAAATAATGCCAAGACCTCAGACAATCACTGACTAAATTAGTAACGCCTAATAAACGCCTATAAAATAATTGCTATTTCATTTTTTGTAGGCGCTAACATTTAACAATACTTTAATTTAGGTAATCAGGAAAGCAGCAGAGAAAGAAAACACTCCACCGAATCTGTCTGGTCAAGATAAACTCAATAACTACCCAATCAAATTTAATACGATTTTCACCAGGTGATGGCGTAATTCTTCCATTATAGTTTTGTGAGTGTGAATTGGCTGAAATATTACGATGATAGTTAAACGACTAGGCAAAATCTTGCCGTAGGAGGCAATGTTATTCCTAAATAGATCTAAAAAAAAAAGTCCATGATACTATGTGTCTATCTGCGACCACAAAAATTACTCACAGCGAAACGCGTGATCGGCCTCTGTCTCATCGGAATACTTAACTGATATATATTTTTAACTGACTTTTAAAAGATGAGGTTCCCTAAAATAATTACATTGTTTTTTTTTTATCCCTAAACATCGTCATTTAAGGGCTGATTTGTAATATTCTTTTTTAAGTGATCGACAAAGCTCGAAAAATTGCCTCAATTAAGTGGCATATAGCTCGCAGAACCAATGGCCGTTGGGGCAGAAAGGTTCTAGAGTGGCGACCACGAACTGGAAGACGCAGCGTGGGCAGGCCTCCAACAAGGTGGACCGAAGACCTGGTAAAGGTCGTAGGCAACCGATGGACAAGGTCAGCTCAGGACCGACTGATGTGGAAAACCTTGCGGGAAGCCTATGTCGAGCAGTGGATGTCTTATGGCTGAGATAGAACTACTTTTGTGGCAAACAAGCATACGGCCCAGCTGATGTTAAGCAGTTACCGTAGCCTATAGACGCTTGCAGTACCAAAGGTATCACTTGCGTGTTACCAACCCATTTTTTACACCGGGGCCATAAGATGGGAGCAGAGTATCCATGGGATAGGAATACGTTTCTTTCAAAATTGATTCCTAAGTGAGCGTTGGAGTCCTATACTCACACACAGGAACAGAACTACACCGCTGTGTATAGTTATTTGGCTGTCGTCTTCTAAGGTGTTGGTTCTCTGTAAGGTGGAATTCCTCCCCTATCTGAAAAATTTCTCTTAAAAAACATTTTGCAATTGAATGGATAGTTTTTCATATTAATCTCATTAAAAAAAATAGTTCTGGTGATCGGATCCGTAGGGAATAGAGAAACCCCTCAAATACTATCTAGGCATACTGCAATAAATCAAAAAAATGCATTCAGGAAGCATCAATTCGTTAGTGAAACTAATTAAGTATACTGCAGATGGCCAACTTCTCAATGATAAATAATTAGTCGATGGAGATCAGACATAATGTGTAATTAAATGACTGTAACTAATCACATTCAATGAGCAAATTAAAATGGTACAATTAAACTAATATGATTATACAGCTGGATATAGGCACCGAAACTTCTTAATTAAACAATGTACAAAAAAAATGCATGGTTTCAGAGATATACATAATAATAGATACCTACACATATATCGAATTTACGTTGAACTCTCACCAATATGGTCGACTATAATAAATAGGGTTCAGTTTACTGGTTTTTTATTTAGTTTTGTTCCGGGAGCTTATGTAGAGTACTATATCTCTATTAATAGAATGATGAATCAAAAAGAATCTAATAACTATGCAGTTCAATTTCTGAAATCCTTGAGCACTACGGTGGACCATTATGCCCTTTAGGAATTTAATACATTTTTAGCTCACCCAAACTGTGTAACAGTATCTATCAGGTTCATCATATCAACCCATAAATGTTCCACTGCTGGGCACGGGTCTCCCCCATACACTTGGAGGGATATAAGCCTACTATACCACGCTGGCCAGACGGATTGGTATAGGGTTTTATTTTGAATTTTCCTTCTCTTGCAGTGGATATTGTCTGCCTGAATTACTCCTTTAGTCGACTCTTAGGACACCCTTGGGATAGATAGGGGTGGTGATATTTTGTATTCTTAATCCGTCACCACACGGAATCCTATCAGGTTAGAAGTGACCAATTTAAAACGAAATGTATGGATGCAGAAATTTCTACAGGGCATAAGCTAAGCACAGATAAGCTATGCGATAGGCCATAAGATTGTTCACGTTTGTGCTAAGACAATTTGAAGAGCAGAACAATCGTACAAACAAGGAATATTTCTTTATGAAGTTTATTAATTGCAGAACCTTAATGTTCAAAAGAAAAACGTAATTGACAAATCAACAAACGCACAGTTTAAATCACTAGACCCTCAGATAGCTATTACGATATAGGCATCCGCTAAGAATGGTTTTTTTAAAATGTAACCGCTAAAGATGACAATCAGCCGATGAAAGTTTGTAGTTTTCAGATTTACAGTAAAAGACTGAACACGCGAACGAAGTCGCGGGTACAGCTAGTTGAATATATAATACAAGTAATTTACAACTAAAACTACATATATTTACACAAATTAGAAATAAAAAAAAATATATTTCTTTTATGTACTTTGGCATGAATGCCTATGCACGTTTTCATGTAGAAGATTTATTTCTTATACTGCGAGTATATACTTCTATATAATATAATTGAAAGACCTGACTGACTCATATAGCAACCCACAGCCTAAGCTGCTGGTCCTACTCGTAGATACATGAAATTTGGAGGGTGTGTTCTTTGTGAATTGTAAATATATACTAAGTAAGAAAAGGGGTAGAAAAATTCTGCCCCCAAGAGGGTGAATTAGGGGGTTACATTATGTATGAAGCTTTATATTGTATGGGTCGATTAACTTGAAAATTGGCATACATAGTCTTTAATTAAAATTATTAAACACGTGTTTCATAGTTTTTCCAAATAAGGCTTCGAAAGAAGACACAGGAAATGCAAGGAAGCGCGGAGAGTGCAAGTATTTACCTATTTATAGAAGGAGGACATATAAAATTATAAATGCGAGAATTTGGATGGATGTATGTCTGTTACTGAATCGCGCCAGAACGGACGAACCTGCATAAAACTTCGCACAAAGATATATTATAGTCTGGAATTGCAGTAAAAAATATTATTTCCATCGTGGCTGAAAACTAGTATATTATAAATGCAATAGTTTCGCGGGTGATTGTTTGCTTCTAAATTACGCCAATACAGCACAACGGATCATGATGAAATTTGACAACGCAAAAAGTCTCAGACTAAAGCTAGTTTAATATAATAGACATTCTAATACATATACCTAGTGTAATTTGTTCGCAATTGAAATTCAAATGAAAAAGTAATTTATTAAATTTATTCAAATCTTGACACCCGAGGTGTGAATATTAAAATATCGTCCAATTTTCTGTAAATTACGTCATTATTGTTACTAATTATTGTATAACTTTTTCTATTTTATGTATTTTATATTACAATGGAATTTTGACGCTATAAATGTAATTTATTTTAAATGTTAAGAGACAATAGCAGATGTTGAAGTTGAAAAGTGAGCTCAGGTTCCTCAAATCTGGCTATTTAGTCGTCATAAAAACGAGCCCTAATTTGCTATCGCACGGTAAAGCTATTACCATGCTGTCCCTGTTTTTGTAGCGAATAAGACAAAGCCTATAGTCTAAGAGCACGCGCTAGTCGCCTTACAGATCCTATTTCTACAAACACACATATCTATTAATGAGCTACTTTTCTAGTTGCTTATGTGAGGCACACTCTATTGATGCATTACTCATTAATTAATAGTACCTCTGCCTCAATACATAGTTCAATAAGTCAATAGATGTCGACATGCCGTTGCCGTCTCTTTGACTAATCAACTGCAAAACCGCGGCTGTTCTGTCCCCGAGTAGCTTCAGCTAGAAATTTCATCGATAATAAACTATTTGATATTAATAAATACTTGTCAAAATCGTATATCTTGTCTATTAAACATAGAAATGATTACATATAATTTTACAATCAGTCACAAGGAAATATTATTCAATGTCTACTATCCCTTATACACTTTTTGGATATTGTTAATACAGTAAAGTACTATTTTTAAGTTTTCTTACGATGTGTTTTTAGTTATGGAAAAAATATATAATATGCATATAATTTTTTATACGAAATCTGATATGGCAGACTTCTCATAATATTTAACATATTTTGTCATAGATATCATGTTGTAGCATAATTCTTATATATTGTTTCTTAGAAAATATATTATGTATTTAATTTCGGACAAGTAGTAGTACCTACCTTGCGCGTTTGTATTTGAGTTGACATTCGAAGTAACTTTAACATACATCATTAGAAATAGGGAAACCTATTCTAAACGGCAAAACCATCAAGTTATGCTTCCATCATTGAGGACATTATCACATACATTTGGAAGCACCTCATCAATGAGGACAGAATGGATAATCAAAAGTCAATAAAGCGTCGGCCACCATCGGCTATACATCTGCCGAATTGGATATAAAACACGATTCATTGAACACATTTCCTACACATTAAGTCTGCGTCACCACCGCGTATTAAATTCAATGATGGCGGAAAGGCTCTTTTGAGATATATGCGTAATTTCATCGAGTTTTTGATGAATTGGGACATTTTTGATATCATGATTAGTGTAAACGAGTAGACGGTAAGTCAACGCAGCCAGCAGACAGCACTTAGAATTTTTTGTGGCCCCTTAGGTTTCAAATAAAATGAAAGTTGCATTTTATTTCCTTGGATTTATCATCTCCATTGCCTATTTTGCTTTCCGACTTTTTAATACAATAAGCCCTCCAGTTCTTTAAACTAACGTCATTATATGCATAAAAACGTTGCCTTGCATGTAAATACAATTAAAAAAGGCATTTAAGTACATCAAATACATTAAAATTGCACGAATACTGATCCCTAAGGGAATTTATATTCACAACCTACGCAAGAAATGCGGTATCATTTGATTAAAAAAAATAAGAAAGTTTACTTTTTTATACTCCCTAAGAAGCGAATGGTGGGTAAGCAAAAACTGAACAATATAGACTTTCGAAAGCTAATATACCCTGATATTATATTAGCTAGTTAAATATCATGAGCCATTATCAGAAATACATTCACAAATTTCACATAATAATATAAGGTAGCGCACGGACGCGGACGGTAGTAAATTTATTGGTGTCAGTGGCGACCGCTTCCACCGGCTGCTTCTGAAGCCCGCCTCGGTATCATTTGTGGTTAGGAGCTGTTCGCCGCATCTCGTATCAAAGATAGCCCAAATGTTCCTCTGGATTTTACCTTTAGTGAGTTTATATGCATGTGCAGCGTGCACTTAAAATACTGGCCTGTCTACTGTCTTTAGTTTTTTTTCTTGATTTTGTTTTAGCAGTAGTTGGTATATGTTTATTTTTTATATAAAGTTAAGAAGTATTTCTATACTAATATTATAAAGAGGAAAGATTTGTATTTTTGTTTGTTTGTTTGTTTGTTTGTTTGTATGTAATGGATAAACTCAAAGACGACTGGACCGATTTTAAAAATTCTTTCACCATTAAAAAGCTACATTATCTGCGAGTAACATAGGCTATATTTTATTTAAAAAAAATAGGGGTAAATAATGCCAAGACCTCAGACAATCACTGACTAAATTAGTAACGCCTAATAAACGCCTATAAAATAATTGCTATTTCATTTTTTGTAGGCGCTAACATTTAACAATACTTTAATTTAGGTAATCAGGAAAGCAGCAGAGAAAGAAAACACTCCACCGAATCTGTCTGGTCAAGATAAACTCAATAACTACCCAATCAAATTTAATACGATTTTCACCAGGTGATGGCGTAATTCTTCCATTATAGTTTTGTGAGTGTGAATTGGCTGAAATATTACGATGATAGTTAAACGACTAGGCAAAATCTTGCCGTAGGAGGCAATGTTATTCCTAAATAGATCTAAAAAAAAAAGTCCATGATACTATGTGTCTATCTGCGACCACAAAAATTACTCACAGCGAAACGCGTGATCGGCCTCTGTCTCATCGGAATACTTAACTGATATATATTTTTAACTGACTTTTAAAAGATGAGGTTCCCTAAAATAATTACATTGTTTTTTTTTTTATCCCTAAACATCGTCATTTAAGGGCTGATTTGTAATATTCTTTTTTAAGTGATCGACAAAGCTCGAAAAATTGCCTCAATTAAGTGGCATATAGCTCGCAGAACCAATGGCCGTTGGGGCAGAAAGGTTCTAGAGTGGCGACCACGAACTGGAAGACGCAGCGTGGGCAGGCCTCCAACAAGGTGGACCGAAGACCTGGTAAAGGTCGTAGGCAACCGATGGACAAGGTCAGCTCAGGACCGACTGATGTGGAAAACCTTGCGGGAAGCCTATGTCGAGCAGTGGATGTCTTATGGCTGAGATAGAACTACTTTTGTGGCAAACAAGCATACGGCCCAGCTGATGTTAAGCAGTTACCGTAGCCTATAGACGCTTGCAGTACCAAAGGTATCACTTGCGTGTTACCAACCCATTTTTTACACCGGGGCCATAAGATGGGAGCAGAGTATCCATGGGATAGGAATACGTTTCTTTCAAAATTGATTCCTAAGTGAGCGTTGGAGTCCTATACTCACACACAGGAACAGAACTACACCGCTGTGTATAGTTATTTGGCTGTCGTCTTCTAAGGTGTTGGTTCTCTGTAAGGTGGAATTCCTCCCCTATCTGAAAAATTTCTCTTAAAAAACATTTTGCAATTGAATGGATAGTTTTTCATATTAATCTCATTAAAAAAAATAGTTCTGGTGATCGGATCCGTAGGGAATAGAGAAACCCCTCAAATACTATCTAGGCATACTGCAATAAATCAAAAAAATGCATTCAGGAAGCATCAATTCGTTAGTGAAACTAATTAAGTATACTGCAGATGGCCAACTTCTCAATGATAAATAATTAGTCGATGGAGATCAGACATAATGTGTAATTAAATGACTGTAACTAATCACATTCAATGAGCAAATTAAAATGGTACAATTAAACTAATATGATTATACAGCTGGATATAGGCACCGAAACTTCGTAATTAAACAATGTACAAAAAAAATGCATGGTTTCAGAGATATACATAATAATAGATACCTACATATATATCGAATTTACGTTGAACTCTCACCAATATGGTCGACTATAATAAATAGGGTTCAGTTTACTGGTTTTTTATTTAGTTTTGTTCCGGGAGCTTATGTAGAGTACTATATCTCTATTAATAGAATGATGAATCAAAAAGAATCTAATAACTATGCAGTTCAATTTCTGAAATCCTTGAGCACTACGGTGGACCATTATGCCCTTTAGGAATTTAATACATTTTTAGCTCACCCAAACTGTGTAACAGTATCTATCAGGTTCATCATATCAACCCATAAATGTTCCACTGCTGGGCACGGGTCTCCCCCATACACTTGGAGGGATATAAGCCTACTATACCACGCTGGCCAGACGGATTGGTATAGGGTTTTATTTTGAATTTTCCTTCTCTTGCAGTGGATATTGTCTGCCTGAATTACTCCTTTAGTCGACTCTTAGGACACCCTTGGGATAGATAGGGGTGGTGATATTTTGTATTCTTAATCCGTCACCACACGGAATCCTATCAGGTTAGAAGTGACCAATTTAAAACGAAATGTATGGATGCAGAAATTTCTACAGGGCATAAGCTAAGCACAGATAAGCTATGCGATAGGCCATAAGATTGTTCACGTTTGTGCTAAGACAATTTGAAGAGCAGAACAATCGTACAAACAAGGAATATTTCTTTATGAAGTTTATTAATTGCAGAACCTTAATGTTCAAAAGAAAAACGTAATTGACAAATCAACAAACGCACAGTTTAAATCACTAGACCCTCAGATAGCTATTACGATATAGGCATCCGCTAAGAAAGGTTTTTTAAAATGTAACCGCTAAAGATGACAATCAGCCGATGAAAGTTTGTAGTTTTCAGATTTACAGTAAAAGACTGAACACGCGAACGAAGTCGCGGGTACAGCTAGTTTTTAGATAAAACAACAAGTATACGCGGTACATTTGGAGCTGAGAATAAAACGGGCTGATTGCTTGACTGTTAGTTAGTTAGACGGGGCGTTATCCGCACTTGACCGCTCAAATGAGCTTTTGTACTTGGAATTATACGTGGAAGATTGCTTTACTGATAGCGGCATCTAAAAGAATTTCTAAAATCAGACCAGGAGTTCCTGAATTTATTCATCACGAACATAAACATCTTTTCTCTTAATATATTCATTTAAGACAAACGCAACATTAGACAAAAATATGCCTTGTTAAAAATAAAGCACAATGTGTTTTGTTTTATTTCTACATCGATCTAAAATAGAAATAATATAAATTCAAACGAGGTTTAAATAGAGCACTAACTTTACTGTAGGTTGGGGCTTAGCCACAGATATAGATAGGCTTAGCTTTTTAACTGTCATTTTTGAAGTCATAAGCGACGGTTACCAATATCAGGTCAGAGATCTGCCACCTTTTGCAAGTTCCACAAGCAGTTGTATCGAGTCTAGGTGGAGTTATACTCATCCTCTACGACAGTCTAATTCTTAAAAAAAAATCTCTTCTGTGAAAGCCGTGTAACACAGTTATCCTTTAACTTATAAAATAATACTTCAAAGAGAAAAAAAAATTGAAAACGCGAGGGCTATTGTGGTTAGATTCAATTTTCCAACACCGATAAGACAAAGAGGCGCGTATTAATAAAATTGTTATCAAGTTAAGTGGTATGTTTGGCACGCACAGCACGTCTCCCCACTTGTTCACGACATAACAGATGGCGCTAGTGTCTCGAATAACCAACACCTTATATGGGTTTAGAGTAGGATTATAAACTTCCGAGGTAAGTGCCAAGTTTCGTTATATATTTTCTTTTATCTTGGTTTTTCTTTTAGCAAAAGTAATATTTTGATTAATTAAAGCTTTACAAGCTAATTGAAACTTTAAAATATAGTATTATTATAGTTTTACCAATAAAAAAATCTCTTCCGAATATAAATAAGTAGTAGAATTAATAAAATGCAAATTTATCCCAACTTTAAATTATTTAAAAACGATGAACTTTCATATTTATTTTCATAACATTCATATTTCATGTAATAATGAAATTTTTGAAATCTTAAGGCAGTGAATTCTTACTACGTCATAGGCTAAGCTACATTGTTTAATCATGGAGTTGGATCGTCAGATCAGTTCAATGGTACTATTTTCATCAGAAACATTTGTGGGCTGAATACAGAGTCAAAGCTTTAATGATTGCAACAAATTTTTAGATTCTCACCTCAACAATGCAAACCTTTATTAAAATAATTTCAATACAAAAGTGTACGTCATCGATGTTGTACCCACTAGAGTTGGTTTTCATGGGTATTTCTCCAAGTTTAAGCACAAATAAAAACTAAATCAGGACTTTTTAAAAGTCAAACTCGACTACTAAGCACGCTGCAATATCCCTCGAGAGTGACGAAGCAAATGTTGCATGCTAGACAAAATTTATTAGATTTTTTCACTATACCATTCTAAAATCAACCCAAGACTTTTGTTCCTTGAGTCTAGTTTCCCTTGCGATAAATGAAGACTGACTAGGACTCGATGTTGGGGATTATTGCAAAAACTTTTGCATAGTGTGATTTTGACTTGAAATGGCCGATTTGGAGTCTCGCTCGGCTACTTTGGAATAATCCCTAGCAACCCCTCATCGGTGATTGGTCATTACGTAAGTATGTGGACTGTTGACCTTTCGACTAGCCTTTGTTGGATACTTTATGGCTTATAAATGGGTTAAAGTAAGTTATCTTGGCCGTGTTTTATATGAATAAAGTTTTGGGGTTAGTTCTCCATGAAATTGAATGTCTCAGTTTAGGTGACATTGTCATATTACGGACGGATTAACTTTTGAAGGAGAGTCATAAACTGTATAGGACGTCTTACGGCTCCAGTAGTAGGTACACAGATCTGCAAAACAGTTTCCTTTGCTACATAAAAACAACTTTTTTATGTATCTTATGTCCGTTTAGAACATACATCGAATTAAGAATATTTTACGCAGTACCTAAACATTTCCAGTGAAAATGTTAAAGTTGAATATAAGTAAATTATGTTTAAATGGCTGTGAAAATAGATAAATTTAAATTAATTATTACACATTTTCAAACGAGTTATTAACGAGTTTCCACCCGTTGCTGCAAACGTCTCGCATTTCTAATATTAGTAACTGCTTACCATCAGTCGTGTCAACCAATATTCAAAAGACTTGGTCTGTTACCACTTCCATCACTATATATTTAAGAAATATGTATGTTTTTTCGAAAGCATTTGGAATTATTCAAAAAAGCATCCGATATAAATATGAGGTAGTAACGAGATCCTAACAGGCTTGTACTAATTGAGACTCCAAAATCCACAAAATAAACCAAAAATGGTGTAATGGTGTGTGTGTTCGTGTTTATAATAAATTGCCTCAACACTTAAAATTGTTAACTCACTGGACTTTTTAAAATTAAATTGTATGCTTGCCTTAATGAAAACAATTTCTATAGCGTTAACGATTTCATGGATACGAAATTTAAATTTAAATAATAAAAGTATATCACTGTAATTTTGCATGCTATTATTTATTTATAGCTAAACATGTTGTACATAAAATTTTATCTAACACCTGTAAATACCATGTTTTTTGCAAATAAATTATTATTATTATTATAAGGCGGGCTGTATGATTGTTTGCTACCTCAGTAGTATATAAAAAAAGGTTTCTTTTAATGTTTACCTTTCTTGCAATTTTTTTTTTATTCTACTTGGTTGGCAAAAAAGCATACGGCCCGCCTGATGTTAAGCAGTTACCGTAGCCTATGGACGCTTGCAATACCAGAGGTATCACTTGCGTGTTGCCAAGCCATTTTTTTACACAGGGCTTTAAGATGAAATTATCCCTGGGATAGGAATACGTTTCTTTCAAAATGCATCCCTAAATGAACGCTGAAGACCTGTACTCACACACAGGTACACAATTTTTTTTTTTTTTTTTTTTTTTTTTTTTTAGAAAAGACAACTCCCGCACTAGAGAACAAGCTCTGTGTCGCGGGGGACTTTACAAACATACAATTAACGGACACAAATTACACCCAGACTCAGAACAATTCTTTGTAGGTCACACAAAGTTTTGTCCTGTGTGGGAATCGAACCCACAACCTCGTGCACAGCAGGCGCATACTGCGGCCACTGGACCACCGAGGCAGTCAAATTAACCACTGTGTATAGTTATTAGGCTGTGGTCTTCTGTAAGGTGGAGGTCCTTCCCCAGTCAGGGTTGCTCGTTAGTATGGTAATTCTCTTGAAATATGGTATACATAGAAATACCATATTATAAAACATAATAACTTAAGATTTTTTAATGTATAGTATGAACGTGAAAATAAACAATATGATAATTAATTAAATTAAACACATTAAGCAATCAAATAACATTATGGCATAGAGTTAATTGATATGATTATGTTTGTGTTGTGATAATTCAAGCCTGTCTGATATGCTGCCATGATGGTCCAGTGGCCGCAGTATGCGCCTGCTGTGCACGAGGTTATGGGTTCAATTCCCGCGCAGGATAAAACTTTGTGTAACCCACAAAGAGTTGGCATGTATGACATGGACGTATAGCTACTCTTGTGCATGCAATAGCCATGGTCCATGTGAGTCATTTTATTTGCTTTCATATTAATTTTTGAATTCGAATTCTCGAGGCCCTACCTCGAGTCAAGGATTGTCTGTTAGGAAAAAAGTATGCCGATATTTGTTTTTATGGTGTTCATAAGTATCATGTATTCGATCTAAATGAATAAATGAGTTTGATTTTGACATTATTGAAGTCGGTTTACCAACAGTCATAAATATATTGATACAGCTCATTTGTGTTGATAATATTACAAAACATAACATACAACGTAACATCGAATACGTGCAGCATACCTTGTTATATTGTACATGATACCGAGAATGTATTATATTATAATCCCATTACGATAATGAACAAAACATTTCAAAATTTAATGCCTGAAGCTTAAACTATTAGATTTCACGGCACAAAAATTTGAGACATGGCTAATTTTTTACGAAAATAAAAGCCTTTGTTCGTAGATTGAACTAAAAAAATCCTAAAATTTAATTATTCGCGTCACAAAAATTCGCAAAAATGGTTTTATATTTTTCGTAGTGTTACAAAGTTACACATCGTCTATTTAGGGTTCCCTATCTACTTAATGAAATTCATAATTTTCTGTCAAACAACCCATAGGTATCTTTACGCGTGCTAGAACCAGTGTGTCTACACACTGGTGGTTCAAGCAGGAATAAAAATACCTCTCTATCTCACTATCTGAGTTGTTGTACATTCGTCACAAATTAAAATTGCCACAGAAAAAAGTATGTGAAAATTTTGTAAATTCGTCACAGTTCTAAACAAATTTACGCATACTTTTTCCTGTGGAAAATTTACTTTGTGACAAATGTACAATAACCCCACTATCTCTCACAATCTCAACCTCTCTATCTTATTATCTCGCACAATCTTTCCACAGGAGTCCTCCAGAACCTCTTATCTATTATATACATAACATCATTAGAAATTAAGATAGTGTTAAATGTTATGGGGTACCTATAAATTGTAGTCCAATATTTCTTTCAAAACATCCATTTGAATTTATCCCACTAATATAACAAAAATATTCGTACTTACAGTACACAAAACGAACTCTGCCGCCAAAACCTAACTGCAATACATATTTGCGTCAAACAAACATTTACAATGACATCGAAAAATAGAATCAGCGTTTTAAAGCAAATAGAAGTAAGGGCAGCGACACACTTGGCGAACAATATCGGCTATCAAACGAAACATCTGACCGTCTGCGTCTGTGCAAACACCGCACATGGCTGTCCCGGCTATTTGCATTTGGCCAACGTTTTGCTGACGCCACCGAACAAATATGATTTTTATGTAGGAAGGGATAGTCTGCTTTCACAATACATTTTATATATTTGTGTTATTATAGATCGGAACTAAGCTTATATTCATAGAAAAAGAATTAAAAAAGAGTTTAAGAGATGTAGGGCACCATACTAATGAGCAAACCCGACTGGGGACACACACAGCCAAATAACTACATTGTAATTGTGTTCCTATGTGTGAGTTCAGGTCTCCAGCGCTCATTTAGAGATGCGTTTTGAATGCAACGTTTTCCTATCCCAGGGATACTTCATCTTAAAGGCCCGGTGTACAAAAATGGGTCAACGACACAGTGATACCTCTGATATTACAAGCGTAGCAATAATATAATAACAAGCAATTGCTTAATATAAGGCAAGCAGTACACTAGTTTGCCACTCAAGTAGTATTTAAAACAGGAGTAGGTATTAATGCATTGAAATCCGATATTGTAATTTTTGATGAACTAGGAAAGTAGCGACGCATTTCATTGGTATCTGTTTGGTGGCACCTTTAATTTCAAGGTTCTTATTACGGAATATATAACAGCTCTAAGCTGGCTTTAAGCACTTTTATATAATCTAATCGCGTAATTGTCTTGTTATTATCATCTGAAAACTACTTATTAAGTAATTAAGTAAGTATAATAATTAAGTTTATGAAGAGCTTCTCTGTTTCAATAAGAAATATAACCTCAAGAAACAACTTAGTTTAAATTAGAGTACACGACAAAAGTAATGGTAGTTGCGAAGCTCTTTATTTTAAAGAAGACGAATGCTAATGTTGGTATGAGCCAACTGAGAAGCTTAGTTATAGTTTATATCATACCAATTAGTTTATATTTAACTTATTATATTTACAAATATTATTGTGAAAGTTTGGATGCACATTAATCAGTCATGTTAAATTTTGATGAAATCTGATACGGACAATTTAAGCCCCAAAGAGTATTTATTTATTATTTATTTCTTTTTAAAAAGACAACTCCCGCACTAGAGAACAAGCTCTGTGTAGCGGAGGACTTTACAAACATACAATTAACGAACACAAATTACATCCAGACTCAGAACAAATCTCTTGTGGGTCACACAAAGTTTTGTCCCTGTGTGGGAATCGAACCCACAACCTCGTGCACAGCAGGCGGATATTGCACCCACTGGACCACCAAGGCAGTCGAAGCTGTATTTATCAAGAAGCCAGGTGGCAACTTCTGCATATATATTTATATTTTAAAAGACATCGCCCGCACTAGGGAACAAGCTATGTGCCACGGGGGACCATACAAACATACAAATAACGGACACAAGGAACACCCAGACTCAAGACAACCATTATAAGTCACACAACTTATTGTCCCGCCTGGAAATTGAATCCACAATATGCCGCGCACTAATAAGTAGCAAGGTAACCACTTAAGCCCCTGAATCAACCGGTCTGTCAAATATATATTACTAGGGGTCGCCCGCGACTTCGTCCGCGTGGTAATTTGGAATATTTTGCCCGATTTTGAAACATATCCCACTACTGTTTTGCTCCTATTAATCATAGCGTGATATTAAATAGCCTTCCTGGATAAAGGCACTATTCAACAAAAAAATATTTTTTCTAATCGAACCAGTACTTTCTGAGATAAGCGCGTTCAACCAAACAAACAAACTCTTCAGCTTTATAATATTAGTATAGATTATAATGCATAATATACAATAATGTTGTCTCATATAATTTCCTTCCAAGTTCTTTAAAGCACTATAGTGCCTCAAAGAGGAAATAGTTATTCATTTGAAAGTAGTACAATAACATGTTATCTCTCAACTGTCACGAAGCGAGTGCATCTTGCACTCCACATGAGTTACATGCTATTGTACTTAATTATTAGCAATCGTTCATCAACAATCCTTCTTACGACGATTTTAATCTTTAACTTAATTGCCACACATGATAATTTATGTGAAAAGCCAATAAAATATAAAAAACGTATTAAATTGTAAGTTACAATTTACAGAGAATGTATAGTCAAAGTCAAACTAATTTATTCATTTAGATCAAATACATGATACTTATGAACGTCATAAAAACAAATGCCAGCATACTTTTTTCTTACGGCAATTCATATTCGCTGACTATGGTAGGGCCTCGAGAAGAATTGGCAAGAAACTCGTGTCATTCTTTTTAATCGCCAGAATATAACATTTAAAATTTGGTATAAGTTGCAATATTAGTGGTAACGAAAAAGAACGGTAACCAATATACCATACAGAATGAAATTTAGATAAGTATTTCATTTAATTAATTAACAAATAATATAATGACTTCAAAAATAGAATGAATTTAGTATGGTAAAGAGGGATCGTTTATTTTTGTAACAATACGATAGAAACGTGTCGAGATCACATTGCGATTTTATACTATACCTATATTATTTAAAAATAAATCATGCCAAGATTGACCAGCCACCCCAAGTAGCACCCGTTCAATATACTTATTAGGCTATAGACTATTTATATTGTCGTCCCACTGATAAAAACTTTCGAAATCAGATATATTAGATGATATAAAAAGCAGCAGTTTAGTGAGACAGACAGCGAGCGTCGAGATAACTACTATAACTTCGAAGGTCTAAAATAAGTCCGAGTATGTATGTATGTATGTAAATGTACAAGTTACGATCTGTATAAGTAAGGACGTAGCTGCATACGCTTCTTATAAATAATAGAACATTATCCATTATATATTTTTGAAACTAAGTTTAAAAGCATTGGCTTTTAAGTGCATAAGTGTGTGAGTATGGAGTCGGTCCGAAGATATATTAGTACGACAACGAATCTAATTTAAATCTTCCTGAAAAAGATTTAGAGTTCAATTTTGTGTGCAAAGCTATACGGAGTGGGATTCTTTACAATTCTTTTAAACAAATTGCATTGCGAAGATGTTGTTTGGTAGTTTCAAAAAGGGGTTTTGCGCTTTCTCTATTATTTAGTTCCAGTGAAGTTTTGAAAGACATCAAAACGTTTAAAGTTTTGATATATGGACGTTTGAACATGTTAAAGTGAGTTTTGCGTCTTGTATAATATTTAGATCCCGATCTTGGAACAAAACATATTATTTAGTCATTTTACGATAAAATTGGTCTGGCAAAATATAAGTAGCTCAGAAATTCATCTATTAGTCAAATATCATTTGGTATTTTACTTAATCTATCTCTTTTTTAAGAGACGTAGGCACAAGTGAGCAAGCCTAACTGGGAAAGGACCTCCACCACAGCTGAATGACTACACACAGCGGTGTAGTTGTGTATTATTTGTGAGTACAATTCACCAGAGCTCATTTTTGGAATGCGTTTTGAAAGAAACATGATCCTATCCCAGGGATCGTTAAGCTCTTCATTGTAAAAAAAATGCATGCGTTCATAGATCCGGTCGAATGTTTGTTTGCCACTTCATAGTATTACCGTAAACAACCCATTAAATTAGAGTGCATGCCAAGCTTATAATGTAAACTCTATCGATGCATAGAAATAGGAATATATGCCCAGTTCAACTGCATGGTTGGTTCAGTGGTTACCTCGCCGTTTACCACTGTGCGGTGTGTTGTGGCTTCGATCAAAAATGTAGTCTTTTGTGATTCATGAATGGTTGTCCCAGTCTGGGTGTATTTTGTGTCCGTTTGTTAATTCCCGCAATACAGGTCTTGTCAGGGCTTTAAAAAAACCAAAAACATTTTTTATGCTGTTTTAATCCTTACTAATATTATAAATGTGAAAGTTTGTGAGTATGGATGGATGGATGTTTGTTACTCCATCACGTAAAAACTACTGACCAGATCTGGATGAAATTTGGCACAGAGGTAGATTTTGGTATGGAATAATACATAGGCTACTTTTTACAGCGATAACCGACAGCCACGCGGGCGGAGCCGCGGGCAACAGCTAGTTTATTAATAATTTGGTAGATATGGTGCGTGTCTTTTAGAACAGTCGTAGATTTACCTTTATAAACATTAATTACACTCGTAATTAGGTAAAAATTAATTTGTAATTTATTTCATGTAAAATTAAAAAAAGATTACCTAAACGAAAAAGGAAATTACATGTCGTTATCACATTTTCCTGTTATTTTTGTGATTAATCTTTCATGTTTCTAAATTCCAAATCAGTAGGTATAATATTAACTAATAGTGCTTTATAACAAAAAATCTAATAAAAGTTGTTTCAGATACTGTCTGATAAAGCCTCAGAACATAAACCTGATCGCCTTCTCAACGTATGAATCGGTAAAGACGATCGAAATGAAAGCAAAGTCATTAATTCTACGGAGAAGAAATTAAAATCCGATACGACACAAAATTTCCTCTTTTTACTAGTAGACAAAGACTATCTTTACACTAAACCAGCTCCATTAAATATTGAACACTATAATTGTATTCATAAGATTGGTTTTAGATTGTTTAAATTTGGTGCTTATGATAAAATTAAAAGATAACAAAGAAAAGTTTCCAATTTAATTTGCCGAACACTTCTTATCTTTTTTCAGTATTTATCTCCGTTTGATTACATTAAAGTGAAATGTTTTTTTCTCGTTTACTTTGTGGACGTGCTAATTTCACATCGATACTGGACAGTTACGAATTTCAGAACATAACAAAGGCTTAAGGAGGTTGTGTGTTACTTAATGAATTATTTTAGCATTAGGCACGTATTAGTTTATAATTATAACAAATTATGCTTGATTGATTCGTCTTGAATATTAGTTTATATACAATTAAATCAATATTTATTCATTATTTTAATTAATTAAAATATTTCTGTTTATTATGAATAATTAATTAAAATATTTCTGTAAAATAAATGGAGGCTGTAGACGATTATTATTAAGAAAGAAAAGCTACCACCCGACGTTTAGGTAAATTAAAAAAAGTCTTTGTTCTTATAGCCGAAATGCCAGGTCACCTGTTTTAAGCCTCAGAGCTTAAGCTAGGAATAATGAGCATGTTTGACGAGAATTATAAATAATAGAATTTCTTGCTAAAATAATTTTAATGACTACTTCACAAAATATATTATTAACACCGTATTAAATTTGTTGTCAACATAAGCTTTCTAACTAAGCTAAAAAGTAAAAACTGAAGTATTTGGCATTTCATTTCAGACTGTTATTGTATAATACGAGTATAAACAAAATGCCTATTTAATAAAATTTAATATTTTGTTTATCTGGGGGCTGTGGCGTCGTAGCTCCTGAACGACTAATTAATATCCTTACTAATATTATAAACGCGAAAATTTGTAAGAATGGATATGGATGTTTGATTCTCTTTCACGCAAAAACTACTGAACGGATTTAGATGAAATTTGGCACAGAGATAGATTATAGTCTGGAATAGCATATAGGCTACATCTTATTGCGATAACCGACATCTACGCGGCTGGAGCCGCGGGCAACAACTAGTATTTCAATACGTCATGTTTTAATGTTGATTGTTTTGGTTGTTTCATTAAAATACGTCGCGTCATTTCATCTCATTTCATTACAATATTTTTTATATTTTATTTATTTATTTATTGACCACTCGCTGCATCATTCTAACAGTAATTTACCAATTCAATGATGCAGCCTATCTTTACATAAGTCTTAACCAAATTATACATTTTAGTAACAAAGTAAAAACAATGATATATTTACATTAAAGCCAATTATTTTGTAGTTTAAAGTTTTACTATATTTAAACGAGTAATATTGAACAGTTAATTTTCCCTATGCGAGCTTTTGCAATGCTTTAAGATAATAATCTCTTCTACAATCGTGAAAGTCGAAAAGTGCTTGAAACGTCAGAAACGTACAAAGTTCACCAACTCGCCATATAAACTACGAAAGTAGTTTTATTTTAATGTCTGCAAAATTTTCCGGGATATTATGTAGAAGTGGTAGCTTTTGGCCACGTTTTGTTCGCACACAGACAAGACTCAGTCTAAGAACTTTTATATGTTGAATACAACAAAAGATATATAGTGTTAGCTTTGGGCTGTGATCAACGCCATCATTCATTTGTTTTTGTCATGGCTGGTTTGAGCGACTCATAGCCATGATACCCGGTGGTTGCAGTCTACAAGGTTAAGCAATATTGCAGCTATGAGAATCCGGATGTATTCACGAGGTTGCCCATTCTTCACAGCCTTATTATATAGCTATCAGTAAGAATGGATTATGCAATTTCTCCTTGCAAATTTGAAACGTTTAGTGCCGCCCTAGAAAAAAACATGGTAACTTCTTTTTAATTATAATGTCTTACTAATCAATTTAAACTAATGTCCTATATAACTGTAATATAATGTCGTATTTGAATATTAATTTTGCTTACCAAATGTTTGGTAAAACATGGAAGCACCTTTAATAATGTATAACAACAAATGATTTGATTTAAACCAAATAGTAAAAGTGAGTTAATGAGTGGGAGGCACAGACAGCAAAGTTTCTTTATTTCATTTTTTTATTTGTAATAGTAATATAATAAAGGTTTATATTTCAAACGGGGTGGCCCCCGAACGCCTTCCAAAGTTATCCTTCTTCATAATGCAATTAGAATAACGTCAACTCACGCTTGACCGACCCCCTTCATTTCCCTTTTCCGTCAAATATGCAGGAAGTGGCCGGGGCCGGAAGTGGACCGTATCGCGAGATTTCTCTAAGGTACCCATTTCTTGCAAACAGATCAGTGCTATTTATCATAACGAGATTGCGAAGAATTTTAATGTTGTTTTACATAAAATGAGACTCACAAGACTTGTATAGAGTAGTATGGAGTAGCCTTATTAGTAGTCTACTAGACAGGGTATACAAATATGTTAGGAATAAAAAGCTCTGTTTTATAATATAGTGGCATTACATAGTGTTTAAAACTATTTTTTTTTTAAATAAGTATTTATCAAAGAGTCTTTAAAGAGTGGCCCGAGTTTCTTGACAATTCTTCTAGAATTCCACTAGTCAGCGAATTGGCCGCATGAAAAAAATATGCTGGCATTTGTTTTTATGACGTTTTTACGACTTTGACTTTACTGTATTTATCGTATAAGTTCGTCCAAAGAAGAACACAACTCAAGAAGAAAGAAAGAAAGAATATTTTATTTGGCAGTAATTTAGAAACACACAAACAAAGTTGTCAAAAAAAAACTTAATTATAGGAACATTATGTGTCTCATGTTTACGCCAAAATGGGATCCAGCTCAGCATAATGCCTGGCAGTAATGCTAGGCGCTGATTTTCAGCTGGAACCAATCGAGCAGTAACCTACGGATGTTAAGAAGACAGGCTTATGAGTTGTTTTGCTAAGACGGACCCATTTAAATTTCCTAATGTTATTCAAACGAAGTGTTTTCACCAGAAGCCCATTGAAAAGCATCCGCAAGACTAGGTACGTCGAAGACGGCGTTGGTTGGAAGTGAAATCGTTTTGCAAGGCATACTACAAATGTACCACTTTTTACCATGGCTACACGAATGTATATGGCAGTTAGACTATTCATCAATGAAAAAAGTTTATAACGATACTAAGGATCGCCCGCGACTTCGTCTGCGTGGTAATTTGAAACGTACATTTCCCCGATTTTGCACTACAGCTCCGCTCCTATTGATCATAGCGTGATGTTATATAGCTTATAGCCTTCCTGGATAAATGCACTATTCAATAAAAATAAAAAAATCTAATCGAACCAGTACTTTCTGAGATTAGCGCGTTCAACCAAACAAACAAACAAACTCTTCAGCTTATAAAGTATAGATATTATGTATGACGACTGAATAACGAGGCTTTCAATAAGAAGCACACCAAAAAGATTATTGGAGCATGGCGGTGGAAATGTCAAAGTGCAGGGATAATTTTCGGAACACAGGGTTGGTCCAGTGAGAGGATTAGAGCACTAATGGATCAGTATTAGTTACAAAGACATCTGAGAGGAAACAAGGATCCCATATTTCGATGGAAATACTTGATTATTTTACATGACAACGAACTAATATCATGCAATAATTCGTCTTTGCAAAAGCTGTATTAGTTAGTGGTTATTCTACTAAGTACAAATCAGTTATGAATAATTGTGAATAAGGCTTTCATTGTATAATCCTTACTAATATTATAAATGTGAAATTTGTGAGTATCGATGTTTGTTACTCTTTAACGCAAACACTGCTGAACGGATCTGGATGAAATTTGGCATAGATATAGATTATAGTGGAATAGTATATATAAGCGACTTTTTATCGCGATATCCGACATCTACGCGGACGGAGCCGCGGGCAACAACTAGTAATTTCATGAATGTTTTGTTTATGTTTTTAGTAAAAACCACAAACATAGAGTTTGATGAAATAATAAAACCATACGAAAGGGCGTATTTTTGTTACTTTATGTTGATTACCGATAATGTTAAATAATGTTCCTATTAAGTACTGTTTTATTTTGTGTCAAAATTACGTCTCTGTTTATACACACATAAAATAACACATTTCTAGTTATTGGCTATTAAAGGTGAGTTATTTTAAGGTGCTTTTTCATCAGTGAAATTTCAGTTCTCTGCTAGTGCATTTCATTAAAATAGGGATAGACATAATACATAAAGCCAATCAATGTAATTGTTTCAATGGTTTTTATTATATTGCCTGCTCATATTGAGCATTTTATTCTACTTTCTCTGGACTATAATAGTGATAGCAATTTATATAAGAAGCTAGGTATATAAGGCAATAATTCTAAGTATATAATCTAATGCAAAATGTAACTATATTATTACAACAAGCCTTTTGTTACTACTATAAGTAAAATTCAGATAAATAGAGAATATTTCGAGTTTAGGTATCAGCAACGAGTGCCAAGTATTGAAATTCAAAATGGTGACTGACATAGCAAAAGGCTGAGCGTGATATTATTCGGTTTTATGAAATGAAAGAAATCACTTGTCGTACACTAATCGTTGAATAACAAAACATTTTTGAAATAAATTGCAGTAAGTAGTTGAATGGTACTAAATTTTCTATGTTTGAATAGATATTTGAAGTGGTAAAGACATTGTGAAATGTAAAACCAATAATAGGCTTTATTCTACTGACTTTTCTATAAATCATTTCTATTATAATACTACACGACAGCTATATGACATGTCCAACCTATTCATATCATCCTCATCATCATCACCTCAGAGAAAATACGCCCACTGCTGGTCTTACGCCTTTCTCAAGGATTTTCATAGCAGTTAGCCGCAAGCTGATCTTGTCTTGACTCTGTAGAACTGCCATGTTTTGAAATTCCCATTCCCTACGACCTTTTACAAAAGTTACAAGACAAAACTGCCTCTTACATCAAAGTTAATTTAGTACTAAATCTATTATGTACGTATTTATTTCTAAATAGATATCGAGTTTCCATTCTTCAATTACTTTTAATTAAAAGAAACTACATTTCAAAGTCGTTCTTGTAGAACTCTGTAACTGTCGTTAAGTGTCCTTAATTGGAATGCTATAGCATTCACTACAGGCACTGAAAGAGAGGAAAGACGCAAAAAAAAATTAACAGTTTTCGTAAAGAAACAATAGCGCCACACCTTAGTTATATTATTAACTTAAGCATCATACACGGAATTTATCCCGAGAAGCTTAAAACGTCAATAATAATGCCACTTCACAAAAAGGACGCTAAAACAGACATAAAAAATTATAGACCTATCGCATTAATACCTATTATATCAAAAATTTTTGAAAGGGTAATATACAACTCTTTATACTCATATTTAGAGAAGTACAAAATATTAACAAAAGAACAAAATGGATTTCGTAAAGGCAAGAGCATTAATCTTGCACTTTATAATTTAATAGAACCAATTATACACAATATGGATAAAAGAATACCTATTTGCGCTATATTTATGGACATGACAAAAGCCTTCGACTGTGTAGATCATAATATTCTAATAAACAAAATGAATGCGTATGGAATAAGAGGAAATGTACTAAATCTTATGGAATCATACCTAAAAAACCGAAAACAAATCACGGAAATCACTCAAATATGTCCTAAACTAGCTAAAGAGCAAAAACACACATCTCAGCCCAAAATTGCCAAATATGGAATACCACAAGGCAGTGTATTAGGACCTTTGCTGTTCCTAATTTATATTAATGACCTTCCGAGACACGTTAAGCACCCCATGGTAATATTTGCTGACGACAGCACTGTGATAATAAAATGTGAAGATCACAATAACTATGAGTTGGAAATAAATAACACACTAAATAAGATTATTCAGTGGCTAACGAATAACAATTTAATAATTAACCTACAGAAAACCAAAATTATGCATTTCCATCAAAGATCATATGTTAGAAATATCACTCTAAATCATGAAGGCGAAATTGTTAATTCAATTAATGTTATAAAATTTGTAGGTATAAATATTGACAATCAATTATCGTGGAAAACACATTTAGATGAAATTTGTAAAAGATTAAACAAATCAGCCTTTGCTCTATATAAACTAACCAAAATAGTTAATCGAGAATCTGTCCTATGTGCCTACCATGGTAATGTCGTATCCGTTTTGAGATATGGTTTAATATTCTGGGGAAATTCGGTCTCGAAGGAGACTATCTTTAAAGCTCAGAAAAAATGCATTAGAGCTATTTACGGCGTGGACTCAACAACAAGTTGCAAACCATTATTTAAAAAGTTGAAGTTGTTAACATTGCCTTCATTGTATATTTATGAAGTGAGTATCTTTGTTAGGACGAATATTCATCTGTACAACATTGCATATAAAAGTCATTATAGAAAACTACGGGATAAGAATAAACTGGAGCTTGAGATAACGTACGGTGCCGGGACAGCACTGCTCAGTAATAGTTTTCTTTGCATGGCACAAAAAATCTTTAACAAATTACCAGATGACATAAAAAAATTAAATATAACTCAATTTAAAAAATGTATGAATAAGTTTTTGGTTGACAAATGTTATTATACAATTAATGATTTCCTAGTAGATAATATTGACATGAGTAATTATATTGACATTTTCCACTGAATTATACTTAATTTTTTGACATTGTAATAAATATTTTTTGAAAATACTTAATAATTTTTTTGACATTGTATTAAATATTTGCACGCCTTGTTGTGGCAAAATATAGAGATACCTACTAACCTCATTCTGTAACAACATTTTGTACTACCTATATTGCAAATAAAATAGTTTGAGTTTGAGTTTGAAAGAAAATTGGTATCAGATAGGGATTTATATACTACATACTGTTCATTTCATACTGAACCAAAAATATAGTAGTTTGTATCTAGAAAGAACTCAAGAAGGCGTCCTCTGAAACACAGTCACGTTTCATCGATTTAGAAACTAAAACCTAACCCATCAAATAAGGAATCACCGCATCATCGGGCGTCAAATTGACGGCGTCACGTAAACCGGTTTGCGTTAATCTGACGGCTAGGACGCGCGCTGACTGCTAAAGGACCATTTCCGTTCAGTAATCGACTACCGGCTGGACTGATCGCCGGCAATCAAATATTAACGATGTTGTCCACGTGTTATGATGTTCAGTTTTCAAATGAAGATATCGTGTTTATATTTTTATCAAATAATCTGAATTAATGGTGATTTCGTAGCTGTAAATATTGAAGGTTATTTGATTGATTTATATGTGGAATAAAAGTAAGATCTATTTAAATATCAAGCAACAACATTGAACGAGCGCTGGACTGCGTCGAAATAAAGTTTACATACACGTAGTATAAAACAAAGTTTCTTCTCGCTGTCTTTCTCTATGCAGGCACGCTTAGATCTCTAAATGAAGCAACGGATTTTGATATAGTTTTGACAATCATTTTGAGAATTTCTTTCTGAAAGTTTATATGTCGACACCAACAATTTATACTACGCTAACTCGAATTTTTGGTAAATTCGTTTTTTTATGCCAAAGTGCTTAAAATGTGCTATTTTATATGTAATAAAAAAATCATGGAGAAATATGCAAAAATAACGAAGTTACAAATTTTATAAAACGCTAAGTATAGGTACTTTTTGAAATCGCTCGATTTAATTTACGCTAACTATTATTATCGGAGTTTACGCGGGAACGGGACGCACCGCTTGTTTGTTTACATTAGTCTAACATGAGTTAGCGTAGTTTAGCGCGTTCGAGTTTACTTTTTCGTTAGGTCATGCACAAGTTAGCGACTCTTATGTCTTAATCAAAGCTCAGATAAAACTGTATTATATACTTTATTTAAAGTGGCTTGACATTTTTATTTGTAGTTTTAAGTACCTGCGTGCTTTATTATAATAATAATGAAATGATTTCATACATTATACCTATTATTATAGAATTGTCACCATTACCTACCGAAGTTGATAATCCTGAATTCATGGTAATCACATCATGGTTGATAAGCCTATTCAAGAGCAAAATCCATATGCGATCTGCAATCTCTTTCGAAAATTATGTATTAAAAGATATAAATTTAAAACGACTTGAGGGCGCCTAATACTCCACTTAATATTTGTTCACCAAACTTCTATTCAAAAGCCTCCTCCGTTGATATTAAGTCCACCTAGTATTAAACCTTTGTTTTCGGTAGCCACTAATGATCCTTTTGACAGCATAAATAATATCATCACCCTATTGTGACTTTTGGGTGGTGATAAAGCAAGCGATCCTTTGGTGCCGACTTCTTGCCAAGATACTGAAGATACAACTCTCACACCTTAAGAAGGTATGTCTGCTCAAGAAGATTTTTCAGATGCCCAAATGGATAACGGCCTCATCAATAACACGGATTCAGTATCGGCAAAATCTATTCCCTGTAACTCTATTGCCTCACCTGCAACGTTCAATGATCAGTGACTATTCTGCCGTATCGACTCCAAAATATAATAAACGTAGATCTAAAAAAAGAACTGATGTGGATCTCAAACGTCTTAAGCTTGAAGATGAGTGGTTAGTTAGGAAGAGAAAACGTCTGTCTAACTAAAAAGGATTGAATTATACCACTTCAAAAGCAAAAACCAAAGCTGCAAGAAGCATGAAAGCCAGCTTTGTCAATTGTCGTCTGCAATGCTATAATAAAATAAGCCTAGAAGTTAGTATTGACTTCTTTGATAAGTTCTGGGTTACTGATAATCATGCGAAACAATGGCAAATCAGCGCCAAGGTATGTCATACAAAAAAAATAAAAAGACTGCCACTAATGTTGAAATCGAATCAAGTTATCGATCACACACTTTACATAATTTCCCGTAAATTAAAGCTAGAATATAAACTATTCGTCTCTAATAATATAGTAGCCTGTGTTGTATTCGATTTTCAAAAAGTGTTGAGTGCACCGCACAAGTGTTTATTATTATAGACGTAAACCTAATTTATGTACCTATATAATTTTACAATTAACAACATGGTATCAAAAGAAGCATTTTGCTATATGTGGGATGAGCAAACGACTAAGAGAGGGGCTAATGAAGTGGCTAGTTGCTTATATGACTATTTTAATAAATAAGCTTCTAAGGGAGTTCACGAAGTCAACCTATGGTCGGACAAGTGTGACGTGTGGACACAAATTTTATAGAAATATACTGATGATCTCTTATATTATTATTGTTGATTAATAAATAAATAAAAATAATAAACAGTAAACTTTTAATAAGTGATTATTGGGCAATTTTCGTTAATAATATATTTTTTTTTTTTTTTTTTTTAAGTATACAGTTATTTATTAGTTTCTCAACAATAAATTAATGCTATATATATATACAAGAATAAAATGAAAAAACTTATTTATACTAACTAAACCTAAATATGAAAAACTAATTAATTAAATAAAAGGCAATAGTTTAGGCGTCATAATATTCCTCCGAATCACTGTCAACTGGAAAAGTGCCCAAAAGGCTGGCGGCATTGCCACGTTGAATGGCAATGCTGATTCTCTGTGCAAGAAATAGGCCAGCCTTTTGGTCACGCGAAGCGTCGATCAGTCGTTTCGCTATTTCCCTAAAAAGAAAGCGAGCGCTCGGACCCCACGAACCAATTGTCTCGACCCCAAACGGCTCAAATATGTAATTGCCAATTAAATTTCCGTATTTGCGCCGTTTAAGGGCCTCAGCAGCTGCAGCAGCAGCGCCAGCCGAACCCGCTGTACTCGGAAGATGTGATGGCGCAAGGGTATCGACGCACGTTGCGTCCCACACCAAAGGCCTACCCATCTTCCAAGGCAATAATGTCATACCGTCAGGTCTCTTCCCATCGTCACGTGCCAAACCATTTGGCTCAAGTACGGATGGAACGCCGGCGGTGACAAGAGCACGACGGATAATGTCATTGAGTTGGGCGTGCCTCGAGATACGGCCTGCACTCCTGCTGCAGGACAGGCCATGGTGTCCGAGGCTGTCGACGGCTTCGCCACAGTGACACCGATGCGGAGACACACACGGAGCACCTAAACGAAGGCAAGTGGCGAGGCGGAACGTCGTGTCGTCCATCATAGTGCCTATGTTGGGCGACGGAAGTGCCTGTAGCCATATGTATATTTTTGATAGAAATCTTAATAAGCATAAACAGTAAGTTGATTACTATGCTATTTTTGTTTTTAAAAAATAGTGCTATCTACTCAATTTCACCTAGATTTCATAAATTTTAACATTATGATACTACGTCGAAGTTTATAAATTGTAGAATTTAATCCAATTTATAAATTATTTTTCTTGAAAAAAAAAATATGATACGCTAACTTGTGGCACAGGTGGATGTATAGTACGCTATATATAAATTTGCGGTTTTTAATATCATGTACGCAAGTAACGCGTTTACCGTTTAAATAAAGCTAACTTTAATAACTTGGTATTTAGCATATAAATTTATAATAATATACTTGAATAATAAACATACAAACCTAAAATTAGAATTGATGCATAATATATTTTAGAATAACCATTGTAATGCAATAAAAATACACTTGTTTAGTATTGTGCTCGCCCGTAGTACACTACGCTAACGCTAGTTAGACGTGTGTAGTGCGTAAAATATTATTCAGGAATTACGGGTATATACGGCTAACTTACGCTAAATAAAAAAATATGAATAATTAAGGAAAAATAAATATGAGGGATTACTATGAATAAATCAAATATGAATTGTGCCAAATTACAAATCAATACCTTTATTAATATAAAAGTTATCACGATTTTTCCTTCAAAAGCCTCTACTGTAAAAGTGCACTTTACGAGTTAGCTTAGTATAAATTGCTGGTGTCGATGTGCACATGGCAACGGAGATATGTACCTATACAGTGCCGCTATATGAAGATTATTTTAGGAGAACCAATGCTTGAAGTGAAACTATTAGTAAATTCCACAGAAAAATATACAATGTTTCGTTTTGTTTAATATTCAAATTAGCGTTTAGTGGCAATAGATTGCTTCGTAAGTTAAGAAGAAGAAACATATCTGAATTGCAGTTTAGTAATACCCAATGGTATTACAATATTTCTAGTACGAGTATGTAATAGATTTCAAACTGTAATAGTCCACAGAAACCAACTCATTAATATTAATATAAATGATAATAACATTAAGGTTGCAAAACAAAGAGGCTAATAACTTAGTAGAGGATGCTATAAGAGTTTGGTTCGTATCCAAAAGTCTTTAACTGAATTGGGGTAAAGTGTAACGATGGGTAGTGGATTAGTGCACAGCATCAGGCTCCCAGACATTTATTGTTTTATATAATATTTTTGAAACATGAAAACAGCAAGCTTTATTTAAGTATTAAAATTATTTAATCAATATAATGTCCATGCGGTGACGGATTGTCCGTGTGATGACGGATTAAGAATACAAATGTCACCACTCCATTCCATCCCGTGGGTGTCGTAAAAGTCGACTAAGGGAGTAAGTCCGGCAGACAATATCCACTGCAAGAGAGGGAAAACTCGAAACAAAACCCTATACCAACCCGTCTGGCCAGCGTGGTACAGTAGGCTAATATCCCTCCAAATTTATGGAGGAGACCCGTGCCCAGCAGAGGGACGTTTATGGGTTGAGATTTTAATCAATATAAATTCCGATTTTTTACTAAAATACTTTAAAATAAAATAATATATTTAAAAACATACATCATCATCATCATCTCAACCTGATGACGTCCACTGGTGAACGTAGGCCTCCCTCATATGCCTCCACAATGGCCGATCGAAAATAAAATACAATGGCCAATGTAAAATATACAATGAATGTATTCATCCAATATATTAATTAAGTAGCAACAACATAGATGACCTCAGTTATTAATATTTTCACTGATACAGATAACAGATACTGAATTAATGTTCATAAATATTAAGATCCCACCACTTTTATAAACAGTAACAAAACCGAATACCCTGTAAATATTCCATCTAAATTCGGCAATAAACAAATTACTTACCAAGATGCTTACGTATAAATGTGAACATTGTAAAAGTAGCCTCAGACCAATAAACCTGCGCCACTCCGCTACATACTCGTACGTAAATTCAAATAAATGAGCGAGACGTGGAGGCTTGTACGAGCCTGTTACTTACCATGTATTTATTCTTATAAATCGGACTTTATGCAGGCACCCTCGTAAAATAGACTTTTTGGTCGCCTTCAAGGTATTTGTAGTTGGAAATATGGGAAATAGGGTAGCGCGTACCATTGTAAACGATCGGGCGCGCCATGTTTGTATAAACTTGGGCATAAACTCCTATCTATAATATCTGGATCGAATGGCCCTGTGTGCTTCACATCGAGTATTTTTCATGAAAGTCGATGCTTTACATTATCATCGTTTTAGATTTTATCGGTTGATGATACACCAGGTGCATTTACCAAATCGAATTTAGGGATGTCTGGTTAAAAGATCGCATATAATGGTATTAGTTAAGGTAAATCTGCTTGAATATTGCTGCTATTGTATTAAAGTTTGTTTTTTTTTTGTATATTTTCTATTAATCGACGTAATGTTCGATTTTTTTAAGGAACATGAAATATTTTGCACATTTTAGTAGCGTCGGGCTTACTCGCTAGTATGCCTTACCTCTCTGGTAAGGCATACTAGCGAGTAAGCCCGACGAGGGAAGGACCTCCACCTTACAGTCTTTACACAGCGGGGTAGTTATTTTCCTGTGTGTGGGTCGGCAACATGCAAGTGTACATCTGGTATTGCATGCTTGCTATGCTTGTTTGCTACCTAAGTAGTATAAAAAAGCTCAATTTATATACGTCATAGCTGTAGTTAGCCTCATCATGTAAGTATATAAAACATTATCTACCATTGTATTTGTGTTTTGTTACGATGACGACAATAACTTTTACGATATTACAGATTTTGTGAAAAATAAAAATAGAAAAACATCTAACAATCCGCACGCATAGATTTTTTAGAATTTTTCCCAATCGCTAGATTTTTTGTCGAGCCGCGACGCCCGAATGAGCATTGTCGAATTTTTACGATCGATGTTAACCAATAAAATTTAATATCGCTTCGTGTTGAGAGGATTTACCAATTTATTGGCGTTCAACGTGTTTATTGGCACCTTCTACTGTCCATTCCATATTGAAACACTAATTTGTACTCCCAAAGTTATGCATTTATCGGATCCTACATCAGTTACTTATAATTTACATACTTATTTAAATGCAAAATACGTATAGGGCGGTGGTGGCCGAGTGGGGAAATAACAGACTTGCACGCAAGAGGTGCGAGTTCGATCCCAGGTGGCCAGTACTAATGTGAATTTCACTTTGTGGAGTTTATATGTCGTATTTTATAAATGCAACCCTTATATGTCCCCCTGCTGGGTACGCGTCTCCTTTCCTCTATCAAGAGAGAGAGAAAAGGTTTACGCCTGAATTCACACACGCTGGCCCAATGCGGGTTGGTAAATTATTAAGTTGCTATTATTATTTATTTTTTTCTTTTTTTTCTTCTTTCTTTTTAAAAAGACAACTCCCGCACTTGAGAACAAGCTATGTGTCGCGGGGGAGTTAACAAACATACAATTAACGAACACAAATTTCATCCAGACTCAGAAATACACTTTGTGGGTCACACAAAAATTTGTCCTGTGTGGGAATCGAACCCACAACTTCGTGCACAGCAAGCGCATACTGCAGCCACTAGACCACCAAGGCGGTCAAGTCAGTATTATTAAAGTGTGTTAAATTGTACGACCTATTGGAAGTTTAAATAGCATCAAATGTATCATGCTATATATTTGTGAGTAGTATATTTAATATTTTACACATAAAAGATAATATGTCCTGCAGAACAGTCACAAATTTGTAAAAACAAGTTTTGTGAATTGGGATTTGTATCTGGTACATACAAATCTACGTTCAGTGTCCCTTGGATAGCGGCCAGACGAAATTAAATTGCTTTAAGATGGCCGCATACTATCAAACTATAGTTTAGTTCATCAACCTTGGCTATATAACCTTCAGGCAAAGATTGTAATCATAAGTATGTTCTTAAAGTTGACACTTATTTTGATGGCAAATATAAATTGCGAATTTGTTTGTTTAGGGAGACTCGTGATGTATAATATAAAGTTTGCCAAATGTGCACTTTGACCTCATTTATTCTTTAATTTGCATAAAACCCCTAATTAACTTACAAAGTTTAACTAACTGAAATGGTATGCGTTTGAGTGCTTGTAGCCGACCTAACGAAGTGTTCAGACGGCACACTTCTCTTCTGCAAAACTATTTATAGCATCTTCAATCATATTCCTAGAAGCTCCTTTTATTGTCAGCTCTTGGACCATCATAAGTAGGTATGCTTTTTATCACAGCGCTATTTATTACCACTTTTATTGCGATTTATACTGATATTAATAGCAGCAGTAAAAATAATGAGACTTGTAAATTTATCGGCGATAAAAAAAACGCATATTGAACATTGTGCGCTTAACGATGCAAAATCGATATGGAAAATAGCAAAATTCTATAATGTTGTCGAGTATGAGTTATATGAAAGACAGTCGTGACAAGTTGAGCACGTAGCCTATGGACGCTTGCAATACCGGAGGTATCCCTTGCGTGTTGCCGACTACTTTTTTTCACCAATACTTTCCAGCGCTTATTTAGGAATGCGTTTTGAAAGAAACGTATTCCTATCCCAGGGTTACTTCCATCTTAAAGCCCTGGTGTCAAAATATTGGTAGGCAACACGTAAGTGATACCTCTGGTATTGCAAGCGTCCATAGGGTCCGGTTACTGCTTAACATCAGGTGGGCCGTATGCTTGTTTGCCACCCAAGCAGTATAAAAGAAAAAGAGTAACCCTGGGATAGGAAAACGTTTCTTTCAAAACGCTAAATGAGCGCTGGAGACCTGTACTCACATACAGAAATACAACAATTTTCTGTAAGGTGGAGGCCCTTCCGCAATTTGGTAACCACTTGAGATGAGTTCTGAATTGTGATCAAACTTGCGTACATTAAATACGAATACCCGTTATATAATTAAAAAATATACCTAGGTATAATGCTGTTCTTAGGTAAGCTTATCACCAGAAAACTTTTTTTTTCCATTTTTGCTATAGAAGATGTCGGCAAGTGTTTCGTTTTTATTTTGGAAAAGACAACGTCCGTCGGGTTAACTAGTGCTTTATTTATTTGAATCTAAACAGTCCTCAGTTATCTATATACCTATTATCTTCAGTAAAATGCTCTAAAGTAAATTAAATTTAGCTACTTCAAGAACTCCCGAATCTTTTAATAACGCATCGTCTAGTGCCATAAAAATAAAATTGTTCGAAAAAGCGCGAGTGAACGTCAAAGTCGAGCGTGGCGTTCATTTTTCTCTTCTCTGTAATTATATACCGTGGGGAGACCGTGTTATCTACTTTATAGGGGCCCGTAATGAAATGAAAAAATCCTACCTCTTACGGGTTTAGGATGTTTACGCTGTAATTTACTGTTATCTCTTAAGAAATATGCATCTAATATGGAGTTATTTTAATAACGTTGTATTTCTTTTACGATAACCGGAATTAAATGTGCCTGTTTACCGATTTTGTAAACCTTTTACTTAGAAAAGATTTTTGGCGTGTATTTTTAAAAGGTGTTATACTCGTATTCACTACTTTACTTTTTTTACTTAAATTCTTTATATTATGTACTTATAAATTTTTCATGGAATGAATTTTATTTCAGTATTTTTTTATTCAATGTGAACATGTGAACACAATATTATTGGGTGACGTCGGTACAACGAACTCCAAGAATACTGCGCTCCATAGCTCGCTTACAAATAAAAAATTTCAAATGTTGGACCGCCGCCGTATGTAGGGAAAGAAAGAATGCACATGTCCATTAATCTGCAATTATGGCAAATTAGGAAGTTTCTTCTATTCATAAGGATTTAATAATTGCATTAGTAGTAGTTAGGGAATTGCCGTAACTACGAAATTCCTGTTTTATTTTCAGTTTCAACTAATAAAAGAATAAGTTTCTATGCTGAAACTAAAGTGAGCTGAAACTGTGCGACAACATTGTAATGCTTCCCCATAATCCCATCCACCAGTAGATACAGTAACGATGCACGCTAGTTAGTTAGTCCTGAACAAAAACACCGGGTGGCGCTGAAGTCGGCAAGTGGCAGGTCTCCTCACCTCGTTAAACCAAAGTTAAACGAAACTTTCTTACCGACTTAAACTGAGGTTATCTTGCTTTCACGAACAATTTAATAATGGAATAAACTCGCTGAATTATATTTGAGTTTTCATTTCGCTACTCGCTGTTATATCTTCTTTCTTTGTGTTTGATGTTGGTCCATTTCACTGCTAACATTAATTAGGGAGACTTCATTAAACCTCTCCGATTTCTTGCTGGTCACCATTTTCTGTTTTGTCCTACTGTCCCGACAAATAATAGCTTTTTGTGATAATGGAGTTCCCTGATTTGATTCCGCGCTCTAGCGAATTGTCACGAACTGCCGCGACATTTTGAAATAACTCACAAACCGTTATTTGTTTCAGCAGGTATTCTATTAATGCTGTTTTGCATGTTTTGATTCGTAGCAGACAACAGCTTGAAGCTGTCTGTGTACTTTACTTTATATAATTGTGATCAGTTTCTCTATTAACAAGTCTAAATCAAAATATCAAAATTCTTTGTAATACCTATATTATAACTATAATGGACATCGGGTCTAAATCGCGTAATATTTCGCACCAGTTCGACTTGAGTCGAACTTGAGTTCGACTTGACTTGAGAATTCGACCGAAACGTCGGGAAACAAAAAGGTATAAACCTTTAAAATATTATAATCCAGTCCATTATAGTTATATAATGTATTTTATATTATAATATTGTATTTTATTTTTAATTTTTAAATATTACTTAATTTTGTAGATACTGTCTTCTACTGCTGAACCACTGTATTATTTATTTATATCTTAACAAAATTAATGTGTTATTTTAAATTGATATGTACATTTATGCCTACCTATGAATGACGTGTAAGTGCCCCTTATAAATAAGAAGTATTATGAGTATTATTATGTATTATGAGTATTATGTGTACAAAAAGTGACAGTTTAAAAGAATTTATTCTTTGTTAAGTTGTAGTAAAATTATAAACAAATTCTTCAATTCTACCCGAATTGAAGATCTTTGGTATTAATAAAATAAGATACATAATGAATATATAAATACACCTGACACCTCCTTCTTAAAATGCTTTTTAAAATGCTCCCTGTGTAAAGTTAAACCCTCTTTTTGAAATACCGTTTTATTATGGAGTAGCGTAGTTATGTAACATACCTACCTAATTATATTTATTTTTGTAGCTCTTTTATAAAAAATACTGTCTTGTACAAAAGACACAGACACAATACATAAACCCTTAATTTATTTTCTGGGAGAGTATCAGACACACGAACATTGGTAGATTTCAAGGTCACAGTCTCAATATACCATACACCAAATAACCAGTTTTATAGAAATACCTACATTTTGTACAATAGCAATTCTAAAATATCTTCGTTACTTCTCTAAAATTTACAATCTACATTGAAATCTCATAAATATAAATCTAGACCTAGCCACATCTTATTTATCAAAATCTAAGTCATGTGTCGCCCCAAGGAGACAAAAACAGAGCTATTTAGTGGCAGTAGTGGTGTGAGGAGGAGGAGGGGAGACAACCGAGCTAGTTCGTGATAAGCATCCATTTTTGTGAGGTCCTTTCTACGAATTTATTACATAGTTTTCCGTATTGGCCGCAGTGGGCTGTGCAAACCAATATTTTGGTAGCACACGACTTTTTTGTCGTGATCCCTATATGCGACACATAAAAAAGAAGTTGCATTTTATCTATGCCTATTACTTTATAGATAAAAAAAAATATTGTCCTTTGATTTTAAAATACCTAATAAACAAAATAAGGGTTATTTTTTGTACTACCAAGGTGGAAAACAAGCATACAGCCCGCCTGATGATAAGCAGTTACCGTAGCCTATGGACGTTTGCAACACTAGGAGTGTTACTCACGCCTTGCCGACCCTTTAAAAACCTAATAACTCCTTTCTTGAAGAACCCCGTGGTATAGTCTCTTTCGAATTTTGAAGGGTTTTGGGAAATATGATTTTGGTCAAAGGAATTCGAATATTGAAGCCAAAAATTTCGCAGCTAGTAACTAGAACTAACTATATGAAAACGAATTACATTACTTTGAAATGATTTTAAACCACTCGCTCTGGTCATATACTAAGTAACTGTTTGATGAACTAATGTATTTATTTTGGTGTTCAAATAATTATATTTGTACAAGTTATTTGATTCTATATTAACAACTTTGATTTAGCAAACACTATGTAGTTATAACACAGTCGAAAGTATTTTGTAATCTTTACTTATATTTACAAGATTTTGAAAAGTTGTTCATACAAAACAATGGTAGGTACTAAGCATATACGAATAAATAAATAAAATAAGAAACAAAAAGAACTGTCGTTAAAATATTCTTTAACATCACTGTCTACCGTTCTAGCAGCATTGCCACGTGCGTTGGATGGCAATACTTATTATTAGTACGAGTACAACTATTCTTGAACTAAGTTTTTAACTTTGTTTTCTGTCAATAATATGTGATTAAACTTACTTAGACTTTTCTTTTCAAACTCAAATGATCCGAAATTTGCTTACCAGCTAACTAGTTAATTTTGACGTTCTTGTTTGACACGTATTTAAGAATGTATATGAATATTAAAACATAATAATGATGTGCAATATTGAAGTGGCGTGTTTATCGATACCAATTTCAAAGTAAAGGAACGAGCTCGTAATTATACTGCAGAGTGCAGTGATTGCAACATTGGTTGTTTTATCAGAGCCACGCATTTTAATTTCGTTTTTATGACGCAATTTTCTTTATCGTCAATATATTTATGCGATCTTCTGCAGCATGAATTGGATGGTGATTATCAATAGATGGAGTGTAATATTATTATGGTGTGGGAGGCTTGCTGGGTTTATTGTTTAATTCCCACTGACTGCATTGAATTTTATACTATATTGTTAGATGAAGGGCTATATTTACTATCATTGTGTTTTACAACTATTATTATTACGATATAGAAGCGATACAAGTCATTATTAATATGAAATACTAGACTCCGCCCGCGTTAAAGAAAAAGTATGTCCTTTCCTTTCCTCCTGTCCTTCTATCCTTTCCTACGATACCATCTATATCTTTGTTTAATTTCATAACGATCCGTCCAGCCGTTTAGTCGTGACAAGGTATCAAACGAACAGACTTACAAACAGAGTTACTTTTGCATTTATAATATAAGTATGGATACTCACATTTAACTAATTTACAGGCATTTTTCCAAGAGTGTGCTTTTTTAAGTTGACTCAAATCAATCTACACTATTTCAGTTCTGTTTTAAGCTATTACATAGCTTCTATCGCGGGCCTTGGGCGTGGAGATCGAATCCAGTAATTCCGTAACGAAAATAATAAACCTAACACCCCTCACTCCATCCGGCACAGCGGTGATACTTTTTTTAATGACGAATTCTCTAAACGGCCAGTAATAATAATATATGTCAAATTTGTGTAAGGAGGTTTTGATTTAAGAGAATATTAATGTGAAAAAGATTATAGTATAAGGAGTCTTAAGGAATTATTACAAGTATTTATTTTTATTATTATTTATTTTTATGAATCATTGAGAATAAAATAAAAAATAATATTTTGCTTCATTTTCAAGACTTTCCTCAATCGAACTTTAAAATATAGGTTACTATGAATGTACCCTTAGCGAAGGATCGAAAGATCCCACGGGAGCGCGTGTCCTCCTTTATGGCGGCTTCTTTAAAACAACCCGATGATACGTAGCAGCCGATAGTACACCCATATATATCCTGATCGTGACAATCACATAGCGCTATGAATCTTACACCCATTCGGGATAATGTGCTTTCATCAAGGGGTGCCCGATTTTGGAGATTTGAATGTTTACAAAGGATATTCTGATCTTAATGTTGTGATTATAATATGTATTACTAATGTTAATATAAGTACGAACCCGAAATTACTTAGTATCAAATATTTAAAATATATCACTGTTAATAAAAAAAATATAATACATGATTTTAGTTGGAATTTTCAATTAGTTATTATCAATTTCGTGGTATGTAAAATAATCACAATGGTATCTTAGTAGCCTTTATGCAATATCTTTATTCCTTAAGTATTATAACAGACATGTTATTTACAAGCATATTTATGAACAAACTTACAGAAGAGAAACTACCCAAAACGTCATCGTTTTAATTACCTTCTTACTATCTATATGTATTAGTTACTCTAATCAAATAGAAAATTAAACAAATTCATCGTGTAACATCTTTATATACATAATTCATCTGTACGTCTGTATGTCACTGAACTCCTTCTAAACGGCTCGGCTGATTTTAATGAAATTTTGTGTGCGTGTTCGGGTAGGGCCCCGGATGGTTTAGATTCACAATTGGACCCGGTAGGTGGCGCTGCTGTCGGTATGTCAGATTTTTCGGGCAGGACGACGTCTGCCAGGTACGCTAGTAATATTATACAGTAGGTGACAAATTAAGTACACGAAAAGGCTACCGACGTGTTTATATTAAATAAAGTATTTAAAAGTAACTATATATGTACATTCATTATATCGCAAGTTTCTAACATTTCCCATATTTCTATCAAAACAAACCTTATATTTTGAAGTAATTTTAGACGGATTGCTTAAACTTTTGTAAATAAACAATTTTATAATTAAAACACAGAACATCATAACAATGTACGGATTCTTATAATTTTCTCTTCTTCGTGGCTTTAGAACCTTTTTAACGACTTATCAGTAAAAGATTGAAACTCAATTTACTGATAACTCTTTTCATCAGAATCATGATGACAGTTATAGTTGAGTTATTTATTTTCGAAAAAAGTTTATTTGATACCTACATATTTAGTGTCATATTAAATTTAATATTACTTTGATGTAGTGCCATCAACTAGATTACCAGGAAAAATGGTGCTGGAAAGGCACATGAGGTAGTAAAAAAATACATGTCGAAAAAAAAGAAGGATTTTGAGAGATAACGAAACGACTTGATAATATTTTCAACAACCATTATTACTAACTGTCTCCACTAAATAATAATAATAATAATAATAAAATCGTTTATTTCTATCCAAAACCGAAGTACAATGTACAAATAACTAAGAGCTAAGGTATAGGTACAAAATTCCTGTTTTAGATTGCTGGTGCCTGAAGTAGGTACAAATTACCTGTGTTACAGGTCACCAGGTCTCTACTCGAAACCACGTAGTACAATGTCAATATCTTAGCACATTAACAATACTTAAGAAGATAAACGAAAGTAAAAAAAAAGATTGAACAATTTATAAAGAAAATACTACAATTACGTGTGTGTATGTGTGTGTGTGTGTGTGCGTGTGTGTATGTGTGTGTGTGTGTGTGTGTGCGTGTGTGTGTGTGTGTGAGTGTCTGTGCGTGCGTGTGTGTATGCGTGTGTGCGTGTGAGTAAAAGAGTGTGTGTATGTAAGATAGGTACTATGTGATTACTATGAGGAGTGCTTCACTTTCATCATAGCTTTGCTTAAGAAGCCACTCTGTGACATCAATACTATATTTGTATCGATTTGCATTGAAATTCAGTAGTTTCTTATGCACTTTATTATACAGAAAGGGTCCAAGGAAGATGAAAAATCTGTGGCTAAAAGAGGTTCTAGTCCGGGATGAAGAGGCAACAGGGTGATTACGTCGAGTAGATTCGCTAGGGTATTCTGTTAGGGAATGCTGTTTAAGAATTGTGGCTTTAATAAATAGTTGTCTTACGGTGAGTACTTTGCAAAATTCATATAGCCTGGTGGTTGGATATAGGCGGGGCTTAGACCAGCATACTTTTAGTACTGCTCTCTGTGCGCGCTCGAGTTGTATAAGGTGGGTTTTTGCGGCACCACCCCAAGTCGTTATGCAGTAGTTAAGAATAGACTGGCAAAGTGCCTGATAAACCATCTGCAGGACGTGTCCATCGGCTGAATGTCGCAGTTCTTTAAATATGTACATAAGTTTACGAACTCTACTTGACATGTATTCGATGTGATCTTTGAAGTTCAGGTTACTATCAATAATTACCCCCAGATATCTTATTAAATTTACTTTTTCAATGTTATGTAGGCCGCTCTCAAATGAACTAGTAGCTAGACTGGCTGTTACTGTTAGTGTATTGTCAAGGTGGATTGGCGATCGAATTGAGAATTCCATTATTTTGGTCTTAGTTACATTTAACGTAAGAAGATTGTCAGTGAGCCATCTATTAACTATATCAAATCCTTTCTGGGCAAGGTGATACGTATCCTGCCAATTGTTAGATGAGAATACCAGTACCGTATCGTCGGCATATGAGAAGATCGAAATCAACACCGCCACTAAAAATGGTTACTTATTTTTAAAATTACAGCGTTTCGTCTGGCCACACAGGACGCAATCACATTCGATTGTGATGCAAATCTCCTCTAAATTGCGAGCCACAGTTGCCAGTAAAACAATTGAGAGTTCACGTTTTTCAATGGTACATGATTTTCATTGGGTCGGATATGGCCGGTCGCGGTGTGACTCGACCGCACGGCTCATTGAGCCGATGGATATAGTTTTAATGATAGTGTACCCTTTACTGATTAAGGTACTATTATTACTTAACGTATTATTCCTAAATAATTATAAACTCAAAAGTTTCTTTTAGATCGATCCTCTTACGTAAACGTAGCGCAACGCAATGTTTTGGAGAGTTGGAGGGCATGGAAACAGAGCTATATATTTTTTTATTCTAAGAAATTATCTACATATCTTTGATTCTCCTAAAGCTAAAATACACCCACGTTGCGCCATTTATGTTGGATTCTATATAAAAGAGGACAACCTAGGTACAATTTCAGACCCCAGACTAATACTGATTTTTTCCATTTAAAAGCCTTATAGCACTTATTTAACCAGGAGGAGGAGGAGACCAAACCTGTGACCTCAGCGCAAAATTTAACTTATATTCCATAAGTCGTGATGTAAATACGGAAACAAAATCCATCTCTAACCAAACCTTGAAAACCAAAAAAGGAAAAATCAGTGCAGCAAGTTTTCACACGTCATTAAAAAATGTCTTCAACCTGGAAGTGGTTCGTAAAGGTACCTCTTCTAACATGAATAAGCAGCTGATAACATAATGCATGTAGGGGACAGACAGGCAGCAAACCATTTTGCTCAGAGCCAACTTGTCCTGTATGTACTCGTGTTGGAGTGTATCGGACAAATACGTGCTGTACCGATACGTGTAGGGGTGAAAGAATCAGTTTTGTTCAGGCTCGCTGCCAAAACGTGATTATGTTGGCAGGGTGCTACGTATGCCTCTGTGTTGTGGCTATTATATATATATATGTATATTATTATTATACTCGTATGTATAGCTTTGTTGTGGTTTTGAGGGACGCGCGGTTAATGGATGCAGAACGGTTTTTCTGCCTGGTTAGGCTGTTGCGGATGGTTAGTTCAACAATGTGACTGATATTTGATATAATAAATATTGTTAAAGCATCGTTAGCTTTGTTGAAAAGCTATACTAGTTTTATGCTGACTAATAACAACAATAATGTCCTCTTAACCGAATTTCGGTCACAGCAGAGTTAAGAGAGGTAGGGCACCATACTAGCGAGCAAGCCCGACTGGGGAAGGACCTCCACCTTACAGAAGACCACAGCCAAATGACTACACACAGCGGTGTAGTTGTGTTCCTGTGTGTGAGTACAGGTCTCCAGCGCTCATTTAGGAATGCGTTTTGAAACAAACGTATTCCTATCCCAGGGTTACTTCCATCTTAAAGCCCTGGTGTAAAAAAAAATGGGTTGGCAACACGCAAGTGATACCTCTGGTAATGCAAGCGTCTATAGGCTACGGATACTGCTTAACATCAGGCGGGCCGTATGCTTGTTTGCCACCCAAGTAGTATAAAAAAAAAAAAGCAACTAATCTCGACTCGACTAATGTTTGGCTCAACTCCAGTATTGAATCCAGGACCTTGTGATCAACCAGACCAACTAAGCAGTTATTTAAAAAAAATGATAAACATACAATCGAACCTAATAAACGATAACAGGCTAAATTTATTTTTTAAGTCACTACCTAGGGTAGCCGCGGTGTTCAGTAAGTACCTTATATATTTATTTATTGAAGTTTTATGTATTGGAAATATGTTTATTTTTTATATACAAGTATGGCAGGACAGAAAACAGAATACTGGTTTTAAGAAAGAATACCAATATAGACTTTCTCAAAACTAGATCTATCTAAAACAAAATAAATTAATAATGATAGCTTTTCTCTGGAAAACCTCGTAAACCACATAATTGAAGATATCAAGTTTCCATCATTTAATCGTGTGTTGTAAAAATATATTGTAGGTATATAAAACGAGGAGTCGGTGCCAAAGCAATCACTGGCTGGCGTTGTTCCCACACTAAAAGGATTGATTCTGACGCTTTCGTATCATGTTGTGATACTTCATATTGTTGTATTTTAAATTGACGCTTTATTGAAACACACTTTGAAGAGTAAAGTAGGGTCAATCAAGGTTAGGGAACAATTTAGAATGCAAAGTTTGAATTGATGTTGCTGTAACAAATCTGTTGTTATTACACTTATATCGGTCGGTCTTTTGTACCATGATCTGGAGAATAAATATCTTATCTTACTTACTTTATATTACTAAGGAGGTAAACAAGCATACAGGGCCTACCTGATGGTGAACAGTTGGTTATGACGGACTTCAAAGTCAAAGTCAAACTTATTTATACATTTCGTCCAATTCGCTGACTAGGGTAGGGCCTCGAGAAGAATTCTGAATCTTCTGGACGATAAACCCCGTCATCATACAGGTACAGTTATCCTCCCGGTAGCAGAACAAGATTTAAGTAGTATCAAGTCTTCCTCAAGGTCCGCATGTTATTGTTGATAGAAAAAATATAAAGTTGGTAGAAGCAAAACTAATATGAAATAGTTTAAATAGAAAAATATTTGAAAACCAAATTAGGTCAAAAGCTCAAAGTAAAAACTATTAGCATGAATAACAAAAACCATTTCACAATTTGCGCCATGCACTAACTACTTTTAAACTTAATATCCCGAAAAGATTTTACATCTAAAAATTCTAAAATCTAACCGGAAAAAAGTCTCCATTTAGCTCCTACTAAAAATATGTAGCGGAAAGCGTAGGTGCAGCACAGTTTAAAGTCTCGAGAGCTCAATATTACACGGCCATACATAGTTACACAGAAAAATGCCGTAACGGGTGTCACCTTGGGAAATTTTACACTCTACAGCATATTCTCACCTAGGAAGGAGCAATGGTATTTCATAGAGGGATGCCTAGTGTATATAGTTTTAAAGCACAACCGATAGCGGAGCGATTTTATAGCTCTTTTTATTTTTACCCTCGTTGCGGTTAAACATAGGCTCAGCAAAGACTGTAAAGTTAGAATTCTGTTGGAGATATTTAGTGTTAAGAAAGAGATTTAATTCTATTTAATAATAGAATTAAATCTCTTTCTTAACACTAAATAACACAATAATACTAACTAAACAAATACAATAAAAATAAATCACATTAGAAATATAAAAGAACACAACCATTAGGTTGTGTTCTTTTATATTTCTAATGTGATTTATTTTTATTGTATTTGTTTAGTTAGTATTATTGTGTTTGTATGAATGTATCATAACATTATAAGCGATTTAGTGTACACAGTCAGATTGTATTGTTTGGAAATTCATAAATGTCGTATAAAAATGTCAGTGCAGCAATATTTATACCAATTATAGTAGTTTATATTTTACAATATAAAGTAGAGAGTCCCAGTTACTGTGCAAAATTTAATCCTGCATTCCAGCCAGGCATCTCCGCGCTCCTATTATCCCCCCTTTTATCCTCCACTTCGAAGAAATGTTGTCGGCACAAGCTCTGCCTTTCCCCGACCTTGGAAACTTCTCAGTGGTTACAGCGACCTGATAGACGCTGGCTCCGTAAAGCTATAAACAGTTATCAAATTAAGCTTTCTTAGATAAGTACCAGTTCCGATTGTATTTTAACTTATATAAGTTAAGTACCACTTAAGCTCCGGAAGCTTAAGTTGTACTTTTATGTATGATTGTAATGTTTTATGTGATTGGTAATTAAAATAAATAAAAAAATAAATAAAAATAATATTATTTTCTCATATTTCATTTTACGTGTGAACTGTCAAAAATTGTAAAATAAATTTATTGCGTACCAGTCTAACAAATCGCTGTTTTCTGATGATCTAGGTACACAATATCCAGCATAGTAGCATTCCGTGAAATGTTGGAAGATACGAGATCAATAATATCAAAATTTCGTAGAAATCTGTCTACGAATAGTTTGTGCCAATCTACATAATATCTGATATCTGGTAACGAGCTACAAATACAACGAATTTATATGTAGTTCCAATATAGCAGTGGTTTCTAGCGGTATTGTAACAAATAGATAACTTCTACAAGGCAAATGTTTAACCTCTATTTATTTGACCTTAACCAAATAACCTCTTAAGCCACGTATAGTACATGCATAGTAGGTTCTAATAGCAACATTAAGTGTGTGTAGTAAGCGTTCCTCTAAATAATGGCAGAACATTAATTACAGGGATAGTTGCGTTCCCAGGGGTACCATTCTTGACTCCACAACATTAGCATTTTAACAACTAGTGTAATATGAGTTTTGATTTGTACGGTTTAGTTTTGTTTCCTTCCGTTCTGTTGTGTGAAAAATGATGTACAAAGACGGCCTTAATGCCTGAGACATACATTCTCTCTACCAGACAACCCAAGGTGGTACAGAGATATATTATAATTAAGACATAGATTTTTTAGTTTTATTGGAATGTACCTTTTTAGGACAAAACATGTAAATAATCTAAGCGCGACGGCGTATCAGTACTTTGACATTTATGTTAATATGTTTTGGCTATAAATTTACATTAATTCGGAGAAGAACATAATATTTAATTTACAAAACAATACATATATGTATGTAGGTTTTATTATTTACTTTAGGAATTTAATTGGTATGTTTTGTCAACTTTTTATGAATAAATAGTTATCGGATATTTGAATATCTTTCGTGTCAGTAACAAAGTTAAAAAAGCAATGTGAGCCAATTTTATAAAATTATGTTTGTAAATAAAAATTAAATACACGCTGTAATGTTTGGATATGTTCTGCTTTGATATTACAAGATATTGCATAGTAAAGCCTCTCAACGTTTATGTATTAGACCAGAGCTTCACATGTTCGCGCCGGCAGCGGGCGTTTTATGCTAGATTCTGATACGAGACTCCCCCGAGGCCTCTTGCAAAATAACTTCTAGTGTGGAATTTTTATTAACCACCCGCTTTGAGTGGCAACGGGTGATAAATCCCAGGCTATTTTATTTAGGACGTCTAGCTTGGTTCCTAGAGCGAAGATCTAACGTTAGCTTAGGATGTTTCTATAGTTTATGAACATTCTTAGTCATACGCGAGCATCATGCCAAAACATCGCTCGTAAAATGTGCGCAAGAATATTTTCGGGTGATTTGTGATGTTTTTTGGGATATAAAAGTTTTAGTTATTGTAACTTATGTAGTATCAATTTTGTTTTGTATAGTTTTGCTGGTAAACGTTCGGCGGACTTGCGTATATACATTTTATCAGTATGGACGGGTGAGTAAATTTTTTTTTTTTTTTTTTTTATACTACTTGGGTGGCAAACAAGCATACGGCCCGCCTGATGTTAAGCAGTATCCGTAGCCTATAGACGCTTGCATTACCAGAGGTATCACTTGCGTGTTGCCAACCCATTTTTTTACACCAGGGCTTTAAGATGGAAGTAACCCTGGGATAGGAATACGTTTGTTTCAAAACGCATTCCTAAATGAGCGCTGGAGACCAGGACCTGTACTCACACACAGGAACAGAACTACACCGCTGTGTGTAGTCATTTGGCTGTGGTCTTATTATTGAGTAAATATATTATGATAAATTAATCTTAATTGAAATTATTGTTCTTGTGTGACATTTGTGTCTTTCTTGTCCGTCTCTATTGTCCTGATAGATGGCACCAAAATGCATGTGGATTGGTTCAAAAAGTCTAAAGCGCTATTGCAATTTTTATTAAAAACCATGCTAGATGTATTTTGACGAAAAATAACATTTAACCCGAACTGAATCAGGGAACATTATTGAGATCTTAAAAGCAAGTTAAGGGTAAATATAGTTTATAGGTACAAATATAGTATAATTAACAGATAAGTCAACTTTTGCGCTTAAAATTAAGTAGTATTAAATACAAATTTACACAAAATTCACCATATATGTCCGTAATAAATTTTCGTCTTTTCACTGAATTCCACACACATACAAACAACAAACTTATCCATATAAATCACTGGTACACATTCACTCTACGGAATGTTTCAAAGCTACATACAAAACGGAACTCTTGTGACCGCATTGAACAACATTTTTAAAGCCTTTCCTAAGGCTAAACTATTCTAAAAGACACCCGCAAAGGTACGGGTAATGAACTCCACTGGAGTGTTTCTAAAGACGACTTTAAACAAGTCAGAGCTCTTAACTGTTCCACCAAAGTTTGTTACTTTACCTGTTTTGACGTCGATTGTTTGGGTGTACACGAGTAGGTAAGGCAGTACCTATATTTCAGTTTCTAAATATTGCATGCTTTTGATGATAGAATGATTGAAAAATCTGTAAATTAATGTCTGAAAAAAATATTTCGTATTGCATGCAAATCGGTTGAGCAGTTTTAAAGCTAAGTCGAACACAAAAGATTTAATAAAAATATTAGGTAGGTATATATATATTTTGATCCAATATAACACAAATACTCTCTCTACTTTTAGATACTCGTAATATTACCGACTTTGAGCTTTATCAAAGGTATTCTCGTTATTGTATTCTTGAGATTTCATAATATATTAAATAAATGTACTATACAAAATTATAATATCATATAGTAGTAATGAGTCTAATTAATTTATGATATAATATGCTTATTGTATGTAAATTGTACATTATATGCATAGCTTCTAGATGAAACACAATATACCATAATACAATTTGATCAAATGTGCTATAATTGATAATGTTATTCGAATACGGAATAGATGGCGTCACTATGCCATCTATTTTTCTTCATCATCTGCATCACAACGTACCACTGTACGTTGTGATGCAGTGGCAAAAATGCTCAGTACCGCCCAGATTCAAGAGAAATTGGGGACCAAGAGCTAACGACGTATTTACTTTTGTCATTTCAAAACAAACAAACTTACTCTTATATACCTGCAGAATAATAAAAGTCTCTTCTAGCAATCTTTTGCTGAGGCTGGAGCGTCTAACCCTAAAATAACATAGAAGGTGAGAAATAAAACTTATTTATACACGAACACTTTCACATAATAAAGAGTAAACTATTCTCAAATAAAGATTTTGTTTTTGTTTAGCATTTTAATCGTTGAACAAATCAAACTCCACTGACTCAATTTCTTTATCCATATTACATTTGATCAGAAAGAGATACACGAGAGAGCCGCACTTAAACCAAACATACAAGCTTTACTAGAACTCAAATAAACCAAGCAATTACACGTACACGCTCCGTGCCAATATTGTCGGAGTCGTGTTTAAAATTCAGCTCGATACGACTGTATTACCGCAACTCAACAACGAACAGCTAGCTCATCCATTCTAATATTATAATTATTGCAAAAGTTTGGCTGGATGTATGAATGTTTGTAACTCCATCACGCCATAACTTGGCCAAAATTTGACATAGAGATAGAATACAGTCTTATTCCGAAAAAAAAACATTATTAATTGCGCGCACGGGCGCAGCTGCGGGTGGCTCTCTTTTATCATATGATAATAGCAGCCTATGTATGTCCCACTGCTGGGCACGGATATCTTCCCCTCTATTAAGAGAAAGAGTTCACGGCGCGCTGGTCTAATGCGGGTTAGTGAATCAGACATGTCTTTTCTTCAAAGACATTACCATCAAATGATTTACCTTTGCTTAGATATTTAGATGGTAAATCATTAGTACATATAAATTCCACACAGTAAAATTTACATTTGTACTGCCACCCGGAATCAAACTCATTCTTCTTACGTACAAGTCAGTTGCTTTTCCACTCGGCTATCGCCACTTTATTACGAATATTAGCTTTAGTAAATACCTGTTGGTAGTGAGCCAGCTGCTTGGTGCTAAGCTGTGTTGTATCTCGGTATCTGGCGCGTGGCGACATGCATCGGTTTTGACAACATTGCCGTACGTACAGACTGCACATTCGGCTGAAGTTGTCAATATGTGTGATTTTTGGGGCTTTAATTGGTTTTACTGAGTTATTTATTGGTTTTCAGATTTACAAGTCTCTATTTAAGAGTCAAATCTTGTTAAATCGAGTTCTAATATAAACGTCTTTTAAGAAAGCTATTTAGTCTTGTTTTCCGTGAGGCTCAATTTCAATTTATTGATTGATGAATGAATTGGGTTTTATAATTTTAGATATTTAATAATTAAAAGTATATTCTCAGCGATATATTTATTGTCAATTGCATTACAGCAACCATAATAGGTACGTCCGAAAATCGAATTGACTAGGTGTATGAAATACATGACAGCACGCAGTGAGTGCTCCAGGGACTAAAAAACCGCGCAAGTGACCGGGGATTAAGTAGTCGTCTAGCCATTCACCACTGCTACAATAAATATGTGATCCATTATCATTTGTTTTCACTCCGTGTCACTTATTTCAATAGTTATTTTAAATGCCTCGCGATACACGGATAATGTATCGCGAGCGATATGACTGTAAACTAACTACTTCTTATTGCCTGTTTCTTCTTCTTCTTGCCAGTTTCCACTTCTTCTATATGGACTTATAGTTATATTTCACCAAATGACTATTTCGACTAACTCTACTGACATGAGACAAAAACCTCCAAATACAACAATTTGTGTAGGAATATGAATAGCACACATTAGCAATGCAAATATCACGGCAGGCTATGTCAGGTCCCAACGCGCGAACTTCACTAAGTGTCCCGGTTACATCGACCGGCAATTTCAGCTTTTGATTGTCGTTGTGAATTATGTTAACTGTTCTGACACTGTTGCTTTATTGATGTGTACTATTGTGTTCGGATTTAGTGCGTCATGGACGTGAACGTTATCTCCACCTCGCCGGGTGGTAAGTAGTCGGTTACATTTTATGGTTTTCAATCCGACATGCTTAGTGATGTCACTAGCTACACGTTAAGTACTTTCTAAAATCTATAGTAGTTAACAATATGCTGTTGCCTACGGTATCCTATGTTCTTTCTATTATCATCTGGATCATCTACTTCCTTGCTAAATTTCATTAAGATTCGTTCAGCCGTTTAGTCGTGAAAAGGTAAGAAACATTCATACATACATAAATACAAAGTGGAGTTACTTTCGCATTTATAATGTATGGATTATTAGATATTCTAGACTAGACTAGAAACACATCCACTGCTGGTCATAGGCCTTCCCCAAAGATTTCCACATCATTCGGCCCTGAACTGCCGTTATCCATCGGCTACCCGCGACCTTTACCAGGTCGTCGGTTCAACTTGTTAGAGGCCTACGCACACTGCTTCTTCCAGTTCGTGGTCGCCACTCCAAAATTGAGGCTATTCTTCGAGCTATGTCGGTTACTTTGGTTCTCCTACGGGTCTTTTCATTTCTGAATTGATCTCACAGGGGAACTCCAAGCATAGCTCTCTCCATTGCTCTTTGGGTGACTTTGAGTGGTCGTAAGAGGCCCATAGTCCATTCCATCACAATACTATATCTATATTATACTTATAAATTATAATATTAAATTTGTCTCATTTCTTTACTCTCATTGCCCTATACCAGCCAAATTTTATACAAATAAAATTTCATGCCACAAAATAATAATTAACCTATACATTAAATCCTAAGCTATTAATGAATTCATTTTTCTGCCTTTTGGGCACCTTTCCTCAGAACTGTGATCTCAATCAGATATTTTATTTATAGGTTAATACCTTTAAATATAATATCTGATTGTTTGTTAGGTTAGGTTACTTTAATTTTAATAACTATTCATGTAAATATCTTATGAAATAAAAATTATTTTTCTGCTTTGATAAGGGTGTAGGTCTACATGAATTACACGACGCAAGACGACCGATGAGGTAGGTATTAAATCAGTCATTTATCAATAACGCGTAGGTGTACGTACCTACTAATAAATCTTACGATCAAAAGTCAAACATAATTTGTTATCGAGATATTTATTTGCGGCACACAATCACATCATTATAATATCAAGGTCAGAATAATAAACCTACTTTTTTCGTTATGTGTATTCATCTAAACTACAATTTCACTGATAACAATATTGCCATTCATAGTAAGATATACCTATTATATTCGTAATTATATATATGTACTCGTAGATCCCGCCTGTTTAACATTTTAGATTTTCAAATCACCACCAAGTCAATTATGATGTAGGTAGGTACTTACATTTGCAAACTTTTAACAAGTCAATGTCAATGTCAAGTCAATATAAATTGTCTATACTAATATTATAAAGAGGAAAGATTTGTATTTTTGTTTGTTTGTTTGTATGTAATGGATAAACTCAAAGACGACTGGACCGATTTTAAAAATTCCTTCACCATTAAAAAGCTACATTATCTGCGAGTAACATAGGCTATATTTTATTTAAAAAAAAATAGGGGTAAATAATGCCAAGACCTCAGACAATCACTGACTAAATTAGTAACGCCTAATAAACGCCTATAAAATAATTGCTATTTAATTTTTTGTAGGCTCTAATATTTAACAATACTTTAATTTAGGTAATCAGGAAAGCAGCAGAGAAAAGAAAACACTCCACCGAATCTGTCTGGTCAAGATAAACTCAATAACTACCCAATAAAATTTAATACGATTTTCACCAGGTGATGGCGTAATTCTTTCATTATAGTTTTGTGAGTGTGAATTGGCTGAAGTATTACGATGATAGTTAAACGACTAGGCGAAATCTTGCCGTAGAAGGCAATGTTATTCCTAAATAGATCTAAAAAAAAGTCCATGATACTATGTGTCTATCTGTGACCACAAAAATTACTCACAGCAAAACGTGTGATCGGCCTCTGTCTCATCGGAATACTTAACTGATATATATTTTTAACTGACTTTTAAAAGATGAGGTTCCCTAAAATAATTGCATTGTTTTTTTTTTATCCCTAAACATCGTCATTTAAGGGCCGATTTGTAATATTCTTTTTTAAGTGATCGACAAAGCTCGAAAAATTGCCTCAATTAAGTGGCAATGGGTAGGGCATATAGCTCGCAGAACCAATGGCCGTTGGGGCAGAAAGGTTCTAGAGTGGCGACCACGAACTGGACGACGCAGCGTGGGCAGGCCTCCAACAAGGTGGACCGAACACCTGGTAAAGGTCGCAGGCAACCGATGGACAAGGTCAGCTCAGGACCAACTGATGTGGAAAACTTTGCGGGAAGCCTATGTCGAGCAGTGTAGAGATAGAACTACTTTTGTGGCAAACATGCATACGGCCCAGCTGATGTTAAGCAGTTACCGTAGCCTATAGACGCTTGCAGTACCAAAGGTATCACTTGCGTGTTACCAACCCATTTTTTACACCAGGGCCATAAGATGGGAGCAGAGTATCCATTGGATAGGAATACGTTTCTTTCAAAATTGATCCCTAAGTGAGCGTTGGAGTCCTATACTCACACACAGGAACAGAACTACACCGCTGTGTATAGTTATTTGGCTGTCGTCTTCTAATGTGTTGGTTCTCTGTAAGGTGGAATTCCTCCCCTATATGAAAAATTTCTCTTAAAAAACATTTTGCAATTGAATGGATAGTTTTTCATATTGTTCTCATTAAAAAAAACACCACAAAACTGCAATGAATCAAACAAATGCATTCAGGAAGCATCAATTCGTTAGTGAAACTAATAAAGTATACTGCAGATGGCCAACTTCTCAATGATAAATAATTAGTCGATGGAGATCAGACATAATGTGTAATTAAATGACTGTAACTAATCACAATCAATGAGCAAATTAAAATGGTACAATTAAACTAATATTATGATTATACAGCTGGATATAGACACCAAAACTTCGTAATTAAACAATGTACAAAAAAATGCATGGTTTCAGAGATATACATAATAATAGATACCTACATATACCGAATTTACGTTAAACTCTCACCAATATGGTCGACTATAATAAATAGGGTTCAGTTTACTGGCTTTTTATTCAGTTTTGTTCCGGGAGCTTATGTAGAGTACTATATCTCTATTAATAGAATGATGAATCAAAAAGAATCTAATAACTATGCAGTTCAATTTCTGAAATCCTTGAGCACTATGGTGGACCATTATGCCCTTTAGGAATTTAATAAATTTTTAGCTCACCCAAACTGTGTAACAGTATCTATCAGGTTCATCATATCAACCCATAAATGTCCCACTGCTGGGCACGGGTCTCCCCCATACACTTGGAGAGATATTAGCCTACTACACCACGCTGGCCAGACGGATTGGTATAGGGTTTTCACAATCAGCCGATGAAAGTTTGTAGTTTTCAGATTGACAGTAAAAGACTGAACACGCGAACGAAGTCGCGGGTACAGCTAGTATTATATAAACTGATTTATGAATCAGCTTTTATCAATATTACTTGTTTAAAAGTTTCAGTTTTAAATCTATATTGCATTACTAGCTTCCGCCCGCCGCTTTGCCCGCGCGTACAATCCCTCGGAAACAGATATTTTTTCCGGGAAAAAAGTAGCCTATGTGTTATTCCAGTATCTATCCTTATACCAAATTAAATACAGATACGTTCAGTATTTTTTGCGTGAAAAAGTAACAAACATTCATCCATACATTCTTACAAACTTTCGCGTTTATAATATTAGTAAGGATTATGGGATCTTACCAATTTTAAAGAATCTTTAATAGGTTCATTTTCTAAACTCGTGTTTATGTCTAAAATAACTTAAGGAGACTTTATTTTAATTAAATAATACATTAAAATCATAATATTATATCTAACATTTGATAATATATTTTATAATTATAATACATGGTACCTCTAGAAGCAGGTGACCTAAATATTCATGGGCATTAACTGACATTCTGCTAAGCACCCAATATCGCCTTAATATGCATGTTAACACAGTCCCAGCTATTCAAACAGTGTGAACAGGTACAACGGCTAGGCAAAATATTTAATATCTTCCAAGGATTTATAGGAGATAAATGTTATAGAGGTAAAGGTATTTTGTGAGACGTCCTCAGTTCAGATATAAGAAAATATGAATGGAAGGTAGGTACGTAGCGTATTTTATATGATCAATATATGTTTCTGTTTGTCAAGGTCTGTTGATCAATTCGAAATTAAATTATTATTGTATCTTAATTGTACTAATCTATAAACTACTTATACCTAATAAAAGAATCATATCCTTCGAAATATCTGTGTTGACGAAACTGTTTTTCGGTTTGCAGAATTTCAATCATCACTATTGAAATTATTGTTTGTCAAACTAGAATAAACTGATGGTCTTCCATAAATAAATAAATTACACCTTCGTAAATCTGCAAGCCCGTTCTAATAGACACTTTGCTACCTGATAAGCCAGTTTACCCTCCAAACACACCTAATCAACGATTGTATTCTGTAATATATTACCTTTTAAAGCACCTGATTCTGATCTTAACTCGTGATTTCGATCTAAATTCATCTTTAGACCATCGTGCGCCACTTTTGTCACAGTAAAGACTCTTAAGTTGTAAAGTTGTACGTCGTGAGCCTTCGCGGGCTCGTTATGTGTACATCCCTTGTTATCTTTTTTACTTGCTTCAATTTGTTTAAATAATAGTGTGTTCTTTGTAGTTCCTTGTATGTAGTTTGGTTTAAGTATTGAATTATATTTTTGCTTTCTTGGGATAAAGATGTTCCACAACATTGCTCCAGTTACTTGCACGGTTTTACAAAAATTGATTTAAAAAATTATGCATACCAAGTATACTGTTTTTATTTAGCAATTCGCTATGTTTTATTAAAGTTAAGTAGAAAATAAAGTTCACATGTCGATCTTAGAGTACGGTTCAAATCGATGAGCTTTGAGTTACCGGCCCAGTCAGCTATGCTATCTAATTTTCCCGCACTATTACAATTGGTTAATTACATTTAATTTATGCATATTTGTATAGCTGTGTATAGTTATAACAAAATAATAATTATTGGAAAGGGAAAACGGTTGAAATTTAAGTAATATTCATATTCTTACTAATATTATAAATGTGAAATTTGGGAGTATAGATGTATGGATGTTTGTTACTCTTCCATGTAAAAACTAGGGAACGGATCTGGAAAAATCTGACACAGCGATAGATTATAGTTTCTAATAGCATATGGGCTACTTTTTATTGCGATAACCAACATCCACGCGGGCAGAGCCGCGGGCAACAGCTACATATTTTGAGAGTGACGTAGGATCAATCTCTCATGTCAACGTCGATCAGAGTACGGTTCAGGTTAGAAGAGTTTGTGTCAGATGCAGATGCACGGCTCGACTGTGGAATTAATTGATATTTTAATAAAACTGGACTAATAGAGATAACATTGTTGTAATTACGGTATTTTTTATGATGATTTGTTTTAGTTTATTATTATTTTCAGTATGTTAGGTTGTTTTTGTAGCGTTTTGATTTATTTTTGTATCTTTATCTACCGCATATTGGCTCATTTTGTATGTACTACACTATTTTAAATCGTGAGTGCATATTATTATATTTTATTCTATTTCATTATAACGCATTATTAATCTTTGACAAAAGCTATTGGTCTACTATTAACATGTAAAAATAATAGCTCTATTGTCACAAACGCCATAGTCTTTAGTGATTATCATTAAGAACAATGGTTTTTATACCATTGTTATATTGCGTATGATTTACTAGTACAAATCGATATATGTATAAGTATATTCATAATTAGTTACTATAAACTTTACAAACACACACAGTAACTAACTTTCATCGATGAACTAATTAATGCTGCGAATTCTAATTACACTCTAGATTTTAACCTAACTTATCATTCTAAATAACTTCGATTTAATTTAACCTGTCAGTGGATATCATATGATTTTGCTCTAAATATATACACAATATACGCATAGTGCTTCTGGCTAATCACAACTCTGTATAATTTGAAAAACAGCACAATTGAGGAAACAAATCGTTTGGCATTAAAGCCCAAACAGTTATTCTACCAAGGAGCAGTGGTAGAGTAAGTCTTATTAGGCTTACCCTACTACTGTAGTCTTGAGAGAAGAAGGGGGATAGGGACATCAATACCGTGGACAGTAAAGCTTCATTGATGGCTCAAGAAGCCAGAATTGAATTGAACCTGAATAGGTTACAATCAATCAGACCTTACAAAAAAAATAATTAACACATGAGAGAAGTTGGACAGTTTTACGAATATTTATTGTTACGAGCAGCTGATGAAGAAGGTCAGCTCAGGATCGAATGCTGTGAAAAGCCTTAGGGACTATGTCTAACAGTCGATGGTTTTAGGAGATTATGAGGAAATGTAACGTTTCCTTACCGTCTACTCTTTTATTGTTCATTATGGTAATACTTAAAACTTCCATCATCTTAACACAATTTTGCAAAGAGAGATATTCAGGTCGATGCAATAAAAGCCTGCGTTCACAATTTAAATGAACTTTTCGAGTTTCAGACTCTTCAATTACTCAAATAGCTGTAGGAGGGAACAATTAAGAACTTGGCTCATTTTTGTTTAATTTTATGAAATTTGGTTAGGATATTGGATGTCAGAGTGTATTTATGTTTGCATAACGGAATCGAAAATATATTTTATGAGTATTTGATATTATAGACGTGGTTTAAATTGTCTTCAAACTCAAAAATCTACACAAAGTCACAAAGGAAGACAACAGCAATTTTATTTTTATATCTATTCAGAAGGATTCTAGGTCTTTTATAATAAATTTACAGAATACTTAAAACAGTGCCGTGGTACAAGTAGATATAAATTATAATAGGACAAAAATGCTCTAATGTTTGTACGGACTTATTTAGTCATGCCTGCGATAAATTTTTTAACTAAGGTAATTTAAGATACCAATACAATATAATACCAAAAAAAATTGAAAATACTCAAACAAAGGAGAAGAGGGACTGCTTAATAGTTGACATAAAAATTCTCCGCATTGACGTCTACTGGAAACGTGCCCAGAAGACTGGCTGCATTGCTACGTTGAATGGCAATGCTTATTCTTTGAGCCAAATATAAGCCAGCCTTCTGGTTGCGTCTTCCTTGTAATTTGTTTATTGATGACATTCAGAATTAAAACCAGTACGATAATATTACGTAGGTATATTTATAAAATGGTTATCTTTATCGTCTATTTGGGTTTACAGTCGCATCAATATCACGGTGTGACGATTTAATGATTTTTGTTACTTTTATTTACTAAATATTTCGCGATCGACCTATTTAGTATATAATAGTAACGAAAATGCTCGTAGTAAAACCGTCTCTACTTTGGTTTGCTGATAGCTTTCGCTTGCGGAACACTTTTGAAGTACAAATTTTACACGAACATTTGTTTCCTACCTACACAACTCTAGGGAGCGCTAGAGAATACTATGTGCATATATTTACATAACAAGCAAACGTACCACAAGTCTACAATAAAATGCATCCCGCGCATTAATCAGACTTCAAAATTATCATTACATTAATGGTAGAACACGAAGCGAAAAAGTAAAACTTCATCGCAGGCGTAACGTGAATTTTTCATTAAAAACAATTTCTCTGGCGAACGCCATTTCTGAGATGGTGGGCAATTAGTGGGGCCCAGTAATTGCCCAAATGAAATCCTCTTGGGTATTGTAAAGACGTGGCCACTGTTACACAGGCAAAGTTAAATAAATGACCGCCGAATGTCTCGTCTTTAGAATTTCAGCGATTATCGTGAATTATTCCAATGCCAAAGTTTTGATATTTGCTTTTTTGTTCTACAAAAGGTTGAGGAAGGAAATGTCACTCACGTTTTATTTCCGAGTTTAGGGTTATGTAATACAAAGTAAAATGGCGGGTTTGTAAAACTTTAAAAAAAGCCAGTTTTAATTATAATTCGTTTTTGGCTGCAGTATTTATGCACAAAATCAAACTAAAAGTTAAAAATCATCTTTTATGCAAGGGTTATAATACTATTAACGACTATTTAAATGATAAAAAGTCATGGAATTAGCTGCTAGTTCTAGTAATAATAGTTGTAATTGAAATTAATGTCATATGGAAGCGTTTTGTGATCATATGGCGTAGGAAATGATGGCTGGTCCGTGCGTCATGCTCGTGAACGGGTGTTACTTGGGGTCAATCTTGGCATTATTTATTTTTAAATAATAAAGATTAAGTTTTTAGATCTTATACTTACAAAAAGAAACGATCCACACAAAAAAAAGAATGAATTTAGTATGATAATGATACCATACTAAATTCATTCTTTTTTTTGACATTATATTGTTTCCTAATTAATTAAATACTTATCTAAATTACATTCTGTATGGTATATTGGTTTCCGTTCCTTTTCGTTACCACTAATATTGTAACTTATACCAATTTATTTAACAACTAATGATATAACAACATGTTTATTTCATTGTTTCTGTGTTGACTATAAACCTTCCTACCTTTCGATAGTTTCGTTTCACGAGCAGTATGGCCCAACCCTAAACTTCTCTCTGGCTCCTCCCACAGCTAACCTATTTACGTTGTTATCCGAATAATGACGGCAAAGCGTTTATTTTTATAAGCGAGCACAGAGCCGTTTTAATCTTACGCTGAATTTAAGTAATATGTTTTGGGCTTAGTTAAAAATGTGGGTTGGAAACAATTTTTAGTTGGCGGAAGGGAATTTTATGTTTATTATAATAATAGTTTCATTCTTTGCCATGTTCTCTCTATAGGTCTTGTTACAAGAAGAATAACCGTTTTAATTTAGTAAACCTTTTGATAATCGACGCTAATCACTTAAGTGTATCCTCTTCTGAGCTTATACTCAGTCATTCATGTGGATAGACTTAAGTAGGTACTTAGATCAAATATCTTAGCTTGTAACATTATAATTCTGAATTTATGATAACTTAATGTTTATTGTATTTTAATATAAGTGGGCCTGGGCGACTGGGATTATTTTGTACATAAGTACGAGTCTTTTTAAAGAAAGATTGTAATTAATAGGAGGCGATTCGAATTAGCATTGTACACTGATTTACCCTTAGCAATTCCTCAATTTAAGTTAATTCCATTAATAAACTAAAGTAACATCTATTGTTCTTTTTCTTTGTAAAAAAAAAAACAACTTCCGCACTAGAGAACAAGCTCTGTGTCGACTTTACAAACAATAACGGACTCAAATTACACCCAGACTTAGAACAATTCTTGGTTGGTAACACAAAGTTTTGTCCTGTGTGGAAATCAAACCCACAATCTCGTGCACAGCAGGCGCATACTGCGACCACTAGACCACCAAGGCAGTCATTATGACCTACTTAATTGAGAAAGAAACACTAATTAGGCCCAAGCTCATTTTATATAATCTATATAAACACCGTATCATACTGAAAATAAACAACTTAGTTGACATACAAACTATCGCATCTCTTCATTAAATAAATGGTGTTAACGTCATAACTATCATCTTAACCCATAAACGCCCCACTGCTGGTTACGTATCTCCTCCATACACTTGGAGGAATTTAAGCCTACTATACCACGCTGGCCAGACGGTTTGCCTTTCTTGCAGTGGATATTCTGGCGTATATTTAGTTCGCTCATAGCCAGGTGCACTCGCTGTTTGGTAAACGATCAGCGGGTTAAGCAATCAAGGGCGCGGTAAACCTATAGATGGGTGACCGCATAGTGGTATTTCATCTGAGCGTCTCCGTGCTTTGGAGAGCACGTTAAAAGTCGATCCTCACTGTTAACAGTCATTAGATCACGACAGAGGTCTTAATATAGACCACATTGACCACAAACCAATCAATAGAGTGGAAGTGAAGTAGAGTGTCGTGGATATTTGCTGCTTTACTTACTCCCTTAGTCAGCTCCTACGACACCCTCGGAATGAAACAGGGTTGTGCCATTTGATTTCTTATTCCGTCACCACACGGACACGGTCGTAACGTAGTTTACTTCAAGTAGTATATTTTAAATTGTAAATATGTAAAATTAGGTACAATATTTTAAATTACCATTTATATTTTTGTAAAAGTAACTATAGTTAAAGCAATCTCCTAATACAGATAATATAACACAGTTATTATATTAGAACATAGTTGAAATGTTAATGCTGTGAAAAGTAATGAGTAGATATTTCCAGAAAGGAAATGGACTGGCTTGTAGTCCATTAATCATACCGATCATAACGGTTTAAAATAGAGCCATTTGAAGGACGCCCGCGCCCCACCTGTGTTACCGAAGACAAATACCTCGACATTATAATACTAAAATATAAAACATTTATATTAAACAAAACTACATTTTAGGGTTAAATCACAGAACGGAAAAATTTCATAGTTATGTTTTTAAATATGAGTCTTTAAAGAGACACCTTTCTACGTACCGGGCACCATACTATCGAACAAGCCCGACTGCGGCAAGACCTACTCCCTACAGAAGACCACAGCCAAATAACTACACACATCGATGTAGTTGTGTTCCTGTGTGTATAGAACTGCAGTGCACATTTAGAAAGAAACGTTACCCTATGGATATATTTTGAATCAAAAATGATTTAATTTTACTTGGTGGCTAAATTAAAAGTACCTAAAATCGACGTTCATGCATGAAGAGGTTCATTAATGTAGAGGAGGCCAAGGAAGTGTGTCTATCAAAGCAATTGGCGTACCATAGTCTCTGCCTACCCCAGTGGAAGACGGGCGTGATGATATATATGTATTTTGGTCTTCGAAGTTTCTCTACGGCGCATAGTCAGGCCTCAGTCATACCTTAAGGCTAACTCAGTCTTGCGACGTTATAATTTAATTTCAGTTAACGTTCCAACAACGGCCATAATCGTTGGATTTAGTATTTTAATTACGGATCATGATCCAAACAGAGCCTGAAACGCTCTATGAAATGGGTTTTATAATAGAATCAGATACAAACGCTGTGCTCGGGTTTGGTTGCCAACAGAAGTAAAGCTTAGTTTTATTTGAACTAATGGATGTCAGTTTAAATGTCGACTTCATAAGCTTTTATTTTCGTGGCATTAAACGTAGTTTTATACGTGTAACTAATAAAAATCTTGCCTATCTTGTGGCAAGGTAGAAGATGTGCAATATTTGTTGATGGAGTGTGTTCGGAAGGAGTCGCTGCTGAGAATGCATGGTGTTGATCGCAGGGAAGTAGGACACAGAGTGCTTTGAGTGAACCAGTATCAGAATTAGCCCGGGCATTCTACAAATTGGTGACGCAGATATATGAGAAAAGTAGGTATATTCCTTGGATTTTTTTTTCTAATCATAAATGGCGTAGATTTGCAGAAAAAAACAAAAAAATACACCAATTGATAATATCCTCTTTTTTCAGTTGCTTGGTAATTAAATAAACATTCTATGTCAGTGTTATATGCGCCAAGTTATAGTAGGTACATAATCTTATCACCTTCATGCGTAATTACAATCTATATCGTATAGGTAGGCTTAGACAAATAAAGTAACAATTACGAGTATGTTGTTTTCACGTAATCACTATATTACTAAAAAATGTTATATAAAGTTAAAGTATTTTGAAATTATTAACAACTTCAAGATTGTGAAACACAATTCTGTTTAACTTTTACCACAGAATACTTAATAGTACAGGTACAGAAGGTTCACTTCGCTAAATCATTTAAACAAATATCAACTTTGCTCGCACACAATAGAGCGCATTTCAGCTCCCCAGCACAAAACTTACCTACTCGTTTATTCACCTACAAATTGGCTCCCTTTGTATTGCGTATTTCTGGACATTATGGTTGTCACTTAGAGATCAATTTTGATCTGAAGTACCTGTTAGGTTTAGGTAGGTACTTATTATACTTTTGTAAACGAGTGACTTTTTAAATAAATTTAGTAATTAAATTATAAGATATATCTTAGTAATTAAATTATAAGAACAAGCAGTGTGTGTCCACATCACAGGACTGGTCAAACCACTAAAGAACAAATTATAATAATGAGTACTAGCTGTTGCCCGCGGCTCCGCCCATGATTATGTTTTTGATTAAATTAAAAATAGGTATTAGAGTTAGTCAATTGGTTTGTTTGGAGCCATTTGTCCAGTTGAAATTTAAAACTATTGAGTGATAGGCGGCTATAATATATTTTCCCAATTAAATAAGTACCTACTTAATTGGTTGGACAAATAAATAATACGTCTCTATAAAAAACTGTGCTGTACCTATAGTCTACATATCAAAATCTTGCTACAAATAGGTACGTACAAATTATGTTTTTCTAAATGATAACGTGTTTCTTTACTTTGCAATATCCTTTGGAATATTGAAAAACGAGAGGTTAGGATCCTTATCACTATTTAAGCAGCCGAATACTGTGGAATATTTTTATGCCTTTATTTTCTTTAAAATATTTAAAAGCGAAAACGAATCGGTGACGAATTACGGCTTCGTGTGCGTTTCGTAGGTAAACTTACGTCGAACCAACGACGCGACCAGCGCGATGCCCGCGCGCGACACTCGACTAAATAATACCCCTGGAAATGTTGCAGCCGGGTACTTGTAGATTCATACCTAAACAGCGGAGTGAACCAGGCCTGCTTTTACTAAGTCTGTTTCGTTATTTGCTAAGTTTGTAACATAAAAAATAAATAAATGTTTCAGATGATTTTATATAATTATCTACTTCGAATACTACATCCATACTAAGATTATAAATGCCAAAGTAACACTGGTTGATTATGTATGTTTGTCAGAGATGCGATTTATTTGAAATACTTCTATTTAAAATGCAAATACAAAATGCAAAATACCTATTTTGTATTTTATTTGAAATACCTTTCGAGATGTATTTTGCATTTTTAATATTCATTTCAAAATGCAAAATAATTTGTGATCAAGTTTAGCCAACTACCAGTCAAACAAAATTAAATGAACGAATGACGCTTGTATTTTCGAATTTGACCAATAGATACGCCTGCTAGCCATGCGCGCCCTTTTTTCTTCTTTTGTATAAATAAAAATTGATGTTTATTTTTTACCCTATTTAACAATACCAGTCCAGTTGTTATTAATAAAAGTAAAGATAAAATCCTCTTATTTATTTCATAAGATATTTACATGAATAGTTATAAAAATTAAAGTAACCTAACCTAACCTACTTACAAACAATCAGATATTGTATTTAAAGGTATTAATCTATAAATAAAATATCTGATTGAGATCGCAGTTCTGAGGAAAGGTGCCCAAAAGACTGGCCACATTTCCACGCTGGATTGCAAGGCTAATACGTTGACCCAAGTAAAGGCCAGCGTTAGGATCGTGAGACGACTCGACCAAACGCCTTGATATCTCACGATACAATTTGTGGGCACTTGGGCCCCATGGTCCTAGAGTTTCGACCCCAAATGGCTCAAAAATGTAAGTCTCACCGAGACTTTCATATTTGCGCCGCTTGAGACACTCTGCAGAAGTGGCGGCCGAACCCACTTTAATGCCAGTCAATGAAAGATGGGAAGGCGCCAAGGTATCTATACAAGTAGCATCCCACACTAAGGGCCTTCCAATCCTCCAAGGAACGAGAGTCATACCGTCAGGACGCTTGCCATCACTACGAAATAAGCCGTTCGGTTCCAGAACGGCAGGAATACGCGCGCTTACAAGAGCTCGACGGATGACGTCGTTTAGACTGGCATGCCGCGGGATTCTACCAGCACTCCTGCAACAAGAGAGACCATGATGAGCAAGCTGATCAACAACCTTACCACAATAACAGCGATGAGGTACTGAATTAAAAGCTCCTAGACGGAGGCTAACAGCAACTCGAAATGAAATGTTGTCAACCATGGTTCCTAGGACAGGAGATGGAAGAGCATTTAACCAGAGGCCAGATTCCCATTCAGCAACGGCTAAAAGACGAGCGCGATCGGCAGAGTTAGTAGTCGTATTAAGTAGATCGTTACGCACTACTCTGCAGAGCGGCTCGTCCCACAGCCGCTGAGCTGAAAGATTGCTGGGAAGCTCATCCAAAGTTAGGGTCCTCCACGCATCAATGGCCTCAGCTAAAAATGGTATGTGTACCGAATTAAAAACATGAGATTTATTTAGAATTTTACAGGTTAAGCCAAAAGTACTGTGAGATGAAGATAAATAGGCTAGAAGGCTGACACTAGATATTTTCCTAATGCCTAAGCCTCCATGCCTGATGGGCAAAGAAGCTTGTGTCCAAGTACGGCCTTCCAACCTAATGTTCAAAGTTGATGAAAGAGTGTGCTGAACGATATTGTCTAATTTAGTGGTCAAATTAGGGTGTTAGCTAATTGCTTAAAACTGTTTATAATGTCACCACGCCGAATGCAATTCGGTGGTACAAACAGTTCACACTTGGAAAAATTTAGATCTAAACCACAAAGTTTGAAGTCACGCACTAGGGATGAAAAATCGTTTAAAACTGTTGCAGTGTCACCACCAAGGGTACCGTCGTCAAGATACCAAACGTTAAATTGAGATTTCAATTTGGTGATGATGGGGTGAATGGCAAGGCTGAAAATTGCTGGGCCGAGAGGGTCGCCCTGTTGACAACCAACAGCAGAAGAGAGTAAGTGCTCCCTATAAATTAATTTTGTGGGAGCGCTATAACACTGCCACAAAAAACTATACAGAGAAGGCACCACCCTTTCAACCTCTGACAACAGAACGCCTCTGTCGACCGAGTTAAATGCGTTTTTGACATCAACCTTAAGTATAACATCATCTGGCCGAAAAGAGATGTAAGAACGGACGGCGTGGATAGCTGCTTCACAGCCACCACTAACTCCAAAACCAAGTTGGGTAGGCTGAAAGTGCTCGCTGAGGGTACCAGAAACCGCCCGGCAGCAAACTTTGGCTGCAAGACGGCGGTAAGTGGTACCCACAGCAATAGGACGAATCCCACCGTCCTTTTTTTTTAAGGCACAAAGGTTTGCGCCGTAAAGTAAATCCAAAATGTCCCCATTTACTCGACCAGACAGCATTAAATTAATAAGAGATGTCAATGCCTCAAGCAAGGCCACGCTGACCTCACCACCAACATTCAAAAGGTCTTTGAGATGCTGAGCTGTGAGACCATCAAGGCCTGCAGCAGTACCACTTCTGAAGCCATTGACTGCGTTCAAGACCTCAGTGGAAGACACCTGCAGGTTTGTCTGAGAATTACTAGGTGAATCAGGAAAGGAAAGGTTGGCAGCTGGGCTGGGATGTTTCTCATAAAGGGCTGAGAGAGTCTCTGGGGTGTTAGGAGCTAACGCATCGTTAGAAAAAAGGAGACGAGCTGCACCTTTTATATCTCCATCACTCACTTTACTCTCAATGTGATAAAATTCAGACTTTTTTGATTGGCGAGAGGTTTTATTATGACCTAAATGTATTTCATTTAAAACACAGTTTTCTTTAATACAAGAAGTTAGAGAATTGGAGCGAGAGGAAATAGAAGGATTTATATGCAAAATTTGGTAAGGGAACGTGAGAAGATGTTCCCACACCTCTTTAGAATTAAGATTGACCACAGAAATAATATCTGTCGTCAACCTTTGAGCTACACAAATACGAGCACCTCTGGGAACTCTCTTTACAATAGGCTTACTGTGTTTTAATTTAGAAAGTAGTTGCCAAAAAGGAACAGGTGGTAAAGTTACAGAATTTGATGAAACTACGGGTGGCAATGAGGATACCTGAGAAGAATGGGGTTGCGATGATTCAGAGGCCACCTGCAGATGTCCTTGAATTCGGTGGCAGCGGCTTTCATGGATCTTCAATCCTAAAGTAAAGTGTTATAATAATAAAATAAGAACTAGATGTACAATCAACCGAAATAAATGGCTACACAATGTTCACAAAATGGAGCCATGGCTCTCTTTTCGTTAGTATAATTTTTTTTACATTATTTTTAGTGTGTATTATTATTATTAATAACATAATAGAATTTATTGATACGCGTAGGTACTGATAAATATGACCAAAATATCACGAATAAGATGCCATGTTATTAGACGTTTTTGTTTGGTTCGGCAGTGTCTCTATTTCTCATGATAAATACCTAAAATAAATAAAAATATCTGCGATTTGGTCAAAAGGTATTTTATTTTAAAAAAGTATTTTGAGAATACCTATTTTGCATTTAGCATTTGAAATACAAAACGCATAACTATTTGGTATTTTGCATTTGAAATAGTAAATCTGAAAAGTATTTTGCATTTTGCATTTGAAATAGTAAATCTGAAAAGTATTTTGCATTTTGTATTTAAATGCTTTTTTAAAACCATTTTGTACATCTCTGATTGTTAACTTTTCACGAGTAAACGGCTGTATGGCTTACCATACAGCCGTTTACTCGTAATTAAATTAGACAAGGAGATAAGACATAGAGAAAAGGGTACATAGGGTATTTTTATCGTGATAACTAACATCTGCGTGGGAGCCGCGGGCAAATTCTACCTAGTACTTAATACATATATGTAAGTATAAAGTACCTTTATATTTAATTGTGCACCTAAGGTGTATTATTAAGAATAATAGAAATTGCGCTGCATGTATAAAATTAGTCGTACTTGTTATTTGACATAAAATATACAACGTATAAGTAAATTATTCAATAACATGATCATATTAAAGCTTTCATTAACCGATAGAATGCCTTTATTACAAATCCCAAAGGCAATGTTTGCGTAATAATACGTAATAACGACCTAAAAACTGATGTTGTTATTGACTTTTAACCTTTTTGACGTCCTTCATTTTGGACAAACACGTGTTAATAAATGTCAAAATCTATTTCTGGTTTTAATTCTTCTACATTTTTATCGAATAATTAATGTAATTAATATTGTAAAAAGTAGGTGTTCCACAAGGATGAAAATGTAAAATGAGATATCAATGTTTATGATTTATGAGTCTCTTTCCTTTGCCTAATTTTATGTATAGGTGAGTATCGTATATTGTCATCAAATAATATTATACCCAAGATTTCCAATAACTGAGGTTCTCAGCAATGTTGCCAAAGGTAACATTATTATTATCGATGGCACAGTAATATTCAGATTATTTTAACAAAGAAAATTGAGAGCAAACGTAATTCTTACATCTTTACATTCTTGTATTTATAATAGAGTAAACTTCTATTATACATAGTTATATATTGTAAGTAATCACAACAATGTTCTTTAATAAGACGTCTTTCAAGTCTTGAAACCTGATCTGATATATTCGACAGAGAACTCTATCAATTTGTTATATTTTTAGTACAATTTCGACATTGTGTGTATTTGATTATTGATACAAGTAAAAGTAAAATACTTAATTCATCTGAAAGTTTTATAAAAAATAAAAATATTTATTGCTTAATCTACGAGTACAGCAGAATTTTATAAAGCCTTTTTCCACAAAACCAAACTGACACCAAATTTAGATTCAGCAAAAAATACAAAAATATAAGCTCACTTTCCGTCCTCACGCAACATTAAGCCGCGTGCCCACGTGTCCACATCGATCTAACTCGCTACATCGTCACAGTTACCTGCCCTCCTCCTGTACAGAGAAATTTCGACAAACACCGCTCCGCAAATTTCTACAGCAGCGCCTCCCCGGCCGCAGCCGCTCCTAGCATTTGCATCTCATTTGGAATGCAACCACTTCATCTGCCAGGTAAATAAGATATGGATGTGGTAATATAGAGCTTATTATCCCTTTTGTTGCTGTTTTATATCGAGGGAATGATAAGGTGTGAAAGTTTTATATGGATAAACAGGGAGGGTACTCGTGGAATGAACTTTTTGTTCTTGGTTTCTATTTTTAAAGGCTACGTAGCGTTTATTGTTTTCCTTTATGTTTATTTGGTTTAGTCAAATTTCAACAATGTTTAAGTGTTTAGGCAGAGCGTTTTAAACCTACATTTTATTCAGTTCGGCTTACGACGATTGCAAACTTGTTATCGCTCACCGCTCACGAGTCTAGATGTAGTTTATGTTTATATCACATTACAAAAACCAAAACAAAAATGGGTCAATAAATGATAGTGGATGATTCACATATATAATAATCGAACCTAAGACAATTCAAGATAAGTTTTTGCGACCGCTACTCCACAAGGCATTAACTGATATCAGTGGTCAAACAATACAATACAGGATAATCCACTGAAGTTAAACATAATATAACAATTTGTACCACAAAATTCACAATAAGTATATACGCAGAATAATAAAAGTGAAGGTTGTTCTTCATAAATAGAGCTTATTCAACAGCTGTACTCTCTGAACAGAACCACAATAGAAACAAATTAAGTACCGCATCCACAGAACGGAAGCTCGTTAATGCCATTATACGTCTAGGTCGAGATTTTGCAAGCAATTTCCGCCTTAGCGACGAATGCAAATACGAATGAAATGTGTTATTTATCGCGTGAATTACAACTCGTGGTGTTAACTACTACTAGATGCCTTTGAGTCCACATTTGCATAGCCGAATTATGGATTCGGCATAGCTTCATAATGTAACGATTATGGGACGGCCAAGCAAGAATACGCTTAACGTTTAGTGTTTTTGGCACTGCTTAGCTGCGCTTGGTGGATTAAATGTACGGACTTTTGGAATTGATTATACGTTTTGGGTTTTAGTTGTATTGGAAGTGTTATTTAGCATTTTATACGGATAAAGTTGTGCTACTGTTTGTGTACTTTATTTTGCTTGCTTCAATTTGAAACTATTTGTCGCTAGGGGTTGCTCTGTGCGATTTTTTAACTTGCTTTCTTTCTTAATAAGTCAATCAGGAACTGCTTTTTCTTGTCGTAAATAAGTTTTTTAATATAATTAACCACACTACGTAGTCAATCTACATCTTAGGATTTACACATACAAATAAATCATAATCCCACGACACAGGGCTTGTTCCCTAGTACGGGAGTTCTCTTTTAAAAAAGAAAAGCAAGTAAAGAAAAGTAAGATTAGACACAATAATATCCTAATTCAAGTACAACCCATTGCTTGTGATGAACTGATGAACACTTAAACATTTAATATTCAAACTAATAGGTATCATTTTTCTGTTGCATTATTTAACATTGATGAATTGTGAAAGAGAATAAATTATTTATTAATAATGTTTCACTTATTTGTGCCAAGCAAAGCAATACGTCTTACATTTGTTTGTTTGGTTGTTTAAGTAGGTATATAACGAAAGTAAGTCATCAATCTTCATCTTGAACAAGCCATCGGCTCATTTTACAATATACACACATACAGTTTAAACCATCGCATCGTCTTAACCGTGTCCAACCCTAGGGACGGCCATTTTACCTAATTAGGCCAAGTGGTGTGGAAAATTACAGTCAGATGGGGCCTGTTCGACCGTAATTGCTGAAGGGTTGCTGATTCACGTCCACGAGGGTTAAGAGGTGGTCACCAAAATCTTTGATGAATACTTTTTTAGTTTTTGGGATGTTTAGTCCAATAGTTTCAGGTTAATATTTTGATTGCATCGTGTTTATATTTTATGAACCATGTCTTAGTTATCACACAAGCTTAAGTACTTAACATTGAAAGCATTTTATTTGCCCTTAAAATAAAATAAAACTTGAGTTTTCTTGTCTGTTAAAGCAATGGGTTTGAAGGCTTGTAATACAAAATATTTGCTTTAGGTCAACATTTCATTAAAAAAAAGATCACAACTTAGGTAACACTTGCTAATTTAAGTATTCCTTTTTTTTTTGTTTTTTTTAAAGACAACTCCCGCACTAGAAAACAAGCTCTGTGTCGCGGGGGACTTTACAAACATAGTACAATCGGATACAAATTACACCCAGACTCAGAACAACTCTTTATGGGTCACACAAAGTTTTGTCCTGTGTGGGAATCGAACCCTCAACCTCGTGCACAGCAGGCGCATACTGCAGCCACTGGACCACTAAGGCAGTCAAAATATTTAACTATATAGGTAACAGACGAAGAATTTGAATCCTATGAACACGAAAGACCTTGGCGTTCATAAGGCCTCATGGCCGTATCTATACACGGCAAAAAACAAACGCTCATGTTATTTACCACTATCGCCACCAGCAGTGGACGTCTTTTGGCACAGATGATGATGATGATGATGATCATCATTCGTCTATTATCTACAATCTTTAAACAAACTCTAAGCCTCCACCTGACTTTGACAGAACATCTATCTAGACAGACTTTAACTAATCTACTCAATTTTAAGTTATCTTTCTTTGAGTACCCATTAAGTGTAATAACCCATTACTGTAGTATTTTCGCTGTAGCAAAAGTAACTAGCTATATTTTTATTCTAGTTGATTACAAGCGAGCTAGTGCGGGAGACAGCTCTTGATTCGAGCCCTTTAATTAAAACCTTAGTAATTACTTGTAAAAGCTCGCTCCACGGCACTATATGACACATTTAGTGGCACCGGTACTCTCTGACACGCTTACAGCGAATTTACACTGGAGCTTCTGAATAAAATCATTTTTTTATTCATTTAGATTGTAGAATAACAATTGTAATGGAATTAACTATTTTTTATCACTCAGCAAAGTAACATGCACATGATAGAAAGAACATTATGTAAAGCTAACAGTCGAAACGCACAGAGGTTTTATGTCATTCCGCAGCCAGAAGTGTCATACTGATTTGATTGAGGCCTATAATATATCGCAAGAAAACATAGAAATTGAAGTAATTAGGTAGCAGACTTCTGGAAGCTTCGCCAGTCGGGTTAGTGTTTGTTGAATGATAGATTTCTTTGCCTCACTCTTAAAATAACACTTTTTTTAACCGACTTCAAACAGAGGAGGCAATTCGTGTGTATTTTTTATTTTATTATATTTTTTTATGTTTGTTACCGCAGAACTCCCTCATTTATGGACTGATTTGAAAAAATATTTTTTTGTCTGCGAGGACATACTTTCAGTTTGTTTCCATTTTCATCAAAAGAAAGTTCTGATGATGGGATCCATGAGGAATTGAGGGAACTCCTTAACAATTATAGGCACACATATAGCAATTTCAATATTTTTAACAACACATCAAACATTTGCATTCAGAAAGTATAATATGATGAAGTAAAACTGATGAAGAAGACCACAGTTGGCCACCTGAACTTCTCAATAATAATTATTTTACGAATGGCGATTAAATAAGTTTAAGCAATTATTGTCTTATTTTACATATTTGAATCTACTTCGTTACACCAAGTGGGTTAACATCGGATGTAATCGTAACTATAAGTGTAAAGTCACTCTTGTAACATGTTTAGTGCCCGTATAGACAGACCATTTCGTCTGTCATAATATCGCGAACACCCCTACTATGGGTGAGATGATTTAGGAGGTCGAAAGTTTCTATGGGGGAATTAGTTACTTTTTATGGGTCCTTCCGTGACCGTTTGTGTTTATGGGGTGAATCGGTGTGTTAATTTGGTAATAAAGAGCACACTTGTGTGTTTTTTGTCGCTATTAACTTAGAAATGGTAGGTAGTAGATTAACTTATAATAGTGGTTTAGATAGTTGATTTATTGGATTACAAAAAATAATCGCAAAATACAGTTTTTGTAGTCAGCAATTGGTAATTTCTTTTGATTATACATGCTAAAATAAGTAAATACACATGACAAAGGTAAATGTTTTTATAAGTCAGAAAGGACCAAAAAATACAGAGTTTTTAATGATGATGATGTTATTTAAATACATCTCGAATGCCTAAATAGCTTTTAACTGACTAATATAACATTTCCTGCAATTTTGTATGTGTGTGTGCTTATATATGTAGTGTCGATATATAATATGTTATATAATATAATGAGCGGGGGTTTCCACTTACCACCAGCTACGGTGTTGGCTCATCTGCCACAATGAGCAATAAAAACAACTTTTACTTTATCAAGATCTAAACATGAACCCACCTACAATTTTATAATTTTGTTGTTGGTACAATTGGCGGGCTTATCACACTGTACAAATATCTGCTTTCTAACCAAATTAAAATGGATGAAAAGATTATAACGAAAGGAAATGTAGGTGTGTGTGTGTGTAATGTAATATTTAATTAAAACAGGAACAAAAAGAGATGTTGAATTTTTGTAACAGACAAATGTTTAATCTTCCAAGAGGATTAACAGATTCCAATAAGGCGTTGTTTGATAGTAGAATGGCTTTGTAATTATGGTTATCAGTAATTTTGAATAGGAAGAAAATCTCTGACCAGAAAACTGTTGATCTAAAATCTTTTTGCTTGTTTTTTATCAGAATTTGAAATTATCCAAGAATATACTCCGATGATGATTGTAACCTAAATTATTACTGAGAATCTTCAACAGTTTTTTTAATGTATTTCGTTGCTTGGTATATATACCTACCTACCACGCAATCTGACAAAAGGGAAAGACAAGTGATATCAACGGTTTGCCTATAGCTGGACAGACATCATTGAAGAACGAGAAGAGCTGTCTAGATACTTAGGCCCCTTGTTTTAATTTAATATCATTTGCGTTACAAGTTATGATGGCATAGAAAAGAAAAGTAATTAAAATACCAATGAAATCCAGTATGTATATAATATATACGAAGTTAATGTACAGCACAATATATTTCTATAGTAGTGACTAGTGTGGGAGTATTATTTATATAAAACGTAAAAGCATTTCGTGATCCTATTATACGCTTAGTGAAACTAAAGTACTGAATTATGTCGATGGCCGCATCGAATAAACGTGCAAGTGAAAAACGTCAACTTTACAGGAAAAAATAAAAACGTTTATTCTTTAATATCCTGAGTTTCTTTGTGAGCAAGTCAATACAATGTATAGTGAAACTGAAGATAAAATAATTATCTTTAGACTGTAATACTTACTTTTAAGGAATAATCATTCAATTTCAAGAAATTCATGAAAAACCATATTATATTGTTACTCAAGTGAAATTAAAGTGATCAGTTAACTGTTATAGATCATTACACGTTTGTTCGTGTAAATGTAATTACTGCAACGAGCATAATATAATGTTAGACTATTATTACAGGCAAATTATGTTTCTTTTGATCCCAGCTACAATTGTTTGCACGCTTTTATAAAAGAAAATGTTTAGTGATTCGATGTTAGTGATGATAATTGCATTTATATTAGTGTCAATACATTAATTTCCGATTGTGTATTACATATTTATTAATATATTGTTTATTAAACTATTTGCTTCCTTAAAGGTTTTCATAAATAAAATTTGTTTTTACAAAAACTTATTTATTATAATAATTAGAACATAGGAACTATCGATTAACATTCAGTCTTTTACAAAAAAATGGTATGTTTTCTTTAAATTTTAGCAATAATCATTAACAAAATAATAAAAGTTACAAAGGCAAGTAAATTTTAACTTAATTTTTAATGAGATATGAAAAAGCCATCATATTATATTATGATGTGTTCATATTTGTTTTGTTATTAAAAAAAATAATTATTTTTAATCTTCCTGATCATTATCACTGGTGACAAAGGTCGCATTTTCGGATGGCACTAGATTTTTATAAAAGCCTTGGTAATGGTTTGGAATTGCATTCGTATTACACAGGCTTATTAAATCTCTGTATAGAGGAAGCGGCACAGCGGTTACAGACAATGTACACTGGCGAGCAAAAAAATCGACTCACTTCATACTTTTGCACTCAAAGTGTTCTAATTTTAAAATTAAGACCTAAATCTTAATTTAGGTCTTAAATTCTTTAAGTTCTAGATGTTAGCTTTTAAAAAAATAACAATTACTACAGTGTTAACTTTTAGACATTGTCACAAAAGTCGAGGAACAGTAACTGTATGATTTCGTACTCGTTAACTCAGTTAGCATTGCGTGACCTTAGGGCGTATAAAAGGTGACGTACCCCTTTCACCCTTATCAGTTGACCGTGAAACGTCAACAGGTACACATCTCCTCAATCTCCAAGCAAGAAAATTTCCCGGAAATGGATACAACAGCGGAAGCAGCGGCTCAAGCAGTTATCCTATTGCAACAGGGCTTGAGTCAACGTCAAGTGGCTCGTACTTTGCAGATGAGCCAGTCAGCGGTATCAAGAATATACCGAAGGCACCGGAAGACTGGTGGCTTTCACCGACGAAGAGGTTCCGGTAGAAATCGATCCACTTCGGAGGCAGACGATCGCTTTATCGTCCGTACTTCGCTGAGGAATCGTTCTGTCACCGGGGTCCAAGTTCAACGGGAGCTCCGAGAAACACGTGGGGTAGCTGTAAGTTCTTGGACAGTGAGAAGAAGACTCAAGGCAGCAACCCTCACTCCAAGAAGAGCAGCAAAGGGTCCCAAATTGACTGCAGGTCATCGAGCAGCCCGGCTACGTTTTGCCTCTTGCAAAACGTAGCCGGGCTGCTCGATGACCTGCAGTCAACACGTCGATTGGACTGAGGATCAATGGCGCTCTGTTCTCTTCTCGGATGAAAGCAGAGTATGCCTACATGGTAGCGACAGAAGGAGAAGGGTGTACAGAAGGCCGGGGGAGCGATACGCACAATGCTGCATAGCAGAAACTGTTGCGTACGGAGGAGGTTCCTGCATGGTGTGGGCTGGCATATCAATGGAAGCAAAAACTGAACTGGTTTTCATTGAAACTGGCCGCCATGTGGGAGGGTTGACCGCACATCGGTATATTGAAGATATCTTGGATGACCACGTCATCCCATACGCTGGTTTTATTGGAGAAAACTTCATCCTGATGCAGGATAATGCCCGTCCACACAGCGCAAATGTCGTGCGGCAGTACCTGCGAGAAGTGGGTATCGCTGTTATGGACTGGCCAGCTCGTAGTCCGGACTTGAATCCTATTGAGCATTTATGGGATGACCTAAAGAGAAGAATCCGGGCTAGAGATCCTGCACCAGGTACAAGAGCTGACCTGCAAGCGGCTCTGACCGAGGAATGGGAGGGTATACCACAAGACAGAGTGAAGCACCTCATTGAGTCAATGAGGAACCGTTTAGAAGCTGTCATCAGAGCAAGAGGGGGTAACATTCGTTATTAAAGTGGTAATCATTAAGTAATAAAGTTTATTTAAAATGTTATGATGTCTTTTATTTTTTTTTTTTTTTACCTTAACTTTTCAAGTTTTAGTACTCACAAAGTTTGAAACCATTTATTGTTCAAGAAAATGAGTACAAGTTAAGAGTATTTGTACTCATTTTAAAGCCAACATCTAGAACTTAAAGAATTTACGACCTAAGTTAAGATTTAGGTCTTAGTTTTAAAACTAGAGCACTTTGAGTGCGAAAGCATGAAGTGAGTCGATTTTTTTGCTCGCCAGTATTTAAAAACATCGTTTTACAAATTTTAATGGCATCTCCGTCATTATTTAAGAGTTGATACGTTATTGTTTGTGTGCGATTATTTTTACGCTCTACTGTAATTTTTTTAACATGTTCTTTCTTTACGTAACGATTATTAAGAAAACTTATCTATTATAGTAAAAGACAATACCAAATTTTGTGCAAAATTAGTTCCCGGTTAATGCCCATTACTCAAATTGTAAGCAACAAAAAATACACGAATAAACGTGCAAACATCTATTACATAAACGAAATAATAGATAACCAACTATGGTAATCGTTTTGCTGTTTATACATGTTTATTCTTGTCTAATCGAGAATGCATTAAACGTGTAAAAGTCACATAAATTTATGTTCTTGTTACAAAATATATAAATATTTCCGTGGAAAATACGAATCAAATGCGATTGCAACTGTATTTTTGGAAAAAAAAATATAAAAAATATTAGGGGGTAGGAGAATAGGCTAATGAACCGAAAAAACGAAAAAAAAATTTTTTGTGTAAGAGGCTTTTGCACGTTTATTCGGTGCGGCCATCGATGTGTAATCAAAAGAACTCGCCGAGTGAAAATACAATTATAAGTAGATAGAAACGAGCAAAGATAATAATAATCAGTCCCCAATAACTGCGCAAAACAGAAGGGGCCGCGCGCACATTATCGTATAATTATCGAAAACCTATAGTAATATCCAACGCAATATCCTAAAAATCAATCAGACCTCGCCTTGGCGGAGCCACCGGCTTCGGGAAAAAATTGGAAATCAATCTATTTCTATAACCGGGCGTCGCCCAAGTATCCATTATCATAATGTAATGGGGACCCAATACTATAATCAGATATCTGAGACCTTCACTGTTATGTTTTATATATGTATATTTTTATTACACACGAATACGGAACGCGTTCCGTTTCGCAAATGCTTCGAGTATTTTTCTAAGAATTATTATATGACGGTTGATCTCGCTTTATGAATTTCATTGTGCTGTAGAGGATAAGGAAGATATATACATGTTCTATAATATCAATTTTGATTCTTATTTGGATGGAAGTGAGGAAAATTTTTACCAGAGACTGATTTAGAAGGACGGACGTAGTTTGTATTGTAAAATATTTCTATCACCGCGCCGCGCCGGCCGTAGGTTCGATCCCAACACGGGACAAAAAATGTGTGATCCACAAGTGGTTATTTCAAGGGTGAGTGTAGTGTGTGTTTGTAAAGTCCTTCGTTACCGTAGTACAGCCAATACAAGGCTTATATACCTATTGCGGCAGTTATCTTGTTAAGATAAAAGAAATATATTTGCTGCATTGAATAATTTATTTATTATTATTCTTCAAGAAAGGAGTTATAAGGTTTTTAAAGGGTCGGCAACGCGTGAGTGACACCCCTGGTGTTTCAAACGTCCATAGGCTAGCGGTAACTGCTTACCATCAGGCGGGCCGTATGCTTGTTTGCCACCTTGATAGTATAAAAAAAAAATATATATGATAATGTACAATCTTATCTAACATCCAAAATTTATTTCATTCGAAAGTCTGTGAAATGAAAACGTAATATTCAGCTAATATATGTGCTCATTGCATTAGACAATTTGCCTATAAGTGTACCGATGGGGCGAACAAACCTAATTTTATCATTAATTAATTTTATTTTAAGTTTATCTATGGAAATACTGTGATCGATTTTACAATCAACGTATGAGACTCCCAAACCTAATCTCAACTGAGGCAAACCCCATCCTACCATTCAGTATCTACATACACAATAAAACACGACGTAATTCGAGTACGTAGCTAGTGTAGCTACATATCACAAAGGCTTTAATCAAGTTGATCCCTTCGGTTGATTGTAGCCCGTAGCCCTTTAGTTGCGTCGGCGTCGTGCCAGTCGGCCACCACCGATTAGCTAATGAAATTGTAATTGTGATTTAAGGTACGGTGTAGTTCGTAAGCGGCTGAATTATTAAAGTTTTTGTTCGAACATAATCTGTGGAGTTTAAAAGATTTTAAAGTGAACTTATTTAATTTAAATTTTAGAATAAGATATTTTAAGGTAAGAGGCGCTCATAGCTAGGTGTAATCGCTGTTCGGTAAACAATCAGCGGGTTAAGCTACCAAGGGCGCGGTAACCCTATAGATGGGTGACCGCATAGTGGTATTTCATTTGAGCGTCTCCGTGCTTCGGAGGGCACGTTAAAAGTCGGTTCCGACTGTTATCAGTCGTTAGATCACGACAGAGGCCGAAATATGAGCGATCTAAATAACTCTGTCACCAGGTTGGCCACTAACCAAACGATAAGAAGAAGAATAAGGTATTTTTGGGATTTCTATTATAGATAACGTAAATTTTCTACTGGGTGGTCACCTCGTCACTAACGCCGGGCAGCGTTGTTGGTTTGATTCTCATGCGGGACTAACATTTTGTTACCCACAAATAAGTGCTTCAAGTATGGGTGTACTTAGTGTCGGTGAATTGTATATATGTAAAGTCCTTAGCGTCAGAGACTTTATCCCTAGTGCTAGTATAGTGTTAAAGAGTGGAGCTGGTAATGCAGTGAGTGTACGCCAACTACGGCGCTCAGCAATAGTTCAATTTTGAATCTATTTTATTTCCACGAGAACAATAACTCCATTTACTATTACCAAATCATACTAATACGAAGACCCTGGAGAGAGCATCGATGTATCTTCATTAGCGATACTGTTAAAATACTCTTGAGTCAGTTTTCTTTTAGGAATCCCTAGTGACTGACATCGGTCAGGATTCTACCAATCTCGAGACGGTCAATCTCAACGAATACTAGATATATGTGCGGGAGATATTATAATGCATTGTATGGAAAAACACAGATTCAGTCTACAAAGATACTACAACATATCCGGAGACAGATTATATGCAGGACCAACGGTTTTATGATGTGCTCTTTCACCCCATGGAGTGATAGCAGCAAGCGTAGTTCAACGTCACAAATTTATCGCTCTACAAGGCTACTACTTAACAACGAGCCTCATTGAATTATTCATTTGCGATATTATTCCAATGCTGTCATAAGAACTTATATAATGGTTTTATTACAATATTACTGCAGTGCAGCTGCAGAAGGAAGATTACTTCGCAATTGGAAATAAATAAAAACGACAATGCAACCGATGGAAATGGGTTTCGCGGCTCGTGAAATGAAACGCGCGTTTTGTGCATGTATTACGGAACTGTAGCGGTGAGCAGATGTTGGTTGTTCGAGCGGCATATTCTATAGATAAACAAAAATACCCGTACTAATCGTTTATAACCGCAGAATCTCAACAATGTAACTGCTAATTTTATTGATAGAACCATTGCTAAAGAGCGAAATCAGTTTTGGCACCAAAGACTGCCATTTTTCCTCTATCAGAGACTACCTTGACTGCCTCGATGGTCCAGTGGCCGCAGTATGTGCCTGCTGTGCACGAGGTTGTGGGTTCGATTCCCATACAGAACAAAACTTTGTGTGACCCACAAAGAATTGTTGTGAGTCTGGGTGTAATTTGTGTCCGATAATTGTATGTTTGTAAAGTCCCCCGCGACACAGAGCTTGTTCTCTAGTGCGGGAGTTGTCTTTTTTAAAATAACCTATCTACCGTCGTTTTAAGGGCTGTTTAAATTATTTTATATTTGTGTCTCAGGGCTGGCATTCGTTACATTATTTAACTTTTAATATGTTAGGTTAAAGTGGGCCAATTGCCTCAAAAGTATAATGATGATAATAGTTATTAGTGAAGTAACTTCCACTGTTGGACAAGGGCCCACTCTACTCTATCAAGAGAGCTGATGCAAACAATACGATCGCAGTTATCTAAAGGTTTGGCCCCTCGCTGCTAACTCGCGTGCGGCAGCCGAGTTCATCAGACTCGCAGTCTGTTATTAAATACAATTTACTGACCTCACCACAGACTTCGCGGATTACGAATTCTACTGTTTTTTGGAAGTGTCTTTATTCAACGGGTAAGTTGAATAAATTTTATTGTTTTTTACAATTGTATTGTTTGAATGTAACTAATAGGTAGAAGTTTTTAATTGTGTGTTAAATGAATGTGAGTGTAGAAGCCCTTAAAATCATCTACCTATATCTAATGTCTGAAACTAAATTTTACATGGTCTTTAACCAGTGCTATCATTTTTAGAATAAAAATCGCTTACGTATGTGGTAAATGATCACAAGAGAATTTAAAAGTGGCTTTGGATAAAATTTCAAAAAGTATTTCTGGGATTAACGAAATATCTCGATGTTATGAGTGCGCAACAAGAACACACAGTATTAATAATAATTTGTTTGAATACTGATATCTCACTTTTACCCTATAGCCTGTGACATGACTGACAAAATCTTAGCACCTATCGAACTAACAGTCACATGTCTCCGTGATATAATTCTGCCACAGGCACTATCCGTCATCGCGCAACTTGGCTAAGATTAATAGCTGGCAATTACAGCACCCGTGCACCCGTACTAACGGAGCTAGATGTGGGATTTACATTTAGATAATGATTATTATATTATTTATATCATGGCATATAATAAGTCGCCCATGACTATTAACATTGTCGGAATTGCAAAATCGCATATTTTTGTTTATTTCATAAAACGTGCCTAAATAACCAAATCTATCATCAGCTGAAAAGAAAAATATTATTTTATGCATAGATTTTGAAATAACTACATTAAAAATGTTGGATATTACCTAGATAGCCCATTAACAATGTCGGGTAATAACTACTAACGTTCTTAGTGGGGCGCGGGGATGGGTGAGCGCGCGCGATCTCCCAGTACCGACTATGTTAGCGGGATGAGTGGATAACACTTTGCCACTTGTTTTTTACGACAGTTAATAGCCAATCTTTTACTTTATAACATCGTTTACGATGTTTACTAGATCAGTGCATTTAATCAAATTAGCTACTGGACGTGGGGAAGAAAAAAAAATGATAGGAGTAAAAATGCCAATAAAAACAATCTCATTAAATCGACACGTAGTGCGAAAACAGGTATTTATTGTTATTTATTATATTACTTTTACCATCTTTAACAGTATTATTCATGATTTAATTCTTTTGCGATCTTAAAATTATATTATATAAGCATTTCCTGACATTTAATTTAAAAGTGTGGGATGTACCACATCTGATATTGTTGATCGGTTTTTGAAATGGGTTAAATGTAGGTAGTACCACATCCTACCTTGTTTAACGTTTTTCAGATGAGTTAAAATGTCGGTATTACCATATTCGATGTTGTTAATCGATTTTTCGAATGGATTTAATGTCGGTAGTATAATATCTGACGTTTTTGATTGGTTTTTTAAGTGGATTGAATGTCGAAAGTACCTTATACGACGTTTTTTAAATGAATTAAATGTCGGTACTATCAAGTATGCAGTGTTAGATGTTTGAAGTTATATGTTTTCTCTTTTATATTATGTTTTTCTGACTTCAATTCCGATCTAATGTTATATGTTAGCTTGATCTCGATCTCGTACATATCAAACTAGCATCAAAAAAATAGCAAACTTACTTTGCAATCTTGAAAAACTATAGAATAATCCGTGTTTGAATGAAAATTAAGGTTTTCGTTGCTCATCTATATTAAGTCATGTTTGAATTTTATACTTTTTAAAATAACAATAAAAAAGGTGTTCAGACATATAGAATAGTTAATTTCTAATCCATTCATTGTGTTTTATTTTTCAGTTCCTCCGGGAGTCTCCTATTAACTCAATTCTTGATTTACTCGGCGATAATGTATTCAATGATGATAAAGACATACCGATGAATGAAACAATTTGTTATAAAAGAAAGTTGTCTACCTTAAACCTCACAGTATTTAATTTGGCTAACAAAAAAGCTACATGTTTTATGTAGCATGAAGCTATTGCAGTACTTGGGTCAAATGAAGTTTCCAGTTGACTTTATCAATATGTAAGAGAACACGCACTTAGAGGTTTAAAAGTCTTTAAATTTTGATCAGAAAATTGCGCGGGTTAGAATAGGAGCCGCATTGTTTTTCTCTATAGTTGTTTTGCAGTAAAAGAATTCGGAGTCTCGATTACTCACCGTTTCATGGAGTAAGGGCATACCCAAAATGAAGGGGACCATGTGCATTTAGTCATCGCGCGCGCTAATGATTGCAAGATGATATACGTACTAGGCTAAAGGTGAAGGTGTACCTTATGAAGTTAAAGAGATGACTACTCCAGAAATATTGGATTTTGAATCCTTGCTTGTAAATAAAAATTGGAATAAAGATACAAATAATGAGCAAATACAGTGGACACGTTTGATAGCATTAAATATAAATATTTTTTAGAGGATGCACCTAATACTATTGCTGTTTTGGGATCTTGCTGTGTTTTACCCGATATACAGACAGATCTTGCAGAAAATATAACAAATTTTATAAAAAAAATAAATTCCATAATGTATCGAAAGGAATTATTGTACGTGTGGTGACGTATTAAGAATACAAATGTCACCACACCATTCCATCCTGAGGGTGTCGTAGCAGTCGACTAAGGGAGTAAGTCAGGCAGACAATATTCACTTTAAGAGAGGGAAAACTCGAAACAAAACCCTATACCAACCCGTCTGGCTAGCGTGGTGTAGTAGGCTAATATCCCTCAAAATTTACGGAGGAGACCCGTGCCCAGCAGTGGGACGTTTATGGGTTGAGATGAATGATCGGAAGGAATCTCTGATAAAGAAGACTAATTAATTAATTAATCAAAAAATATAAATATGTATAAGTATTCAATGAAGCCGAAAGCTGTAATTGTCTTACTTAAATTACATTATTATCTATAGAGGTAGAAATTAATTTGATAATGATAAGTAATTAGATTTTGTACTTTTTTTACTTGATTTTAGTTATTCCATTATATTATTTTCTTTGTTGATTGTCAATAAAAAGACTGACTAAGAAGACTTAATAAAATAATTAGGTAATCTGAATTTAATAAATGAAACCAAGAGCTGTGATTGTTATTACATAAGTGTTGATAAAAAGTTTTTTTTTAGAATTATATAATACATGAGAAAGATTTTGTATTGTGCTTAGGCGATTGCCACTAAATTTTCTTTCTTAATTTTCATAAAAAAAATAATAATTTTTATATTAATTTCTTTCGATTTTCAAAGATTTTTTCAGTATTTTTAACATACGACATACATATAGTAACTAATAATAAGTTAACAATGACGTAAATGGCATTTCCAACAAGCAATCTTCAGTTTCGTACAAGCAACAATGTCGGTTTTAGTACTTCTGACAAATCAATATTAGTTATACCCCGTTAAAAAGGCTACAAGTGACTTTTCTCATATTCACACATCAAATACTGGCTACTCATAATAATGTCCTGAACATAAATGACTTCTACATCAACACTCCCAACTTTCATAATCCTGCTTAAAATAAGTACAAAGTAGCGTGCAATTAACACTTTGCATCGCTCTCCTGTAAACCTGCTGTTTTTCACATCCGACATTTTTAATAGTCATGGGCGAAGTGTGACGATTCAAGATGGTAACTGTTCATTAGAGCATCCACATAGCCTTAGCCTTAATTTTTGAAACACTTACTTTACTTTAACACTATTATATATATTAATTTACATAGCACTCGCAATACACTTTAATTTAACACTCTCAAACCCTTTATTTAACAATCTGTTTGTATTTATTAGTTTACTTTTTATTCATTGTTATGTTCACTCACAGTCTCACCACAACACAAAATGACAGTGACAGTACATATTAATCTATGGTGACAGTCGCATTGTTTGTCACTTAGAGAATTATTTGGCGGGACATGCGCGTGAGTGCAGTTTAAATTCAAGGAATTCACAATATCTAAGCGATCTCTGTCTCAGTTCTTTGATGAATACTGTTACTTTTCCAGAGAGAGAACTGCTGAAGCTGGTAAAGGTACGTCCACTAAACGTTAACGAGCTTCATAAATAACATTAGGACATCACAATATTTTAGGTCGGAAGCCATTATTGGATACAAGGATCTGTTAGATGCGCTTATGAATATAATTATTTGATTTATACTAAATGATATCTTACTATACCCCACAATAGTGAAGTACACCACGTGGTGAATATTTATTTCAGAAATTAAGTAAATTAGGTATTTTATCCTTTGATTAATGCTATATTATTGTCTTCGAGATAAATAACTCAGAAAGCGTAGTGACTGAAACATCATTTACATATGAACTAGGTGTCGCCCGCGACTTGTCCGCGTGGTAATTTGGAATATTTTCCTCGATTTTGCAACATATCTCACTACTTCTCCGCTCCTATTGTTTATACCATGATGTTATATAACCTATAGCCTTCCTGAATCAATGCTCTATTCTCCAAAAAAAAATTCTAATCAAACCAGTACTTTCTGAGATTAGCGCGTTTAACCAAACAAACAAACTCTTCAGCTTTATCATATTATTTATAGTATAGATTAAACCATGTGAACACACGCTTAGAGTATATAGCGCCCTAAGCGAATAATTCAATGCAGCGTTTCAAGAATTGGTATTAACCGATGAAAATAAAAAGCGATTTATAGTGTGCAGCACGTTTCAGTGGTGTGCCTCTGTAAATTGTAAGGTAACGTTGTAGAGAACGTAGTGCAATGGCTCGAGGTGATGTATGGTGCTGCTGTGCATTGATGCTAGGATTTCTTTACGTATATGGTGCGAAAATAATTTAACATTTTTGTTAATAACCAGACATTAGTTATAAAATACTGCATGATGCTCTCAATACTTTCAGATTTAAATTAACAAAATACTCGTGGAATGATGCGCGATCACGACCGATCGTTAGCTCGTCCGACACAAGAATGAATCGAATGGAAGTTAGAATGTCCTTTTGTTAACTAACTGTTATCTGTTAATTCTAACATCAAACGTTATACGTCAAATGTCATCTGTCACTCGTTGTTTATGATCGCGCCAAAGCTAAACACACTCAAGCAATAATAAAATTACGTTTTCTTCAAACAGTTTGCTTGACATTCCACTATCAGCCAAGCTCAGGTATTGCATTCTCTGACAAGTATGTTTTTTTATTTTTTTTATACTACTTACCTAGGTGGCAAACAAGCATACGGCCCGTCTAATGTTAAGCAGTTACCGCAGCCTAGGGACGCTTACAATACCGTTAGTATCACTTGCGTGTTGCCAACCCATTTTTTTTACTAGGGCTTTATGATGAGAGTATCCTTGGGATATGAATACGTTTATTTCAAAAAGCATTCCTAAATAAGCGCTGAAGACCTGTATGTGTATAATTATTACAAAAATGCTAAGAACTTTAAAATTTTGTTCAGATAGTAAGATATACTAACCAGTGCTTAATAGTTAGGAAAAAAAATCTAAGGCAATAAAAAAAGATTTACTATTCCAAAATCTTCCTTTCAACATTCTTCCACAGTTTGAGATTTCTCCCAAGGAATACAAAAAAAAAAAAACACAAAGAATATATTCTATTAACACTTACTTGCCGACTACGAGGTCATTGACAGTTACTGTTGGCCTTCTACCAATTTTCTCGTGATTCATAATAATAATGACGTAGAGAGACAACGATATACAACACGTTCAATTTGTTTAAAGAGGCTGTAACAACAGTATATCTTAACTAAACCAGGTTGCCACTCACTCCAGAAGAGAAGATTATTATTGTCTTACTAAAGACGCGCTCATAACGCTGATAGACAAATTACCAAACTACAAAAGGTGCGGTTATCTATTGGAAGGGTAACCGCATTGTAAAAACGACGTCAAAAAACGATCCCAGTCATTAGATAACAGCAAAGGCGATTCTAGACCATCTTTTTCTTTTTTTAATTCAAAAGACAGATGAGATCAGATCTAAACAATTACGTTACAGTCGATATAAGAAAGAGTCTTATTAAACGATGTAAGATCACTTAAACTATATAAATACGTCACGATTCAAACTCAAACTCAAACTCAAAGTCATTTATTCATTTAGATCAAATACATGATACTTATGAACGTCAAAATAAACAAAAGTCAGCATATTTTTTCCTACGGCCAATTCGCTGACATGGGTAGGGCCTAGAGAAGAATTGGCAAGAAACTCTGGCTACTCTTTTTAATCGCCAAGGTTATACCTTGGCGATTAAAAAGAGTAGCCAGAGTATTTTACAATTTCGTATGAGTTACAATTTGAAGAGGGTACCAAAAAGGTTCGAAACCAACACACCATACCAAAAAAAGAAAATTAAAATTAAGAGATTAAAGTAAACAACGTATCACAATCACAATTTAGTATCTATCAGTATGGTAATGAGGCATCGTCTCTTTTTGTACATATAAAAGCATAAGGTGATCACATTGTACACTAAGTGAAATTACATAAACAATATTTTAAATTTGAAAGAGAATCATGCCAAGGTTGACATTAAAACAATAAAAGAAACAAAATAGTAAGATCACGAAACACCTCTATTGACAATGATCACTTAAATTTAATAATTACAATATTAATCCTACAATCAATTAGCAACTTTTCCCCATGACGTTTTATCGCTTAAGAATTCATTAATAGTATAGTATCCCTTTCCTAAAAAATGACTGTTGACAGTTTGTTTAAATTTCTGTAAAGGTAAATTCATTATTTCATTGGGCAGTTTGTTATAAAAACGTACCCCGAGCCCCGCAAACGAGTTATGGACTTTGTGTAAACGATGATACGTACCAACTAACTTGTGTTTATTTCTAGTATTAATAGCATGAATATCGCTGTTTTTCGAATAAAGATGTATATTTTGTTTAATGAACATTATATTTGCAAATATATATTGAGATGCAACTGTTAGAATACCTATTTCTTTGAATCGTTCTCTCAGGGAAACACGTGAACCTAAATTGTAAATTGAGCGTATAGCTCGCTTCTGAATAATGAATATGGTTTCAATGTCAGCAGCCTTACCCCATAGCAATATGCCATAGGACATGACGCTGTGAAAATAACTAAAATAAACAAGCCTTGCGGTTTCGACATCAGTAAGTTGCCTAACCTTACTAACAGCGAAAGCAGCAGAACTGAGTTTTCCCGCGAGACACGATATTTGGGCGACCCACTGTAGTTTACGATCTAAAGTTAATCCCAAGAAAACTGTTGACTCAACAAGCGAAAGTGTTTCATTATTAATGATAAGATTTGTGCTAGTACCTCTTACGTTTGGCATTGTAAATTTAATGCATTTAGTTTTCTTAGAATTCAGCAATAAATTGTTCGTAGTAAACCAGTCCAGGACTTCCGCGAGCGAACCATTTACAGCATCAAAGTTGGTTTCTTTACGGTCTACTTTAAATATTAGAGAGGTGTCATCTGCAAATAGCACTATGTCGCAGAAATCCTGTACAAAGAAAGGCAAATCATTTATGTAAACTAGAAAGAGAAAAGGCCCTAGAATTGAGCCTTGGGGGACGCCCATTGCTACAGGTAATCCCGAAGACCTATTTCCATTTATATTAACGAATTGCACTCTCTCACTAAGGTAGGCGGCAATAAGATTAAGTGCATCGTCCCTAATGCCGTAATGGCTAAGCTTTCGCAGAAGCGTATTGTGTTCAACGCAGTCAAATGCTTTTGACAGATCGCAGAAGACACCAATCGCATCCATCGAATTTTCCCAGGCGTTAAATATATGCTTTAATAGTGTAACACCTGCGTCTATAGTAGAGCGACCCTTTGTGAAACCATATTGCTCATTGTGTAATAGATTATTATAATTGAAGTGACTCTCTAATTGCTGCAGTATTATTTTCTCAAAAATTTTGCTAAGTGACGGCAATATCGATATAGGTCTAAAATTACTAGGGTCGCTTTTAGATCCGTTTTTAAATAATGGTATCACCTTGCTGTGCTTCATTAAATTGGGAAACACACCTGCATCAACGCATCTATTAAAAATAGCAGCTAGATGTGGAGCTATATTAAAAATAATATTTTGTACTAACTTAACAGAAATTCCCCATAAGTCAGCAGTTTTTTTTGAATTGAGCGACTTAAACACTTTCATTATGTCATTGGGGTTTATATATTGAAAACTAAATAGGACGTCACACTCTTTCACACTCCGCCTAACCAAGGTTTCAGCTTTGACTGGACATGAATCTAAGGCGCTAGTAGTTTTTACTGGTATGTCAATAAAAAAGTTATTAAACGTTTCAGCTATGTCTGTACTGTTTGAGATAACATTATCATTTATATTTAATTCAAAATTGTTATCCCGTATCTTAGCCCGACCAGTCTCACTATTAATAATGTTCCAAGTAGTTCTAACTTTATTGTCGGCCTGCTTAATTTTGTTACTTAAATACAAGGACTTGGCAGCTGCACATGTCCTTTTAAAAGTTTTAGAATAATTTCTAACATATTGAATAAAAGCTGGATTAAAATTACATTGTTTCATACCATAAAGTTCATATAATTTATCTCTACTTTTGTATATTCCAGATGTTGCCCAGTCGCAAAATTTGAGTTTAGTATTGGTGCAAATCGTTTTAAGTTTAAATATTGAGTTAAATTCTGATTGAATGATATTAAATAATGACTCGTATAGGTCGTCGGGATTTTCCTGGCTTAGATCAATATTAGTGACCCTAGCGGCAATATTCTCATTAAAATGTTTTAGGCGAACAGAGGTCATTGGCCTACATGTGATCTTATTCACTTTAGCAGTTGTACCTAAAGGAAATTCAGCCTTTTGCCCGCAATGATCTGAAGTTAAGTCACTTAAAATGATCTTATTTAAGTACTCACAGTTGCAGAATATATTATCTAAACATGTGGCAGAATGAGAGGTAATTCTTGTTGGTTCTAAAAATAAATTATCTTAATTAAAGACTTAAATAAACTAATCAATCTAGTACAGTTTTGTGACTGCTCGAGCAAGTTAACGTTAAAATCTCCACATACTATTACCTGCTTTTTACCATAGCATATACGTTTTAATACATCTTCCATAACAGTTTCAAATAGGCTGAAATCACTCTGTGGTGGTCTATATACACACACCACAACATGTTGTTGAAGCTCCACGCAGGACAATTCAACAGTGCGCTCGATAGAAAGATCCGCTATGTCTTTACGTTCCTTACAATTAATATTATTACATACATATATTAGAGAGCCACCATGTATAGCCTTCTTTCTTACGAACGCACTTACTACGGAATAATATTCGTTATTGAATAATAATTCATTGTTTTTTACCCAATGTTCAGTAAGACACAATATTTGTACATTGTGTTCTTTCAAAAATAAATCTATCTCTAGCTCCTTGCCGGATAAGCCCTGAATGTTCTGATGAACTAAACTAAATGTCTGCCTATCCATTGTCACATCTATTAGTTTAAACTAACAGATGTGTCAGTAATCCTATTAGTAGTGATACTACTACTATGCTCTACTAAATCCTGCAATACCCTATGAGTACCTGAGTCCCTAAATAAATTATATGCTAATAACTTAGCAATCTGTCGCTTGTAAAAAATAGAAAGATACATAGTATCTTTTGTAAAAAAAAAGTTATTACTAATAAATATATTAGTGTCAAAAAATAAAATGAAGTCGCTATAGCGACATGTACAGTTGTAGATCAATAAGTTAAGCTTATCTATGTGCCTATTCTGTTGCTCTGTTAGTGCATACGAATATGGTAAGGCACAAATAATAAATTGACATCCTACCCTATTATGAAGCGCTACCATAACTTCAGTTAAGTTTAATATATCCCGTTTAGTGACTGATAAGCAGTCTCCATACAATATGACAACTGTGGAGTGTGAATCTAAGCTAGTGTTCTGTAAATTATTGACTAAGGTACTAAAATTAATTCCTGGTGAACAATAATTTGTAATAGGCCACTCGGTATGATTATACATTAAACTACCTAAACCTAGTCCTAATTGATCACAGAAAATTACAACATTTTTCCTACAAGACAAATTTAAAGATTGTTTATCTAATGAATCAATTTTATTTGATGTAGGAGAAACATCAGGAGAGCTATTACTTATGAACTGAACCCCATGTTGCATGTTGGGCAATTCTGATTGACAAGCCAATATTGTGTTGGTATCAGGTGTTGATGATGAGCACATAGAGCAATGGATGTTGTTAGTTAGTGAGATAACACGGTCAATGTTTTCTCTACCAACTCTGGCTATCTCGTCATATTTGAGAATGTACTCATATGTCTCTTTCTCATGTTGGAGACTTATTTTTGTCAAGTGGGCTTGTAAATCAGAAATTTGTGTGTTAAGCTCACATATGTGTTGTTCATATAGTAACCTACTAGCATCTATTTGTTCATGACAAACCTCAAGCTCTGACAGAAATGACCTACGCTCCTTAATTAACTCTGAGTTTATATTACGCAGGCTCTTAAGTTTGTATGACCTATCAAGATTAGATTGTAGTTTCCTAATTAATCTATTCATTTTCATATACCTCTTAGATTTCTTATTACTAATAATATTAAACATTGATTTATAATTTAAATGTAACCTATTTAATGACCTAACTTTGTCCCCAAGAAGTTCCGAGCATAGGTTCTGAGTCGCAGTACCGTTGAGTGCCTCTATTCTTTCTTGCAGTGAAATAATAACCTTATGTGCTGTATTCAGGCCCGTCTCCAACTCGGTATTGTGGCCCAGCAACCTTGTATACTCCTCATGACAGCTATCGAAGGATTTCACTTCTTCCTGCATTCTGTACAGCTGCTCCTGGTAGTCCATATTTTGTAAGTGTAATGCAGACAGTTGACCCTTCAGCTCAGACACCTTATCATTCACTTTGTTCACTTCCTCCTCACAGTCGCTGCGTTCCTTCAACAATTGAGCGTTGTCTTCTTGACATTTTTTCAGCTCAAGTAGTGCTATTCTCAATTTCTTCTCAGTATCCTTGGCCATAGCCTTGCGGGTCATGATGTGAGCTGACATGATCCAAGGATTTGTAAAGATCCAGCACCTGAAATGTTATAGAAAACAGCTAAGCAAAAGAAAATAAAAAAAGAAAAGGAAAAGGGGCAGAAACAGTGATATTTTAAATTTAGATTTAAAATTTTAAGCAAAGTGGGTTGAAAATAAAAAAAAGAAAATAATTTTGTAGTTATTAGTTGATAAAAAAGAGTTATTAATATGTTAGGTTGCTAGTTATATGGTATAATTAATTCTATAAATTTCTTATAAAATATGACAAACTCTCAAGTGAAAACTATTATTTACTGATAGTAGGATATCAAGTAAGTTACAGAATACTTGATGTACATAAATCTTCAAGGATTAATTGATTGTGAAGTATTAATGTGATGTTACATGTGGGTGTAGTATGAGTTGTCTAAGATATTGCTTTTACATAGGCATTGTCATGTCATGTCATGAGATGAAACTCATACAATGTTGTACATGGTATTCTTGTATTGTGAAGTGTTTAATAATGTTAATTAAAAACGTTTACTCCCCAGGTTTAATGAGTTATCCGTTCGAATTTCGTCCGTTGACACTGCAAGTTAGCCGCGTGTTTTGTCAAAGTTATATATATTGTACTGTAGTGTTATATATTGTTCTGACACAACTTTTATAACTTTTTCGTATAAATTGTACTTTTTATAACTTAATATTTACATATAAAACTATTAAAAACTAAATTAAATTATAATAAATAGCAGGAGCAAAACTTTTGACGTCTGACATTTGCAGTTGCCAGCCTAAAAAAACAAATTATACTATTCAAAATCCGTAACGGGCATTTTTTCAGCAAAATCTGTCACATGCAGCAAAACCGTTGATTAACAAGGAAGGAACAACTTTGCTTGCAGTATGACATGTTGTCTATATGAGCATCTATGTTCGAGTATATACTACTAATATTATAAATGCGAAAGTATGTAAGAATGGATGGATGGATGTTTGTTACTCTTTCACGTAAAAACTACTAAACGGATCTGGATGAAATTTGGCACACAGGTAGATTATGGTCAGGAATAACACATAGGCTACTTTTTACAGCGATAACCGACATTTACGCGGGTGGAGCTGTGGGCAACAACTATTAATTAACATACTTGTAGCTTATTAAAACAATTTAAGTCAATGTGAAAAGTATAGCATAATTATTTTGTATAAGATATCAATTATCCGCGGCATCACTATAGCTGTATCGCTTCTTAGTGAACTATTCATGTTACTCTAACTATGCACTGTGCTAGAACGAGGATGTGCTAAAATGTAATGGATATGGTATAAATAGGACCTGCAGTGGGATAAATGTTATGTTGATTCAAACTCTAGATTTGGTTCAAAGAAACATGAAGAGCTGTGTTTGCCTAAGAAGCTCTAATGTTATTGAAGAGTTACTTACGGACTATATTTCTATTAAAGTGTGATTTAAATCTGTATGATGTAAACGAGAAAACGTCGGTTACGAAGTGAGTGCCTTCTTCTTTTTACAAACGCTTAGCTATTTATCTACCAACTGTTATAATTTTTAATTAATACTACTTTAAAAAACGAGATTTAAATTTGAGTCAAGATTAAATTCCCTGACTTTGTGACATAATTCCACATCCACTTAACAAGTCTAAAATTCATCATGGATTCATGTTTGTTCGTTTCTTAGAAGCGTTTACTGTACAGAGCTCTTTAGTTAATTCTTCAGTAGGAACTCGTACAAAATTATTCAGTGCTCTTATAATTAATTACTTAACCCAAGACAAACGTCTATTGTGAAAAATTCTTAAGAAATTTGCTTGCCTTTGTAAGAACTCACTACTGACGGCTTCAGGCAGATGCCCTCGTTTTGTCTTTTAATTTGAATCTAGTAGATTCTACTTCGTTTGGTGTTGGCTACAACTTTTTAATGGAGGTGTTAAAAGTTTGAAGCCTTTGTCTGTCTGTGTATCAACCTAGGTATATACGTATAGCTCATAATGAACAGACTACTTTACGACTTCCCTTTTTTAATTGTGCTCATTAGAAATAATTATTTTTCAAATTATTATATTTTTTTTATTTAATACTATCACAATTTTGGCTGGCATCACTTAATCCCACTTTTCACATTCCGAGCAGGCACTTAAAATCTCACACATACACACACGCATTCACATACAAACACACACATACACGCACATACACACTCACTTAGACACACACAACACACTCACATACACTCTATCATCATACTACACACTAACATGTTAAATATAAGTACATTTTTTATAAACTAGTAAAATAGGCTACACCGCACTTAATAAATAGGGGGGAATCACTGACGTCTGAGATACAGGAGTCATCCTAGTTTAGACGCCAGAGGATTCATTAAATGTGAACGCATCTGCCTAGACTATACATTGTATAGGTACTTAATTTAACAAAATTATGTATTCTCTCTAAATGTTTTAGGCTTATGAAATAAAATATTATTATTATATTATTATTATTACAGTCTAATGAACTCCCTTAAAGGAAGGCCCTCCTGACAGTAAGCAATTACTGTAGTCTGTGCACGCTTGAAACACCAGGGGTCTCACTCGCGAGTAGCCGACCCTTTAAAAACCATAGTCCTTCAGGAAAACCTCAGTAGGGAGCTTATTCCACACCCTGATCAGGATATGGAATGAGCTCCCTCCTGTACTGTCCGATTTCAGAGGAATATCGACTTCAGTATATACATACTGAATCCAATATTCCGCTCAAATTGGACAGTATGGGATGATTGATGGCTAATAATATCATTTTATTATCGCGTAGCATAAACGCATATACCTTACAGACTAACGAACATAGTAATATAAACCAGTGTTAGTATTAAAAACTTAAAACTATGTTAGTAAACTTCACTTGCACTATGTCGCAACTCGCAGTGCAGTAATGATGTTGATGATGAACTGCTTGCCGATGGCGGACTAAAACTGCCAGTACAAAGTCCACACTTCGACTAAGTGGAACAATACCAGTCTGTATCTATAGGGCCACGTATTACTAGACAAACTTAAATAACTTTGTCAGATTAAATATACTTTCACCCTTTTACCGTGTTTTCTTACAGCTTAATCTTGCCAATGTGTAAGCTAAACTACGTCTATGCTACATAATATACTCATTGACCTTGAGTTTAGTCTTATTTTTTTCTTAAAGACATTGTTGTCAAGACCTGAACCCACCTAGGCACGTGCTCTATGCGTGTATAATATAACACCTATTTATTCAAAGTTGTAAATTCTGTAATTGACTAAAATATTTGACACTTGAATGATACCACAAATTATAATCAATGACCTGATTTATTAATATATGTAATTCTATAACGTAGTAGCTATACATGAGTGCGTTCTGAACGTTAAATTACTGAAATTCTCAGTAATCATGTCACTCGAGTGCTATATAATTGATACATACTTACCTCTATATACATGTACATATAATACGCAACAGAATGCGGAAATATATTTTTACTTTCAGTAATGTCAGGTAGTCGAGTTCACTCGTGGTACCATTTAATTCGGCAGCATTACCATTGCCCACTTGGGCCTCGGGAAATTCGTCTCTTCCGGCCCCGCTTGGGGGCTTTTCATGAGGAACGCCTGAAGATACTAATTTCCGGTTCATGAAAAGCCTACGGGGGCTTTTTGTTACTTTGTTAAAATATATATTTTTACCTTTTTTCTGTCGATAAGATACCGAGTCGTTTTGATGACTTTGAATATGTTCTGGTAGAACTCCATGTCGATATATTGGTTAAATGATGGGGACTCTAACTTTCATTATTTTGTTGTAACAAATATTATTTATGCATTAAAATAAAGTGATATTTCGGGGCGACACTATTATTAATGAACACTAATTGTTGAATGCGATAATTAAAACTACTGCGAAGATTGTATTTCGATACAAAAGAGATATATTAAAACTATCATTTGTCAGTGATTTACAATGGAGACTATTGATATTATTGATTCCATTATTTTTATCATCAACCAATTACATTGTAATCTATACTAATATTATAAATCTGAAGAGTTTGTTTGTTTGTTTGGTTGAACGCGCAAATCTTAGAAAGTACTGGTTCAATTTGAATTTCTTTTTTATTGAATAGTGCATTTATCCAGGAAGGCTAGGCTATATTACGTTATGATTAATAGGAGCGGAGCAGTAGTGAGATATGTTGCAAATTCGGGGAAATGTACGTTCCAAATTGCCACGCGGACGACGTCGCGAGCGACCCCTAGTTGTTATCATAATAAAGTATGTTTGTTTAATTTTTAATACTTTAAACCGATACGAACGTCAAACTTGATGAATTAGAAATTATCCTTAATGATAAAGATGTGAAAATTAAGCTCTTACACTTGGATCACAAGTAAATCCTAACTCAATTCGTCTGTACTTGTGATCCAAGTCCAATCGAATTTATCATACAACTTTGCAATTAATTCTTAGTCGTCCTTGCGGCAGAGTGTTAAGAGGCAGAAGTAACAGGGTTCCGATTATTATTATCAATATCATAACATATTTATTATGTCTTCTGCATAGTTCTACGCCTGCTAAATGGACAAACAAACGCTTTTCTGTAGCAGAGTATATAAGTATATAAGATTTAGATATGAAATCCGTCACAGTTGTTATAATATATTTTAAGAGAGGAGCCCGACTGGGGAAGTACCACCGCCCTATAGAAGACCACAGCAAAAAAAACTACATATAGCGGTGTAAGTCTCCAGCGCTCACTTAGGGATGCGTTTTGAAAGAAAAAAAATACGAAAAGAAAGAAACGTATTCCTATCCCAGGGATTCTCCCATCTTGAAGCCCTGGTGTAAAAATGGGTTGGCAACACGCAAGTGATACCTCTGGCACAGATACTATAATACCTCTGATATCGCAAGCGTCCATAGGCTACGGTAACTGCTTAACATCAGGCCGCATACTTGTTTGCAACCAAAGTAGTATTTAAAAAAAGTAGTATATAGAAACTAGGAGCTATATAAACATTTCTGTTTTTAAGTAAACAAATCAATAACCCAAATATCTTCTACAGGAGTTATAAAAATTACACTTCTGCCTATCCTGTAGATATCTTGAGAGATTTTCCATTAACACTTTCAATTTATTTATATTATTATTAAGATTATTTCCATAGCCGTCACTACATTACCTCCATTACCGTACTACGAGTGTGTGTCACTGTAAAAGACTCAGGATACCGTCGGCGGCTATGAACGTTAAGGCTCAACAGGAAATTAGTGCTGGGGCTCCAACGAATGGATTTCCGGCTGCAAGAGGAGGCTTTATTTAAGTTTTATTGTGTGAGCAATGGTTGTTGGTGCCTGATTCTAACGGACGCTTAAGTGTACTAGTTGGGATTTATTTTGCTGTTATTTGACAGCGGGAGAACGTTGGTATTTCGAATGGAGTGGCGCTATTTGTGGGCGGGAATTCTGCCTTTTTCAATTAGATATATGGACATATACCTACGTAGTATTTCATCGTTGAAATTAAGCAAGTACTTGCGGGTTCAATTATCGACGTATCCATTAATATTTTGAAAATCAAAATTGAAGAACCAGAACTATGTTTAATTTTAATTTATAAAGCGTGTTTTGACCGCAATGCTTATGGGAGTAGCATTTTTTAGACCGACTACACAGCAAACATATAATTACAAGAGAAACAAACTAAAGTATGGTTTTCTTCATATTTCAGTTATTTCAAGTTATTTCAAACTATGACAAAGAGGGAGAGTGTTCCTATGTTTACGAACACAATAAGGCGCTATAATAATATATGCTGCGATGTTGGCTAACATCGTACAACTGGGCGCTGTAGCCTAAATTAGGTCCAGAGTACCATTATATGCCATAATATTACTCACGGGCGTGATGTCCTACAGGATAGAAAACGTACTTAGATGTTAACACTTTCGCGGACAGTAACGTAGACACAATATATGTTTTATTGTCATGACGTTCAATCACGGTCCTTCAAAGTGTTAAGCACGCATAGGTAAGACTTGTCATTTATTTGAAGTTAGAGTTGGACTTATTGACATACTAACAATTTTCACAAACGTATAAGAAGAGTTGAAAATAATTAAATGAAATCGCTAGTGATGTTACATTGGTGAGTTTGCAAACAGTTAATTAAAAAAAAACAAAAAATGAACTAAAATTATTTTGGTACAAGGATTTTAAAGATAAACCATTTCCCCAGGCCTGAAATCTCTCAGCATACGGAACCCAGAGAGCGAACGCGGCAAACAAATTACGCAGTCTCCTCGCGTCCACTGAAAAATCTTGGTGAATTTATTTCTGTTCATCCCTTGCATTAAAATCCGTGCTTTGCCAAGCCTTTTTGTTATTATTTGCCCCAGAAAATGTGAGCATCGAACCTGAGCGATGAATTTTAAGTGGCAATCATAGTGCTTTTATTTTTGTTTCGTGGAACATAGTTTTGAGTTTCATGATTTGTTCTAGCCGCTAGGATAGCGGCTTTCTCGTTTAAATTTGGAAATTATTTTCGTACGTAAGTTTTAGTATCCATGGATTTATAAATCGAATATAACAATAAATATTTTCATGTTTCATAAGTAGTAGTATTATATTATTATAATTAATTTACCATTAAAATAATATTTTCGAACAATGAATTTAGATAATCAGGACGCGGTATCGTGAAGAGTCAAGATGGGTGACCACCAGATATATTATATTTTGGCCCACAAACAAACACACCACTTTAAATTCCAACAGTCAGCCAAAAAGTGAAATAATAAAACAGTAAAATACAGCAGCTTTATAGTAGCAACAGTAGGTACACACAATCTAACCAAGCAGAAAAACAGCTTTTAACAAAATCCCAAGTACTCGTATATTCCTTTGTATTAACAAATAGTTTATAACACAAAAACTATTTCCAGCGAGTCATTTAAATACTAAATTGTGCAAAGCTCGTGTAGGGCGTAACACAGCTTGCTAATAGTACCTATGTGGCAAATACTTTGCTATGTGTATTTGATATGCTGTTGCATTCTGGGAAATAATAATAATATGTAATAGATGAATGTAATTGCTTCGGGTCGGCTTTGTTGTTTGGCTTCAGCGACAATGCTGGGCCGATTATGTGTGTAGCAACCCTTACTGATTTTAAACAATTTGATAACAATATCAATGACTCTCAAATTTTGCCAAAATCTCAAGCTGTCAACATTTTTCCGAGAACGTAAGTGACAAATGCCTTGCCTGCTCCAAACGTTGCCTTATCTACATACACTAAAAGGTTATGTTCGACTGGGTGTATTTTAAATCGCATTAGAGCAAACAAAGGCACAGCCGGGGATGGGCATATGTCATAGTGGTTTTATTACACCGCATATGGGCGAAATGTGTTTCATATTGGTATATTTATCTTTTGTTACGGTACTTGTTTGTTATATACCTTTTACTATAAAATGGTTGGAGCATAACAAAGTCTCTTATTGTACAAACATTATTATTTCTTTTTTATTGAATATTTTCACCATTTTTGCTATGCAATTAGCTGAATATTTCAAGCAATTTAGAATAGAATAGAATAAAATAGAAAACTCTTTATTGTACACCAATTTACTTTGTTGTAGGAGCTCGGATGGCACAATTAGTGCGCTGAGCCAGAACCCGAGAGGCGTAGGTTCGAATCCTGCTCCAGGCTCAACTTTTTCCAAATTGCTTTAATTATTTAAATATATTTGTTCGTTTTTGTTTATCAAACTGCAGGGGTGCACAATATAGCACAGCTAAGTATTATTATTTTAACTTAGCGTTACATCTAATAATACATTTTCATTGACCTTAGGAACAACAGAGTTTTGGACGACGGTATCTGCTCATAACTTTGAATAAATTACCAAAATTTTGACGTTAGCAAAAAACAAACATGCTTTAACTAAATCGCTTAAAACCCATCAACGCCATCAAGCTCATATAAATGTATCAAGTATATATAATATATAAGAATCACTATTATATTATTCATAGTGGGAGTATGGTACGCACGCTTGCCTCGCTCTGAATACATTCCCGCGATTCTCTCTTTATTGCTGCTCCCAAATGTGTTTATATACGCTGTGTCTCCTCGAATCTCTTTTATAGTCTGTTTATAGGTTCCACGATTTGATATTTTAAATCTACCCACTTTTATACAGTCAGCTTGTTAATATTAGCTAGCTACTATGTGCCAAATCTTTGCGTGAATTTATCTTTGTATTATTTTCTTTATTTTAGCATCAGAGTATTTGACTAGTTTTTGTTAGTTCAAAACCAAATAGATACGAAATTATGTTGATAAGTAAAACTAAGCAAACATCTATTAGACATATACATCATAGTAGGCTAGTATCCCGGAGGAGAGTAGTGGCACGGGTCTCCTGCATTCATTTGGAGGGATATTAGATGTTTATGGGTTGTGATTACGATGATATAGTAGAGTGTGAGAATTTATGTCTAATTACATCCTGCATGCTGTGGCAACCTAAAATTTGTTCTTTCTTTCTTAAATTAAGTCAATACTAAGTTTTGTATTTATTTTCGCATGTAAGATTTTCATGTATTGGTGTATGCTTTGTTGGTTTTTACTTAAATAAATAAATAAAATATAATAACTATTTTGACTGTACGATGGTTCAGTGGCTTAAGTGGTTACCTTACCATTTACCATAACGCGACGTGCTGTTATTTGGCTGTCGCCTTTAGTATGGTGGAAGTCCTTCCTCAGTTGGCCTTTGTTCGCTCGTATAGTGTCACACCATACAAGCGAACAAAGCCCTACTAAAAGATCATTTCTATGGAAGCTTAAAAACCATAACTTTAGAATATGTGCTCGAAATGAAGTTGATGTAGATCTATGTTTTTATTATACTACCAAGGAGGCAAACAAGCTTACGGCCCGCCTGATGGTAAGCAGTGACCGTAGCCAATGGACGTTTGCAATACCAGAGGTATCACTCGTGCGGTGCCACCCTTTTAAAACCTTATAAATTCTTTCTTAAAGAACGCCACGCTATACTAAATATTTGAACACACAAAGTATAAGTCTATTTATACCTTTAATATCTAAAAGCATACATGGTTCAATATTTACCCAAATCCCACTCTTGGCACCAAATTACACTCTGAAAATCTTTGTGAGCATCCGAAGGATAATTTATACAGGTGATCGTCCTCGGACTATTTATAGAATTCACTAATGAAGTAGCTTCTTTGTCAAAATAAATATAACTTTTAAAATAATAATGTCTATACATTGTGATATAGAAAGTGGACGCTAGTCACCATGATTTCAAATAGTTTCATATATTAAATTGTAGTAAAATTGGTAGCAATATACAAAAAAATGCATTTCATTTTGTTCAACTCACAGTCCCCCAAAGGGCTTTTCGTTTTAGGCTATCACACCGATTCACAACCACGTTATACCAGATTATGGTAACATTTAGGTCTTATACAATAGGCAGCGAACAAATTAACATACACTCTAAACATTCCTACTACGAGATATATTGAAAATTGCAGGAAATACCAATACCACCATAGCACGACAGTCGTACGCAATCTCTTTCCAAGATATTGTTTTATTCTTTTTCACTTTTGAACCTTAAACCCATCGAAATAACGGCAACACAGTGTACCCAAGAGTTACTTAGGTATTACATACTAATGGTGTGCACGCAAAATATGCGATTTGGGGCGGACAGGGCGTTGCGAAAAACAGCCCGCCATACCACACATATCGATTGTCTCATACGGAGATATAAAATACCACATAAGTTATTGTAATGTTATTTAATTTGTTAAAATGAAATAAGAGTCTAAAACTAAGATACACCCACTCACGTTCATTTCTCAACCGCTTCCATTCAGTACGACAACGAAAGGTTAAAAAAACTGTGTAAGTAGCGCATTCTTCGGCGCCCCGTTTAAAATCCCACCAACTTAAGGCACGAGTTGGTTGTAGAAAAAGTATGGAGTTCGCTACAATCCACGCCTAACGAGCTCTCTAGGTAATTAACTATTTGTTTCGAAGTCAAAGAGTAGAGTTTTGCTTCGTTCCGTGTTGTGGTTTAAATTAGAAGAGAATTGGATATGAAAACCTAACTTTTTCGTTTTCATAATGTAACAAAATTAGCCGAGCGTGAATAGTTTTGCGCTCTACGGGTATTTTTATATCATGCATTAAATTCTACTTGTAGACGTAAACTACGCACTCTGTGTAAATAGAGTGCGTAGTTAGTAGTAGTAGTAATTATTAAAGGAGAGTGCATAGGGTTATTTCTACCGAATGAAGTAGAATGAACTGTAAAAAGAACATAGTCTATATTGTAATTTTAAAGCATCATCTATTCTGTTTCTGTTCTGTTTTAAAAAGACAACTCCCGCACTAGAGAACAAGCTCTGTGTCGCGGGGGACTTTACAAACATACAATTATCGGACACAAATTACATCCAGACTCAGAACAACTCTTTGTGGGTCACACAAAGTTTTATCCTGTGCGGGAATTAAACCCACAACCTCGTGCACAGCAGACGCATACTGCGGCCACTGTGGTCCAGTCCAGGTCCAAGGCAGTCTATATTGACTGCGGTCCACACTTCAGAAGATCGCATAGCTTGGAGACGCGTCGTATGTGGTCGCGATCCAAGGAACGACAATGATGATGATTGACTGCTACATCAATTTCAATATTCGTTAGCCCGTCACATAAACATAATTCCATCTTACGTTTACCAAGTTGTAGCTTCATTTCAGATATGGCGAGCCATTGGAAACTTTGTTTTTTTCTGGATATTCTTATATTAATTGCACACTCTTTACCTTTTTGTTTATATTAGGTGTATGCTAAGGAGAGTATTTAGCGTAAACCGTACTTAGCACATGTTTTATTCTAACAATATTTTTTGAATGTTTTCACAGAAAGAAATTAAATACTACTTTGTTTTGAAATAATGTTGTATTGTATCATATTCTTCCTATAAATTAGAAGTTTTTGTTTAACAAAAATAATGCAAATTTAATATATTAAAGAAATAATAGTACTTGCTTTATTATTAAAAAAAACCGATTACGTTAGGATGTAACAAACATTAGATATAATTCTGTTCCCCGCTCTCACTTGGATCACACGTTAATATTTCGGCCTCGAACAGACGCGACTAGAGTTTTTAACTTGATGAAAAACACAAATGAGGTTTTTAATTGAATTTTTTAACATGCCGTCGCGCGGAAAAAGCTTTTTGTTGACGCGTTAAACACATAGATGATAATTTTATGAAGCAATTTTTTTTCGCTTCACTTTATCTGAACTGGGGTCGCAATGGAATATTAATTTTTGTTCTGTGAGAGAATATGTAAAATGTTGGATTTTGCCGCAGTGTAGCCACACTGTGTGGAGGCCTAAACTGAGGCTTTACTACTAACGAATTTACACCTTACATATATTTTTTTATCAATATTTAAGTAGCTATTTTCCTGGTCAAAAGTATACCCGTAGACATTTTTTGTTTCGTCTTTATAAACGGCTAGTAAATAAACTGTGTTAGTTCATAATTAAGTTACGAGGCATGCTTTATTAGTATTGTTATAATTTTTACTTTTCTATCGTAAATAGAGTATGTAGGACACGATATCAAAACATCACATGTTATTATTAAAATCACCACCACTTAGAACAAATCATTATCTTATTTTGCGTTAATCTCGACGGTACACAGATAGTGTCTAAGCAAGAACACTGAACCTGAATCAATATTAGATTGAACACGCCTGAAACCTAAACAATGGCGTTCAAAATCAATATTAAGTATATTACTTATAGGGTGATTCTTGGTATCCTATGTAGTTATTTTGCACATAACATTTATATTTAGTGCTTTATATAAAATCACAAAGAAATTAATAATGTTATCAAAAGATAATGTGAAAATTATGTTCCGGAGTAAGAAATATCACCCTGAAAAATAAAATAAAACATAGTTTGATTCTCATGGCATGTTTAACAAAATTTTAGATAAAATTCAAGAATATGAAATAGGATATTGTATAAATAGTACATTTTTCTTTAATTTCCAGATTGGCAAAGAAATATAAAAGGTTGTTCACAACACAGTACAATGTACGAATAAAATATGCATTTTCCAGAAGAACTTATTCTGAAATTTCAAACAGACATTCCACTTTATTTATGTCTACATTAACATCAAGTAGAAAAATGTGGAAAATACTTGCGTAACTTCTACATTGAATGTCAGTTATGTTTCATAATATTATATTATATTCTCTCTGAAACAATTTATATTTTGGGTTTATTAAAACAGAGTTAGAAATATTGAAGCTTTCATAGACACCAGGATTCCTTTGATACGAGTAGTGGACATTCCTGTTATGTATTTGTTTAGTTTGCGAATAAAAAACTGCAGAATGTCGCTACATTTTAGAGGCGAACTTTTTGAGTGTATGGGAGTTACAGTTAACTAAACGTTAAATCCTCTCTACAATTTTAACACTCAAAAATGTTAGGTGGCTTTTTTTTAAAATTAAAAGCGCGCTCGTTTATTATTGCGTTTGTACTAAACTTTAAAACTAACGAGTTTGTTTAGTTATTAAAATCAACATCACGGTGGATTTATTGTTCAGTCAACAAACCTGAATGAATAATAAAAGCAGAAAGAATAACCTAAGAGTAAATATTTTGATATGCTTAAGTCACCTAGATCCTTTAGTTGGTTCTATTTACGGTCCCAAGGAAAAACTAATTTTCTACCTCTTGGATTTTTTATCAATGGAAATCAATGTCGTAGCATTGATAAATAATTTCTATAAAATTATCGGTGTGGAATTCAAATACACCATTGTGTGTAAGTTATTTGGTTGTGGCTAAGTTGAGGTCCTTCCTCGGTCTCGCTAAACTTTGTGTAACATAAAAAACATTATAATATATTTTGGTCCTTCAAATGAAAAAGCAATATTTTTATCATTAATTAGCTATTGCCGGTTTACTGATATGATACTGTAGGCGATATAAATATATATTTATCCTATGTAATCGTACCTTGCAGTACCTGTTTTATGTACCTACATCAACTTTATTAAAATATTAAATCCAGCACTTTCTTCTTCTTGCAGACAAGAAATATGACTATATATTATGATTATTTACCCTTTAGGTTATCTTAGAAAATAATGTCATTTTAAATTTATCATTGAAAAATTAAATCCATCCGAAACGGGTCCCGTTCGTATTTACATTGGAGCCATAAAAGGCGAACGTCGCGTCGGGCTCGTTTCCATTCATACGCGGGCGTGCGTAGCGGTGTCATGAATAATGCACGCCCGAACTGGGACTGAGCTGGGGCCCTTTTAATTTTGTTTTTAGGTTTTGGCAGGTGGCAACCCTGATTTCGGATCGTTGAAACGTCCTAATTGTGTAGCTCTGATGAAATTGTACAGATGCGTTCAGAAACTTGAGACCGAATTATAATTGCGTCAGATGTTCCCAATGAAAGGTACGAAAAACAGATTTAATATTTATGGTTAATAAGTGTGAATAATAAGACTAAGTATACATTAAATTTAGCGCGTAGTGTAAACAACGCTTCGGAAAGTCTTTAGATTGGTATAATAATTTGAATTTTCACTTTCTAATAGGCACTAATGAGATATGTCTAATCTTTTGATCTAAAACTTAGATTAAAGACGTTTTATTTCAGAATAAAACAACAATAATCGAATGATTACATATTTCATGCAATTTTCAAGTTTAATAAAATGTTTTTTTAAACAAACACAATACAATATTCCTTGAAAAAAAAAACTACAAATAAATAAAACAGTTCCACCTCTATTAAGAAGCAGTGTGCTGAATTAGCTGAAATTGTTATGCACAAAGCGAAAGAAGTTGCTCCTTTGTGCTCTGGCCATTTGCATAGCTATGTCACGGGGGCATCGGAGCACCGCGCACCGCCTCTGTGTTGGGGGCTGACCGCATTTTTGATACAAACTTCTCAAGTTTATTATAATGTATTTATTTATTTGTGTCTTACCATCACTACTGAATTTATCATATTATCATAACTGAAAACGTGGTTTTAAGGTCATTGTATATTTGGTAGATCTGTTATTCCCGTCGGATATTAAATTAACATAGTGGACAATTTACACCTAAGACTATTCGTTGTATGATGAGCACGGTATATTGTTGTGAATCTCGGTGTAATTTTGGTAATATTTGGTAGTAGTATTTAGGAATATATGTGTTTATCAGTTGTCTTGTTGTCATAGTACAGATTCTACCAAGTTCGAGAATTAAAATTTTAGACACTCGTATTTATGGAACATCCCTTGCATCGCGAAGGACTTACACAGTATCCAACGTGAGTGACAAACGCGACGCGACCCTGCAAACGCGACGAATGTGATCAAAACAACGGCTGTTCTGCTTGCGTCCCATGTAATCATCTGCGTTGAGACGCGGTTAAGCTTCGCGTCGCATTCCATCGTATCGCGTTCGTCGCTTACGTAGGACACTGCTGCCTAAATTATCCTAAATAATTCGACTACACACACTACAGAAGACCACAGCCAAATAACTACACACAGCAGTGTAGTTGTGTTCCTGTGTCTGAGTACAGGTCACCAGCGATCATTTATGGATGCGTTTTGAAAAAAACGTTTTCCTGCCCCTGGAATACTCCATCTAAAAGCTCTGGTGTAAAAAATGGGTTGGCAACATGCAAGTGATACCTTGGTATTGCAAGCGTCGATAGGCTAGATATATAAGAGTCATTATTTACTCCTTAGTTTGCTCATTAGTGAAAATCTCAAAAGAATTATTAAGATAGCCGAGCACATCATCATCTCAGCCAAAAGACGTCCACTGCTGGACATAGGCACATATCTATAACTAAAAATACACTCATACACCAAACCAACATTATTATTAAAATACACAATAGACATGGTAGCTTCTAAACAAGATAAAGCCATAAGAATTTCCATCATCATAAAGGTAATATAAAATTCAATATAACTGATATGTCTATTTGCAATAGATGTCGAAAAAGGTACGCACAAACGGTCAATATGATCGAACGTCAAAAGGTAAGCCAAAGGGCAGCGTCTGATGCTAATCAGAAAACGGGAGTTTAGCCCAAGTGATGAGATATAGAGGTAACTGACAATTTTATAATGCTAGTAGCTGACCCAGCAAACGTTGTTTTGCTACTAAAATATAGGGGTTGATTGTAGAGGGGTGAAAATTAAGGGTTATATGTCTTTTTTTATGCTGAATCCCAAAAAAATAATAACAAAAAATTTTGTCTAAAAAATAAAATAAAATAATTAGGGATGGACCACCCTTAACATTTAGGGGGATGAAAAATAGACGTTGTCCGATTCTCAGACCTACCCAAGATGCAGACAAAATTTCATAAGAATCGGTCGTGCCGTTTCGGAGGAATTTAACTACAAACATCGCGACACGAGAATTTTATATATAAGATTTATATTGACTTTATAGATTAAGAAGATGTGTCTCAATTATATTACATCGTATCTATATTTTATTTAATGTTAGAATGTTTATACTATACGGGTATTATAATTTGGATCAAATATATATAATCCTTTGTCCTTTCTCAAATAAATGATATAACATAAGGAGAATCTTTTTAACCAAAGCTAAATAAGCTTTTAAGACCTTTTTTTTAGCGCTTGGTATTTTTGGGTTTTAATAGACACGGTAGAATATGAATAAATATACAAACCATACCAAAGAATAAAGTTACGTACATTAATTTTATATATTCTATTTTTTATTGCATTATTATAATTTTATTTTATCCTGCTATATGTGGTTCTGAGATTTTATCACAATAAGACGAACAAATTCGACATTAGGAACATAGTTTAATACTAATATAAACATTTTGCCATATTTTTAAATAGTTAATGGTTACCTACTGATAAAGACTTTTTGTGATTTCATGTGGTATCGTATTTCTTATTGCTTGGACCGCTGTTGCTATAGATTGAGGGTCCCGTGGTCACTCCGGGATAATATCATACAGTGTTCGTAGGCCTGATTCCCAGGGGCCTTATTGTCGGAGCAAATTTAACGGAAGGTGCGCACAATTTTGTGTCGTCACGCAACGCCAAGATTTCGATGGGGGTAAACAGTATTAGATTAGAGACAATTTTATTTAGGCCTTTAAAAATTGTTTGATGTTTTTTTTTTATGAAGTTTATTATAAAGAAATGGATCAATATTTTTAGGATAGGTTTCCAGTACGTACATATACGTTTAAGGTTGTTTATTTTGTATACGTTTGCACCTTTCAGAAATTGCATTTGAAAGCTAAAAAAATCGTATGTGGAATACGAACTCTGTCATACATACAAATATGTGGCGAATTTGAAAATTAAGCTAGCTGTGTGAACCAAGGCTTTGTTACGCAAAAACTAGGGGACGTCGCGTTGAGTAGTTTGTTTTACCTTCAGCGTCCTTTGTGTGGAGTACGATATTACCGCAAAACCACCGCCGGGACCAATTGTTTATTTTCTTTGTTATTTCTATATTTGTGTATATCATCTGTCATGTTACTATCTAATTCAGTATTCAGCTAACGTTGAATTAAATTTTTATGTGCAGTTCATCGACTATTTACAATCTATCTGCAAATTAATTAATTATATAAAATAAATTTTACATTCATTTCGTTCAAATTGGCTGGTACAATATCTAGAGTAAGTTTTCAAATTGGCTCATATCAATATCTACCTGCTACAATTTGTAAACACATTAATGCTTGCCAATTAATAGTTTTGATATAAATACTTTTTAACTGGTATAACTTACCGTCAACTTTGAACTGAACTGTTTGGTTCACTGAATTAATTTTAAAGATAGTGATAATGAAGAAATAATTTTAAAAGATACAAAAAGCGAGCGTATTCTGAGCGCTTATACACACACAAGCATAGCCGCCTGTTGAGTTAACAATTTTGCAATTTGAATCAAGTCACTTATTAAGTCTGCGTCATGAATACGGGATTAAAGTTGCTGCGAGCTGCGTTAATTAATTGAAATATAAAATAAACACTCACCCTCTCTTTCCATCTCACTCTTACACTTTTAAGTTTAAAAGAGTTTTTGAGTAAAATGAGTCACTTGAAAATTTCTTGAGATCTGTTTTGTTATTTCAAGAGTTAATAATGAACGTCTGTTTGTTTCAACTTTTCTGTCAGCCTTTGTTTTGTATGAAGACGAGTAAAGAGTATCAGGTATATAATTGGGAAGAAAACACGCGATAAGTGTTAGATGACGCTGGATTTTCTTCGTTCGTAACATTTCTTGTTGCTGCCATAAAATACCAAAATGTATTTGTTGAATTCCGTTATTGTGTAAAAATACAAGTTCAACGTGCATGTCTCGTAAAGCACGTAAAGCCACTGGTGCTGCGCGTTGAATCTTTTTGGTCGTATCAGACTGCAGTCTCATCGGACCATTATGAAACTACATGACTAGTTTATTAAAATATTAACTTTTTTTGCATTAGTACAAGTATTTAGAGAGGTAGAGGGGCTTGCTCGCCCGACAAGCCCGACTGGAAAAATCTCCACCTTACAGAAGACCACATCCAAATAACTACACGCAGCAGTGTAGTGGTGTTCCTGTGTGTGAGTATAGGTCTCCAGCGCTCATTTAAGGATGCGTTTTAAAAAAAAGTTTTCCTATCCCAGGGACACTGCCATCTTAAAGCTTTGGTGTAAAAAAATGGATTGGCAACATGCAAGTGATACCTCTGGTACTGCAAGGGTCAGCAGGCTACAGTAACTGCTTAACATCAGGCGGGCCGTAAGCCACCCAAGTAGTATAAAAAATATATATACGACGTGTAATGTAATAACATCATTTAAAATTTATATTCTGTGTTAAAAGTTCACTTTCTAACGATAAATAGATTAGAGTAGGTATGTTTTTTTTTTATACTACCAAGGTGGCATACAAGCATACGGCCCGCCTGATGTTAAGCAGTTACCGTAGCCTATGGACGTTTGCAACATAGGGGTGTCACTCGCGCGTTTCCGACCCTTTAAAAACCTTATAACTCCTTTCTTGAAGAACCCCATGCTATAGTCTCTTGCGAAAACCTCGGCAGGGAGCTCATTCCACAACCTTATCGTACGTGATAAGAAATTCCTCTGGAATCTTACGTTTTTATAATATAATAAAAAACGTTCTTTAAGTACGGTGGTTTAATTGTGGATGATTTGCATACGGGAGCGTAAGGACAACAGATGATCGGACAGCTTGAATCTAAATAAAAATTGTAGTCGAAATCTTCAGAATTATGGAAATTATTAATATGTAAGGTCTAGAGCTATAAAACTCTGTGCCTGGAGAGTATTAACGGAGGAAATAAAATTGTAGCCAAGTTAGGATAATGTCACTCAAACGTTGCCTCGAGGGAAGGCCTAGATTAAAATTGTTCCGTTTAGACTATCTTAAACCTATCTGTTGTTTCTGCTTTTGGAAATAATCGCCTAGAATAAGTAACTTCACTGCGGCAATTTCTATGATAGTGTACTGGTTAACTTGATACGGACAAATTGTGTTTTCTTGTTATCCAACATGTTTCACGTCTTTCTCAGTAGAGTAGTAAGTATTTTCTTTATCCATCTTAACACATAAACGTCCCACTGCTGGGCACGGGTCTCCTCCATATATTTGGAGGGAAATTAGCCTACTACACGCTGGCCATTTTCTTTATATTGGACCCAGAAAATGATAATTTATGATAAACTTTTTTTGATACGAGCATTATTTGAAAAGATATATGATTTGATTTTGTAATAATTTGTGTTTATCATTCTGATTTCTAAGAGAAGGAATAGTTGTTACGTCTTATAAATGGTAACATAATTGACAAAAGATTTTGATTGATTTCTTTTGAGTGTTCATTATTTACCTTAGATTTTGAAAATATAGACCTTTGAAAAAGTGTATTTATAAATTTTTGGAATGTTATTTGTAGTAAACTTTAAAACGAACCAATATAATATCCATATAATAATATCATTTATATATGAATATCTGTCATACCAACTGATTTTAACACTCGTCTGGCTAGAATAGTGATTCAGTCATGTTAGAAAAAAATACGTATCCAAGAACTTTACGGTCATAATCGTAGCAGTATTATTCGTTTACGAATTGTCTCTTACGTCTTTTGAGCCTCAACACATCAAATCTTGTTACACATCGCGGGTGGCAAAAAGGGTCGTAATATGATGTTAGCTAATCACCTGTATATGACGTCATCCATTTGTATAATTTACTCTACAAGTGAAGCTAATGCACGTATAGTTGCCACAGCATTTACCTGTGCTCAAACTAGGATGTTTACGATAAATGACTTGACTTTGACTGCCTTGGTGGTCCAGTGGTCACAGTATGCGCCTGCTGTGCACGTGGATGTGGGTTCGATTCCCACATAGGACAAAACTTTGTGAGACCCACAAAGAGTTGTTCTGAGTTTGGGTGTAATTTGTGTAGATTATTACATTTTTTCAATCCATTTACCAATACTGCTCTAATCGAACTGACTATCACTACAATAAAACTAGTAAATATATTACGTAGAAATAAAAAAATAACATAAGATTTTATTTTTGATTTACAAAATGAGGCTGTATATTCGGATGTTTAAATGCATACATACATGCAAGAAACATAAGCCCTTCGGCAAACGAGTAATAATAATAAGCAAAAAATATACTTTATTAATTTCCAAATTCAATAAAAATAAATTATGTGAACTAATAAACGGAACGACAGATAACATCGACTTTATGGAAAACCAATTTTCGTGCAAGATCAAATCGGATTTGGGAGCCAGTTAGGTATATGCTGTGTACATCGAAAGTAAGGGCAAATAGCTAATAATAAAATTATTTGAGTGCGGACCTTTTTGTCGGGATTATTTTTGGACAAGGAATATTCACGTGGATGGTTGTGATAACGTAGTTGGTAAGTTTTGGATCTTAAGTTCTGGAAAGACTTGTTAAACGATCCGAATTCGCTCACTTGTTTACTATATGCATAATAAGGTAATGAAGTGAAGTGACTTCAAAAAGTTAAAAATAACTAAATACAGATTAAAGTCGGTGCTTTTTTAATCCTGTCATCTAATATTCAGCTTGGCAAGGAGTTCAATCTGTATTCAGTTATGTTTAGCTTTTTAAAGTCGGTTTAATTTTTTTCTATTTATTTTTTATTTTTCTAGTTTTAGTGATTTAGTAAAAGTAAAAAAAATATATGAAATAAAAACATTGTTAATACCTATAACATTTGAGAGTTGCCCTCGATTCCCCCGGGATTCCATTATCAGATCCTGACTTGGTGCCAATGGGACCAACACAAGAGTATACTCTTTTAAATAAAATAAAAAAATCTTTCAAATAAAAAAAAATGTATATAGTTTGTACATTGAATATCTAGTTAACAAGAAATAAATACATTGAAGGAAGGCCTGATATTAATAACTAAAGGTGCAAATTTCCAGACAAACCTACTTCATCATACTCACATTTTCATGATTCTCATGTTGCTGTTTCAATACAACCTCATTCATTCTTAAATTAATCGCAAACCAGACGATATAAAAAACTGAAACCGACAAAAAAAAAACTAAATACAGATTGAAGTCGGTGCTAGGTTCATCCTGTCACCTAGCTTGACTTCGACTTCAATCTGTTGAACTTCAGTTTTTTTTTCTATTTTTATTTTTCTTAAAATAAAACTAAAACTTATACGAAAAACATTATTTAACCTACAACATTTGAGGGTTACCCACGATTTCCCTGGGATTCCATCATCAGATACTTATTTGATGCCAATGGGACCACCTCTACATTATACTCTTTCAAATAAAAAAAGAATTTTGACAATCGGTTCATAAACAACAAAGTTATCCGCGAACAAACATAAAAAAACATATATACGGTCGAATTGAGAAACCTCCTTCTTTTTTGAAGTCGGTTAAAAAGTATCGTACATCAGAAACCATGTAACAACGGCCAACGAATTATTATTTTATTCATTGAATGACCTATTCTCATATTGAAGCTAGAAATTGCTCCAAATCAATAAACTTCAATGAAAAATGGCGTTCCAAATCATATGTATTCGTTAACCATGTCGATGTACAAACATATTCTGATGACGCAGCACAACGCGCCGCCCGCCCGCCGCTCGAACAATAGTCGCTAATAAATGATCGGTTGCTGATTTCTGATTTGAACATTAATTTTACAATGTGTCAAATTCGTATAACTGCATTGTTTTGTATCTACTCATTGTTGATAACTAATTGTCGTGTCTTTGATTATATTACAGATTGTGTTTGATATGTAATAGAATATTACGTCGATAATTTTAGTCTACTTAATGTTTGTCTTATTCACAAAGTCAACTGATTTTTACTTTTCTGCTAAATAATGTAAAGTCAAATATTTCTATCATATTGCCTATTAAACAAACGCAAGTGCCGTGTTCGTCTTAAATATGGCTTTAGTAACTGAAAAAATACAGATATTTTTAAAATTTTATTGCTTCTAGTTATCAGACAACCAATTCGCCTGTTTCAGTCCACTGTTGGACATGGGCCTTTCCTAATTAACGTCTTAACACCTGGTCGTCCGCCTTCTGCACCCTGTCTACCCCAGCAACCATCTTAAGGTCATCGGTCCATCTGGCCGGCGGAAGTCCAAGTTTACATTTACCAAGTCACGATCTCCACTCTCTCGGAGGACTCGCTTGCTCCAGTGACCATAGGCCCTTCAGCAGGTTTGGCCAGCCCATTACAACTTCAGTTTGCTTAGCCTACAAGCTTTGTATGCTTCAAGTAATGAGTTACATTTATATCTTAAATCTATTAAGAGATAAATGCAACACCTAATCATTGTCATCCAGCCAAAATACGTCCACTGCTGAACATAGGCCTCCCCCAAGGATTTCCACAACTCTCGATCCTGAGCAGACCTTGTCCATCGGTTGCCCGCAACCTTTACCAGGTCGTCGGTCCACCTTGTTGGAGGCCTGCCCACGCTTCACAACACCTAATACTACATAGCAAATAGAATAGATAATCTCACAAATACTAGCTTAATTCAAACCAACAACGTGTAAATTAAATTCTATACTCCAACAATAGAATCCAAATTAATTTGGTATTCTATTGAATTAGATTGGACGTTTTGTACAGTAAGAAGTTCTCTGGTAATTTCCATAATGATAATGGGCAAGTGGAGTTGGATAAAAACCTTAGTGTAGTTGTATAAGTAACCACGTAACGCGGTGATGTAATGGTACTGATAAGATGCGCGTGGTCGATACAAGTGATACTCGAGGTAAATACATTTTGGATGCTTTTTATTTTCATTTACAAAACATTATCAAGCTCAAAAAAGTGAGTACGGGATTTTGTATATTACAATTTGGAAAAAAAGTACTATGTACCTTTTATATACTACAATGACAGTACAAAATTAAAGTAATCTTCGCTGTAACGGTTTAATATAAATGGGGCTTATTATTTTTTTCTTGTAGAAAATCCAACCTATCTCTTAACGAACTGGTGATCTTAGTCTCTGAATACTTGAAACTCATGTAAAGACTGATTAAGCGAAGCCGGTATTAAGGTACCCTGATCGTTTCAATTAATCGGAATTTCGGATGTCTCAGTGCATTCAGGTACATGTTTAGCATTTGAAGGAATGGCAATTTAAAAATGTGTAGTCATCTCAATTATGACTGAGAAAAAATAAACTTAACTTAATGTGCCACGCCTTTAAAAACTTTTGTATGTGACTTCCTCTGGAATATAACGCGAATATAAAATACGTACAAAAAACAACATTTATTTAGTAAATTTTTGCCACATTCCGCAACATGTATTAATTGCAGTCGTTACTAGCGCGAGGGTGTAGGGCACCACGATAACACCCCCTACATTACTCATCGAGGCCGCCTACTTTGTACTGAACACTTCAGATGTATGTGCCACCACGTGAATGCTCATGTTTTTTTTATATAAGATAGCTGTTAATTACGGAAATTTTCTGCAAGTTTAACTTCATGAAAATGCTAAACCTAAAGTTGAACTCATGGAGGTTCAGTTGCAAATGTTATATGAATAACCGTTTTCTGAATTGTTGTGTGCATATGAAGTACATACTTAATTCCTTATTGTACTCAAAAAGAACATTACAATAATACTTAAAATATCATGTACAAAGGCGAGTTTAACTCAAAATGAACTTTCTACTAACAAACCTTAAAGCGACAGAGGAAAAGTGAGAGAGCAAATGATGTGTAGACTAAAAAAAAGATAGAATTTTATTTTTATTTTAATTATAATAATAATAAATATTCTTTATTGTACACCACATAATTTTTACAAAAATGAGGAAGAAGAAAAAACAGTAAAATAACCTTAGAGTATGTACAATGGGCGGTCTTATCGCTAAAGCGATGTCTGCTCTTATTATTTTCATCTACTAGTATAATTAAGTATCAGTGAATTGCAATATCATTTAATTAATTATGTCCTCAATAATAGATAAAACTAGAATAAGGCGTTTACTATTCCCAAATGTTTAATAAAACCTATAGTTTCGAACTAGTTGCACGATATACAAAAAATCCCATTGCATATATAGCCGCTGATTTGCGGTGACAGCGTCCGTTAGGATCGGTGCACACGGACAAAATGTTGGTAATAGCCCTGCGGTGGACAGTGCGGTGTTTGTTCGCGACTAGTGACATCAGCATGTGTGTACCTAGCTTTAAGTGGACATAGATTATTTCGTAGAGTGCTTACGTGCTACGAAAATGGCTACGACGTAGCATAATGTGTATAGTTCTACAATTATTTTAATGTTTATTATAATTTTAATTACGCTTAATTCGCTCGCTCTATATATCTCTTGACATTAATATTAAAATATTACTATGAATTGCTATGATTTAAATATTAATTTATGGGTTCAACATATATATTACGCCCCTCTCCCATTGGGGTAGGCAAGGACTAAGGTATGGCAATTACTTTGATCCAGACATACTCATTTCGCTTCCTTTTTATTCATTAACCTCTACATGTATGAACGTCGGTTTTGGGTACTTTTAATTTGGTCCCTTTTTAGCATTATCACCTATTTGATTGTACACATTTTGTATATTATTTATTTAACTAAGTATTCTGAAAATGATAAACACATTTTAAAAACTTGTAAAAGCGGTGGTGTCCGAGTGGGTTCGATCCCGGGTGGCAGTACCAATGTGAATTTATAGGTAGGTACTAATTAAATTATTCACCATCTGCTAATCAATCCAACCATCTGCTTTTCCTTACTGATGACGCTTGCGAGTAGCCACAAACATGTGCCAACTATGAAAGAGTGATCACTGAATATTTGTTAGTAATTGTGCAAACAATCACGAGTTGTAACGGTTTATAGCATGTACTGGTACATACACGCGCTATTATTAACTCGCAGTTTTACGCTACACATGTCTACATATTCTATACTAGTTTCTGCCCACAGCTTCGCCCGCCTAGTTTTGGGTTTGACCGTTAGCCTAAACACAAAATTTAAAGATTCTAACTTCGAAATTAACGGACTTTCATACAAACTTTCATATTACCCCTTTATAGGGTGAATTTTTAAATCCTTTCTAAGCGGATGCCTAAGGCATAATACTACGTGCGTGCCAAATTTGAGCGCAATCTGTTCAGTGGTTTGAGCTGTGCGTTGATATATCAGTCATCAGTCAGTAGTCGGTTGCCTTTTATATATACAGATAGATAACGTATAGAATACATAAATATGCAAGTATTTTAATAAATTTTCAAATATCTTTATGAGCTCTTACTGCTTGACTAAACAATTGTACTGACAAAATAATTACATTGTATTATACAGAATTAATTTTCTATTCGATTAATAATTAAAAAATAAATTAAAGTACTTATTCTTTTATATTCCTGTTAAAATAGCATGTAAACGTCTAACCAATGAACTTATAAAAGTGTAAAATTATATTAAGCAGGTATATTCACTTACATTTTGGCATAAGAAGTTTAGATAAGTAATATTAAAAACATCAGATGTGTACTGAATCGAAATCTAATGTAGGCACTATATAAAGTTTGAATTCCACTTACAGCAAATTATTCACTCATCACTTGTAAGCCCATTTGATTAACGTACTACTTAATATTAAAACCATAAATGCATGATACGAATACGAAGTCACGAAACCAAATTAAATTATAAGGATTTCAAAATTTGTACTTACGTCGTTATTCACTGAGCGTGCCGCGTAGAGTTTCACTCGAGATCTCTTCCCACAAATTAACCTGAGGACTGGTGAGGGCCCGCATTCATAGAAGAGCATCTATTAAATTATTTACCTCCTAAGCGTACGAGCTCGCAGGATTTCCGAATACTGTCGAATATTACGAGTAACTTTGCGTTTTAGGATTTAGTTTAAAACAATTTATGTTCATGAGTGAATTGAACCGTGTGGAAATTGTATGTCGGCATCGCATAATACGTATTAAAAAAATACGATAGGTAAGAACTATTTAAATATTAATTGTAATATATCCGAATGAAATATGTTATGATTAACTTCATATGAAAATAAAAAACTAGCGACCCCGAGATAATTCTTTTTTTCCCTTAAATAAATCAATATTAAAACTAAATTTAGTTTTGTGGTGCAAATCGGCCTAATTGGCGAATGGTTCATTGTTCCTGCAGTTTAATATAAAACATGTAGTCTCTACTCTTACTATGAAAATGGTGGCGCAACTTTAAAAATTTACAATTATCTGAAAATACATTAGTATCAATCAAATAGCACATATTCCTTCTTTTACTACATACTGATTACAAAAATACACATAAGGTTAAGTCCACATGTAACGTGCGTTAACAGACGTCAACGCACAATACAATTTAAGAAGAGTTTTCATGACGAGCGCTAACGCAAGTTGCGAGAATACTCTTCACTACTTATCATATATAAAAATTAAAAAAGTACGTGCAATCACAATGAAAGTGTACGCTCATCTGAACAGCAAACGGACGTTACATTTAGTATCAAAGTGTACGTCTACGCGAGATCGCCTGCGTCTACAGACTTTTTCTCTGAGCGTTAGTTTAATTCGCGCGCATCTGAACGGTTGTCATGTAAATATTAGGATCTCTAGACGCAATTTGAAAACGCGTGTCAAAATTTTTCCATCTGAACATAGCCCTAACGTTTAACTTAGCGTAGTGTGGTGGTGACACCAACCGTCTAGTTGTGGATAGCTAGCTGGTTTCCCATAAGCTATGTTTCGGATATTCCGCCCCAGTTATCTTACACAATCACACTACTAAAATGGCTGACTGTTAATTCTATAGCCTCAACTAAGTACCCGCCAGTGCTCCATTCATTGTAGCCAGATGTTATCGTGCTGTACAGTTCTTATCAGGGCCTCTAGACAAATGGCATATGCGATAGTCGAATCGAAAAGTCAAAAAAAGCAAATGTATGGGATTTGACGTAAGTCTACGATGTGTAATTTGATGCAACGTATAGAATTGGAAATGTGAAGACAAATCTTGATACAACCTACTCGATAAGCGAAACGGCACTGTCGACAAACGAATTCGCTCATCAAGATGGCGGATATTCGATCAGCTGATATATATTGTGGAAGTTTTGTTACTGTTTGTTTATGTTTTAAAATATATTATGTTTTAAGAGGTGCAAAATGGGCCATATGCCTTAAAAGTCAGATAACTGTAAACCCTTATTTTCACAGTTACATTATTATTAACACTACCTACATTAACATACCATGTTTGTACATTTTGGAGGACAGAGACATTCTCAGTGCTGTATCAACCATAAACTACAGAATGTAAATTTTCATTGTTTATCAATACGATCCACTTCTTTACTTTAGGTATAAGTTAAATAAAATTAACATGGAAACAGTCTTTATTTAATTAAGGCCCCTATCTCAATAAATATATAAAAAGAGTGGTGTAAATGAAACCATTTTTGTTGGTATAAATGACTGCCAAAAAATAAATTATATTATATTATTATCAACAAGATGATTCATAATATGGTTTTGTCATAAATTGTATATAATTTCTAAATAATTTGTAAAAAAATCACCGAATCAGCACCAAATTATTGAGATGTGACCACTTTATGACTTCAATTTTTATCTAATAATACAAAAAAAAAACAATATTTAAAGAAAACATACACCTATAATTTGGTTATGTTATATTTAGAATAAGTACGAATTTTAATTTATTATAAATTAATAAGACGTCTAGTCAAAGAGTATTTTATTTTATTTTTATTTTCTTTATTGGGAAAACAAACAATTGTACCACTAATTTGAGTCTAAATAATGAAGCTATTTCACTTGTTGAGTCTACAGTTTTTTTGGGTTTAACTTTAGATCGTAAACTTCAGTGGGGAGCCCATATATCATGCCTCGCAGGAAAGCTTAGCTCTGCGGCTTTTGCAGTTAGTAAAGTAAGACAACTTACGGATGTAGATACGGCTAGATTAGTTTACTTTAGTTATTTTCACAGCGTCATGTCCTACGGCATATTGCTGTGGGGCAAGGCTGCTGATATTGAAACCATTTTCTTAATTCAGAAACGAGCTGTACGCTCAATTTACAATCTAGGCTCACGAGTTTCTCTTAGAGAACGTTTTAAAGAAATAGGTATTTTAACAGTTGCATCACAATATATATTTGCGAATATTATGTTTGTTAAACAGAATATTGAACTATATATTAAGAACAGTGATATTCATTCAGTAAATACTAGAAACAAACATAAGTTAGTTGGCACGTACCATCGCTTACACAAAGTACATAATTCTTTTGTAGGACTCGGTATACGCTTTTTTAACAAATTACCGAAAGAGATAATGAATTTGCCCTTACACAAATTTAAACCTACTATTAAAAATCATCTCATAGGAAAGGGCTATTATACAATAAATGATTATTTGAACGACAAAAAGTCTTGGAATTAGTTGCATTATATAGTTGTTTGTTTAATTTAGAATAAATCCGCTTAGTACTTAAGTTCTAATTTGTGACGTGAGGCACATTGTGAATTCTAGTGATAATTCTGTACTTTTTCTTTTTTTTTTCGTTGTTTTTTTATTTAGTATTAGTAGCAAAACGTTATTTACAATAAAAATTGTCACTATTCACATATTGCCTTATTCTTTAATAGCAATATGTAAATTGAAGCAGACTTTAACACCATACTTTAGGTTTTTTTTTCTCGCACGACCAGTACTAAGTACGATTATCATATTTTATCAATATAGTTAGTATCGTGTTTTGTCTGCATCAGCTTGCATGCTATCATACTTGTATTTTACAAAAGATTGTAACTATCTGGCGATTAAAAAGAGTGGCCTGAGTTTCTTGCTAGTTCTTCTCAAGGCTCTACGTCAGCGAACTAGCCGTAGGAAAATTTTGCTGACATCATCTTTCTGGTTTATTCATAATTTATGACCTTCATAAGTGTTACTTTGTAACCTAAATGAATTTTGAGTTTGAGTTTGAATTGTACAGTATGTATAATATATCTTAATTACTAAATGAATGTATTAATGTACAATCCACGACGTTTCCTCAGATTACTAAAATTAAAGATAATACAATAAAACTAAACTAAATTAAAATGTTAACAAGACAAACCTTGCGTAATTTTGTGTTTTGTTAAGAGTAAATATTATTATGTTTGTATCCCCGCACTCGTCTGGAGAATTAGTGCGGGAGTCGTGATCGCTTCGCTCAAATGCTAAGGTCGTTGGCAGTATCCTAACCCTTAAACAATTAAAATTTTAAATACCTAGATAGTACATTTTGGAAGTGTTGCTATTTGTTAAAAAAATATATACTTTTTCTTTAACAAACAACAACCCCTCCACAATGTTAAAACTGTATAACTTTGTAAATACAATAATATAAAAGTATATAATTATTAACACTACCATGTTTGTACATTTTGGAGAACAGCAACATTCTTAGTTCTGTGTCAACCACAAGCTACAGAATGTAAATTTTCATCGTTTATCAATACGATCCACTTTTAAACTTCAGGTATAAGTTACATAAAAAATAATGAAAATAAGATGGAACCAAACTTTATTTAATTAACAATTAAAATATCTAGTACATTTTGGCAGTGTTGCTATTTGTCAAAAATATACTTTTTTTTAACAAATAGCAACCTCCAAAATGTTAAAACTGTTTATCTTTGTAAATAAAATATAAATATATTTATAAAGATATACAGTAAAAATAATATACACAGACTATGATATGTTCCTCAAGCTCAACACAAGACATTTCAATAGGGCGCTCGATACAAAGATTTGCTATATCTATCTATATATGCCACCACGAATAGCCTTATTTCTTACAAATGCACCAGAAATAGTGTAATGTTCATTATTGAATAATAATAATTGATCACTCTTTAACCAATGTTCAGTAACATAAAGCACATTAATACTATGTTTGTTTAAAAATAAATCTACTTCTAATTCCTTGCCGGATAATCCCTGAATATTCTGGTGCACTATGTTTAGACTATATGTCTGCTGCTTATCCTTTGTCACATCTAGTAGTTTAAATTATTAGATGTATGTAAATTGCTATTGGTAGTGTTCATACTACTGAGTTTTACCAAATCCTGCAATACCCTATGAGTACCTGTGTCGGTAAATAAATGAAATGCTAATAATTTAGCAATTTGTTGCTTATAAAATAAGAAAAGGTACATAGTATATTCGGTAAAAAAAACTAATAAATATACTATTGTAGAAAAATAAAATGAAGTCGCGAAGGCGACATGTACTATTATAGATTAATAGATTTAGATTTTCTCTATATGCCTGTTTTGTTTATTTAATAAGGCATAAGAATATGGCAAGGCACAAATAATAAATCTACACCCTAAACTATCATGAAGTGATATCATTACTTCAGTTAACTGTTATATCTTTTTTTGTGACAGATAAGCTGTCACCAAGTAAAATAATCCCTGTAGATTGATCATTAAAATGAGCAGACTAGTAAAAAACTAGCAAACTATCTTCCAGGTGAACAAATATTTGTGACGCGGTACTCAGTATATTTATTTTATTTTGTTCGGAAAACAAACAGTATTTCTAACTAAATTAATAATAATAGTATGACTATTAATTAAACTGCCCAAACCCTTGACTAATTGGTCAGAAAATATAATTACATTCTTGCTATAAGATTCTGAATGTGTTATTGAGTCAGTGGAACCACAGTTACAGAATCATTATAAAGTAGTTGTTCACCGTTGAGCGACTGTGACACATCACAAACAACACCTAGCATTAAAGTGTTACATTTTAATGCTAGGTGTTGTTTGTGAACACGTTAAACACATCTTATTATTGGTATTTATTTATTTATTAGGGACAACAAACAACTACAATATAATGTGTTCTTGGGTGACAATAACTAAATAATATTAACAATATTGCAGTCAACCACATTATCCACAGAATAACAAAAAAATATTAATGAAAGCATGCCACTAGGTAACTATTAAACAATATATTCTTTTGGTGATATTTGATCTTAAAGATGACATTTGAGAAACAAAAAAGTATGGGAAATAAGCTCTGTTTTTTTTAAATTTAAGCTCATGACTGTATCCTGCTCATACATTAATTTACTGCTAAGTAACTGTTAGCTACAATTATCAATATCTAAAAGAAATGTCACACGCTCTTTGATTAAATCACAGTTAATTTGTGATAATTTTTAATGGTTGTTGACCTCTTAAAGTTGAATTCAAGCTTTCTAATTAATTTTCTTAATTTCAAATGTTTCCTTTATTTATTTCTACTATTTACTATTTACAACAATATTTTTTATATTTTTCAAACAAACAATATTATTATTTTTCAAAACATTTAACACATTTATTTTATCACATAAGAGCTCAGAAACAGGTTTTGAGTTTCACTATTGTTGAGAACCCGAATAGTGTAATCAAGTAAACTATTTTTTAGAAATGCTGTGTTAAGACATTATTTTAACTCTGGAATGCAATGCAAAGAACTTAAATACATATCACTACAACTACTGAAGGACTCCACTTCTTCCTGTAGTTTATCGCGCTGGTCCAATTATTCTACATATTGATGGTGTAGTGTAGATAGCTCTCCCTTCAACTCAGCAACTCTGTTATTAATTGATTGTAATTCTTCTTTACAGTCACTGCGTTTCTTTAACAGCTGGCTGTTGTCCTCATTGTATTTCTTCAATTCAAGCAGCGTTAGTATAAGCTTGGTTTCAGTCTCCTAAGCCATTGCTCTACGGGTCTTCGTATAACAAGGCTTTCTGTATCACCAAGTACCTTAAAAGTAAATGAAACAGCTGAGAGATAGAAAGAAAAACAAATGTTGAGATGACAAGAGTGAAAATGTAGGTGTGTAAAGTGGAAAAGGACAGTAATTGTGTTAAAAATTATTGGATATTGAAAAAGAGTGGTACTATGTTTTGAGTAGGTGTGTTAATTAATAATTTCAATATGTTTTACCAAGAAAAATGACAGTAGCTGAGCGAAAGTGAGTCTATTTAAGTTTATGCTTAGGGCAACAACATTTAACAACTAAGTAATACAGTGTGCATATGTGTTTGCTGTAATGAAGCAAGTTGTTATTCGTCAATCTTGCTTCCACATATTATATTCGTCAAGCAAAACGAGAACGAAACTACCAGTGAGTGCTGCATGTACGTGGATCACATACGTAAATATCTCTATGAGCTCATATAGAATACATACAATATGGGCCACGGGCAGAGTATGTAGGTGTTGTGGGGTGCTAATTACGGTAAATATGTAATATACTCCCTGCGTCTTACACTTATACACGATGACACTTCAAATAACAATAAACAGCATATTCAAATCACTGTTCGGGGCAGTTTCTATAGTACTTATTTATTAACAAACAACCAAACACTGTCTGTGTCAGCAAAGATAATTATTCTATAAATTTCACGTACATATTAAATTGGAATTTAATTGAAATTACACAAATTATTGTAAAAAGGTTAAAATTGAGAGCATTTTTTGTCGTCTGGCGATCACAGTGTTGCCAGCCTTCTAAAAATAAAATAAATTTATTACAATGGAATAAATGTTATTACTCAGGCGATAAATATTTAAGTGATAAAATAAAATAGGTACTTGCACGCTTAATTGAATGTTTTCTATCATTTCATTTTGTCATGCATTTATAATTATAATAATACAATAAAATTTACATTTTCATTGGTAGGTCCTAATGTAGTTTATAAGCATTAAATATTTATTGATATGTAACATAATATGTACTTACAATAATATGATTTTGACATATAATAAAAACAAAAAAAATCCTACATACTTTACTATAATATTTATTGTAAAGTTAGTTAGCGATTTCATATAGAGTCATATACCTACATTGTAACGTTTTCCTGCCAGTTTAATGGTCGAAATATGTGGTAATACCCTTAAACCTGTAACAACTTTTATTGTACACCCATATATCGCAAATTATATGAATTAGTTTTTTTTAATGCATAAAAATAAGACTTTTGTGGGCTGCGCATAATGAAAAGATATTACTCAGGAAAGCCAAGATAATTATTTCTTGTCAATGTTTAAAGCAAATAAGTGTAATGCATGCCGGATTAATTGTTTATAGAGAGATTTACAAATAACGAACGTTATTTATGACGTTGAAACATTTTTATTATTTTTTAATTTTTTGCGACAAAGCCGCTAAAATGGTAACACTAAGCGCACTTCCCAATAAACGCTAACGCCTTTGCAATGTCGCTAACAATTTGGGAGTCATGTAAATAAGAACTCGTCAAACTCTCAGTCTACTTGATTTTACTAGTGAATGTTATTTTGACATTTTGATTCGTTTGTGAAGTGCGCTTAGTGTTGCCAATTTGGCGGGTTTTGTTAAGGCTTTACCGTCTCAAAAAACGTAATAACAACTTTTCTAACGACTTTTGGTCTACAAATCAATATACCTACTAAGTATATAATATTTTAATAAATTTAACCAATTAAACAGTAAAAAGTAAAAGTTTATATTTGACCTCTAATAAATTTAATGAATCAATAAATCGAAACAATTCTCAAAATGACTGCTATATAAACACAAGTCAATAGAAAATAATTATGACGAATTAGGGCAGAACCTTCGCTCGATTCTTTTATACTGTGACTAGGTACAGCGCCATCTACTCGCGGTTGTTGAAAGTAATTTGCAGCTTATAATAATATCGTCAATAAATATTTATTTTGCGGCACGTGAGCCATACTTCTTTATTATGCGCAGCCAACAGCAGTCATACTTTATGCATTTTACGAAAAAACAAACAAAGAATTACAGTAAAATAATCACAAAACTTCCACAACATATATCAGCTGATCGATTATCCGCCATTTTTTAGCGTCAACTACAAGGTGTTAGTGTTCGCTAACGTCAGGCTCATTTACGTAATAAGAAGAGCGAATTCGATTGCCAAAACTGCCGATCGGCTTCAATTTATAAAAAGAATATAATATAAGTCGACTAGTTTCGAAGGTGGCAATCAGAATTTATGACAAATGTTGGTAAAATCTTGACACTTGTCTACGAAATTGGGATCGACATTGTTGAGGCGGTACCGTTTGTAGAAATTTAATCGATTTGGAGCTTATGCCACTTGTCTAGAGGGGCAGAGCTCATTATGGTTACAAGCGAATACTGTGCATCCTGTATAAGCAGGTTGTTAGTTAAAATTGTATTTGTGTCTATATTTTATACAGGTTTATGTTATCACCAATCTGTATATTATACGTGCTCTATACAATATAGTGCTGTTTAGAATACCTGGGACATTGTATCGTGGGATTGTGGCCAGTCTTTTAGTGACCTTTTCTCTGAACTGCGACCTCAATCAGATATTTTATATATAGGTAAATACTGTGATTGTTTGAAAGTAGTTTAGGTAACCTAATTAAAGAAATAAAACGTATAGGCGTCATAATATTCCTCCGCATCACTGTCAACTGGAAAAGTGCCCAAAAGGCTGGCAGCATTGCCACGTTGAATGGCAATGCTGATTCTCTGTGCTAGAAACAGGCCGGCCTTCTGGTTGTTTAGGTTAAGTTACTTTTATTTTAATAACTATTCTTGTTAATATCTTTTTAAATAAATATGACAATCTTTGACATATTATGAATAATATTCTCCATTAAAAACGTTACCTAGGCTATGTATACAATGACAAGTGACATAAACGGTAGTTCAATGGAATAGAATAGAAAGCAAATATATAGGATTTTCTTTTGAAATTCTATTCGATTCGACTACCGTTTATGCTACTTGTCTAGAGGGGCTGGTGTCAAAGTTATTTAGATTGCCCATATTTAGGCCTCTGTCGTGATCTAAGTCGCGACAAACGTTTAACGTACCCGCTTAGCTATTGCAATTTCATACAAATAAAAATAGTTGTAGTTTGTGTTGCAGTTGTAGAAATTTAATAATAATATTAGATTGTATCTTGCAATCATAACTTAAGAGAAAAATACTGAAAAGAAAACGAAGACGAAATGAACAGTAATTATATTTGTTTCTATCTAAATACTATCTGAACATAATTTAAAAACAGCTAAAGAAGAAAACAGACAAGCTAGACTGGCAAGTGTAGTTAAAGATGGCAATCTTGCGAACAATAGGCACCGAACACGCTACCATCTATATGAAGAAACTAGATCTTTAGCATCGTTAAATACGCTTAACTTTTACTGTACAGATTTAAATTTGCGGAATGTCATAAATTTAAAAACAGATTTTAGTTAAAAGAATTAAAACTTTGACCTGGCAACTTCTGAAACTAGTGCTTGATTGCCAGATAAGTATTATAAAAAAACGTGTTTTTTTATATACTACTTTCATATTCGGGTTTTGGGGAGACATGATATAATTCACAGGCACACACGTACACCCAAACTATAAACTATGAGTGGAAATCAAACCCACAATACTCAGCAGAATCATTCAGGCTGCCCGATGACTAAAGGATTAGTGTCAGACGTGAGCAGCCGTAGCCGCATCTGGTGTGTCTTACGTATATATTAATAACTGTATTACCTTTTATTTGTGATTCAAACACAATGATAAAATTTGTTTTTGAATGAATTAGTAAAAATGTATCAAAAAGAGCTGTGCTTAGCTCTTATTAGACTAATCATTTGAAAGCTTGTTTGACTACAAAGTATTGCTTTCCTAAGTTTTTAATAAATAAAAATCTAATCCAACCAATCGATTGTTCTTACCCGTAAAATTCAATTTGAATTTTGAGCTTCTCTTTTACTTGGAATCTTTTTCAGCAGATTACGGGCGTGTCGGTTATATCATCATTTAAATGTAAGAAAATTAACAAAGATATTCCTCGCAGAAAATAATCCGCATTCATTTTTTATTGAAATTTGATCTCGGAGTGAAAGCAAAAAGATCTTTATAGAATCATCTCAGTTCGGAATTTAATAGCGACCAATAATAACCGGATGAGGTCTAAAAATTATCATAAACCTAACACTGAAGTCGTCCTTAGGGAAAGTATTCACAGGGTTAAATATGCTGACGCAGCACTTCTAGCTTACCGTTATTTCAAAGGAATAAGGTTCAGTACAAACGCAACATAGACATTGTATCTGAAAATGGAACCAGCAATGATAAAGATGTGTATTTGGAAAATGAACCTTATCTGTATTTAAATTAAAGTTCATGTTAGATGCAGAAAGTGGGTTTGCAGTCGACAGCCTGCGTATATCGATAGGCAGTGAAAGGATCGACGGACCTGCTTTATGTATTATTCATGGCTCGAATTGGTGTTTGTTTAAATTTGATGTACAATATCTTACACGGATTGAAATTTGGTTCAAACTTTTTATTTGACATGTGAATAATAACGCCTAATAGACTTTGAAATGTATTGTAGTAGATATTTAGTTTTTATTGAATCCATTACGTCCCATGGTCTTCCACACCACTGGATTTGATGCTAAATCTATCCAGTCCTCCTCAAGGCATCCAGCTTTATCTAAAATCTGACACAATATGTATGATGTTACATGTATGACAGAGCATCACTCGAGAACCGCTTGACTGGTTCGGCTGATTTTTTTGTTGTGTTACTAAATTTCAGGACGAAGAATCTGGGAAATATTGTTTTTGGATAATCTCTTATTAAAAAAAGGTATGTTTGACACAATGTCATGTTTTCGTAAAAAAACCAAAATTTACATTGAGTATTAATATTTTGTGGTAATTACACCAAAGTAGGAGATGCTTATATTAATATAACATTTTTAATCAATCTTTCATAACATATTAAGATAAATTGATGATAATATAATAGTTATATCATTATAATGTAACTGTTTGTGTATGTTAACAATCAAAATAGCATTGTGTTAAAGCAGAACATACTATGACATTATGAGTAACCCAAAACTGATACTGTTGGCGAAATGTATTGTTGGCGTGTCCAGGACGGTATTTCGATACTTTAACATTCATTTTAAATATTAACAGCTGCCAAAAAACTGAAACAAAATTGAAAACAAAATACTTTAAGCCTGCTTTCATAAGTTTACTGAATTATTTTTAAACTTTTCAAAAATGTTAAAGAATTAATTCATAATCGTTTGATCTTTCAAGTTACTGAAACTTTATCACATTGTTTGCATTATCTTCGTACAAACATCGTTTACAAACTCTACTACAAGAAGCTTACTCAGGATTCTCAAAATACTGTCGCGTAACCAGCTTTTCGCCATCCTATCCAAAAAATCCAGTACAACTCTGACAACGACTACATGAAAATGTATTTTCTAATTCTATTGCTCCTTATCTTTGCAATCAAGTCGTTGTTCTGGAGAAAAAGGAGCAATGGAATCAGAAATGTGTCGAGTATCGCCGTTGGCATTTAGGTAAAGGTCTCCCTGATCAGATTGACGGGCATTTATTTTATTTATCACTGGCTCAGCGAGCGTCAGTGCCCGCTCTGCGACTTTTATTGCGCCTCCCCGCGAGCAAAGTGAATTTTGATGTGGGCCTTTATGTATTTCAATGAAACGTTTACAGTATTTTTTTGTTTCTTTGTATCTCCCTTGTTTTGGTGTTGCTTTTTCTTTTGCCTGTTAATTTAAAGATAGGTATATCGTGGTTCGACATCGATCGTACTTGTATATTGATAAAACCTTGACATCTATACTAATATTATAAAGCTGAAGAGTTTGTTTGTTTGGTTGAACGCGCTAATCTCAGAAAGTACTGGTTTGATTAGAAAAAAACTTTTTTTGTTGAATAGTGCATTTATTCAGGAAGGCTATAGGCTATATAACATCAAACTCAAACTCAAACTCAAAATTCATTTATTCATTTAGGTTACAAGGTAACACTTATGAAGGTCATAAATTATGAATAAACCAGAAAGATGATGTCAGCAAAATTTTCCTACGGCTAGTTCGCTGACGTGGAGCCTTGAGAAGAACTAGCAAGAAACTCAGGCCACTCTTTTTAATCGCCAGATAGTTACAATCTTTTGTAAAATACAAGTATGATAGCATGCAAGCTGATGCAGACAAAACACGATACTAACTATATTGATAAAAGAAGGTAATCGTACTTAGTACTGGTCGTGCGAGATAAAAAAAAAAAAAGTATGATGTTAAAGTCTGCTTCAATTTACATATTGCTATTAAAGAATAAGGCTATATGTGAACAGTGACAATTTATATTGTAAAATTTAACGTATTGCTACTAAAGAAATAAACAAGGAAAAAAAAAAGAAAAAGTACAGAATTATCACTAGAATTCACAATGTGCCTCACGTCACAAATAAGAACTTATGTACTAAGCTGATTTATTGTAAATTAAACAAACAACTATATAATGCAACTAATTCCAAGACTTTTTATCGTTCAAATAATCATTTATTGTATAATAGCCCTTCCCTATGAGATGATTTTTAATAGTAGGTTTAAATTTGTGTAAGGGCAAATTCATTATCTCTTTCGGTAATTTGTTAAAAAAACGTATACCGAGTCCTACAAATGAATTATGCACTTTGTGTAAACGATGGTACGTGCCAACTAACTTATGTTTATTTCTGGTATTTACTGAATGAATATCACGCTATGTTCAATAGGAGCAGAGCAGTTGTGAGATATGTTGCAAAATCGGGAAAAAAATATACGTTCCAAATTACCACGCGGTCAAAGTCGCGGGCGACCTAGTATTGAATAAAGTCACGCATAAAATGGGTGGATTATTATGATCTCATCTAGTTAGTTTTCTAGTTATTTACCTAGACTAAAGATGAGTTGCTGTTAGCAGAATATTTATTGTTATAAATGCATTTTTTTTTTTGCTTTTGGTCTATTACTCGCTATAGTTTCATTTCAGGCCATTTTATACTCAAAAATTTATTATAGGCATATGAAGGTAAAGTTACAGCTGAATGTAGCCACAAAAACATTCACCATTGTGACTGATGGACATTTCTCATCCCCATTTTCACGTGGAATTTAATTTCAATATGTTTTTGCATCGGACTCATACCATCATCAGTATTTGGGTCACGCTGGTGAAACAGGAAGTCAATTTGGTTGGCACGTGAGCAAAAACAGTATATTGTATTATATATTAGAAATAGTTAAGAGTTTTTGTGCTGTCCACCATAATATTTTATATTAAAGGTTGTCATTATGGTACCGAACAGCATTATACCCTACTTAAACATTATGACCGTTGTCCGTGTGGTGACGGATTAAGAATACAAATGTCACCACCCCTTCCATCCCGATGGTGTCGTAAGAGTCGACTAAGGGACTAAGTGTTATTCACCACAAGAGAGGGAAAATTCGAAACAAAACCCTATACCAACCCGTCTTGCCAGCGTGGTATAGTAGGCTAATATCCTTCTGCTTGGAGGAGACCCGTGCCCAGCAGTGGAACGTTTATGGGTTGAGACGTAAACATTATGACTAAAGTGTGCCAAAAATTACTTCCATCCAATTGTCCGTCTACATCACGGATCCTTATTTCGGTAACTGAGTGAAACACAGACAGAATTCGAATAAGTACATAAGCCTTCCTCTCCCAAACATGTGGAGTGCCAATCTCCACAGCTTATTAAATTGAATGCAAAATATGTTTTATTTATATATGTACTAGCTGTTGCCCGCGTGGATGTCGGTTATCGCTGTAAAAATATCTCTGTGCCAAATTTCATCCAGAGTTTTTACGTGAAAGAGTAACAAACATCCATCCATACTCACAAACTTTCACATTTATAATATTAGAAAGGATAATAAAGAACTTGATGGGAATTAGTATTTTTTTTACATTTAAAAATGGTATAATGTCATTTCTAAGATGTGGCCAAAATAAACAAACAGTTTTTATTTCACATATACATATAATATTATGATGTACGGAACTCTAATTCAAATATTTATTATCAAGTTACAAAACTCATTACACAAATATTGCTCACATAAAATTAAATTAAATATTAAAACATAATAAATACAACATAATAAATTATAGAAATACATAATAAAATAATAATAAAATTAAATTAAATTAAATCACATAATAGAATTAAATGTCATAACTAGTATATTTACAATTTTCTTATCGGCATTGGAACGGCAACATGTCTGCCACAACAATGTCGAATATAAGGACAGTCAAGCCTGTCAGCGATCATTGCTAAAACAGCATTGGGGCTGGCCCGCACCCGGCGCACCAGGGATGCACACCGCTTTCGCATAGAAGCATGAAAGCAGTCCGTGTACGCATCCGCAAACATCCCTGATGCGCTACAGAAGCGGGGCAGCCCCACCACTGCCCGGAACGCGTTGTTGAATTGGACGCGAAGGGCACTGTAGGCCTTTTTAGTATAGTCAGCCCACAGGCTGCACGTGTACAGGGATGTGCAGTACGCTCTAAAGAGCGTAATCTTCACACCGCCCGAACAACGCGCAAACCTGCGGGCTATCATATTGGCTCGTACTGACAGTGCCCGCCGCTCCCTCTCCATGTCAGTGTGGTCCTTGAGGTCCTCGGTGAGTATATGCCCTAAATATTTGAATTGATGCACTCGGTCTAGGGCAACACCATTAACATAGATAGCCGGTATATTTTTAGGGCCCGACACACCGTTGGCCTGAAAGACCATGTATTGACTTTTTTTATCATTATATTTTAAACCATGACTGCGAGCGTAATCCGTACATGTTTTAAGTAGCCTTCTCAAACCACAGATCGACGCGCTCAGCAACCCCATGTCATCCGCGTAACTCAAATTGTTGACACAAACTCCGTCTACATAGCATCCATCATGCTGACTGCTAAGCGCGGCGATCAGATCATTCATGTATAGGTTGAACAATGTGGGCGACGTCAGGCCGCCCTGCCTTACTCCACATTCGAGATTATAAGACTCCGACATTGCCCCCGCCCATCGAACACTGTTGACTTGGTTCCCATACCAATACCGAAGTATGCTGATGAGCTCTCGCGGTAAGTCTGTACTCTCCAGCTTTCCCCATAGTATATCGTACGAGACGAGGTCAAAGGCTCTGGATAAATCGAGGAAACATGCGTATACTGGTGTCTTTCTCGTAGTGTAATATTTAACAGTATGCTTTAAACACAGTATAGCACTCTCAGTGGACAGTTTGGGTCGAAACCCAAACTGGTTATCGTGCAGTGTTACGTGTTTATTTAACTGTGTGTTAAGCACACTGTCAAACACTTTGGCCACAACTGTTGCTAGAGATATAGGCCTGTAGTTATTTTTATCTCCCATATTACCAGTCTTATTTTTAAGCACAGGTACTACAACTGTCCTCATGAATTCAGCAGGCAAGTAGGAGTGGCACACACATAGCGAGAAGAACATTGCAAGAACTCTTGCCAGGTGCGGTCCGGCATGCTGCAAGTGCTCAATGCTGAGTCCGTCATGGCCAGGGGATTTCCCCCTCGCCATCTGCTTTATAGCTTTCGCGACATCTTTCGCACAGAAAATGATAACTTTTGGTTTATCGTTCAGATCAGCATTCAGCACCCCACACGCCGGCCCAAGCGACGACTTGATCGAGAACTGTTCTTTAAAAACGTTCGCAATGCTCTTTGGATCACTTAACCCATCCACGCTTCCAGGTAAACCAGGCTGAGAGTTAACTTTCCTAGTATGCCGCCAAAAGCCACGGAAGTCACCTTTGGAGTGCTGTTCAGCGAGAGCGTCCATCCTAATCTGGTCCTGATTGTTTTGGCACCACTTTAACCTCGACTTAAATATCTTTCTAGTCTCCCGCATCTCCACATAGACAGAACCAGACTTGGGTCTACCGCACAGCACCCATTCGTTAAATCTCAACCTAGCCACCCCGTGAGCTTCACTTACGTGTCTGTTCCACCCCCTCAAGCGTGCACGCCTACCCTTCCACGCACTTCCTCGACTCACCACAGCCGCGTCCTGAAGGACGGTTACAATGTCGGAGTATAGTTTATCCAGGACACGCTCATGGTCATGGTTATAACATAAATAATCCGCACATTGTGTACACTCAGAGGGAAAATCTATTAATTTTAATCTTCTATGACACTCTCTATTATACATTGAGATCTGTCTCTCATTTCTTTCTCCCCACAGAAAGTTCTTATTTCTTTCACAAGGTGTATGTGTTATCCTTGGCGGTAAAACATTCAAATTACATTCAACAATGAGTGGGTAATGGTCCGACCATAGAGTGTCATATTTAACAAATATATTCGTAACACACTGCTTCGCCGCGTGAGTTACAATACAATGATCAAGCCAGCTGGTTGACCCGTGTACTTCACTAACGTAGGTAAATGTACCGGAGTATCTCCCTAACATTTCTACATCCATACACGACCAACTCTCTTCGCTACACATATTAATAAGTTCATTGTAAAATAACTCACCCGGCTCTGCATTAAAGTCACCCAATATAAAAACAGACTCAATGTTACTTTCATCAATAATCGCACTAATCTCGCTCAAACAATCAATAAAGTCCGGCAAGTTGCTTATCGAATTCGTTGGTAAATAAGCACTTATAACTAGCACTGACCTGTCACCTGCCTCTATTTTGATAGCACAAAGACGCTCACTACACTGAACCACCGACACTCCCTGAAAGGCACTATAGCGCCACAACACAGCAACACCTCCGTAGGGGCGCCCACGCAGAATGCCCGCTGACGTATCCACCGCTGACGTCGCCGTATAGCCAAACCCACTATCAATCATGCCAACGAAAGGTATATCATGCGGAAGCAGCCAGGTCTCTTGCAGGCATATCACGTCACATGTACTGCATAGGTTTCTAATGTCATGAACAGCTCGCTTCACACTTTTACAGTTGTAACTTGCTATGCGATAGGACCGATTACTCATTATTTAACTTTTTTGTGCCGCCAACTAGATTCTCCTGAAGCCTCTCTCTTCGTTTGTAATGTACGAACCGTCGAAATATGACACCTGCCGGCCACAGCTTCTCGTCCAAATACATAGGAATATTATTTTCTAATATATAAAACTTATAGGCTTTATACCCTCGCATAACTCGCATGTTTATCGGTTCTAGCGATACTGTTTCTTTTGTCCTTTTTTGTATGTACTGTACTATATCGCACTCTGTAGTCGAACTGTGTACATTCGAGATAAACATTGGAATTTTCTTCTCTGCAGCCTTAAATGAACCTTCCATGTCTCTCGCTATGCCAGACTGCCCCATAAATCGATGTTTCAACTTTCGTTTTTGATATGACACATTATGCCATCCCTCGCTGTTGTCATTATTTTCATTCAACATGTCACTCGTCCCAGCCATCGGGCGGCCGCCGCCGCTGTAACTCGCCGGCTGACATTCTCCGGCCGCCGAGCTACGTACTAATGACGTCACCACAGCGCCCGCTGTAATGGTTCGTTCTCTGCCCGTATGATTCACCGGCGCTGCCAGCGCTGCCCGCGCGGTCGGCTGTGGGCTCGCCCCTGCCCCTCCCGCCGCCGCGCCCGCGCTCGCCTGTTCACCTCCCGCAGACCGCGACTGTTGCCGCTCACATTCTACATTAGAATTATCGCATCGTTCCTCTCCGTCTACCCTCATTTCTCTATATTGAGTTAAATGTGATATTCCATTTACTGATTCGGTTATCGAACCGTTAATGTATGCGTGTGACAACCCCATGGCTCCACAATCTAGCCGGTCTCCACGTCTTGTGTTACCTTTATACGCAGATGTAGGTGTCTGGGAGTCGTTATTTATTCGCATAACTTCGGCCTTTATGTCTTGTACGCTCTCACTAGTGGCATAATTGATTTTTATATTTTCAATTTCCGCTTTTATAACCAAAATATCTTTCAGCACTTTTGAACAATCTAAGTGATCCCATAATATAGGAGGTAGTTTGTCCAATTGTCTTGCAACAAACACGGGGATGTCATCTGGTTCGGTAGATTTAAAAAGGCTAATAATATCGGTAAGGTCACGTTCCTCCTTGCCTTTATTTTTGCGGAGTATTTTACGCTTGTCCGTTGGTAAGGCCTCATATAAAAGCGTCTTGGATTTTTTAATTTCCTCACTCGTAAACGCCGACACACATATTCGTATTAACGTTTCCTCATCCGCGACCGAAATTTTCTGTTGCACATAACACAATAACTCGTCTATTATGAGATTGCAGCCCATACATTTCACTAAGTTAGTCATTTTTAACACTGATCGTCGCCGACACTACGATTATCAACAATACACACCTGTCGATGGTGGGTACGCGCGCGCGACTGACTGAAATGTCCGTTGTTAAAATGTTTGTTTTTGTGTGTTGTGCGTCATTTGCAATTTGAAATTTGAAAAATAAATTGATTTTCTTTCTTTCTTTTCTTTCTTTTTAAAAGTAAAGATAGTCTAGACTAGCATTTAACCTGATTTTTATTCATTGGTTGACGCAATACACACATTTTTATTTTAAAACTCAAATAAAATCGTAATATAATTTGTATAAACCTTGTTTTTGTACAGTTGCTGTTCAATTTATATTAACTTGAACATCATAATACTTTAAGTAGTAAAGTTAGACAAATCGACAAAGTTTAAGATTTCGTTGCATCGCATCAAAGAGATTACGGTGAGGTCCTTAATGTGAGCACAAGTGACTTATAAGTAACTAACATAGACAGAGCATTTAAGGTCGCTTATGCCGGCTTTTTTTTTTCATATAAATGTAGAGAGATGATAAATTCACTATTATAATGTTACCGACCCAATTTTAAACATTATATTGAATAAAAAAATCACACCAACGCACTTAAAAAAAAACACAAGACGATATAATTGTGAAAATACTGGCTTCCGCCCGCGGCTTCGCCCGCGCATACAATTTTTCGGGAACATAGATTTTTTCCGGGATAAAAGGTAACCTATGTGTTATTCCAGACTATAATTTATATATATGGCAAATTTAATCCAGATCCGTTTAATCGTTTTTTCGTAAGAGTAACAAACATACATCAATTCATTCTTACAAACTTTCGCGTTTATAATATTAGTAGGATGTCTTTAAATCCACCTTTAATATAAAGAAACATCATAACCAATTAAAGCTAGCACTCTTAGAGAATATTGCGAACAAAAACTACAGAATAAATTTGGAAAAGATAAGTTTACAGGTTGCAAACTTCAATTACATCTAAGTACTTATATAATTGAATTTGATGTATATACTAGTAGATACATATCAGTTAGCAAGTATCAGTGCACACTAAAATTTAGTTAGTTATTAGTTAGTAAGTCCTAAGTTGTCTACCTACGTTAAATTCAAGCAACGCTTCTCTTTGTACTAGTACGACTTTGTTGAAGACTTAAGATCTAAACTATATTCTATTTAGGATTCATGCTAGGTCACGTACGCATTAGGCAATTAATACCCGACGGGGATCAAGGTGGGTGTTTGGAAAATCCACGATTAAATGCAGGTACAGATGAAGGTCTGCAATCTTCATGTCTGACTTGATGATATCAATCCATCTCAACCCACAAACGTCCCACTGCTGGGCACAGGTCTCCTCCATACACTTGGAAGGATATTAGCCTACAACACCACGCTGGCCAGACGGGTGTATATAGGGTTTTGTTTCGAGTTTTCCCTCTCTTGCAGTGGATATTGTCTGCCTGACTTACTCCCTTAGCCGACTCTTACGACACCCTCGGGATGGAACGGGGTGGTGACATTTGTATTTTTAATCCGTCACCACACGGACAATGATATCAATCAGTCGACTTTAAACCATCTATTAAGCACGTAGGACAAGAAAGATACTGCTTATTTTGACTACCAAATACAATTAATTGATTAAAAATTGTTTGCTTTTTATCTTTTTTTAATTAGTGGTGCTTAAATAACTTAGATTTGTTGCATCATAATATTTCTTTTAAAAGTAGCTTATTCGCTATTCCTGACTATTAATCTATCTCTATGCAAAATTTCATCCAGATACGTTTAGTAGTTTTTACGTAAAAGAGTAACAAACATCCAACATATGGGTGTTTGTTTCTGTGAAAGTTTGTCAAATTTCACATTTATAATATAAGTAGAATAGGATAAGATTGCTGACGCTGGCGGTAGATTTTTGCCAAATGCGTCTGTGTCCTTATTTGGGTTTGATGGACAGTGCGGCTGAAGGGATGTTTCCCTTCGTCTGCTCCCTTTTTGTTGTTAAAGGTCGTGTTGTATGAATACGAATCATCTTGATATATCACAAAGTAATATCAAAACAGCCCTCTGTTTGTTCACTAGATGAAATCGTTTAATCTAATATGAATTACGATTACCTTGTGATATATCTTTTGTTAGAATTAAATTAAATTACAACATTATGTTTCTTAATAAATAGACAGTACCTACTTAGATGTTTTTTATACTACTTAGGCAAACAAGCATACGACCCGCCTGATGGTAAGCAGTTACCGTAGCCTATGGACGCTTGCAAAACCAGAGGTATCATTCATAAATGAACACCAGGGTTTTAGGATGGATTATCTTTAGGATAGGAAAAAGTTTCGTTAAAAATGCATCTCTAAATGAGCGCTGGAAATCTGTTCTCACACAGAGAAACTCACTACTCCGCTTGTGTGGTCATTTTAGTAGAGCTCCTTCTCAATCGGGCTTGCTCAATTTTTTTTTTTTTTTTTTATACTACTTGGGTGGCAAACAAGCATACGGCCCACCTGATGTTAAGCAGTATCCGTAGCCTATAGACGCTTGCATTACCAGAGGTATCACTTGCGTGTTGCCAACCCATTTTTTTACACCAGGGCTTTAAGATGGAAGTAACCCTGGGATAGGAATACGTATCTTTCAAAACGCATTCCTAAATGAGCGCTGGAGACCTGTACTCACACACAGGAACACAACTACACCGCTGTGTGTAGTCATTTGGCTGTGGTCTTCTGTAAGGTGGAGGTCCTTCCCCAGTCGGGCTTGCTCGCTAGTATGGTGCCCTACCTCTCTTATCAATTGTATGGTGTGCTACCTCTCTTAAGTTTAGATTGTCTAGAATTGTAATAATACACACACAAAGTTACATTTTTACAGAAACAATTCAGAATAAACAATGTGCAGTAAACTAACGCACACAAATAAAGCAACCTCAGTATTTTACAAGCAGCTTTGTATTTCCAGGTTGGCATCTCTAGAAAGGCTCTATTTTTGCATACAACTAACGAGTGACGTGTAGAAGTGGTGCGCGGTCCGCACGTAACGAACGGACCGGAACGGACACTGTTTGCTGGAGCCATTGAGCGCCAGTAGTGCGGGAGCTAGGTTACTCTAAGAAATACAATATAAAAAAAAACATCAAAATGAAAATTCTCATTAACACCCCAGAAGATGGCTAAAAGAGAAGTTACATACTCGTTTATTCCTCGCCCATGCTACTATCTGTTTAATATTTTTATTTATTTAATATTATGATGAACTTATAGGATATTTTTTATAGTGTAGATATATTGATGACCAAATGTTATAAAATATTAGTAAATAATAAACACATAATAACCGACAAACATGTAGTTTTTTTTAACAATTTTAGTTAACAAATATTTCTTAATATTTACTAAATGTTTTCCTTATTTGTCTATATGCAAATTAAAAAAAAACCCTAATGCAACAAATAGATCGATAGTCGTATTTATAAAGTCTGGCAGATTAACTTATTTAGAAACTTTATTAATCACCGCAATGTATACTTAAATTTTAAATAAGGCAAACCAAAAGTCTTATAACTTACCTCGGACCCTCTCACAAAGAGGGACAGACCCTCTATTTGTCTCTTAAATTTAAATTTCTTTATTGACACTCCGGTCCACGCTCCCGGTCTACCTAAGACAAGATATACACGGCGAGGGCACAAAGAATCAATCGGACAGCGGGGAAGCTGTTTTCTTTTTCAATCAGTGGACGTCCTTTGAGAATTCATGCGTACATTTGTGATGCAAGCCACATCTAACGCCACAGTATAAAAATATATCTTACAAAATGTTTGCACGCTGTTTGTTTTTGTGATAAATATAAAGAGTTTCGTTACTCTGTGGCGATGAGTGCGCAAGTCTGTACGAGTAGTCAATGTAGTTGTTAGAAAAATAAATTGAATATTGGAGAGTGGCCGAGATCCCTTCGCATTTCGTTCCTCCCAGATTGAGCGTAGCTTTATTTTAAGTCGGCACATCGTAAATGTTAAAGTAAGGTGAAATTATGGCCAGTGGGCAATAAATACGCGCCGGATAATGGAAGGCAGAGAAACATTGATGTGGTTTACGACGTACCGTGAGCACAGTGTAGATACGGCCTATTAATGTTCTATTATTGTTGAAGAGGCAGGTATGTGGCACGATTCAAACTAATGAAATTAAAGACATACGTTTAAGGTATCTAAAAGCAAAATTTTGAAATTGCCCGAAGTAATTATTAGCGTCAAACTACAGTCTGCGTGTGCCGGGCGCGGGTAACTTAGAATTTTACTCAAGGCGTCGCCATTAAAGTAAAATAATGAAGAAAAATTCATGCTGCTAAATATATTATGTACTTAATAAGAAGATTGCGAATAAATCACAAGCGAAACCGAAAACCGCGCGACCTGATAGATGAATACAATGTAATTATGTTATTATATCTATTTAGTAATAATTATTTTGAGAAGAATGACATCAAATCGACTCTAGTCATCAAATTCAAGTACCAAGTTAAACTTCACCTACATCTGCTTCATGTATATTGTTAACTTTGTATGTTTTTAAATGTACCTGGCGACAAAGTTGCGTAAGTTAAGTAACAAAATGGCGCTTGTAACATGTCCCTGGGCACTCTGGAAGTGCCGTGGTCAAACATGTGTACGTTTTTAGTTTTAGTTAGCGTATTTTTGCATGTTATTTCTTATTATATTCTGTTAGTTTTTAGAATATCTCAAATTTAAGAGAGGAAGGGCACCATATTAGCGAGCAAACCACAGCCAAATAACTACACACAGTAGTGTAGTTGTGTTCCTGTGTGTGAGTACCTACATGTCTCCAGCGCTCATTTAGGTATACGTCGTTGAAACAAAACCTATCCCAGGGACACACTCCCATCGTAAATCTCTCATGTAAAAATGGGTTGGCAACATGCAAGTGATACCTCTGGTATTGCAAGCGTCTATAGGCTGCGGTAAGTACTTAACATCAGGCGGGCCGTATGCTTGTTTGCCATGCAAGAAGTATAAAAAAAACAAAAAAAATTACGAGGTTAGAGGTGTTCAAGCGCCTTAAATACTAAATACGTATGTACTTATCTTCTGTAATGCCCCGTTTTGGTACCGCATAATAAGCATCTTTTATCGAAATCATGAGGCTGTTCACAGAGGAATGTCGCGCAATGGCAGCTTCGTGATGTGGAGACGCGTTTGCCTTGCGTGAGCCAATTTGAACGTTGCCTGACTGACTGACTGCATGCTCAATGTCGGTGCCCGGCTTTATGTTTGCGGCTTGTGGTAAGGTATCGGCTTTTACTATTACTAAAAAATCAATAGCAACAAGAAGGTGTATGATAATATAATTACCTCATTGCCTAATAAAGTAAGTGTTTTTTATTTATTTACATCATTTACATCACTGTTTTTATTACAAGCTTCTATTTAGTTTGCAATGTATGCTTATTACGTCAAATCTTTCAAGAAATATTTAAACCATTTCCTCTATTTGATTAAACTGAAATTTGGTATACCTACGTAACTCGACTAGCTAATTGCGTAGGAGATATTTTAGTGCACACCAACGTGTGCAAAACACAGGTGCGACATTACATAACCCGAAAGTAAAGCCGAGAAACTGAAGTTTAAAATTAAATTATATTTAAAATCTAGAGATTTCTAGATAATTATACATATACCGCTTGTAATATGAAACTGTAATTTGAGTACGCTGAGACGGTATATATATTTTACATATATTATGTACGTAGGTCTTACGGTAACAGTGCGTAGATCGTAAACGAACGCTGAGGCCTGTTATGTAGACCATTCAGCTTAATGAGCCACGTTTCTCTAACTAATGGTCAGGGTCCATGATCAGTGCGCGTCGAGTTAACTGTTTTGTTGTCGAGTGTCGTGGTGCGTTATGTTGGGGTGGATTCATGGTTTCATAGCGTTGATACGACAACATTTAGTTATTAGATACATGATTTTCTTTTATGATTTCTACCTAAGTATTTATTTAATTTTACAGAAAGCTTACAGACTAATAGGGTTAAATTAAATAGCAGTTATAGGTGCAGTAAAATTGCTAATAACAAGCTTCCACATATTGGTAAACTTAAGTTAACAGTATTTATGATAATTTAGGTTATGAATTGTGAATAATATTCTAAAAATTAAAACTGATCAAAAGGTCAAAGGAACAAAGTTTTGCTTATATATTATGTATTTTACGGGTGAGGGCGGATCAAAACTTTATAAGAAACTGATGCATGTTGTAAATTTAGTACTAAATGTGAATAATACACAAAATAAAAAGAGGTACCTCTTTAATTTTATGTATTATTCAAATTAACCAAAATTAACCAATTAACCAAATTCAGTGTTTGCATATCACTACGATAATGTGTAGCAGGCTAGCATAGCAGCTACTTTGTACAGTAAATACCAAGTTTTGAGTTATACTGTCTGAGAGTTATTAGCAAGCATTTTGCTATATGAAGCCCTCTCAGCCAGGGTACTCGCTGTTCGGTAAACGATCAGCGGGGTAAGTTACTAAGAGCGCGGTAACCTTATAGATGGGTGACTGCATAGTTGTATTTCATGTCAGCATCTTCGTGTTTTGGAGGGCACGTTAAAAGTCGGTTCCAACTATTAACAGTCAATAGATAAAGACAGAGGCTTTTAACGATCTGAATAACTCTATCACCAGGTTGGCCACTAACCAAACAATAAGAAGAAGAAGATTAGCAAACACTTACATTTATTTCATAAGATATTTACATGAATAGTAATTAAAATTAAGTACACTTTGCAAACACTTGTATTTAATCACTAGTGAATCACAGAAATATTAATACTATTAGTATGGTGCATTGAAAGGACAGCAATTCAAAAAAACCTCCAAAAGAAAGGATAGTTTTTAGAAGCCGATGTATCTCAACGTATGCACAATACAAACCTCTCCATCGTACCATTTCTTTTTCTTTAGCCTACATTGCACTGTTGCGTTTCTTATGCAAAGTTTACTCTTTAAATAAACAGTAGGATAACACAAGTAAACCCAGAACAAATACTAGTAGTATGTAAACAGAAAATCTGTATTTGTCTGTACCGGGATTCGATACGGATAGACATGAATAAAATATTCCTAGATGTTCATGCGATCGGTTATTGATGGCAAGCACGTCTGAAAGATTCTTATATCTATATTTGAATGTGGGGTATGTCATTCTGTTATTAGTATTCTGAAAGTGATATAGGTTCATAGTATTATTATTGAGTAGTGGCGTATTGATTTATGGTCAATGAATGCTTGTGTGTTACTATTTGGGCATGTGTGAGGGATTTTTTTACAAAAGTTGTTTTTGACTATAATGAAGACTTTAAATATGGAAACACTCGGGGTCGCTTGCGACTTCGTCCGCGTGGTAATTTGGAATATTTTCCCCGATCTTGCACCATATCTTACTACTGCTCCGCTCCTATTGATCATAGCGTGATGTTATATAGCCTATAGCCTTTCTGGATAAATACACTATTTTATTTGGGCAACAAACAAGTGTAGGTACATTGTATATTACACTAAATTACAATACAAAGCATTTAAATGTACAATCTACAACGTTTCCACTTATTACTATGTTACAAAGTAATGAGGTACAGTGAGGAAATTTAAAATTAAAAAAAAATAATAGAACCGGTACTTTCTGAGATTAGCGCGTTCAACCAAACAAACAAACAAACTCTTCAGCTTTATAATATTATAGTATAGATACAGGGTACTACCCTTATACTTACTTATACCTACCTTAATACTATACAGTATTAAGGTTTTGCCATAAAGGCGTTCACAGCTTAGGCATAGCTTCGGTGTGATTATGCTGTTTTATTTGCTCGCATGATGTGCACTTACATTGTGTAAGTTTGTGCTAACCAGTTGAAGTCTTTGTAGCGCACGCATATACAAGTTAATAAATGTATTTTCTTGAAAATTACGATGGCAACGACCTAAAATCTGGCAGCACTGGTCTGCATTTTAGCAAAATATATTCATGTATAAAAACTGTGATAATTCTAGAATGGCCTAAGATTCTTATCAGCTTTTCTCAAGTCTGCTATAAGATTATATTCTATGATTTCTTGTTGATTTTCATAACTTATGACTTCCATCAGTGTTAATTTGTAACCTAAATGAGTAGGTATCTAATATAATTTTAGTTAAAAAAAACAGACAAAATCCACTAAACGAAAATCCATTTTAGCCGATTTAGATATTGAATCGTTACGAAGCCAGCACGATAATTCTATGCACTACTACTGCGCCATAGAACTAGTCAGTGAAAGGGAAATAGACCAACATAATAGCATTCTTGTCAAATCGGCTTAAGCTTGCATTAAAGCGGTCGAACAAACGGAAGGTCGCCTGCGCTTAAAATAGATCAACCCTAATTAATTCCCCTGAGGTGTGGTATTAAACGATTAATTTATGTTAATTGGACGGACGCTAATGTTCCTTCTTGACTTAAGAATGTATACTCGTCTTGTCTACTGGCATGTACGCTTCTATTAACGGTGCATGAAGAGGTGCCCAGTCATCATGGTAAAGTAAATGTTTAACAAGTAGGTAAATTTTAAAGGAAACAGCCTGTTCTTATTGCAAGCAATAAAGATGTATCGATAATGGATTGCGATGTTAATATTTATGTATTTTTTTACCGTTTAAATTAAGTATTTAGATGTTTGTTAGTTCAATAATCAAAATCAAACAATCAATACTAATATTATAAATGCAAAACTTCGAATGGATGTTTGTTATTTAATCACGCAAAAACAGCTCAACAGATCTGGATATCATTTTGCACACAGTTAGATTTATAGACTAGAACCCTACCACTGTCCACCTTGGTGAACAGGTATCCAAAAGTGGACCGACAAAATTAGTAAAAGTTGCGGACAACCGATGAATAAGGTCAACTAAGGACTGAATGTTGTGGAAATCTTCAAACTCAAACTAAGTTAAGTTACAAAATAACACTTATGAAGGTCATAAATTATGAATAAGCCAGAAAGATGAAGAGAGGCCCATGTCCAGCAGTAAATACCTTTAGGCTAAACCAAAGAATAGATGATACTAATATTGAAGCTAGTCAAACTTACTATTAAACGGCTTACTTTGTCGCTCGTACATTTCTCTTATCGACGTATCTAAAGATGTCATTCACGAACACAATAAAATTGCTGCTGTGTTCGTTGTACACGTACACAATATTGTTCGATGATTTCACTTTCGTGATGGTGTTTCTCAACCATATTTTTTCACACTATAAGTACAGTGTAAAAACTACTAGTACTTCGCGTAGTTTTTACACCCTTTAGAAATGTTTCGAGTAAATTATCATTTTTGTAACTTATTAATAACCGAATTTAAAAAGAACAGGTTATTCAGTTGTTAATCGTCTAAATGAACAGATTTCAGTTAGTGGCAGGGTATACATCATCTATATGTTATTTTGTTCATTATATCTGAAGGGGTCACCATAAATATATAATATAAAGTAAATATCGATGTAGTTACGTAGAATTAATCCAATGTTGACACAATAAACGCAATACTAAGTTATTGGGAATAAATATCAAAATGGAACAATGTTATTCAGTAACAAACATCAATTAAATAATTCGGGTTTTGGGATCAAACATTATATGTATAGTTTTTATTCTGATTACAATACAATATTAATTAAATCATTTGTGTAATGTAGACGTATTAAATCATGTTATCATTTCACAGTGAAATCAATAATTAATATATTCAATATTAAGTTTCAAATGTACAATAAGTAAAACATAAAAAAACGCTTCTTGTAAATAAGTTATTATGTTTATTCTTTCGATGTTCTGTGTTATTAATAATAACACAAGAGTAGATTTAAATGATTCGTCCTCACATTGCTATATACCCACATTATTATATACCTACTTGCTGCCCCAAGTAGGTATATTATCTATATCTATATATATACTAATATTATAAAGAGGAAAGATTTGTATTTTTGTTTGTTTGTTTGTTTGTATGTCTATACTAATACTAATACTAATACTAATATACTAATACTAATATACTAATACTAATACTAATACTAATAATATTATAAAGAGGAAAGATTTGTATTTTTGTTTGTTTGTTTGTATGTAATGGATAAACTCAAAGACGACTGGACCGATTTAAAAAATTCTTTCACCATTAAATAGCTACATTATCTGCGAATAACATAGGCTATATTTTATTTAAAAAAAATAGGGGTAAATAATGCCAAGACCTCAGACAATCACTGACTAAATTAGTAACGCCTAATAAACGCCTATAAAATAATTGCTATTTCATTTTTCGTAGGCGGTAACATTTAACAATACTTTAATTTAGGTAATCAGGAAAGCAGCAGAGAAAAGATAACACTCACCGAATCTGTCTGGTCAAGATAAACTCAATAACTACCCAATAAAATTTAATACGATTTTCACCAGGTGATGGCGTAATTCTTCCATTATAGTTTTGTGAGTGTGAATTGGCTGAAGTATTACGATGATAGTTTAATGACTAGGCAAAATCTTGCCGTAGGAGGCAATGTTATTCCTAAATAGATCTAAAAAAAAGTCCATGATACTATGTGTCTATCTGCGACCACAAATATTACTCACAGCGAAACGCGTGATCGGCCTCTGTCTCATCGGAATACTTAACTGATATATATTTTTAACTGACTTTTAAAAGATGAGGTTCCCTAAAACAATTGCATTGTTTTTTTTTATCCCTAAACATCGTCATTTAAGGGCCAATTTGTAATATTCATTTTTAAGTGATCGACAAAGCTCGAAATATTGCCTCAATTAAGTGGCAATGGGTAGGGCATATAGCTCGCAGAACCAATGGCCGTTGGGGCAGAAAGGTTCTAAAGTGGCGACCACGAACTGGAAGACGCAGCGTGGGCAGGCCTCCAACAAGGTGGACCGAAGACCTGGTAAAGGTCGCAGGCAACCGATGGACAAGGTCAGCTCAGGACCGACTGATGTGGAAAACCTTGCGGGAAGCCTATGTCGAGCAGTGGATGTCTTATGGCTGAGATAGAACTACTTTTGTGGCAAACAAGCATACGGCCCAGCTGATGTTAAGCAGTTACCGTAGCCTATAGACGCTTGCAGTACCAAAGGTATCACTTGCGTGTTACCAACCCATTTTTTACACCAGGGCTATAAGATGGGAGCAGAGTATCTATGGGATAGGAATACGTTTCTTTCAAAATTGATCCCTAAGTGAGCGTTGGAGTCCTATATTCACACACAGGAACAGAACTACACCGCTTTGTATAGTTATTTGGCTGTCGTCTTCTAAGGTGTTGGTTCTCTGTAAGGTGGAATTCCTCCCCTATCTGAAAAAATTCTTTTTAAAAACATTTTGCAATTGAATGGACATTTTTCATATTGTTCTCATTAAAAAAAACAGTTCTGGTGATCGGATCCGTAGGGAATTGAGAAACCTCTCAAATACTATCTAGGCATACTGCAATGAATCAAACAAATGCATTCAGGAAGCATCAATTCGTTAGTGAAACTAATAAAGTATACTGCAGATGGCCAACTTTTCAATGATAAATAATTAGTCGATGGAGATCAGACATAATGTGTAATTAAATGACTGTATTCAATGAGCAAATTAAAATGGTACAATTAAACTAATATGATTATACAGCTGGGTATAGGCACCGAAACTTCGTAATTAAACAATGTACAAAAAAATGCATGGTTTCAGAGATATACATAATAATAGATACCTACATATATATCGAATTTACGTTGAACTCTCACCAATATGGTCGACTATAATAAATAGGGTTCAGTTTACTTACAGTTTATTCAGTTTTGTTCCGGGAGCTTATGTAGAGTACTATATCTCTATTAATAGAATGATGAATCAAAAAGAATCTAATAACTATGCAGTTCAATTTCTGAAATCCTTGAGCACTACGGTGGACCATAATGGTCCACCGTAGTGCCCTTTAGGAATTTAATAAATTTTTAGCTCACCCAAACTGTGTTACAATATCTATCAGGTTCATCATATCAACCCATAAATGTCCCACTGCTGGGCACGGGTCTCCCCCATACACTTGGAGGGATATGAGCCTACTACACCACGCTGGCCAGACGGATTGGTATAGGGTTTTATTTTGAATTTTCCTTCTCTTGCAGTGGATTTTGTCTGCCTGAATTACTCCTTTAGTCGACTCTTAGGACACCCTTGAGATAGATAGGGGTGGTGATATTTTGTATTCTTAATCCGTCACCACACGGAATCCTATCAGGTTAGAAGTGACCAATTTAAAACGAAATGTATAGATGCAGAAATTTTTACAGGGCATAAGCTAAGCACAGATAAGCTATGCGATAGGCCATAAGATTGTTCACGTTTGCGCTAAGACAATTTGAAGAGCAGAACAATCGTACAAACAAGGAATATTTCTTTATGAAGTTTATTAATTGCAGAACCTTAATGTTCAAAAGAAAAACGTAATTGACAAATCAACAAACGCACAGTTTAAATCACTAGACACTCAGATAGTATATTACGATATAGGCATCTGCTAAGAAAGGTTTTTTAAAATGTACCCGCTAAAGATGACAATCAGCCGATGAAAGTTTGTAGTTTTCAGATTTACAGTAAAAGACTGAACACGCGAACGAAGTCGCGGGTACAGCTAGTAATGTATATTATGCAAAGTGATAGTTAAAGAGTTAATGTAACATAATAATCTAATCCTATTAGGATCCTACAAGTACCAAGTGTCAACCGACATTTTTTTCCTTTTTATACGACACAATTAAAACTACAATAAATCTTTTAAACTGTAACAGAGACGAGTGGAGCCGAAAGTCAAAATAAAGCGGAGCACACACGAGACATAATAAACACGGCTATAAAACCGCGGCCGTGCCCCCGACAAAAGTAAACAGGACATCCGCTTAAAAAACAATGCAAAGTGTACAGGGTGCGGATGAAAAAAAATGAATATTTGTTCAGCAAACGAATTTCGCACAGTCCAAACAAAGTTTGTGAACAGAAACCGCGCGGAAACGCGGCCGGAGAAGCGCAACGTGAAACGGATGGGTTTTCGAACGCAATTTTTTACGAAACGGTTTAGATAACTTTTTTTTTGGCAACAGTAATTCAGTTTATTTCGACGCGCGAAGCGTCAGTACAAATGATAGTCTTTGTATGAAATATTGTTTTTTATAAATTGTGCGATACCATCGCTGCATCTGCTGACCATACTGTCATGTAGTAAAATAATTTAAAAGTTTTTTGTATGACCAAAAAAAAAAAAATTTTGTGGCTGAAAATCTGTTATTCATTTGCGTTGAACACAAAAGGGTGTGTGCAACGATATCTGGGAGTTTATGGATAGAATAAATATTTCAAATTTTGGTTACAGTGCAAACACTAAAGATTTATTTTGTCGCTAATTGATTTACATCAGAGGAAGGGCCTGAAAAAAGGAGAAATTAATCGAAAAACAGACATAAGTCTGTTTAAGGCTTGTGATATCGCCAACGATCTTGAGCATTTGGGCGAAGCAAACACGACCTAATTCTCTGCATGTATTAAGGCGCTTCTCTAGGCGGGCGCGGTATCCCCGTCCGTCTAGAGAAGCGCCTTAATACATGCACGGTTGGTTCAGTGGCTTCAGTGGTTACCTCGCCATTTACCACTGCACGGCGTGTTGTGGGTTTGTTCCCCGCACGGGACAAAAAAAATGTAATACATAAACACATAGTTGTCCTAAATTTAAGTTTACTTTGTCTCCGTTAATTGAATGTTTGTAAAGTCGGCTTTCGGCACATGGTTAGATTTAACACCAAAATTCTGATTTAAAGAATAAAGATTAATAAGCTTGAGCGAAGCACAAAATTTGAAAGTCTCGTGGTATACGATAGATGGGTAGGTGTAAAAAAGGCGGTACGTTATATGCGAGCTCAAACGTGAACGTCACAAGATGCTGTACCTAATGCAACTTAACATCGTCTCGACGCCTGGATGGGAGCCAGCCGACACAACTTATGGTACAGGAGCTCGGCTTTAAAAATATTTTTATTTTCCTCTTTTAACTATAAAATTTAAATAATATGTGTATAAAATAAAAATAAATTTAAATACAATATAAAACAGTATGACAGCTGTTTTGTAGCCGTTGTGAAAAATCGTGAATTCAATATACATCATATTTTAGTAATTGTGCGATACATAACAATTAGTTGTTTAACGTAAATTAAAACTATAGTCGCTGCTGTTAAGAAAGCTAACTTGCAAACACAAAAAAAAAACTTTTTGGGACTAGTGCAATTATTACTTACATTTATTATCTTGATTGCTTCTGTGCTCATAAATTGTCAAAACCGTAACCACGATAGAAAAGTAAATATTTTGTTTTATATTGCGAGATTTTATTTAGACAACAACTTTGAATTTGTCATCATAGATAAAAGCTATTGCAAAACGCATATTTTTTATTTTCTTATTTTAAAAAACGCCCGCACTATAGAACAAGCTCAGTGTTGCGGGGACTTTACAAATATACAATTAACAGACACAAATAACAATTCTTTGTGAGTCACTGTGTTTGTCCTGTGTGGGAATCGAACCCACAACCTCGAACACAGTAGGTGCACTGCGGTCACTAGATCACCAAGGCCAATAGTAATATATAGTTCTAACACATTAGCGCGTCCCAACTCCCGGCCTAACTTCTCAGTTAGTACCCAGACAGGAGCGTTCCGTCAACGTCCTACCGTCTCCAATTTAATAACATTTCCCGTGGGAACCCCTGCAAACTTTATTAGCTGCCCATAAAACTGAATGCAGACCGCTAGCCAGGAGCCAGCGTAACTACCAACTAGAGCACCTATCATATTTTACAACCTTTGACGTCACTTCTTTTACTTTATTAACTATCGTTTGAGTGGCTACTACAAAGATGTGGTCAGCGATAATAAATATTGGTGATTTATTTCTTGTGAAATATTGCCTGTTGGAATACCAATGCCTACAGTTGTAATAATAATTTCCATTGTTTTATACGAGTTTTTGAACGAAATATTATAAGTATGTAAGATCCATATTCAAAAGTAGGGCTCGCCCGCGACATCGTCCGCGTGGTAATTTGGAATATTTTCCCCGATTTTGCAACATATCTCACTACTGCTCCGCTGCTATTGATTATAGCGTGATGTTATATAGCCTATAGCCTTCATAGATAAATGCACTATTCAACAAAAAAAGATTTTTCTAATCGAACCAGTACTTTCTGAGATTAACTCAACGTTCAACCAAACAAACAAACTCTTTAGCTTTATAATAATATTAGTATAGATAAATGTATATTTAAACCGGCTCTTTATCTTTAGATTTTAATTAATAAAAGCGTTTTCTGATTTTACTCAATCTGTTATGTAAATTTCCTTCGATGGTACTAAATTAGTTTTACTGCATACCATTGACAACAAACTCATAAACTAAATAAGGTTACAATCAATGTTTGACTATTTTGTTTACCTATAAAATCCTTTCTTATTGGGCACCTACATTTCCTCAAAGCAAACTTTCTAAAATGTGACATAGGCATTTCAGAATTTATGCTATATTTCAGAAAATTTGCTTTTTCTCCAGCGCGTCTGCGTCAATGCAATCTGCGGTTTTTTTCAGTCAGTTAGTGAGTTTATTTGTATTTGATTCCATTTCATTATTTATATTGAATGGAATAAACCAGAAAAATATCTAGAGGGACCGACAACTGACAAATTACAAACCCGCTCGGAAACCACAGCAAGCCATTTTTCTTTTTTCCAACTAACTAGTAATAAGCTGCCAATTCATCGTTCTTTTCCACGAACGGATTCCAATGGCTTTAATGCTATTCGATCTATCCGTAGAAGGTATTTTAAATTAAGTGCATATCTACTCCAGCTCACAAGCGATTTTTAATTTTACTTGATTTTATGACTTTTACATTTAGAAACACTTGAATTTCAAGCTTAAATTATTTAACAGCATGCTGTATTGTCCTATGAAGTAGATGTCAGATCGTGGCCAGAGGCACATACGGTCCTAAATGTTATACCGATCCATACTAATATTACAAATTTAAAAGTAACTCTTTATTAGCTTGTAAATAATAATGTAATTTGTCAAGAAGATAGATGGTGTTCTGGGGATAGACTACTTTTTATCGCTGTTACTGACATTCACGCATGCGGAGCCGCAGACATGGTTGTTACTCGTAAGTATGGATACTAAATATAAAACTACATTCCGCAAGATTTGAATCTGATCAGCCTGGCATTGTATTCCTTACGTAATCAAACTTATGTGTCAAAGGATACCAAGCAAGGCTATCTTACTAAGCATAGAGACATTGTAAGCCAAAATACATGAGAAAAATACAATTTATTTTTGTACTATGCCTTTTTCGTCCATTTCAAGATTCCCCTTTCGTTAATAACTACAATAAAAGCACTTTTCAAGTAGAAACTTAAATGACTAAACAAATAAAGTGGCTATTATTTGATAAACATTGACGATTGACTTTAGAACTTTCCTGTTCGTAGTAGTTATTTTTGCTTGTTTTTACGACATGTTGTTATTCAAATATCTTGGCAACACAGAGAACACTCGAATGGCAATAAAAGTTTGACAAGAGAATGATGCCTCGTAAATTTTATGCTAATGTTATTTACTTGCAGCTACTGATGTACCTACTCTTTATACAAGAATCTTGTTGTCAGTTTGTTCTGTTTTGTTCAAGATACGGTTACATTTTATAATTTGTGTGTGTTTAATTGTGTTGGTCACGAGTATGCCTCGCGGGAAACAATAATTACACATTGTTATGTGAATTTACATACATAACCTTCAATGTTCTTGTGTAAAGTCATAGGATAACTTTGTTAATCTACTTAAAAAACAGGTACATAGTGATTTTTATGTATATTATTATATTATTATTTGAACTGATTATTTTTGAACTGATTTAAAAATAAATTGTATAGGGTCCGGTTTCTCTCCAATACTTAAAATATTTATTTATTTATTAAACTTTATGCACATAGGTACATAGGCGGATTTAATGCTACAAGCATACTCTACCAGTCAACATTTAGAGGTGCAGAGATAGTTGAAGTAGTGCAGTAAATATCGTTTTATTTATTTATAATCTCTCTATAGCAAACTTCTGTTTAAATATTATCGTTCCAAAATAAGAAAGTATTTCTTACAGTTTACAAATAAGCACATTAAGCAGTTATAAAAGAGACTTGTAGCACTTAAAGTCAAACTTTTAGTAGGCTGTCAAACTAAACTGCTGATTCAACGAAAATACCTCATTGTTTTTGCACTATTAATGATGGAGTTAAAGCCGGATTATTGAAGACAATTATTACCGCAAATAACAAAAATTACTGACTTGGCATTTGACATTTGAACAAATATGCTGAATTCTGTAAGGTGCAGGTCCTTTCCCAGTTAGGTTTACTCTCAAGTATAATGTCCTACCTCTCTCTTAAAACTTACATTCTTACTTTTTTTTTCTTTTTTTTTATACTACTTGGGTGGCAAACAAGCATACGGCCCGCCTGATGTTAAGCAGTATCCGTAGCCTATAGACGCTTGCATTACCAGAGGTATCACTTGCGTGTTGCCAACCCTTTTTTTTACACCAGGGCTTTAAGATGGAAGTAAACCTGGGATAGGAATACGTTTCTTTCAAAATGCATTCCTAAATGAGCGCTGGAGACCTGTACTCACACACAGGAACACAACTACACCGCTGTGTGTAGTCATTTGGCTGTGGTCTTCTGTAAGGTGGAGGTCCTTCCCCAGTCGGGCTTGCTCGCTAGTATGGTGCCCTACTTCTCTTACTCTCTACTTTGATCGGCCTTGGCTGATTTTGACAAATTAACGTCAAGCAACACAATAGGCATATCAGAATCATTACACGCCATCACCGCACATTTGACCCATGAGCTTCTTCATGTATGATCGTGACAGATAGCCCATAGATTTAACATGTACAATCGTTCACAGACGTCTACCTGGCGAACCTTTAATGCATAGCCTATCCAATACAAGACAACGTATTCTTTCTCTACTGCCAAATAGTGCCAAAACATAACCAAACAAGTACTTTAGTATTCAAGTCATGTGTTATCTAGGTAAGCAATAGCAACCTCATATCGCAGGCTTTTGATCAATGAGAACAGAGGTTACATGACGTATTGCTGACGTCACAATATAAAGGTTCAGACTTATTGAAAATTCTTTGGACAATGTTATTGATGTCGAGGGGGATGAACAGTTTTGCTTTATAGGAGAGTTAACTTTTGCATATGTTTAACATACCTAAGCCTAAGGTTAATACGGTAGTAAACGTAGGCATTTCAATAAAATATTCTTAATTTTATATCGTAGTTTAATATAATAATAAATTTTGAAAGCAGGATAAAATCAATTATAAGTTATAAAAACTCGCAATCAGTAAACTGGTGACTATCGACTGTGATATTTATTTTTAGTCAAATTAACATTACAGCATCATCTTTGACTGTATGAGGTATCATATAAAGCTAAATAAAATAAAAATGTTTATTTGTCACAAGTTAAATACACTGACTTTAATACTAAATTACACATAGCATTATGTATTATCACACGGTGATTGTATTGATTGGTGGATTGCCAAACTAACGTAAAGCTATCTAACATAAGTTCTAATTTAAGTAAATAACATGCTTTGTCGATCGTAACATATCAAAACAAAAAAAAATGGTATTCCATTGAGGCCCCTGTTTAGACCAAAATGTAATTAATATAATGGCATTCACAAGAATTAGACAATAAAGTTTTGATTAAAGTTGAAAGTTGTATCTGAACAGCAAGTTCTAAAGACATATCTTTGTTGATTAATAAATTATAATTAATGGGAGACATAATACTTTGCACCATTAAATATATCTTAATATTGATCAGTCTGAATAAATATAATTATTTTCATTAAAATATTATTTTTTTCTAAACAAAACTGTTTTTTCACATTGAAAATACTTTAATATCTATGGCCTATGTTTGACCAAAATGTAGATGTAAAAATAAACAAAAATAATTCATTTCTTTATATACTTATTGTCCTTGAAACGGTTCAGTCTTATTTATTTCTAAAGTATAAACTTTTAAAGCTCAATTTTGTAATAGCTGCCAATCAATCAGCCTATCGCAGTCCACTGCTGGACATAGGCCTCTCCTAACACCCGCCACAGCACACGGTCCTCCGCCTTCCACATCCAGTGCGCCCCAGCGAACTATACTATAACTGCCTACACTTTTTATAAAAAGATTATTATTTTCATGACATTTTCCTACCTAAATTACCTATACCATTTTCATTGGTTACTTCTATTTTTTCAGAAAATCGAAGCTTCTATGATTTGTCAATAAACATCAGTCTAAGCGTACGATAGGGTAGTTCTCCTAAGGTAATTCTATAACGTTATATTCCTCTAAAGCGATTCTCGTCGTGGATGTTATACTTAGGAATAATCAATTTCCCATTAGGTGATTGTCAATTGATTATATTGAAATGTTGCCGAAATGATATTGGAGTCGTATTCGTTTGAGGGAATAAAATAAAAAATAAACGATCTGTGTAATCGCAACTTGATTATATTTGAGAAATGACATGAGCGCACAATTTTATTAACATTAATATGTTTAACATGTATTTATTGGTTTTCAACCATGTACGGACTTAATTGAACGTGTTTACTGACCAATATGACTGTATACATTATTATTAATGTATACAACAACCTGTATATTTAGTATATGATTTTAGTAAACCATATACATATTTTTTGGAGTGCCTGGCATGTTACTTCAATAGCTATTACTTGCAACCACTTAATAGCTAAAATCAGAAAATGAGCAAGTTTATGAATTTGCTCGATCATTGGATTAGGAACATAATATTGCTTTAATTAGAGGACGGTAAGAGATTTGGCTGGTTCCAATCCAACCAAAGAAACTTTAACATTAAATTATGTTAACACTATAATTCCCTTAAGCCTTCCTTTTTTACAATTTTGATATAAACCACCAAGAGTTTCAGTTTTATATCATTTTTCGCCCTTACTAAGAACTACTCTAAGCGATCGAACATCTAAGTTTCTGAACAAATCTTCTTTAGCTCGTAAAATTTACTACGGGCTCTAATCTTTTCGCACTGTAAGCATTTCAATCAAATCAAAATGATTGTAGTAAAGAAGGAGTGTGGCTCATAATTGGGGTAAAGACATATAAAAGCGTCCGTCTTTGCTCGTAAAATGACGGAGGTGAAGTTAAGATGGCGTGTTATGGCCTGGGTTAGTTGCGAATCACTTTATACAAGTCTGACTTTACGTAGGTAAGTACTTAGGTATTCCAAGAAATATTATGTGACTATAAACTTCCACCTAATGTGATGAAAGAGAATAATATTACAATTTATAGTTTCAGCAAAACCAATATATTAATCTACAATCCACACGTCTAATTATATAGAGGTTTATATTATAATGTCCATAATTAGAGTGAAAAAAATATTTTTTTGACATCGATACTTTTTATGTGCATGGATGAAGCTAAAGCTATGGCTAACTTTGGGTTGATTTATATTAAATATAATAATAATAAAATCTGTTTATTGCAGCTAAATACATTGATGCTAATAATGACTTAACTCTTAATCTATTTCTAAATTCTTAGAGCTAAGTGTCGCCAGTATGCATATATTTATAAAGATAAATGCAACTCTGCCCCCTACCTACCCACCTCAAGCCTACTCACTAAAAAGCCTGGCCATCCATTTAATATGTTGGATAAAATGCATTTATATCTTTAGTTATATAAGTGTTCTTTAGTAAGGGAAAAATTGAATCAAGTAATAATAAATTCATAGTTACATACCTACTTTCAAATTTAAATACGACGTAGTTGAATGCTGGAGGTTTACATCACAAATTAGATAACCTTGATTGCAGCATCAAGGTTATCTTATATTGTCAATATTGAAAATATTTAGGTTAATTCGAAAGAGAAAGTGAGTCAAATTTTACTATGTATATCTAAAAATTAAACTGGAAAGACAAACAACTTTCCTGCAAACATTTCGAGTAAATTAAATCTATTACAAATCCAATAAAGTCCTTTAACACAAGTGGTAGATATGAACACAATACATTTACAATTGTACCTATTCGCATAGGAACACTCACATTCACAGAGCTATTTATACTCGTCTTATAAACTCATTTCATTTCTCAACGTCTCGAAACGCATAATTTCATAGAGCGGGAGAACCGCCCTTTAGACCACCTTTACATCTCCGCGAACATAAATCGCGATTTAAAAAAATAAAACAGCAAGCAGAGCTCTGCCAAGAAAGCTTTCACCGCAAGCATTTCTGAACATGGTTTAAATCGCTCCTTTGAGATATATTTCATACTTGCATCTAAAACATACTTTAAATAGCTAGAAATAGAGTTTGAAGTCCCTCGATGGCTAATTTCTTATTTTATATGACATATACAAAGAAATCTCAACTTTATACAAAACGCGGAATGTGTATATTCGTTAACATCGTTTTCGACCTGTCCCCGCCTGTCATAGGTCCCAGTAGTGGGATCCTGCTAGCAGAACATGTCGTATAGTCAACTTGTTTATTGTCAAGAATTGGTTAAAGTAGTGACGTTTTCCGCATTCCTTTGATTCCCTTATATTTTGTATGGAAAGTTTGCAAATTAAGTTTTTGAAGCACCGTTGTTGCTTTCAAAGATATGAAGCTTCTTTTGGCCCGGCTTTTGGCTTTCATAAATTCATTTGTTTGTCTAGTTAGGTATATAAAATAAGGTAATACTTTCATTAAAATTTGTGTTCGGGGAGGAAAATACTTTTTCGTGTGGTATTAAGCTCAAATATGATTTAAAATAGAGAATTAGATTATATTAAATACATAAATAAATTAGATTATTTAGATACTATTATATTGCCTGATTTTCTCGTTAATAGGTATTTCTTGCTAACCATTGACACGCATGTGTCCCTATCACAATGTTTTTTGTATGAAAGTTCATAAAAACTGTCCTACTATTAATTGAAGAAACGATGATCCGTTCAAGTTATCGTGAACAAACATACCTATAAATAGACTCCGAATTGGTCCAGTAGACACGAAGAACTTCGCTTCTTTGTTCAATATGATCCCTACATGGGACAAAAATTGTGTGATCCATAAATGGTGGTCCGGAGTCTGGGTATACTTTGTACCCGTTAATTGTATGTCTGTAAAGTCCCCGCGATACAGGATCTTTTAAAAATATTTTTTGATCATTTAAAAATAAATTGACTGCAACATCTTATATATAAAAATGAATCCCTATTTCCTTTTGTCACGGCATCACACGTGAACGGCTGGACCGATTTCAGTAATTCTTTTTTGTTGTGTTTGTTATTGTCAGGAGATGGTTCTTATGTAGAAAGTTGCGCTGAAAAAAGTTAAACCCGGACGAAGTCGGGGCGGGCCGCTAGTAAATATATATATTAAACGGCTTACGTAAATGATATTTTGACATTGCTAAATCATAATATGTCAGGAACAAATAAAATTAATGTTTAGTTCAGCTTAACAAACATTATAAAGAAACATATTCTCTTTATTCTTAAACACCGATCAAGTAAAGTAGGTGTATCTTTTATTTTCCATTCAACGTGAAGGTGGTGTGCACTAAAATTTTATAAGCGCAGTATCTACCAGCGATATTAAGGTGCAGCTTTTAATAGCCCACTTTGTGCTTCAGCCGTTACGCGTACTAACCGGTTTATGTGTGCTTCTGCTTTTGGTAGAATAATATTAGAGCTTCATTTATTTTTTAGATTTTTTGAAGTGCTTTGTGATACAGTTATTGAAATTTATACACAACTATAGAATAGAGTTTTTCTGATCATCACTCCTCTGATAGAAATAAAATGTTAATTGCTCCATATTATAGACGAAAATGTGACACTCATCAAAAATAAAATTCTAAATGAAATATCTACATCCCCTCTAGACAAGTGGCATAAACGGTAGTCGAAACGAAAAGTAAAAAAAGCTTATGGAATTTGACTTGAGTTTATGTTATAATGTCGCAAACTCACGTCAAATCTCATAGATTTGCTTTTTGACTATTCGATTCGACTAAGTACCTTGGCTTGTAAGAAACTACTGGTCGCTCTTTTTATGCGCTAGATAGTCGTTCTTTTTATAACGTGTTCAATGTGATTGACAGGCGCGACTCGACAGATAGATAAAATGGCCGGATCACTATAAACCTAAAGCTCGTGTGTCCACTGCTGCGTATCGCCAGGCCATTAGCGCGAGGCCTCTTTTCACCCGGTGATGTATTGCGCACTTGATTTATGTTCGTCTACAACGTTTTGTGTTCAAGAATCTTTCAGTGTCCAAGCTCAAGTGTATTTTGTAGTCTTTTGTGTTGATGTGACACGTCGGGGTTATTGTTGTGGTTTTGTATGGTCGATATTGTTTGCTATCTTTATACTTTAGCAGTAAATAATTATATACTTACCTAATATATTACGCCTTCCTTCATTTCTTCGTATAAAAAAGTAAAAAAATGTATTCAAAATATTAATATTCATAAAATAGCATTGTACCTTCGGAACTCTTAGTTAAGTAGATAATGCCAGCACAAGAATTTTTTTCGAGATATTATCATTTATTATTTTCATTTACTACCTATAAAAATAATTAAAATTAAATTTTAAAAGTTCTGTTTTCAAAATATTCAAATTTCAGAACTGCTGCTCTATTTACTAACTACAAGTAAAAAGCGGGTCAGAGAGTCAGCTCGGTGACGACAATGGGATTCTATTTCGCCCTTTGTTTATGAATCCCTAAATAAAAGCAATTAGTACAATATTCCTGTATTTTCTAATCTACAAAATTAAAATCAAGGAGACAAAGCACAATCAAGCTCATTATAATCATCGTTACAATCATTTTTTTCTAAGTCCTATTTTTGCGGTTTCGATAAACTATAACTTCCCACAAAGCAGGAATTTTTGGTTTATCCAATAGCGTGGCGTCCACAAGAACAAATATGTCCAATGTACCATTCCAGGAATCAAAGCTGCCATTTGTGATTAATTTGCCGTGAAAACCAGAATTAATGCAGGTTTTTCTATATCTTTACTAAATTACCTTAGTTGAATGAGTTCACACTGCTATCATACCAAAGTGAGAAGGAAAAAGAGAAAATTGCGCTCCCTTTGTGTGTTAGGAGTAAACACAAACGCGTACGGCATTGATATGGAAATCTTTGTATCGCTTGTTCTGATTGATTCACTGTCGAATAGTTTATCTATGGCACACAAACCAGGAAAATTGTGCGGTTATCGCTGTGAGTAAATCATAACAGATAAAAATTTCACAATTGAAATATTGTAGTGTAGTGTTAAGTACATGTGTATTCACCTATATAATAAGATGTATTACTCAATTAAAGTCAGTATTTATCCAGCACCGTGTTGTTTAATTACACTCTCCAGTTGCCATCCTTACATGGCGACCCTGCCAGTGGCAGTCGCGCGTTGCGTTTGTTGTTAAATTCCATATCAAATATAGACTAATAATGTGGAAATGAACTATGGACCTAGCTCCAAATAATTTGTTACATATAAATAAATAATTTATTTTCTAAAACACATTAAATACACTATCACCATGAAAAAGAAGAAAAGGAAAAAGGTGTATTTATTTTGAAAGAAAGAAGAAAAAGAATAATTTTGCTGTTCAAAAGTACACAAAGTAGATCAAAATGCCTATATTAAAGCGACGAGGACCAACTGTAAGAACCTTTGGGCCTGGACCTCTACAAGGCAATATTTCACCAGTGGCGTTCATCTAAGGTTGGTGGCAGCTGATTTTGGGGCGATGGTGCTGATTGGGAATTTTCTCGGTTAGAGCGTCTGATAGAGGCGGAATGGCACTTCCGTCGTCCCGATAATTAAAGAGATGAAGAAGATGGACGTGCTCAATAATGTGTGATGTGACGGTGAAAATAACTTTTTTTTTCTGACTATTCTTTACGAAAATGCGAACCAGACTGCGTATTTGTGTTTTTTTTACAATTATATCTCTTTTTTCGTATGCTCATTGTAAAAGAGCGATAACTATAATCATTATTTCTATAAGATATTCAGCGAAACATAAGTGTTACGCATGTTTAATTTTTTTTAAAATGAAATTCATAAAATTAAGTACTTACATATTATTTCCGTGTAATTATATAAAAGTATATACAAGTTTTCTATTATGCTCTTAAAAATTAATATTGAATTTATTGCAATAACTGTTAGTAGCATATTTATATGAACAGATAGATGCATTTTCTAAATATAGCCATACCTATCAGATAATCGTTGTGTGGTCTTGGAGTGTCAAATTACGAAATGAGTGGAACTGTTGTCATCCGACCGAAAGTTAAACAATGATGTAATTCAAGTTTATAGAAATATGTTTGGTGCTGATTATAATTATATTGTACTTTATTATTTTTTGCTTTGAATGAACTTTTATGATGGTAATATGGCAGGGATTTGTAAAAGGAAAATGGATATAGGATTTGAAAGTTTTGGTTTGTTTTATAAGTGTGGGAATTGTTTCGTACATAAGGTTTGTCATGTAATGGTCTGATCAACCAAATACAATGCAAATTCTTTTAGACAAAGGAATTCAAATAGGAATAGATGTTTAGTGATGGTTTTAATATGAAAGATTAAAAAAGGGTACACATGATAAGGTACAAAATAAGGGTTAATGTCCTTCAAATTCGATCATGGTGCAAACAAAGGTTTCTCTGTGAGAATTGTTGGTGACGTAAGATGTCTTAATTAATTGCCCTAGAATATGTATAATTAAATGAATATTAAATAAATGAAGTGAGCAAGAAAATAAAATAACAGGTACTAAGTAGAGACCTGTATAAATAAAATGTACCTTACGTGTGATAAAAGATGATGAATAAAAATGTGTACCTAGGAAAATATTGAAATGAAGGATAAGTATGAAATAAAGCTAAGTATGAAAAATATACGAGATAATTGGTTTGAAACGAAATGGTTTTCAGTGTAAAGTAAATACATTAAAATTGTGATTTAAAATAGTATTATTATTATGCAGACATAAGGTCAAATACCAGTCTTATATTTTTTTGAATTGTTATTCAATCTGTTTACTTTAATTATTAACTTCTATTATAATTTTATTTCAGATAGACATAGATTTTTCTTTTCAATTTTATGTATACCCAATACTCATTTTATTTCATTTAGTGTTATAATTTTGGTTATTTTTTTATAGAATCTATATCAATCCTATAGCTAAGTAAACTATATTCATTTTACATATGATTTAACATTTTAGGTTTAAAATAAAATAAATATTTTTGAATTTATTTTATTTTTTTCCCAGGGATGGAGATGTAGTGTAGTGTTAAGTACATGTGTATTCACCTATATAATAAGATGTATTACTCAATTAAAGTCAGTATTTATCCAGCACCGTGTTGTTTAATTACACTCTCCAGTTGCCATCCTTACAATATTGTTACATTTGAAAATGATATCTTTTAATACCACACAACTTACTTACAGTTTAAGAACACAAGATCAAAATAATTCATCTATTAAGACAAGCAAAGACAGACTTGCAAAACTAAAACTATTTAAAAATGTCTGGGCAGACAAACTTATGTCTAAGCATTAGCAACACGTAAGCTATCACTTAGATATGCGTTGCTAACCGTTAATGTTTACAAGCAGGCTTTCCTTAGGTATTTCACATGTTTGTTTGTCACGTAGATTACAAAATAATCACGTTTTACACCCTTATGCTACCTGAGCTGCGGAGAAGTCACAGGTATGTAGCAACTATAACTGCCCCTCTAGACAAGTGGCATAAGCGATTATCGAATCGAAAAGTCAATAAAGCAAATGTATCGGATTTAACGTAAGTTTACGACATTATATCGTAGACTTACGTCAAACCCTATGCATTTGTTTTTTTTGAATTTTCGATTCGACTATCGTTCATGCCACTTGTCTAGAGGCTCTGTTTAGCTAGATAATAATATAGACAGTAAGTATCGCTAACGCGTTGCCGGTAACGTTGTAAGTACACGCTCGTTACTGAGTTATAGCGCTCGTAATCGGAGCCAATGTCCGCATACTTGTAGATATGGTTGTGTGTATGCTCTAAATAATTAGATATAGCGGGTCGTATAAATAGTAATTATAGTACAATCCTACTAATATTATAAACGCCAAAGTTTGTAACAATGTATGGATGTAAACTACTAAACTGGTCTGGATTAAATTTGGTATACAGATAGATTATAGTCTGGAATATACTATAATCTTAACATAGGCTACTTTTTATCCCGAAAAAACTCTGTTCCCGAGGGAATGTACGGCGAAGCCGCGGCCGGAAGCTAGTAGATTATAATATAATAAACCTAAATAGACTGCCTTGGTGGACCAGAGGCCGCAGTATGCGCCTGCTGTGAAAAAGGTTTCGGGTTCGATTACCACACAAGACAAAACTTTGTGTGACAAAGAGGTGTTCTGAGTCTGGGTGTAATTTGTGTTAATTGTATGTTTGTAAAGCCTCCGCGGCACAGAGCTTGTTCTCAAGTGCGAGAGTTGTTTTTTTTAATTAAACCTTCTGGACTTTGAACCTTCTGGCGTTATCACCTAAGAAATAAATCAATAAAGTAAGTATAGTGTTTTGACTGCATCGGTTTGCATGCTGCATTTTACAAAAGATGGTAATTATCTTGCAATTAAAAGACCTGAGTTTCTTGCTAGTTCTCCGCATAGCTCCACATCAGCGAACTAGCCGTAGGTAAATTCGCATCTTCTTTCTGGTTTATTCAAAATTAATGATCGTTATTGTCATAGTTATAAAGTCGCTTGGTGTTATGACTTGCGCCTTGCTCACCACCCACTTAATATGTTTGGAAGGGCAGCAACGTTAATAATTAACGCATTAATCTAACGCCATACTGTTAATGTGCGGCTGATAATCAGCTCGCTCACTCGTTCATTAATTGAATTACTATTAGCGACTATTAGCGAATGTCCGTCAATTCAATCGGGACTTGTTTAAATTGTGTTTAATTTATCAGAACTGGGGCTGACGTCATGTTACAATATTATTCAATTAAAAATTTTAGGTAACATTTGGTGTTAAAATTTTATCGAATAACATCCGCTGCATTTCAATGAAATTAATTATTTTTCTATTTTATACCAACTTCTGTCCGCGCGTACAATCCCTCAGGAACACAGTTTTTTTTCGGGATAAAAAAGAGCCTGTGTAATTCCAAGCTAAACTAAATTTAATTCAGATCCGTTCAGTAGTTTTTGCGTGAAAGAGTAACAAACATACATTTATACATTCTTACAAACTTTCGCGTTTCTAATATTAGTAGGATGTGTAATTAATAATACCGAAATCGTGTAGTTTTTGGTTTTCAAAAATTCACAATCATGTCAAATCAAATCATCATCATATCAACCCATAAACGTCTCACTGCTGAGCACGAGTCTCTTCCATACATTTGGAGGGATATAAGCTTACTACGACGCTGGCCAGACGTGTTGGTATAGGGTTTTTCGAGTTTTCCCTCTCTTACCGTGGATATTGTCTGCCTGACTTACTCCCTTAGTCGACTTTTACGACATCCACGGGATGGAATGGGGTGGAGACATTTGTATTCTTAATCCGTCATCACAATACATACAATACAATCAATATAATAATACAATGATAAATTACATCATCCTGATAGAACGTATACTTTAAGATCATTGTAATCAAAAGTGAGCCTATACCCACTAAGCGTCTATAGGTATATCAAAATCCACATAATATACTATTATCCTGTGAATAAAGTAAATAAATTATATAGGTAAACCAATTACCAATTCGTTTACTCGGACGCGGTTATTTTAAACATGGCTGAAGTTCTTAAATACTATAATCTTCTAACTAGACGATGAAACATCAGTACATTAACAGATTTTGTTGCCTAGCGTGCCAGTTCTCACTAACGATACTACTGCCAATAAAAACTCGATCTATTTTATAGCAAACCTTCGTTACGTCATCAAACGTCTTGATGTACTGTAATTCCACATACCTACACGACTAAGGGCATTTGTACATGAGTCAACGTAAACAAAACTAAGAGATTTTATATTATAATAATTAATTGACTGGCCTGTTGGTCCAGTGGTGAATGACTCTGACTGCGTGGGCGATTCCCACCCAGGACAAATCTTTGTGTGATGAGCACGAATGTTTGTTCTGTGTCTGGGTATAATTTATCTATATTATGTATGTATTTAGAAATATATAAGTATGTTTATCAGTTGTCTGGTCACCATAGTACAGGCTCTGCCTAGTTTGGGATCAGATAGCAATGTGTGAGTTGTCCCGAAAATAAATAAAAAAATATTAATATCGCTTCTAGACTGTTTCTGTCACACAAATTAGGACAATCTGCGACTACATTTATTGTAAAACAGGTGACTATGTCTGGATGGGGCCATCTAAATATATACAACGGCAATATCTGGTATTATTTTACTTCAATTATATTGTGATACAAAAATAAATCAATCAGTCTTAGGGTCAGCAAAGCCTCTGAGATTGCAAGCGTAGTTATATGCTTACATTATTATTGTTTCACAGTAGTTATACGAATACTAGTGTCCTGGAAATTTAATCGATTAACTTTCGGAATAGTAAAACAGTTAATACTGATTTTAGAACCTCTGATTTTGATTAACATTTGTAACTAGCACTATGCGTTAACCATTCCTTGTATACCGACCCACATGCGAATACCGTTACTGTATCGCTCGTAAAATATTTACGATTTGAGCACAATTTGCTTTCATTGTGTATATAGGCTGTATAGCACGCTTAACTTGGCTCATAATTCTCGCATACGTATTCAATTATCGTCCATATTATTACCACGTAAGGACGGTAATGGCTTGCGTAATTAGTATAGTGTTGTTTGTCTGCTTCGTTTGATTATTGAGTGACGCAGGAAGCTGTCGGCACCTGTCTAGCCTCGTCAGTAGATTGTATTGATGACGCGTATATATTACAGGGTGTATAACAAAGGTGTATTTATATAAAGAAGTACCTAAATATATTATTAATGTCCTCCTAACTGAATTTCGGTCACGACGGCTAATCTCAACGGAGACTTGCCATCTGCGCGGGAGATATTATAGCGCACAAGTGTGTGCGCAAATATAAGTGCACTCTTTATTCCCTCACTCTCATAGTCCGATGGGACGGCAAATCCGACACGACCGGGGAGAGATCAGGCCAACGGCTTTACGTGCTTTCCGAGGCACGGGGGTGTACACACCGCCAGTAACACCGCCAATTTCCAAACTCCGGGTATCTATTGTGAATTTCTGAACAGAAAAACTCAATATCGATTTTTGGCCCGACCCGGGAATCGAACCCGGACCGAACGGGACCTCGTGATCAGCAGTCTCACACATCGACCACTGAACCACTTAGTTTCTTTCAAAACGCATCCCTAAATGAGCGCTGGAGACCTGTACTCACACACAGGTACACAACAACACCGCTGTGTCGTTATTTGGCTGTGGTTTTCTGTAAGGTGGAGGTCCTTCCCCAGTCGGGCCTTCTCGCTAGTATGGTGCCCTACCTCTCTTAAAGCTGTATGTATATTGATGTACAATAACATTTTATATCTATCTATTTATGTCTTGATCGAAGCAATTGGCTTAACATAGTCTCTGCCTCAGTCAAAACAAGTAATTTTGTAATTGTAATAGTAATTGTAAAAGTAATTGTGACGTCACAATTCATCTAATATATAAAATTCTCGTGTCATAGTGTTCAACTTTGAACTCCTCTGAAACGGCTAGACCGATTCTCGTGAAATTTTGTGTGCATATTGGTTAGGTCTGAGAATCGGACAACATTTATTTTTCATCCCCCTAAATTTTAAGGGTCGTCCCCCCTAAATTTATTTTTTTATTTTTTAGACATTTTCTTTTGTTTTTTTTGTGATTCAGCATTAAAAATACATACAACCCTTAATTTTCAACCCCTATTTTTTAATAGCGATATTACTATTTTAGTAGCAAAACAACGTTTTCTGGGTCAACTAGTTATCTATACATATAAACATTTATGTTGTAGCCTGTATACATTCGAGTATAGATAATCAAATTAGCTAAAGCGTGTATTGGTGCGGCTCTGTTGTTCTTAGTAAGCCAGTAAGCCTGGTTATTATCTATGATCGAATCAAATGAAGATTATTACTCTTAATCCGTTTAGTAGATTAGTACCTACTTGTACTTATCCATCTTTCATTCCATTTTTATAAGTATTAAACACGTGTTATAGGTACACTCTGTTATAATTCAATTTTAATACTTTTGTTATTTACCATGGTTTACGTTTAATTATATCCTTTGATGGAAAATCAATTATTAATGTTGAAGAACATGTTGTAACATGATGTACCTACCATTATTAAACTTAATTTAAAGTAACTACTATGTCATCATCATTTCAACCCTTAAACGTACCACTGCTGGGTACGAATCTCCTCCATACACATGGGGGGAAATTAGCCTATTATACCATGCTGGCCACATAGATTGGTATAGAGTTTTGTTTCTAGATTTTCTTCTCTTTCAGTGGATATTGTCTGCCTAACTTACTACCTTAGTCAACTCTTACGACACCCTCGGGATGGAACGGAGTGGTGACATTTGTATTCTGAATCGGTCACCACACGGATACTACTACTATGTTCTTACCTACAATCATCATATCAACCAAAAGATACAATCCTATTGCATTTGAATTTAAAAGAGGTTGGGCATCATACAAGCAAGTAAAGCCCGGCTGGGGAAGGACTTTCACCTTATCGAAAACGTTGGATGAGTATAGGTCTCTAGTACTTCTTTAACTATTCGTTTTAAATTAATGTTTTTCTATCTCAGGGTACCCCATCACTAAATCTTGGTCGTACATAGGCTACGATAAACCCTTGTTGTTTGTTAGCAGGTTGTCTGCTTGTTTGTCACCTTATTTGTTCATAAAACAAAAAATATTCATAATAACAAAACGTCTATTTTCATTTCCACCAACAAAGTTTATTTCAAATTGATTATACAACATTTTCAACCATCACAATCAATGTAAACACGATTTTATCTCAAAAGCTCGTTTCTCAAAGATTTATAAAAAAGCCGCGAATATTATGAATTGTTTCGAAAGATTAATCATTGAAGTTACCCGATATGAAATTAGAAGGGTCTGTCAAAGGGCGCGGGGTAAAGTTACCGATGCTATCGTCCAAAAGTTAAATTGATACATTTTTAACAAGTTTCGTCAAAACCTTCGTGGCTCAAGTCACGGATTTGCATACTGATATCCTTACTTTATTATATTTTTATGATCCCTTTGTTCTGGGCACAAGACTTTATGTTTTCATAGTGTAAGAGGTTATGTATCTACTACACTATCTAGAAGTTTCTAGTTATCATCTAGTACTCGTAATATAAAATTACAATGACGAGCAAAGTACGAATTTCTTCATTTAAATCTTGCGAATGCACGTATTCCATTAGGGTATTTATTCTTTAATAGTTATTTAAATTTACAAAGAAAGTAAATCCTAGATAAAATAACCATAAAAATATCAAACAATATCAATGTGAGGTTAAAGTTTGGAGTGTATTGGGGCTTATCGACCCGTAGTACCTATTCAAACTTGCATCGACGATCAGTCAGACGAGTCTATAAGTGCTGGTGGACCACATCGACTGTCTATCGGTATGAGCCCTTAGATTGAGATGAAATACCTTTCCTTTTTCCCTATTGACATTACGTATTTAATATATTTATGTCGACGCAAAGTGAGCTCTAGCGATATTTTCGTTCATATATTATATTATGTAAACTCATAACAGAGTTATTGATTCGTTGTGTAAATGTACACAGTATCCAAAATATCGAATGTTCAAATTACATTTAGTTCACAAGATAAACAAATATTAACCTCTGAACTCTGAAAACAGCAAAAAGATAAGGGCACGCTCCACGCGCTAGAGACCCTCCATTGTTACATAAACACGCTCATTCAATCACAATAATCGCCACGTCCTATCACTAACCCTTCAATAACTTTGATAATATTTTCATATCGGTTCGCTGGCTCTTCTCCCTTGGGTTACAACCCCGGGGTTAGGGGTCCGGGGAGTTTTTTCATAAGTTTTAATCAAAATATTCGTCCCGTCATACCGTGACGAGATGGTGTTTATATTAACATAATTCCGGGACTTATTTCCTCTACCTATTGTTTATACTTTATTTGTGTATTTAGTACCTTTATTGAATTATAGTCGTTTTTATGATGTATTGTAATGTTAATATAAATTACTTTCAGTTTTTCATGATGTCTTGTTTTCTGTCAGTTAAAGGGTTTAACATAAATTATTTGTATTTTAACCACATTAGTTCAGTAAAGGTACTTATTCCAATATCAAGTGAACCTAAGGATATAAGACCTACCTGAAGGCAACCTTTAATGGTTTGTCAGAACACTCTACTGAACATTCCTATTCCGACGATATCATTTACTATCTATCCTACATCAGACGGCACACAATGAACTTATCGAATTGATAACAGGTTTTTCTCTTGCCACATCAAATAGCAATCAGTGACGTAGGTAGCGGCTCAATCCTTTGATCTAGGTTGCTTTGTGCGCCGCCGATAGACTTTTTGCTGTACGATTTAATGGACGTGGATTTTAAAACGCTTTTTTAAGCCGGATGCCTTGTTAGTCGTTTTTGTGTTAACGCACCGGTTTGGTGACTGAGGGAAGTTTATACGATGGAGTTGAAACCTTATTTGATTATTACTAATGATGCTTTTTGTGTTTACTTATATACTGTTATGAGTATTCATTTGTACTAGAGGTCCACCAGTGGTCGGGATTTGACCGTAATTTTAGCTTTCTGTACGCCATCGTCTCTTCGTGCCGGCAATGTCCTTATAAAGAGGAACAGAGTTTTTGCTTATCGTATTAATATACATATATAGATACATGAACAGACATTGACATAATTATATTGAAGTAGAAATCATTTAAATACTTAAATAATAAACAATGCACATGCTAAGATAGTGCGGTTCACCGATCGTTAAGTGTGGAGCCACTGTAACAAGAAACACGCGACAACGTTTTCAAATCACCAAATAATTACAATGTTAATTAATTAATTACTATTTGTGATAGCATGTTGCAAAGTAATCAAACATCGTATACAGGCAAATAAATCCATGCATCGAAACGAATAAAAATTAAAAAAACAAATCAACATTTTTCAAAGTCAAAATTGAACTCTGGGGTAATTATCAAAATCGTCTAAACAGTGTGTTCGACACAAAAGTGACAATCAGCTGTTATGAACAGACAAGCAACAAAGTTTCCAATATCATTAATCGACACAAACACAGCTGAGTGAGTGGAATCGAAAAATAACTTAGTATTGTCTCTGACTTCGGTACCTACTGCCACGAAATTGGTAAGGTCTATTACAAAAACTGCGGAATGTGGGTGATATAGGTTAGTCATTCAATAATAATAACTTCGTCTTAGGAGCAAGCGGGGAATAATATTGAAAAAAAAAACAGTTTCTTATCTTAGAAGAAAGTGTGTGAAGGACATAAAGGTTAGTCAAATGACATAACTCACCTATTAAATGAGGATTTTCGTCTCTAACAAGATCAAAAAAGGGATCAACGATTGTATGGACGTCTAACATTTTCAAAATAAAAAACCCGAAATTTCATAATAATATCGGTAGGTAAGTACTTATATTATTTTCATGACCTATTTCTAATAGCTGTGAAGTATGTCTGTTCTCTATAAATCGTCTTGATTTATAAACAAGATTAAGTATACCTACATATTTAAGTTATGCCATAGAACCAACAAAACATGATATATTTTGTATGACTTGTCTACTGACATTAGCTTTAGATGTTTATTCAGGCACTGTAAGTTTACCGTAAGTACTTATATTTTCAACTCTATTTGTAAAAACCATTTTGTTTGTTTATGAATCTAACATTTCTATGTTAGATTAATAAACAACCCAACCAATAACGTAACATCGAAATTTTATTATATTATTATGTTTATAGGATTTATTTCTACTGTTAATAATTATTATTTTAGTGTATGTATAAGTGCTTGCAAGATATATGTATTGGTGCAAATAAAGATATTATTATTATTATTATCTGTATTAATCAATAATGACTGTGCATTTGATATTGAGGAAGTGGTTTTCGGAAGACAGTTTCGAGTTTCGGACTACTTTGAGTCAATATTTTGTAACGTTGATCAATCCTTAGTTGATAAGAAAAATGTCAGCCAACAATGTCCGTGGTCACAGTAGTCTCACCTTCACAGATAGCCCACGACGGGCTTCAATAAAAAGTTTGTCTCAGGCTCAATGGACGTCATATCTTCGTCGATATGTACTCGTACGACTTTTACCTACTTAGATGTTTTGTGTACACATGGTTACGTGTTCTTGAAATATGATACGTAACACACTGATGAAAGAACGTGCCATCGATATCAGTCGAGTAACATCACTTTGGAAACAACTGTGGGAATTGGATAAAAGCTTAATTTCATCTTTGGAATATCGGTAACTTTCAAAATAGACCAAATTATTTTATTTTTTTACTAACAAGTTGCTTTAAACGGTTTGATTTTTACTGTTTGATGAATATTAGTGTTATCAATACTGTGACTTTTTATAAAAGTTATCTTAAGATTAACAAGCTTTAACATGAGATCCAACACTTGAGTATTGAATCTTATATTCAAGCTTTTCAATGCATTGAAAACAAAAACAAGAGAGTAAAGGTCAATAATAATATTAATTTTATTTATTTTAAGTGTCGGATTTCTTGAAACAACTGTATTTAAAATATCACTTCTTTAACTCATCGTTAATCTTAAAACTAACATTTTATGTTTTGGTATCTGATGTGTCATAAAAATCATTAAATTAAAAAACATGGTACAAAAAAAATGCATGGTTTCAGAGATATACATAATAATAGATACCTACATATATATCGAATTTACGTTGAACTCACACCAATATGGTCGACTATAATAAATAGGGTTCAGTTTACTCTGGTTTTTTTTCAGTTTTGTTCCGGGAGCTTATGTAGAGTACTATATCTCTATTAACCACTAAACTTGTAAAAACAAACGTATAAGCTCAGTATAGAGTCATCAAAACTATCATAAGCCACGAGGAAAACTGAAAAAGATAAATAAAAGAACAATGAAGAATATTTTGGGGTAAATAAAACTCAATATTGGTAATACATCACGCGGAGCGTTCACAGAACAATTTCAGTAGGTCGGTAAATCTTGTGGAAGCGTCGCGTAGCCCACACCTGCCAAAACGAACATTGCCGACATTCTATACCGCGCAGGGCCGCGCAGAGCCGCCCTGGACTGAGTGCAGGGCTGTCGACGCTTACATTTTTACTTAGACAGGCAGTATACATGTGTTTACTTTGTATTGTATGTCTCGATCATTTCGTAGATATTGATTAAAGAATAATATAACAGAGAAAACCCAGCCAAGTGCGACTCGGGCCTCAAATTCAAATATTTTATTTGCCATAAATAGGGTACATAATAGGTGTTACAATAATGATAATAATCGGCTTTATCCTATTTAGCTATTTAAACAGCATGCAAATATTTTACAAAATATCATATACAGAAACATTTAATTAATTTTTGTAAGAAAACTCTCTCTATAAGGTTCGTTCATTATCTCCAAGAAAGAAAAATATTTGTTTGTTTAGGTAATTTTGTGTTTTAAAGCTGTGAAACCAATTTTTCTTCTTCAATCTTCACGTGAAACCAATTTTTTACTTATTTGTACAAAAAATCATTGACCTGAAACAGCTTAACAGACAAAAAGATAATATTTTCCTTATACATATCTTCTAGGTACCAGCAACCCTGCTAGCTATAAATCACTTAAACAATCATCTCCACCATTCAAGTACCTGGTACATAAATATTTAACACCATTTCCTATTCAGATCGGCCGATAAACAAATTATGATTGGTGCATTACATCTGATAAGCCATAATAATCTTTACGTTGTTTAGATTTAGGGGTGGTTTTGTGATTTACTGTTATTGCCTTGCTTGTGATTATGTATTCTGGATTGTAAACGATGCATTTTATTGGTATTTTAAGACGTTGCTTGGTGTTTACGACAAATCAATTTTTGTTATAAATTATTAATGCAGGTGGTTTGTTATGGTTTACGGATTATTTACGTTTTCTATATAAACATTTGATAAATAGATTTATTTCAGTGACGTTATTTAGGTCAAGTTTATTAATTTATTCGATTTCATAATCTACTTGTTTAATTTGGATATAATATCTATTTAGTCTTATAATTGCTATTGTTTGTTAATCTTTTTGTGACGCGAAGATAAGAACTATCAATGTGGGAAGCTTTCATCAATAACTTGGTATGTTTTTATTAAAGGTATCAAAAGTCAATTAGATAGATGTAGATAGTTACTTTAATAGAAGTCTGGTACTTTCATCTGTCTTTGTATTTATAAAGTTACTTTAAATTTATTTACTTTTACAACCACCACCGTTTTGTTATTCAAATTATTCGCTTACACAACGTCAAGTCTGTAACTATTTAGCATCTAGCATTTACTAAATTTACTAAAGTGACAGGATCACAGTTTCCAAATTTATTGTTTAGTGAGCTTAACGATTACTTTCCATGCTAAGAACAAAGACGTTGGATAAGCAATTATTCGATAGAATTTTCATATTCATTATAATAATATAGTCTTCCAGGCGATTTTCAGTTACGGCGGAGAGTATCGACGAATATTTTCTAACAGATGGACTGTTTATTTCTTTGCTCTTACAGCTTCATAAGACGATAATCCAACACGATAGGAGAGACGATAATGCTGGGTTTACGTACTTTACGAGGCATGAGGTTTCGCAGTGTTTAGAAAATGGTCATACATCTCACAGACAAACCATAGTAAAATTGATTACCTTACAGACCTGTCGATCCGCAACTCAAAGATATTTTATCTGATTATAGTTTACTGTTTTTGTCAATTTTCAACATATAAAAGTGTTTTAAATTATCCAATGTGTATATCAATGTTACAAAACACAAATTCCCTTGTGTATACGAGGCTTAAATCCAGAAATAGGCTGTAATTGTAAGTGGTGGTGTCAGAAACGATAGTCGTCGGGCGTCAGCAATAATTAGGCGCAGAACAATGGTTGAACGAGATGGTCGGATCGCGTGACGCTGCCCGAAGGCAATTGCGAACGAGGCTTAGGGTGTTTCACACATGTCGTGGGATTATCAGAAACCCATGTGTCATCTGTGCAGCTTTTAATTTGATATTTGTGAGAGAAGACTCTAAGAACACTCGGAAGATCACAGCCAAATAACTACTGCAATTCATACAACAAATCATTATATACACAATACAATACAATACTTACTACGGTTTTTTTAACAGATTTTTATTGTACTGATTTTTGATGTATTCATTTTTGTGCTTAGTAGTACGATTTTGATAAAATATTCACTAGTTATCAATATGCAATGCATACAGCGGTGTAGTTTTGTTACTGTCTGTGAGTACTGGTTTTTAGCGCTCATTTATCCTATCCAAAGGAAAATTGTGTTTAAGTTTTTGGGTCGCTAACAAGTAATATCTTTGGTATTGCAAGCGCCCATAGGTTACGGTCACTTCTTATCATGAAACGGATCCTATACTTGTTTACCACCAAAGCAATAAAAATAATGAAGTTGTTGAATTGAATGTGATTCGTCGGGCTTCATAAAATCTACGACGTAGTGCAAGAAAGAGTTGCAGATGAGTGAATAAAATGGTATGGTCATAAATAATGAAGAGGCCGCTGAACTACGCACAGAACTTGACACTACCTGTTTTTTTTCAATGAAAAAGTTCTTTAGAAAAAGACAGTGTGGTTGTCATGATAGAAGGTTTCTAAAGATGATGTTAAAAACATAACATTTTTTTATACACATTTTTTATCACAATAAACAAATTATTATTATTACTATTATAACAAAGTTGAAAATGGGAACATGAAAGGCTGACTATACCAACTTTCATGGCGAGGAGCTAGAAGGACATAATATAATCTAAAAAACGCACGATGTCAAACCGTTCTGTGTGAAGCCCCTTTAACATAGTGTCGGTTCTAAATAACGGGTATTTTGGGTAATTTTGGAAATTACAACTTGAAGTGTAAGTATATTGAGCACGAGCGGTAAGTTTTGTGATTTTCACCACTAATAGCTTCTACACACTTTTTTATTCAACCCAAGTAATTCATGTTTGTGGAACCTGCGATAATAATGCCTACCTTTATTTATATTACGAGTAATTTTGAATTATTCGTATGTTTTGTTTTAGTTTCATTTATTTTTGATTTATTTTTAAGGTCTATGTAGGTTTTGCTGTTTTGTTTATATAGTCATATATTTGCTTTTTCAAAATTAAGTACGTAGGTACTTTGAATCTTGGGTCTACGTATGACATTTTTAAGTTTAAATATTTAGAAATAATCGCAGTAAATATAACGACAAGCAAAATGTGATAATAAATTATTTCTGGAGTTTCCCTAATATTATACTTCGTTCAAATTCAATTTTCGCCATCCCATACATTAAAGCTGACCGCAGCAACAAAATTTCAACCGCTTTATAAATTTAACCTTAAGCACAAAATTAAATCCATCTCCGAAATGATTACATTTGTGTTTTTTACATAAAAAAGTTACCTACAACTTTTTCGTTTGCCATTCTGTAACGGTTACAATTTGGGGTTGCGGAGCCGCGGCATCCGGCGGCGGCTTTTGTGCTTTTTATTTGCATCCCTACCCCCTCTCATGGTGGACTGAGTTTCATCGAATTACGAGAATTTAGTAGTTAGTGAACATTTTGTTTTTTTAGAGGTCCGACGTTATTAGTGACTATCCTGTGAGATGTGCTTCCTGTTTTTTGCGATGACATATTAGTACCCAAATTTAATGAGAAGTATTAAAGGAAACTAGAATGTTGGTAATACAACTGTACGACATTTTTGAAGTGTATCAGGTTGCAATATAGCTACTATATACAGCTACTATATATACTAGCGAACAAACGGTGAACTTGTGTTAAATTTTGCTCCGTGATAAAATATTGTCATAATAATATATTTGGACATTTTCTTGAAGCCAAACTAATACAAAGTGTTTACAAATAAATATTACAATATAATAAACTGAACAATCATCAAACTGTGAGTGATTAAACGATTTATAATAAAAACTTTCAAATGTCAAATGATCGAGAGGTGTATGAATGACAAGCAATATTAGACGCGGTGCAAACGACTTTCACGGTTAAGCAGTGCGCATAGGGGTCGATACGGCGCGCAACCGGTTTCGGTGACGCAGGCGAGCTCACGTACCAAAGATAAATACGCAGACGGTGCAAATATTGAACCTATTCTATATTTACCTCTAAGAGGTTTATAAAGTGCAGAAAATTATATACAACCTACATAAGTATGGCCGGGGACGACCGTACACCGACTCATAATGTGTCGACTAGCAGAGGCACTAAAAGAATTGCCACTCAGCCACCTTCTCCAGTATCAACTTTAAATGATAAAGAAGAGATCCGTTCTATGATGAGAGACTTAATTAAATCTGAATTTACCGAGATGTTCACACAGTTCAAAGAAAGTATGATCAGCACAATTAATAAAGAATTGGAGCCAATCAAGGATGAAATGAAAGAAATAGTTAAATCAATGACCTTCATTAACGAAAAATTCGAAGCTATTGAAAAAAGACAACAAGCTTGCAACGAATCGGTCTTAAAATTACAAGCAGTAAATACAGAGCAAGAAAAACTAATTGGAGATCTTCAATTAAGACTAAACCATATTGAGCAGCTATCTCGTTCGAATAATATCGAGGTTCAATGTATGCCGGAAAATAAAAGTGAGAATGTGTACAGTATCATCATGCAACTAGCCAGAGTAGTAAAGTGTGACATCAAGGAGAATGATATTCTACAGTGTTCACGTATCGCGAAATCAAATCCAGCCAATTCACGCCCCCGGTCCATAGTCGCCCAGCTGGTGTCACCCAGACTTAGAGATCAACTACTAGCATCGATTATTAAACACAACCATGATAACCCCCAAGAAAAGCTGAGCTCTACACACTTAGGGTTCGCCGGTCATAATACTCCAGTCTACGTGGTGGAACATCTTTCTCCTTCTAATAAAGCCCTTCATGCTGCCACTAGAATCAGGGCTAAAGAAATGCACTACAAGTACGTTTGGGTACGTAATGGCAGAATTTTTGTTAGGAAAACAGACGGAGCGGAATACATACTAATAAAGAACATGAACTGTCTCAGTAAAATAAAGTAACTACTTAGTTATATTTCTTTTTTTATTACTACATATTAATGCATGTTATCGTGTCTATTTTGTTTTATTAAATTCAATAATTTAAACATTTATTACCAAAATTGTAGAGGATTGCGTACAAAGACAAATGATTTTTATTGTAATATAGCGTGTGTAAATTACGATGTTATAATATTAACCGAAACTTGGTTAAATGATATTATATTTAGCAGTGAGCTGTTCGACGACCGATACGTGGTTTATAGAAGAGATAGGGAGACAACTGGCCTTCTGTGCAAAAAAGACGGCGGAGGAGTTTTGATCGCAGTCTCTAAAAGACTTAACTCTAATCGTATAGATAAATGGCAGAGTAATTGCGAGGATCTCTGGGTCATTATCGACACAAACAGCGACCATGTATCGCGTCAGATAGCTCTCTGTGCAGTATATCTTCCACCTCCTGTATGTGTTACTTTGCTTGATCATTTTATTGAACATTGCAACGTCGTTTTTGAAGTATCAGATGTTCCTATTTGTATAGTAGGTGACTTTAATCTATCCAAAATTGATTGGAGCATGGGTACTATAAATAAATCATTGCCCCAAACATGTCAAAATCTTCTCGATTTCTTAGATATCAGTAAAATTTACCAATTCAACAATGTCAAAAACTGTTCAGGACGCATTCTGGATCTAATCCTATCAACAATTCCGTCTTGCACTGTTAACGAGTCTAATTCCCCATTAACTGTTATTGATAAATTGCACCCTCCCATCGACATAACCTTACCATTGATTAAGAGTTTAAATCTGCCCTATAGTAAAGATACAACAAGACCAAATTTTTTCAAAGCTAACTATGAACAGATTAATACTTTTTTAAATGAAAAAGACTGGCATCATCTTTTTGCTGAGAATGACGTTGATAGTATGCTAACCGTGTTCTATGACATCTTAAACACTACAATAAACAAATTTGTGCCCAACTGTAAGTTGAGTAATAATAAGTATCCTCCATGGTTTAATAAAGCTCTTAAAAATTGTTTAAAAGAACGAAATAGTTTACGTTTGCGTTTTAAGAAGTACAAAAACCCGAGGGATAAAATTGAGCTCAAACTATTATCGAAACGTTGTCAAACCTTATCAAAAAGCTTATACAAAACTTATATAGAAAACGCTCAAAAAGACATAACATCAAATCCGAAGCTATTTTGGAACTATATAAAAGCTAAGCGTGGCGGTACTAGCGCTTATCCTTTGACAATGACCGACGGACAGACATTAACATCAAATGGCCCAACTATCTGCAACCTTTTTGCTAACCACTTCTCTTCTGTTTACAACTCTGACCAAGTTGATATGAATTCCCTGAACTCCTCTAACTTCATACATTCCTTAAGAACCAACAGTGAATGCCTTGTTATCCCACCGTTTGACAGAGATTCTATACTTAAAAAGTTGAAATCTATTAACATTAATAAAGGAGCAGGTCCTGACGGCATCCCACCATCTTTTATTAATGCATGTGCCTTGGCACTGGTCACTTCACTACTGCTAATATACAATACATCTTTAGCCACAGGAACCTATCCGCAGATATGGAAAACAGCAAAAGTTATTCCAGTGCACAAATCTGATAAAAAGGATGTAATTTCGAACTACAGACCCATCTCGATTATCTCCACCTTTGCAAAGATTTTTGAATCGCTGATCTGTCCCCAGATCCAACGCCATTTCAAAATGTACATAAGCGAACATCAACACGGTTTTGTTGCATCGAGATCCACCACTACTAATTTATTAACCTTCACAGAATCCCTTGTGCAGGCTGTGGACTCTGGAAGCCAATATGACGTGGTATATACAGATTTTAGCAAGGCTTTCGATAAAATCTCGCATTCTATACTAATAGAGAAGCTTTCTGCGTATGGGCTGGCTGGGTATTTGCTAGAGTGGGTAGAATCATACTTGTCGGCTCGTGAGTTCTATGTTGTGGTGAATGGGTACCGATCTGAGACCAAAGGTATTACTTCCGGAGCTCCACAAGGCTCACATTTAGCTCCTATTCTATTTAACTTCTTTATAAATGACCTTCCCCACTGCTTTCACTTCTCCGAATGTTACCTATATGCTGACGACCTAAAATTTGCCAGAAAAATTAAATCTATCAGTGATGCATTGCTTCTACAAGATGATCTAAATAGAGTAATCGAATGGTGTGAAGTTAATCAAATGACACTAAATATAAAAAAATGTTACCATGCAAAATTTTCAAGGAACTCTAAATGTATAAGTACTGAGTACTACATAGGCAATACTAAAGTGCAAGAGGTGGAAACAATAAAAGATTTAGGAGTATTATTTGACAAAAAAATTACGTTTGTTCCGCATATTGAGTACGTGACAAAAAGAGCATCCAAAATGTTAGGGTTTATCATACGGAATACTAGGTGCTTCAAACAAAGTGGCACAAAAATATTGCTATACAACAGCTTAGTGCGGAGTATCATGGAATACTGCAGTGTTGTGTGGAGGCCACACTTCGCCACACACGAACTACGGCTAGAAAGAGTCCAAAAGCGCTTCCTTTGGCATTTAGCTTTCTTCAAGGGCAGATCTAAAGAACTTTCATCTTACGACAAACGCCTGCAGTATTTTAGGATGCACCGTCTATCTTGTCGCAGAAATATCAGCGATGCTGTCTTTCTGTTTAAACTACTTAGGAACAAAATTGATTGTGCTAACTTATTGGCTCAAATAAGGTTTCGAGCCCCTTCCCGATACCCTCGCCATAGCATCACACCACTATGTCCACCTTTACGACGGACTGTATTGGGCGCAAACTCCCCAATCCCCAGACTCACTAAAGTTCTTAACAGTTGTAGTGATATAACGGACATTAACCATGACAGTATTGGTAAATTCTTCAATGAAATTGTCAGGCATTTCGCGCAATTATGAATCAAATTGCATAGTTTTTTTTTATTGCAATAAAATTTCATATCAATTTTATCAAATCCAATTTTATTTATTATTGTTGTTTTGGTGATTAATCCTTAGACATTAGTATTTGTTTAATACTTTGTTCAATTTGTTAAAAATTATAATTTAAGTATACTTAACTGTCTTCTAATCTCAGCACGTTATTATGTATTATTATTTTAAACTATTTTAATTAATTCCTTTTGTTCTGGCCTAAAATCTTAATTTGTTAATTATTACAATAATTGTAAATTACTACTAGTTGTTTACTAGCTAATTATGTATGTGGTGTTAGCCTGTAAATAATTGTTGCATTTATAAAAGTTTATCATATAGATATAAGCTGTAACTGTATTGATGTATACAATTGTAGGTTAACCAAATAAATAAATAAATAAATAAATAAATAAATATAGTAGCGATACAGTTACTAAATTAGCTTTACCTTAAAACTTGAAACACTGTTATAATACCTCATTTGGGAGTAAATTTTTTATTCTCGGTCACGCTAGGTTTTGGAAAAGACATTACATAGGCACAACTAAACAGGTTCCGAAACTTACAAAGCAACGCTGCGTACAGTGACTGCTGCCATCACGAGTCACCTTAAATAAACACCTCTTTATTATAGGAGTTACTGACGGTTCTCACTGCAGAGCCTGGATGAGGGAGGGCAAGATAGCGGTGCAAGTGTTGCTGCTTTACCCAAAAGTCGCCGCATTTAGGAAAAAACACTTGGGCAGTTCAAGTTCCATACGGGAAGCGGTCGCCAATGTCAGGCGTCTGCTGGACTTTTTCGATGAGCTGGGGCACGCAAAATGGAGGACATCAGCACGCCATACTATACCATACCATACATAGGTACACTAAACAAAAACATTACTCTTTTCTTTTTTTATATCACTTGGGTGGCAAACAAGCATACGACCCGCCTGAGGTTAAGCAGTTACCGTAGCCTATGGACGCTTACAATACTAGAGGTATCACTTGCGTATTGCCAACCCATGTTTTTAATTATCCCTGCAGTAGAAATACATTTCTTTCAAAACACATCCCTAAATGAGCGCTGGAGACCTATGTTATTCTGAAAAAGTAAAAAGATCAAAGTAAATCGGTTAAATAATGCCAGACTAGTTGCCAGATTTAAATAATCTACATAAATTTCTAATCGGCAACAGTATTCGACTTGCAAATTCCGCAATTGTTGTACTAACCGTCCGACTATCATGGTAATAACAGCATAGGTAAAGGATGCCCATAGCTCGTAATAAATCCTGTAACACAAGGTAATGACACCCCCGGGCGGCAATATACTAGTCTATTAGTAGACGCTCACAAACACCGCTACTATATTTTACTCAACGGCTATGTATACAAGCAGAGTATGTTTCCTTATAGTCTTTTATATTGTTTCAAGATTGCATTTATTCAATTTACAATAAAAACTAGCGACCCCTCAGGGCCTCGCATTCCTTTCTGCCTTTATCCGCTATCTTCCGCCTGCGGCTTCGCCCGCGTGTACAAGTTTTTTTTCAGAAACTAAGTACTCTTCAGTTTTTCAGACTACAAGTAATCTATCTCTGTTATATAAAATATTAGGAATCGCCCGCGACTTCGTTCGCGAGGTATTTTTGAATATTTTCCCCGATTTTGCAACATACATATATCACTACTGCTCCGCTCCTATTGATCATAGCGTGATGTTGTATAGCCTAAAAAATATTTTTTTGTTGAATAGTATGGCAACAGCCATAACTAATATTGTAAAACGTGTGAACGTGTAAATACATTAATATGGCAAAGTGCTGTCACTGCACATTACTCACGTTCATCGTTTAATCCCTTCCAACACATAATTGTATTTTCCTTTGTTATGTTTTAATATAAATAGATTAAGATTAAGAATAAAGACCAGTCGATTACAAGCAAAAATCATCGTCTTATTTTACTCCTCAAAACGAATATAGCAATACGCTATAATTGGTGACCCCGACTGGCTACCGCTTCTCTAGTGCTGATATAATACCGGGACGACCGGAACCCAAATTGGTTTTCAGCATCAAATCTAGAAAGTGATAGAAAACAAACAAGACACCATGGCTCCACCAGCGACTCCAGCGAAAGGCGACGCCAGCACTGATAGTATTGCAGCGATATCAGTTACCGAGAAACTGCCTCAATTTTGGACTGACTCACCAAGATTGTGGTTCGCGCAGTTCGAAGCAATCATGGCTCCCCAGAAACAAGGAGAGGAATATAAGTACAACATGGTAATTGCCAAATTGCCAAAGGAGGTGATCCATCAAGTAAGCGACATCCTGACACATCCTCCAGACGAGCAAAAATATACGGCTATTAAAGATCGCCTTATAAGCTGTTACGAGGAGAGCGAGCACAGAAAATTTCAAAAGCTATTATCAGAGATGGACCTCGGTGACCAGAAACCTTCCCAGCTATTACGAAAAATGCGGGAAGCAGGCAGCGGGAAGATGAACGACGATACGATACGTCTCCTGTGGTTCCGACAACTCCCAGCCACCATTACATCTATCATTGCAGTATCCGAAGACTTGACATTGGAAAAACTGAGCGAAATAGCCGATAAAATTCACGAGAATCTAACGTATACACGAACGAGCGCCATATCGTCGACAGCTGACATCAGTTTAATAACAAACCTGACGTCACAAATTGCAGCGATGCAAATTGAAATAAACGAGCTTCGCAACAATCGTCTGTCTCGAACGCGACAACGCAGCAGTTTCCGGTCACGTAATGATTCACGCTCACGGTCAATGTCGCACTATCGAAAGCCGCAGAATGGCATTTGTTATTATCATAACAAATTCAAGCAAAATGCAATAAAATGCCGGCAGCCGTGTACATGGAAGAAAAATACGAATGCGATGTCGGAAAACTACTAATAGCACAGAAAGCGACGGATCTCTGTGCTATGCACCCCGCTAACCGTCTAACTATAACCGACTTAAACAGTAGTTATAGATTTTTAGTCGACACCGGTGCAAACATTTCCGTTTTAAATCGCACGGAACATGATAGCGACGCATGCAAATACCAAGTATACGCCGCCAACGGAACCCCAATTAACACATATGGAGAACGCACGCTAACACTGAATTTCGGACTCCGTAGAGAATTCAAATGGTGTTTTACCATCGCCGACGTGAAAATGCCGATTCTAGGAGCCGATTTCCTCGAGCATTTCCAGCTGTTAGTGGATATACACGGACGAAAATTGATCGACAAAGAAACGGGATTAGAAACGCCTGCACGAATAATAGTAGCAAATATTTCATCAATACGAACAATTAACTCGAACTTACCAGATTCGATCAGGTGCTTGTTAGAAAAGTATGAAGATATTACAAAGCCTGGATCGATGAAGAACCCTCCGAAACACAATGTTAAGCATGAGATTATAACAAAAGGGTTCCCAGTTGCTACACGGGCACGTCCTCTTCCTCCAGACAAATACAAAATCGCAAAGCAAGAGTTCAAGGAGATGATGCATATGGGAATTTGCAGACCCTCAAGCAGTGAGTGGGCATCCCCACTTCATATGGTCAAGAAGAAAAATGGCGAATGGAGAGCATGCGGTGACTACCGCGCACTCAACAAAATTACCGTACCGGATAGATACCCATTGCCACGACTGTTAGATTTTACGTATATCGCAAGCGGAAAAACCATTTTCAGTAAAATCGATATAAAGAAAGCATTCTATTCGATTGCTGTCGCTGAACCAGAGAAAACAGCGATAATAACGCCGTTCGGACTTTTCGAATTTACAAGACTTCCGTTCGGTTTAAAGAACGCCGGACAGTCATTTCAAAAGTGGATGGACTCTATATTTAGAGATTTAGACTACGTATATGTTTTCGTTGATGACATTTTAATTGCTGACTCAGAAACCGACGTCCACTACAAACACTTAGAAGAAATATTCAAACGCCTGCAAGAAAACGGCATTACAATTAACACAAACAAGTGTGAATTTGCAAAATCGGAGATTGATTTTCTTGGTTATCATATAACGAGCCAAGGATTGACGCCTACAACGGAAAAAGTTCAAGCAATTAACGAATATCCGAAACCAAATACAGTGAAAGAACTACGACGTTTCTTAGGCATGTTAAACTTCTACCGAAGCAGCATACCGTACGCAGCGAAGCATCAAGCGCCTCTAAATAGATACTTGAGAAATTCGAAGAAAAATGATAAAACAATCATTCAGTGGAATAAAGAAGCGGACCACGCTTTCGAGCGCTGCAAACAGGATATACGACAAATAACGTCAATAGCCTGCCCAGACAGCCAAACCCAACTAGCAATGATGACTGACGCAAGCTTAAAATGCGTAGGCGCCGTCCTACAGCAACGACAAAAAGGAAAGTGGGAACCGATAGCTTTCTTTTCAAAAGTACTAAGCGAAGCTCAAACGAAATACTCTACTTACGACAGAGAGTTACTGGGAATTTACATGGCAATTAAACATTTTAGAAGACTCATCGAGGGCCGAGAATTCACCGTCTACACGGATCATAAGCCATTGATTCAGGCATTCGATAAGAAGCCATCATTGAATGACACACCGAGGCGGATTCGATACCTGGACTACATATCGCAATTCAGCACTAATATAACACATATTAGCGGCAAGGAAAACACAGTTGCAGACGCCTTGTCTCGAGTTGTTGAAACGATATCATTACCATCCAATATAGACTGGAAGGAGGTAGCAAATTGTCAACAAAACAATGACGAACTCGAACGATTGAAATCAAATAAATCATTACGGTTCGAAACGGTACATTTTCACGAGAAAGGAATCAAGATATTCTGCGACTTATCAACCAGGAAACAACGACCATTTCTTCCCCTTAAATTCAGAAGAGACATTTTCGAGAGTTTCCACAATATAAGCCATCCCGGAAAAAACACTACGAGGAAGTTAATTGCAGCGAACTACATTTGGGAAAACATGAACACGGACATCAACAAGATGACTGAAGCATGTTTACAGTGTCAACGTTCAAAAATACATCGGCACACCAAATCACCACTTGGAAAATTCATGCCAGCAGAAAGATTCTCTCATCTACACGTCGACATTGTCGGACCCCTCACAACATCCCAGAATAAACGATACATCATAACAATGATTGACCGATGTACGTCATGGCCAGAAGCTTTCGCAGCGTCAGACATCACTGCAGAGTCAATTGCAAGAGTGATATACGAAGGGTGGATAACCCGATTCGGATGTCCTGAATACATAACTTCAGATCAGGGAGCTCAATTCGAATCAAGAATATTCAGAAGTTTGGCAAAACTCATGGGAATAAATAAAATACGGACAACTCCGTATCACCCACAGTCAAACTCGAAAGTCGAACGATTACACAGAACTATGAAAGCAGCGTTAATGGCAAGAGGGAACACTACAAACTGGACAAAGGAACTAGCCACAATATTACTCGGTATCCGTACCAGCTTACGGCAGGATACTGGATTTTCGGCAGCCGAACTAGTATATGGAACAACAATAACGTTACCTGGAGCATTTTTCGAGACAAGAAGCCTAACAACCTACACTGAAATGGTAGAAGAGTTGAAGAAAAACATCGAACGAATAACTTCCGTGCCACAGAGAGAGCGCACAAATGACAAAATATTTGTACATCCAAAATTAGCAGAATGCACGCACGTATTCTTACGATGCGATAGATTGCGGCCGAGCTTGACGCCGCCATACGACGGACCTTATCTCGTAATTAGACGGAGCGATAAATTATTCACGATATTGATAAACGGAAGACACAGTACCGTATCTATCGACAGGATAAAACCCGCCTTCGTAATAAACGATAAGGAGATAAGAAATCGCACATCAGTAGATAAGAAAATAGTTGTAGAAACGCAAGATAATCTAGCAAATAAAAAAACACGTGCAGGGCGAATCTCACGCCCAACGGTTCGATTCCAGCTATGATATATAAAGCTATACAAACGATCTACAATCACCACTCACGACAAAAAGTTTTCACACGCAACATGGGATCCAACACAAGTACTCATGAGAAAGAACAAGTCAACATGGTGCAAAACAACGCGCCAGCCATTCCGGAAGAGTTACTGCAGATACACTCTAGGCTCGCTGAGGACCTACAGAGCATACGAGGTTGGATCACAATAACGATTATCGCAGTGATAATAATAATATGCATCATCAGTGTCTACATGTTGTTCCGAGCGATCGGAACAAAAATCGAGAAGAGATTTATGCGTGTGATACGAGAAACCAACGTGGTGTAGGGTAATAAGTTTAATCGTAAATATTTTTTCTATAATAAATATTTTTTTTAAGGAGGGAGTATCTATGGCAACAGCCATAACTAATATTGTAAAACGTGTGAACGTGTAAATACATTAATATGGCAAAGTGCTGTCACTGCACATTACTCACGTTCATCGTTTAATCCCTTCCAACACATAATTGTATTTTCCTTTGTTATGTTTTAATATAAATAGATTAAGATTAAGAATAAAGACCAGTCGATTACAAGCAAAAATCATCGTCTTATTTTACTCCTCAAAACGAATATAGCAATACGCTATAAATAGTACATTTATTCAGGAAGGTTATTTTTTCTAATCGAACCAGTACTTTCTGAGATTAGCGCGTTCAACCAAACAAACTCTTCACCCTTATAATATTGTATAGATTAATTAATCTATATTCATTTAGCCATATTGGCGTCAATCACGCCAAAACAGCTGTATGAATCTAGATTAATTTTTAAAATCGGTGGTTGAGTTTAATTTCATTACAAAGGTAAAAAAATAAAAATATTTTCTCTTTGTAATATAAGTATAGATTAAAAAACATTATGTATTATTTTTTATAACTAGGTACTTTAAATAATAATCTGCATGTGTAAGGGTAACTCAGTAATATCAACATTTATTGGATTTTCTCACGTAGATTCGTTAGAAGCGTCTGCAGCCGTCTCACAGCGGAAATGGAAACTCTGCAGACTTGATTGATGACCTTTATTTTAACTTGCTCTTTCAATCTGATTTCATCTGGTCACAAGATTTTTTCAATAACTAATATAGTATTTTTTGTTGAATGTAATTTAAAAGACAATATTTTTTAATATCCGAAAAGATTATATCATTTATTGCTGTATAAGAAAAGCTATTTCCTAACAACTAGATGTTGTCAGTGCTGCGTCAAAATCGACGCAAAATCAGGGTTAGTCAAGCGCACGTTAGCTTGTCAACTCAGAATGTCTTGCTAACTCGCACCTACCTAAAACACTGAGGTAAAGCTTGCTGGGGTGTAAATCCAATCAACTGTTAATGATTAGCTAATATAGGGATAAAGTAGGGAAAAACCGGTGGTGGCCGAGTGGAAAAGAAGCAGACTTGCATGCAAGAGGTGCGAGTTCGATCCCGGGTGGCAGTACCAAAGTGAATTTCACTTTGTCGACTTTATATGTACTAATCAAACGATTCAGTATCTGCTAACGACAAAGAAAGCTTAAAGAAAACAGTGTGAGGAAACCCACATACATTCTAAAGACATGTCAGACTTACCAACCCGTATTAGGCCAGCGTGTGTGAATTAAGGCCTACACCCTCTCTTACTCTCTTGATAGAGGAGATAAGATCCGTGCCCAGCAGTGGAACATATATGGGTTGCTATTATAATATAGGGGTTACTATTCTGACCATAGATTATTTCATCAGGCGCTAGCATAATTACGGTACACATATCATTTTGTTTTTATACCTATCGAGTGACAAGCGAATGAATTTTACCATTTATTAAATATAAGACAATATGTAAGTTAGAAATAAATTATTCTATAGTAATGATTTAAAATTATTAATAACATACCGTTCACGCGGTAAGATATACTGTGCTTTTCATTTTATATAACACCATTGTTTTTCTTAGCAAATAAAATATTATATTCTATTCTATTCTATTCAATATTTACCCTTACTAATATTATAAATTTGAAAGTTTGTGAGAATGGATGCATGGATGGATGGATGTTTGTTACTCTTTCAAGTAAAAACTACTGAACGGATCTGTATGAAATTTGGCACACAGATAGATTATGGTCTGGAATAACACATTTTTACAGCGATAACCGACATCCACGCAGGTGGAGCCGCGGGCAACAGCTAGTCTTTCATATAACACAGTATCACACTATTCTACTGAGTGATAATTGCACCTATGATGTTCGCGTCATCATTTCAATAGTTGTACACATCTATTTGTATGTAAATACGACGTCTATCAGCAGATTATCTGTTTGTTCACGCACACGCTATTCACCATGCAGCTCTATGTCTGTTGTATGGTAGTAAACGGTTGATGAAAATGACTAAACAACAGTAACGATAAGGAAAATGTAAGAAAAGTTTAGTAACAGCAAGCGTGATATTGATTTTCACTAACCGTCAAAGTTCTAAATAAGAAACGTCACAATCAGGACTCTCTTAAAAATAGTGATTGGCATACGTCAGTCACATCATGACCAGAGGTAATAAACGTATATACATATTTATATTATTTTACTACTTAGGTGGCGAACAAGCACCTGATGGTAATCAGTTACCGTACAATGTGATATGGAACACCAGGGGTATCACTGGCGCGTTGCCAACCCTTTAAAAACCTTATATTTTCCCTTGAAGAATAGTATAGCCCCCATACTATAGTCTCTCGGGAAAATCTCGGCAGGCACCTCATTCCACAATCTAATCGTACGTGATATTACTTGCGTGTGGCTGACTCAAAAAATTAACACTAAGGATTAATGATGGATTGTCCCTGGGATAGGGATTTATATTGGCGAAACATATTTACTAGGAAGAAGCTTACCGAACTACGAGTACCGAACTACGAGGCGAAGGAAACATAGACATTATGCTTCACTGGGAGTCACGCGAGTGTTGTTGGTTCGATTTCCATACGAGGCCAATATTTCTGTGACCCAAAGCTGTTACTGTGTGTCTTCTGTAGCGAATTCAAAGAGTGTTATTAGTTCATCTTATGACACATGAGCTACTGACATTAAGTCCATAGTTAATAAGATTTTGTGACCTGAATAAATACTTCGTAAGTCTCGGCCTAATAATACCACCGTTGACGCAGTTTGTAGAATAAAACTTATATCAAAACAAGATACTTATGAACTCAATTCTTTTTTGCTACATAAAATGTTCATCTAACTAAAAGTCCAATTATATCAAAGTTGGTCGCGCCAAACAAAGTTTTGTCCAAATATACCCAATACACGCCTCTATTTGTAAAGTTGGTTGACCTCGATTTATAGAAGCAACTGTAATCAAAAAGATTAAGTAAAATATTTTGAGGAAACCCACATGATTGAAAAGGATTTCTTTTTATTTATAGGTACGACGAGGCGAGGTGGAGCGACGATCTTCACAAAGCGGCTGGGAGTAGCTGGATGCAGGAAGTCGAAGATCATGCTAGGTGGCGTGCACTTGGAGAGGCCTATGTCTAGCAGTGGACTGCGATAGGCTGATGATGATGATAGGTATAACTACCACAGTCTAATGAGCTCTTATTATGTACTATGGTGACAATTCTATTATCATTACTCGTTACCGACCGACGTTAAAATTTAATGTTATACAAAACTTTACGCCAGAGTTACAAGATGCATACACATGTCATCTTGTAACTCTGGCATAAGATTTAAGTTATTTAAAACACGTTTTCATTAAATCAGTGCTAATTTATGAGAAACTTTTTTCGGGAGCCTTTTATATCTCTTTTTTTTTCTTTTAAAAAGACAACTCCCGCATAATAAGCTTTGTGTCGCGCGGGACTTTACAAACATACAATTAACGGACACAAATTACACCCAGACTCAGAACAAACTCTTTGTGGGTCACACAAAGTTTTGTCCTGTGGGAATCGAACCCACACAACCTCGTGCACAGGACCACCAAGGTAGTCATATGTGTGACATAGACTACAAAAGGCCTTGTTTACGTTGAGCTGAGCCCTATTGAGTCTGCATTCTGTAGCTACATGGGGCTGCCAGCCAAAAGACCGCTGTGCCGTTTAACTGATGTGCTATTTGACTTGAAGCTATCTTTAATACGTCCTTATAGTTTCAACGCATAAATTAAATACTTATATACAGATTAATTTATGCTATTCCTTTTCAAAATTGAATGCATAAATGATTAAGTAATGTAAATATTCACCTCGCCTTTTACCCGTATCTATACTTTAATATTATAAAGCTGAAGAGTTTGTTTGTTTGTTTGGTTGAATGTGCTAATCTCAGAAAGTACTGGTTCGATTTTTAAAATTTATTTTTTGTTGAATAGTGGATTTATCCAGGAAGGCCCAGGACCTCTAGTCTCTGTATAATTTATTAATCGTCCCTTAAGACGTAGCCTATAAACATTCAACTTTAAATGGACAATATAACCTATATAAACTAGTAGTAATGACAGCGGGGTCTTCCCAGGAATAAAATCTCGTGAACATTGCCTCGTCATCAACGAAATCTTCTTCCCCGGGTATTGCCGAAGCCCATTATTTTCGTGATAAGCAAACACTAGCAAAATCGATTTAAGGGATTGGCGTATTTCGTTTATATAGGGTCTGTGTGTTTGTTCAGGCATTTAGGAAATATTACCTATTGGTGGGCAAGGTACCTACTCTTAAATCTGTGTGAGGCTGGCTTCCACAGTATCTTATTATAGTAAACATGGTTATGTTCTGTAATATATAATAAATATTAATCCTACTAATATTATAAACGTGAAAGTTTGTAAGTATTGATGAATGGATTGATGTTTGTTACTCTTTCACGTAAAAACTACTGAACGGATCTGGATCAAATTTGGCACAGAGATAGATTATGGTCTGAAATAACACATAGGCGATAACCGACATCTACGCGGGCGGAGCCGTGGACAACAGCAAGTTATATAATAACAACCCTATCTCTCTCTTAATAGCAACCCTCTCTCTCTCTTGATAGAGGAGAGGAGACCCCAGTGGGACATATATGGGTTGCTATTGTTATAAGCAGGGAGGGCCTTAATTCACACACGCTGGCCTAATGCGGGTTGATGAATCAGATATGTATGTTAGAAATTCTTCTAAGACATGAGGGTTTCCTCACGATGTTCTTTCGTTCCTTCACCCTTAGCAGATGGCGAATCATTGATGAATTCATCTCGGACCTCATAGCATCTGTACTCGTAGTTCAGTAAGCTTCTTCTTAGTAAATATATTTCTTTAGACTCTTAAATCCCTCTAAATCAAACAGTTAACAGCTCATACAAATCATTACAATATGAATATATTTAATCTAAATAATGAGACTATTATCCTAAACGAGGTTTCATATTTTGTTACGCCATTTGCAATTATTTGGCTCATTATTCTGTATTATAAATGTGGTCGATTGGAATGTTAATGTTATATTTTGTACATTCGGTTACTGTTCATAAAATAATATTATAGGTACATAATTATATTCGACCTAAAATGCGGTGGTAACCGAGTGGGAAGGTAACTGAGTTATACACATAAGGTGTGGGTTCGATCCCGGGTGGCAGTACCAATGTGAATTTGACTTTGTGAAATTGTTACATACTATTAAATATTTTTAGCATTTTTGCTATTAATGTTTAATTTTGCTTAATTACGTCACTCCAAGACGTAAATAAGCTGTGGACGAATTCGAACGCTTTAGTAAGAACTTGGATGGCACAAGTGGTAGTGCGCTGGGACGGACCCCGAGAGGCGCAGGTTCGAATCCTGCGCCGACTTGACTTTTTCCACATTGCTTTAATATTTGTTATGTACTAATTCAGATTGATTGTTAACCCACAGGACATTAAAATAAATTAATAATAATAATATGACGTTTAATAAATTGAATATGATTTAATATGTATAAGTATCTATTTTCACTGTTCTATATGTTTTTGTACCTACATTGAAAGCAAATATTGAATATTCTATTCTATTCAATGATTTACCATGAAAATCCCACATATGTCAGAAACTCCATTTCACTATAAATATGAGTAACAAAGTAAGCGTTGAACTATTTTCTATAAATCCAAATAACTGGTAAGCACAATCTGCGCAACCGTTCATGAGTCGCGCCGTAGACTCGGTGCATCGAGTCTTTGTGCCCGAGTCTTGTACAAGGCATGTTTATTCGGTTGAAAATTCCAGATAGCTTCGTCGACTCGAGTGGAATTATTTTGTACGTTTGTCTGTTGTTCAATTGTTGTCCACTAGTGAACGCTGTAGCTATATTAAGTTGGATTTTAGAGTTTCAAATGTCTGCTTTTGTACATTTACAAATCTTTCTTGATTCAGTTTAAACGATAGTACTTACTTTAAGTATGTAATAAATAAGATCTTAAACTGCTCCTTGTAGTTTTTGGTAAATAGCTTGAAAACATGGACTCTATATGAATGTTACACACCGTACCTCTGTCTGTCTGTGTTACTTTAGCAGCTAAAATGATAGCCGATTTTTTTAAAGCGAAAGCTAAATTTACCGGGATGAATTTTAGCTACAAACATATTTGAGAATGCAGGTGTTAATGCGTTTTATTATTTTACTAGGGGTCGCCCGCGTGGTAATTTGGAATATTTTCCCCGATTTTGCAACATATCTCACTACTGCTCCGCTCCTATTGATCATAGCGTGATGTTATAGCCGTATAGCCTTCCTGAATAAATGCAATATTCAACAAAAAAGTTTTTTTCTAATCGAACGTACTGGTTCGATTTTCTGAGATTAGCGCGTTCAACTAAACAAACATACTCTTCAGCTTTATGATATTATAGTATAGATTATCTTTGATCAAATCTTCTTCTTCCATCTCTCATTCGTCGTACGTCTAAGGTCCTTTCAAAGTTTGTTTTTAGGATACTGAGTTCTAACTGGTAATCTACTACTGATGCGAATATCTTAATAATTACCGTTTTATTAAAGTCCATAGAGCTGGGGCGCCATACAAGCGAGCAAGCCCGACTGGGGAAGAACCTCCTTATACCTTATAGAAACTTACAGCCAAATAACTACACACAGCGGTGTAGTAGGGTTCCTGTGTGCGATTAAAGGTTTTCAGCGCTTATTACGGGATACCTAAGTTTATAGCATTCCTATCACAGAGCTACGCCATCACAAAACCCTAGTGTTTAAATATTAGCATCGGTAACACGCAAACAATATCATCCTCTGGTATCGCAAGCGTCCATAGGCTAAAGTAACTGCTTACCACCAGGTGGGCCGAATGCTTGTTTACAAACTAAGTTGTATAAAAATGTTAGAAACAATATATTGCTTCTTTCATCTTTCCTATTATACTATGTATACATCAGAAAGTAAAAGTAATTTATTATATTACATTGAAATATAGAGCTTCTCACAAAGTTGATAACTTTCCAATCCACAAAGGCTCGTAGGCGGGATGGTGAGTGAGTAAAATCGCGACATTTTAACTCGCATCCCAGGGTTTTTCATCTGAAGCTCGATAAACATAACAACAGAACGTTATAAATCACCAATTTAAATCCCCATTCAGAATCCTCCTCGCCGAGATTACCAGTCTCCTATAAAAATTTCAACAAAGTAATATAAAGTGCGGTGTACACTCGCGTAATCCCGCCCTAAATATACGACGCGTGTGTCATCACATCGAAACGACGGCTTAAAAAGGTACCCACCACTTGATACTGCCAACATTTTTATTTCTCAAGAAAATATTATACTTAGCAAGATTATGAAAGGAAGAAATATAATTTCCCAAGATTGGCACTCCACTTCAAAAGAGTACAGATATATTTCTGCTTATCCTGTACTAAATCGGTTTTCCTGAGTTGCTTTTAATGCGATTTTATTGTAGGGAAGCAAATAAGATATTCACCTGAGTGCTTGTCTAATTTGATTTCATTTTGCGTTTACATCCATGTTTTTTTTTTCATTAGAACGCAAAATACAAATATTACTTTCTTTCACAGTAATATCTGATGTCATAAAAAACAAATTGTGGATAACATATGTTTTATTAATGTTCTTTCAAGAACACTGTGCTTTGTTACTACAGCCTGTGGCATAGCCCCTTCAATTTTTCTGTCACAATATCTATCTGTTTCTGGACCACATAATACAACTTTCGCCTTTTAATCTTAAATTAAATGTCTAGTAAAATAAAATGCATTGTTTTTTAATAATATTTATTAATACTCCCTTTTTCTTATTACAATTTATGTACAAGATACAAAATGAAACGAAATCAACGCCTTCAATAATCAGTATTCGGCTATTCATAATGAATATCCACTATTAAACGTTCCGATACCCGCAACCGTATAAATAACTCGCCGAATTACATATAACATCATACTACGCATTATTTAAAGGAACATAGCTAGGTATATTTCTGCTACCGTACTATCGTAATATTTCAGTATTAAACTACTTTACAAGTATACAAGAAGATGGAAAAGTCAACAGTGTGAGGCATCGAGTTTAGTTGTATAAGGACTCAATTTACGCAGCATAAGTAGGACTTAATCAACTCAGTATAAGTTGGACTCGATCAACGCAGTATACATAAGTCGGAGTAGTTATTGTTGTGCGACACAAAGTAATGTCCAATTCACCGACATTCATTTAAATATTTCTATAAAATGTATTTCAGCGTAAATTTAATACGTCTCGATTTACGCAGCGTAAATTAAGTAATACATCGTTTTAGATTAACACGTAAATTAAATTGTATTACTTGCGATGCAAATTCAGTATATACATAAAAGTTTTAGTGGAAAACAGTCAATAGATTCTTAATAATTATTTGTCTTTATTTCCTAGTAATTACAGTTTAAATCCTCTTGTCGTTACACACGCACAGAAAGTTTTAAAGAAAGCTATAATGAATTAAATACAAAGTACCTTATGGCCATGACGTTTTATGTGAGCATGATGGCTCGTTGAAATTCTTCAGACAAAGTTATTTAACACTGCAGCACCCACTGGTGAATCACGTATAAGGAAGTGCGCGGGAACGAAATTCCACGCCTTTGTTTACGTCAGACAGTATTTATCGAACATGATGCGTAATTGGTACGACATGTTCTACGTCTCAGATACAAGATATATTTGAGAGTGTTTTGTTATTATGAAATAGACAATGAGTCTTAATTGTGATATGTTTGGGTATATAAAGGATAAGGAGTATACACGCCATCCACGTGCAATATCATATAAAAGACTCGAAAAGTTATCTCTTAAAGGGAAGCATTTTGACACACCATGGGACTACGATGAATATAAAATACTGCGTCTTGTATGCTTATTTGTATTCGTTAGTTAACTTAACATTACTGTGGCTCTGAGGTCTTATTCAACCGTTAGATTATAATACTATTTAACTTTCAAATGTAATTCTTTAAAATCCTATACGTAATTCGGTCACAATTACAAAATTATGTTATTTTGCTTTAAGTTAGCCCTGGAAGGTTAAAAATATAAAAGACCTTATATTATTTAAGCCTTCAAGTACAACCACTACAAGTTTCTATTTTGTTTATTTCGTAAATATGAAACTAGTTAGTATTCATCAAGTAAATTCAGCTTTTAATATTTACCAACTGTATAAGTAGGTACCTAAGTCTAAGGAAACGGAGCGTGGGGTTTTTGTCTTCAAAGTTGAAAAAAATGACTTGTGAACAATACTGAACATATTATTCATTGATTTTACCGAAATACTGTGTGGGACGTTTGTAACGAGAAGAGGTTCAAATGAATATTAATAGTTTGTTTTAAGAGAGGTAGGGCACCATACTAGCGAGCAAGCCCGACTGGGGAAGGACCTCCACCTTACAGAAGACCACAGCCAAATGACTACACACAGCGGTGTAGTTGTGTTCCTGTGTGTGAGTACAGGTCTCCAGCGCTCATTTAGGAATGCGTTTTGAAAGAAACGTGTTCCTATCCCAGGGTTGCTTCCATCTTAAAGCCCTGGTGTAAAAAATGGGTTGGCAACACGCAAGTGATACCTCTGGTAATGCAAGCGTCTATAGGCTACGGATACTGCTTAACATCAGGCGGGCCGTATGCTTGTTTGCCACCCAAGTAGTATAAAAAAAAAAAAAAAAAAAAAAGGAACAAAAAACAAACATTTTTTTCACCACTCGAATGGTGGAACAACTACTATCATTAATAATATTCAATCTTACTTATTAAACTCGTTTATCTTGTATGTACAACATTACGAAATATTTACAATGCGATTTTGATATAAACTTTTATTTACTCTACAATTTATTACGTATAGTTTACTTTATTTACATAAAAATGTTTTACATTCAATTGTTATTAAATAATAATAACTATGATTTATGAAACCATAAATTAATATAAGAATTTATTACATTCAAATCCAACGTGTATTTAAAATAAATTCAACGAAATTAAATTTCATTTTATCTTAAATTAATACCAATAATAATGCTGCCACGATCACAAATTTAATTTTGTGCCAAAAATGTCAATTATTCAAATAACAATTCCCTAAATTATGACTATTTTTAGATTTACTATTTAACATTAACTTCAGAGGGGGCTGGAGTTTTCAGTTTTACGAAAAACTTATATCACTGTTATATTCACAACCGAACGGGTTCTATCTACGAAATCAGTATTTGAGCTTCTGAGTAAATAAAATAACTCAATTCGACCGTCTGTACAAACTGATGTTTGTGATAACATGGTAAAAGCGAGAGAGAAAAATCCGATTCTTGTTTCAATATTGTAACAGTATTATACCGTCAAAGAATTTGTACGCTTAATTTCGCTAATCAAACAAATTCACGTTCCAGCTATACAAGTTAGAATTAATATTAATGTCATTTCAGATATACAATCATAAATAAGATTTACATTAATATCTAATAATACTGAAAATATCACAAATAACACTTACATTTAGAAATAAATCGCCTTAATATATAAACACAGGTACGTATTGGAATGTTCGGTGATGGAAACACAATAATACCCGGGCCCCTCTGGAGATCGGTGATGGTGATTTAAGCCGATCATCTGCAGACGACAGACGAGAGCAGGTAGGTGATGATCGCACAGCTTAGCTGTGACGTCAGGTAGGACGAGGCTCGGTTACTCGTTTGCATCGCCGCTGGATGCTCACCTAAACATAAATAAACTTATATATATATAAAGTATAACGTAGGTACTCGTATGTTAGAATTAAGAGTCGATTGACTACAAATGAATCATTATTGTTATTATAATATCAAATGTCGTTCTTCCAAGCAAGAGGAAATAAGTTATTTGTAATTAGTGCATAATAATAATACTGTATCACGGCTTTACGAGAGATACTATTTTAGTTTCTGCGGCAGAGCTAAAATATTATATTTTGATTCAAGCGTCATCACGACGCCCGCCATCTTTTTGGAGCGGTGGTGCCCCGAACGCGCTTACGCCTGAATCAAAATATTACTAATCAAATATATTATTAAGTTATAACAATTAAATTCATATAATATTATTACGACTTGATCAAAAAATTTCAGCACGTTGACAAACTTATTTTTATGATAATATTAATATTTCAGCCAATTTACTACGTCTTTAAATATTCAATGTCCATATGGAAATTTAAAAAATCTTGTGGTTTTAATTAAACTCATTATGTGTTTTATGGTTTTTATTCCACTACAGTATTTTTATATTTATCTGGCTATCTATGTCTATGTATGTTTAAATTTATGGGTATTTAGGTAGATGTTTGATCTACGAACTGATGTTTACAAATGAGGTTTGATTTGTTACATATTTAGCGGGCGATCGTTATTATTAATATTGATGTAAACTCAATACAAAATAAAGTAACGAAATGAAAATAAGAAAATCAATCATAATGTAAAAAACAGCAACCAAATGTTTAAATATCACAACTGTTGAAAATAGCCTTAATTGATAAAACATTCGAATGGGCACAATATCATACCGGATTTTATCAGTTATTAGAACTACAGCCTGATGTAGTACCTAGCCTGAACCAGAGAATAATAAAGACCACTAATTCTGACATAAGGTTTCATTTCACTCACCATTTAGCACATGCACAGACACGGATGCAGGATGCGCATTATTGGGCACACATGTATAGTTCCCAGAATCTGTAAGGGCAGCTTTCGTCACCAGTAATTTACTGGTAGTGCCACCCTCCGTCTTTTCTGTCTCCAAACTGATTCCACCTCGTGGAGAATCGAAGTCTACTACAGAGTTTCCATGATACCTGATAAACGAAAACCTTAATATATTTTTCTTTCTTTTGGTAACCTATTTTGGTTATATATCTATATAAATAAAAATAAAACCCCCAAAATGTATGTATGCGCATAAACAACCAAATTAGTGTTTTTTTATGTCTGTTATTGTCAAGACAAGGTAAGAAAATGGCGGAACGAAGTTCACCGGGTCAGCTAGTTTTTTTATAATTATCAGTGTCATTAATCAAATGGTGACTTTCACATACAATAAAGTATATTATTTTTTTTATTTTTACCACTTTAATAGCCGTCACTAATGTTAAAATTTACCAACCCCTGAAGGCGTCTGATTCAGTATGTTTGTTTTATCCAAAATCACATAACCATAGATAAAACGACAGTTTGAAAAACAATTTGATAGTTTTCAAATATAATTTTGCAATATTTTCTCTTTTAATAACAACTATTGTATGTACCACCCACCCACTACGTGAAGTAGAAGTTTTATGTCCAATAACACCTTTTTTTAGTTGACTTTTATAGCTCACAGAGAATAATTTACTGTTCAGCAAGAAACATACTTTACTAACTTGTTTCGTAATCTCGATAAAAGTTTGATGTATTTCCAGTATATGAGCATGAACTTACACACAACAAAGTTTACCAGAATTTCCCAAGAAAATTTTACCTAAAGCGACAAAGGTGCTTTAAAAATAAAGGAGAAATGTTGAAATTTCCAGGTTATATTACGAACAATAAGATTTACCATAAAATGGAGGCTGTGGAGGGTGGCGACGAGTGCACATTTACTGAGCAAGTCAGCGATATTGTGCTGCCTTTCTTCACGTACACATCCTGGGAACCCCATATGGTAGCCGCAGCGGCTGCAACAACCAAAAAGCATCCTTACACACCTGCCATCAAAGTCAAAAATTCAATTAATGAACATCCAAACAATCAAACCAAAGAAAATGCTTGCATATCGTATACAAATAAGGAATTCAGGACCGTTAGACAAGTTATTATACCACAATTTTAATGGAACTAGTATCAATGTCGGGAAGATACATGAGTTTAGGAGATATAAGGGATTTAAAGCAATTCGTGCAAATTTTTCAAGTCACGTGTTGTAACTTGTTTTTTTTGGATTTCAAAGACCTTTGTAAAACACATTTTTCAATTTAACGATGTATGGTAGCGTTAATTATAAAACAAACCACAGTACAGTGAATATGACTTCAAATTACGAAGATAATATTATTTGTGAGATCACACACCAATACAATGATGGTAATGCAAGTTTAAAAGCCATGCCGAGCCAATTTTCCGTCGACTAAACCTTATTCGACTTTAAAAACTGTTTAAGTTAGCATTATGGCTTTCTCTAACTTACTCAATTCCAAGCACTGGTTGACGTAACGACGGAAACGTTTATTTTTATTATGGCAGCCTACCGATTTAGATGTTGGCAATAAAATTAAATTATATTTTCTGCGGTACAGTTTTTGACAATAATTGCTCATCGACAGAGTTAAGATTAATCTTGTTACTGCTTGTACCTACATTTTTCCTAGTCCATTCAAATCAGATGTTCTCGAATCTCACATTCTTGCCAATCATGCAATTTTTTTATGCTATACATAATCAATGTAGGTCAACTAAAAGTATCAAAATACATACATAAACTGTAGTCTACTTCACAAGGCAACCCGCTGATGTCCAGTTCATGCAAATTCAAAAAGCGCTACGGCGGCGCACGCCCTACCATCCTCCATACCTCCATGTAATGAATGTCGAAACAAAACGTCTCGTGCTGTATCAACGTAAACACGAAAATGAAGCCGCTACGAACAGATGAAAGTATAATGAAGTACTAATGAATAAACAAATGAAAAATGTAATTAAAAATGAAGAGAAGGATACGAAACCGGTACCTGAGGAGCGGGGCGGGGCCGAGGTCGCGGGGATGAGGGACTCATCTGGAATTCACAAGACAACAGCTTAGGAGAGGGCCAGGAATACAAAACAGCATGTGACCCTACCGAAGATGCATCGAAAGAGTTGAAAATAGTATTAGATTTGGTTGAATTAGCGATACAAAAACAGTGGTGAAATGGAAATTTGTGGACAGGGCTTATTAACTGATGAAGTCATCTTTGAGAGAGTTTTTATTCAAATCGTAGCTTATAGATGACTATCGGGGCTCGAAAATAAAGATAATAATTTACTGACCAGACCGATGATTGAATTAAGATGCTCTCTCAGGTGAATGTCGCTTTATTATTACATGTGGCGTATCAAAGACCCGATTCGTGGAGTTATTCACAATAGGTGAAAATTTAGAGCAATTTAAATTACGATCTTAATTGTGTACTTACCGAAGATAAATTATTTGTTAAGAAAATCATGTAGTTGATGCTTATTTTTTTATGAATTAAGGTGAAGTAATTATTTAACAGAGATAGGGCACCATACTAGCGAGCAAGCCCGACTGGGGAAGGACCGCCATCTCACAGACATCCACTCACTGTTCGGTATTGGTTTCCTATAGTATACAGCAGTATAAATAAATCTGTAGCTAACTCTGGTTTTAACGAGGAACGTGTTTCAAATACTACCTTACGGATAATCGCAGGCCACGTTTGTAGATATTACGTAGTTATGAACAATATGAGATTTTTTATGAAGGTACTATTTTATGTCTATCTTTAAAACAAAAACAAATATGGCAATAGGTGCTTCAGTGTAAAGTAATAGGTAAATCAAAAACAATATTTTTTTGTAAATGTTGTACGTCAGTTCTCATTATAATAGTTATCTATACCAATACCAATATTATAAATGCGTCGATAAGTTTGGATAGATGGATGTATGAATGTTTGTTACTCAAACACGCCAAAACTGTTGAACGGATCTGGATGAAATTTAGCGTACAGATAGATTATAATCTGAAATAGCACCTAGGCCACTTTTAATCCCAGAAATAATTACTGCTTCCGTGGAATTTTACGCGCGGGCAAAGCCACGGGTGGAATCTAGTATAATGTAACTATACTTCTATCAGTACTATACCAACATAATGACCCTATCTTTTATTAAATGACCCAAATATTCGCCTTCATAATATAACCACAAAAAAGAGCAATTGTCGACCATTTTTCAGCAATAACAAGCCCTATAATTGGCAGCGAGGTGAATCTGAGAACCTCGCATGATATGTCTGCAAGCGAAGCGTATACTAACAAATGGCTAGTATGAAACGAGACGGTAAAAAATAGTGCTCATTTAGGGTACAGCGGTTTCGCAACGAAACGGATTTGTTCCGCCACATAAGTCACGATAATCGATAAATGGATGTACTTTAAAAACTACACGCGGCCTCAATACATGGACTTTTACATGTTAGGCTTGGTTTACGTTAATAATGCTGCTTTTATTAGAAAATCAAAAGGTTTAGCATAACATAATATTGCGATTGCGATTGTGCAAATATTCTACATTCATCATGTATATAAAATTACCTTACTTTCCATACTTATTCTAAACATTGAGTTAAATCGTAAATATTTAATAAAGATTAATTATATTTTGTTTTAACACATAATACATTTGGAAATTGGAACACTACGGATTTTACTTTCGCAGGCAGAAAATTGTAGTGTTCCAATTTCAGTTATTATTAGACTCGTCACAAGTGGAATTAATAAGTCTTCATAAATTAAATAAGGATCAGATTCGTTATTCGTGGCCTGATATAAGTCTTACTAATTTAGACATTGCAACCAGAAAACAAAAAAATAGGGTACAGACTATGGTAGTAGTCAAATAGGGGAAGAGAAACTTTAACAACACCCTGTAAGTGTAACGGTGATGATAGCAGAAAGAATAGCAAAAGAGAATTATTATATTAGTCTTGAGATCTTTTAAGCAGATTTATTACTACCCTTGCAGTTTTAACGGCAGAACACAGGTGGGAGCCATCCAAAGTGTACCGGAGCCCCTAAAGCGATGGTGCTATTTTTAACAAAAATGACGCTTCTAAAAATAACACGGTAAATATTTTAACAGAAAGAAAATTGCACAACATTAGCAAATATTACAAAAAGACATTTATTTTTATTTCAGAAATACCTTAGCTAAACGTTCTTATCTGGGATTCATAATTAAAAAATATAAGCCCTTAAGCGTGGCGCACTCTAAATAAAGTTATTATGTCGACGAGTTTTTTAATGTTTCGTAATTGTGGAGTTAAATTTAAGTGACAACAACGTGTTGTACGCTAAGTTGGTCGACCGCGGGCATTTTGGGAGGTTCTATGTATTTTTAGCGGACAGTTACAATATATATAAGAACCTTGATAAGATGCTATAAATATACATAATATATTAAATAATAAGTAAATTAATGAAACAATATGTTAGGTACATAAAACACGAATTACTTGCATTAAATTACTTCGCCCAATATAGGGGTTGTACGCGTTTTTAATTCGCATACACATTATCATTGATTGATCAGAAAATTCAAAATAATTGAAAAATGCAAAATAATTGTAAAAAAATCCAGTTCAAAAAGCTCTTCGTAGAACAACATTAAATTACTATAAGGCTCGTAACAAAATACTGAATCATGTTTTATATTCATTATACTGTTTTTTTTACATTTTCTGTTTATTCAATTTCACTTTAGTACGAAACGTTTGAGGGTTCTGTCCATGTTTGATGTGGTTCTGTTGAGCGACTAAAAGGCTTAATTAGTTAAGTTTATTATACTTGTATGTCTAAAATGTAACTGAGTGATCCTCGATGTGGTTTCCGGTTACCGTCTAAATATAGAGAGGTCATAGCTTTTGGTGTGGGTGCTTAAGTGACTTAGCAGTAACCAGGTAATTTAGTTAACGTGTGTAATACTTAATTTGGTTAGTAAACCAACTTAAGTTCCTCTACTTTTATTTACTTGTACAAAGCTGTTCTTGTATAATATTATTTATAACATATGCACACTGTGTTTTTTGTAACTCAGACAGATGACAAACTATTTTGCTTGTCAGAATGTAATCGTAGTTAAGTAAAAGTTAATAACAAATCTGTTTATAAAACAAAATAAAGTAAATAAATATATTTGATATCCATTAATTACTCATACATAAATGACTGACTTGATTAACAGTTTACAATTTTTAAGATTATCGAAAAATATATTTCACATAATATTTAAGTATTTGCTCTTTGATGGCATGGTTTAGAGATGTGTCCTAAATTAATCGTGGTAATAAAATACAATCAATAGATAAAACTCAATGAACTATATAATCTACGAGGAGATAAAATAACATTGCCAAAAACCCTATTAAATAGTAAAATATCAATTTGAATGTAATTTTTGGTTCACGTTTAATTACAACTATTTTTCTGTTCAGTAAATCAACCAGAATCAATAGGATTCTTTCATATTTTTTACATGAATAATCCCAATGGGTAGAGAGAGTACTTTTAGCCCGTTGTACCGTGAGTTCATTGATTTGAACGCATAGGTGGACAGGAGTCCTTTGACAGGCCACCACGGTTTGGATGAAATCGGTGATTAATTTAATTGCCGTTTGGACGTTGCCTTTTGTGACTTTTGTTGGTATTTTTTTATACTGCCAAGGTGGTAAACAAGCATACGGCCCCCCTAATGGTAGTGATGGTGATGGCAGTTACTGTAGCCTATGGACACTTGCAACACCAGGTATATATTGTACTCATTGATATTAATTGGATTAGAATTGTGATTTCGAATAATGAATACGTACCTAAGTTTTGGAATATGAGCTATTCCACTACCAGACACTATCTTCCTCTTAACTGCAAATTACAGGAATCCCCGATATTACCACAACCCATAAACGTCCCAATGCTGGGCACGGGTCTTTTCCATATACTTGGAGGGATAATAGCCTACTATACCACGACGGCCGAAATATGGGCGATCTTAAAAACTCTGTCACCAGGTTGGCCACTAACCAAACGATAAAAAGAAGATACCACGCTGGCCAGGCGGGTTAGTATAGGGTTTTATTTCGAGTTTCACTTCTCTTGCAGTGGATATTGTCACCATAATTGACTTCCTTAGTCGACTCTAACGACACCCTCGGGATGAAATGGGGTGGTGACATATTCTTAATCCGTCACCACACGGAAAATATCTATGTAAAAATAAATATATATACATTTTACTAAACCCTACTTTGTGAAACGAAACTAAGTTGTGAATTGATTCAAAATTATTTAATTGTTAGTTTGTGGCTTGTCAAAGTTTCTTGGCGCTTGGAACAGTTGTAATAGCTTTAGTTGCACTCAGATTAAGTTTTAAATGTATTTTATACTCATTTTATACACCGCCAAAAACTATGTTGGATTCCATTTAACTTGTGTTTTGTAAGTTAAGGAATGTATTTTCTGTTTTAGCGTATATTGAATAATTTTATTGATCCACAGTTCATCAATGTTCAAGTCTCTATTAAAGTAACTCTAATATTTTTGCTTTGTTTTGTCAAACCGATTTTCAATTTTTAAATGGCCTCTCTTTACAGTAAAGTCAACAATATCATAAATTAAATCTTTGTAAAATAAGCCATTGTTTGTGAGGCTTCTTTATTCACTGCGTTTAAATTTAATTTGTGTATAAAAACATATTTTTGAAGGTTGAAATTTGTTTAATTAACCGACTCGAGCTTTGACCTTGACTGAAGGTTACCAAGTTATAACAAAAGACCGCAGGTACTGTTTGTGTTCAATGAATAAAGGCATAATGATATTGTGGAGGGAACATTTTGTTTCTTTTTTGGGGATAACACTGGATTACATTGTTGTAATATCATCATTTACATGGCACTACTGGTGAATACCCAAAAAGTAGCTTAATAACAGTATTTTAGTACTCAGTAAAAATATTACCATGTCAGTTCTTACACGGCCAGACAGATAAATTTAAAAAGGTACACAAACTTTAAGTTTTCGCAGTAAAGTACTGACCTGACACATCTTGTCTGGTCAGTACTTTGCCTGTCTCCAGAAAATTTTCAAATTAATTTCGCGATCAACGATTTACATCACGAAAAAGTGGTCTTTAAACTTTCAAGGTCATCAGAGAGAAGTGGCATAGTTCAAAGTTATTTTATTCGTATGAAAAAATAAAAACAAGCATACGGCCCGCCTGATGTTAAGCAGTTACCGTAGCGTATTGCTTACATTTGCATTAACTTGCGAGTTGCTGACCCATTTTTACACCGGGGCTTTAAGATATTCCCTGGGATAAGAAAACGTTTTTCAAAATACATCTCTAAATGAGCGGAGGCCTGCTCTTCTTTTTTTTAAGACAACTCCCGCACTAGAGAACAAGTTCTGTGTCGCGGGGAACTTTACAAACATACAATTAACAGACACAAATTACACCCAGACCCAGAACAACTCTTTGTGGGTCACACAAAGAGTTGTCCTGTGTGGGAATAGAACCTACACAACCTCATGCATAGCAGGCGCATACTGCGGCCACTGGCCCACCAAGGCACTCAAGTTCTTCTTCTCATCGTTTGGATAGTGGCCAACCTGGTGACAGAACTATTTAGATCGCCTATATTTAGGCCTCTGTCGTGATCACTGTACTCACACACAGCAACACAACTACATCACTGTGATGGGCTTCCTCGTTAGTATGGTCCCTACTTCTCTAAAATGCGCGAATGGAGAATATTGTTATTAGTATTTTTTCCTTATTCATTTCAGAATTTATTTACCTGCTTCTTTACGCTATACTCGATAACGATAGCCTAAATTTAGTAAAGTAGTTACTGAAAAAGCTTTGATGTCCAGTTATTCAAAGTTAGTCCAAGAGATTACTTAGTAATTACAATGTTATTACTATGTAGATGTCCATCGGCTTTGCTTACTAATTTACATCTAAAGGTCTGAAATCATTGTATCCATTTGTAATTATAGCGTAATCCCTTCGCAGCAATCTGGAGGATGATCACTAGTGGACAGGCTTACCTTAATTCGAAGGTCAAAGCTACCCTACATCGATTTTGTAAATAATTCCTTTTGATGCGATGACGAAACGATTTTCTGTTAAAGATAATGATAAATTATTCATCCACGGGTTCGTTTCGGGTTGGTCATTTATATTTGATGCGGTACCTCCGTCTTTGATCGTTCATTAGCCTCCAGCAGATCAGATAGCAGAGCTTATCAATTTATATTAAAATTAAGCGTTATTTGTTGTTGCCCTTGATGTGCATTTGCAGATTTTGTGGTTTGATTTTGGTGTAGTTAGTGAGCATTAAGAAGTGAGGCACCATAGCTAGGTGTACTTGCTGTTTGGCAAACAATCAGCGGGTAAAATACCAAGGATGCGGTAATGCTATAGATGGGTGATCTCATGTGGTATTTCATCTGGGCGTCACCATGTTCCGGAGGGCACTAACCAATCTACCTAATATTTGATAGAGTTTAAAAATTCGACAAATCCATCAACATTAAATGTTTTACCGCATGCCAAATATTTATACAAATGAACAATAGTTGGGCATCATGACACAGACAGATACGCCCCGCCTCGTACCGGTTGTCGTCGCGTGTCGCTCGCGCGTTGTTGCTCTCATTACTAAAATTACAGACATTTTGTCGCTGATTTTAGGTGTAATTAGCGACAAAATAAATGTAAAATTGTTTTAGTCCAATATTTTAGTCGGGTACAGGTTAAAATATGTTTTTAGAGTATTTAATCTGTATATAAATGAATGATAAACTAATGGTATTAATATAGCTTGGCTCAATTATTTTATTTAAAGTTAAAACGTGACATTAACATTTAATAAATACAAGCTTCTTATTCAATGGTCTTACAAGACGGCCAGCAATGCGCTAGTTATGTTTCAGTATTGGAAGCGTCCACATACTACGGTAATTGCTTACCATCAGGCGGGGCTGGTCCTGCGCCTGATTCCGCTCCGGTCGTGTCAGATTACCGTCCCATCGGATTATGAAGAGTAAAGAAATAGTAAGCACCTGTGTTTGTGCACACGCTTGAGCACTATATGCCCAGAGATTGGCTGCCTGTAACTCAAATCTTTGTCTGGACGAGTATATCTATATCATTAGGCGGGCCGTATGCTTGTTTGTCCCGGTAATATAATAAAAAATAAACAATTTATTTACCTAATAAAATTAAAGTCCTTATTAACTGTAGGAATATTTATCTACTTCCTTAGTATTAACTTGTGCTAGTAGTTTATCACTTCAGAAATCTTACTTCAATATATAAACATCGAAATAACAACGCATCGCCGGCGCCGCCATGACACAGACAGATACGTTCCATTTTGTACTCCTCGTTACTCCCACTACTAATATCACAGGAGATGAATGTCGGATTATGGGGCATACACTTTTCATTCCGTATCTCCTAGATTTGCGACTATCCTTTATATTTATTAAAGAGACAGTTGGTCAGCGGTTTTCCTTAGTAAATGTGACGGTATTGTAGAAAATAGGTGTCAAAATGTGTACTTATTATACCTATAAATACTGATACTGTATGCTGATATCTATAGTAATATTATAAAGCTGAAGAGTTTGTTTGTTTGTTTGGTTGAACGCGCAAATCTCAGAAAGTACTTGTTCGATTAAAAAAATCTTTTTTTGTTGAATAGTGCATTTATCCAGAAAGGCTATTTGCTAAATAACATCACGCTACGATTAATAGGAGCGGAGCAGTAGTGAAATATGTTGCAAAATCGGGGAAAATATTCGAAATAACCACGAGAACGAAGTCGCGGGTGACCCCTAGTTATGTATATATTTAATCGTTAATTTCCTCGAATAATAAAACAATCACTATAATATTCGTGTTTATTGCCTTTACTGTCTAACTTTAAGTTAAGGATAGTTATTATAAAAGCCACCACTTATATAATAATAACTATCGTAAACTTAAAGTTAGGTATATCAAAGCACTAAGTTGAGACAAAGTTATTATTATAGACAACAAACAATAATTCTAAATGTAATATTACTTGATTGGATTAAATATATATAGTTAACTAGACTGAGACTTTATAATTGGCAGTAGTTTGATTCGTTATATTTTATTAGTTGTGAGCTTAAATTTTCTTTTTTTAATAGAGGACAAGAGATAGGAGGAGATCCTTTATATTGACGGACGTGACTGAAATCGATGTAATTATTACTAATATTAAAATATTTAGAAGTTGTGAATCGCATAATGAATTCAAATTAATAATTACTAAAATTAATAAATTGAGTACAGCCGAATTTGAGGAAATACTTCCCCTTGTGACGGCAAAGGGACGTTTCCGCAAATTAATATAAAAATAATTGAATAATTTAATTTATTAAAAGATTCCGAGTTTCCTGGCAACATTATCATTTTATTTTGTACGCATTATTTATTTAACTTAATTTAATGTTGAGTCCGTGATAGGTACTTTATTACATAATATTATAAAGGTCAAGGTGATCTTATTTTTTTATGATTACGCGATGGCATAATAAAACTGCCTTGGTGGTCCAGTGGCCGCAGTATGCGCCTGCTGTTCACGAGGTTGTGGGTTCGATTCCCACACAGGACAAAACTTTGTGTTAATTACAAATTACACCCAGACTCACAATAACTCTTTGCGACCCGCAAAGAGTTGTTCTGAGTCTGGGTGTAATTTGTGTCCGTTAAATGTATGTTTGTAAAGTCTCCCGCGACACAGAGCTTGTTCTAGTGCGGGAGTTGTCTTTTAAAAAAAATGGAGGATTTTCCACGCCTCGATTATAATATAATCTAACTCATATACCCGATATAACCTATAGGTTAGCGTCACCGAAGTATAAAGCTAGCTATCCAAATATGACAGGTAAATGATAAAGTAAAAAATATAAAACTTTATATTTGTACGTTACTTGCCGTTCTCTAACCACCCACGGCAGCACAACTGGCCAAGTAGGTGCTCGGCCAATTATAGAATATTTATTTATTTATTTATTCCATAAAATATGGTATACCTACGCAAGATTGAACATGGTCTACGGGTTATTAAAATGATACAGTAATCAAATTTGTGTTTGTTTGTGTTGTGTTTTGACTTACCTTATAATAAAATTACTTCTATAAATAACACCAAATGAACAGAATGATAGCGTATCATAAACATATGTAGATGATGGTGTAGTAGAATTAATATCCACTGACAGCAATATCAAAGAAAATAAATGTAGTAATAGGACCTAAACTAATAATGTAATTATTGATAATGTGCACCATAATAATATGAAGCTAGTATGTAGTTAAATTTATAAAAACTAAAGCCTAAGTGGTGTTCTAAAAAAAACAAAATATTCAAATGTCAGATTGAAGTTCAACGAACACTATACAGAGAGACATAGGTTAATCTGTCTGAGCAAATTAGCCCAGGGAGAGAGAACAAAATATGTGTGTATCAAACTTCAATCAGACAGTGAAAATATGTTATAAATGTCACCTTCAACTGTCAGCACGACGGCCATGTTAATTTTAGGTTCAGTGTTGATCTGGCATTCGTAGACGCCCGCGTCTCTAGGCTGCACGTAGTCGACCTTCAAATCCCAGTCATCTGAGGGTTCAGGGTGTAGAACACTGAACCTTGCGTCTCCCGTATATGTAAAAATGTGGGAGGTTAGGATGTGAAGGTCGCGTTTTCTCATCCATGATACCTGCCAAAGAAAATAACATAATTATAGTTAATACAAAAACCTTTGGTCGTCTTTAATTTAATGGATATTTTAAGATTAAATCGCATGTCGTAACTAAGAGGAATAGTGTTAATGTTCTAATTTTAGCAAACATAACAAATATTTACTCATTCATTATTCATTCAAGGCAATGATAATAATAACATAATATATCATCTTATATTAATGGATACCATATGTCAAAGAAAACACCTCTGCACCTCTCCCATTTCATCAAAAGCACACCTCTTAATATCACAAACGTCAATAATAACTTAATTACTAAATGTCAAATATTGTTCCAAACGTCACCCGCATTACCAACTAACATCTCGAGAGACTCAAAAATCAACTGAGTTGACTCAACATTTTGCTCAAGCCTGTCCAACTTTACCTGACGAATATCAATTAGAAACCACTCCACATTGCTGTGCCTTTCGTACCTATTAAGTGGGTCGAAACTCGTTAACGTCAATATTCAATATAGCCCCGAAGGTTAGCCTGGTCCCTTTTTGATTAGCCCAACGATATTGATTTGTGCCTGTTAATATTAATGAAGTATGGTGCTTTTCTCACTTATGTCTAGCGAATTAAGGGATCCCAGTAAGGTTTCCATCTCAGTCAATAAATCAGATAAGTACTCTTTTGTTGAAGATTTATCAAATTATATCAAAATACTATCTTAAAATTGATACTATCTTGTTAAACTGTTGAGTTTACGATTAATAAAATTAGAAGTGCGTAACAAAAACCTCTTGGAAATAAATTTAAAAATTTTCGTGGTAGGATATAAATCTCTAATCTTAAAGCAATTTCGGAACATGTTTTTTGTCAGCTTACACACAAATATTATATAGCGTTTATACCGCACACGCTCGAGGCAGATTATTTTTTCTTGTTCACGTCACAAAGAGATAGCCTGTGCCCTTTGATTAAAATTACACCGACAATAAACGTTTGAATTATATTTTTAATTCGAGGGCCCTCTAGACTGAGAAATTAGAAAATAAATTCCCTCCCTTTTGTTGGGTTTTTGTTTTTCTACGTAATTAGAGTAAGCTGGGGTGAGTCCCTGTAAGCCTGCCCTGTAATTAAGCAAGATGGAACGTCCTCAGACTGTTTACAGGCTTTAAAATAATAAAATTAAGTTACAGCTAAGCGAGCGAGCGGTTTTTTTCAATTCCTGTGGAGCGCGGAAACTTGATGAATTAACCTCAATAGAGAGTCGTGAGCAATGACGGTTTTATATATATATATATATATCAGTTTGTTTATTTCATTATCCAAGCCAGGAGAACGGAACATTTATGTGGTTCTTGTTAAGCAATTCCTTAATAAAAATGTGCTGAAGACAAGACTTTGTTTAATCTCTTGGACTGACTACGTCGTGCGTTTAAGTGAAAATTAAAAACGGAGCAGTGGAGAGACTTTGCCTTTAAGTGTGTTTAAATGATTTTGTCCAGCATCCGTTCCTAGCGTTCATTTCTCACTACCTGCTACAGTGTTTTCCATGCAGAAAGATATCGTAGTGCTCGTCTTTCTTCAAAAATGAGATAAAAAGTGAGCAATAACTTCATGTCGTCCCTGGCCTTGCGCAAGCCTATAAGCGGCAGTTACACTTATCATTAAGTAGGACGCTGGCTCTTTTGCCACTATTGACAATCAAATAAATGTTATTTCTGTAGATGTAGTTGTATTGTGTAAAATGATGTATTAAAGTCAGCTTTATAAGTTAATTGAAGCTTTATCATTGAATTTTGAAGGTTCGATGAAGTGGAAGGGTATCTTGACTTCTATGAATAAACTGAATATATTGCGCTCCGTAACAATGTTAACATGAGGAATTTGAGGTATCGTCATTCAAAATTGATTGGGCAACGATAATTAATAACTAGTAATTGTTATTATTTTATAATCTTTGTGGTTTTTCTTATACTATTGCTTAATTTGAAGGTGATTTTTCAGTTGAATACGAAACATTCTAAAAGACCAATAACATAAGAGAAATCAATTTCACCCAAAGGTCTAGTTTACAGACAGCAATTAACGATAAAAGACCAGCGTCAGTTTCACATCAAGAAATTTTAATATCGTATTGATATTCGTTCAGCTGACATTGAAGTCCGAATTGACCATTATATGATGTTGGGTCCAAATCAAGAAGATATAATTAAATTAGAAGTAGAGTTTTGTTCTACCATAATTGTCTTGACTTGATAAGTAATTATACGCCACATGGCGTAATCATTTATTTCCATTTTCCATTCAGCTAATAACAATACTAAGTAAGTAATATTTCTAGGTCACACAGCTATATCTATAGACTTTTTAAATTACTGCATAAACTACAACAGCAAATATTTCAATCCACATGTACCACTGGGCACGGGTCTCTTTCCCTGAGTTGAGAGGGTTTAAGTCCTAATAATAAAAGTAATTAATCCTCACACGTTGGCCTGATGCGGGTCAGTAAATCAGATAGGCCTTTACAATTTCTTTCAAGACATGTTGGCTTCCTCAAGATATTTACTCGGCTAATATATAAATCATTTATTTCATAAGATATTTACATGAATAGTTATTAAAATTAATATAACTTAACCTAAACTACTTACAAACAATCAGATGATATTGTATTTAATGGTATTAACCTATAATTAAAATATGTGATTGGGGTCGCAGTTCTGGGAAAGGTGCCCAAAAGACTGGCCACATTTTCACGCTGGATTGCAATGCTAATACGTTGATCAAAGTAAAGGCTAGCCTTAGTATCGTGAGATGACATGGTCCTGGAGTTTCGACCCCAAACGGCTCAAAAATGTAAGGCTCACCGGGACTTTTATATTTGCGCCACTTGAGACACTGCAGAAGTCGTTACATTGCACAAGTCGGTTATTTACCCACTAAGCTTCCACCACAGCATACACTATACAACAGATTTGTCTGAACGGTTGGTTCAGTGACTTAAGTGGTTACCTCGCCATTTATTACTGTGCGGCGTGTTGTGGGTTTGATTTCCACATGTATATTTGAAAAGTTCCCCGCGGCACAGGGCTTGGTGCCTAGTGCGGGAGTTTTCTTTTAAAAATACAAAAAAAAAACAGAAATATAAGATAATAAATGAAATCAACAAAATTATACAATGTCGGCAAGTAGTGTGAAGTGCTAACAAGTTGTCAATTCATTAAGACAAAAAGTTCTATCTCGAATGTTAGATATTGGGAATTTGTTTATTTTCAATTATAAAAAAAAATTATATCATAAATTACACAAAAGGGAGAGGAAGCATATAGTCACATATACACCGAGGTATCGGCGGTGGCGGCGCGACCCAAATAGAGTACGTTTGTGCCAAATAGCTGTTAAGGCTATTTTAACGAGTTCGATCATTATGACAACAATATCGGTCCGTTACAGCGACTGTTAACGCATTGATTTTCGCTCATTTCGACTAGACGGTCGTGTTGTTAAGGAAATATGACGATTTGGCAATGTCATCGTATTAACTGTTATGGGTTCTTAAATATTTATTTTACTTCGTATTTATTATGCAATTTATTTTAAATTGAAACGATTGATAGCTTATTGTACATACTGATTTCGAAAACAAATCGTTTAATAACCATAAACTTAGTAGCATCCCGGTACATATCTTTTCTAAAAAAATATTTTATAACAAACATACTAAGCAAAATGTTAACCATTACCTCAATAGTAAAACAAAGCATGTAAATTTAGTAGTTGATTCTTTTGCAAAATATGTAAGTATGTAGGTACCTGTGTTATTTTAAATGTTATGTTAACTTTATTTTTTTTATATTAAAGCTGCAAGAGCTTAGCATATTTGCTTTATCTTGCATTAAATGCAAGATAAATTGTAAAGATCATGCCGAAATCGCATCTGAGAAAAAAACAAGAAGAAAATCTCATATGCTACTGGGATCCAATGAACATAAATCCTATGATCGATACGTTTTTCGAGTGTTATTTACTTGACTATTATGAAACGCATACAATAGTCGGTTACGTTGACTATTTATTTTTAAATATCACACATGCCATTAATTTCGCGTACCAACTTATCAAAAAACACTGCCAACACAAAAACGCCATCACACTCACATAAAAACAGAAAAAGGGTACCGTAATCCTTGGGCCTTTTTACAAGAAAATGACGCCAGATAATCCATGCCGAACAATATATTATAATGCATCGGGGGACACGTCAGATGGCTATTTATTTTCTCGAATGGGTTCGGAGGTTCTACCATTAATATGGCGGTCAGCGGAGCGAGGGTGAGGGGATGGACGATGAGGACATCGACATTGAAAAATGATTTGAGTTGCCAGGTGGCCTGCTTCTTGAAGGTGCCCACTGAAGGGATTTGGTGAAAGTTTTATAGAAGGGTACGTGTCTCAATATCATGAAAAGGTTTACCTCAGTTAACCAATTCAAAAATTGGCCTAGATTTTGAACTGACTGTTTATGCTCACATCGAAACTGAGGCAATACCAACTTTTAAATGAAATAGATATTTTTCATTTATTTGTACTACAAGTTGATGAATACCAGAAATGAGACACATTTCTGCCAGACTCAATGGGTGTCACAGAGTGTCTCAAGCGTCGCAAATGTGAAAGTCTCGGTGAGATTTACATTTTTGAGCCGTTTGGGGTCAAAACTCTAGGACCATGAGAACCTAGTGCCTACAAACTGTATCGTGAGATATCGAAGCGTTTAGTCGAGTCATCTCACGATCCTAAGGCTGGCCTTTATTTTCGTAAAACTACTAACCCACAAACCAATAGCTTTTGGCGTTTAAATCAATAAATGGTATGTACAAGCAACTAAAAAGCAGCTTCTAAAAATGTAATTAATATCAGTAACAATCGATTACAGAGCTATTAATATAATCGTCGTAATGTAGACGCGGAAATCTCTTGATAATATTCTCTTAATAATCGACTAATCTCGATACTTAGTAACGGCAATATAATTGGTATTGATTAAACAGTCGAGACTACAATTAAGTAAGTATAAGAATATTACTGAGGTGACTTTGTAATGGCATTACATTTAGATACGTACATCAATAAATCTGTATTTATTCTATATAATTAATACGTTAATAGAAAACTTCAGATCCTTTTATTTTTTAAATAATATTGCGCCCACGGAAGAATGTAAGATTTGGTATAGTCAAAGTTTACACAAAAAAGGAATACTGAAAGAAATTAAAATATGAATACGGTCGAATTTCAACCACAGGGTAACCTCTAATACCAACTATTACGTAAGGTATAAAAACTACATCCCTATTTAATAATAATAATAATAAAGCTTTATTTCAGATTATTCCATACAAAAATAATAAATAAGTACTACAAAAAAAAACATCAAATCTAAAGCATAAACATAACACAAAAAAAAAGTTTACATTTTAATTATGCAGCTATTTTTTAGCCACCTTTTGCACATATTACAACTGTATAACCTGTCCGAAAATTTAAGCACGTTGCAACTGGCCAGATGGTCCAGTGGTTAATGACCTTTATCTATGCTGGCGGTCGTGGATTAGATTTATTCACGGGATAAAACTTTGTGTGATCTATAAACATTTGTTCCATGTCTGGGTGTATTTTGTGTCCGTGGATTGCATGTTTGTAAAGTCCCCGCAACACAGGGCTTGTTCTAAAGAGTGAGAGTTGTCAAAAAAGAAAAAAGTGTAGCGACCAAATACGCGACTACAACAATCACTGCCTTAGGATAATGCCTTAAGAATACAATATCGCTGGATAAGGATATCTATCCATTTCAAAAGTTTATATGGAGTGTGGAAAGCAAATATTACATTTACCTATATAAAATACGTAAAAAATAAATGAAATTAAATAAAATCAAAACATTAACAGTTTACGTTCATCATGAAAATGTTGACTTATTTGTGCACACCAGCAGCTGACGTAATAGAACACAGTTCGAAAAATCATGTCATTCAATACATAATAGAGTATACATACTCTTTGACAAAACAACCTTAATAAAGTTCAAATTTTACATTTTCATAAATTATTCTGGAATTTCAACCACCTCGCGTCATATCTAGTTATTATACAACTCAACGTTTTATGCAAACAAGTAACAAGTCACATTTGTAAAGGTCATTAATTAGGAATGTAATTTACAGTCCCATCGGATTATGAATATGAGGTTTTTAGGTACGTATTCATCATCAAGACGATGCATAAGGTTTCTACAAAGTTCGGTCCTGGGCTGCGGCCGGACTGAACGCTATGGAAATCTTTGGGTGGGAGCCTATGACCAGCAGTGGACGGCTTTGGCTGAGATCATGATTATTTATCTCATATAATTATTATGTTCATTGCAGTAGTTCGTAAAATTACAATGTCATAAATTGTCAAATATTTGACCTTAGTGAGGCTTAAAAAGGATATTTTATGTAATTTTTTTTCTGTTATATATAGTGTTTATTTTATTATTGTTAGATTTATTATTTCATATCTACAAGTAGACACAATTAAACAAAAACAAAACTCATTTCACTACGCATCTATAGTATCTTATTAGCTTAAATTAAATTGAAAATGTTTGCAACTTGGAATCTTTTGAAGAAAAGGTAAGGTGAAACATTTCAGCGATACTGCTACTTAAAGGATTGAGAAGTTTGAGAAATGTTGGAAGTTTCAACCTTTCATAACCCGATTTAGTATAATATTGGCGTAAATATCACAAAATTATAAGTTAGCTCTTGCTTCCGATAGCGGCACGTGGCGGTAAGCGTAAACTCAACTTCATAATGTTTACTTATCGTAAACGGTTGATGTAAGTCGAAGCTTCTATGTATATGTTACGGTAAGAGTGAATAATTGAAGATTATTAATAATTATCTATTATTATTAATAATTACCGAAATTCGAGGTTAAACTGATAAATTAATCACATTTGTCGGTTATTATTAATAATTTAACCCCAGTAGTGATAAATGTAATAAGTGGACAAGGATTGCGGGGCGGGGCGGTGTGTGCGACGTGCGAGAGGCGCGGGTTAGGTTAGGTTAGGTTAAATAAATAAAAACCTAACCTAACCTAATCTAACCTAGGTTAGGTTAGGTTAGGTTTTTATTTATTTTATAACTTTTACCAATATGTGTCGTGAATTATTAATAATTACACTTGACTACGGCTCACATAAGGTTAAAAACCTAACCTAGCCTAACCTAAGTTAGGTTAGGTTAGGTTTTTATTTATTTTTTTAACTTTTACCAATATGTGTCGTGAATTATTAATAATTACTACTAAAAGTAATAAATTTCGATCGATTATTCACATTTACCAAAACATGTGGTTATTATTAATAATTTTGTAAAAATATTAATAATTTTCAATTAATCAGATTTACCGTAACATATACATAAAGAAAAGTCGGTGGCGTTTAGTCCACACACACACACACACACCCTGCATTACGACACTAAAGCAAAACAAAAACTCGTTCTGCCGTGTCGTAGCATCTTATTATTTAAATTTATTTAATATTTATATACGCCAAACAAATACAACGAATATAAATAATAGGCTCGCAAAACTGCCATAATATGGGTATTAGGGTATGATGTAGGTACCATATCATCGCTAGGTAGGATCCTCGAGAGACCTGTGCATATTTCTTCTGCAAAAAGCCATGATTTCATGTTGCTTTAGCAATAATTACATGTAAATTCACCTCACTATTACAGTCTAATAACATATTGTGTGCTATTCATAGCTGGCTTTGACATAGTAGCATATTGAACACATAGTTCGTAGTAATCAAGGTATTAATGACAAAGATAATAACCGCTTCGGGTTAATATCTCGCTTGGCTGACCGGAGCGGGTAGAGGTCCACGGGGAGCCGAGGGGTAGGGGAGCACCTAATCGTTGATGTAACTGTTGTAATTTATGTCTAGGATTATGTTGATTGAAAACCGACCTACACTAAGATTAGATCATTAAGATTTTGCCTTTTTAGTAGTTTAATATTACTAAATAAGCTATGCTTTTCTTGGATATAAAAAGGTGTGGTAAAAGCATATTTTTTACACTACAACAACACAACTCCCGCACTAGGAAATAAGCCCTGTGTTGCGTTGGACTTTACAAACATACAAGTTACGGACACACATTACACCCAGACTCTGAACAAACATTTTTGAATCACACAATGTTTTGTCCCATGTGGGAATCGAACCCACGACCTCCAGATTAGCAGTCAGGGTCACTAACCACTAGACCAACAGGCCAGTCTCATTGGCAGACGAGTGGGAAAGTAAACGTATTTGTGTGAATTTATTCCTGACTGCATATTTTGTTTGTCGTTTGACAACAACAGTCAAGAAAACATCATAATTTCCAATTGAAATTCATTTGCAGAACTCTAATCACCTTATTAATAAACATAGAATAGATAGGTGTTAATAAACGCAATATGTTATGACAATGATGATTTAATTTTTTATTTTTGTCGATTGCTTACTCTCCTATGTGCACCACGTTTGCTTTCACATCAATTACAATCAATCTTTGTTAATCCTTTTTTTATAGTTTCTTTAATGTCTATATCAAAAGGTGTAATTTAATTGTATAATCTCTCATTCTATCATCAGTAATTAGACATTCGAAAGAAGTGGACAAAGCATGGCGTAACTTTTCACCCGCACACAACATTAATTAATAAAACGGAATGAGTATATCTGATCCGTCAATGGCCTTACATTGTAAACGCATTTTATATAGAAGAGGAGACCCTTGTCTAGCAGTAAAACGCGAGTGTAAAGGCAAGATGTTCACGCCTGTCAAATATGGTTAGTTTAGTAATAAAATGTATAATGTATTATTAAATATTTTTAGCATTTTTGCTATGCAATCAGCTCAAATATACTTAAATATTAAAGCAATGTGGAAAAAGAAAAAGGCACAGTCGGTGGTGCGCTGGGCCGGAACCCGGGAGGCGCAGGTTCGAGTCCTGCTTTGGGCTCGTCTTTTTCCACATTGCTTTTATATTTATTTTTAAGAGAGGTAGGGCACCATACTAGCGAGCAAGCCCGACTGGGGAAGGACCTCCACCTTACAGAAGACCACAGCTAAATGACTACACACAGCGGTGTAGTTGTGTTCCTGTGTGTGAATACAGGACTCCAGAGCTCATTTAGGAATGCGTTTTGAAAGAAACGTATTCCTATCCCAGGGTTACTTCCATCTTAAAGCCCTGGTGTAAAAAAATGGGTTGACAACACGCAAGTGATAACTCTAGTAATGCAAGCGTCTATAGGCTACGGATACTGCTTAACATCAGGCGGGCCGTATGCTTGTTTGCCACCCAAGTAGTATAAAAAAAATATATATATTTAATGTATAATGTATATGTTTAATGTCCAGAGGAATTTCTTACTACGTATGATAAGGTTGTGGAATGAGCTCCCAGCCGAGGTTTTCCCAAGAGACTATAGCATGGGGTTCTTCAAGAAAGGAGTTATAAGGTTTTTAAAGGGTCGGCAACGCGTGAGTGACACCCTGGTGTTGCAAACGTCCATAGGCTTGCTTACCATCAGGCGGGCCGCATGCTTGTTTGCCACGTTGGTAGTATAAAAAAAAATGTAACCTCAAAAAGTGATGATGAAATAAAGAAGCACGCAAGTGATACCTCTGGTATTGCAAGCATCCATAGGTTACGGTAACTGCTTAACATCAGGTGGGCCGTATGATTGTTTGCCACCTAAGAAGTATAAAAAAAACAAGCTATACTTACAGTTCTATTTCCTATGTGTTTGGCTCTACAGCGCAATACTGCGGCCTGTCCTACTACTGCCGACACGTTCCGAGGTGACACGTCGTCGAAGTACGGTCGCTCTGCTCGTGAGCCATCCAGCCCGCTCACTCCTGAGAGGACCCCTACACCTGGGAACAAAAAGAGAAGGTAATTCATAAGGCGGGAAATATTATTACTTACTATAGAACTCACACCTCTACAGGACACACAGGACGCGATTTGAAAGAAACGTATTTCTATCCCAGTGATACTGTCATTTTAAAGCCCTGGTGTAAAACAATGGGTTGGCAACAATTGATACCTCTGGTATTGCAAGCGTCCATAGGTTACGGTAACTGCTTAACATCAGGTGGGCCGTATGCTTGATTACCACCCAAGCAGTATAAAAAAACCTAATGTGCTACTCGTTTGTTGCACTCAGCTACCATTGCTCTTTCAATATCAGAATTAAGTTCCGAAGACTTTTGCTTAAAAGTAAAACAACAAAGTCAGCCTTTGTTGTTTCTCTTTTAGGCAAAAGTCTAAAAAAAACAAAAAACAGCATGATACTTATGAAGCCAGTCTTAATACCTAGTCATTAAGGAAAATTTATTTTTCTTTTACTCATTATCATTATTAGGTTCACACTGACATTCAAGGGACATATTAAACAATGAAACTTGTAAAGTTTATTTTGTTAAAACTCAGTAGATTAGCTGAAGCCATAATAATGAAAGAGTAAATTAAAATATACGACCTTTTTCAATGTTTAAGTACCTAGTGTTTATTATAAAAACACTTAATTGGTCTGCTTGTAAACTTCGTTGTTTATTAAAAATTAAAAACATCATAAAACGTTGAGGTTTTGTTTTTATCACTTATTAACGTAGACTGTTCTTTATGATACCGTTCGTAAAAACGGTAGTTTGACATGAAAACTTTTTGTTGTATACAGTGGCTTTTTAGTATCAACATATTTTGTTTTCTCCAATGGGCTAAACTGAGTTATTACAATACCTAGTTTCGCTAGCTATCCGTCTTATGTTTGCGGTTACATTTTGATTATTAAACATGTCTTTTGACTGAGATGATGATGATTACTCATGACAAGAGATTTCACTGTCAATAAATTCGAGGTGCGGTCTTATGTGATGATTCAGACTTTATTCTATCTCTGTGCTAAATTTCATCCAGATTTGTCTAGTCGTTTAAGAGTAATTGAGTAACAAACATCCAAACATACATCCACCAATCTTAATTCTTGCATTTATAATATTAGTATAGTTTATTTGTGGTTTTTTGAACCCAATAAATTTAAAATTACTCGTGTTCGTCCCAACAACATATTATGGTCAGTGGGACGGTAGGGAACAAATTAAATTTTATTTGTTTACATTCTCCTCTGTACTACCACCAGTAGGACGACATCGGTTAGTTAAACGAGATTACACAGCCGCAAACATTTAGATTTGGAACTAGATCTATGGGTTATACTATGAATATTATTTCGTGGTCCTGCATTGAACTTCTCACTGCCGCTACAACTATTGACTGGTCGTCACATAGCTCAAAATATAGCCTAGAAATTAAGTATTGTAGTATGGAAATGATACAAATTAATATGTTAATTTCTGATGTTTGCTATATTAACAAAAACAAAAATTACATTATTATAAGTATGTGTTGGTGTGCGCTGTACGTTTCCGGCCACGTGACGTCACACCCGTCGAACCGGAAATAAGAACGAAGCCTTTGCCCGCCCTCTTATAAAGGAAACACCGCAGAGCACATAAAGTTGCGGTCGGGCCACTAAACGAGGCCATGTGTACGTATTGTCTCTTTGAAAATGTGTGAGTGCCACTAACTTACGAGTACATAATGATACAGTCTTGTATGCTTACCAGATTATAAATTACACATAATGAAAGCTATTTATTACAAAATAATGAAAAGAAGTTTACTTATAATTTTAATTGGGGTGTAAAAAACTAAACAATTAAATGTGATAATAAAAAACTAAGCAAAATACGTTTAAATCATGGACACGAAATTATATGATACAAGCAAGACAAACTTTTTTAAACAGCAATTTACGGACACAATGTACACCCAGACTCATAAAGCTATCTTTGTCGTACACATTTTGTGCAATAAATATGTAAGTAGATCACTACTTTAAAACCAAAGTGACTCCAAATAAAAATAAATCCGCCACTATTAGCCGTAGACATGTCTCCCGTTGTTTTAGTAGCCCCACGCACAAGACTGCGGTGCAGCGAGAAAATGGAAATGACAACGATGAAGATCTTTTGTTTGACGGTACCCTATACGTGTGTATCAAGGTGAATCTTTTGTCTTGTCCTGTCTCGTTCCTTGTCTCCGATCCGTTTCTTTGCACTGTTTCCTTGAACCGCACAACCACTGTATACCCGATAAAGTACTTGCTTTTAATTTTGCTTTGAAATTATTTTTCTACAGAGTGATGTTATTTAAGTACGAGTACATAGAGAAAATATTTGTTTTTTTGTTTGAAATGAATAAACTTAAAAACTTCTGGACCGATTTTAGAAATTCTTTTAGCTATAGAAAGCTACATGATCAGTGAGTAGGTAGTAGTAGTAGTAGACATAGGCTATATTACATACATACATACATATCATCATGCCTGCCTCTCATTGGGGTAGGCAGAGAATATAATAACCACTACTCGACCTGGGGATTGAAATTGGCTTCACTACATCCGCGTTACCGAGTTAGTCATCAATAAATTCTCTATTAAAAATAACCATTAAAATCACAAAGTACACCCAGACTCAGAACCACTAATATTTGTGTAGGATTCAAAGCCACAACCCTCAGCGCGGATTCAGTGGTGAAACACACACTACATGAATATTATTTCCTCATTACAATGAAATCACGTTAATGAGTTCCAAGTAATTTAGTTATAAATGGATTTTTGGCCACGCATTGTCATTGTATAACGCATGATTGTACATGGCTTCGTTTAATTAAACAATCATGCTTTGAAATTAATTTTTAATTGAAACAATCACTGTTGTTAATAATGTAAACAGCTGCCGGTCGCATCTTATCGATATAATAACAATAGCAACCTATATTAAATTATTTTATATTATATTATATTATATAGCAATAGAAACTACAAGAGACTTGGCTGCTGCCAGAAGAGTTGTTATTATATTGAATGTACCTATGAGTCTAAGTTACTTGTAAATAAATGATTATTATTATTATTATTATATATCCCACTGCTAGCCTACTGAGACCGGCATACCCCGAACCAGCGGACTAAAGACGCGTCCCCATCAAGGATATACTGATACTCATGCAGGTGTAGCGGCACGATCAATGTGCTTGATGGGACAGACTGCTGACACATAGTATTGTGTACAAGCGTTTCGTAAATCTGGTGCCAGTAAAAGTTCCAAAAAAAAACCACAGCTTCATACTAACCCCTACATAGAAGACCTTCAGGGATTCGATGTAGGGTGAGCGGTAAGGAAGGGGCATGCACGAAAGACCCCAAGGGTCGAAATGCTCTGGCCGAAAGGACAGCCCCGTTACAAGATAAGATAAGATACTTAATACTCATAATGTTGCAGTCTGACTGCAACATTATGTTGCAGTCAGACTGCACTATCGACCAAATCTTTACTTAATCACTTAAAGCAATTTTTCAAAGACAATCACGATTATTCAAATTGCTTTAATTCTGTAAAAACTCTTACAAATTCAAAATTTAAGCAGTCAAGATAAGCAACTGTGATTTTTTCATCAGTTCTCAAATTATTCATCCAGGATCAGATAAACGAAGTTCTTATGTTTAATAATGCAAAAGCACACGTAGCAGCATTAACAAAGGCAACATCTACGTTATATGGCGAAGTCTTCTGCCAGACATTGTTTCCCGTTGTCATGGACACAGGGAACTGGTGTGCGGGAAATATTCTAGTCGCGTACGATTCTTATAACAATACATATATACGGGCTGCCAAAAGAAATAAACCACGTTGCACTACATTTGCTAAGACGCGCTCCACCCCGCTTCGTTCCGCTTTCCCCGCTCCGCTACGCTACACTTCGCTTCAAAATCCCCGCTACCTGGAAGATATATTCTAAATGGATTTAAAGCGGAACCTAGGTAACACTTTATACGTTGAAAGCTGAACAATTTCACTGATACTAACAGTTTTCTGATATTACATTGCTAAGTTATTGCAGCATACCGATTGGATAGCTCTGGCCATGGATAGTAGTTTTATATTTATAATTTCGAAACGGTGCTAGAAATTCTATAATATTATTTCATATATACGGTGAACAGCTTAGGTAGACTCAATTTATTTAGGTATAAGACTTCATTATATATCGAATCGCACTAAGATTTACAGATTGTTCTTGCACTAGAGAACAAGCGCTGTGTCACGGGGGAATTTACAAACATACAAATTACACCCAGACTCAGAACAACTCTTTGTGGGTCACACAAAGTTTTGTTCTGTGTGGGAATCGAACCCACAACCTCGTGCACAGCAGGCGCATACCGCGGCCACTAGACCACCAAGGCAGTCCAAATGTCTTTAAAAATGTAAATAAATAAAAACATCAAGTGAATAGGATCGAAAGATACGGCTATTTTAATTAGTTACAGAACCATGAATGAATTAATGACTATAAAAGATAAATTATTTTTGTAAAATACAATTGATAAAATAAATTGGCAATTCTCACAGAAAATGTAAATAAAATACCTACACAAAACAGTTGTTACTTGTCGAAAATAAACATAAATATAATTGTTTTTAAACATACTTACTCAAAAGTATCTAAATTCCCGGAATGGTTGACATATGTACTACGGGTCCTTCGCTGTTTGACACCACGGATTATTGGCACCATGGTGTCAATCGCAGAAGGACGTTTTTTGACTTACCTGTTTGGGACCACGGTGTCAATCGACGAATATCTTATTTGTCTTCGTTGATTGACACCATGACGTAAAACAGCAAAGAACGGCCGCATTGGTATTTTATTATAACATAACAATCATGCACAAAAGTGTTTACATGATTTTTATTTAAATTATAATTTTTTTCTGAGAGTGCTTGGCAAGGCAAAACTGTTTAGATACCCACAACAGTTTTGCGATAGCAACAACTACTACGTTTTACTACTACATCTCTTAAAATTTAATTTTAATATTCAAGACATCAGCAGGTAAAAAATAATTAAATACAAATTATTATTATTACATGCCCTTAAATATATTGGCAAGAACGTTTAAGAAAGGGTAGAAATACCTGAGTTAGAACAAACAAAAATCTTAAGTCAAAAAACGAGTGTGTGTTGACCACACGGCAGAAGTAAAAACTTCATTGGACTGTCAATAATGGATGGAGTATTAGCATTCTGTGGTATTAGTCCAACGCGAACGATGCGATAATACTGGGTTCGAATCCCATATTCAAGTCCACTTTTAGGAATTTGATTTTTGTAGATGGTTTAGATATCAGATAATATTTATTATAAGTTCAAATACACAAATAGGTAATTTTCTCACAGTGCCGTACGAAGGTAGTACCGACCGAACAGGGTTCGAATCCCAACATCGGATACACTTTTTTTTTTGTATTTTGTTTTGGTTTAAAGTGGGTCAAAATCGCGCCCAAAGAAGTCGGTTACAAACATACAAACATACAGGTGAAGCTAATAAAAAGCGTGTAATAAAAACGTTTAAACTTCAATAACGCTCAATTCATTGTAAGTAGCTATAAATAATGTATCATCGAATTATAGGTAAAAAAATAAACTATAGACTTGTATATTTTTTTTTTAAACATCAACGACTTTGAAGAAATTAATGAATATAGGTACAACTATTTTTTTTTACTCTTGTGAAATTTGCATGACTAGCACAGTAATATATCATTACACGTTTATTTGTGTAACGATACATAACGAATAAAACGCACGGTAATGTTACACTATTATTCGTTAGAAAAAAAAATAGAAATACTTAATTAATTTTAATAACCTATTTTTATTGAAACTTCCATTTTGTGGGATAAAACATTACTAATAAAATTTGCATACATTTTTCACGAATAAACGTGTAAGAAGATTAGAAAACATTACCCAAAGGGTGTAGCGGGATAGTCTTAGGAAAAGTGCCCCCAAAGCCTGGACTTCGTATCTACTACCAAACGATACCTTATATAGAGCGTGTACAATGTCTACAGTTTCAACCCCCCACTACCCCCCAATCGGCTACGACACCCAATTGTATCTAAAACTGTATTATTTTTTTTCACTGTATCTATGAAACTGACTGATCTCAAACTTTGTACAAATATTGCTGTGACGTAAAGTAATACTACAAAAAATCAACAGCTCTTGACGACACCTACCTTTGAAAAAAATTAAGAATAAAAAATTGAAACACCCTGTAATGTGACTTTCTTTGGTGGTACAAACACAGTTTTTTTTTCAAACATGCACTGACATTCAACCTACGTGATCCTCAAAATTCGCTAATCTATCAAAGGTGGAACACTGGTAAATAAATCAAAGACTGAATACGAATTTATTTTATAACTAGCAACTAAACATTTTTACTTATGTAATCGTACTTGAATTATTCTAAATAGGTTCTTAACTATGAAAAAAATAATGACTAAATTAAAAAAAAAACTAATCTTATTACCCATACCTACTTAAAAACAAATAATCCATTTAATAATCCTCAATCCTCATCACTATCTTCGTTAATAACAATAGATATATCTTGGTTACAATCAAATATATTGGTCAGCAATTTTACTTTTTATTATTTTAAAATAAGAACGTGGGCTATGCAACCTATTTAGAATAATTCAAGTACGATTACATAGGTAAAAATGTTTATTTGCTAGTTATAAAATAAATTCGTATTCAGTCTTTTATTTATTTACCAGTGTTCCACCTTTGATAGATTAGCGAATTTTGAGGATCACGTAGGTTGAATGTCAGTGCATGTTTGAAAAAAAAACTGTGTTTGTACCACCAAAGAAAGTCACATTACAGGGTGTTTCAATTTTTTATTCTTAATTTTTTTCAAAGGTAGGTGTCGTCAAGAGCTGTTGATTTTTTGTAGTATTACTTTATGTCACAGCAATATTTGTACAAAGTTTGAGATCAGTCAGTTTCATAGATACAGTGAAAAAAAATAATACAGTTTTAGATACAATTGGGTGTCGTAGCCGATTGGGGGGTAGTGGGGGGTTGAAACTGTAGACATTGTACACGATCTATATAAGGTATCGTTTGGTAGTAGATACGAAGTCCAGGCTTTGGGGGCACTTTTCCTAAGACTATCCCGCTACACCCTTTGAAAACAATCAGAAATTCTCAAATCGTCTGTAGGTTTTAACATGTTTATTCTTGTATACTTGGTAACTCAAAAAGCATGTAATAAAAGCATATTTCCCTATAATAAAGAAATTCTCTATTATAATAGGCATGTTTTGAGTCTAAAATTCATAAAAATATTAGGTAGGTGTAAGATAGGCAAAATGAAAAAAAATCGTGTAAGAACTCTTGCACGTTTATTCGGTGGGGCCATCGAAAATTGCTCACTTCAAAGTGGATGGTAAGTATGGATTTGTTTTCACATTCAAATTATTAGTTTTAATCATAAGGTCTTGGATATAATAGGCCCAGGCAATAATAGTGAAATCAGTTAATTTAAAAGGTGAATCAGGTAAAAGTTTACTTATTCCTATTTCGAAGATAATGTTCATGCATTTTTGACACAATGCAATATTTTGTATTTCTAATACATTCATTTGTATTTCATATATTATAAAGTGCAAATGCAAATAAATATAAAGGCGATGTTTCAGAAATGTATAGAACCTGGGCTAGGTCTTGTACAATACATTTTTATGTGTTTTTTGTCCGAAAACATTGTTGATGCTAATATCATAAAATTATAATATAATTGACGAACCAAACAAACTGTAAGACTATTTCACGAAACTCAAAACGAACACTTTTGACTTTTATTTTGGTCTGTTGAAATGTCAAACTGCATTCGTTCAGTTCTTAATTTTAACTTATTGTTTGTTATTCCCTTTATTTACGGTTTATTAAAATATGATTTGTACTAATAAATATGTATTCCATAACAACCAAGATTCCATTAAACATTTGATTGTACTTGTTTGTTGTAATAACCGTTTTCTTTTCGTCAGTACACAAATCACACTTGACCTTGGTGTCAATCGACGAAAACAAAATAAGATATTCGTCGTTTGACACCACGGTCGATAACTAATATGAAAATGGTGCCAAACAGGTAAGTCAAAAAACGTTTTTCTGCGATTGACACCGTGGTGTCAATAAGTCGTGGTGTCAAACAGCGAAGGACCCCTACATAATTAAGTTCGCGCGAAGCACGCAGAGCGGCTATCCTACTCGCAACTTTTTCAGTTGGAATGAATTGTGGTTTTCCTCGACAAACCAAAAATAAATGCGAACTACAATTTTGCTAACATTTGATCAATATACAATTCAAGTTATTTAATTAAAATAAAAACAATCAGTAAATTTAGTGAAAGCCAAACCATCATCAATCTCAATACATTCTCATTAAGTCAGAACTGAGAAACGATACAATCAAAACATTGAGCTAACCTTTGTACAAAGTGCGTCGTGTTTGTACCAGCAACGTTGTGATAACATTAGTAAACGAACAAGTCATGTCATCCGCACGCGACGCGACCGCTATGTACCCCTGAGCCTCTAGACAAGTGGCATAAGCGATAGTCGAATCGAAAAGTCAAAAAATAAAATGTATGGAATTTGACGTAAGTTTACGACATTAAATCGTAGACTCACGTCAAATTCCATACATTTTATTTTTTGACTTTTCGATTCGACTATCGCTTATGCCACTTGTCTAGAGGCCCTGATGATACTGTTGTATTTCACGCTACTCGAATTGTAATTCATGCACATTATTTGGTTTACATTTTTTTATACTACTTATATGGCGAACAAACATACGAACTGCCTGATGATAAGCAGCGACCATAGCCTATGGACGCTTGAAATATTATCATCGCAACGGAACACAACCACACTATTGTAAGTTACTTGGGTATCGGCAGCGGAAAAAGCGGAGGTTCTTCCTTAACTATTATCACTCTGACCTGTATGACCTACACAGTACTACTGCAGTGCAACCTTCGTTACAATTTTTGTCATATCACTACAAAATATATATTTCTTTACTATATTCATTCATTCATCACAGATAAAAAGACATCCACTGGACATAACAAGCTGGACAAAAATCAGGCCTTAAATTTCTAAAACAAGTCAACAATGCATTTTAGTTTTTGTTACCAACGTACCTTCCCAAATATAGCTAATATGTGATTTTATTTCAAGATCCGACACACATTTGCACCTCTACAACATACAATTTAGAAATAACATGTAAATTTTAACTGTTTGTTTTTACTCCGACGACATTAATATAAACAGTTAAATGAATACGGTACGATTAATTTAAATGAAAAACGAAGTGTAGGTGAAGTCATTACAGGTTGTGCTTACATTTGTATCGTCGGTCGTCGGTCGTCGGCGAATGTCGGCGAATGTCGGCGAGTGTCGGCGAGTGTCACGCGATCCCGTTCGTTATTCCGTCGACGTTTCACGTTGCATGAATAGCTTTTTAAAATATTTGCAAGCTGCTGCTTGTAATGTAATACAAGGACCTACTTTGTGTTATGTAAACGTTTCAATGTAAATTGTTAGCGTTTTCATCAAATAATTTAACTTTAGATTATGAATTGCTCGTACTTATTTTATTTTTGTTTTGTAATTATTTTTTCAATAAGCAACATCTATCATGTGACTTAAAGTTCTATTACTTTTGTTCAATTAAAGAAGACTTTATTTTCTTGTACTTACGCTGAACAAATATATAATCATAACTTTGTTCGAACCATCTACACAGCAATTTGAAACCATCGTAATTTTAATTAAACATCAAACAAATTAACTTCTACGGAATTAATCTATAAATATAATACAACTTTAAAACTTCAAAATTACGTAAATTTATCTATTTTTTTATAAAAGATGACAAAAATTATTAATATTATACATGAGAAGGTATATGGATGGATGGATGTTTGATATTCAATCACGCTAAAATCACTAAACGGATATGGATGAAATTTGGCAGAGATAGAATTTATAAATATATATTTTTTGTTCTAGTGTGGTTGTACGCCCGGGCAACACCGCGAGCGAAAGCTAGTAACAAAATAAATCTTGTTAACTAAACATATATTTTCGCTTATAAAAAGATCATGAATTTTATTTACCAAAAATTCATATCGGGCTCTTCATAAATAATAAGTCACTTGAGTCCATAAAGTGGCTGAAATTTAGAGTCGACGGTGACAGAAGGGGGATGGGACAGCAGGGGGTGAAACGACAAGGTGATGGAAAGAGTGAGGGGAGTAATTACACTAATGAATATTAACAGGACGCTCACTAGTGGTGTACTAGATCTAATGAAATAATATAAAAAGCTGATCCTTTTCATTACAAAAATGGCGTACCACTTCCGAAAATTAATTTTCAAGTTATGTTTTATGTTGTTGGAGAATCTGAGCTTTGAGAATTACAATTTAATTTTAACTTATTCTTCTAATGGAAGTTGTCACAGTTTGCCACAAAAAAGTAAAAATATATTATGTTGGGTGTTTCATTTTATAAAAAATATGTTTAAGGATATCTTAGTAAGAAATACTACACGATATCGGTCGCAGACAATCTTGTCCTAGTATAATATGACTCTTCATGCTACTAAGGTGTTAAATCAGTTCCAGGTCTAAAACAAAGCCACTAACAAAGGAATACATGCATAGAATAATCATAATTACACAAATGCTATAGAATGTGTCATGTCTAGATCGATGAGCCAACGTAAAAATACAACATAGAGTGAATTTAATTTTGTAATTAACACAACTTAAGTGATGATGTTAAGGATATCTAGCACGAAGATTGTCGGTATATGTGGTGGCCAAGAGCTAATAGTTAATGCTAATAGAAGCGATCATGACAGGTGATATACTGTATAGTATGATTTAATAATCTATAACCTTTCTAAAATCACACTAGGGTATTTAGTCTTAAAATGTTAATTGAATGAAAAGGATTTCATAAAAAAACCTCAGGCAAAAAGTGGTAATAGCTGAGTGGGAAAGTAACCGACTTGCATGCAAGATATTATGTGAGTTCGATCCCGGGTGGCAGTACCGACGTGAATTTCACTTTGTGGAATTAATATGTACTAATCTAATGATTTACCATGTGCTAACGGTGAAGGAAAACATCGTGAGGAAGCCTAAATGTCTTAGCAGAAATTCTAAAGACATGTCTGATTTACCAACCCACATTAGGACTTAACTCTCTCACTTTATTGATAAAGGAGAGGAGATCCATGTCGCCCTATTAAAACTTCAGAAAATGGTTTAAAAAATCGACAGCGATGAAATGGTAATACATCATTACCATCTTCTGTTTCATCATTGTCACCCAATGTTGGATATTATGTCTCCACTTTGCCGCGCCAGTTTATCAGTTAAATTCTCATTTGTCTATAAAATATCATGTATGAAAATATTAAATTCAACAAGCCATGGCTCTACATAACACTAGTATCGTGGGTAGTAAATCACACCGTGCTTTACCCACCACGCCGCGTGACAAATTGTTTATATTATTAATAGCACCGTTTCATCAAGTTTTAGTTATTTTACAAACAGTATATTATTGTGGTAATGCGTGGAACTATTATTTAATGCAGATTATGAGGTACGTGCGGGTATTGTAGTGAAATTTGTTTAGTCATTTCAATTGTTTTACTTTATTAAAATTGTTAAGTTCAACATTTGTACAGACCTACTAATTAAATGAAATATATATCTTTTGTTTTATTTAGAGGAGCCCCACTGGCGAATTACCTTCATTATGCTGTCGCAGATATATTGTTGTGTAGGATTGACAGAGTTCCTTATATTAGCTTCCTCTACCAGTGTAAGCAAGTGATGCATTTATGTCCTGAAGTAGTTGATTACTATACGGCGAGCTATTTTTTCTCACTTTAGTGGCAAAATGTTTAAATTTATTAGCAACAGGCATATTTTATTTTTTTATTTTTATTTTTATTTATTTAGGAAAACAAACAATTGCGTAACAAAGCTTAAAACTAAACACATGTAGTACAATATATTAGGTAGTTACACAACCAGCACCGTTTTCCACATAATAATTTTTACATGGCACAGGTTGACTTACGTTGCTATAAACATGTTGTTCTATAAAATATATATTTCTAATTAACACTATTTATTCTAAATAACCTAAACAATGGATTAGATTACTTTTTATTTTCAGAAGCAGTAAGTTTAGTATACAAAGAAATTTTAAACTGATATTGTGATAAATAAAATAAGTCCAGATCAGTAAAGTTATCATTATAGGATTTCATTAGCCGTCGCAAAGGAGCACGGTCGCCTGCATTAGTTTTGCTTGAATTAGGAGCAAATAAACAATGTGAATAATTATCACGAATACGTTGTGAGCGGCTTGGTGTGCGAATATATATCTGGTTCATGAGTTGATTACAATCAAAGTAAAAATAACAATATATTGTATGATTCTGTCGCCAATTTGCACTAAACTTAGCCATTATCTGATTGTTTTGACGTACATTACGAGTACAGACGGTTCATGTACGTGTTCTTGTTACTACCTACCGTGACTCTGCTGGGTCTTAAAATTTTGGGGAAATATAGGCCTTTTTTTGTGTCACACTTTAAAAGCTGCCTTACACTAAGATATAACATGGAGGTCATTTTTTAATCATAATAGCCCATGTGGTATTCTGATGTAAGAAAACGCACGCAATTTACAGTTTCATCAAAATCCATCCAGTAGTATTACTTTTAGTAGGTACACCTACTAAAAGTAATACTAATATTATTATCGAGATAGTTTTGTGATTATGATTCGATGTTAGTATCTCCTTCACGCAAACACTATTGGACGGATTTTGATGAAACTGTAAATTGCGTGCGTTTTCTTACATCAGAATACCACATGGGCTATATATATAATATGTAGGTATGATTAAAAAAATGACCTCCACATTATCTTAGTCTAATTCTTAATATCTTTGCGTAAGATACATCTTACGCCAAGATATTAAAGAGTGTAACGATACACGGCTAGGATAATTACAAGACCATATTTTTCAATCTAGCTACGCGACCTCAAAAGTAAATAAAAGTAATAAAACGTGTAACAAACTTGACAGCGGGACGTTTTCTTTTATTATCGACTAGCTGTACCCGCGACTTCGTTCGCGTATTCAGTCTTTTACTGTAAATCTGAAAACTACAAACTTTCATCGGCCGATTTTAAATTTAAAAAACCTTTCTTAGCGGATGCCTATATCATAATAGCTCTCTGAGTGTCTAGTGATTTAAACTATGCATTTGTTGATTAGTCAGTAACGTTTTTCTTTTAAACATTTAGGTTCTGCAATTAATAAACTTCATATAGAAATATTCCTTGTTTGTACGATTGTTCTGCTCTTCAAATTGTCTTAGCGCAAACGTAAACAATCTTATGGCCTATCGCCTAGCTAATAGTTTGAATTTATCTATTGTTATGTCACTTCTAACCTGACAGGCTTCCGTGTGGTGACGGATTAAGAATACAAAATGTCACCACCCCTTTCTATCCCAAGGGTGTCGTAAGAGTCGACTAAAGGAGTAAGTCAGGCAGACAATATCCACTGCAAGAGAAGGAAAATTCGAAATAAAACCCTATCAACCAATCCGTCTGGCCAGCTTAGTGTATTAGGCTAATATCCCTCCAAGTGTATGGGGGAGACCCGTGCCCAGCAGTGGGACATTTATGAGTTGATATGATAAACCTGATAGGTACTGTTACACAGTTTGGGTGGGCTAAAAATTTATTAAATTCCTAAAGTGCATAATGGTCCGCCGCAGTTATCGAGGATTTAAGAAATTGAACTGCATAGTTATTAGATTCCTATTGATCCACCATTCTATTAATAGACATATAGTACTCTACATAAACTCCCCGGATAAAACTGTAACCACGCATTTTTCACTTTGTACCTTGTTTAATTACGAAGTTTCGGTGCCTATATCCGGCTGCATCATCATATTTTAATTTGCTCATTGAATATGATTAGTTACTGTCATTTCATTACACATTATGTTAGATCTCCATCGGCAAATAATTTATTATTGAGAAGTTGGCCATCTGCAGTATTATTTATTAGTTTCACTAACGAATTGATGCTTCCTGAATGCATTTGTTTGATTCATTGCAGTATGCCTAGATAGTATTTGAGGAGGTTACTCAATTCCCTACGGATCCGATCACCAGAAATGGATTTTTTTATAAATGAGAACAATATGAAAGACTATCCATTCAATTGCAAAATGATTTTTAAGAGAAATTTTTAAGAAAGGGGAGGAAGTCCACCTTACAGTAGACGACAGCCAAATAACTCCACACAGCGGTGTAGTTGTGTTCCTGTGTGTGAGTATCGGTCTCCAACGCTCATTTAGGGATCCGTTTTGAAAGAAACGTATTCCCATCCCATGGATACTCTGCTCCCATCTTATGGACCTGGTGTAAAAAATGGGTTGGTAACACGCAAGTGATACCTTTGGTAAAGGCAAGCGTCTATAGGCTACGGTAACTGCTTAACATCAGGTGGGCCGTATGTTTGTTTGCCACAAAAGTAATTCTATCTCAGCCATAAGACGTCCACTGCTCGACATAGGCTTCCCGCAAGGTTTTTCACATCAGTCGATCCTAAGCTGACCTTGTCCATCGGTTGCCCGCGTTGGTCCACCTTATTGGAGGCCTGCCCTCGCTGCATCTTCCAGTTCCAGTTTTGCGAGCTATATGCCCTACCCATTGCCACTTAATTGAGGCAATTTTTCGAGCTTTGTCGATCACTTAAAAAAGAATATTACAAATCGGCCCTTAAATGACGATGTTTAGGGATAAAAAAAAAAAAAAACAATGCAATTATTTTAGGGAACCTCATCTTTTAAAAGTCAGTTAAAAATATATATCAGTTAAGTATTTCGATGAGACAGAGGCCGATCACGCGTTTCGCTGTGAGTAATTTTTGTGGTCGCAGATAGACACATAGTATCATGGACTTTTTTTTAGATCTATTTAGGAATAACATTGCCTCCTACGGCAAGATGTTGCCTAGTCGTTTAACTATCATCGTAATACTTCAGCCAATTCACACTCACAAAACTATAATGGAAGAATTACGCCATCACCTGGTGAAAATCGTATTAAATTTTATTGGGTAGTTATTGAGTTTATCTTGACCAGACAGATTTGGTGGAGTGTTTTCTCTTCTCTGCTGCTTTCCTGATTACCTAAATTAAAGTATTGTTAAATGTTAGCGCCTACAAAAAATGAAATAGCAATTATTTTATAGGCGTTTATTAGGCGTTACTAATTTAGTCAGTGATTGTCTGAGGTCTTGGCATTATTTACCCCTATTTTTTTTAAATAAAATATAGCCTATGTTACTCGCAGATAATGTAGCTTTTTAATAGTGAAGGAATTTTTAAAATCGGTCCAGTCGTCTTTGAGTTTATCCATTACATACAAACAAACAAACAAACAAACAAACAAAAATACAAATCTTTCCTCTTTATAATATTAGTATAGATACGCGATGGGTACTATAAGCATTCGCGTCACGTGTCGTGTGCCGATACCCTTTTATGTATTGCGTACGGCTAGGCCACAGCTTTATGGTTGGATTAGGACAGCCGGTTAATTGGCCGATTGGGTAAATGTTTTTTTGGTGACATTATACTGAAGATTGCGAGTAATGGTGATTATATTTTCTTGAGGATTAACTACGCTAAATAGTAAGAGGGTATAAAAACGTACGTTTAGTGCAGCAGTAATTATTTAATCTTGGCTCTCTTTAGACCAAGAGCCAGCAACATATTTACTTTTGTCATTTCAAAAGTCATGAAAATTCACAAATTAACTCTTTTTCATTTTAGTTTAAGTTTAATTTCTCACCCTCTTTGTTATTTGAGGGTTAAATATCCCGGCCGCGGAGGGTTACCAAAAGAACTTTTTTTTATTCTACAGGTATTAAAGAGTAAGTTTGTGAATTTTCATGACTTATAAAATGACAAAAGTAAATAAGTTGCTGGCTCTCCCTCCACTTATATAGTTCTGACTGACCGATATCGCACAGCCTTTGACACTTTTTATTTCCACAGATTTGGAATTTATATGTTGTGATGTGTTTTGATTAATTTTATTAATAGTAATGAACTCAATACCATTCTAACACATCATCACACAACTCAGCAGAGTACTGCGAATAAGCTTTATAAGAATAACGCGTATTTCAATCCACTTTCATCTTCCATAAGTTCATAAGAAATATGCCTAAGCATAAATGTCAATGTCTATACGTATATATTACACGGTAGAGTCGGTAAAGACACATCAAAGGTCGCCATAGTGACGATTATTGCATTCGCTCGCTCACCAGCTCGCCAAAGGAAACTTCGTAGAGATATAAATAGTCTTTATATAGAGTCATATTACGATCGTCGAGGTTCTTTGAAAGACAGGAAGTAGTCATTGCCGTAGAGCACTTTAAAGAAGAGTAATGAATTTTCTATAGAAGAGTGTGTCAGGAACGTAAGTGGTAATATAGTTAAGTGAGAGTTGGTATAGTGAAAAGAGGTTTTAAAAGAAGAATTTCATTTTTAAATATGATAGACGGTAAGCTCTTATTGGTGCAAACTTTTTTTAATGTGTCTATTAGCCATATTATAACAAAACGTTACGCATTTTTCCCCGATGGGTTGATAGAGGAATATGACAACCACGCTTTGCCAGCTTTTTTGTTAGATAAAAGAGATAGATATAGGTTTACTTAGAAATGTTAGGTGATTTAACAGCACTAGGCCTGTTGGTCTAGTGGTTAGTAAATCTGACTGCTACGCCAGAGGTCGTGGGTTCGATTCCCACCCAGGACAAATCTTTGTGTGATGAGCACGAATGTTTGTTCAGTGTCTGGGTGTAATTTATCTATATCTATATCTATACTAATCTATATCTATACTAATATTATAAAGAGGAAAGATTTGTATTTTTGTTTGTTTGTTTGTTTGTATGTAATGGATAAACTCAAAGACGACTGGACCGATTTTAAAAATTCCTTCAACATTCAAAAGCTACATTATCTGCGAGTAACATAGGCTATATTTTATTTAAAAAAAATAGGGGTAAATAATGCCAAGACCTCAGACAATCACTGACTAAACTAGTAACGCCTAATAAACGCCTATAAAATAATTGCTATTTCATTTTTTGTAGGCGCTAACATTTAACAATACTTTAATAATTTAGGTAATCAGGAAAGCAGCAGAGAAAAGAAAACACTCCACCGAATCTGTCTGGTCAAGATAAACTCAATAACTACCCAATAAAATTTAATACGATTTTCACCAGGTGATGGCGTAATTCTTCCACTACAGTTTTGTGAGTGTGAATTGGCTGAAGTATTACGATGACAGTTAGAGGACTAGGCAAAATCTTGCCATAGGAGGCAATGTTATTCCTAAATAGACCAAAAAAAAGTCCATGATACTATGTGTCTATCTGCGACCACAAAAATTACTCACAGCGAAACGCGTGATCGGCCTCTGTCTCATCGGAATACTTAACTGATATATATTTTTAACTGACTTTTAAAAGATGAGGTTACCTAAAATAATTGCATTGTTTCTTTTTTATCCCTAAAGATCGTCATTTAAGGGCCGATTTGTAATATTCTTTTTTAAGTGATCGACAAAGCTCGAAAAATTGCCTCAATTAAGTGGCAATGGGTAGGGCATATAGCTCGCAGAACCAATGGCCGTTGGGGCAGAAAGGTTCTAGAGTGGCGACCATGAACTGGAAGACGCAGCGTGGGCAGGCCTCCAACAAGGTGGACCGAAGACCTGGTAAAGGTCACAGGCAACCGATGGACAAGGTCAGCTTGGGACCGACTGAAGAAACACCCCACCTCCACAATTCAAAACGAAGAAGGCATAGATATCGAAATATGCACAGCATGCAAAAAACCAGGCCATGGTGCAAACGAAGCCAAATGCGAGAAGTTTCAGAAGGCAGTGGACCGTCAATTGGCGCAACGCCAAGAAAAAGAAAGGAAACAAACAGAAGCAGCTGAACGCAGATACGCAGCACTGAGATACCGTCGGGAAAATGTCTCATACGAAAACATAACCTCCACTTCACAATTTCCACCTTTGCCCAAACAGACGTGCCAATCACAATCAAAACCGCAACAGCATCAGCTACCAATGCACCTAAATGAACACGCAACAAACAAAGAAAACACCATGGAACCCCTAAGGCAAGAGCTACAAACAACTATGAAACAAATATTACACCAGTTACAGCTACAACACGAAATTCTTATAAAAATTCTCAACAAATAATCCAAAAAACCAATATCATAAGTTGCGCATACTGCACCTTAATGCGCAAGGATTAAAAGGTAAATTCATCGAGCTAAAATCCTTAGCCGATCGTTATAAACCGCATATAATCATAGTCAACGAATGCCGGGTGGACTTTTCCAAGGTCCGCATGAATCTCCTGAACTACGACAAGATCACGCACTCGATCGCGCCACATCTAACCACAGCCATGTACGTGATGCGAGGAATACGCTGGAGTCAGACGGACGTAACCCTAGGTACTGAAGATAAAGACCGCCTCATCGAAGGCGTTGCCATCAACCTCACGTATGATCATCAGACCGGAGATTCACTAAAAATTAAGGGAATATACATACCGCATAAATCAAAGCACTTCGACACTGCAGCGCTTAATGATGAGCTAGAAGACATCATAACCGAAGCTCCAAACATCACAATCGGGGATCTCAACCTTAAAATGACTGCACTCAATCAGACGAGAGACGAAGGAGCGGGAATACTTGTCCGAGACCTTTGCAACACCGACGTCTGCACCATACACCACACGGGCCTACCCTCGCGACCTAACAGTGCGGGCTATGGCATCCTCGATGCAGCTATCTTCTCGCACGATGCTCAAGCTTTTGACGCCATAACATGCCGACAAACAGCATCGGTTGGCTCCGACCATATGCCCTGGATACTGGACCTTAGCATAGTGGTAGACAGAGAGAAAACACTAGTAAGAAATACCCGCGCAATTGCTAACAACGAAGAAACCAGACAACAATTCCAACAAACCTTATGGAATAAAACGACGCACCTACCAAAGGAAATCACAATTGACGCAGAATGCGAGGAATACATACTAAAGTTAGAAAAAGCCATCATAGAAACCTTGGATGAATATGCGCCTCTACATGAAAACAACAGGAGAGATCAACTTCCAGAAGAGATAAATGAATTGATCAACAAAAGAAACCAAGCAAAAAGAAAAGCCTGGCGACTACGCTTTAACCAGGACAGAATAACGGAACAAACAAGAACCTACAATTGTCTAAAACGCCAGGTCCAACTAGCACTCGCGAAGTATAGCAGCGAAAAATGGACTCGGATAATAAACGATCCTAAGAACAGCAGAGCCCAGATGTGGAGAATCCAACGAAATCTGAAGGCTCCAGTACAGAGACTCCCTCACATTGAAGGTTGCAATAGTGAGAAAGAAACCATCGACGCTTTAGTTGTCGCAGCGATCGTCGCAGACGCCGAAATAAACGACGAAGATAAGAGCACAGAGATGACCACACCATTCCAGCCTCTCGATCCCACCTCCATAGAGGAAATCAGATTCGCGTTGAGACGCTTTAAAAATAAGAAGGCGCCTGGCCCGGACAAAATCAAAGCAGACGCCCTCAAACTCGGAGGCGACCCCTTTCTTATCAGGTACAAAGTTATAACTGATTATCTGTTACTAAAAGGGTATTATCCAAACAGATGGAAAATCGGGGAGTGCATCTTCCTACATAAAGTAGGTAAGAATCACAGGGAAGCCAAATCTTATCGACCCATCACTCTCCTAAACATTATGGCTAAACTACACGAACGCCTGCTCTTGTCACGCCTCCGACAGACGGCCGACAGACTCCAACCGCCGTTCCAACATGGCTTTACCAAAAACAGAGGAACAGGCACACAGATTCTTCGTACCGGCAAGTTCATCACGGATGCGCTGGAAGCGGGGGAAAGTGTGGCCATGGTCTTGACAGATCTTTCGAGGGCTTTCGACTCAATAAACCACGAAGGTCTGATGAAGAAGCTCCAAACAGCTGACGTCCCAAACAACACCATCAAACTAATAGAAAATTACCTGAGGGGTCGCAAAACGTACGGGCGCTTCAGAACAACCAACGGCGACGAAAAACCGGTGCCACATGGTGTCCCTCAGGGTTCTATCTTGGGTCCAGTCATATTTAATTTGTACGTTCACGATGTCTGGGACCAATGGGACCGTATCCGCGGACTTAAGCTATCCCAATACGCCGATGACCTGTGCATCCTTAACAGGTCTCCCGACCCGAACTGTGCGACGTGCCGCGCAGGCTGGGCCGCAGACACCGTCATCGACTACTACCATCGCTGGGGGCTTAACTGCAACGTAGACAAAACGGAGTGTGCCATATTCACTCACAAGAGAAACTACCGCAGAACCATTCGGATCAAAGACGAGGTAATCGAATATAAAAGTAGCACAAAATACCTGGGCGTGCACTTTGACAAGACCATGACCATGGGCAAACAGACGGATTACGTCGTGCAGAAGGCGAGACGAGCACGCGGCGCGCTAGCCCCCATCATAGGGTGGCACGCCAAGGCAGATATTACTGTGAAACTTGCTGTCATTCAGGCCTGCCTACTTCCTATATTGGATTATGGTGTAGTACAACTACTCTCACGCTACAGTAAGAGCAACTTATTAAAAATTGAACGCCAATACCGAATGGCTCTCAAAACCAGCGGACAATTCCCAAGACGCCTAGAAACCTCACTACTCTGGGATATGCTCGATTGGGATCCATGGCACCTACGTGCACAAGATCTAAACGAGGACATGCTGCGCCGACTCCGTGAGATGCATATCGAGGATCTAGAGACTCCTGGAGACGCCTACCTCGGACACGGACAGCACAACCCCCTCCTAACTAACACTAGACTAGGTGAAATAGACTATGTACCAAAAATAGACAGGAGTCGGCTGCTCAGCAAGCGAACAACCGCTCCACGTCCCCATAAATTGTAATTTAGCTGTAAATAGGATAGGGTAATATAGATATACATTATAAATTTATATAAATTTACACTGTACACACTTACAAATTCACAGCACACACTACACGTCACTTATATAGATCTCTCTCAGACACGCATAGGTAGACTGTAAGTAGCTGACACACCCACAGGCCGGACACACCACCGACATGTGGACATAATGTAACATATGAACTAGGGAAATAAACATCATTCTATTCTATTCTATTCTTGGGACCGACTGATGTGGAAAACCTTGCGGGAAGCCTATGTCGAGCAGTGGATGTCTTATGGCTGAGATAGAACTACTTTAGTGGCAAACAAGCACACGGTCCAGCTGATGTTAAGCAGTTACCGTAGCCTATAGACGCTTGCAGTACCAAAGGTATCACTTGCGTGTTACCAACCCATTTTTTACACCAGGGCTATAAGATGGGAGCAGAGTATCCATGGGATAGGAATACGTTTCTTTCAAAATTGATCCCTAAGTGAGCGTTGGAGTCCTATACTCACACAGAGGAACAGAACTACACCGCTGTGTATAGTTATTTGGCTGTCGTCTTCTAAGGTGTTGGTTCTCTGTAAGGTGGAATTCCTCCCCTATCTGAAAAATTTCTCTTAAAAAACATTTTGCAATTGAATGGATAGTTTTTCATATTGTTCTCATTAAAAAAAACACCACACAACTGCAATGAATCAAACAAATGCATTCAGGAAGCATCAATTCGTTAGTGAAACTAATAAAATATACTGCAGATGGCCAACTTCTCAATGATAAATAATTAGTCGATGGAGATCAGACATAATGTGTAATTAAATGACTGTAACTAATCACATTCAATGAGCAAATTAAAATGGTACAATTAAACTAATATGATTATACAGCTGGATATAGGCACCGAAACTTCGTAATTAAACAATGTACAAAAAAAATGCATGGTTTCAGAGATATACATAATAATAGATACCTACATTTATATCTAATTTACGTTGAACTCTCACCAATATGGTCGACTATAATAAATAGGGTTCAGTTTACTGGTTTTTTATTCAGTTTTGTTCCGGGAGCTTATGTAGAGTACTATATCTCTATTAATAGAATGATGAATCAAAAAGAATCTAATAACTATGCAGTTCAATTTCTGAAATCCTTGAGCACTACGGTGAACCATTATGCCCTTTAGGAATTTAATAAATTTTTAGCTCACCCAAACTGTGTGACAGTATCTATCAGGTTCATCATATCAACCCATAAATGTCCCACTGCTGGGCACGGGTCTCCCCCATACACTTGGAGGGATATTAGCCTACTACACCACGCTGGCCAGACGGATTGGTATAGGGTTTTATTTTGAATTTTCCTTCTCTTGCAGTGGATATTGTCTGCCTGAATTACTCCTTTAGTCGACTCTTAGGACACCCTTGGGATAGATAGGGGTGGTGATATTTTGTATTCTTAATCCGTCACCACACGGAATCCTATCAGGTTAGAAGTGACCATTTTAAAACGAAATGTATGGATGCAGAAATTTCTACAGGGCGTAAGCTAAGCACAGATAAGCTATGCGATAGGCCATAAGATTGTTCACGTTTGCGCTAAGACAGTTTGAAGAGCAGAACAATCGTACAAACAAGGAATATTTTTTATGAAGTTTATTAATTGCAGAACCTAAATGTTCAAAAGAAAAACGTAATTGAGAAATCAACAAACGCACAGTTTAAATCACTAGACACTCAGATAGCTATTACGATATAGGCATCCGCTAAGAAAGGTTTTTTAAAATGTAACCGCTAAAGATGACAATCAGCCGATGAAAGTTTGTAGTTTTCAGATTTACAGTAAAAGACTGAACACGCGAACGAAGTCGCGGGTACAGCTAGTCTATAATATGTATGTATTTAGAAATATATAAGTATGTTTATCAGTTGTCTGGTTACCATAGTACAGGCTCTGCCTAGTTTGGGATCAGATAGCGTTGTGTGAGTTGTCCCGAAAATATTATTATTATTATTTCAAAGCGACGTCAACATAATAAAAAAGCAGGAGGAGCAGGCTTCAATATTTTGACATATGTTGTATGGGTTTGGTACTCTATATGTTTACTTCAATGTCAGACAAAGAAAATTACTTGATATTACAATACATTTTTTGTTGGATAACAATAAAGCCTTCTTGCCTTTCTTATATCTATATGTTATGATGCTCCCACAGCAAGGAGGTCTCTTTTGTCATGTAGGTGGCATGGCGCTGGGGTCGCGTTAGCGGCCTGTTTAGAGGCGAAGCGGTGTAGAACGTTTATAATAACGTTTGTATTATAATTGTATAAATATCAATATATTATACCTCATATAAACTTGTAGATAGGACTTTTTGCTTGAAACTATTTAATTTATAGAAAAACCAAAAATACGTTCATATTAATTGTCGCCGGTTGCCATTTAATGCGACTTGAATGTAATAATTAAATGAGCAGATTTCGCATTAAATCCCCGTATAAACGAGCATCGGGTACGTATTGGTGCTTACGCCCTGATTAATCACCAACCAGTAATGAAATATTCATGGCGAATATTATTATAAAGCACATTTACCCTGGCCCATAATGTTTTTAATTAATTTTCAATGTCGACACAACGCTCAATCTATTTATCGTGTGAATATTATTTGTGGAAAAATGTTTTACACTTTGCTTTATGATTTTTATTCGTTATCATCATTTTGTATTTCTAGTAAATTTACAATTTTATTATAAAATTTAGTATAATGGAGTAAGCCAACCGTAATATTTTTAAACAATCCGTATTTAGTATTCAGTTGACACTAGCGTAACTTTTTTGTACATTTAATAGAAGCAGATATAAATTTTCTTAATAATAGAGTAAAACGTATTCTATTTAGTTACTGACATAGTTGTGTAAGTTTTATAATGTTACTAACAAAATGGATGTATATTATAGATCCGAAATAAAATTATTATTATATATTATAATTATCTATACATATAATAAAATCGTAACCAAGTCGCGTCTGTACATTGAATTTTTTTTCGAAAAAACAATTTATATACGTTGTATTTATGTTACTGAGGCCAAAAATGTGGATTTTAGAATTTTTGTCTGTTTGTCTGTGTGTCTGTTTGTCTGTTTGTCTGTGTGTCTGTTTGTCTGTTTGTGGCCGCGTTTGTACGCGATAAACTCAGCAACCACGCAACCGATTTGAATGCGGTTTTCATTTATATATTGTGGCAACCTTCCCATAACATATAGGCTTTATTTTATTCCAATCGGTTCACAAATAAAAAAGTTATGGTCACTTTAATAACACACGTGCTATACAAGAAACACGCTTCGATTTATTTAGCTAAAACTTTTTAAAATGTAGTTTGTAAAACCACGTTTGAAGTTTATATGAAAATAAATTTAAAAAATAATGCGAGGTTTCGGAGATATAGCAATCACCAATTTAAGTTGAACTCTCATCAATATCGGCGACCATATTAAATAGAGATCAGCTGACTGGTACATCACGTGTTAACGGTACTAGGTTAAAAGTGACCATTTTACAACGAAATGTAATAGAAGCAGACATTTTAACAGGATGCGGTGCAGGTGATAATCTTTTATGCCCCGGGTTCTTTTGATTCCAAACAATTTTCCGTTTAGCATCTCCAGGAAACTCTATGTTTTAATCCCTGAAGACCACGCAAACGAAGTCATAAACACATATCAGCTATACATCTATACACACATTAATAAAATTGAAGTGTCTGTCCGTAATATCGAAATAACAGCTTTCTATTAAATTCATGTGGCTGTTTACATAGCACTTACAACAGAAATACAATTTTAACAGTTGTATCTTTCTGTCTATCTGATTGTTGCAGCTAAAATCGTCTTTGATAAAACTAAAACTATATAAATATACTATACGTACGAAAAAAATGCGTTAATCATGCCAAGACCTAAGACAATCACTGACTAAATTAAACGCCGAATAAAACTTAAACACAAACTATAAAATATTACTATAAAATGAATGCTATTTCATTTTGTGTAGGCGCTTACATTTAACAATACCTTAATTTAGGTAATCAGGAAAGCAGCACAGAAAAGAAAACACTCCACCGAATCTGTCTATCTGGTCACGATAAACTCAATAACTATCAAACAAAATTTCTAACGATTTTCACCAGTAGACGGCGTGATTCTTTCATTATAGTTTTGCGAGCGTGAATTGGCTGCAATATTACGATGATAGTTGAGCGAGTCGGAAAAATCCTGCCGTTGGAGGCAATGTTATTTGCAAATAGATCTAAAAAAGTCCGCGATACTATGTGTCTATCTTCGACTAAAAAAATCACTCACAGCGAAACGCATGATCGGCCTCTGTCTCATCGGCATACTTAACTGATATATATTTTTAACTGAATTTTTAAAGATGAGGTTCCATTGCATTGTTTTTTTTATTCCTGAACATCGTTATTTAAGAGCCGATTTGTAATATTTTCTTTTAAAGTGACCGACATAGCTCGAAAAATTGCCTTAATTAAGTGACAATGGGCAGGGCATATAGCTCACAGAACCGATGGCCGTTGGGGCAGAAAGGTTCTAGAGTGGCGACCACGAACTGGAAGACGCAGCGTGGGCAGGCCTCCAACAAGGTGGACCGACGACCTGGTAAACGCGGGCAACCGATGGACAAGGTCAGCTCAGGACCGAATGATGTGGAAAACCTTGCGGGAGGCCTATGTCGAGCAGTGGACGTCTTATGGCTAAGATGGAACTACTTTTGTGGCAAACAAACATATGGCCCACCTGATGTTAAGCAGTTACCGTAGCCTATAGACGCTTGCAATACCAAAGGTATCACTTGCGTGTTACCAACTCATTTTTTACACCAGGGCTTAGATGGGAGTATCCCTGGGATAGAAATACGTTTCTTTCAAAACGAATCCCTAAGTGAGCGTTGGAGACCTATACTCACACACAGGAACACAACTACACTGCTGTGTGTAGTTATTTGGCTGTGGTCTTCTGTAAAGTGGAGGTCCCTCTCTTTAAAAATTATCTTAAAAAATCTTTTTGTAATTGGATGGATAATCTTTCATATTGTTCTCAGTTTTAAAAAAATCCAGTTCTGATGATGGGTTCCGTAGGGAAGTGAGTAACCTCCTCAAATACTATAGGCATACTGCAATGAATCAAACAAATGCATTCAGGAAGCATCAATTCGTTAGTGAAACTAATAAAGAATACTGCAGATGGCCAACTTCTTAATGATAAATATTTTTCCGATGGAGATCAGACATAATGTATCTCAATTATGGTAATTAAATGACAGTAACTAATCACATTCAATGAGCAAATTAAAATGTTACAATTGAACTAATATTATGATACAGCCGGATATAGGCACCGAAACTTCGTTAAACATTAAACAATAAAAAATGTATAGTTTCAGAAATAAGGATAATAATTAACAGATACCTATATACCGAATTTACGTTGAACTCTCACTAATATAGTCGACAATATTAAATAGGGTTCAACTTACTGGTTTTTCATTCAGTTTTGTTCCGAAAGCTTATGTAAAGTAGTATAACTATATTATAAGAACAGTGGATTAAAAGGAAAGTTCAATTTCTGAAATCCTTGGGCACTACGACGGACCATTATGCCCTTTAAGAATTTAATAAATTTTTAGCCCACATAAACTGTGTAACAGTACCTATCAGGTTAGAAGTGACCAATTTAAAACGAAATGTAAAAGATGTAGAGATTTCGACAGGGTATGGCACAGATAATACATAACAATACATAAATTCAAACTATTAGCTAGGCGATGGGCCAATTAAGGTTATTCACGTTTGCGCTAAGACAATTTGAAGAGCAGAACAATCATACAAACAAGGAATATTTCTTCATGAAGTTTATTAATTGCAGAATCCAAATGTTTAAAAGAAAAAAGTGACTGACTAATCAACAAACGCACAGTTTAAATCATTAGACACTCAGATAGCTATTATGATATAGGCATCCGCAAAGAAAGGTTTTTTTAAATGTAACCACTAAAGATGAAAATCAGCCGGTGAAAGTTTGTACAGGTATAACAGCTGTAGCTTTGAGATTTTCAGTAAAAGACTGAACACGCGAACGAAGTCGCGGGTACAGCTAGTATTCTATAAGAAGTGTTTAAACGTTGAGTGCATTATATAAAACAAGATTTCAAGTTCTTCAGATGCACCCCGATTCCGTAATCCTCAAAGATAAAACATAGAGCAGAAGCGTGATGGTTCCTTTTATTTAAAAAAGAGAAATCCTTGAAATCGTCTCAATTTCAGGAACAGGTATTACCTGTTCCTGAAATTGAGACGATTTAGCTACACCATGATAAAATAAAAACAAAGTAGCATCTTTCGTGAAATTTGGAAAAGCGTTTGATTCTATATGTGTAAATTGTACTTTGTGGGAAGAGAATAAACGTTATTATTATTATTATTATTATTATTCAATAGAGACCAACTCCAATCGTTACCACATTGACTATTGGTATATCGAGATATTACAGCGATTGTATACAAAAGCCATCATGTCTATTCGACTACCAGATAGAACAAAAAACCTAACCGACTGTAACATATGAGAGAGACTTTCTCAGATTTTCGTTTTCTAGGATCTTGTATGCTACCGCCACTAAATAAATAGATAACCTATTTAAAGTTACAGAAAGTGGAATGGAATATTAAAATAAATTATTAACAGAGCAGTTTTAAAACTGTCTGAGTGTTATAAACGGGCTACTTCTCCAAATTAATATATAACTAAATGACCAACGATCTGTCTCACTTGTAGTATACAACCAAGCTTGCAACGCAATATAAATTTATACTTCTCCATGTCATTGTTATATGTATGTAATGGTCATAAACTGACGAGAATGTAATAAGTTTTGATATCAGAGTAACATTGTAACTTAGTGCCTACGCCATAGCCTCGTAGCAAGCTCCTAGACGCTCTACGTGCTACGAACACCGAGTTTCCACATAAATGTCAAGTTTTATTTGATCGTTTCTTGTTATTAAAGGGTAATGTTGTTTAGTCAACATTGATTATTTACTCTGAAAACTGTAACAAAGTTGGTTATAGTTGAATAATAACTTTGTGAAGCGTGTCGGTACTTTATTGGAAAATGACGTCATACCATAATTTATTATATCTAAGAGCGTTTTGTTGGGAACGGTAGTTAAAGATTTTAGTAATGTATATAAAAGTATACCTTTGAATGGCAAGTGACATCATGGTAGAACCAGATGAGTTGGACTCATTTATCGAAAACTGTTCCTTAGCATCTCTAGACAGAGAAAAGTGGAAGTAAAGTAGGGAGACTATTGTCCTGCAGCGGGACAATACGGGCTTATAATAATAACTAGGGGTCGCTCGCGACTTCGTCCGCGTGGTTATTTGGAATATTTTCCCCGATTTTGCAACATATCTCACTACCGCTCCGCTCCTATTGATCATAGCGTGATGTTATATAGCCTATAGCCTTCCTGGATAAATGCACTATTGAACAAAAAAAATTTTTTTCTAATCGAAACATTACTTTCTGAGATTAGCGCGTTCAACCAAACAAACTTACTTTTTAGCTTTATAATATTAAATAGTATAGATAATATAAAAGCAAAAGATCTTGTATGCACTACGAGTTCTAGCGCACTATCGCCCAGTGACGCGCAGCCCATACTTGAGGCTTTGCATACTTATTGAGACTACAATCCACTGGCATTCGGTTTTTTAATACGAAAAATGTGTCAAAGAGCGTTAGGTTTGGCAGGCAAATTGCAGCAAGCGTTCCCACCGGCACCCAACAATGAAAATTGACGCAGGCGTGACTGGTAGATCGTTTAGCTTTGCGTTCATACTAACAAGTGTAGTAATTTGTACACTCGTACCGCCTACTCGTCTATACGCTTGTTCAACTGTGATAGACCACACATATTCTAGAACGCGTACAAAGCTTTAGTACACGTTCCAGGTTACATTGTTAGGCGCGGGAGACAAGATTGTTGATTAAAAGGCTTAATCCAGTTCTCTAGTGAGGCCAAACAAAAACAATTTGAAAAAATTTTGCAGACGTCTAACCTATACGTGATGTCCTTGGGCATAATTGAAAGTTTATAGTAATAATTATATTCAAAAACTATATTCATTGCTTAAAAATTTTTTAACATTATTATTATAAAAAGGTCAAGATCTTGAAACAGGTAAATTGATTGAAGTAATGTCAAAAATAATTACATTGTTCACGTATCGTTTTCTTTTCTTTTAAATTAAATCATCATCATCTCAACCTATAAACGTCCCACTGCTAGGCACGTGTCTCTTCAATATTATATTTGGAGGGATATTAGCCCAACTTATTTAAGTATCAAAGAAAAGTATTTGCACGTATATAAATAATATTATATCTAACCATATCGATCAAAAGTAATTCTTTAAAATTAATACAAATTGAGGTTTGACTGCCTCGGTGATCCAGTGGCCGCAGTATGTGCCTGCTGTGCACGAGGTTGTGGGTTCGATTCCCACACAGGACAAAACGTTGTGTGACCCACAAGGATTGTTCTGAGTCTAGGCGTAATTTGTGTCCGTTAATTGTATGTTTGTAAAGTCCCCCGCGACACAGAGCTTGTTCTCTAGTGCGGGAGTTGTCTTTTTAAAAATAAAAGAAAGATTTAATTGAGGGGGAAAGAGAGGTTAAGTATTAAGGTTCTAATCTTATTGTACCCTAGATTTTATTTTTATTCTAATAATCGTATTCTTAATATACGATTATTACAATAAAAATAAAATCCTACTCTAATACCATTAATTTCAGTAATAAACCTATTACAGTCCATTTATTTTACTTCTCAGTAATGGTAAGAAATCATTAAGCTTAGCTTAACTCACATTAAACACTAATTTTATTGTTTTCATTACGTAGATATTTACTTCTATATAATTTATCTTTCTACTTTAGTTTATTATTATTAGTTTATTTGTGTAATAAAGACTGGTTTTAGATCAAACCAATTGATACTTAGTTAGCACTAAACCGAATATTTATAATAAGCCATATAAATAATAATGTCCTCCTAACCGGATTTTAATCACGGCGGCTAACCTCAACGGAGACTAGCCATCTGCGAAGGAGATATTATAGTGCACAAGTGTGTGTACAAACACGAGTGCACTCTTTATGCCCTCACTCTCAAAGTCCGGTGGGACGGTAATTCGCCACGCCCGGAGAGAGATCAGGCGTAGGACCAACGGCTTTCCTAGACACGGGAGTGTAAACACAATATTCAATCTCCAAGAATCTATTGTGAATTTCTTGACGGAAAAACCAATATCAATTGTTAGGCCGACCCGGGAGTCGAACCCCTCGTGATCATCAGTCACACACATTGACCACCGAAGCTATAAGCCGTGTAAACATCGTGTATGCAGTAATCTTTTATATTACAATTTTGAAATCTTCTACTTAACTAAACCATTTTAAAATTATAGGTATACTAGCTGTTGCCCGCGGCTTCGCCCGTGTGGATGTCGGTTATCGCTGCAAAAAGTAGCCTAAGTGTTATTCCAGACCATAATCTATGTCTGTGCCAAATTTCATCCAGATCCGTTCAGTAGTTTTTACGTGAAAGAGTAACAAACATCCATCCATCCATTCATCCATCCATTCTTACAAACTTTCACATTTATAATATTAGTAAGGATTGAAACAAAATACAATCCCTTTAGATAGTATTTTGTTTCAATTGACTAATTCATTCCAAAAGTCTACCTCTAAGTTCGTCGATAGTAAATCATCACGACTATTGACGAGGCAAGGAGCGCGTCCACCAGAGCGGCTCACACAATGGACGCTCTCGGCCAGAACTGTACATAAATCAAGTGTAATGGCCGACTCGAAGGACGGACTCTGCCGCCTGCTCTACCCAGCTCCACCGGAATACTGCATCTTGCTGATATTTGGATATACAGATATATGGCAATCCTTTAACGATTCAAAGTCAAGTAATTTTCAAGGTACGTTAAAGTTTATTACCTAGAAAAATACTTCATAAGAACTACGACTGTTATAATTCAATAATACGTAAATATCGAAAATGAGAGTACTACTTTTAGTATTCGTTGAAATGTTAGCGGAATATATTGCTGTGCACAAAAAAAAACGATTAATAGCTAGTTAATTGATTTATAAATTGTCAAATACAGCTTCTATTCTCTATTATATACAAATACATTTAAAGTTATAGCCATGATGAATTCAAACTGTTAACACTCGATATTATTTATTACTAGCTGTTGCCTGCGGCTCTACCCGCGTGGCTTTCGGTTATCGCGATAAAAAACTCGCTATTCCAGACTATAATCTATCTTTATGCCAAATTTCATTCAGATCCGTTTGGTAGTTTTTACGTGAAAGAGTAACAAACTTCCATATATACATCCACCCATCCTCACAAACTTTAACATTTATAATATTAGTAAGAAGTTAATTGATTTTTAAACTACCTAGTCTAATAAGGATTGGAAGAGATCAGCGAGAATGCTCTCTGGTAATACAGAGTGCTGGTACAATGTTATGAATTGTTTTATTGCGCAATAAACAGTTAGGAACAGTAGAAAGTTGCAGCAGTTTGCTTTTGAACAACTGTTAAGTTTATAAATTGCAATAGTGCAAGTAATGAAAACTTGCTTCTATGAAACGTAATGTTCTGAGTTTCTCTCGAACGAGGCTTATATTTAATAGCCGCAGTTATTTGTATACTACAATTATTTAAAATAAATGTGTTAATAAGGTTTTATATTTCAACTAGCTGTTGCCCGCGACTCCGCCCGCGTGAATGTCGGTTATCGCTATAAAAAGTAGCCTATATGTTATTCGAGACCATAATCTATCTTTGTGCCCAATTTTATTCAGATCCGTTCAGTAGTTTTTACGTGAAAGAGTAACAAACATCCATCCATCCATCAATCCATCCATTATCACAAACTTTCACATTTATAATATTAAAAGGTTATATTTCAATTTAAGTTTTATTTTAAAAGTTATGATAAATAAACCATTGCGATATTGTCCCAATGACTAACTTCGCACTGGCTATCCAGAAGATATGATTTCATTAGTAGAACGTAATACTACTCAGTTTATGTTCCTACAAGGCTACTTCGCTTTGGGTGTATACACGGTGATGGCGTATTCCTAGTTGCAAAGTTCTTTCGACAGTTTACATCGATAAAAACGCAATGCAGTCGCTATGCAAACGTGATCCAGTCATTAACTGTCAATAATAAACACGTAGGACAGCATTAAGAACAGTGCAAAGTTAAACGTTAGTAAAAACGTACCGAAAATAGTATTTAATATAATGCTAAGTGGTCAACAAACAAAAACAGTTCACGTTGACTTGATCACGCGTCTCACTGAGTGTTGGTGGTGTGACGCGACACGCGACGATCATGTTTCAAAGACCACCCCCGCACGGCCTTGTTTAACGGGCTACAAAAATTACGGAACCTTTTTAAACTTCCCGTTGTACTTTAACTTAATTACATTCTTCACGTAAATTTATGAACTTTTATCAACTTACGTTGTCAGCGTAACATTTTTAAAATGTACATTTTACAATGCATTTGGGTGTACAGGTGAAGCAAAATAGTGGGCCCTGGAGGGAAAGTGCTAAGTTTACACTAAAAATACTAAATAATAGATAATTGGAATTTTGTTTTATTTAAAGAGTCTTTCCAAATCCGGAATCGGACAAACATAAATGCGGAAAATATTTTATTATGATGATCGATGATGATAATATCGGTTACATTATCATCATCGATCATCATAATAAAACGATATAAAGGTAGCGCATGGCGCGGGGTAGTGCATTCCATAGTGAGGTGGAGCTAAGTGAGGTGGAACCTGCCCGCAATTCGCCTTACATTCTAGTCTACTATTTGGTACAAGACGTTGCTCATAACTATGTAAATACCTCAGTTATGTCTAGAGCTATTAAGTTCAAACTCTTTAGTTAGTTAGTAATAATACTGTTTTGACATATGTATACATTATCGTTTTCCTCTCACATTGTGCCTGGTGACATTCGCCATTAACGACTCGCTGTCAATGTCGGAACCCAACGCGGAGTATATTTAGGGCATGTGCTATTTATTACATATCTTATTTATTTACCTATCACTTTACTACTACTTATTTATCTACCTTGGCATTACATAACGTGACTTATTACACACATAAGCTCCAATTATGATATTAACACATATTTAAGCATACCATTATTATTTATAGGTACCATTTTAAGGTCATTTGTTTTGACCTTGTTAAAAAATGTGATTGAAATAGACCATAATATAATAATAATAATAATTTATTTATTTATTAAGTAACAAGACTCATTTGGTTAGTAACAATTTCACGTATATCTATGTTAGTAACAATAAATAACTAAACCTACTTACTACTATGACTCACCGTATGAGATAATCAATTTGCTAAAGTTATTTATTTATTTCTAAAAATCGAAACTTTAAACTGCTCTGGTGTAAAGTTACAAAAATGTCGGTTAATACAAATAGCCCGGAACCCGTCGATATAATAGGATTTTTAGAAATAAATAAATAACTTTAGCAAATTGCATTATTTCTTAAAAAGAAGGATATTACTGTTTCTATATCATACATTCCTCATAATTGGATTCATTTTGTTTCTAATCTTCCTATTTTTAATGAAAATAAATGTCGCTTAATACAAAATGACCCATATTTTACTTTTTTTTGTTCCAGGCTAAATTATTTAACGGCATATGATTATTGTTTCTTATTCCAGGCTAAATGACTGAACCACCTAGATTTATTATTTATTGTTCCAAGCTAAATGACTTAACCGCCCAGGCATGCAAATAATGGCTCTAAGCTAAGTGCTTTAATCAAAGAGTTGGTCATATTTCAAACCTAAGCTAATTGATTTAATCACCATATCTTAAACTTATTAATGTATGGCTAATTAGTTTATGCGACTGATTTTTTAAAAAATAAATTGTATGCAATCATTTAAAATTGTTTGTAAAAATGAAGTTTGCGGGTAAAACATTGATAAATTAAAAGGTACATACATAGGGTACCGTGTTCCTACCTATCTTGTTAATAATCATGAAAAGAGAAATAAAATACACATTATAAATTGTTTAAAGATAAGTTTTTTTTTTTTTTTATACTACCAAGGTGGCAAACAAGCATACGGCCCGCCTGATGGTAAGCAGTTACCGTAGCCTATGGACGTTTGCAACACCAGGGGTGTCACTCACGCGTTGCCGACCCTTTAAAAACCTTATAATTCCTTTCTTGAAGAACCCCATGCTATAGTCTTTTGGGAAAACCTCGGCAGGGAGCTCATTCTAACTTTCTCAGTAATCAAAATCAAAAACATCTCCCGTTAAAAAAAAGTTTAGAAGTTTTCTTACCTATTATACTCACGATTTGCGTCAACTAAAACGATAAATTTGACCGTGAAGATGCCGACAGGGAGATGCGTGGCGATGTGAGAGACACATGAAGCGCCCGCGCGGGGTGTCGGGGGCATTTAAACTCGCGCGGTTTATCGCAATGGCGCCAAAATCATTGTTTTAACCAACGTCATAATAGTCAATCCATATAAAATGTTGATTGTATTAATGTGTATACTATATACTATTCTTATTTCGTTTAAGATAAACTGTTTAAACTACTAGAACTTTACTTTTGTTATAACTGAAACGACACTGCAAATCAAATATTAAATAAGAAAAATAGGTTTAACCATAATTTTTAAATGTTTACTGTTGAAATCCTAAATAGTTCATGCGACCGACATATCATTATCTACTGCAAGCTAAATGGTTAAAGTGACAACATCTAACATTTTATGTACAGAGCTAAATGTATGGATCGACACTCGGTATGAATTTGACAAAGAGGCTAAATGTATTAAACGACATTCTTGTATATTAACAAGGTAAAGATAATTGTATGCCTCTTTGTTAAATTCTCATCCAGTGTCGCTTAACACTGGATGAGAATTTAACAAAGAGGCTAATTGTATGAAGCGACATTTCTATATATTTATAAAGTCAGGCTAAATGCTTTAACGTACGTTGCCTGTAAATTGTTGCTCCAGGAAAAAACGTTTAAGCGACTGTCTGGTATTTGGTAGTGAGCTTAAGTACACAGTTTCTAAATTTGTCAATATTTTGTGTCGCTTCATACATTGCAGTCAAAAATGGGCCCAAAAATGCGGATGTATTAAGCGACAAAAAAGTGCTCCGATTGTCACCAAACCCAGCTCAAATGACGCAGAAAAATTCGCTGATTCCAAATATGTATAAAAGTCTATATCGCTCAGAGTGTCGCTTAATACAATTAGCCCGGAACCTGTCGATATTATTGTACATTTTCCATATTTTGATATGGAAAGTTGTGTGGTCAACGTCTGGTTAATCTAGTTACTGTCTTTACTTACAGCGACTCTCTGTAATCTGTAATTGACTAAAACTTGAATAGATAAGTGTTTATTATCTATTGCCCGATTCATTTCTTATGAGGTTCCATTTCTAAAGCTAAAATGAATCTTGAAGCACGCGCAAATGACATTTCACTGTTATGTTTATTTGTATTACGTCAGAAAAGTTCACTTTTACAGACTTTTAAAAGGAATATTTGATATATTTGAATTCAATCAAAATGTCCAATGTCTACAGTCATTATCGTTGTTGAAAAAAGCCGAGAAAGCTGTTGATCCAATCGCCAAAAAGAAATTATACTGAGAAACACTTTGAACATTATTATTCAATCACAAGCCTCACTGCTTTTAACAAAATTATGGAATAATCCGTAATCACATGAAAGTTTTTATCGATGTTACGAAAACAACGAACGCTGGAGCTGTTTTCTATTTTAATGACGTAAGCATCTAAAATAGTACGGCGGCTATTGTTAAGTGATCTTGGATACAAATTTGCTAAAAAAACGAGTTGTCTTATAAATAAGGGACAAAGTCCTGTCTCAAGGACTTCCACAGCATTTGCTCTTGAGTTGCCCTTTTCTATGCTTAACTAGGACTATTTTTAGGCTCGTTGTTCATTTTTAAAAATATAATCAAAATAAGTAAACTATTCACTGTAGATTTTTTTTTACCAGAATATTTATTTTTAAGTTGGCAGACACTGACGAGAAAATCCACTCAGTAATGTTTCTATAGTTTAAGTGTTCATTTTATTCAATCGATACTTGAACAAACAGAGCCCAATTTTAATCAACACCTTACGTTATCGCAACACATAAACAAAGGCTATCTTTATGGGCAATAAACCAGCTAAATAGTTTTATATTGGAGGCTCGGGGGTGACGTCATCAGTGAGGATGGACGCCTCCGGCTACAGATTAATGGAGGAAGTTGTTGGGAATCGGTTTTGGTGTTTATTTGCTTTTTTGTTTTGATCAACTTCTTGATATTCTCTGTGAAGACATTGTTATTGTTCACTATTACTGATCATTGTTCGGATTTTAAATTGTTTTTACGTGTCTCTAATTTATTAATGTTGACTGGCGTGTTAGTCTAGTAGTTAGTGACTCTGTCTGCTACCCCGGATGTCGTGGGTTGGATTCCCACCCAAGACAAATCTTTGTGTGATGAGCACGAATGTTTGTTCTGTATCTGGGTGTAATTTATATATTATATTTATGTATTTAGAAATATATAAGTATGTTTATCAGTTGTCTGGTTACCATAGTACAGGCTCTGCCTAGTTTGGGATCAGATAGCGATGTGTGAGTTGTCCTGATTTTTTGTTTTTTTTTTTTATAAAACTCTCCCTGGTGTCGAGATTGAAGTTTTTGGCATAAACGTCTTTAATAATAGATGGGTATTATAAAAGACTAATAAATTATAATAACTCCAAAAAAAAAAATACTTCTAAATAAATATTCCAAAACGAAACAAACTTTTATACAATTTCAGTACCAGTACTTTTGAGGGGGACCGATTTTTAGGAAACATCCTCAATTTTTTATCAAATTATAAAATGGCTTTCATAAAGAAAATATGAAAGCCGCTAAAATTATTTAAAGGTCAATAAAAAAGGCTACAAGTACACTAAAAGCCTTCTATGTCCGTCCTTCAGTGTCCATCAACATCAAGCGCTGTCACTTCATCAAGAGACACTTAAACAAAACAACGCCGCCATCTTGTTTTTAGCCGTTACGTTTAAGTGTAACTTAATTTGCGCGCCATTACTGACAAATGGCGGCACTTATCGAAGAATATTAAAGCTTTTTAAATATGTATATAATGTGGTAAGACGAGATTGACGTGTCATATCAAAAAGATAAGTTGATTTTTCCAAGGAAAATATTTTTAGTAAGTTCAGCGTAAGGCAGGGCGGCCTCCAGCTAGGTGGAGTGACGACTTTAAAAAGGCGCTTGTTGGGAGAGTCCTATGTCCAGCAGTTTGTCTGAGATCAATATGGCTTATAAATAAAGATGCTTCACTTACTGCACTTACTATGTTTCTCGAACAGTTTCGAATCAGTTTAACAATGTATATAATTATTGTAGATGACCTTGAGTACCTTTCATTTTACCTAGTTGATAGGAAACCGTAACTGATGTTTTACTTCTTCATATTATTTTTTTGTTTGTTTGTTTTAAAAAGACAACTCCCGCACTAGAGAACAAGCTCTGTGTCGTGGGGGACTTTACAAACATACAATTAACGGACACAAATTACACCCAGACTCAGAACAACACTTTGTGGGTCACACAAAGTTTTGTCCTGTGTTATTTATACCTCTTATTGTTGTATTTTGACTTTTTGATTATATGTTGTATTTTGACCTCATGCACAGCAGGCGCATACTGCGGCCACTGGACCACCGAGGCAGTCAAAACTTGTACAGATAAAGCTACTGCTTTGTTATACATTTGATTAACATGTACATACATACAATAATAATATTATATCGAATTCCATAATATATTTTTGTTAATCTCTCTGGATTTCTTTACAAAGAATATTTCTCAGGTACATAGTTTTCCTTTTAAAAGTTTTACCAAATATTAAGAAATGTAAGCCATCCATCATGGCCCATTCTTCACTGGTGGCTTATAATTACCTCTGAGTAACAGTTATGAGTTCCCGAGCATGACGCAGCAGTAGGGTGACTATGTTTCAAATATTTCCTTGTCACGCAATTTTTCACCGTTTGGATAATTTTGTTACTTTAAGTTTTGTTTTACATACAATTTTGAATTGAGGTCAAATTATGTTGTACTGCCTGCGTTAGTTTGGGGTGCACTAATTGTGTAGAGAGGGATAGGTATAGAATAAATTTAGAGTATAGATATTCGCTTCACGAAAATAAATTCTTGTCAATAATACTAAACTAAAATGACGTGATCAATACATGATACTCGTTTCTTATATATATTTCTTTGACTTTTTCTTTCAAATAAACTAAATTGTTTTAATTAAAAATTTAATACGCTTAGGGCTTTGAGACAAACTTAGGCTATGCTAGCTATCTTTGAGAAGGTTGAGCTGCGTGGTGGCCGATGCTTGTAGGCCGTTAGTTAGGAAAGATCGGCTATATTTTTCAATAATTTAGCTAGTTATACTTACATAGCAATATATAAATAAATATAATTTTATAATATACGTATATATACATATAATTATACCTCTCTCTCTTTATTGCTCGTTTATATTATATTAGTCCGATTAGTGTTAGATCTCGTAGCCCCACACTATCTCGTAATTTTAGATTTGATACTCCAATAGGTATTATGTACTTGCAAAGCTTTTACACAATACATATATATGTTTAAAGAATATTGACAAAAATCATAAGCAACATTGCCAGAAATTTTTCGTATGTCTTAGTTTCCGTTAAATGACTTTAGGTCTGGGGGCTCTGGAATCCTGGATTTGGTAAGACGGTTATCCGAGACGATGGGAGAAGGCTAAGACCAAGGGCTCAACGTGAACTCTAGAGCATGGGGTATGACTCCGCCCATTACTTGAGTCTTGCTTCTAAATATTAGCTATACTATTCAGTAGCAGGAGAAAAAAGGTCGAAGATTTCACTTACTTAAATTTCATTACTGTATGGTATGCTGGTTTCGTCCCTTTCCTTTACCTTTCACAAAATTGTAACTCATACTAAATTGTACATTTTATACTCTGGCGATTAAAAAGAGTGGCCAGAGTCTTTTACCAATTTTAATGGCTCTACCCTTATCAGTGAATTGAATGTAAAAAACAAGTACTGACATTTATATATTTTTGATAAACATAACTATCATTGTTCGTTCAGATCAAATGATCTGAACATACTAGTGAGCAAGCCCGACTGGGGAAGGACCTCCACCTTACAGAAGACCACAGCCAAATAACTTCACACAGCGGTGTATGTAGTTGTGTTCCTGTGTGTGAGTACAGGTCTCAAGCGCTCATTTAGGGATACGTTTTAAAATAAACGTATTCCTATCTTAGGGATACTCCCATCTTGAAGCCTCAGTGTAAAAAAATGGGTTGTTTACACGCAAGTGATACCTCTGGTATTTTAGGCGTCTATAGGCTACGGTAACTGATTAACATCAGGCGGGCCGTATGCTTGTTTGCCACCCAAGTAGCATAAAAAAACGAACATAGAGCTTGGCCACAGATTACTAAATAGTTACTTCGTAACTTGGCTGTGACTATTACATTCTGCGTTCTGTAAAGTACAAATTAGCCACGTAAAGGCTGGCGGCCCTACTAATACACTTGCTGTGCTAATACAATGTAACAGTCATTAGTCAGCGTCTAACTTTTTGCCTGTTAGCAGTTAATCGGCCACTGATTACTGCTGTTCGGTACCGCTGCTGCGCTTATTTGTTCACTAACTCATTAAATTTGAAAATTAATATCTATCCACCCTGTATACGGTACCGATACAACAAGTAACATCGATATATTTAATCACGATTCGTTTTTAATGAGTACTTACTTTTTTTTATACTACTTGGGTGGCAAACCAGCATCCAGCCCACCTGATGTTAAGTAATAACCGTAGCCTATGGACGCTTGCAATACCAGAGTTATCACTTGCGTGTTGCCATTCCATTGTTTTACACCAGGGTGTATGATGAGAAGATCCCTGGGATAGGAATACGTTTCTTTCAAAACGAATCCCTAAATGAGCGCTGGAGATCTGTACTCACACATATGAACACAACTACACCGCTGTGTGTAGTTATTTGGCTGTGGTCTTCTGTAAGGTGGAGGTCCTTCCCCAGTCGGGCTTGCTCACTAGTATGGTGCCCTACCTCTCCTAAAACTTACTAAAATACAAATTATGTTTAAGTAGGTACCTAAGTTACAAAAAAGAAGAAATGTTTAGAAGTATTCGTATCCATAAAGCGTTTCTATCGTGTAGGAATTTCGAGCGAGTGTTAAAGAAATGCGTTTTAATATATGCATGTGGCATACCCCAGAGAAATTGCACATACGTGTGAAGTTGCTTGATGAGAATATGCATTTTAAACAGGTTTATTTTACACAAAATTTAAATTTCATATTTTGAAAGAGAAAATCTGTGTTTTATTTATAAGTTACAAAATAATATATAATAATTTTTGCATATCAATGTATAATTATAAATTATATTTTTTTATTATTCAGTCGTTAAGTTTCACTGTGCATTGAATTAACTTTAATTCATTATCATCATCATCTCTGCCGACATGTTCCCACTGCTCCTCCAAAGATTATATCTCAGCATGTCCTAAGCTAATCTTTTCCACCGGCAACCGCAACCTATACCAGGTCATTAATCCACCTTGTTAATACGGAATAATACGTATTTATTTATATGTTTGGCACTATAAATATTTAGTCGTAGTAAAGTATATTGCACCCGATCCCATTAATATTACGTAGTTGGTAAAATTTTCGATAGCAAATATCCACAAACAAAATACAAGGGCCATTTATAACTCCATAAATAGCATATCCACAAACATACTAACAGAAACCATTCAAAATACCATTATCCATCCTATTCCAATGCCCTCATATTTGCCCATTAAATAAATCTCATATTTTATGGTAAACTAACTATCAACGACCTTAATGACCTTGCCATAAAAAACTTATATAATGACCAGTTCATAATACGAAATAAATAAGGTGTTGCCATAACTGAGGAAATATTCCGCCATCATTGATAATGTTGCCATTATTTGAGTTGCTTCGGGAGGACAATAGGCAATTGTTCTTAAAACATCACGCGAGGTTATTGACGAAGTTTTGATATTATAATTTTATTATTCCTGTTTTATAGACGTGTTTAGTGTAAATTATTGTCACTGTAGCTTGTATTTCTGTTCTTAATTTGTGAGAGAAAAACATGGCCATAATTTTGTTTATGTTGTAAAAGAGTTATGGATCCATTTGTTTACTTAGATATGGCTAATAGTTTTTTGGTGGGTCAATGTGACCATCGTGTGTGATTTATGCGTTCAAATTATAATTAAGGTGTTTTGACCTAGAGTAAATTAGTAAAATTAAAGATTGATATTTACATATTGACCAAGGCCCTTATTTGCCCTCTAAGGGGAAGAAATTTGTGTTAGAGATGTAAAAATAGAGAGAGGTAGGGCACCATACTAGCGAGCAAGCCCGACTGGAGAAAAGCCTCCACCTTACAGAAGACCACAGCCTAATAACTACACACAGCGGCGTAGTTGTGTTCTTTTATATGAGGTGACAGGTTTCCAGCGCTCATTTAGGGATGCGTTTTGAAAGAAACGTATTCATCTTAAAGTCCTGGTGTAAAACAATGGAATGGCAACACGCAAGTGATACCTCTGGTATTGCGGGCGTCCATAGGCTACGGTAACTGCTTAACATAACGCGGGCCGTATGCTTGTTTGCCACCCGAGTAGTATAAAAAAAGGAGAGATAAAATCATGAAGAAATCAAACTCGTTACAAATGCTGACGTCATAGACAAATCAAATAGGATTTATTAACAAGTGGCACACTATAAAGTGCATTGTAAGGTATCAATGCAACTGTCTGGAATAAACTATGGTCTGTTGTAGCTAAGCTGTCTGTTCCTATCCCTTTAGATACTATCAATGATGTAAACGAGGGTGAATGTACACATCATGACGGTATTGTACACTTTCTGATTCAGTTATTGGCTATAGATTAGGTGGTTATACTTCGATTGATTTAAAAAACGGCCTTATAAAGATACTTCAGATAAAAATACTAAAATCCTACTAATATTATAAACGTGAAAGTTTGTAAGAATGTATGGATGTATGTTTGTTACTCTTTCACGCAAAAACTACTGAACGGGTCTAGATTAAATTTGGCAAAGAGATAGATTTATATTCTGGAATAAAACATAGACTATTTAAATTTTTATCCTGGAAAAAATCTTTGTCCCCGAAGGGTCGAAGTCGCGGTCGGAAGCTAGTTACTAATAAGCAAAGAAGCTAAACCAAACAAGAAATATAATAAATTGTTTAATTTAAATGTATTCTGTAATAACATTGGTGATACATAAATAATACATCTTTATATCACTCTACTGTTAATAATGCTTAAAATATGTTGATCAAGAACCAAGGTTTTTGGTTACAGTTAATAAAACAAAATTGTGACAACTTGTCCTATGCAACTGTTAAGGTTAACGATCTGAAAAAGTAACTTTCTCCCTTCACATTTATTTTTAGTTGTAAGTGGTACTCTTATTGCCGGATGAGGGAGTCTAGACAAGATAATAGTATCCGATTTCCATAGAATAAACGCTATAAAACAAAGTTTGGGTTCCCTTGAAATTATACTCTATATCATAATTTTTTGGACACTCCGTAAAGTACAATAAATTGATCTATAGTTCAATATTTCGTCAAATAATCTTATATTCTGTTGAAATAAACAAACTACAAAATTTACTTCCTTCCTAAATTTCAAAATATTATATTTGACTAGTTGTTGCCCGTGGCTCCGCCCGCGTAGATGTCAGTATTCCAGACCAATAATCAATCTCTGTGCCAAATTTCATCCAGATCCGTTCAGTAGTTTTTGCGTGAAAGAGTAACAAACATCCATCCATCCATCTATCCATCCATCCTTACAAACTTTCACGTTTATAATATTAGTAGGACTATAGACACAAATTTTGTAACCATGTTAGTTAAAAGCCAACCAAAAATGGCAAGTCTAATAAACGTCACTTAGCCTTTATTCGGTTGTAGCCCACAACGGCTAAACTCCAGTTTTCCGCACTAACAATAAATAAAGCCGCTAGTCCACCATAAATTATGCACTCCATAGCTAGGCCGAAATTATTTAAGTGTTGCTAACATCGACGGCCATTCCCCGTTTTTGGGGAATATATATTGTTAACAGTGTTATTTACACACTGATTTATTTTATTCGTTCGACGTTAGTGAGTCGCTTTAGATTGTTTATAGGATTTTCAGCTTTATATCTTTCGCTTTCGATGTAAATTGAGGCTAATACTGTGTACGTAAGATTTATTTCGGTTTTATATACCTATATAAAAACTGTTGTAAAATCAAAGTGTTAATCTTTATATTGTCATCGTAGTAGTATCGTTATCATCAGTATATACATATACATATAGTTACAAATTGCGTAAAATAAACAGAAAAGTTATTTATGTCTTTATCAAAGTTTCAAGTCTGCTACTTATCTCTGACTAGTATTAAGGTGATACATTGAAAATAATAAGGATATTATAATAAGTGTAATTCGCTAAGCATTTAAAATAGGAAGTTAAAACTTTAGCATACATTTTTTGATTCTATGATCTACCATATGGTAAGAGGAAAACGTGATTGGATGAAATATCCTCGATAGAAAACAGCTGCGAAGTCCATTCTATTTTTTCCCCTTTTTCTGTATTATGTAATAAAACTTAAGATTTATTCAACGGGGTTTACTTTAAAACATAGAGGACAATCGTATCAAAGTTTTGCTAAGATTTTTTTTTTGATTTGATAATGTATTTAAGTAAAAAGTAGAAAATTCAATTTGGCACATACGTTATTTTATTCTGAGCGCATGCATCATTATAGCTCTCTCTTCTTTTGCCTTACAAAAGTATTTGCATCACTCTCACTCGCCACACTTTTAGTCGGCCGGTAGGCCTCACCAACGACGGACGTATGCTACTTTTTTGCAGATCGGTTCTCTCAGATTTTTGTAGATTTAAATGTTATAATTTATTAAACAGGTCATTAACCAAATTAGTTATTCAATTCATCACAAATTCGTATTGAATGTACTACATTATAGTATATTTTTAAGACTTACTTTATAAAGTAAATGATAGCAAGAGATGCCCAATGTGTTTATGCCTGGCGGGCAAAATAATAAAACCCGATAATACCGACATTATATATTTTTGGTTCAGAATCAATTCCTAATTATCATCAGCTTTTGCATTCCTCTGCTGAACATAGAACTTCTCCAAGTTCACGCCACGATCACAGGGCAAAAATTAAATCGTGACTTTATGCCTTTGCGCATCCTTCGTTTCATTTCCCTTCATTGCGTTATTCACAAAGAATAACTAACAATAAGTGTCAATTGCGTCTCAAAGTGCAATTGAGCACATGGTATAACATTTTACAACTTACATAGAATTTCTTCGGGCATTTATAGACATTCTGCCAAATTTGCCTAAAATTCTCAGGCATTTTCCCAACTCTAGTGGAACTATTACCGAAAGTGACAGACTAATAACAAAAAGAGGGATGGAGTAGCACTTCAACTTTTTGTATTTAAAAAAACTGTAAATTATCGAGATAATTTTTAGTATTTTTTGATGCACGTAACGTACATATACGTAAGGTTCTATTAGTATAGTAGGTAGTAAAATATGATTAAGTACCTATGTCCTAATCAGAAATATTTTTAAGATTGGATTTTTATAATCCAATCTTAAAAATATTTCTGATTAGTTTCCTTCAATGTAATAATAAATAAAATAATTTTAATAATAAGAAAAAATAAAAGTATTATAGATTTTCGTTTCACATTTTTTTATCATATTGTCATTTCATAGAATATTCAATACACGGAATATTTACTCTAAACAAATCCAACTCAAAATTTTTGTTAAAAATCACTTTTTATTTTTCGATATTCTCATAAATAAATCAAATTAAATATTCTTTATCCTCATATTGTTTAGTTTATATAAAAGTTATTACCGAGAAAACGAGTTTACGATCTTTTTTTAAATACAAAGAGTATTTAAAAAAAGATAGAAAGATAAAGGGTTGCAAATTTCACTTCAGTCAAAAGTATAATTTTGAATTAAAATAATAATGTTATATTTAAATAATAATGTTAATTATATATTCTCAGGCTGCGGTAAGTTTTTTTTATTTATGTAAAATTGTTTCTAGCAGGTCGCAGTTTTAACCTAACCTACTTGCTATTGTCATTTCTGGTATTAACAAAATTCTATGAATTTTCTGTCTGCGAATGATGGGAACGCCGTTTTTTTATAATGAAGGGAACGCCCTTCATTCACAGACAGAAATTTCATCGAATTTTGTTTCGCAGAAAATGTTTCATATAATATTTAAGCTACAGGGCCCAAATATTATATGAAACATTTTCTGCGAAACAGTATTTATATTTCGAATATTATTGTTTCAATGAACTTTAAAATGTCCATATTTCGAATATAATGGTTTCAATGGACAATTGACTTCAATTAAACATATTCGACATTGCAGAAACTTAATGAATTTAAAAATATTTGTTTTTATTTAACAAAATAATCAAACAGTAGAATTTTTAACGCATACTGTTTGATCGGTATATTTTTCCATGGTATTTTATTTCAATAAATATGTAGAAATAGATACATTACGTATATATACATAGATTTTATTAATTATTAACATTCTATGAAATTTCTGTCTTCAAATGAAGGAACACCATATTCAGTCAGATTAATTAAGCAGTATAATTGGAAATATTAGATTAAAACACCTAAATTAATTTGCTAACTGTAAAATACGTTAGACTATGTTAGAAATAGCTACTAGAAAATTAGGTTAGCTTGCAAACTGCGACTCCGTCAGATACGACTTGTTACCAGAAAAGAAAATAGTTGGTTAGGTTATAACTGCGGAGCCGTCAGAAACAACTTGTTACAAGAAAATTAAAAAGAAATCACCTCAGCCTGAGTAATTTTAAGAAAGATAGGGCACCATACTAGCGAGCAAGCCCGACTGGCGAAGGACCTCCACCTTACATAAGACCACAGCCAAATAACTACACACAGCGGTGTAGTTGTGTTCCTGTGTGTGAGTACAGGTATTCAGCGCTCATATTGTGTTTTAAATAAACGTATTCGTATCCTAGGGATACTCGCATCTTAAGCGCTGGTGTAAAAAAAATGGGTTGGCAACACGCAAGTGATACCTCTGGTATTGCAAGCGTCCATAGGCTACGGTACCTGCTTAACATCAGGCGGGTAGGACGACGTCTGCCAGGTCCGATATACCGACAGCAGCGCCGCCGCAATTGTGAATCTGAACCATCCGTGACCCTACAAAATTTCATTAAAATCGATCCTGCCATTTAGGAGTTCAGCGACATACACACATACAGAAGAATTATAGATATTTATTTATTTACTTATAGTTGATTAAACACAATAACACAATCGTAGTTATATTATATAATAGTTATTACCAAGAAAAATATTTTATCGAGTGATATTTTCTGAACTTTTTAATTAAATATATATATTTGATTCTGATTGTACCTTTGAGAGAAATAAATAAATTATTTATAAATATGTATCTGTGTATTTTGCCAATGGTAAACATTTAATTTTATAATTAATTGTTCTATTTTTGTCTACTCCATGCCTCCTGTGCTAAAATTCCTAAAAACTCAATAAAATATTTCTAATCACTTATTTGACAACGTCACACGGACGAAGGCGACGCGTAGCGGCCAGCCGTGGAAGCTAAGCCACGCCCACAAAACCACAATTTATTTTCGAGGTATCGCCTTAATGACCTAATGTAAGGCTTTGTACAGTAAATAGCTATTTATCTCCAAGTTTTGTTTGCTTAAAGGCGTTACATAACTTTTATAATTACGTTTACTATGATTGTAAATTAATGTTACTGAAAAAGCAGCATTTTATTGTCGTTATAAATCGTCAGTAACTAACGTTGACGCCTCCGCTTGTTGGAGTATTTATTGTACTCATATTACCAGTTTACAAAACAAAATGTTGCAAGGGATTTATTTATACACATATTATTAACATTCTTTTATGTTTTAATTATTAATCATTTATTTACAGAAATATTACATTTATTCATATATATATATATTTTTTTTATACTACCAAGGTGACAAACAAGCATACGGCCCGCCTGATGGTAAGCAGTTACCGTAGCCTATGGACGTTTGCAACACCAGGGGTGTCACTCACGCGTTGCCGACCCTTTAAAAACCTTATAACTCCTTTCTTGAAGAACCCCATGCTATAGTCTCTTGGGAAAACCTCGGCAGGGAGCTCATTCCACAGCCTAATCGTACGTGGTAAGAAATTTCTCTGGGATCTTACGGTACGGCAAGTTTGAGGTGCAAGGATGTGAGGATGAATTCCCTGTCGGTGGCGAGAGGTGCGTTGATAAAATGTGGCCGTGGGCTGATGCCCACGGCCACATTTTATCAACGCACCTCTCGAACAATGATTATATTACATTTTAACACTTTTTAAAATCGGTTTTATGTATAAAAGTGTAAAAAATGTATTGTATATTCTTTCCATTACTATTAGGATGTCTATTGAATTCGTAATTTTAATGATTAATAGTGCTTTTATATGACAGACGGTCAAACACATACCGATCATAATATTAGAATATAATATTTATAGCGTATTGGGTAACAGCTATACCTATTTGACTTGAATCACACGTACAACTGAGCACTATTTCAAATTAATGTAATTTATATTTAAATTGTGATATTCTTCCGTCTACGATCTTCCCGTATAACTATTCCATTTGCCTAACCGATACCAATCTACCTATTTACTAAAATACAATAATATATAATTGCTGTGAAATATAATCATTTCAAAAGTACGTATCCAAACGTATAAAGCAACATACATTTAATTTATCTAGAAAATCATAATGTTTAAACCTACATTTAATATTTGAAATGGCAAGCTCAAACGTTGGTATAAAATAATTCCAATCAATCAAAACATACGAGCTATTTTCACATTAATATCAATTCTAAAAGGGTTTTTTATTTGGAATAAAATATCTTTATAACAGTTCTCGAGTTAAAAAGAATATAAAGAAAAGGTTCAAATCCTTTAAAAAAGGTATATATTGTGGAGGTATAGAGGGCGTGTATAAATTGTAAGAAAAACACAGCTCATTTCAAATATTAAAACGCTGAACTTGAGTTTGGAATTCCCTCTGAGAGTATATAGGGTGAAGTTTGTTAGGTAAGTGCCTTCAAAGGTTCCGTAGGTGAAATGTTAAGATTGTTTGCAGCGATACTCGGTTGTAAGCAGAGTTGTGGATAATCACTTGGGAGTTATACTCACATTATGGCTCAACTGTTTCGTGTGAGTGCAAGTTGGTGGGTGACCCTCGGTGCTTTGGTGTTGTCCAATCAAATTTATGATTTGATAATGTACTCTATTAATTATTTAAAACTAGGGCTGTCGCGTTTCCTTCAGCCTGTATTTTAGGAAGGTTTAAAATATTGAAATTGGTCTCAAAGTGTTTACGTAACTAATAATTGTAGATTACATAATTATTAACCCGTGTGACAATCGAAACTACAACATGACAGGAATTGCAAACTATTTGTTATATTCGTTGACTTTTTTGTCATACCTTTTTTTTATACTACTTGCAAACAAGTATAATTTTGACGAGTTTACGAGCACCGTGTTATTTTTATTAATCATAAAAAATAATCAGTTCTCTTTCCTTCCTTCTCTCTCATCTAAATGATTTATTTTTCACAAAAAAATTCTTGCTTATCAGGTGTTCACAAAAACATGTATGACATTCATAACACTTGTGAACCAAATTAAAATAAAATTATTTTACTGTAACTGCTTTACACTGACATATTAAAAATTCATACACTACGTTATAAAAAATCGTAAATGTATGTAACAGACATCTGTAACACCCTTGAACCCCAAAGCATAGAATAGCCGAAAAACATTTCTCACGAGATATTATGGAAAAGTTGAATTTCTCCCTCGGAGCTAATGTCCATAATCTTGGCAACTTTTAATAGGACAGGCCCGAATTTGACGGCCGTTATTCACGAAATATACTCAGGGGTGGCCACCAGCTGTGAAAGTTTATTTCATTCGAATTATGTACTTATGTAGCAACTTGAGTATTCCCGTCGACTGTGTGTGCAGGGAACAGGGGCTCTTAAAAAACGTCAATTAGTTGGATTAAGAAGTTTGTCTTTTCTTTTGGCAATTTTGCTGCAGACGAATATTTAATATTGAGTTGTTTAATAAGTGTGCGCTCGATAGGTGTGTTGGGAATGTTAATGTTTTAAAAATGCAGCTCACAAAGTGAAATTTGTTCACTTTGTTGTTCAATGAAACATAGACAAACATTTTTGTTTTTGAATATTCATCAGTTAACATTTTATTCAATTCAGTTCCCAGGGCACTGCAATTTGTTTTTTTCGTTGTAAAAATTATAACGCTGCAAAGAATAACCTATAGTTTCTTCATGATAAAGTTTATTTAAAAAATTCAATCCAATTACTTTAGATGGAATCTAATTTAAAAATAACTTAATACCAAACAATCCAAATAATGTTTTTGTTATATAAATACTTATATAAATATTGTTTTCATTTACATTTTAAGGATGGATGAAAGAAGAATAACAAAAGAGGTATATCGTGCAAGAATCAATGTAGAACATACAGCAACCAAGTAGGGGATTTGCTAAAAAAGGGCCAAATTTAAAGTACCCAGAATCGACGTTCATGCATGAAGAGGTTGAGGAATGTAGAGGAGGCGAAGGAAGTATGTTTGGATCGAAGCAAGTGGCGTACCATAGTCTCTGCCTACACCACTGGGACACAGGCGTGATGATATGTATGTATGTATGTATTTCATTATATATTATATTACACTATATTTTACACTACTATATAGTTATAAAGGCTTTTCTGATGCAGTTTTTTGAGGATTACATCCTAAACCCTCTTTAATCTCTTGATAGAGGATAAAAAAGCCCTGCCCAATAGTGGGACACATACTGGTGTATGTGTAGTTATTATTATAATGTTATGAGGATTCTCGGTAATTTTATACATGTAAATTATCAGACAATAAAGGACAAATATTTCACAGTCGTATACATATGTTAAAATGGTCTTACTCTAACATACAATATATAATTATCAAATCAATGGCTGCGCGGTTAATTCTGTGAGTTAAGTAGTTACTTCGCCATTGACCACTGCACGGCGTGTTGTGGATTCGATTCCCACATTGGGGATGTGGGGGGAAATGTGGACCATAAATAGTTGTCCTGAGTCTACTTTGTGTCCGTTAATTTTATGTTTGTAAAGTCCACCGCGACACAGGGCTTGTTCCCCTTAAATGTAAATGAATAATTTATTTTTATTTAATCGCTTGATATATACAATATACATGTACCCGTCTATCCATCCATCTCAGCCAAAAGACGTCCATTGCTGACATAAACCCTCCTCTTCCTAAAGAGTTCCCCACAACACTAGGTCTAATACTCATAAAATATAAATTATTCTTCTGATTTCATTATTATTTAATAAGGTATAAGAAAATATGAACTCATAGTTGACACGCGTTTCAATAAAATACGCGAATACGCTCGTCAACCTGACGTCATAATATCGTGAGTATGACTTTGCTTGTTTATTATTCAATTGCGTGAGCTAGTCAAACGCCTTGCAAGTTATAACTCACACTATGGATTAACCAGATATATGCTTACCGATGAATATTTTTGTTTAAATTCGAAATATAAATCCCGTTGCGAAAATATTTTTATACTAGTTATTGCCCGCAGCTCCGCCCGCGTAGATGTCGGTTATCGCGAAAAAGTTTTTGCATGAAAGAGTAACAAACATCACAAACTCACACATTTATAATATTAGCAAGGATGTAATATTCTATTCTTATATAAGTACTATAAAGATAGCTGTTGATTTTTTTGTTTATACAGTAAATGTACTGTATAAACAAAAAAATCACCTACACAATACAATTCAATCCTGTTTCCATCCCTAAGCAATAAAACTAGATCGGGCAGGACGAGTCGTCTGCTGGTGCTTCATTCCACATTCAGCTATTTCAAACAGTTTCAAATAACATTACACTTCGATTGTGTCACGACGCGAGCTTTTTCTATTAATATTAGGTCTTGGTTACACCGAACCTTATTTAAAATATTACATTTCTATAAAAATGTTTGTGACTATAAAATTTTTTGCGAGTATATAATGTCTATGAATTTAATGTTTGTTGTCTCTAAAAAGACATGGTCCTCTAGAGTGGGAGTCTTCTTTTTTTTTCAATAAAATTCTATCTTATGTCTAACACAAAGGTAACAATATAGTTGAAAATGTCGAAACTTGATTTAAAATGAATAAGATTGATCAAGTATGGCATGGTGGGATGTTTTATTAAACTCTTCGTCGAAGCGCGTATTTACGTCATTACATATCAATATTCACAATGACATCATTATTACTGTTAAAGTAAATAAATATTTACTTAGAACAATGACACCCTTTCAGAAGTAAGGAGATAGAAATATCAAAAGAATATAAGAAGATGCTAAGATAAATGGATAGAATTAAGTATCAAACGATTGGTTGATAAATCACTTTGAGCACATTTGCATTAAACTTCGCTCAATAATAGCTTACATGCGGTGTTTCGCTGATTGGATACGTCTATCTCCTTCAAAAAGTTACTTATCACAATCTAAAAGCTAGAATGATTTAACGAAAATTCACACCAAAATATAAGATCTAAGGTAAAAAGTTAATGATATAATAATTTGGCTCTGGCTTCAGTAAAGATCCAAAAACTTTTCTCGTGATTATGACCGAAGCCTTTCAAATGTTAGGTCTTAATAGGCTCTAGTTCTCTTGCCATTTTGTTTCTATCATAACAATATAGTGTTATTGTCTAATGTGAATTCCTCATTTTACCCACCGTCTGTGTTGCAAATCTATGCCTCTAGAAAGTCGATGGTTGGCGTTATCTGATGGAGATGTCTAACTAGCTCTACATTGGTCACTTGCCAGGTATTTTTGATTGTTGTATATGGAATGATTGCAGTACATAACCATATAATACTTTTCATTTTGACTGTAGCAATATATTCTGGACTTTTTTTATAATGTTAAAGTTAGAGAAAAGAACGAATGTATATTAATAAACTATAATATAAAAATTTTCTTTTCGGCACTATAGGTTTACTGTAAAGACCTACATATATTATAAGTACTATCACTGTATACAACTGTTTGTTGCCAAAATAAACTAAAAAAAAAAAAAAAAAAAAAATAATATAATATAATACTACCCACAAATTAAACCTCTAAGGCTAGAAACTTTAAATTTTGACAGAACATATATCGTAGGCATTCTTTTTTATTAAAGAATTTAAACATTTATGTGAAAAATCTTATCACAAAATACTTTAATACTTATCCGCTGTGCTAGCTTGTGTACTCGTAACTATAAACCAATTGATGTAGTATAAAACTAGTCAGGTATTCTCGATAATCACATGTGATTTGAACCGCTTCATAAATACGTATTGTTACGAGCTGCAGCTGACACCATTAATTGTTACGTTCAAATGATGACAGCGATTGTTCCTAGTCAGGATAGGTATCTATTAAAATGCCAGATCACACGATAACACGTATATTCACAAGTTAACGTAATAATATTGAATTGTGATATAGATAAAATTCGTAGTCTATTTATATTTATGAAGCGTATTTTTGCTTCTAAATAAAGTACTAAGAATGTACTGCTGTGTGCTCACCCCTTCAACAAAGAAATCGTAAAGATACGTAATCTGTGTCGCTAAGTGTTTCACAGAGCAGGTCAAGTGGTCCTTTGGCCGCTTTTCATGACGTGTCAGCTCCTGATTCTATTATGTGTTCTCCCCTTTATTTTGTCAAGGAACCATTAATCAATCTACTTTCGTAAGGCGTGCTTCACACTTGTTCAAGTAAGTTTGACGTGAGCTTTTTGTCACACCGAAAGATGCTGTAAGGAATATCTACAGTTCATTAAGGTATGGATATTTAGCATAATCGATGGGGGTTCATCAGTTAGAAAGTGGAAGCTGTGGGGGTAGAGTAATGATATCTTATAACTCTTTGGTAACATCTATGAATTTTGAAAATTGTACAATAAAAAATAATGAATATACAGCTATGGGTAGCCACGGTAAAAATTCAGCAACCAAGGTTGCGATAACCCTATAGATGGGTGACCGCATAGTGGTATTTCATCTGAGCGTCTCCGTGCTTCAGAGGGCACGTTTAAACGGTCCCGACTATTAACAGTCGTTAGATCACGACAGAGGCCAAAATATGGGCGATCTAAATAACTCTGTCACCAGGTTGGCCACTAACCAAACGATAAGAAGAAGATTAGTATGCGTCAAATAAGCACGAAAAAAATTACATATAACGTATTTCTTTACTTTAGCTTGTGTCAGTACACTAAGTCTGCTGTCGTATAAAAGTCACAACTGCTTGTAATATGAAATAAGTTTTACGTGTAGACAGAAAACTAATGTTTTTCCGATTTTCCTCAATGCAGATTACATGATTGACAACAAAACTAGTGCCATATCTCGATTCCTAGCCATTAGCCTATCACCGCTTCAAATCGACATCGTCAGAATAGTGGACAAGGTCTAATCTTTTTTCTTCACTGCTAGACTATTTTATAGCCTAGCCGTGATGAAAAATAGCCTTAATATTTCATGTGATAATTCAGAACAGTACAAGCTATTCACAAAGTCCAGTCAGCCGTTACCATGTGATTGGGTAACAAATAACCATTTGAACATCTATACTGTTGGCGCTGTGGGTGGTGAGCATGCTCCGTTTATATTCGATGTAGATTTATTTTATTGGCCTACTTAACTTAATGTCCTATTTTCCCTTGGTGGGGCACATGACTTTCTTAGTGTGTCGCTGAACTGTTCTGTCCTGCACACCACTGACTCTATCTTCTTTGATATACTGGGTGGAAGGAAAACGCTCTCTTTATCAAATACTGGTGATATAGCTAGTGATTCCCGATACAGTGCGCGAGTATGACCGCGGTAGTACCTACGTGTTAGCAGGACATCACTGCAGGTCAACAGACGGGTGGTCATTTAAGTATTTTTAATGTAGCGCTGTTATGTAAAATTAGATATGTACTTCTTTCTTTCTTCTTTATTGTATTTTTTATCCAATATAGGTCCTATGTGTATTTACTGTATTCTATTTTTGAGAAATGAATAAATGTTTTTTTTTTTATAAAAAAGAATTAGCGAAATCGGTTCAGCTGTTCTCGAGATTTGCGCTTAGCGACACATTCAGCGATTCATTTTTATATTATAAGTGTTATTCATACTCGTAGTACAGGTAAAACCTAAAAGTAGTTTGTTCAGATTCAGTATGTTATATTTTATTCCAATAATAAATGAAAATTGTTTTAAATTGGACACGGGCACCGGATATTTTAATGCGCCATATTTTAATTTTACAAATGCACAATACACCAAAATAATTTAGGAAAAACAGTTGCAGGAAAAACTTATATAATGGTAAGTTTTCATTGTTTTTTCTTATTTTTATTTTTACTCGTCTATAAAGTGAAATTTGGGGTGTTTCGGTATTTTACAATACCAAGAAATTATTCTTGGTATGGTAAAATACCGAATATAAATAATATATATATTGGTTTACATAGCATTGTATGTAAACCAAAATAAATGTGTTACTTTCGTCATGGTCAGTTTATTTTTAGCAAGATGGCGCAAAATTATGATCAAATTCTCGGGCAACGGTTGGTAGAAAATAACTATACATACATATAAACAAATAATGTATGTTCAAATTTAATCCAATTTTGTTATATATAACGAAATTGGATCTCACGAAGCAAATTAACGACTCAGCCGACCGGCGCTAATTCCTTCCTTGATGGCCCGTGAAAGTGATTTCCCCTTGAATTATCCATTACACAGAGAAGATTTTTAGCATGGTGTTTTTGTCCAGCTTCAAAATATAGTCTAATATGAGCTCACCTGCTGTCACGATGAAATGTGCCCCTAGGTACTTAACCTAAACCTAAGTGGTTTAGGTTAGGTACCTAGGGGCACACAAACAATTACCTAATTTAACTATTACTAAAATATCTGATTGAGGTCGCAGTTCTGAGGAAAGGTGCTCAAAAGAGTGGCCATATTGCCACGCTGGATCGCAAGGCTAATTAATTCATTGACCCAAGTAAAGGCCAGTCTTAGGATCATGAGATGACTCGACTAAACGAGATATCTCACGATACAGTTTGTGGGCACTTGAACCCCATGGTCAAACTCAAACTCAAACTCAAACTCAAAATTCATTTATTCATTTAGGTTACAAGGTAACACTTATGAAGGTCATAAATTATGAATAAACCAGAAAGATGATGTCAGCAAAATTTTCCTACGGCTAGTTCGCTGACGTGGAGCCTTGAGAAGAACTAGCAAGAAACTCAGGCCACTCTTTTTAATCGCCAGATAGTTACAATCTTTTGTAAAATACAAGTATGATAGCATGCAAGCTGATGCAGACAAAACACGATACTAACTATATTGATAAAATAAGGTAATCGTACTTAGTACTGGTCGTGCGAGAAAAAAAAAATAAAGTATGGTGTTAAAGTCTGCTTCAATTTACATATTGCTATTAAAGAATAAGGCAATATGTGAATAGTGACAATTTATATTGTAAAATTTTACGTATTGCTACTAAAGAAATAAACAAAGAAAAAAAAAAAAGAAAAAGTACAGAATTATCACTAGAATTCACAATGTGCCTCACGTCACAAATAAGAACTTATGTACTAAGCTGATTTATTGTAAATTAAACAAACAACTATATAATGCAACTAATTCCAAGACTTTTTATCGTTAAAATAATCATTTATTGTATAATAGCCCTTCCCTATGAGATGATTTTTAATAGTAGGTTTAAATTTGTGTAAGGGCAAATTCATTATCTCTTTCGGTAATTTGTTAAAAAAACGTATACCGAGTCCTACAAATGAATTATGCACTTTGTGTAAACGATGGTACGTGCCAACTAACTTATGCTTATTTCTGGTATTTACTGAATGAATATCACTGTTCTTACTATATAGATCAATATTCTGTTTAACAAACATAATATTTGCAAATATATATTGAGATGCAACTGTTAAAATACCTATTTCTTTAAAACGTTCTCTAAGAGAAACTCGTGAGCCTAGGTTGTAAATTGAGCGTACAGCTCGTTTCTGAATTAAGAAAATAGTTTCAATATCAGCAGCCTTGCCCCACAGCAATATGCCGTAGGACATGACGCTGTGAAAATAACTAAAATAAACTAATCTAGCCGTATCTACATCAGTAAGTTGTCTTACTTTACTAACTGCAAAAGCCGCAGAGCTAAGCTTTAAACTCTAGAGATTCGACCCCAAACGGCTCAATAATGTAAGTCTCACCGAGACTTTCATATTTGCGTCGCTTGAGACACTCTGCAGAAGTGGCGGCCGAACCCACTTTAAGCAGTTCTCTGTATATGGAGAAATCAGTGTTCCCGCTTGTTTTACTCTAATATTTTGTGATTTTGTTAGTCTATGGCATCCACTCAAATCTACTTCGGGGCGTAGAAAAGCACCTACGCAGCGAATATTGTTAGCAAACTGAATTTTAATGATACCTTGTCACAATACTATGTCAGCATTTCTCTCACGTTTCGTATATTTATACATAGGACTTCGTGCCTCCACGATTTGTAAATACCAACGTGATTTGAATTGGGTATGTTATTGTGGCCCGATGTGTAATAAGGGATTTATACATATTGTAGCAAATTTTAATAAATGGTAGTTGTACTGGTATACACTAACTACATATATAATTTAGATAGTGTGTACTTTGTGTTTAATGACTTTGTTAGTGTTGATCTCAATGTGAAATGCAGAAAAGTGTTATTAAGACATTTTATGTTATAAACAACATAATCATTAAATATTTGTGGCATTTTTGCTATGCAATCAGCTCAAATATACTTAATATTCAAGCAATGTGAAAAAAGGCGAGCCCGGAGCAGAATTCAAACCTCTGCGCCTCTCTATTCGATGCTGACGTCACTCCAAGACGTAAAAAAGCGGTGGTCAAATACGAACTCTGGAGTAGGAGCTCGGGTGGCACAGTTGGTAGTGCGCCGGGCCGGAACCCGAGAGGCGCAGGTTTGAATCCTGCTCCGGGCTCGTCTTTTTCGAGATTGCTTTAATATTCAAGTATATGACAGATCAGCTAACTTTTTGAGTAAATCAGTGCAACCCATAGACATAAACCTAAATACCAAATATCAATCTAGGTACAAAAAAGTTCACTTAAGATCATTAAATCCTTGCAATGACTACATTCAAATGATCTAAAACTAGAACTAAAACGAACATTTCAACATCCATCTGTATTAATACGGTCAAATATAAAACTGTATATCTGAGTATGTACCTATTGTCACCGTCACGAATACAAGCTGTAGTTTATAACAAATACAGCGACATACATACATACTGTTCATAACGTATATTTTGTATTTCAAATAAAAATAACTTTCTATGCATGCATCTGTTGCACCCTACAACAGCAAGTTCTACTGCATGAATCATGAAATAAGAATTTTGATATATGACAACAATATCTTGTGTTCTATACTTAAACAATGCCATTTTTGTTACAGTAAAATGCCGAAATACCCAAAAAAAAATGTTTTTATTAAAATAGCAGAAAAAGAAAAAAAATAATATAACTCACGATGTTATAATCTGATTTCATTGTGTAATTTTTTTGCACAATTGTGGTAGGTCATATATAAGTGTCGCTAGGACCGTGTGTTCCAGGATACAAACCATTTTGATGTATTGTGCATTTGTTACATTTAAATATAGGCCCGTTAAAATATTGGTGTCCTATTTTAAACATTTTTATACATTATTAGGAAAAAATAAAACATGGATTAAAATTTTATTTATTTAATTTTTTTTTTTTTTTTTACTCGAATCTATTACTGATCTAATACACCTGTTTCAGGTTTACTTTATTTTTTATTTTACTTTATTGGGACATAAAACTGTTATACGTTACAATGGATTTTTTATAATTAGGTAACTTAATTTATGTTAAGGTATAACCCACACCAATGTCCGCGGCATTACAATTATAAAGGGTATAGTGGTGTGCGCGTTCAGATATGCGCATCAAGCGGGTAAATAATCGTAAGTAGTAAAAATTAATCATATAGCAATAAAAAAATATGCCACCCGTCCGACACGCCATAACCAGTGTATAAGGTATATAAGTTATATTCTATATATGTACTATAATATGAAGAATGTAATATGTATATAATATGAAGTTGAACAATGGATGATAGTACCTACCATTTAAGGATTTCGGTTACTAATAATTTTAACTTAGTAAGAGAGAGTGCAAAAAGGTCAAATTCCACAAAGTGTGTGTTATACGTATCTAATAGGCGGCGCAGCGGTGCCAGTGTCCCGGCGTTTGTTCTGCTCTTAGCCTCTAGACAAGTGGCATAAACGGTAGTCGAATCGAAAAGTCAATAAAACAAATGTATGGGATTTGACGTAAGTCTACGATATAATGTCGTAAACTTACGTCAAATCCCATACATTTGCTTTTTTGACTTTTCGATTAGACTATCGCTTATGCCACTTGTCTAGAGGGGCTGATCTGTGAAGAACAACCAGGGCACGCGGAGAACTGTACAGTCAAATTCTATTACATATACCATGCAGCATGGTAACTATTAACAGCTTACGTCTAGACTCCAGGCTTAATAGCTTATGTTGTTCTAAAAGTTGTACATACGATATATTAGAATGTAGGTATATAGTTTCACCTATACCATAAATAGAGTTGTATAATTGCTTGTCTCGACTGACTGACTCAGTCATCAACGCAGAGCGTAACCCACACAATTCTGCACAAAGGGTCGTTCGTAAATGATCACTAAGCATTTTTAGAAATTTCATTCCTAAAGTTAAGTTGTATGAAATCCGTCATTTTCAAAGTATTCTTCACTTTAAAAATGACGAATGTAATTTTATATACCTGTTTATGGGTACAAATAAATGTACACATATACCGACGTTTTTCAATATTTCACCCCCTAGGGAATAAAATATGGCATGCACAGTTGTATGGTATAAACACACTTCAGTGTGTATTATCCCGTGCACATTTATATTTGATATTTTTCAGGTCTTGAAAAATTTACACATTAGAGGTGAATAGAGAGAAAAAAAATAATCCTAACTCGCTTGATAACTGATATTGTCCAATATTTTGCAAAGATATCTTAGCAATGGTTATTTTATAAAGAGCCAGTCAAAACATTAATTCACAAGTTTAATTATAATCTATGTATACAAATACTAAAAAGAAACTTCACTAGAATAGCGAGCCCCACATATATTTTCCACCGATCGAAACATAACAACATTTCGTGAACGTCCGCACCGTTCGACACCGGATTGGTCCGGCTGATCGTTTTATTTCTGTCGCAGTTAGTCGCCCATCGACGCGACAAAATAAACGCACGTCCATCCACCCCATCAATTCTCTGTACAATGGCCGATTTCTTTTTACGTTTTGCATTGTTATCCACACCTCGCTTTTATTTATCTATCTCCATTTTGTTGTCAGAGAATTTAGTATAAAGTTCTGATACGCGAAATTCTGTGATGCGGTGGTACAGCTGCAATATAAATGCACTAAGGTCGATCCTGTTTGAATAGATATCACCATATCCATACGAATGGATTCTCCATAGGAGACGATCATAGTATCTTATTTTTCTTATTTTAAAAAAGACAACTCCCGCACTAGAGAACAAGCTCTGTGTCGCGGGGGACTCTACAAACATATAATTAACGGACACAAATTACATCATAGTATCGGAATGCTGTGTTTAAATTTGATTATCTGGATCAAGAAGTATAGGCATGCATTATTTAGTTTACTATAAGTTATTGTTGTCTACCTGTTTTATAAACTTTTTTTTTTCTTAATGTACTTTAGAATGTATCTGTATTGTTTTTAATTAATTAATGATTATTTTAAAATTTAAGTAGGCGGCTTTCTGCCCGTGCGCGTCACTTTGGTCTTAGCAGAATACCAGCGCTACTACGTCCTTCGTCGTAGTGGCTACATAGCTGAGCTAAGACCATTTTTGCCTCAACTTGACTAGTTGTTAGCTATGATTTTGTTGTTTGAAAGCGAAATAAATATTTTTTCTTTCTTTCTTTACTTCCTTTATATATACCTATCAACATCATAGACGCGCCCTTGTACTAATATCGTAACTACTTAACTCCTAGGTTACTTATCATAATGATACGGCGGCTAATCTCGGCGGAGACTAGACGCCTGCGCAGTGGATAGTATTGTGTATAGTACAAAAGTTTTGTGTGTACGCAAACACATGTGCTCTCTCTATTCCCTTACTCTCATAGCCATAGAAACATTAAGCCCAGCATTACGTGCTTTTCAAGGCGCGTTGGGGTTAAACACTGCCAATTTTCAAACTTCGGGCATCTATTGTGTTGTTATTTATTTTTGTCAGGGTGTTGTGTTTTAGGAATAGAGTCTGAAACCTCGTGATTACGAGCAGTTGCATTCCCGACGATGACCAACGAGACAGTTATAGGTCAGGTTACAGAAGATAGAAAAAAGGTACCTTAACTCCTTTTTAACCGACTTCAAAAAGAGGAGGTTATCAATTCGTGTGTTTTTTTATGTTTGTTCCCGCAAAACTCCGTCATTTGTAAACCGATTTGAAAAAAAAATTGTCTGAAAGTAGATACTTTCAGTTTTCTTTCCCATTTTCATTAAAAGCTGTTTTTGATTTTGGGATCCATGAGGAATTGAGGAAACTCCTTATAAATTATAGTCATACATATACAGATTTTAATATTTTCTACAACAAATTAAACATTTGCATTCAGAAAGTGTAATTTGGTAAAGTCAAACTGATGAAGAACACCAGAGGTGGCCACCTGAACTTCTCAGTGATAAATATTTCATGGATGGCGATTAGATAAGACTCAATTATAGTTGTTACGCAACCTTTACAAAGTAAAATGTTATGTAGAAAATCAAAATGGTTTAATTTAACAAATCTTAAGGTAGAAGGTAGGCAACGGAATTCTATAATTAAACAATGAAATGTAGCCATGTTTGCGCTTATTGGAATGATCTTGAGATGCACTTTAGCTGTAAATAATCAAATTAAAAAAAAACATTCGCCTAAAAGTTGGATAAATTTATGTATGGAAATTCATCCTGTTTCAATACTTTAGAATATTGGTATTTTAGATTTAAAAAACGATTCATAAACTTAACACGGCCGTATCTTGTTAAATATGACGATCAAATATTTATTTATAAAAATCGGAGACTAAGTAAGCAAAACTGTTTAATAATGTTTGGCATGGACGAGGAGATTTTGATAAGAGATACCTTTTATTAACTGAATTATTCTTGTAAATATCTTATGAAAGAAATAAAATCAAAACTGAATAAAAATATTCATCGCTATAAATTTTAATTTAATAAAATTATCTACTTTTCTTATCAGGCATGCGTCATGTCACTGAAATCAGTTCATTTAAAAAAAAACTAATAACGCAATATCTCATGATTTATTTTGATACTTAGACTTGAGTAAAAATAAACCTGCTTCATCTTTCATAAGATTATCATTATAATCACATGATATATTATTAAAGTTATATAAACGACTTAAATAAATCAAAGTCTCTTGGCTGTAATTAGATTTTAACACAAAAATATGTGAAGCTTTTATAACGCGTTTGATATTTTTATTGGAAAGTAATAACGAGCCCATTGAAAAGATTTGACAGACGCATAACTCGAGTTGAGTGCGTTATAATATTAAATGAGCTATGACAAGTTTATTGCCCTTTAAAAAAACCTATTCAACGACACCGATGAAGTGTGAAAATGGCCGCTTTTCACGTGATGGAAATAGTCGATTATGCTATTGTTATTTTCAATCGTTACTGCTATTATGAAATCGCAATTATCTCTTTGTCAGATGCTCTCTGATTGTGAATAAAATTAGTCTATTGTTATTAATTATGATGAGTTTAAATCAGCATCGACAGTTAAACTGAGTGGATGTAGCAAGCTATACAATAAAATAAAAATGTGTGTACTTAAAAGCGGCATCAGTTCAAATTGTTATTTTAACTGACAGTCAAACTAAACAAAAAGTGGACCAGTAAAACTGTGTAGTTATTGAACGTCTGGTACGGATTTTCACAATTCTGAATGGTTTAAAATTCCTAATTTAACGATCTTAATATAGTCACGATGAATTATAAATTCGGCGTTTATAAATCTGAAAACACAAAACTTTTACGACTTAACACTTAAATTTTCCTACAGCCAATATGCAGAAAAAAATAGAGTGACGAGAAGAATGGGCATGAAACTCTGGTCACTCTCTTTAATTGCCCGAGTTGAATTTGGTATGAGGTTCTCAAATGTACAATTTGTGATAAAAGAAAGGAACGGAAACCAACAAACCATAAAAAAATAACTACATAAAATACACGTTCAATAACTTTTCAGGTTTAATAATAGAAACAAATAAATAAATTTTGTGAAACTCACAAAAGAAGCAAAGGAAGCAACGGACTATATAAATCACTTTCATCTGTTCAGTTCATTTGAAAAACAATAGGTACCTACTCCTAAAATATCTTACGAATGCGATGAGAAACTAAGTTTTCACAAAATGCTTCACATTCCAAGAATATCCTTATAAAATGAATAGAAAAATATAAGTTATATAGATAATGTATATCCCAAGAGACTAGAAATGCTCCATCACTTTACTACAAAGATTGAAAGTTCTATAAATATATTTAATAACGCAGAGCAAAAAAACAATTTTATGAAGGGAAAATATTTTCATAATATCCTTGAGAGAAATCCTGGCAACATTTAGTCCGTACAAACGTAATTCTTCTTTGCGTCCCTGAGTAATGACACTAGAGAAAATATTTTTCACCACATATATAAATAATATCAACCCATATATGTCCCACTGCTGGGTACGGGTCTCCTCTCCTCTATCAAGAGAGAAAGGGTATCAGGCCTTAATTCACACACGCTAGCCTAGTGCGGTTGTTACTTTCCCACTCGGGCACCACCTTTGACCACCTTATAATTTATAATATTTAACTCTGCCATGGCCCTACTTTATGACTGTCATTATGACATCTCCCATTCCTTTGTCTATGACAAAATAATGGAGATGCGCGGGGTTCGCAAAGCCTTGTTAAATTGATTCATTCAAATATTCAATCGAGAAAACTAAAAGTAAATAAAGTAAAAGTAATTACGCAATGTTGCTTCTGATATCGTCTATTTTCTGAAAATATAAATAATATAATCAGTCAGAGCAGCAGTTGTCTCTTTCACGCTCAATGCGGGGTGGCACGAGGGAGCGTGACAGCAAAAGATCTGATAAACAGAAATTCATCAAATTTTATGCCGCCTGGCTTGCTTTTCTCTTAAATCTCCCGTTTGATTTAAAAAGCACGGTATTTTACATCCGATCGTAATTTCACCATAATGCTTATTTATGACATACCCTGGATGCGGGTCGTTGTTATTACTCATTTTGCGCCGAGAGTGCTACAAAATAACATGCTTTATTGCTTTCATACGATATTATGTTGCATGGTAAAAGTACTGAAGTAAGAATGCAAAATACCGTGAAATATTGTAATGGAGGAAGTGCACATAACCAGATGAACTCGCTGTTCGGTAAACGATCAGCGGGTTAAGCTACCAAGGGCGCGGTAACCCTATAGATGAATGATGACATAGAGGTATTTCATCTGACCGTCTTCGTGCTTTGATGGTTTCGTTAAAACAGCAGATAGATCATGACATATGTTTAAATATGAGCGATCTAAATACCCCTGTCACCAGGTTTGCCTCTAACCAAACGATACGAAGAAGACAAAACTAAGACACGTGCTTTCAAAAAAATATTTAGCCTAGTTGGGAATCGAACCCACAGCCTTCAGCTGTGCAGTCAGGGTTACTACACCAACAATCAATATAAATTTAATTAATAATAAATCTGTTGTTCTATAAGTAAACAGCTATTCGACCGAAGCTTGCCGAATTCTGGCCATAAATAGACCGCGGTGTAAATTAATTTGTTATTTATAACTAAGCAGCTCTGTGAACTTTGTTAGACCCTAATATATCGTGAACATCTGGACACTGTAAGCCATTTTGTGGTCAAAGTGTAGTACCAATGCGTAATTCATGATGCCCACATTTTACATTTAAACTTTTAATTCGTAAATAACTGTATTATCTACAAAGAATTCCCTAAAGGCCATAGATGCTAATGTGGTAATTTTTTGGTCGAAATTACGTATGATATATATTACTACTAGCTGTCGCCCTCGGCTCCGCCCGCGTGGATGTCGGTTATCGCTGTAAAATCGGTATCGGTGTATCGGTGTTTATGCGCACACCCTTGTGCACTAAAACATGTCCTGCGCAGATAGTTAATCTCGGTTAAGATTGGTTACCGTGACAGAAATTAGTCTGGAGGATTATATTGTTTAACTGGCTGTTGCATGCGGCTCCGCCCGCGTGGATGTCGGTTATCGCTGCAAAAGTAGCCTATGTGTTATTCAAGACCATAATCTAACTCTGTGCAAAATTTCATCCAGATCCGTTTAGTAGTTTTGACGTGAAAGAGTAACAAACATCCATCCATCCATCCATACTGTGTTTTTATGACAGTGTTTTTATTTACAGATTGTAAGTCGTTATCATCAATTAAATACGTTCACTAAAATTAAACAAGCTACTATTGTTTAACATTGAAATGGACGCAAACAATTCCTTTGTTATACAAATAAGTACTCATAAATATTTTTTGCAATATTTACACAAGATCAACCTTTTTTTTGGAATCCTTGTGTCAAAAGAAAAACGTAATCTTTATAGAAACACTTTGATGTTCGTCCGTCTATCCATCTGTCAAAAAACTTTTTTCAAGAATGAGTAGAGGTATCAAATTGACCTTAACCATCGGTTGCCCGCAACCTTAACCAGGTCGTCGGTCCACCTTGTTGGAGGCCTGCCCACGCTTCGTCTTCCAGTTCGTGGTCGCCGCTCTAGAACCTTTCTGCCCCAACATGGACAAGGTCGGCTCAGGATCGAGAGTTGTGGAAAACCTTGGGGGAGGCCTATGTCCAGCAGTGGACGACTTTTGGCTTAAATGATGATGATGATGATCAAATTGAAGTTTTCATCAAATAGCAAGAGTTTGGGATCATTGGCGTTGTATGACAGCAATATTTGAAGTCAATGTCAAAACTAAAATATGCGGGCATTCATGATTATCATATTAATCTTAAAACTAACTCAGTTCTAATAGTAAAAGATAGATAGGCTAGATCCACCGCCACCTACTGTTTAGGTTGGTATCAACTTTAATCTGCAATTTAGTTATTTTATTGACCCAGACTAGGAGCAAACACTTTTGTAGCACACAAAGTTTCAGTACGTCTAGGAATCGAACCATAACGCTTAGCGTGGTGTTGGTGGCAAGGTTACCTTCACCACTAGACAACATATGTTTATAATATATTTATTTATTTATACTACTTGGGTGGCAAAAAAGTATGTTGCAAACCCATTTTTTAACACCAAAGATTTAAGATGGGAGTGTCCCTGGGATAGGAATACGTTTCTTTCAAAACGTATACCTATACCCTATGTCAATTGAATATATAAATAAGGTAAACAAAACTTTTCTGTCTAAAGTTATCACACATAATGTCACTAAATGGAACAAGTAACACATTTACATGAATTTCGAAAGTTTCAACTTGATTAACTAGCACTATTTATACCAAAATTAGTTTTTAATCAATTAAATAAACTAATTTGAAAAATGTAAGTCGTAAAATTTGTATAACTGTCATTCGCAAAATGATGTATTGTCTATGGTCCCATTGTGTAAAATAGTGATGTGCGAATAAATATAATCGACGCGCTCAATTTAAGTTTTTAGTGATCGATTATGTGTGTAGTAAATCAAATTTCGCATTTCCGATCAATAAAAACAAAGTAGATTTTTTAATTAACAATCAACTAATGTATATTACCAAAATTTAAGTCCGCCTTTATACATTAATGTTTTTGTGTATAATAAAGTTTTAAATAAATAAGAAATAAAGTAATTTAAATTATTTTATTATAATTATTTATTTATATTTATTTACAACATACCTTACCTATCTGTATATTATTATAACTGACTTTAATAATTAAAAAAATATATTATTATACATACATATTTATACTTGAAGAACAGTTTTATTTATTTATCCTACCTTTTTCTGTCTTCGCAGCGGTCAATGTGCAGAATTTAGTACGTACACAACCTATAAGTACACATTATTATTTCCTAATTCTATTGAAATATTATCACTATGTATCGAAAAAAGTTTGTTTGTTAGTATCTATTAACTATAAACAACGAAATAAAAAAAACTGTTATTTCAAATAATTGAATTTATCGAATCGAATAATATTATAATTATACCATAATTATTTGTCAGTGCACGTGGACATCACTAAAATGTCAATGGTCGGGTTGTGTTTACCTTATTTTTATATTCAATTGACACAGAGTATAAATGAGCGCTGGAGACCTATACTCACACTTAGGAACACAAAACAAGTGTGTAGGTATTTGGCTGTGGTCTTCTGTAAGGTAGAGGTCCTTCTCCAGTCGGGCTTGCTCGCTAGTATGGTGCCCTACCTCTCTTAAAATAATTAACTTAGCCTCATCTTTGCTTCGATATAACACGATATCTTTCTCACAATCTGTCTACTATCGATAACATAAAAGATTATCCACTAGCGGCACGCATTAGAATACTAATTACGCACTAAGCACAAAATGAAGCCAATATTTCTTGCGTACCCATTAATTCCTTATTCCGTGCAAGTAAAGCCGCAGTTAACGCGTAGTATCCTATAAACGAAAGTGATATTTATTCGTTAGGGATCTTAAATTTACAGGAGCCGGTGATTAAGGTCCATTCTGTGATAGGATCGGTAGACATTTGCAACCCAATGGGGCATTAACAGTCCATTGCTTAGTAAAAGCCTATTTATAAGCGCGTTAAGATCTTGCGACGTCGAAATAAGTAACGGATATTCGTGTATTATGCTGTGTTAATGTTGATTTCTGATGGACGTCTGTGACCTCTATCTACTACGTACTATTCTGTTGTGATAATATATATCGACCAGTGTCGCATTGCGATATTTGTTACAGTACTTTGTATTTTTAGGGTACCGTAACTAGGATCTCTTTGTTGTCCGTCCGTCCGTCTGTCTGTCAAGACCCTTTTTCTCAGGAACGCGTAAAGGTATCAAATCGATTTATAAAATACTCAGGTCGACTGTCCCTTAAAGATATGAAAAAATCAAACTTCTAAACCCACGCAATCAAAAGATACAACCGTTTATGCCGCAAATTTTCGACACTCGCAAGAGAATCAAAACCTATAGGTTCTTTCCGAAAACTCAGAATCTTGAAATTTGGTACAAAGCATCGTCTTATAGCACAGACAAAGGAAAAAATGCGAAAACCGTACATTTTTAGTTACATCATATAATAAAAATATTTTACTTATATACCTACATGTTTGTACGAAACCCTCGGTGCGAGAATCCGACTCGTACTTGGCCGGTTTCTTTTGTACTTTGCACACTGGAGGTGGTGATATTGTAATGTCATAACTATCATTATGAGTGTGTCTGTATAAAGTATGCAATATAAAGTCAGACCATCTAGTATTACCGCACACATTTCTGCAGTGCGCTATCAATAATAATAATGATGATGCTAAAGGACGGCATGCAACCATAAATATAAAGTGTCGATTTACTGAACTAAACTTCTTACACTACTAATTATTAATCCATAAGTAAAGACAAAAAAAATGTTTTTATAGCTAAGATAACTCCCGCACTACAGAACAAGCTCTGTGTCGCGGCGGACTTTACAAACATACAAATACACAAATTACACCCAGACTCAGAACCACTCTTTGTAGGTCACACAAAGTTTTGTTCTGTGTGGGAATCGAACCCACAACCTCGTGCACAGAATACTGCGACCACTGGACCACCAAGGCAGTCCAGTTGTTTCATATTTATAATGTAACCAATTAAAATAAAACATGAACGAGAGCACACAACATGAATAACGTTTACAAAAACTGTTAAACGAAAATACAATTAAACTGAAAATACACGATACAATACGCACACATTGGTCCATATTAACAACAGAGACAATGTTAATATTGGTTCAAAAAACCTCGTTATTGTAACTGATGGGTCGTGTGCGCCGGCCCTACATATCACCGACGGATAGGAATTCAATTACTGCGCCGAATCACCCCAGTGTGCGCTGCGGTTACACGTAATAGCTACTCGATCATCAAATTTGCATTTTGTGGAAAAATGCTTTTAATTCGGTGTGAATATTTTCATTAACCTGCGAGAGCACGGGGGATTACTTCGACAGACCAGATAGCTGATATTTTACTTTTTAAATACCAACTTATTGATCTTTTTACATCTGTATTCTGTACTGTGTGTGAACACGTTCAAGGACAGTATATTCATAAACTAGAAACCTATTCCTACCTTCTCAACAGATTGCTTGAAAAAATACGAAGTTACAAGCATTTTAATATTGATCATTTGACTGAGATAACACTGCTTTATGACGTCACATTCTTTAACACCATAGTAAATGACTGTTTAGTTTCAATACTAACGCATGGAAAAATGACAGCAATATTTGAAAACTTATAACTTTTAAATAACTATTTTGCTTACGTCTTTTTTTCATTTTGTTTTGAGAATATGTGTGTAATAAATAAATAATTACTTTGTTTATTCACAAACACAACGTAAACCCAAAGTAGGTAATATACCTTACACCGCGACTATCCTAACCACTACGCCATACGTGCAGTCAGATTAAATGAGATTTTAACCTCCAAAAAAACCATAAGTTTCAAATTAAACTGTAACATTTGTATTGCGGAAACTTACCAATCGCCAACATTATAACTAAACCGAACCTTGTAATACAGTCCATTAATAGTTTACAGTAAACTACCTTAATTCCAAACTAATATTAACAAATACACACACACACAAACACACACACACAAACACACACACACGAACGTAACATTACACAAGTGTAGAGTTGACAGTACGTGTGACGTCATAACGACGACGCTACTTGATAGTTGTAACAACGAGTCCCCGGGGCACCATCCCGGCCCGGGATTGAGCCGAGAACAAAAACATGGGACCATAGTTGAGCCATCAATAAAATATTACAAGATAGTTTTTGTGAAAATCTTGCGAAAGAAAAATGTTTTCAGTTACTTAAACTTTGAAGTAGTTTAAGCGAAGCTATTTATTTATTTGTTTTTTTTTTTTAAAGAAATCTCCCGCACAAGAGAACAAGCTTTATATCGCGGGGGACTTTACAAAGATACAAAATTAACGGACACAAATTACACCCAGACTCAGAACAATTCTTTGTGGGTCACACTAAGTTTTGTCCTGTGTGGGAATCAAACCCGGCGCATACCGCGGTAACTAGACCACTAAGGCAGTCAAATTTATAATTTATGATTCAACACTACACTTAGTTTTGTGTCTAATGTGGTAAGCAGAATTAGTACGAGTAGGTAAAGCAATATTTCACAGAGGACTAAGTCTTACTTGCCATGAAAATCATAGGTAACGAACTATAACTTAAGCACCAGTAGATATATCTTCGTGAGTTAGCAAGATCGAACGGTATTACAAAAACTAAAACATTATCCACTGTCTACAAGCTACACAAAGGTACGATGTTACGACATTATATAACACTATTATATTAATGTACGTATTTAGTGTAGCACTAACTTTATACACAATTCTGTGTGGAGAGAAAACGATGGACCAATTTAAAGTTTATCTTCACGGCAAGCTGTATGGGCGCTCAGCTGTGTTAAACATTTAATTTGAAACTCCGTAATATGAATAATATAATAACTGAGGTATGAATTTTTATTACGAATGTAGAGAGGAAGTTGTGGACTTACTATTATAACAACAATTCCTTTTTATTTTATTATATTAACAATCATGTTGTGTTATTATTGAATTTTTTGTTTGCTGAACAAGAAAAGTATGTAAAGGAAAACAAAAATAAAAGTCGGAAAATCAACCAACTCCTTAGCGCACGAATACTCAACATTTCATATTTAGACGTAAAAACTTAAAAGGTATCCTAAAGAGAATCGATATGAATACATAAAAGGTAATACAAAGACTCGTCAAAGGGCTGGGGTTGAATATTTGAGGGCCGGGGTTCAAACATGGTACGTAGGCAAAGACGTGTACCGCCACTTTTATTCGATATTTTCATTTTTTCCAAGCGACTTTGTGAGGGTAATTGACGTAAATTGAGCGAAATGATAGCGGAGTATGTGGAGGAAGTGGGGGGGCGGCAATGGGCGGAGAATTGTGAGGCAGTATAGTGAACAGGATACTTGGCAATAGTGGCGTCTTCAAATAGGGTTATGTACGAAATTAGTTTAGAGGACGACAGAAATTTAATGTTTGAGTAAATGTGTTATTTGCGTTGAACAACAGGCTGTATGTAGCGTTTGTGTGTGTGTGTATTGTTTAACTATATGAAGTGAAACTAGTTTGTAACAATTTTGCTAATTTGTTGGATTTTGTAATATTTCAATTACAAGTTAATATTATTAATAATAGTTTTGGGAATTGTTAATCATTGAACCTTTTTTAAAATGATATTTTTTATTTCTTCAAATAGTAGGTATACCTGAGTGTGTAACAGTTTTTAACTTATTAACATAATTATTTTAGATTTTGAAATTCAAGACACCGAGATATATTTATTATCCTTACTAATATTATAAATGTGATGGATGGATAGATGTTTGTTACTCTTTCACGTAAAAACTACTAGACGGATCTGGATGAAATTTGGCACAGAGATAGATTATGGTTTGGAATGACACATAGGCTACTTTTTGCAGCGATAATTGACATCCACGCGGGCGGAGCCGCGGGCAACAGCTAGTTGCTACAAACAATATAATCCTCCAGACTAATTTCTGTCACGGTAACCAATCTTAACCGAGATTAACTATCTGCGCAGGACATGTTTTAGTGCACAAGGGTGTGCGCATAAACAGGGGCACTCTTTTATTTTAATCTCATTATCCGATAAGATAGCAATCCGAAAAGAAATTAGGCTCAGGACTTCCTGTCCTGAAATGTCCGAAATACAACTAAGGATGACCACACAATATTAAACCACGACATAGTTATGCTATTGTTTACTTAACAGAGTTATGACGTAAGCGTCTCAGGCTTAACAGAATGTAACAAATCGCGTACAAAGCCTCTAGTGTGAAATCCTTTTCAGCCTTTATTATGTACAAAACAGGCCTTAGAATCCCTTAAACTTGACAAATGCTGTAATTTCTATGTATTTAATGTATTTATTAACACCACGTCTTATCATATTGTTACACTAGCTGCGGTTATCGCTGTAAAAAGTATAAAGTATAGTCCATGTGTTATTCCAGACCATAATCTATCTCTGTGCCAAATTTCATCCAGATCCGTTTAGTAGTTTTTACGTGAAAGAGTAACAAACATCCATCCATCCATCCATACTTGCAAACTTTCGCATTTATAATATTAGTAGGATAAGTATTAATTGTATGATTGTAAAGTATCGTATGTTTAGTGTAAGTTAGTACATGATGTTGTTATAGTCACTTGTACTCACTGTTGAGTGCAGGATCTGCAAGGATAATCCACCTTGATAGCTCACTTTATGATAATATATCATTGTTTACTGTGCGTTTGAACCTAGTGTCTCGGTTCCACAGAAGAAGCTAAAACCCTTACCAAATGCTTTTAAAATCGATCAAACTAGATTGTTAGGACTCTGCGTAATCATAGATTTTTATATAAATACAAAATTAATATTTTATAAACAATAATATATTTTTAATAATGAAAAATATGTAAACTCAGAGAACATAAACAATATAAGTTCATACAAAAACCGCAATCCAAATAGAATAAATAAATATAAATTTGCGCTTGAAATATTAAAAAATAACCCATCTCAAAGCACTTGAAAGACTTGTTTCAATATTTATTTAAGTAATTATGAAAAACCATTTTGGTGTCAATAAAATGTACTACTAATGCTTAAAATGCACACTATTTATAAAGAAGGAAATAACTGCATTAGATAAATAATATAAAAACGGGAAAACTTCCAATAAACTTTGATAGCAAATGTCGGAACGCAAAATTAAATGTATTGCATCATTTCCTCTCCGAGATCAAATATCCGAGATATCCTCAATGCGTGGGTACCGTAATAATGTCAAAATGAAATATTTTTAATGAACGTGGCTTTGTCCGGCGTTGCGAGAACGTGTGGATACTGTGACCTGAATAATTTCTTATGTTTCAGCAATATCGCAATATATGACTAGTGACAACTTTCGCAGTTAGCTTTCTCGTACCACATACCAGTTTATGCTTTATCGTTAGAGGTGTTAGTGGGAATGTATTGAGTTTTACATAACAATGTTAATTATACAAGAATGGTTTATTTTGATACTGACTTGTTATTTGTTCAAATTTTAATTGATTCGAGTAAAAATGGTAGATGATTTACTTATATTTCTAAAATTTATATCAAAAGACTATTTGTTTCACTCTACATTTTTGACAAAATTTACTTTTATTATATAAGAAAGAGAAGAAGCCAAGGCGACATATTAATTCATTAGTCAATTTGAGAAGCCTACCTAGTGAACCTAGTGTACCTTTATTGTACAGAAAACCACATCCCTAAGAATGCACTCAGGGTTTTGATTCTGGTAGTGAGTAAGGTCTCCAGAACTTTATATTACAAGGACTGGGAAATTAATAACAAAAGAAAATTTGTGAAAAGTTAAAAGAAGAATGGTATTATATGTTAATTGACCCTTAAAAAGTTAATTTTAATTTTAAAATGCACTGACAAGGGTAGTAATAGTAGGTAAGTATGCTGAGCAGAAGTGCGTTAGAAACTGTTTAAACAAGTTATAATAGATAATAACTTAGTATTAATGAAGGTGAAGACTGTGAAGTGTACCTACATGCAATGTTAAATGTTGCTTTATTATTATATTATGATCTTACTTTCATATTAATAGATTCACTTAATATTAGCTTGTACCTAAGTAAATAAACAGTGTGTATGTACTGTTTGCTTGCATTAAAGAGTTTTATATCCCTCTGTAAAAACTTTGACAGTATGACTGTGCCTGCAAATGCAGGTTGTAAAACTCATAAAATACTAAATTAGGTCTTGTAGGTTATTACATACAAGCCTCCAGTAGTCTACATATGTATTGTGGAGTGTTTAAAATGGTAATAAGTAAGATACTCCCCAGGTTTTACACGATGACTTCAAATTCCGTACGTTGAAATTCGCATGTCATTGCGCTGTCCGGCAATCAGTTTTTGTGACGGATTTTTAGCAGCAAACACTAAAATACTGCATTTGTCACCTCCAGTGTACTAATTAGATATAATAACGTAAAAAATACAACTTAATTATTAGTAAAAATTAAATAAAAATAATTTATTCTTCGGAAGGAAAAATTTGACGTCTGGCGATCACAGTGTTGCCAGTCGAAAAAAAAAAACATATATATTATTATTACTCAGAACTGCTTAGGGCTAAATAACAAAAATATTTTCTTCATTTCAGATCAGATAGGTAAAAGTATTTCACCCATTAAAACAGTTCTGTAATGAGTAGTAATGACCTGGATTCGCCTATAGGTATAGCAATTTGTGACTCTGAATGAATTGTGGGTTCGATTGCCACCCAGGACATTATTATCTTTCTGTGATGAGCATGGTTCTTTGTTCTGTGTCTGGGTAAAATATGATAGTATGTTTACCAGTAGTCTGGTGACCATAGTCCTGGCTTTACTTAATAGGCTATGCCTAGTCTGGGACCAGGCTGTGTGTTCGGTTGTCCCAATATGTATAAAAACTACGAAGGATTCTATATCAAAAACGCTAGGAAAATAACTCGATGATCATGTTTTATTTCCTAACGCTGGCCTTTACTGGGGTCGACGTTAGCCTTGCGATCCAGCGTGGCAATGTGGCCAGTATTTTGGGCGCCTTTCCTCAGAACTTCGACCTCAAACACATATTTTATTTATAGGTAAATATATTATCAGATTGTTTGTAAAATTTAAGTTACTTTTTATATCAATAACTATTCATGTAAAATATCTTATACAATAAATGTTTTTATTTTATTTCTTAATAAGATACAGACAGAACAGAGAGGGGGTCTAAAAGGGTCTCATTGACACCCGTCGGTAGGGAACCCTAAAAAAGGAAGTAGTCAGCTATTAAAGGTCAAATTCCAAAATGTTTGAATGTTTAAACATTGAAAAAGCTTCTCCATTACTGGTTAAGTTAATGAAGGTGGTGCTAGCGCTGGTCATCATGACTTGCAACAGTTGAGGGTTGGAGGTGACCGGGCAAATTGCCACTTAAACTCTATTGGTTAAGGCTTTACACGCGACCATTAATACTTCCACCTGATTAACTATGACAACGTGTAACTACTCGTACTGTGGTGTTTTGTGTTTTATTACATTTATGTAATTTAGTGAACAGTAGAATTTAAAGTATAATATTTAGGACCTTTTGTCAACAACTCAAAAAATGATACATCAAATTTATGTCATTAAATACACACGAATTGATAACCTCCTCGTTTTTGAAGTCGGTTAAAAATATTTAATTGAATATCCTATCCCAGGGAAATTCCATCATAAAATTCTGGTATTTTTGGGTTGGCAACACGCAAGTGATATCTCTGGTATTGCAAGCGTCCATAGGTTACGGTAACTGCTTACCACCAGGTGGGCTGTATGCTTGTTTGCCACCTAAGTAGTATAAAAAAAAAGCGGCAAACAGTCCTAAGGTCCTCCCTCCACAGATTAAAGCTTCTTATATTCCTGCGTTCATGTTCAAACACCAAGAAAAACTAAATTAGCAAATAAAAGATCTTTTAAAAAACATTAATTGAAAAGAAAGCTTTTTTTTAAACAACTCTTTATTTATGGATGCTTTTATTACACAATTAATTAAAAAACAGAAGGGTGTAAAGGGTACGATTGGGGACAAATCGATAGATATTTCCTTGTAGTAGCTAGAGCTTTGGGTTGCTAGGCAACGTGGTCGTCATTAAAATGCTCGAAGGTCTTACATTTTATATAAAATTGGGATTATTCTAGCGATTAATCGCATCAGTGCTTTGTAATTATTTTAAATACAGTTCTTAGCTAAATAAAAATGATTGAGTGATTTTCTTTCTATATAACCCTTTCTTGTGAAAATAAAGAACTGGGTCACTCCCTGGACATTGTTCACAATCACAGAATATTTAATTAGCTATCATTTTTCTTTATATAAAATATCGTCAATACATTTACTCATTTTACCGTTAACTTCCCACGTACCATCCCTAGCTACAATTTAACGAGTGGATTCGTCCTGACGTAGGTTTCGTTTTGTCTGGAGTTTGGTCCACGGTCTCCACGTCCCAACTCACGTTCGAGAGCCCTCCACATAATGAAGGTAGACAAGTTTCAAGTTACATTTCAATTATATTACGTATACTATATAAGACTCAGATTTATGTAAAATACGTTGTTTAATTTTTACCTATTATACTTTGTTGCAAAAACTTTTTGACGGAATAGTTTGATGCTGACATAATTTTTAGATTAATGGAGATTTCAAAATATTAAATTAAATATTATCAATTAACTAAGAAAATGTGTCAATCATTGCAACAGTCGACTTATATCAGCTGAAAGGAGATGAGATAATTTGCAACAGAACTTTATATTGCAAACGAAATATTACTACATTGATACAAATTTACTTTTATGTAAACAGACTAATAATTATATGTATTAACAAAATACTTGTACAGTGTACACTCTGCCTGAATGAACTTATTAAAACTAATTTAAGTTGGTGCAAATATAACGGGAGTACAAATAGCTACCTACACTCGTTGTTCAAGATAAACAATAACGTTTATTATACACAAACAAGTGCCAGATACAACAACACTTCTGTTTGCGCTCGCCCACCAACTCGTCCGCCAACTCGTCCACCAGCTCGTCTGCTCGCCCCAACGTGAACTACTCAGGTATTCGACAAAGTACAAAATTGTGCGTCTGCAAAATAATATAAACAAAATTTAAATAACACTTGTTTCTCCTTATTATTTTACTGCACATTGGAATAATGGTTGCTTCGAGAACTGACAATGCATAACTTGTTGCGGATTCAATCCATTCATTGCACAAAAAAGATAAGCAAAGGCCAGTATGTCCCTGAAAAAATATTTTATAGTGTATAGTACCGTAGCAATATATGAATCTATGTTGAGAAAGCCGTGTTTCACAAATCGAATTTTCGTTGCGGGGTCCAAGACAGTAGGTTTAGTTGTCCACGGATGGACGCACGAGTGTCAAAGCTCGGTGTATTAGTTGGTTACTCTGCTGTTAATCCTGGCTCACATGAGTCACAGCGGTGGGTGAGATTGTCTCGAAAATTCGAATTTTATCATATTATTATAGAGAATCACCAAGCACAGCTTTCTATTAGCTCGTTAAACGACTTTGAGCTTAATAAATTATGACCACGTTTTTGCACTTAAGTCATCACTTGCAACACACACGGATTATAGACCTCCACTGTAAGGGACTGAAGTATATTATATATGATACCATAAAATGCTTAGTAAATGAAGACAAGGAAGGCTATGTATTTTTAGCTCGTACGCTACCCTAAGTGAGGTATACATTATGTATATAAACCCGTAGCTATTGGCAAGCCTATTAGTAAGCTTTAATGCAAAAGTGGAAACTTTTTCCATCATATCTATGTAGTAATGTAACATATAATAAATATTGAATCCCAATTGATGTTACGTATTATACAGTTCACAAAGTCGGAACGAACAGTAAAATGTAATTCGAAAACTTGATCGCAGATCTGGAAAGTCATTTTTGTAAATCCCACAAGAACACCGCGTGAACCTTTTCAAAGACGTTTACTAAAATAAATCGAATTCAGTTTAATTGGTAAAGTTGGTGGTTTTCTCAAGTTTCTCACGAAATTAGCGAAAATTTTGCCATCGTATAATAAATTAAGATCTGAAACTCAAACAAGAGCGCTGCTGGCGATATCGAGTATCGCTTTGTGAAAAAAATGTTTTGCAAAATTATTTGGTGAACACTGGACACTGTCGCTATCATTAAGTACAAACTGCGAATGAAAGTTTTAGAATTATAATGAGCCGAGTGTTGAATGGCCTGAAAATAATTATATTTGGAAAGGAAACAACTGACGTAATAAGATTATTATTGTTCTGCTCCAAGAAGATCGCTTTATACTCATTGGGTAAAACACACAGGCGGCGGCGGCGGCGGCGGCGTTTACTCTTTGTAAGGTCACGTTTTTTTTTTCATATATCATGTTTAAGTCAAGTCATTAGATTATTTAATATATTTATGTAAGTATAAGTCAAACGTGCAGTGTTATTAATTTAGGTATATTATCTCCTCGACTTTATATAGAACTAGCTGTTGCCCGCGGCTCCGCCCGCGTAGATTTCGGTTATCGCTGTAAAAAGCCATTTATTTCAAATCATAATCTATATCTGTGCCAAATTTCATCCAGATCCGTTTAGTAGTTTTTACGTGAAAGAGTAACAAACATCCATCCATCCATCTATCCATAGTTACAAACTTTCACGTTTATAATATTAAAAGGATTAATTTTCGTCTGTACGCAGTACGTCATTATGCAAAAATGGCAGTGATAACCGCATAGGGGAGTAACGAAGTTAGATCCCGATTGGGACAGTTACTGGTACCCACAGAACATATGCAAGAGCTCATACCAATGTGAAATTCACTTGTGAATGTGTTAATCAAATGATTTAGTAGAAAAGACATGTGTTAAGTAGGGAGGCATAATTGCTGACTAGGTAGCTAATGATATCGTTAGATGAACCTTTGTAACAATAGCGCACAAACCTAAACATTCATCATCATCATCTCAGCCAAAAGACGTCCACTGCTGGAGATAGGCCTCCCCCAAGGTTTTCCACAACTCTCGATCCTGAGCCGACCTTGTCCATCGGAAAACGAAGACGAAGCGTGGACAAGCCTCCAACAAGGTGGACCGACGATCTGGTAACCTAAACATTAAGTTTTATTAATATATCTACAAATGAAACTTCACAAACATAGCGTCAAGATAAAAAAAAATGCTTTGAGACATGTCGTGATGAAAATACATTTTGTGATACTACCAAACCAATACTTGTCGAACCTTTTTTATAAAGAAAATTTGTTAGTCAAGGTCTTGGAACATTCTAGATTTATACGTAATTTATTTCTTAATAAAGAACACGATTTTGCGTTACGTCTTCTTGCTCGAAGGCAAATTGCTTTTTAAAAGTTCGACGGTAGTCGTGATAAAGTAAGTGACAGATATATACGTAATGTATAGGTTAATATAGGAACATATTAAATCTAAACATACATTAGAACTCATGTCTTCTTGATCGATAGGTGTTAAAATATTTTCTTCTTTGATGGCGATTTTACTTTACGATATTTCAATCGACGACACTGATGAGCCCCACCATTATAAATTAGGGACAAACGATTGCCGTTCGGTAAACGATCAGCGGGTTAAGCAATCAAGGGCGCGGTAGCCCTAAAGATGGGTGGGTGACCGCATAGAGGTATCATAGCGTCTCTGTGCTTCTAAGGGCACGTTAATAGTCAAAGTCCCGACTCTTAACAGTCGTTAGATCTCGACAGAGGCCTAATTATGATCGAGCTAAATAACTCTGTCTCCAGGTTGGCCACTAACTAAACGATAAGAACAAGAAGGTTGAGTTCAGCTTCCGCTACTATTAAAATATATAATGGTTTTATATCTAGTTTATATAAATAAACAAATACAAAAATGCACGTAAAGCTTCACTACAAACACTGCGCCTAGTGAATTATATCATCATTATCTCAGCCTGATGACTGTTGAACGTAGGCCTCCCTCGTAAGAATTATATGCGATACCTCAATTATAATGAAATTTTGTAGTGATTCTAGGTCCATTTGACTCTTACCTAGGATGAGAATCGTCTATTCAAAATACAAAAAAATATAAAAACATTTCAATTCCACCTGTGTTTGGTTATTTTTATGTACCTACCTACGTTACATTACATCTCACAATGAAAGAACCGTCCTAAAAAAATAATATATACATGAAATCACCTATTGTATTCCTATTTGTCGCAATTTACGTATTTCTCGAAATAAACTTAATATTGTGTGGTAGTATACGAAATTATGTTTATTTCGAGAAAAATGTAAGCAGAAGTAAGAAGAGCCATTAGACAGTCACAAGTCCCACTTAAACAGGATCTTGAATTGTAAATCCTGTCGTAACGACCGCTGTACATCGGTGCAGTGTGCGCAATTGAATCAGAATACATTAAAGTGTGCAATATAAAACGATGCAGATCGTTTTATATTGCACACTTTTATGGACGGACGGAAATGTAAAGTGAATTCTAACCGAACTGCTGGTTATTTTAGTAGAAGAGGGATTTTTTTCATTGTGTTGGAATAATCGACGTCATTTTTATGCTAATAGGTAGGGAAAATGGCGTTGTTTGTTGTTTTATTGACCCTAATCTACTCGTAGTACACGACATTATTGTAATTAGAATTTAATTATTCTAATTACAATAATACCGTGTACTACAAGCATACTAGTAACTAGTGATGAGCTGTATTAGGTATCTACTTAGCAATTGGCTATTGACATAATAATAATTTAGACGTCTCAATGAGCTAATAAACAAAATCGAGCGTGAGATTTCATATTAGGCTGGTCTACACAGCAGAACAGAACGGCCTGTTCTGTTCTATGTCGCGTCGAACAAACATCTTCTTCTTAGCGTTTCGATGGTAAACATCGTTAGAATTTATATTATTGCGGTCGGAAATGCAGCTACATTGACAGACATACAATTAACGGACATGAAACAACTTATCTGTGGCCTCATAAAAAATATTGCAGTGTGTGAGGCTTTGTCCAATATTTTTAGAAATTTATTTATTGCAGTTGACAGTAATCAAAATGTTCATTGATAAAATCGATGTATTAAAAAAATAGTTTTAACTAGCTGTTGCCTGCGGCTCCGCCCGCGTGGATGTCGGTTATCGCTGCAAAAAGTAGCCTATGTGTTATTCCAGACCATAATCTATCTCTGTGCCAAATTTCATCCAGATCCGTTCAGTAGTTTTTACGTGAAAGAGTAACAAACATACATCCATCCATCCACCCATCCATCCATTCTTACAAACTTTCACATTTATAATATTAGTAAGGATTCATTTGTAAAATGTCTAAAACAAGATCAAAAAACCTATATCAGTTCGGTTGAAGCTTATCGTATAATAAAAACACTTGGAACCAAAACAAAAGTTCGCTCCATCATTTTAGTAGTAGCACTGTAGAGTGTCGGGTGTGTCGGGTGATCACGACATTATGTAGTAACGGCTGCTGAGAGACCATTTGTCGTGAATATCTGTCGTGTGGCCCCGGCCTTATCTCTAATGTGCACTATTCCACCAACAATTTGTTTTCAGATTGTGGAACTGCAGTTGAGGGATGTAATTTGTTGCCTTAGGGAGAGAACTTTAATGTTTACTGAAAAAGTTTAAAAGTGTTATTAGCGTTGAATGAACCCTAGTGTAATAACTTGTCTCGAAAACAAAAACTACCGTGTATGGGTTCTATCGCATGTAAATAACCCGTATTTCGATTAATTGTTTGATAATAATATGATGCTCACGGTAACGTTTTATCAAGGCACCTCTCGCCATCAACCAGGGTGTTCATCCTAAATTCTTAGAACCTGTCGTGCCGTACTGCACGGTTTCAGAAGTATTTCCTCCCTCGTACGAGTTGATGAGCTAAACAAACAACCAGTTTGTTTTTAAAATCAGGCAGTATGTTTTCAGGAAATAAAAAGACTACATACTCACATTCGTTAAGAGAAAACTACAATATTAATTAACCCATGGTTTACTTTTAATTATACCATAATAACTGAGTGGAAAGTAACCGACTTCGATTCATAAGGTGTGAGTTGATTTCAAGTAGTAGCGATGTGAATTTTAGTTTGTGGGATTTATCGTCGAATGCGCACATGTCGCAGAAAATTTAAAGGATGATCCTTCAACCCACGTTGGACTAGCGTGTATGGATTGATGCCGTAACCCTTTTTGCTCTCTTGATTAAGAAGAAGATTCATATTTAGCAGCAGGACGTAATAATATTAAAAATAACTTGCAATTTGAATAACATGTTGCCTAGACTTAATGTTTAGCGTTGAATATAACACAGTTACTGAATTCCATAAAACAAAATGTTTCAATAACTCGACGTATGATATACACTACACACACATATAACATGTACATCCATACAAACTTTTCTATAAGTATATACATATATAATATACCTATGTATTTAGGTATATATGAACTCGCGTTATGTTAGTTGGTAAGCTCTTACAAAATGTTTACACTGTACCGGAAAGTTTGGCCGTTGTAACCTAATTCGCGATTGTCGGAATAATAGCAGTAGAGTGGAGGCCATGTCCCAGTAACAAATAACTGGCCTGCTACTGTGCCAACTCTTACTGACGTACACGTGTGTTACTATACTAGATGTGGCGTGGTATGTATTCGTACGTAAAATAAGCGAGATTTGGACAGTATTGGATAGCGACGAGGAATGGCAATAAAGACGCAAATCTATGTTATGCGCGCTACATTCCGCACATAAGGCCTGTTGTTTGATAGGTAATATAATACGTTATAGTTATTTTAAGATACCACCGATTTTTAAAATTCTTATATATTAACCTGAAAAATGCATAATATTACCCTCTTTTTGGCAGCCAGGAATAAAAGCATAGCAATCAGTACTAATCAAACCACACTCATAATCTCATCACAAGTAAAAATGTTTACCGCCCAACGAAGTGGGCGTAGTAGCATATTAATTATTAAATATTTTACCTTAAAATACAGTTGTTATTGCGTGAAGGGTGCCGTTATTGGCAACACTAAAATTATTGATTTCATTTCAAATATACTTGCTTTTATATCGATAAAAAATAACGTTACAATTTTTGCTTTAGAAATCACGATACCGTTACTAGTTATTGTTATTGTTAGTATTAGTTAGTTATTGTGTGTCGTACTGTGTAACCGTTATTTCCACCAGCTACTCGACTAACTTCTAGTAGTAGTTTATATCCGTTGTCCGTAACGTTAGAGCTCGCCGACTACACTAACGATTATCGTTACTGCCGCTGCAATGGAACGGCAGCTTGTTTCGTTAAAAAATGTTCTCGCCACGAGCGAATTGATTGTTTTAAGCTGCCTTCATGGGGAAGTATTATTTTGATTTATTTCTTAAAATGAAAAATATTTTTTAACAAGACGTGTTACGGAAATGTTGGTAATTTATGTTTTAAGCATTTTTACTATTTTTTTGTTGTGTGTATGTGAGACTGCCAAGAGCGCGGTTCTTGGATTTGACTCCCACATTAGACTAAAGGTCTTTTCATTAGACAGTTTCTCACGCAGTCCAGCGCAGGCTTGCCTCCTTCACTATAGTGGCATAGGGTTACTAATTACTTACCTTAATAGGTAAGGTAAGTAGTTATGTATATGTATATGTAGTTATATATATATGTAGTTAGTAGAAGTAGATGATGACCATAGCCTATGGACGCTTGCAATACCAAAAGTATCACTTGCGTGTTGCCAACCAGTTTTTTACACCAAAGCTTTAAGATGGAAGTATCTCTGAGATAGAAATAAGTTTATTTCAAAACGCATCCCTAAATGAGCGCTGGAAACCTGTACTCACGTACAGGAACAAAACTTCAACGCTGTGTGTAGTTATCCTAGGTTTACACCTTGACTCCTTGCTAGACCTACATGTTTGACGTACTCGTATACATAAACCATATCACCAACAAGGCTTTTCAACTATTTGGTTTTATAACGATAATATTATGTGCTTCTTTAAAACGACCGAGTACTAAATTCTACTATAATGTAGTAAAAGAGATTATAAAGAATGCTTGGGTTTGTCAAAACGAGAATTATTATTATAGTATATTTTTGAATATACCTACGAAAGTCTACGAATCCTGGCGTTACAGAAAATTTGAATAGAACCGAGTAAATAATTTCAGGACCTTGAATGAGGAATCATTTCAACGCAAAAATCTAGGCCACAACGTTAAAATTTTCATCTCTTTTTTTGAAACCCTTAGAAACATTTTCTTTTTCACATTTTCTACCTAGTAAAAGGTTGCAGAACCCATTATTAGCATTTCCAAGCGAACCGACGCCGACGCGCCTCTACTGCAAATAAAAATATCGCAAATGCTGAGAGTTATAACCCGACCCTCGACATCTAAATTCGATTTTATGCACAAGACATATGGTTTAATTTCCGTTGGCTATAAAAGCCAGTGACGACTTTAATGGGGAGCTTCGATTCGAGTATTTTTACGTTATTAAAGTTTGGTTTAGTACAATATTGAATTTGAAGTGAATTACCATGTTAAATGCTTTATCTGGCCACATTTTGTGGACTTATCCGAGTAATACCTTTTATTTTACTTTTATTTTATTTAGTCACCTAAAGTAAATGTGGTTTAAAAGCTTCCTGCAATCTGAAGTACACTTTCCACTCGTAAGCTATGAAATTATGGTCAAATATTTGAAAAAAAAACAAACATTGCGTTGGTATTTTGCAGAGAGCAATCTTCATCACAAAAATTCGTATGTAAATGAATCGCTTTTTGGTGCAATGTTAACTATTTAGACAATAATTTGTGCAATTGTAATATCATGAACACCTTATTAATAAATAAGTAACTTAATATAAGAAGAAATTTAATAACAATCCATCCAACGCTGCAACAGTTCGTAAACGAAATTCAAATCTAAATTGTTTGAAGATCTATAAAATACTACACAATTTCTCAGTACTATTTCTACAATAACGATGTCACTCATGTGCACACAGAAGAGGAGAACTAAATCGATAAAACACCCGACGATGTATTCGGTGTCAGTCATGGACAACCCGTCTGTGCCGCTGTCGGTCCAACCGACCTTGTTCCCGCGAATTGTATTGTCATTTCACATTTTCTGTCTATTCAAAGGGTTGAATATTTTTTGTTCTATATGAAAATCTTTTTGTTGGAGGACCACAATAATGACGACTGATCGTCAAAGTAAGCCTTATTATAGTATATTAATAGTCAATTGAACTCATCATTAATTAGTCTAATATTTAAACTAAAAAAACCGAGTGGTGTCGTGGGACACCAGATAGGAACGAAGTACTTTACAGATTTATCTACACATGCTTGAAATAATTCCTTAAGACTCCTTATACTAGTGACCGCCCGTGTTCGAAATTCAAACATAATTCATTAAATTTGAAGCTTCTATTTGACTTTTAATTTATTTTTTACTTATTTTACTCTTAGATCAAAAACCTCCTTACACAAATTTGACATATTATTATTGGCCGTTTAGAGAATTCGCCAAAATAATAAAAAGAACAAAAAAGTGTCGTGACAACTTTTCGTAAGAATTTTTTCCGTCTAGCCCTCTTTCACAACGCGCGAATAGTTTTTATCATCATCAAGTCACAATAGCGTCTGATTGTAACCTATCTTCATACAGGTGATTTTAACTCCACCCACTATATTCGCAAATTTAATGCCTCGTGTCTTTGTCACCCCTTTCCAACTTTCAAGGATGTAACCGATTGGTACCTTTTGATTACTATTACTAGGATTTGAAAGGTCTTAATAAACAATGAGCCCGAGCGGTTCGGTACTACAATTCTACCTATTTTGGTCCTAAAAACATAATTCGTTCCGACTGAAATATAGAAACAATTGTTCTTGCGTTTCCATTTCCTTTCTAAGGCAGGCCGTGGGGTCTTGAACGTGTTGTTGATATTCAAAAGCACTGTAATTTAAGTGAGACCAAATATATGTACGAATTAATATCATAAATATTTTAACATCTTTTTTATGATATTTAATTGTAAGTATATATTAAAATACTTACAATTAAATATCCTAAAAAAACGTAGCAGTTGTATTATCCATAGCAGTTAGCCTATGGACGCTTGCAATACCAAAAGGTATTGCTTGCGTGTTGCCGACTTATTTTCATGTGATTAAGCAACACATATTTATCCAGCCAAACTTTCGCATTAATAATATTACATAGTATAGACACATAGTTTATATTATACTTTACAATGTGTGAGTGTATTTAAGTAAATTCAGTTGAAAATAATACATGTCAAAAATAACAAAACATATTCAAGATAAACATTATTTAAATCAAACTTGAAACTCAGTATTTCCAATCCAATCAGAACCCTTCATCGGCAACCTGTCATAGTTTCGAAGCTAAACAAAAGTGCATGTCAGCTGACCGGTGAGGCCTGGGTAGTAACGTCCCATCGGCGACCGTCAGCTGTCATCGCGACGCGATGCCGCGCCCGCAGGGTTTGTGACACCACCAAATTGTGCCTGTCACTCCCCGATATTCCACTACGAAATTAACGTTTGCATTTGCACGATTGAAATAATTGTTGCGATATTTAAATTGAGAATATTTGTGACAAAACTATTTTAAAAACTTTGTTTTTGGTTCTTCTTTTATTTTTTCAGAATAATAACAATGATTTATAGGGAGGCTCTTGTTAGACGGTTGTAATGTCGACCTGATGGAGAGAGCGGATCTCTTGGATATGATGCGTATCGTGAGGAGATTCCTTTCTCTGGAGCCCTAACCACCGGTAACTTTGATCCCTGTGCCCGATATCGGTGGGTCTCCTATTTTTATTTTAAAATGTAATTTTGTGAAATAAGTTTATAAAGAGAATAATAAATTTATTCACTCAAATAACATAGATTCAGAGGATTGTATAATTAGTAGGTATTTATTATGATAAAATACAATCTCGTAAGCGTTACATTAGCTGAAATATAAAGCCATGTTTCCATCGTGGTAAGATCTATCAAACTAGGAAAGCCAGAATAATACCTTATAATAGTAAATACGAATAACATTGGCTTGATTTCATGATAATACATTTATGTACTAGTTTGGCATCATCGAGTCTCCTTCAAGTTACGATCACAGCTAACATTCTTAACTATCAAGACGAGTTTACCCTACACCTATCCTACCTACAAAACACAGACTTATCTAGATGATATTGGTATCTTCCAACAATAACAAACTATTTAAAAAAATAATATTGTGATTATTAATTAAGATGATGATGTTATATTTACGTCGCTAGTTATTGATACCTACGCACTTTTTTATACTACTTGGGTGGCTAACAAGCATACGGCCCGTCTGATGTTAAGCAGTGACCGTAGCTTATGGACGCTTGCAATGCCAGAGGTATCACTTGCGTGTTGCCAACCCATTTTTTTCTCCAGTGCTTTACGAGGGGAATAGTATGGGATATGAATACGTTATTTTCAAAACAAATCCATAAATGAATACATGGTCACGTAGCACGGCAAACAAGGCAATAATAACATATTATTAAGGTCCACAATCCGTTCCGTCAAGAATGCACTCATTTTGCTGTCATCGCAATTTAATTTTTTATACCCGAAGCCATTTCAAAAATAGAAACTAGGATGAAAGCATGAAATTATGTGTTTAACACGTAGATCTACGAGATGCACTAAGTAGATATTTAGTGATTAAAAATGCGAATTCATGTTGCTAAATTAAAACAAGCGCACATTGTTCGCTCACTAATTAAATTACTGAAACAAACATCTATTCAGTAATAGGACAACACGCTATCATAATTAATCTTTAATATGTCTATTCATCGTTACATGCCTTACTAAACCTTAATCGTAAAATCGATAATCCAAAACCAACCTTATAACAGATTTTACAAGGTTCATATTCCTTTGTTAATTAGGTTTTGAGGTCGTTTTCGTGGATATTAATTGTATTCCGAGTGCGCGGTTGACGGGTTATTGTTGCGCGAAGCCGTTTTGTCGCGAGACGCGCGTCAATGTCGCGGTGTCGTTGACGCGCGCGCGACACTACGTCGTTGATTTATGATTAATAGGTCTAACGATGTTGTTTCGTTTTTAATGACTGTTGAAGGACAAAAAGGTGACGGGGTTATTATGAAATATGTCAATACACTGAAATTATTAATTTGGATGTTTTGTTTCGATTGCAAGGACAATTGTTATGGTGATCGTCTCGCCACTAGTACAGCGTAGGTTCGATATTCACCGAAAGAATGTATGTGACCCACAGATAGTTGTTCAGAGTCTGAATAGAGCCTGTCCGTAAGTTGTATGTTCGTAACTTTCCCGCAACACAGGACTTGATCCCTAGTGCATAAGATATGTATTAAGTTTATTATAATAAACTTAATAGATTAAGTCACATTTCTAACTTTTTATTTATATTTTATCATAATGATATAGATTATTATTATTGATAGTTAGCTCTGGACCGAATGCTGTGAAAATCTTTGGCAGGCCTATGCTCAGAAGTGGATGTCTTTTGGCTAAGATAATGACGATATTAGGTTGTCTCAAATGAATTTGTCTATGTATAAATATTTTAATACAACATTAATATCTTTAAAAAAAGATAAACGCTAAACCAAAGCTACTACTACTTATTGTCATTTTCAATTTAAAATGCATTGTTTTTTCCCCTAAAAGAAAAGCACGCGTCACAAAAGATAGCAGGCATCTGTATTGTCTGGCCACTATTGTTCGACTAGCTCACACGACGCCTGCACACTTTTCGTGTGAACAGTGCAAGTGGACGATTAGAGGCAATCTATGAAGTGCTTGTGTGTAGTTGGCCTTAGCTAGCGAAGCATTCTTATTTTTTGTTGGGAATTGATGATGATTTATTTTGATTCAGTTTTGGTGCAGTTTATATAATTTGTTAGTATGTAGTTAACCGGTCTAGTTGCCTGGTCAACTTGGTTATGCTTATTTACTTACTATAATACAATATTAGTACTAGATCAAGCTTGATAAGCGCTTGGAAGGGTTAGCCCGCTTCCGACCTTAAGTTCGTTCGATGAATCATTATTTTGATATAGAATAAAATAGAATAGAAATTCTTTATTGTACACCAATTACATTTTGATAACAAACATTATTTATACTTAGTTATGTACAATGGGCGGCCTTATCGCTAAAAAGCAAAGATTTACAGGCAACCTTAGGATGGACAGAAAAGAAAGTTAAATATAATAAAGAAAAGTGGGAGGGTTTTGGTGTAGTTATAATAACTTACTGTCAGTGGCGATACAAATATTATTACTTAAGGTTTAAAAAATATACCCATATAATTATTAGGTATTTTAAACAGGAAAGCTAGAAAAAAAATGTAAGCCAATTTGACAGCAACAAGAAGAACTGTCAAGAAACTCAAGCCAGTATTTTTAATAGCCAGTTATAATATTTAAATAAATATCAATTAGTAACTAGCATTAAGTTACTACATAATTTGTGCTCTGGAAAATAAACATAAAAGAAAACAACTGACCCAAATCTGTCATGTCGCCCATATAATTGCGTCAGTTTTAAAAATAATTGCTTTCAGCACATAAATATATGTCAACTGTTTCTGGACAAAAAATACCCAGTTAAATTTATAATTTTCATAACTCTTTTAAAAAAATATATGAAATAAAAACATTGTTAATACCTATAACATTTGAGGATTGCCCTCGATTTTCCTGGGATTCCATCATCAGATCCTGACTTGATGTTGATGACCACCTCAAGAATATACTCTTTTAAATAAAAAAAAGAATTTTGAGAATCAGTCGACAAACGGAGAAATCGGTAAACATACAAAAAAAAATACATACAGTCGAACATAGAACCTCCTCCTTTTTTAAAGTCGGCTAAAAGGGCCATAATTTAATAAATAATGTTTAAGTAATATATTTTCTGACCCGTAAAACAAAGCAACGTGATCATAGTTGTTATTTATTTAACGCAGGTTTTAATTTGCGCCGCAATAAAACAATAACAGATTGATTAAAAAATAATGTTGTAGCAACAGCCTTGCAATAAAAAGTTTATAAAATTAAAATTACTAGCAATGCACTTTTATTCTGTACTTAATTCTAGCACTTTTATTATAGCATGCATAAAGTACATTTACATTTCTCTTAAAATACACGTAGGTATATTTTTTTCTAAAATTGGAAAAACAAGCACGAACATTCAGAACATTGACAGCAAATTGAACGATATATCGATGCTCAATCTATGTCAAAATATCTCCAAAATGCCTACACTGTAGAAATGACACCAAAAGCTTATACGAATATCAAAGTGAAGCTTAGTGTGAATGCGTCGCATCGCAACTGCTCCTCGGTGTGTGCACGGGAACAATGGCGGGCCGACTGCGCTCCGTACAATAAGACGCAGCGCGCTCCGCAATCAGGTCACATCTATTCATTCCACAAATGTGAAATTAGCTCGTACTCTATATCCGTTTAAATTATCGTTACCATCAGCGATGCTATCCTTACTTATACTCACGCTTCTTACATTCTATGAGATAGTTATAACTAATTCCAAATACATATTTAGACGTGTTAAATTATAAAGCAAAATCTGGATAAGTCTAATAGACCATAAAAAAGAGGTAAAATGTATGACAAAAAAAAATTAAGTAGAATATTATTAATGATAATATCAACTACTAATAAATTTATTAAAATTAAAAATATATAACGATATCTAAAGCCACAGTTCAATGAATGGTTGATTGTACGGTTGGTTCAGCGGCTTCAGTGGTTACCTCGCCATTTACCACTGCGCGGCGTGTTGTGCGTTCTTTCCGCACATGAAGCAAAAATTTGTGTAATCCATAAATGATTGTCCGGAGTCTGAGTGTACTTTGTGTCCGTTAACTGTATTTTTTTAAAGGCCCCATGGCACAGGGCTTGCTCCCTAGTGCGGGATTATGACGTTACAAAAACGGCCAACCAAATCGAAAGCATTCCTTTGGTCTGATATCAGTAACCACCAGTAGTACAGGAAATGAAAGATTGAAACAACCTCCCTTGATATTTATGAAACTCCATTAACCTGATATCTATATCTATACTAATATTATAAAGAGGAAAGATTTGTATTTTTGTTTGTTTGTTTGTTTGTTTGTTTGTTTGTATGTAATGGATAAACTCAAAGACGACTGGACCGATTTTAAAAATTCTTTCACCAATAAAAAGCTACATTATCTGCGAGTAACATAGGCTATATTTTATTTTAAAAAAATAGGGGTAAATAATGCCAAGACCTCAGACAATCATTGACTAAATTAGTAACGCCTAATAAACGCCTATAAAATAATTGCTATTTCATTTTTTGTAGGCGCTAACATTTAACAATAATTTAATTTAGGTAATCAGGAAAGCAGCAGAGAAAAGAAAACACTCCACCGAATCTGTCTGGTCAAGATAAACTCAATAACTACCCAATAAAATTTAATACGATTTTCACCAGGTGATGGCGTAATTCTTCCATTATAGTTTTGTGAGTGTGAATTGGCTGAAGTATTACGATGATAGTTAAACGACTAGGCAAAATCTTGCCGTAGGAGGCAATGTTATTCCTAAATAGATCTAAAAAAATAGTCCATGATACTATGTGTCTATCTGCGACCACAAAAATTACTCACAGCGAAACGCATGATCGGCCTCTGTCTCATCGGAATACTTAACTGATATATATTTTTAACTGACTTTTAAAAGATTCCCTAAAATAATTGCATTGTTTTTTTTTTATCCCTAAACATCGTCATTTAAGGGCCGATTTGTAATATTCTTTTTTAAGTGATCGACAAAGCTCGAAAAATTGCCTCAATTAAGTGGCAATGGGTAGGGCATATAGCTCGCAGAACTGGAACTGGAAGATGCAGCGTGGGCAGGCCTCCAATAAGGTGGACCAACGCGGGCAACCGATGGACAAGGTCAGCTTAGGACCGACTGATGTGGAAAACCTTGCGGGAAGCCTATGTCGAGCAGTGGACGTCTTATGGCTGAGATAGAATTACTTTTGTGGCAAACAAACATACGGCCCACCTGATGTTAAGCAGTTACCGTAGCCTATAGACGCTTGCCTTTACCAAAGGTATCACTTGCGTGTTAACAACCCATTTTTTACACTAGGGCCATAAGATGGAAGCAGAGTATCCATGGGATGGGAATACGTTTCTTTCAAAACGGATCCCTAAATGAGCGTTGGAGACCGATACTCACACACAGGAACACAACTACACCGCTGTGTGGAGTTATTTGGCTGTCGTCTACTGTAAGGTGGACTTCCTCCCCTAAAAAATTAAAACTTAAAAATTTCTCTTAAAAATCATTTTGCAATTGAATGGATAGTCTTTCATATTGTTCTCATTTATAAAAATATCCAGTTCTGGTGATCGGATCCGTAGGGAATTGAGTAACCTTCTCAAATACTATCTAGGCATACTGCAATGAATCAAACAAATGCATTCAGGAAGCATCAATTCGTTAGTGAAACTAATAAATAATACTGCAGATGGCCAACTTCTCAATAATAAATAATTTGCCGATGGAGATCTAACATAATGTGTAATGAAATGACAGTAACTAATCATATTCAATGAGCAAATTAAAATGGTACAATTGAACTAATATGTTGATGCAGCCGGATATAGGCACCGAAACTTCGTAATTAAACAAGGTACAGAGTAAAAAATGCATGGTTTCAGAGATATACATAATAATAGAAACCTATATATCGAATTTAAGTTGAACTCTCACTAATATGGTCGACTATATTAAAACTAAAGGCTTACTGGTTTTTTATTCAGTTTTGTCCGGGGAGTTTATGTAGAGTACTATATGTCTATTAATAGAATGATGGATCAAAAGGAATCTAATAACTATGCAGTTCAATTTCTGAAATCCTCGATAACTGCGGCGGACCATTATGCACTTTAGGAATTTAATAAATTTTTAGCCCACCCAAACTGTGTAACAGTACCTATCAGGTTTATCATATCAACTCATAAATGTCCCACTGCTGGGCACGGGTCTCCCTTCATACACTTGGAGGGATATTAGCCTACTACACTAAGCTGGCCAGACGGATTGGTTAATAGGGTTTTATTTCAAATTTTCCTTCTCTTGCAGTGGATATTGTCTGCCTGACTTACTCCTTTAGTCGACTCTTAGGACACCCTTGGGATAGAAAGGGGTGGTGACATTTATATTCTTAATCCGTCACCACACGGAAGCCTATCAGGTTAGAAGTGACATAACAATAGATAAATTCAAACTATTAGCTAGGCGATAGGCCATAAGATTGTTTACGTTTGCGCTAAAGAAAAACGTTACTGACTAATCAACAAACGCATAGTTTAAATCACTAGACACTCAGAGAGCTATTATGATATAGGCATCCGCTAAGAAAGGGTTTTTAAATTTTACCGCTAAAGATGAAAATCAGCCGATGAAAGTTTGTAGTTTTCAGATTTACAGTAAAAGACTGAATACGCGAACGAAGTCGCGGGTACAGCTAGTAATTAATAAAGTTGGCCCCGTGCACATTAAGTCATTTTCAAACAATGTCATTTTCTCTGATCTGTCTCCTGATACGAAGCGTGTTGACGGCACATGCATGTTCAACCAGCGTAGTATTGGCACCTCTAAAGTTAAACGTTTCAACTTCTAACTAGAACTGAACTGTCATATACGTATAGAACTTCACTTCGATGACGTCACAACCCACAACACCACCTCGTCTCCAATACAATTGGAAACTACCAATTTAATTTCAGCTTTATCATAATGGTATAAAGTTGGTTTCGGAACGTGACGGCGTAAGTGGGTGAATTAAACAATAGTGCAAGTCAGGGATATGCCGCGTACTGGACGTGACAGGATTTGAGGGATCATGTCAGGACTGATGGCAGATTGTTTTATTGTTGGCTGACGGCTATTCATTGTGTTCAATAACTGGATGCACGGAGTGGAAGGCTCTTGTTGTTATTGTTGTGATAATGATGCCGTTTCTTTTATATGCCTTAATTTGACTTTACGTGTTGTGAAAATAGGAAAACAGTAAAGTGAAAATATGGTAATGCTAGTACCTACTAGCATTACCATATGTCTAATAACTACAGACTGCTAACACACGTTAAAAACTTTGTGATCAAAACAAAAAGTGATTTAAATTATTAATATTTTATTACAAAGCCGCCTATGTATATACAAAGTGAAGTCAAGCTAAACCCACTCAAGTCTCACTGCTGAGACATTTTCCAAACGTACATAACAGAGTAACTTCAACAAATAACTTTATGATTAAATTATAGTTTATGAAACAATCTGCTTTGTGAATATCAGCACCACTTTACACTGAAGTTAATGTACAACTCAAACTGTACTCGCACCATCCAAGTTGTACGTTTGTACTTGCCTACAGTCCAGATTATAAAGCGACATCAGAACGTCCATACAAATCCATTGACAAGCCATCACGAGTTGCGAACATTTGTATAGCTTCGCCAACTGGTGGAAAAAGCAGCTAGTATCGTGACACTGCCTAGTGCCTGCAACTGGGTTACGGTACAAAGCGTTGGTGACGTCACAAAGGTGTATGCCGCTACCAGGCGCGCCATTGATAGCGAGCTTTATGATGCTGTGATTAGTGGACGAGACTCGTTACGACGACACACGACCCATTCGTTTGGTAAATCTTTAAACGTGTTTTTAATTAAAGCATGTTTTGCTTTTAAAAGTATTTTATAATAAATGTTATGTCCAGTACCTACTGCGGAATTTGGGAGTGTACTACGTGAGGTCGACTAATGGAAGTGCGATTATCGCTAGTGCGACAAAACTCTAATGCGACTCACCATAGTTCGAATGCATGCTTATGCGACACACTAAAGCTGGACATCATCGACATGAAGAATTAGCATTTGTAACGATTCATTGTTTGTGTAAATTTGTTGCTGCCCGCCTGACATTTTGTCTCTGACTGACCTAACCTACTATTTTTTTTCAAGTCGCAGTACCGTAGTGTCAAAGTACTTTTTGGGACAATCCCAACCACATGCCCACCACTGTGACTCCTGTGAGCCAGGATTAACAGCGGAGTAACCAACTGATACACCGAGCTTTGACACTCGTGCGTCCTGTGGACAACTAAACCTACTGTCTTGGACCCCGCAACGAATTTAATCAGAAGTAAATAGGAGGAGTTAGAAAGAAAACTTTCCACTTCCCTCCATAGCAAAGCGGGAAACAAAATAAATCTGTATAGGTTTGTAACCTATGAAAAGGAGAACCACGTAGGACCTGAAACTACGGGACCCATGTAAGCTAAGTTTAATTGTTATAATATGTTTGGCAGAAACGTTTAAACGCACGGAAATTCCTCCAGATGATGTCCAAGTACTGTCGCACAAGCGTGCATTCGAACAATGCTGAGTCGCAGTACAGTTTTGTCGCAAAAGCGTTAATCGCACTTTCATTTGTCGACCTCATGTAGTACTCTTGGAATTAGGTACTTAAATTTTATAAAGGTTGCTCTAGAACAAGTAATATAAACATTCTACAACACATAAGTGGTGGTCCCTTTATCGTATGGACTGTTTGAGTTAGTACTACAGCTGTAATATTACACTAGGGGTCGCCCGTGACTTCGTCCGCGTGGCAATTTGGAATATTTTCCAACATATCTCACTACTGCTCCGCTGCTATTGATCATAGCGTGATGTTATATAGCCTATAGCCTTCCTGGATAAATGCGCTGGAGTCCTGTACTCACACACAGGAACACAACTACACCGCTGTGTGTAGTTATTTGGCTGTGGACTTCTGTAAGGTAGAGGTCCTTCCCCAGTCGGGCTTACTCGCTTGTTTAGTGTCCTACCTCTCTCAAAACATATATTATAAATACATATGTAAAATGTACCTATGTAAAAGCATCCATATAAATTTTCAGTAAACATTAGCTTCAAAGGATATGAATTTCCTGCCATATAATTGAGGAAAACGATAATTGGTGCACATTTTACCATGAATTAACCTTTGAGAAGATATCAATTAATTCTTAATGATGTTAGTTAAATAGAATGAGGAAATGTAAGTTAAATATGAGGATAAAAGAAGACGCGAATTCGTTTTGTTAGAAGTATCGCAGTTATTATATATATTACTATGTATCTACATAATTATATTAACAAAATTAAATGATTCTTACTTAATATTAATATTAATAGTACACAATAATTTATATTAGTTTTGGTAAAATGTTAGACTTGTCTCTTATTTTGAGTTAAGCTCGCCTTTTTACTTGGTATATTTATATGTATTTGTTTCTATGTTATTGTGTACAATAAAGAATTTAAGACTTATCTGGTCATATATTTTTAAATGTGCCACCTAGTGTTTCGAGCGTTAAATGAAATATGTTTATATTAAAACATCGTAATCAGAGAACATTTGATTGTCGACTACATCGGTTTTACGTAAACATTCTAAGCTCACGTGTTACAGCTGGGTTACCTGCCTACTTGGTTACTTCTCATAACTTAATCTATACTAGTCTATACTAATATTATAAAGAGGAAAGATTTGTATTTTTGTTTGTTTGTTTGTTTGTTTGTTTGTTTGTATGTAATGGATAAACTCAAAGACGACTGGACCGATTTTAAAAATTCTTTCACCAATAAAAAGCTACATTATCTGCGAGTAACATAGGCTATATTTTATTTTAAAAAAATAGGGGTAAATAATGCCAAGACCTCAGACAATCATTGACTAAATTAGTAACGCCTAATAAACGCCTATAAAATAATTGCTATTTCATTTTTTGTAGGCGCTAACATTTAACAATAATTTAATTTAGGTAATCAGGAAAGCAGCAGAGAAAAGAAAACACTCCACCGAATCTGTCTGGTCAAGATAAACTCAATAACTACCCAATAAAATTTAATACGATTTTCACCAGGTGATGGCGTAATTCTTCCATTATAGTTTTGTGAGTGTGAATTGGCTGAAGTATTACGATGATAGTTAAACGACTAGGCAAAATCTTGCCGTAGGAGGCAATGTTATTCCTAAATAGATCTAAAAAAATAGTCCATGATACTATGTGTCTATCTGCGACCACAAAAATTACTCACAGCGAAACGCATGATCGGCCTCTGTCTCATCGGAATACTTAACTGATATATATTTTTAACTGACTTTTAAAAGATTCCCTAAAATAATTGCATTGTTTTTTTTTTATCCCTAAACATCGTCATTTAAGGGCCGATTTGTAATATTCTTTTTTAAGTGATCGACAAAGCTCGAAAAATTGCCTCAATTAAGTGGCAATGGGTAGGGCATATAGCTCGCAGAACTGGAACTGGAAGATGCAGCGTGGGCAGGCCTCCAATAAGGTGGACCAACGCGGGCAACCGATGGACAAGGTCAGCTTAGGACCGACTGATGTGGAAAACCTTGCGGGAAGCCTATGTCGAGCAGTGGACGTCTTATGGCTGAGATAGAATTACTTTTGTGGCAAACAAACATACGGCCCACCTGATGTTAAGCAGTTACCGTAGCCTATAGACGCTTGCCTTTACCAAAGGTATCACTTGCGTGTTAACAACCCATTTTTTACACTAGGGCCATAAGATGGAAGCAGAGTATCCATGGGATGGGAATACGTTTCTTTCAAAACGGATCCCTAAATGAGCGTTGGAGACCGATACTCACACACAGGAACACAGTTATTTGGCTGTCGTCTACTGTAAGGTGGACTTCCTCCCCTAAAAAATTAAAACTTAAAAATTTCTCTTAAAAATCATTTTGCAATTGAATGGATAGTCTTTCATATTGTTCTCATTTATAAAAATATCCAGTTCTGGTGATCGGATCCGTAGGGAATTGAGTAACCTTCTCAAATACTATCTAGGCATACTGCAATGAATCAAACAAATGCATTCAGGAAGCATCAATTCGTTAGTGAAACTAATAAATAATACTGCAGATGGCCAACTTCTCAATAATAAATAATTTGCCGATGGAGATCTAACATAATGTGTAATGAAATGACAGTAACTAATCATATTCAATGAGCAAATTAAAATGGTACAATTGAACTAATATGTTGATGCAGCCGGATATAGGCACCGAAACTTCGTAATTAAACAAGGTACAGAGTAAAAAATGCATGGTTTCAGAGATATACATAATAATAGAAACCTATATATCGAATTTAAGTTGAACTCTCACTAATATGGTCGACTATATTAAAACTAAAGGCTTACTGGTTTTTTATTCAGTTTTGTCCGGGGAGTTTATGTAGAGTACTATATGTCTATTAATAGAATGATGGATCAAAAGGAATCTAATAACTATGCAGTTCAATTTCTGAAATCCTCGATAACTGCGGCGGACCATTATGCACTTTAGGAATTTAATAAATTTTTAGCCCACCCAAACTGTGTAACAGTACCTATCAGGTTTATCATATCAACTCATAAATGTCCCACTGCTGGGCACGGGTCTCCCTTCATACACTTGGAGGGATATTAGCCTACTACACTAAGCTGGCCAGACGGATTGGTTAATAGGGTTTTATTTCAAATTTTCCTTCTCTTGCAGTGGATATTGTCTGCCTGACTTACTCCTTTAGTCGACTCTTAGGACACCCTTGGGATAGAAAGGGGTGGTGACATTTATATTCTTAATCCGTCACCACACGGAAGCCTATCAGGTTAGAAGTGACATAACAATAGATAAATTCAAACTATTAGCTAGGCGATAGGCCATAAGATTGTTTACGTTTGCGCTAAAGAAAAACGTTACTGACTAATCAACAAACGCATAGTTTAAATCACTAGACACTCAGAGAGCTATTATGATATAGGCATCCGCTAAGAAAGGGTTTTTAAATTTTACCGCTAAAGATGAAAATCAGCCGATGAAAGTTTGTAGTTTTCAGATTTACAGTAAAAGACTGAATACGCGAACGAAGTCGCGGGTACAGCTAGTTAATAATAATTCGGTAAGTGTCTTTTTATACTACTTGGGTGGCAAACAAGCATACGACCTGCCGTATAGCAGTTACCGTAGCCTATGAACGCTTGCAATACCATAGGTATCACTTACGTATTGCCGACTCTTTTTTTAAACCCGAGCTTTAAGAGGAAAAATCCCAGGGATAGGAAAACGTTTCTTCCAAAACGCACGTCTAAATGAGCATTGGAGACCTGTACTCACACACAGGAACACAACTACACCGCTGTGTGTTATAGTTATTTGGCTGTGGTTTTCTGTATGATGGAGGTCCTAGCGAGCAGGTCCAAACTTGCAAACTAGTATGGTGCTTTACCTCTCTTAGAAGTACAATGTTGGCGGTAGACAAAATAACCGCAATAATATTCGCAACGGTGTATATACATAATATATAAGTGATCGTGATACTGGTAGGTAAGCTCGTGCTATGAATATTGTATGAATTATGTAAATAGGCTGTTTGATTTCCGTATTGCAACACAACTAACCTGTCAGGGCAATTATGTAAGGCATCGCAGGACGCCGCCTCACACATATACACTGTTATGATAATATTTTAAGAGTATGTTTGTTTAAGCAAACATTAAGAAAGGTAGGGCACCGTACAATCGAGCAAGCCTGACTGGGGAAGGATCTCCACCTTACAGAAGACCACAGCCTACCTGCCAATACCTACACACAGTGGTGTAGTTTCCTGTGTGTGAGTACAGATTTCCTGAGCTCATTTAGGAATGCGTTTGGAACAAAAAAAATTTCTTACCCAGGGATATTCTATCTCAAAACCCTGTTGTTAAAACTTGGATCGGTAGCACGCAAGTGATTGCGATCCAAGTTATCTTTAGTATTGCAAGCGTCAATAGACTACGGTAGCAACTTAAAGTAAATTAAAGAGAAATATTTATAAAATCTTTATAAATATGTTTCAATTCATAAAGAATGTTTATTTTCTTAAAGATTTTTTTTTAATAGAAATGAATTGCGACAATTTCAAGTATGTACCTACAGTGTATCCTATTTTTTTACGTAAATAATCCAGTTCTAAACAAAATCAAGTAGAACGGAAAACAAGTTTAAATTAATCCAGAGCCGGAACTATTCGCGGAATTGATTTGGACAAACGTAACGAGTTGAAATGTGCTTAGGCCTGGCCGCAGAATACGGCCCTGGAATGAGGCCAACTTTTAATGAGTCCACTAGTAAATTTTACACGTAACCGAATAACTTAGGGGTAGAATAATAGTGGTAGTAATTTTAGGAGAAGTGGTGTGTTGTCTAGTTTCTGTGCCGAGGTTTATGGGAAGTGACGGCTGTTTAGTTTGTTTGTTTAGCACTAGTCATAATACTTACTGAGATATGTTAAAACCTCCAACGTAATAAAACTGTACGGTTTCAAAGGGATTTCCTCCCACGTACGATACGGTTGTAGAATGAGCTCTCTGCCGAGGTTTTTCCTAAAAGACTATAGCATGAGGTTGTTTAAGAAAGGTTATAACGTTTTTAAAGAGTCGACAACGAGCGAGTGATATCCCTAGTGTTGCAAACGTCCATAGGCTACGGTGTTAATCAGGCAGGCCGTTTGCTTGTTTGGCTTCTTAGAAGTATGAAAAAACTAAATGCGTGTGTTGGTAATCAACTATCTTCCTTAAACATTTTTTTTTGTTTCATTTATATTACGTGTTAAAAATAAATTAGACCAATTATTTATTTATTGAATGAAGATATAATATTATAAGGGTCCATAGTTAATAAAAAGCCACATAATAATAATAAGAAAATTAACCCTGAAAAATGTTGTGTTCCTAAAGCTCCTTGGGCAAACAATGTACTAGGCTACACAGTCACTGTCTCTAAGTCTGCGATCGCAGCGTTTTCCTTAGTATTCCGGATGGCAACGCGCAAGTTGCTACTATATAAGCGTCCATAGGTTATGGTAACTGTTGTTTAAAGTATCCCAAGAAATAATAATGTACAAAAACATCGAACTTGTGTGATTTATGCAGGAAACATAAAATAAAAATGTACGTCACAAACAGTTGGGGATACAGTTATGACGTCACTAAACAACCCCCGCATACATTAATTCACCGACAATCAAAGGGAAAGGGTATAAAATTTACACAAGTACTAAACGTCACTAAAAGCCTCCTTCGGCATCCGGTCCCCACTCATTGTTGACACGTAAGGATCTGCATACAAATTATTCACATTCACACCGAGAGGTGCTCACGAAAACGAGCCTAAACACGTGGGCATTAGATATTAGTTTGGTGTGGCGGTGTCGTGTGAAGGAACTTATGTTCTGGGACCCGTGTATGTGTCATACGTAAGTAGACAGATGTTGAGTGTGAACTGTTCTATTGTTGTTAGTTCGTTTAACAGATTCCTCGTCACAAAAGATCTGTTATTCTGTGTCGCATAGCTCGAGCAGTGACAACGCTAATTGGCCTAGACGCTGATAGCTAGCGAATGGCAATTTGTAAGGATTATATTTTCTTACAGAAGCTTGGGAGGGAAAAGGAAAAATATTTAGTAAATTGCTTTTTCAGTAACAATCTTCTAAATTGTTCGCTTTATTACACAGTATATAAGATGCCTATTACTTTGATGTTATAAATCCAAGCTTTACGTTTACAATAATTTAATTCTAAACCTTCGTTTGCGTTGTACATCGAATAGTAATGAGATCGCTCCTTGAATACAAAAGGGCCACAAATAAAAAAAAAATGAAAATCGTTTTATTGCAAAAATGACACCTAAATCGACTATATTTTATATTTAAAAAAAACTCCCATCAATTTTGCTAATATTATGGCCACACTGACTTGCCGCCCTTTTTGCATTAGAGCACTTTGACAGATAACGTCAGTGCAAAACCGCCATTTTGTTAGTTGCGCCCCGAAATTCAACGCGAACGCACGTCGGTTGCGTGAAAAAGTGCCACAATCCAAAATACGTCTGTGTTGGATTCAAAATTTCAGGTAAGTGTGATTATATTTTTTAAAACAAAAGTGCCATATTTTGGAAAACGTCCGTTTTGCATTCCGACATCAGTATTTGTAATCATAATATATAATACAAAAGTGCCATATTTTTGAAAACGGCCGTTTTGCATTCTAACATTAGTATTTGTAATCATATTATGTAATACAAAAGTGCCATATTTGAAATGCGTCCGTTTTGTATTCCAATATTAGTTAAATGTAATCATATTTTGCAATACAACAGTAGCATAATTTGAAATGCGTCCCTTTTGCATTAAATTTTAGTGGAATAAATTATTATTTTTAGCGTGCTACAATGGGAAGCTCAGAAATATGGCCGTTTTGCATGATAATAATTTTAATTTTTGTTACATTTTTTGTTAATTCTGTTTTATTGTTAATACTTCAGTGATTTTTAACTTTAAACCATACAAATGTATTTATTTGTTTTGTACGGGCATCGAGCGAATGTTAAAGCGATTTCTTTTACGATTATACTAGATTAATAATTTAAACTCACTCGTCGTCACTAATTTAAAGTTTTTTAAATAAAAACAGTGAGTGTTAATACCTATGAAGATATTCGTAAATATTGAATATGATACTCGTATGATTAAAATGCATTTACTCATAGTTTCTATGAACGTTGAGTATCAGGCGGCATAGCTTAAATAAATTTGATTAATATAAGGTGTTATTACTGGCAAATTAGTATTGGAAATGCCATACTAAGGATTGTTATGTATTTGATTGTGTGTATGTATTAGTGTATGTATTGTGTGTATGTACTATGTATTGTATGTATAATTGTGTGTATTGTATCTTTTTTAGTAAAAAAACTTTAAAGTTGTTTTTTTTACAGATAATGAATAGAGCACGAAAAATGTTGACTATGGCAACCTCCGTTTCAGAATCGGAACAAGTTCAACCATTACCTGGCCACAATAACAATGTGCAAAATAAAACATACTTTAATACTCCAGCTGCACTCAGTCTACCAGACACGCTACCCATTGATTCTTCAGATACAAATTCCATAGCAGACAGTCAACCTGACCTTAACCTATCAATATTAGAGGATGAAGACAGTGAAGTAAGCTCTGTAACAAATACTAAGAACACAAATAGGCCAAAAATAGTTGTTAAACAGAGTGACTCAAGTAGCAGTTCGAGCGACTCAGATAATGACTCTGACACCAATTCTAGCCGATCATCAACATCCAGTAGTTCATCAAATACAGATTTTTCTTCAGACGACAGTGTTAAAGATCCCAATTTTCTACCTAGTCATGAAAGATCTTCTGATTCCGAAGGAGATATACAGTCAAAAGTAATTGCCAAACCATTTTGTATTTCACCCCAACCTGGACCTTCTCATGTAGAACCTCATTTACTCATCAATGATAACCTACCAGCCAATTTGGATACTCAGTCGCCTAATATAGATACACAGCCATCCATCAGTCATAATCAGTCGCCCAGCGTGAATATTCAGTCACCCAGCATTGGCAGTGAACCACAGCTTCTTAGTCGGAAAAGAAAAGCTAATCCAGAATCATGGAAAAGAAACAAAACGAAGACTCTGATAAATAGCGGGAAGGCACACACAACTATGTCAAAATCTAAAAAAATTATTACTGCCAAAAAAATGGGACCTGTTTGTTCAGATAAATGTAAATTTAATTGTCAAAACGAATTTTCATTTGAGGACCGATTAGCTTTATTTAATGCCTATTGGGACACTGGTGACTTGAACGTACAGAGGCAATTTATATATAATCACATGACGAACATTGAACCAAAATATCGGTACATCCGTGTTGGTAGTACCCGCCAAAACTTAAACCACGCATATTATTTTACGAAAACCAATAAACGCATTCGAGTATGCAAGTTATTTTTTATGAATACTCTTGCTATATCAGATAAAAGCATACGGACTGTTGTAAAGAAAAATTCTGGATCAATTACTGGAATTCAAATGCAAGATAACCGAGGAAAACATGGCAATCAATTTAAATTGGATGCTGCTTTGAAGGATAGGGCAAAGGAACATATTAACTCCATCCCCAGGATTGAGAGCCACTACTGTCGCGCTCGCTCTAAGCGTGAGTATATTGAAGGAAGCCGATCTATTGCTACTTTGCATCGTGATTATGTCGATAAGTGTAAAGCTGAAGGTAAAGATTATCTTTCTTATAAATTGTACTATAATATCTTCGTTAATGACTTTAACATTTCTTTTTGGAAACCCAAAAAAGACCAATGTGAAGACTGCACAGCATTCGCAAATGTTGAAGATAAAACGCTTTTACAAGTAAAATACGACCTGCATTTGAGAGAAAAAGATTTAGCCAGAGCTGAAAAGGATAATGACAAAAAAAATATAAGCGATAATTTTGTAGTATGTGTGTATGACTTACAGGCTGTAATGCCTTGTCCGCAAGGTGAAGTCTCCAGTTTTTACTATATTTCAAAAGTGAATGTGCTAAATTTTACTGTTACTGAACTGGGTTCAAATAATACGAACTGCTACGTTTGGCACGAAGGTGCAGGAGCTCGTGGTGCGAACGAAATAGGATCGTGTGTGCTCACGTACTTGAAAAATTTAAATGAGAAAGCTTCTGACTATTTTGACGTTGTATTTTATAGCGACAACTGTTGTGGCCAACATAAAAATAAATTTATGTTAGCGACTTACCAATACGCCATAAATGAGTTATCGAAGTTGAGGAGTGTTACTCATAAATTTCTAATAAAAGGGCACACTCAAAATGAAGGAGATGCTGCCCACTCTCTAATTCAACGCAACATTTCGAATGCTTTAAAATCTTGTCCCATTTATGTCCCGGATCAGTATATAACCCTTATTAAAACTGCAAAGAAGAAAGGAAGACCCTTCGTTGTTCACGAACTTACTCATGAGAGTTTTTTGGATTTAAAATGTCTGGCTGTCGGCAATTACACTACTACAGAAGATGGACAAAAAGTCAAATGGGCTGATATAAAAATTATTAAAGTCCATCGAGATTATGAGAACAAATTTTTCTTTAAGACTTCTTACGAAACTGAAGAGTTCACCTCGGTAGCCACGCTGACAAAGAAAAGGTCTGCTAATTCTATAGTGCCAAGAAAACTGTACAAACAAAAACTTAAAATAACTGAGACTAAAAAACAAGGTATACTTAAACTTATTGAGAAAAATATCATTCCTAAGTATTATCAAAGCTTTTACGAAAATTTGTAATTTTAATAATAGATACCTTATTGTGATAATATTTAGAATAGTTAACTTTAAAAGTTCCTTTTAATATATACTTGTAAATTTCATAAAAACATTTACATAAGAATAATAAATAACGATTATAAATTGTAACTTAGAATAGTTAACATAAAAGTGCCTTAAATTGTTTAAAACTGTGATTTTGTAAGACTACTTAGATTGTTATTGTACAATAATGTTATTATAAGCTATAATATTATGCTACTGAATTCTGTGCCTTTAGAACTGATCTCGTATTTTCTATAAGTTATTAATGTTAAAGAGAGACAAATTAGTGTCGTCAGTTAATTTTTTCAGAGAATATTTTTATGTTATTCATGAATGTGGTATTTTTATTTTTTCATATTTTGTTAATGATTATTACAGTTTTATCTCTTGTTTTTTTATAATTCTACAAATATAAATGTTTAAGAGAGATGTTTAATTTGACTGAATAATAGGTACAAAGTTGATCTCAATTATATTACATAATAATAAGTTTAGATTTTTTAGTTTAGATTTTTTAATACAGTGTTTTCCTGGTGTTCATTCACTTATGGTTTTACCTAGTAATAAGATCCAACTTTTCGATACATTTTTTTTACCAAATAGGTACAATAAACCATTTTTATTTGTAATATTGTGTTTAATTTTTGACATAATTTTTATGATATTGATTCAAATTTTGAATGCAAAAGGGACTTTTATGCTTTTTTATCTTAATCAGTAACAGCTATTACAAAGTTAATGTTGTACAAAGATAGAGCTAAAAAATACGCATCTAATGATATATTAACATCTTGTATTTAATAAATAAATATATGAAATATTTAAAAAAAACAGTTTCAAAAATTTGTTTTGGCCGCCCTGTAAAATTTATGAATTTCGATTTATGTCCCTTTTGTATTCAAGGAGCGAGATGCACGACACACTACCATACATAATTATGTACTTCGAGCTATTATTCGTACCTACACATAGCATTAACTCAACAAATATACACGTTTTGATAACCAGTTTCTTTTGAAATAATTTAATATCAAATGAATGTGTCAGTTTTAAAATGCGAGTCTGACTCTGTTCGTTAGTTATTTTTCAATATACTTAATTTTCCCGTAGGTATATAATAATACTTTTATCAAATCTTAAGATTATGTAAAGAAAGAAAGAAAGAAAGAAAAGAAAGAAAAACGTTTATTCAAACATACACAGGACATTATGGAGGGGAAAAAAAGGTACAAAATAGGTATTGAATAAAAAAATAAATTTACAACATAACTATATATATCCAATTTTGTTATCCTGTGCGATGTCAGAAAAGGTCCCAATCTCAGCTTTGGGCTGCGGCATTTGCATGCTGCAGCGCTGATTTGATGTACAGTCTTATATTGATAAGTAGAAAAGATTAAAGGTGTGAGAGAGAGAGAAGAGTTGTAGGAATTATATCTATAGAGTATTTTCATTTAATTCACATGAATAAGTTACAGGAAATCATTGAAGATAAACCAAGCGCGAATCTTACACACACGTGTTTATAAAAGAAAGTAGGTTATTATAATTACGTTTGTACAACCTCCAGCGAACTGTTTGTGTGAGCTCTACGAGCGTAGCGGTCGTAGGTAACTGCGTAGCACTTCGTAGTAATGCTACGACCTTATACGCAGAGCAAAATAAATGTAGTTTATTTGTTCGAAATTAACACAAGGATATGAGAATAAATATCTACCAAACCCGTGTATGTGGGAAGTACCAATATAAGTTTGTTTTGTTTGTTTGATGATATTACTTTGCTTCAGTAAAACGGATTTGGTTTAGTCTATGGCCTGCTCATATTAGCACAGATTATATAAGTATAAAATTAAATGATAGATACAGTAAAATGCATGGCAAGGTTTTCGTTCCACATGCACATTCATTTATTTATTTGACATAATTCAATTTTAACATTTATTAATATTTGATATTTCATAACAATTATAATAAGATTCAACGCCGTGTTGGTTATTTTTTTGTTTAAAGAGAAAATTTTATCGATATTTATATTTGTATGAAGTTCTTGGTTGCATCACTTTCTGCGCTGTCATACATATACATATGTAATATATCCTCGATCACTGATGTTCAGTTTCTTTCATTCAAGATGAAAGGGAAACCAATATCCTAAGTAAAGATCATTTAAATGGTTCGGTACAACACAAAACAATAGATTCAATGTAATCAAATAACACCTTTGGCAATATACCTTAAACTATCTCATGAAAACAACAAAAACACACGCCGTAGTTCTATAGTATCAATAGAGGAATTGAATCCAGTAAATTGTGTTAAACAAAGAGAGATAAACGGTGGAGGACCCTCGATGGAGGAGTCAACAGCTCCGCTTGCATACTAGTTCTAGTTATAAAATTTCACTTTTTAACCGACTTCAAAAAAGGAGGAGGTTCTATGTTCTATAAAAACAAATTTTGGAGTCGTTTTAATATTTTTTCTAAAAAATAGGTCCACAAATGGCGAAGAAATCGGGGAATATACATTTAAAAAAATACATTCAATATTTTATTTTATGTATATTCACCGATTTCTTCGCCATTTGTGGACCTTTTTTTTAGAAAAATAATTTAACCGACCTCAAAAAGCTTAAAATAATTGAATACAGATTGAAGTCGGTGCAAAGTTGAATATTAGGTGACAGGATGAACATAGCACCGACTTCAATCTGTATTCAGTTATTTTTAGCTTTTTGAAGTTGGTTTAATTTTTAATTTTTTTATTAAAATATCAAAAAAAACATTGTTTCGGCTGCAAACGTATTTATTGTTTTGCGTTTTTAATGAAACTATAACTATTTTCCTATTCTAAGGATATTCCATCACATTTTAGTGTAGAATAAATAATCACGGTTAGCAATTTATCCCTCCCTTATTTCTTTGTAAGTATTTTCAGCATAGTATGTATAACTTGTATATAATTTAATATTAAAAATCAAGACTTTTAATAATATTATATTAAATTCCCTGTATAATATGAAGCTGTTACGTTTTTATCTGGAGCCCAATACATTAAGTGGCGGGACAGTTACAATCCGTTTCGCATGAATATTAATATATAAAATGATACATTATCTGTCCCCATATAAATATTTATGGAAAATGTATGTTTTTCGCTGTTATCTTTGATGGGTTCTTGTGTGAAGGTTTCGTGAAGGAAAACTTAAATAAAATGTTGGTATAATGAGGCACCTACGTTGTTATTATTTTGTGTTATTTTCCTTTGCTACGCTTTCGTGGTCTTCATATTTACCTCGTTTCATAATTAATTCAAAAATTAAATTATGCTTTTGAGCCTTGTGGGGTACAGACAATCGGTTTATGAGGTCTAAGTGCTCGTAACAAACAAACTAACAAACAGAGTTACTTTCGCATTTAAAATATTACTTGAGGCACTCATTTTTTAGTAGGTATATAGGGTAGCTAGCAAGATGGCTGCCTGATGTTAAGCAGTTGCCATAGCCTATGGACGCTTGCAATACCAGAGGTATCACTTGCGTGTTGATGACCCATTTTTTTACACCAGGGTGGTGTATCCTTGGTATAGGAAAACGTTTCTTTCAAATCAGGATCTGTACTACAAACAACTACACTGCTTTGTGTAGTTATATGGCTGTGCTCTTCTATAAAAGGTCCATCCTCAGTTGGGTTTGTTCGCTTGTATGTTGCCCTACCTCTTTTAAAGTATTTTCTTTTATGAATGTTTGTAGGTATATATGGTAGAAGGACGTACTAAGGAGCTTACTACATATAATATATCTTGTTTAACTAATGTAAAGTGAACCAGATTCTGAGCTAATGCAATTCATTACAGCTCTTGGATCAGTTTATGTGAAAGGTCAGTATGACGAAGTTCTAACTAGCGTAGATCGAATAACTGATTTGGTTAAAACCCGACACGCGGTACCTACGTAAAATTGGTAACGTCTTTAGTAAGGTTTGCTGTATGATGGAATTAGTAACGTAAGTTGTCAGTAATTTTATACTAGGACTAGTCACAGCATATAGTTAATGAAAGATTAGTTTACAGTAAATAAATTATATTGGAATAATAGATACCTACTCCTTGTCCAATTACTCTTATTAAATTTGTTAAACTGAACACACAATGTTATTTTAATCTAAAAATAATTGGTATTCGAGATTACAGTACGCAACTAGTGATTTAATCAAAAAATCGCTGGTTTAAAATCGTCTATTTGTGGGACTCCAATCTACGATAATTTTAATTGTAATTTTGCCTTACCTTACCTTGTAATTTTGCCTTAGTTACTCGATTTAATAGATGTTTCTTACCTGAAACAAAAAAAAGTTTACTTGACTTGTTGTTTCCACAATTTACCAAGCAAGCCCAACTTAAGCTGAACGCGTAAAAATCTTATAAAAATTTCAACATCCTCCTCCGTAGTCCGTATAAAAAGATTGTAAAAGTAAAAGGATAAGAAAGATTCAATTATAATAATTAGCGGTGCTGGCAGGTGTGCTTGAGTCTTGCAAATCCCTCCTCTTTAGTTATTCAGCCATAGTTATTTGGTTTACGAAATAAAGTTATATTAGTTAGCGTTATTATAAGCGTTGTGGTTATTAGTATTTCTCTAGAGATATCCTAGTTTGAATTATAATTTTGAATTTATCAAGATAACTCATTACTTATTTGTCTTTTTTTTTTTTTTTTTATACTACCAAGGTGACAAACAAGCATACGGCCCGCCTGATGGTAAGCAGTTACCGTAGCCTATGGACGTTTGCAACACCAGGGGTGTCACTCACGCGTTGCCGACCCTTTAAAAACCTTATAACTCCTTTCTTGAAGAACCCCATGCTATAGTCTTTTGGAAAAACCTCGGCAGGGAGCTCATTCCACAGCCTAATCGTACGTGGTAAGAAATTCCTCTGGAATCTTACGGTACGGCAAGTTAGAGGTGCAAGGATGTGAGGATGAACTCCCTGTCGGTGGCGAGAGGTGCGTTGATAAAATGTGGCCGTGGGCATCATCTCGAACAATTCCTCAGAACACAGCCCATTGTACAGGCGGTAGAACACACACAAGGAGGCGAAGTCTCTCCTTAGACTTAGTGGATCAATACCGCCTGTGAGCTTGGGATCGTCAACAATCCTCACAGCGCGTCTTTGGATAGAATCAAAGGGTAATTTGTCTTAAAGTATTTGGAAACCTCGTTCTTGTTATACTGTTAATATCTAACAATAGGTACATATAAGAACTGGTAAACATAAAACTGATGTTTATTTTTCTTGCAATGTACGTTTTCATTGATGTATGTATGATCTCTGCAATACATAAATTGAAATAAAGTTATAAATCTCCCAATATAGCAAATAACAAAACTATACCTCATTGCAGTTTTGTTCTCTATATTTATTGGCAAGTAGTGCATGTTTTATATATATTCAAATAGGTGCTTACATAACAAAAAAAAACAAAAATATAAAATATAGCACCACATCGGTATGGGGAACAGGATCCAAGCTGACGGCGGTTAAAGCTCCAGAGACAGAACCCTCCTCACAATACGTGCCGAGTCGAGGAGCTTCAGCATCAAACCCTTAACCCATCCACGTATTTATTTTGATTATTTATAATTATTCAAGCAGCTTAGAATATTATATGAAAAACTGAGCTACTAACCAACTACAAGAATCATAGATAACTTGGTATTTGTTCTTTGTGAATATGCAATATACATTGTAATAATGCATTCAATGCAGTTTAATTTCTGCAAAATTGCACGTTGCGCTATAATTAATAAAATAAATAGTTTTAATAACTTAACTACGGGACCGTATGGCTGTCACAAATGCACGCTAACGAGCTATTCTGGAATTCATTAATGAAATTATTATAATATCGAAATTGTATAATTATCATTTTGTTGTTTGAGAATAATTGGTGCCAAGCTCACAGTGCTAGTCACAATTTATATCAGTTTTAATTGTTCAATGGGCTGCGAGCGGTAGTAACATCATAGTTACAATAACGACTGTCAATAACCGTTAATGGGAATCGTAACGAGTTAAACGATTATTTTTATTGAAATTAACACTTTGTTATCTCATAAGATTATCTATATTACCTTATTTCTCTCGCCGATATTACAGAATCTGTCTTTTTCAGCCTAATCATTGGACAAAATGTCTCCGTCAATTTGAGATTACTCCTAATTTAATTTTCTCAGAACTTTTTTTACTATAAATACGTCGAACTTGGGGTAATTTGAATCTAATACTTAGATTAAAATTGCTTCAAATTCGTCCATTGTATTTTTTGTACTTTATTACTACTCAAAGTAGGCACGGCACAGGCTGCGTCTACAAAAAGATAGGTTATAATATTTTTTGTAATCAATCACCACTAGATTGCTTTTTATTAAGTAGTTTAAGGGTTCAGAGGGATCCTGAACTAGTGTTAACGATTTATAGCTATGTGGAGCAGGTAGACCGTGTGACCCTCTTTTTTTAAAGTAATCGAGATCATTCTCATATTTAAGTGAAACCGTGTACAATCAATCAATCAATCAATCAGCCTATCGCAGTCCACTGCTGGACATAGGCCTCTCCTAACACGCTCCATAGCACACGGTCCTCCGCCTTCCGCATCCAGTGCGCCCCAGCGACCTTTTTTAGGTCGTCGGTCCACCTAGCTGGGGGCCGCCCTACCTTACGCTTACCGAGTCGTGGTCTCCACTCTAGGACACGTCTGCTCCATCGGCCGTCGGTCCTTCTGCAGATGTGACCAGCCCATTGCCACTTCAGCTTACTAATTCTGCGAGCTATGTCGGTAACTTTGGTTCTTTGTCGGATTACCTCGTTGCGAATTTTATCCTTCAAAGAGACGCCGAGCATAGCTCGCTCCATAGCCCGCTGTGTGACTTTCAATTTGTGGACTAGTCCCACTGTGAGCGTCCACGTCTCGGCACCGTACGTCATAACGGGTAGGACGCATTGATCGAACACTTTCGTCTTCAGGCATTGCGGTAAAGGCGAAGAGAAAACCCGACGTAGTTTGCCAAATGCTGCCCAACCCAACCGTGTACGGTTTCACTTAAATATCGAGTCAGAATGATCACATAGTTTGCGTCAGTGTGGTCATTGTACACAATGACCACACTGACGCAAACTATACTACTTCAAGAGAGGTAGGGCACCATACTAGCGAGCAAGCCCGACTGGGGAAGGACCTCCACCTTACAGAAGACCACAGCCAAATGACTACACACAGCGGTGTAGTTGTGTTCCTGTGTGTGAGTACAGGTCTCCAGCGCTCATTTAGGAATGCGTTTTGAAAGAAACGTATTCCTATCCCAGGTTTACTTCCATCTTAAAGCCCTGGTGTAAAAAAAAAGGGTTGGCAACACGCAAGTGATACCTCTGGTAATGCAAGCGTCTATAGGCTACGGATACTGCTTAACATCAGGCGGGCCGTATGCTTGTTTGCCACCCAAGTAGTATAAAAAAAAAAAAAATGACCACACTGACGCAAACTATGTCCAATAAACGTGACAGGTGGTAGCAGTTTTGGCCACCAGTGTCGACGCACGTAGCTATACGAAGCGAGTAGTTTGATGAGTAGCAACAAACTGAAGCGTGGGCCGTGTTTCTTGACAATTCTTCTCGAGGCCCTAACCTAGTCAGCGATTTGACCGTAGGAAAAAAGTAGGTATGCTGGCATTTGTTTTTATGATGTCATAAGTATCATGTATTTGATCTAAATGAATAAATGAGTTTGACTTTGACCTTGAAGCGAATACCGCGTTTACTTCGCTAGCGCTGATTGCGTCACTCAACTTGAACCTAAACGTGTTGAAATTACCTCGTGTCACTCACTCGCTCGACTCTTGAGTCATTTGCTTGTTTGCCATCTAAGTGCTATAAAAGAATACTACCTATATGAGTTTTTCTTTATACTGTCATGTCTAATAAAACAGTTCTCTCAGTCATGTCTGGTAACAGCAGGCAGGTACTCTCACATGATCAGCAATTGACCTACATCACAGATAATGACGTAGCTCGTACTAATGAACCCACTAATTATTTCGACGCCCATAACTGAGAATTTATTGTCCAACTCAGTACGTTTAGAAGTGTGCGCTAAAGGTTGTATGGAAGTCTATTTGTGATCATTATGTCGATAACTTTCTAGATGTGTGAGTACAGCTGGTCTCCAGCGCTCATTTAGGAATGTGTTTTGAAAGAAACGTATTCCTATCCCATGGTTACTTCCATCTTAAAGCCCTGGTGTAAAAAAATGGGTTGGCAACACGCAAGTGATACCTCTGGTAATGCAAGCGTCTATAGGCTACGGAAACTGCTTAACATCAGGCGGGCCGTATGCTTGTTTGCCACCCAAGTAGTATAAAAAAATAAAAACTAATAATATATACCAGTTTGTAGGGTTTTTTCTTTTTAAAGACCACTCTCGCACTAGAGAACAAGCTCTGCATCACGGGGGACTTTAAAAACATACAATTAACGGACACAAATTAAATCCAGACTTAGAACAACTCAACCGTGGTCACGGGTTGACTGAGTCAACCCGTGACCACGGTCGGTGCAATTCGACCGAAACGTCGGGAAACAAGAAGGTATGAAAACCTTTAAAATATTACGCGATTTAGACCCGTTGTCCATTATAGTTATAATATGTGTACACAAATCGTGAAAGTTTAAAAGAATGTATATAACTCTTTGTGGGTCGTACAAAGCTTTGTCCTGAGAGGGAATCGAACCCACAACCTCGTGCACAGCAGGCGCATACTACAGCCACTGGACCACCGAGGCAGTCGTATTGATTAGGTAAAGTAAGATTATACGCAAAAAGTACATAACTGGAATTTAACATTTCATCGTTACGATGATACAGAAATAAATTGCAATTACTGCAAAAGTAAAAAATAAATGCTACACGGAAAGTAAGTATATATTTACTGCATCCGTTTATTTTAACCCTCTGACGCTGAGTTATAGTCGCGAGTCCCCACGAGAGTTCGTCGGGTTAATTTAGACAAAATAGAGACAAAACGAGTTCGGTTTAATTACAGCTACCTGGTGGTTTGGCACAAAAACTGAACAGTTACGTGTCACGTACACACACTGCACACCAGAGACAACTGTTTATACGAACATCATGTTTGCTGCTTGCCAATTAATTATGTGCATTCAATTTTATATAACGTATGAGAAACTTCATGTAACTTATTTATTGTTTGCAACCTCTACTCAAAAAAAAAAGATGAAAATTATTTATATATCTATTTTCCTTTTCTCTTTATCTTTTGTTATTCAAATGTACACTTGATTTGCTCTCTCTCTCACCATATCTTTTCCTCTACCACTCTAAGGTTTGCTGGTAGAAAACTCACTATGAGTTAAGTTCGCCTATGTACATGATATTTTTAAGTATATTAAGTATTTTGTTAATTGTGTGTGTACAATAAAGAATTAAAGAATAATATTTCATAACCAAAACTTGAGTAATACAGTGATTGTGATTGGAGCTTGATTTTAAATATACAATGTCTGTATTAGAAGACTCCGCTCTTCCAAAATATGCATGTTACATGGTTGGTAAATTATTGTGTTAAAATTTATAGTATTTATATGTTATGAAGACAAAACTAGAATCGTACCCAAATGTTATGAAGACATATAATAAAGTTGTACTTATTTCTTTCATTAGGCTCGTGTTTCTATCACGATAAACAAGCATCGTTAACTTTTTTCTCAATAAAAAAGCAGTAAAAAAGCAAGCATTGTTATACACAAGACATGTAGCCTACAAGTCGCGTGTGCTACGAGTCAAGTCTTAGCCTCGAGTGTATCTGTCCGACTGCGACTTAAGGCGCTTTTCTGTGACGTAAATTGTGCACCTGAAACTGTAGAGATAGATTCTTTGCATACGAGTAAGTAGTGTCACTAGTATTACTTTTAAATTCAATTCTATGCGGATTACAGAATAACTACCTGTAAGCACGTTCTAATCAGAACCAAAGTAGTTATTTGTTCACAACGTATGAAAGACCCGCCGGCTGATTCTCTAAGAAACAGGGATTGCAAACTGACAGTTGTGATTGCTCGGTGATGGCACACATGTTTGCTTAACGTCAAAAAGACTCAGTTTTCGCTCTTACGGAATACCGATTTTCAATCTGACACCCAGAATTTGCTCCGAGTTTCAATCTGACAGCCAGATTTTGCTCCGATTTTCAATCTGACAGCAAGATTTTGCTCCGATTTTCAATCTGATAGCCAGATGTTGCTCCGTTTTCGCGATCGCTCAGTTTCGCTCCCACGGAATATGTCATATCACCAATTATACCACAGTTGAAACCACCGTTATATTGTATTCTAAGTTAATTATTTACGAGTTTGCCAAAACCCATTTTACTACTGCTATCAATATTTATTATTAAAGTTCTTGTTTACTACCTATGTCTTAAGTCAGATTTTTAGTTACAAAAAGCTTTTTGTTGCTAAACATATTATTAAAGCTTTTTGTTACTAAACATCTGACTTAAAATAAAATTGCTTCAGACAAATTCCCTTTCTTACATAGTAGGTAATTCGAGAAATATCTAAGAAATCAATTTACCACGTACCAAATGGATAAGCGTGATGTTTTGTACAGAGGTACCTAGTTAGATAGTAGGCCGACGAATCACCATACGACACGAGTGTTGCGAAAATTTAATAAAGCTGCTGGAATTTTAGGCAGTGACTATAGTAGTAGCAACAAAATTAGTAGACAAGAGCATTACAGTGTACGTCACGATGACTAAGTGCGCATAATTGCCGCATTTAACTACATAGTCTCAAGCACTTGGCAGAGGATGGACTTTAATCAAACGGTGTCGTTACATCATACTATATTTATTTGTTCATACATATATAATGACGATGCTTCCATTATTTTTCTATAGCATAGTGTTCTTCAAGAAGCCCTTTTATTATAAGATTTTTAAATAGTCGGCAACGCGCGAGTTATACTCCCGGCGTCAGGCGGGCCGTATGCTCGTTTGCCACCATAAAAAAATTGTATAAATAATATCTTCAAAAATGTACAAAAAACTATATTACAGAGTCTCTTTTTATACTACATAGGTGGTGTGAACAGCCAAACAATTAATTAAATGTTGTTATATTAAATGTTTTAATAGTACGACGGCGACGAGTGACGCCTAACAATCAAAATTTCGTTACACCGTCTGATTTTTGATTAGAAACAAGAAACAATTATATTTATTAGAAAATGTTCCTATTATTTTAATGTATTTCTGCTTGTATTATACAAGACCTTTATTTTAAAGCCTAGTGAAGCACAAGCAATCTAAATAATCAATACCAAATTTTAGTAGCACTCCTTTTTACAATCAAAATCGTATTTTCCATTCGATAAAATGTAAATTACATATTTATAATAATTATTTTAAAGCGTCTCTATAACTATAAAATACAATAACACGCAAAGTGGAGAAAAACAAATAGAAATGGGAGCTCACCCCTTAGCCAAACTCGTGCCAACATAAATATCGACGCATTAGCACATATATCTAAGCTAACAAATAAAATTTAAATTCATGTTATATTAATACAATTCCATTATAAATTAAATAAATGAGTTATGTACGTTTTGGCTGCTTTAGTTCATAATATAGTAGATATAGTATAATTAGTAATATATTACGATGCAGTAAAATCAATTATGTTTGTACACATTGATAGTTTATTAGTACCTAAGTATAATCTAGTTAATGCGGAAGTGTTGTGTAAGACCAATGCAGTAAATGCTTGGAAAATGACATGTCCAAATACTGTCTTGCCGACCAGCGTATTCTCCCAAAAGCAGTGGAATGGGCCGTTGTGCAGCATGAGAAAAAAATATCTTATTTCTACTGCTTCCAGTGCTAGTTCCCGTCTACTTGCTGTGGGTGAGTGGGAATCTGGTCTTTGGCTGCAGGCATTGCCATCGCCCAACAAAAGCACTATGTTGGACAACACTACATTCTGCCTCGCAACTTGCCTCCTGGGTGCTTCTTGTGTTTCTCCGCATCATTGTCTTTGTGGAGAAGCCGTCGGCAGTCTCGGACACTATGGGCTATCCTGCAGCAGGAGCGCAGGCCGCATATCGCGACACGCCCAACTTAACCACTCACTCAATCACAACCAGCTCCTCGTGCAAGCCAGCAGCTCATTCACCACCAGTATTTTACGTCAATAAAATGCCGAACATCGTTAGATTGCGCTGTGCTAAACCAAACGCAAAAATAATAATCCATACATACGTCAAATGTAGCGCGCAGCCTAATGTGAATACATACAAAGAGTCTTATACATTCGACGTGGTTCATTTAAATTAATTACGTCACATTCATTAATTAAGCTTTTCGTTGTCTGCCAGTGAATTTAAGATTTCATTAAAAAGATAATAATATATTCTACTACTTAGGCACGCCTCAACCTCAACGATGCTATAAATTATACGCGATAGGTACTCAAATAGTTATAATCCTATTTCCCTATCGTCGTTCCCATCATATGTCTCATTAACTGATTCCCCCAATTTCCCCCATTTTCCCACATGACCCCCTACTATCATTCACTCGCGCGGAAATCACAACAAAGGATCTCATGTTAAACTTATCCGACAGGGGGCGTGTCGCGCAGTTACTTTCAATTGCTGGAGTCCTTGGCACCGTATTTATGTGTGCAAGTATAAATTCACTATAAGTGGTATTTGTGGGATATTTCCGGTACAATCGAGTTATTTGTAAGCTTTAGAAGCACTTTCACTAGGATTTTATGTAACTCAACATAAAGAGTGGGTCAAATATTGTAAATCTTATCGAAATACAAGTATAATGCTTGTGGTATCAACAAAAAAAGCAAATATTTGTCATTATTATTTAATGCAAATGTGTGATTAGTTTGACCACATAAATAAAGAAAAAAAATGTTGGATCTGAATTCTTTCTGATAATATTATTACGTTTCCGAAAAAAGCCTATGTCCAGCAGTAGACGTGTTTTGGCTTAGATGGATACCGAAAAAAAGTATTATTTATAAACGAAGATATACATAGCGTGGACACTAGAGTATAGTGGACTTAAACACATTTGGACAGGTAATATTGTGTCACGAAAGCTTTAGTGACACAATTTTTATAACTATGCAGCTGGAGCTGTCAAAATCGTTAGGATAGGATGATTAAATTCCCCCGCCCGCTTCCCTTCCTACCTCCCCGCAGGCGCCTGTCCCTGTCAGTACGGTCTGGACTTTCTGTGTCGTCGGCGCTATTTGAGTATTCATTTTATTATCCCTCTTTGATATAATAAAAATGATTTTTACCCACATTATTGTGCATACTTATCAATTAAAATGTTATTTATTATTATTGCAATATTGTTTCAATGCAGTCAACATGGTCAGTCAGTATGGTAGACTTGATGTCGAGTTTTGACGTGACAATAAAGTGAGTTAAATTAGTAATGTTGTAGTTATAATAGTGGTATTGTAGTGTTATAACTGTTATTGCACTAATGGTTTAATTGTTAACGTGATCATAAATTCAGTGGTAAGTTGGTATATTTGATCATGGCACGTGTGCCCTGGAGAGTCATGTTTATAATAATACAGTTTATGTGCACCGTTATATTGTTCATAAAATATAACAATCACATATATGTATTATATTTGTAATAGAACAATGAATATACCTCTATAATGATTATCTTTAATATAAAAAACAATCGCTAAATGTGTTGCTAAGCGCAAATCTCGAGAACAGCTGAATTTGCTAATTCTTTTTTTACTATGGTCGTAATTGTCAGGAGAAGGTTCTTATGTAAAAAAAGGTATCACAGATATGTTTTGGTGCTATTATGCTGATCTAGTGGTTGCATACACGTCAGCCTCTTTAGACAAATGGTATAAGCGGTAGTTGAATCGAATAGAATAGAAAGCAAATGTATGGGATTTGACGTAAGTGTACGACATTATATCGTACACTTTCGTACGCTTTCTATTCTATTCGATTCGGCTACCGTTTACGACACTTGTCTAGGCGGGTTTGTCTGTTAATGCTGTTGTACTATGGTAACTAGACAACTGATAATCATACTTGTTTGTTAAATACATATTATAGATAATTTACACCCAGACACAGAACAAACAGTCGTGCTCATCACATTTGTCCTGGACGGGAATCGAACCCAAACCACTAGACCAACAGGCCAGTCATCCTGTCATAAAAATACGTATAATACCTATACATGTCTTAACTATAGTAGACTGAGCAGCGTTCGTTTCAATATTATTTAATGTCAACGTCAGAGGGTCCGCTCAATATGTAGGGGTGCATGAAAAAGCCTCCCACTTATACCACGTATAACTTCAGGTTTGTCAATATATTTCTTTCTTTCTTCTTTAAAAAAGACAACTCCCGCACTAAAGAACAAGCTCTGTGTCCCGGGGGACTTTACAAACATACAATTAACGGATACAAATTACACCCAGACTCAGAACAACACTTTGTGGGTCACACAAAGTTTTGTCCTGTGTGGGATTCGAACCCACAACCTCGTGCACAGCAGGCGCATACTGCGGCCATTGGACCACCAAGGCAGTCAATAATATAGATATAGATCTATAATATAGATAATATGTTTTGTCTTTTAGTTTTACTCGTTGCAGTCACGACAAACAAGATATTTTAAAGCAACAACAAGCATTCCATCAGTTAAAATTGCATCATGTTTACAAAATAAAAACCTTTTAATAAAAATATTGAACATAGCACAGAGGTTGTGGCACTTTGTAAACAATTTCCATACGAGAGAACTTTACATCATTTCTACGTAATAGGTAAGCAAGATCTAAGGGCGGTAGCACACTGAGTGTGCCTAGACACTGACGCGGAGCGCTCAATGTCTTATTATTAAATTACTTTAGTGCAAGCCTCCGTTTCTCGCATGATTTCATTTACTGTTTCTCCTCAACTTGCACACCGTTGTTATTGAATTTTTAATAAATACAACTTCTAACATCAAAGGGGAGTTTGTAAAAACGTCGTGTTTAATAAAATGCCATTGCGTGTACCCAAGGTGGAGCGCGAGCGTAGACCGATGAGGATGTCAAACATTGTTACTTCTTTGTGCGGAAACTTACTTTAGGGCGTGATTTTGTACGCTTTTTATATTATGTTTGGCGAAAATAAGGAAAAAAATTGCTAATAACGTAACCATATTTTTTCATTCCTGAAATTTTTAAGGGACTTTTGTTACACATAACAGAAGCTAAATGTGTAACGACAGGTCCTTTCATTTCTTTTTTGTTATAACACAGTATTTGATTCGGTTTTTGATATGACATTATTTTATTTCATAGTGGGAATTGACAAGTTTATATTTAGTAAGGGGTATGCTTGACATAAATCAATAATAGCCCACGGATAGTCAAAGTCAAAGCCATTATTTCGGGCTACGGAACGTTATCTTAAGACAAATCATCACATACTCGATAGTAAATAAATTTAATTTCATTATTTGTAATGATAAACGAGCGAACATAGATGCTTATGCTTTTAAAAAGACAACTCCCTCACTAGAAAACGAGATCTGTGTCGCGGGGAACTTTACAAACACACAATTAACGGACACAAATTACACCCAGATTCAGAACAATTCTTTGTGGGTCACACAAAGTTTTGTCCTGTGTGAGAATCGAACCCACAACCTCGTGCACAGCAGGCGCATACTGCGGCCACTGGACCACTAAATCAGTCAAATGAAAATGAAATAGATGATATCAATATAATAAATATTCTTCTTACATGTCTACAAAAAAAAGCGAAAGCTGTATTTTGCTTTTTAGAAAAAGTAAATCCACTTACTGCCACCTTATATGACAAAGGGATTGAGTACATAAAATAGACAAAACTGACATATAATAAAAATGTTGTTACATCCTCTTCTAGGTACCTATAAAACATGATACGCGTCTACAAGAAACGTCCGGAAATGTCCACTTTGTTACGAGGATACTTAAGCCAGATTTCACGCCACACAGCCCAACAACGCAATGTTCTTTTTACTAACAAAACGTACAACATGTAAGCTTAAGAGTGTTGATTTTTAAATACGTTACGTTACGTTTTTAACCTTAATGTTGTTAAAAACGGGTATAGAGTAAATAGGGTTAATGAAAAATAAATAATATGTTTGGAGTTGTTAACATGTTTTAGAGTACGTTTCCGTGTTGGATAACAAAGCTATTTATAATGGCCTTAGCCGTGTATGTACCTCCTTGTGACTATGGAAGTTGGCGGGATGTCCTTATAGAAGGAGAGCCAGCAACGTATTTACTTTTGTCATTTTATAAGTCATGAAAATTCACAAAATCTTTTAAACCTGCAGAATAATAAAAAGGTTTCCTGGCAACTCTTCGCGGCAGGGGTATTTAACCCTAAAATAACAGGGGGTGCAAAATAAAAACCTAAACTAAAATACTGAATTTTAAATAGAAAATACTGCCAATATCATTTACTATAGATTTCAGGACTGATACTATAACTAAATTAAGTTTTATTTATTACCCTTTTGTTATTTAGGGTTAAACGCCCCGGTCGCAGAGGGTTGCCAAAAGAGCATTTTATTATTTTGCAGGGTTATAAGAGTTAGTTTGTGAATTTTCATGACTTTTGAAATGACATAAGTAAATACGTTGCTTACTCTTGGTCCATTATATCACAAAGGGAACATCTTTCAATTAGGATAGGTGAGCTTGTTTGGCTACCGTGCACAAGGCGACGTATTTTTATTAAAATTATAAGTCCTCTCTACGCTTTTATAATTTTATTATATTATAACAAAAAATCTTGTAAAGAAATGAAAACATATGATGAAGTCATCATATGTTTTCATTTCTTTACAAGATTTTTTGTGATTTCTTGACTTAGTCACAAATGATTGAACATACATATCAAACCACTCAAATTTTATAAAAGAATAATAAAATAAAGAAAAATGAAATAAAAAACATAGTAGGAACATAGACGTTCATGTGACTGGGAATCCTAGCAACTAATAACAAAAAACTATTCTAATAATAAATAAAATCTTTAACTATAATTAGATACGTTTTATCTTTATCGTTTTATCTTTCACTATTTATTTGTTTATAGCAGACCTTTTATAAATATGTACGTCCCACCGACCTTTGGACCACAGTCATACAACAAAAAACGAACGAAAAAGCCCTTCTATCTCCTAGCCCAAGAGCTTGCCACAATTTTTATTTCATAGTTTACAAATTTGTCGTTTATGAATAAACTCTTCATAGCTTGTAATTGAGTATAATTTACTGCACTGCAGTGTAAAAAGCGATGTTAGCCGGTAACAGACTAAAAAGTATAAAATGATTACAGCATAGGATTCTTCAAGAAAGGAGTTAAAAGGCTTTTAAAGGATCGGCAACGCGCAAGTGACACCCTTGGTGTTGTAAGCGTCCATAGGCTATTGTAACTGCTTACCATCAGGCGGGCCGTATACATGTTTGCCACCTTGGTAGTAAAAAACAAATAAAAAAGTGCTATCATGAGTGAGTTGGATACCGAAGTTATTTTTTTTTTCAAAAAGATCGAGGCTTCGATTTTCAATTCTTCTTTTTAAGAGAGAGAGGGCACCATACATGCGAGCAAGCCCGACTGGAGAAGGACCTCACAGAAGACCACAGTCAAATATCTACATACAGCGATATAGTTGTGTTCCTGTGTACGAATACAAGTCGTACGTCGTACATCAAGTAAAGAAACGTCTTCTTATCCCAGGGATACTCCATCTTAAACCCCTGGTGCAAAACAAAAGTACGTATATATAGACATGTAAATACTTTTACTGTACAAAGTAGCATACTGTATGTTGTTAAATATAGCGGACACCAATATTTCCCGCGAGTCTCGTAAAAGGCGACAAATGTTATACGAACATGTTCAAAAATGTATACAATCCAAACTGGTAAACATATAAACTATGTTTAAATCTCATAGGTATATTCTATAGTCCTCTTTAATAATTATCTGTCACTTGAAGCGATTTGAACACGTATCCAGAGCTAAAACATTATATCAAACATGGGTTCGAGTGTGTTTTTGACACGGTCGCGCTTGATTGAGTGTGATTTATTTAACTATTTGCAATCATAGTTTTAGCATTCAGTTAAGAAATATGATGTAATTGCCATACTGGCGTAAAGATATTGCTAGCTGTTGCCCGCGGCTCCGCCCGCGTGGATGTCGGTGTTATCGCTGTAAAAAATAACCTACGTGTTATTCCAGACCAAAATATCTCTGTGCCAAATTTCATCCAGATCCGTTCAGTAGTTTTTTACGTGAAAGAGTAACAAACATCCATCCATCCATCCATACTTACAAACTTTCGCGTTTATAATATTAATTAGTAGGATACTACACATCCTCTGCACTGCGTCTGCACAAGTCCTGTGTCGTGGGAAACTTTACTAACCTACAATTATCGTACACGAAGTATACCCAGACTCGGGACAATAATTTATGAATCACACAATTTTTTGTCCCGTGTAGGGATTGAACCCACAACACGCCGCGCCGTGGTAAATGGTGAGGTAACCACTTAAGCCACTGAACCAATTGTGCAGTCAATTTGTGGCTTAATTGTTTGAAATAGATAACAAAACAACAATGGCTAATAAGAAAAGCTTTATATACCAACTTTGGTATCACTATAGCGCTGTCATAGTGAACTTATCGGTATTTTGGTATTGATAGTTAAGCCCAAACGTCACTACGTCTAGATTATAGGAAGGGATAAGGGTTCAAATTTGTAAATATAAAATTCAAAGGCAAAACTTACACACAGATCTGAAGTTAGTTAAGTTACCACTTAGTACGAAATCGTACCATGTGGTGAGAGTTTGTACCATGTAGGACATTTATTTGTGTCACCCGTGGCAGTGGCAATGTGAACAATATGACCACTTTTATCACAATGCCACACATTTTCAGTTAAAAATGTAATTAAATAATGTTAATACAAGCAACTTACAAAAATTACGTCCCTAAACATTCAAACTATTATAGATGCGATCTAGTGTCGCCTAGCAGCAGTTAGTGTTGTGTACTAGCGGCACAAAACCAGTCGCTATGAAAGTCTATGGGAAGGCCCAACGTCAACATTAAACATCATATAGATGGGATAACACAAAATAGTTGGAACACCAAACTGTAAGCATTACAAACAATACAAATCTGTATATGTTTGTGTAAATTTAGGTTATATCCCACTGTTTACATATTAAATAACGTTTGGTAAATATAACGTCTATCTCCGGGACTATAATGTTGTGCCAAATATTTCGTAGCTCGTGTATGCGCATAACTTCACATGTTTTTGTCTGAAGCCCTATATGTTGACGTATAAATGTAAAGGGTGACAACCCTTAAAATTATGTTGATGTCCACTTGAGAAATGTGTGAAACCACTTTGTCACATCGATATTGACGGTGAATATTTTAATGTAAAAACTTTTCTCATATAACTTTTGACATGAGTTATTTTAGAATTAAATTGGCTAGAATAGAAGTTGATAAATATTTTGAACCAACTTCAAAAAAAGAGGGGGTTCTATGTTCGTCTGTATGTTTTTTTGGTATGTATTTTCACCGATTTCTCCGCCATTTGTGAACCGTTTCTAAAAATTATTTTTTTATTATAAAGAGTATACTCTTGAAGTGGTCCTATTGGCACCAAGTCAGGATCTGATGATGGAATGCCAGGGAAATCGAGGGCAACCCTCAAATTTTATAGGCATTGACAATGTTTTTATTTCATATATTTGTTTACTTTTATTTTATCACTAAAAATAGAAAAAATAGGAAAAAAAATTACACCGACTTCACTAAAAATAACTGAATACAAATTAAAGTCGGTGCCAAGTTGAATATTAGGTGACAGGATGAACATAACACTTCAATCTGTATTTAATTATTTTTAGCTTTTTGAATTCGGTTTAATTTTTTTCTATTTTTTTTAATGTATTGGTATGTGTGTACGTTATATCATTATTTATAAAAACTCTTGACGGCATTAATGTGAGTTTACTCGCATTTATTTTGAGCTTGATTTTATTCATATTTTGTAACTAAATGTGTGTTTTATTGATTTATAGCTCGTATTAGTAAGTTCAACATGAACTGGGCTTACTCATTTAATTTACTTTATAGATGGGCCAAGGCATTTACCTACAGTTCAATATCGATGTTAATTACATACACTAGATTTACGAATTTAAACTTATTTTGAAACTGCGAGGTATATTATTATAATAAGCTTCTGAGATGTTTTTATTTATAAATTCATTGAACTTTATCTCAACAGGCGTTTACAAATTTAGTGCGTAGATAAATTCTAATTTTAAAAAGAATATGGACTATATACTCCCGCACTAGAGAACTAGCTCTGTGTCGCGGGGGACTTTACAAACATACAATTAACGGACACAAATTACACCAAGACTCAGAACAACTCTTTGCGGGTCACACAAAGTCTTGTTCTGTGTGGGAATCAAACCCACGACCTCGTACACCGCAGGCGCATACTGCGACCACTGGACCACCAAGGCAGTCTTAAAATAACTAAAAGTAAATACGAATACAAGCCAAAAACATACCATATTGCTTCTTCAAACTACATACATCTGGCCTCCTTTGTAACTGTACGTAATTTGATTTGATAAAATTTTGATTAAATGGAATCGTATGACGAAATAGAAACACAAAGTATACCCGTGTAACCGCCTGTGTTCGAGTTCAAACAATACCTTGTTTTACTTTACTTGGTGTAGTTACGCTCACCTATATTCTCGTAGGTACGGGACGCTCCGTATTCCATTTATTAAATTACTTTTACTTGGTATGAATGACTGGGTAAACAAGTATATTTTTTGTTTCGTCGATTTTAACGCGATGTTCGTGGAAACAAATTTTACAGTTTCAATATTCCAAGTGTATTTTATGTAGCAGAAATGGAACGCTTTTTGTGAAGTATAAAAACGTATTCGTATTAAAATACGCAGAGTATTCTAAAGTACGTTAAAACAGACCGCTCTCTGTTCACTAAATAAACTATTTAATTTACTCCTATTTTTGCTGTGTCGCGTCGTTAGTATTCTACGCAGTAATATTTTAAGTAAGTCTTAGTTAATGTGTATTCAGTAAGGAATTGCTAATTATGTATTACGACCAGAATTAGCGGTTTTGTTTACGTATTTTTACTGAAGCTTCCTAACATAACGTTTTCCTTAATCTTCTAAATTAAGCGTATCCAATGTGATCGCCAGTGTTTAAACTAGGCTGGCTAGGCTACGATAATATACGTACTCAAATGATGTATGTTTTAAAATAAATAAAGAAATTAAATTGTTGAAAAATACACATTTAAAAAAAAATCTGCTCTAAGAACCAAAATGCGTACTTACTTTTATTTTAAAGACTACTCCCGCACTAGAGAACAAGCTCTGTGTCGCGAAGGACTTTACAAACATACAATTAACAGACACAAATTACACCCAGATCCAGAACAACTCTTTGTGGGTCACACAAAGAGTTGTCCTGTGTGGGAATCGAACCCACACAACTTGCATGCATAGCAGGCGCATACTGCGGCCACTGGACCACCAAGGCAGTAAAAATATCTATTTAGCTTGGCACCGGTTTTAATCTGTAGTAGTAGTACTTCCATCCAGACATACTTCTTTAAGTTCCTCTACATTCATCAACCTCTTCATGCATGAACGTCAATTCTGGGTACTTTTAATTTGTCCTTTCATCTGTAGAATTTTTATTTTCATTTACGCACTTTTGGTGCCATTTTATATAAAAAAAACATAACGAAATAAATATACTTCAAGCTCAATGTCAATAACACATTTACAAACATTTATTAAGATACATGTTATTGAACTGACGTGTGTCCCGTTGACGACGCTGTCCGAACGAGACATAGGTTGGTACATATAGCAGATTATGTAACACATATTCCATTTGTATAGGATTTAGAATACTAAACCATTAACATGTCAATGACAGGTGGAGCCAATGTACGTGGGATTTTTATGTTAGTGATGAGGGAAGCCGGTCAAAACAAAGTTACTGTGGAGTACGCGTGAGTATTGTTTCTGGCATTGCAAACCAATACCAGATACATAACTCAAACGTTTCCATCTCATAAAAAAATATAATTGCTGTGGTAACAGTCGAAATCTAATGGTGAGGCAAAATCTATACTAATATAATTAATGCGATGTTTGGATAGATGGATGTATGAATGTTTGTTAGTCAATCACTCCAAAACGGCTGAACGGATCTGGATGAAGGCACAGAGATAGATTATAGTCTGGAATAGTACAAAGTATCCTTCATAAAGTATCCTTCGTAGTACGTGTGGCGACGGATTAAAAATACAAATGTCACCACCCCGTTCCATCCGAAGGGTGTCGTAAGAGTCAACTACGGGAGTAAGTCAGACAGACAATATCCACTGCAAGAGAGGGAAAACTCGAAACAAAACCCTATACCAACCCGTCTGGCCAGCGTGGAATAGTGTAATGGAGGTGACCCGTGCTCAGCAGCGGGACGTTTATGGGTTGAGATGATGATGATGATGATACTTCATATACTAACACTGCAAGAACAACATATCTCGAGGAACTCCGGTGACCTTGCTTTCTATCTAGCAGGAAAACCACTAGCCATATAGTTTTATTCAAGAGAGAATGATCAAATTGAAAGAGTAAATCACTCTCATTAAATGTTCTTAAAATGTATAAATAAATTAATAAAATCGACGAGGCAACTATCAAACAGTAGCTTGATCACTTGTTAGCTATCAATAGTATTTGCCATTTGACTTGAACTGTGAGCATCACTAAATTTCAGAGATAGATCAATGGCCACTGTAGCAATGAACGGTGACTAGGAACCTTTCAATAATATTCTATTGAAAGGACTGCACTGCTATATTCAACGTGAGTGTATAGTCTATATCTATATCTATATCTATATCTATACTAATATTATATAGAGGAAAGATTTGTATTTTTGTTTGTTTGTTTGTTTGTATGTAATGGATAAACTCAAAGACGACTGGACCGATTTTAAAAATTCCTTCACCATTAAAAAGCTACATTATCTGCGAGTAACACAGGCTATATTTTATTTTTTTAAAATTGGGGTAAATAATGCCAAGACCTCAGACAATCACTGACTAAATTAGTAACGCCTAATAAACGTCTATAAAATAATTGCTATTTCATTTTTTGTAGGCGCTAACATTTAACAATACTTTAATTTAGGTAATCAGAAAAGCAGCAGAGAAAAGAAAACACTCCACCGAATCTGTCTGGTCAAGATAAACTCAATAACTACCCAATAAAATTTAATACGATTTTCACCAGGTGATGGCGTAATTCTTCCATTATAGTTTTGTGAGTGTGAATTGGCTGAAGTATTACGATGATAGTTAAATGACTACGCAAAATCTTGCCGTAGGAGGAAATATTATTCCTAAATAGATCTAAAAAAAGTCCATGATACTATTTGTCTATCTGCGACCACAAAAATTACTCACAGCGAAACGCGTGATCGGCCTCTGTCTCATCGGAATACTTAACTGATTATATATTTTTAACTGACTTTTAAAAGATGGTTCCCTAAAATAATTGCATTGTTTTTTTTTATCCCTAAACATCGTCATTTAAGGGCCGATTTGTAATAATCTTTTTTAAGTGATCGACAAAACAAACAAAGCTCGAAAAATTGCCTCAATTAAGTGGCAATGGGTAGGACATATAGCTCGCAGAACCAATGGCCGTTGGGGCAGCAAGGTTCTAGAGTGGCGACCACGAACTAGAAGACGCAGCGTGGGCAGGCCTCCAACAAGGTGGACCGAAGACCTGGTAAAGGTCACAGGCAACCGATGGACAAAGTCAGCTCAGGACCGACTGATGTGGAAAACCTGGCGGGAAGCCTATGTCGAGCAGTGGATGTCTTATGGCTGAGATGAGAATGTTATTTATTTAATACGAAGTAAACCGCTAACAGTAGACGTCATCAAGCTGAGATGATGTTACTGACGATGATAAAACCGCCAACACAGTTATACCTAATCAAGATGACATTCATCATAGTGTAACAAATTATATTAGTTAGCTACTCAACTGCTGCCTGAATTACTCCTTTAGTCGACTCTTAGGACACCCTTGGGATAGATAGGGGTGGTGATATTTTGTATTCTTAATCCGTCACCACACGGAATCCTATCAGGTTAGAAGTGACCAATTTAAAACGGAATGTATGGATGCAGAAATTTCTACAGGGCATAAGCTAAGCACAGATAGGCTATGCGATAGGCCATAAGATTGTTCACGTTTGCGCTAAGACAATTTGAAGAGCAGAACAATCGTACAAACCAGGAATATTTCTTTATGAAGTTTATTAATTGCAGAACCTTAATGTTCAAAAGAAAAACGTAATTAACAAATCAACAAACGCACAGTTTAAATCACTAGACACTCAGATAGCTATTACGATATAGGCATCCGCTAAGAAAGGTTTTTAGGTTTTAAAATGTAACCGCTAAAGATGACAATCAGCCGATGAAAGTTTGTAGTTTTCAGATTTACAGTAAAAGACTGAACACGCGAACGAAGTCGCGGGTACAGCTAGTATTTAATAATTCCGATGTGCAATTATTGCAATCATAAATAAGTTTCTGGTACTTATTTAAAGATAGGCAACGATAACTGCTTACTCACAGGTGCGTCGTATGCTTGTTTGCTATCGTAGTAGTGTAAAATATCAATCAATAAATTTTAGTGAAATAGAGTAATTTAGAGTGAATAACAAGTTCATTGCAAGACTGTTGGTCTAGTGGTTAGTGACTCTGACTGCCTCGGTGGTCCAGTGGGCGCAGTATGCGCCTGCTGTGCACGAGGTTGTTGTTTCAATTCCCACACAGGACAAAACTTTGTGTGACCTACAAAGTGTTGTTCTGAGTCTGGGTGTAATTTGTGTCCGTTAATTGTATGTTTGTAAAGTCCCCCGCGACACAGAGCTTGTTCTCTAGTGCGGGAGTTGCCTTTAAAAAAAAAAAGACTCTGCTTCGCCGGAGTTCGTGGGTTCGATTCCCACCCAGGACAAATATTTGTGTGATGAGCACAATTGTTTGTTCTGGATCTGGGTGTAATTTATCTATAATGTATGTATTTAGGAATATATAAGTATGTTTATCAGTTGTCTGGTTACCATAGTACAGGCTATGCCTAATTTGGGATCAGATAGCGGTGTGTGAGTTGTCCCAAAATATTATTATTATTATTGCTTACGTCAAGAGCTGATCATCACGATCATGAATAAAAAACCATCAACATTGCAATCTTAACTAAAAAGCTTTAAAAGAAAGTAAAACTAAAACAAAATGTACGAGTAGAAAGGCAACAGCAAAACTTATATAGAATCCCTTCATTTACGTCTTCGAGTTAATGATATTATCCTCAACAACCACTTGTGTTTTCAATAAAAGCTTAATAGAACTTTCTCACTTAATGTATTCAGTATGGAGTGTTAATGTGTGAATATACGTATAATGTACTTAATTCTCGATCAGTTCGATTAAGTCTTAGGTTTACCTAAAGCTACACTGTCTCGTTTTATTCCAATTGAATTAACACATCTTACATTGAAATGGGATTGATATGTATTTGATGTATAGTATTCGTATAGGTTTACATTCTTTTCTGTAAGATCTATTTTATTTTCATTTGGTTGGATAAATTCAGAAAGTGTAGCGAATCCACGTTGCTACACGAATATAATATACTAGGGGTCGCCCTCGACTTCGTCCGCGTGGTAATTTGGAATATTTTTCCCGATTTTGCAACTTAACTCACTACTTCTTCGCTTCTTTTGATCATAGCGTGATGTTTTATAGCCATTAAGTATAGATAAACTTAAGTGATTACACTTTCTGCAGAGTATTAATTTATGCCATGATCTTATAATGCTAAGGGAAAATCATAAATTGCGCATTGGAATAGTTGTCAAGATTTTTCTACCCAAAGACTCCAGAATAGGGTTAATTAAAAAGGAGGTAATAATGTGATGTGCGAAGCGCGTGTGATGCTTTTAGTATTGCTAGCATCCCAACCACCATATGTATAAAACACTGTTAGCATAAGCTCATTCACAACGTGCACATTTTGCAAAGTTATAATTGATATTACCTTTTAGATAATGTCTCTAATTCAAACCAGAGAATACAAAAAAAGTACTCAGGCGACGACCTACCCGTAGTGAAGGTTGCGGGCAATCGATAGATAAGGTTAGCCAAGACAGAAATTATGTAGAAATCCTTGAGGAAGGCCAATGTTAGATACCTATGAATGGAAATCTAGAAAGACGGTGTCAGCTACATTAATATTATACCAAAGAACTTATGTCCATTTTTTTTTATTCACAAAATGAGCTCATGCATAATATAGACGAACAAATAAATGCAATTATTAAATTATTAGTAGTCTCTATTCGTTGAGAACAACTAAAGACTTGCCTCGCAATACTTGCACCATATAAATAGCGCTGCTTCTAATATTAAAATGAATTCAACTTTGAATTTCAATTAATTATTAATAAGAATTCATTACACATAACGATACTTCAAAGAAAATATACATTATTTTAAATGAAAATAAATAAAACTCGCAGCTCTACAGTTAAATCCCTGCTAATAAAACATTCAAAGGAGATAAAACGAACTAATCCGAAACTGTAAATAGGTACAATATTAAGTAAATTAGTAGAACAAACGTTGGATTAATTAGTATGTTGTTGAAGTCAAGGCACACACTGATAAAAGTTTTAAGGGAACGTATCCGTGTGGGATAGCACAGATACAGCGGATACTAGCGAGATTGAAAACATGAGTCAGCTACGTATGGTCCCAAACAAACAAGCCAGGTGGCTCGATCGATTATTGGGAGGTTTAATGTGAGAACAACTATTACGAGTTAAGCCGATAGTGGGGTAATGTGCGCCACTTCGACGACGACTTTGTGGAATTGTAATTGTGAATTTGTGACAATTAGTAAACATGTGCTGGTGGCTGTGTTAGCGAAAATAGAATTACTGCTGCGCTTGCTTTCTATATCAAATTATGTCTGCAACCAATTCCATTTCTGTCAAATTTACAGACATACCGATTTAGGGTAAAAAATAATAAAATTGAATATGTATTTGAAAATTATGAAGACAATGTAATAAACTTGTATTTATTATATCAATGATACTAACTAGAAATTTCATCGAACAAATTTGATTATGAGAAAGGCATATATCCAGCAATGGACGTCTTTTAGCTGTGATGGAGTATTATTGTCATTAGAAAATAACAGTTATAGATATTTTACAGTGATTACCAAGTCTTTGCCATGGACATTATAATTAAAGTATTCTTTATTTACTAACAACTAAGAGAGGTAGGGCACCATTCTAGCGAGCAAGCCCGACTGGGGAAGCACCTCCACCTTACAGAAGACCACAGCCAAATTACTACACACAACGGTGTAGTTGTGTTCCTGTGTGTGAGTACAGGTCTCCAGCGCTCATTTAGGGATGCGTTTTGAAAGAAACGTATTCCTATCCCAGGGATACTGGTGAAAAAAAATGGGTTGGCAACACGCTAGTGATACCTCTGGTAATGCAAGCGTCCATAGGCTACGGTTACTGCTTAACATCAGGCGGGCCGTATGCTTGTTTACCACCCAAGTAGTATAAAAAAAACTGAACTAACAAAGTACATACGTAATACCAGCACGTATAGTTACACAAACATGTAGTATAACCATTACGCGTCACATGTTACGGTACACTGAACGCAAACCCTTAAGCTGTCTCAATCCCCACAGTCTGCAACTAATGATGTGGAAAACTTTAACTATATTAATAGCTGCCACCGTTCGATTTTGATATTAAACTGCAGTTTCTTAAAATCTGCAAAATTATATAGTAATTTGAAAATAATGATGCTCTAAATTGGGAAGTAACCGACTTGGCTACAAGTTCGATTCCGCGTGTCGGTGGTACCAATATCTTTTTTTTTTCAGCGTGTTTGGTTTAAAGCTTAAACCCTCTCTCTCTCTCTATCTTGATAGAGGAGAGGAGACCCTTGCCCAGCAGTTACGGCTTAATATAATATTTTCTTTTTAAAAAGACAACTCCCGCACTATAGAACAAGCTCTGTGTCGCGAGGGACTTTACAATCATAGAAATTAACAAATTACACCCAGACTCAGAACAATTCTTTGTGGGTCACACAACGTTTTATCTTGTGTGCGAATCGAACCCACAACCTCGTGCACAGAAGGCGCATACAGCGGCCACTGGACCACCGAGGCAGTCAAGTTGTATGTTTTTGTTCTGTAATGTTTTTTATTAATATTATAATTATGCTTTAACAGATTTTAGGTTTGCTATTTGAGATTAGATGCCTCAACTCTGTGGTAGTTCACTGAGTAAATGAATAATTAAAAATAAGTATATTAACACAATCTTGTTTTGGAAGAAAAATTGTATTTTTGAACCAAATTTTAAATTGGTGACAAAATGAGAAAGTTGTATAGCGTCGGCTATTATTTCACGCTTACATAAGTGACGGCAGTGACACAAACCCATGTCAACGTGGACCAAACAAACTTGTATTGTGTATGAAAATAATTTCCAAAGCGTATAAATGTAATGCTGATTCTAAATATAAAAACAGATCAATAAAAAAACATAAACTGAACTGATATACAGAATCGTGCGTTTTAGACCCATTTTTTACAGATTGTAACATATTATTGAAACACAATTTGCTTATAGCATTAAGTCCGCCGAATAACTATTGTATGTACGTAAAAATTTATAAATAAATACATTTCATTACATTTCTTCTCTTTGTTATCATACCACTGTCAATCAAATATTAAAATCGTATAAAAGAAAAAATATAAGCGATGTTAAAATATATATCTGTTACGTTATTCTTCAAAATATATTATTAAGAGATTAAAATCGTCTGGTGGCTTATTGTCTTGACGTATCGTAAGTGTTTGTCATCAAACTTGTCTCTAGCAAATACAATTTTGTTTACTTATTAAATTTGCCAGACAACTTGACCTTCAAAGAAGAACATTCAATAATAACAGAGTTCGATAATAACCAAGTTCAACTGTGAAACATCAATTTACTAATTATTTTTCACCTTTAGATGTTATATAGAATTATCCCATTTCCACTCACGTGTGAAATTTCGTTTTGTAATGATTCGTTCAGTTAAATTGAAACATTTAAAGGTTAATTGAATGAAAAATAATTGTTATGTCTGTGAGTTTATGGTGAATTGATCAATAAGTACTACTGAAGTCGTACACGTAATATTGTCTCTCGAAGGTGTGTTGTACACCCATACCACACCATACATAGAACAAAGAATTGTGTTCATCATAATGAAGGTTTGTCCTAGGTAGAAATCGAACCCCCGACCTCCGTCCGAGTCAGCGTAACTAGAGCAATAGGACAGTCACATGTAGCAATTAAGTTTAATGATTCAATTTCTCCATGTCTATTGTATTCCCTTGTAAAATTCTTGTTGAATGCTTACAATATTTTTCCATTGGATTTGCATTCTACAAACAAGATTAATTTAATTATAAATACGTTTAACTGTTCTTATTTATATTCCTATGAACCCCATATTTAATACACAGGCTATAAATAACAAAGAGATGTGCCAAGTACAGAGATGGACGCAAACATCGTCAGATCTCTCCGCGTCACACAGAAGCTGGGCTCCATTAATGAACTGATAACACACGGAGATGAACCCACGATCAACGTTCACGACATGAACAGCTGTTCCCTTTGATCATCCGCTGACCTATCCCTCCACACAGCCGCTCACTTTAACGATATCATCTTATATTCTATCCCACGTTTTCACTAAAAAAAAACGTAAATTTTGTGTATCCTGGCTCTTCAGTGTAAATCTTGATAAAAATTAAAATTATGAATTTATATTAAAATAAAATATGATGTTGTATCTTTCAAAGTAATTATGCTTATGAGTAAACTTTAATTCAATGTAAATATATGTATATTGAAAGTAGAAAAATGTTTTGTTATCTCACAAAATAATGTAGGTACTGCAAAACGCTTCTTTGGCAATAATTATAAATTAACTTAGCCAATTAAATACAGAAAATCTTGAAAAATGAGAACATTTAGTAATTATAAATAAGTTAGTGATAGTTGCGAATTGCTTTTGACCAGATGGCAGACATGTAAATGTTTTTGTTCGGATTTGGCTGATTCGTGCTAAAAAACTACGTGCATTGTGGGTAGTTTCATAAACATTGAAATGGCGGAGACAATTACAATCAGAGTAGAAACTACAGTTTATGGATTACGCAATTTTTGTTCTGAGTGCATATAGTGCTAACAACTCGTTTTGAGGCGACAAATGTCGTGCTATGCAGTCAGTCAGTCAAACAAGCTTTCGCACGACAGTTAGAAAGCCAGTAAGCGACAATATGTTACTTTTAACGAAGCCACACAAACGAGCCGTTATTAAACATAATCTACCTATTTTAACCGAGGTGCAGTCGTTGCTACAACGATAGAAAACTAATTAAACTGATTCAATGTTTCGTAATGAGTTGCGTTTAACTTAGACTTACATTTTGCTAGATTTCAGGATTAACTTGTTCAATATAAGCAGCAGGAATGTGAATGTGAAAATGCAAAATTTAGTTTCTCTTTGATCTAGATTCTGTTCGAGGCACTAACACAATATAGTAACGTAATAAAACTAAAACGATAACGTTTATTTAATATAATAATTTGCATTATAGTAACTGTAAACAAACAGTAAAACCAAATCCTAAATAATCATATTCAGAATTCTGTGAAATCAGAGACTTCTGTTTTCCTTATTATTGTAATCTTGGTAAAGATTTAATTTCATTTACCATACCTACCTATATAAAATATCCCATTACTGACCCGGAAGCCATTTCAATTGCTCTTTTCATAATTAGTATTTCACGATATTATATGAATGTTTATTATTGTAGTTGAATATATTTTACATTCTTTTATGACAGTAAAATTTGACCCAGTTGTGTTATATTTGAGGTCGTGTCATTACTATAAAAGATGTTGAAACGTACGCAGATGAAAACTATAAACAGAAATATGAGATATTTTAAGAGAGGTAGGGTACCATACTAGCGAGCAAGCCCGACTGGGGAACGATCTTTCAGAAGACCACAGGCCAAATAACTACACACAGTGGTGTAGTTGTGTTCCTGTGTGTGAGTACAGGTCTACAGCGCTCATTTAGGGATGCGTTTTGAAAGAAACGTATTCCTATCCGTGGGATAGGAATACGTTTCTTTACTCCCATCATAAAACCCTGGTGTAAAAAATGGGTTGGCAACACGCAAGTAATACCTCTGGTATTGCAAGCGTCCATAGTCTACGATAACTGCTTAACATAAGGCTTGTATGCTTGTTTGTATGGATGCAGGGAGCGGCAGGTTGCTAAATAATTACTATGTAAATGAATCGATCTACATCGTAAAGACACGTTCCAGGCTCTTGGACAGGTGCCTCTAGTTTACATAAGACTTAGTGCCTCGGAGTGGTGTATGTTGCGGATATTATATTTCACATATATTACATAAAACGAAGTAAGAAATATTGTTACTAACACACTGAGTCATGTTACTTGTTAAATAAATTATTATTATTATTATAAAACACTTGCAATAACATAAACTTATCGCATCCATAGATTCAAATATTAATCATCCGAGTTGTATCTACTTATGTGTAAACAAGTAGACTTTAGCATTTGGCTTTCTCTATCGTCCCTCTAATCTATTCATGATGATTTATCGCGATATCAATACTGTTAGCTTTAGATCGCTTAAGTATATTGTCGACAATGGTGACTTATTCACAAAATATAATAACGACTCAACTGCAGGAGTTTGAGATTGCGACTTTTATTAACTTTCTTTGTTTCCAATACTTCACGAGTTTCCTGAAAAATTTTCTGTGCACCCCAAAATCGTTGTACCTCGCATACTTACCATATTCTCAATAAAAAATCACTCTGAACAGGTTTTACACGATTCATTCCATTCGATTGGTGCCGAATGAAGAACGAACGGTATCTAGCTGGTATCCATTCAGTCGTGCGGAGATTCCGCGGGACACTCCAATGTCGGCATTGATCCGCTTCGATTGATATTGCTCTGTGTCAAGGAATATTTTTTGCTCATCCTGTTGAATGCGTATGATTGATATGTATCGCACATGATTTGTTGCCAAACGTAAATCAAGGATTTGGTAGAAATGTAAATTATTTTTGGTTATATCCATTCATTTTTTGCTGTCGATGTTATTTGTGTTTATGTTGTGACGATATCAATGAACATTTTTGCTTTACATGCTTATATTTTATATAGGTACATTCTACACTCGCGTGTCGGGGCGACGAATGAATAACTTTTTTAAATTTTGCAGTTACTGTTTCTTTAACTTAAATAGCATTATTATCGACCCAAGTACAGTGTGGGTGTGGGACAGGACGATGTCGTCTTCTGTTTTAGAAGAAATCTGAAGAGTTCCCATGGCCACCTTCTGACTTCATCATCACGCTCCGAACACTCACCAATAAATATAGTACTCGTCAAGATAAATCTAATAACCCAAACACGACACGGCTATCTTGTTTTGTTGAAGAGTTGCCATGGCCAACTGCCAACTTTATCATCACGTCCTGAACACTTTTTTTTCTTTTTTGTTTTAACAACTCCTGCACTAGGAAACAAGCCTTGTGTCGCTCGAGACTTTACAAACATACAATTACCGGACACAAAGTACAAGTGCTTCAAATCTATCATACAAATTACATACATAGGAAACTAAATAAAAGCGTGTAGAAAAAGTAATTTTTAAACATGTTTCAAATACATTTGAGGTATTATTTGAAGCACTGTACGCATATAATATTATTGCAACGCACAAATATTACGAAACAAACTTACACTAACATGTTATAGTTTATACTTTTAGAAATTCAAGTTTATAAATTGTGAAATTTCAGCGAGACCTGTGTAAAAAGTATTAAATTATTCATAATCAGTCGGTAACACGAGTATGTTTTAGCTTTGCATAATTAACAATGTATTAAAACGCAAGTTTACGAGGTTTCTACCAAAAACTTACCAACACAACCTCGCTTCACTACAAACCTTTTTTCACATAATTCTGAACGCGCAGTAGAACTTGTTTTTTGAAATATTTCCATTTCGAATAGTGGGAATCTTTGTTTTATTTCCCGAATTGAATAAGTTATAGCGCGGGTTTAAGAGAATATTTTAGTGAGATACTCTCGGCGAATATCGCAACTTTCTTTATCTCTACTACTTGCAGATAAGTTAAATTATTTATAATACAAAACTTGAAGTTATCATTCAGTTTTGTTATCTTGAAATATTAAATTAGTTTTTAAGTAATTAGTTTCGCTTGGCCGTTTAGTAGGTATAAGTAACTTCAGACGACTAATTAGAGATGATGCTGTAGTAAAAATCCTTTTACAGTTTCGAAATGTAATTAATGTCGAGACTAAACTTGCTTTTGACATCAGTATTGAGGTCAAAATATCTGGTACTACTTGTATTGCGACTTTTATTAATATTTTTGTGAGTTTTTAAACACAAAATAGCCTAAAACAATTTTTTAATTTACTAATTTTTTTTAAAGAAAAAACTGGTTCTTAAAAAAATTATGACTAATTCAGTGAAGATAACATTAGTAAATAGTAGTAATTTCGTTTTATGAGGAAATCCGCAGACGAAACAAAGTTACCGACGAAGCTAAGTAATCTAATAGTACCCAAGCAAGTCGAATTGGCAATGGACAGGCCACATCGCTCGACGAAACGCTATCTGATGGGAAGAAAGGTTTTCGAATGACGACGACGTAGGTATAGAACAATGCAGCTTAGGACCTCATCCCTCTAGATAGACAGATGATCAGAGCTGTAGGAAAACAAGCAGCTCAGGATCGATCATTGTGGTAACATATGGAAGAACAGTAATATTTGTAGACTTACCTCCGCTCGGTATGGACGCTGTGGTAGCGACGCAGAAGCAGTGCAGCAACAAGGAGAGCAGCATTTTGATGGTCATGACGTCACTGTTGACACTCATGTTCGCCCGCTCATCGTCCTCGGCGGAATCTTGATCCGGTCATTTCGTCTTTATTGCGAGCAGTTCACATCACTGCGGCTGGTGCTGCAAGAAGAAAAAAAATGTTTGAATTACTAAGAAAATTCGTTAATACCTCAACAAGGGATGTTAGATTGAGTCTACTTGAATGATGAAATAACATGATGAGAAAACGCAAATGATGTCTTAGAACAAACTCTAAAGACATGTCTGATCCACGAACCAGCATCAGGCCAACGTATCCGGATAAATACCTAAACCCTCTCAGCTCTCTTAGTAGAGGAAAGAAGACCCTTTTCCAGCAGTGGGAATGCGTTGCTATTACATAAAACGAAATATTTTATAAATAATGTTAGTTATAAGTTACGAGGAGATCCGTAGGAGAACCAAAGTGACTGACATAGCTCGAAGAATTGTCTCAATTAAGTGGCAATTGGCAGGGCATATAGTAAAGCTCGCAGAACTGATGGCCGTTGGGGCAGAAAGTTTCTAGAGTGGCGACCACGAACTGGCTGACGCAGCGTAGGCAGGCCTCTAACAAGATGGACCGATGACCTGGTAAAGGTCACGGGTAACTGATGGACAAGGTTAGCTCAGGACCGGACATAGGCCTCCCCCAAGGTATTCCACATTCCTCGGGGAGGCCTGTGTCTAGCAGTGGACGTCTTATGGCTGAAATGGAATGTTATTTATTTAATACGGAGTAAACCACCTACAGTAGATGCCATCAAGCTGAGATGATGATAAAACCGCCAACACAGTTATACCTAATCAAGATGACATTCAACATAATGTTACAAATTATATTAGTCAGCTACTCAACTGCTGAGCTAAAGACAATACATTAAGCACTAATGATATTACTTGCAATAATGCTATAATCGAGTCATTATGTCATTAAGATATCAATCTTGGAGTACCTCTTCATCGTACACTGACAGACTGAACCTCTTGACACGAACGAAAGGTTATTGATGACGTATGTAGAATGTCGGTGTAATAACTGAATGAGTGGCTGTTATTGATGAAGCAGAGTATAGTCATTAAAGGGGCTTGTATCTATATTTATATTTAATGTACGTGGATTAAGTCAAGTTTGATATAAAAAAACCAAAAGACAATGTCAATGTCTTAGAGCCAACATAATAATATTTGATAGATAAAATGTAGGTACTACTTTATAGCAAAATTATGTGTTAGCGTTATATGATCAAGTAGCTCTGGAATAGGAAAGGTTTTGTTAAAAAATAATGAGCGCTAAAAGCCTGTTATTACAGCATATTATTATGTTACCTCAGCTTCTATCGTATAGGTACGAATAAGTCGTGGGTTTCATCAACAGTGTTAGTTTATATAGTAATAAACACATTACACAAACGTGTAATGTGTTTATTTTATATAATTTAATGTAAGTATTTATTCTCTTCTTCCTTGTATATAATTTAACTACATATATCAAGTCTCACTCGCCTCTGGTAAATAGGAGTACAAAGTTCTTTCTTCACGTATTAATAATACAAGATATCTATACTTATTTTAATATTATAAAGCTGAAGAGTTTGTTTGTTTGGTTGAACGCGCTAATCTCAGAAAGTACTGGTTCGATTATAAAAAATCTTTTTTTGTTGGATAGTGCATTTATCCAAAAATGCTAGTGAGATATGTTGCAAAATCGGGGAAAATACTTCAAATTACAACGCGGACGAAGTCGCGGGCGACCCCTAGTAATGTTATATAGATTGCAATAATAGTCCATACTTTTTTTTTTTATACTACCAAGGTGGCAAACAAGCATACGGCCCGCCTGATGGTAAGCAGTTACCGTAGCCTATGGACTTTTGCAACACCAGGGGTGTCACTCACGCGTTGCCGACCCTTATAAACTTTATAACTCCTTTCTTGAAGAGCTCATTCCACAACCTTATCGTACGTGGTAAGAAATTCCTCTGGAATCTTACGGTACGGCATGTTTGAGGTGCAAGGATGTGAGGATGAACTCCCTGTCGGTGGCGAGAGGTGCGTTGATAAAATGTGGCCGTGGGCATCATCTCAAACAATTCCTCAGAACTATTCTCATATATATAACTATATATCATAACAATTACTCCATAGATTCCGCTGTTTATACTTATTTTATTAGTATGAAAAAATGTATCTACGAGTATCACCAGTACTAACTATATTTTGAATTAAAAATCACAAACCCAACATTTAGTTTATACTCACAATTTAACTTATTTCTGAAATAAGTTAAAAATGTTTCCTTTTCTACAGATTCGTGTAAACCAAACACGTGACAGTGTGCAAGCCCGTATAAAAGATAGCTAATCCCCTCGGAGGAAACACGAAAATAAACTCCGATTCCTCCCAGTACAGTCTACACAAAGTCTAACTTTTTCACATTTTTGTTCCTTTCACAACACTACTGCATCGATTCAGCCACACAGCGGACCTATCAATAAGAAATAAAACTTGATGCATATACTTAGGTAAAAAAAATTGAAGATTTATTTTGAAGTTTTTTTATCCAGCTTGTTTAAAATAACGTAATACTTTTAATATAATATGTAAATGCTTTCATATCACTGACTCTTTTCGTGAATACCCATAAAAATTGCCTACGTGCTCTATCTCACAGCAAATCAATTTATTAGAGGAGTAATCATTTCACAAACACTTACACATTGTGATTTTCAAAACTGTCAACTGTACATTGAATTCGACTTAATACATCTGATTGAATGGCTACACCCGAACGTTGAAAACATTTTCACCATTCCAACTAGGTATATAAACAAAATTAATGTTAGCTTCATATGTGTGTATACTATCCGCTATTATATTCGATTAAATGGGCTCAGTCATTGCAAGAGTAGCTATTGGACTGTCTCAATATCTCATCCCAGAAATTACCAATTATTACACGAGAATAATAGGGAGTGAATATAATAGAAACTACGACCTCTAGTAGAGGCAATTTTACTAAAACAAAGTAAGGAGATCAATTAATTAACTGTTCGAAGAGATAGGCGACCTGGATTCGAGATGGATGGTTCTGTAGAATGTTTGTGAATCAAGCATTAGGTAAATAGAAAACGACTGGAGATAGGTAATAAAATAATAATTACACTTGGAAATAATTATTTGAATAAATGTTCATCTCACGTACAAATCTGCTGACGGATTTATAGAGGATCAGTTGAAATAATAAATTGTGAACTTTAAATTTCAATACTAAACACGTTAAATAGAAATAATATATTTGCTTTCATTCATCGTGCAAACAAAATAAAATGATAAACATGAGTATAAAACCTTGGCAGTCCCCCAATGTTTTATTTATTTACATACCTAATTATAACATAATAAATACAGTTTACTAAACTAATTCTTAATAATCTATCTTACGACAACATAGGATTCCACAAGTCGCCTAATTAAAGTCATTCAGTGTACATGAAAAATCCACCATGTTGAACATGCGCAGCGCACGAGTCAAAGGTGCGCGCTGCAGTGGTGTGGGGCGCACATTCGACTATTCCAGCAACTTGGGCTTCTTTTGCCTACTATTTATTATATTCGTCCGGCAAATTATCAAGTCTAAATTAGCTTTGAAGACACGCAAATATAGGCATAAAATATTGTAATTAAGAGAAGCTAGCAATTAATGTAAAGGTTTGTAAAGGCAGACAAAGGGAACTTGAATGTTTCCGTGAATTGTAGAAACATTTACGTGACAAGGTGGAATATCGAGAACACAAAGACGATCGTAAAACAATGAAACGTCCATTCATACATTCGAAACAGAACATTACCTGCCCATAACATTATCGGCGCCATAAAGATCCTCGTTGTACCAAATACGTATAGCAAATGCTCGCAATTTACTTTATTGCAGTCTACGTATCACAGCCAAAACTTCGTGACCTGTCAGCAGGCGTGCGACCGCCAATTTCTTGCTACTGTTACTTGGATTGGAGGGGGTGGAACGGGTCAATATAATTTGGTTGTAGATATAGGTTTCGTGAGCTCGTTCCGCGACAATTTTTTTCAAGCCAAATTCGGTGCACGAGATCTCTATTTGTCAAACATGCCCAAGGGGGCGCTTTGGCGAATGCAGAGCGTCGCCAATGTCACCGTGTAAACGAGAATGGCGAAATGGTGAGATGTTACCATATATTTTGGTAATGTTTGTCGTAATAACATTACATCATCCGCTTTATTTTTTTCGTTTTAAGCACAAATTGAATTTGAGTTCAATCGTTGTAGTCATTCTGTTAAAGTCCGTTGCTTGAATTACTTAGTTAAAATAAAGTATATTGCAAGAAACTAATTCTTATCTACGAGTAAAGTCAGTTGGTTAGACGGGGGGTTTGCCGCTCAGGTGGGTCTTTGTATTATATACGAGTATATCCTTAATAATATTTTTAAAACGTTTTACACGATGTGAAATAATTTTCGCCTTATTTTGTAGGCACCTAACGTTTCCATTCTAACGCGTCAAATAAGTTCATATTACACCAAAGAAAAAGATAAACCATTTTCCAACGAGGCTGTCAGAAGTAAAACCTTTTTGTTATGTAAAGTACTTCATAAACATCAATATAGGTAGGTATATGTAATCTATTCTACAATTTTACAGAGAACACCATTTCACAGTAAAATATTATAGAGAGTAGATATAGTCTTAAAATATAATTTAACTAAAGAACATGTTGGTTTCTTGGTGGAGTTTAAAAACATTAACATTTCACTGACATCTAGAAGCAGTAAGAACGAAGTACTGACACGGTTCCATTTGCGCAACAATTTGTTTCCGGCTGCTGGCGGCCATTTTTTATCCACCAGTCGTTTCACTAATTAGTTAATGAATGTTTTAGTGGCAAGAATTTGAACCAGAGTCTTCTTAAATTAAGTTTCATTAGTACAAGGATAATTTAAAGCGCTGACCCTGTACATTTAAGCAGTCGATTAGTTAAAACTTGTCTCTCAGGATTTAATTATTTCAAGTTAGAACGAATACTCAAATGCTCAAAAATGTATGTATATTTATTGAGTATTTATTTATATTAATTAAATATTATAATGTACCTAGATAATAGCAGGTAATCATAGGTATAATAACTATTCTTGTTAATATAAGATATTAAGAATAGTTATTATACCATATGAAATAAATTATATTTTCCTAGGTAACAAAACTCCAAATGATAACGCATTAATTCTAAATAATGTTAAAGTTGAGTGAGACTGAAATTTCTTGAGTAAGAGAATTATTCTAATTCGTCTGTGTTATCGTTTCAATACAGCGCCTTAGGTGTGATCTGTACAATGTCATAATACCTTTATCGAGAGGATAAATGCCTTAAAAGCTTTTATGAACAAAGACACATTAAGAGCCCACTTCAGGGTCCTTAATACGTCGAACTTCAAAGCGGCAGGAATCTGAGTTCGTCCTCCGTCGCTTTGGAATAATTGACATAGTTTACAATCATTTTCCGATTCACCCATAACTCAGATATATTGAAAACGTTTTCTTTTTTAGAGTAATATATAAATTGAAGTATAATTACATTCGTTTAATGAGGTACTAACTAAAAGACAAATTTAATAAAGATTTTTTTTTACTATGGCAAACTTTGTCGTCTTCTTTGAATATTATTTTTGTAATTTAATAAAAGTAACCTTTTATCTCAAAAAAATTCAAAGCCTATTTAAACAATATCGCAAATGTTGACATCAATGAAACAGTAACTAATGCCATAATTTCAACAATACAGCTACAGCTACACTGACGGGCGGCGGCGGGGCGAGCTGCCCGATGACCTCCTCAATCCCTGCCTAATCTCTATCCAGATTACAATCCGGCCGGCCTATTTGTACATTAAGAGGGCCTCACCCATTAGTTTGAAGAGGCTCGTGATTAAATCGATCCATGAGTGAGTTTGGCACTAATCTAACGATGAATTTATTTTGCTCACAAACTTGTTGCAAACACATATATTGTCCAAGTATCTATTATGTTTGGAGACCATCGTTTACTTAAACTACTACAAACAAGCGTAGACCTGTCTAAGTGGTTCCTGTAGTCTATGGACGCTTGCAATACCAGAAACATAATTTGTGCAATGACTACCCTACTATCTCGTCACCAAATTTAACATTCAAAATCATTTGTTCATATAGACTACACTGGAACACATCAATGAGCCAAAACCAGAGTTGTGTGCTATGAATATATTAAAAAACCCTAATATAATAACGTATATTATATATTCTTTACTTGTTTTTTTTTAAGACTTCTCCTACACAGCGAGCAAGCCCTGTGTAGCGGGGTACGCCATTTACCATGCCGCGCACTGGTAAAGGTAAAACCACAAACCAACCACCACTACATACATATTTTATTAAATAAATTAATTTCAGATTAGAAATTAGATTGATTTCGACCAAAGGCATAATTAATACGATGAAAAATATGTGAGTACAATAGTAAAGATTTAATGATTTCAAATGTTTTAAAGTCTTTAACACTTACACTCATTGAATCTGTACTTACAAATACTACCTACATACTTTACTATATTGATATATGTATTTATTTAAACTTGTCTTGAAAATTCTCTATTTGAACATTCTCAGGCGTCTCCACTTGAAGGCCTGAAATTAGCTTTTTCTGAGGATACGAGGCTCTAACAATGAAATAGGCGCGTAATAAATCCTATTGCTATCTTAGGGCCTTTCGACTGCCTAGCTATGCGAGTACCACTCTAAGGGTGCCGCGGCATAGTATAGAGAAGCTTCCTTATACTCTAGCCGCGGCGCTCACGAGTACGCCAACGCGTTGTTAATATAGTGTGCATTAAAACATTTCAGACCTTTTGTATACGTCGTAATTTTAATGATAATTATACGTATGTACGCTAATTTAATTACAATGTTTGCCAAATACTTTTGAAATTGAAGCAATAAAACGGAGTTCTGTATTTACAAGATCTTCCACTTCTTTTTAAGAACAAAATTTAAAATTGTGTAATAGGTTTGCATTTTCTATTTTATATTCGGTAGCATTGTATAAACCTACTATTAAAATTATAGTTACGCTTAACGAGTCGTTATTCTTTTCATTTCTAAAATACAAGTGTTGCTTCTCTCCAAACACATTGCTAAGCTTAATATACCCAGTACGAGCTGCAGTCGGACTCGTGCCAAAGCCAGATTATTGTTAGTCGCCAGTGGGTCTTTGCACCAATCGCCACTTGGCAACGGTCTATGCACACCAATGTTCTTTATTTTCATATGTCAACGGAAATTTATTCAGCTGGTAATCATTTTATTAAAGCTGTATTTCTTAGTTAAAGCTAACTTCAACCAGTGACACACTAAGCAGAAAGTACATTTTAGTATTTAAACAGTAAAATGTAATTACGCTGAAAATACAATTACAAAATGAAACACACCTTAATTACTACACCATGTAAGCTTAAGACACGTGTCGGCACATGAAGAAACACAAAAACATTAATGTCACGTTTTATTATTATAAAGTAATTAAAAGCTCCATCAAACGTGTGAATAAAACCATTAAGGCAACAAGAACACTTCACTTTAGCGGTGTCCTAGCGTTCATTAAAGGGTGGAGTACCTCAAGGCGTCGTAATGGGGCTGGTACTTCTCCCCCTTGTTATCTCATACGATGCCTCCTTTGTGCGACCGTATTGTATACTTACTTGTATCTGTCCTGTTAGTTCTGAGCTCCACCTGCAACGATCGTTAGGGCCACACGGTTGCCGCATTGTTTGTATTCTACAATTAGTTTAACTGAACTGTGTGAGTTTGTAAGTTTTGTGGTATTTCGTCTGTTTCACTTACAGGTTTGATTTTGTTATTTTCCACGTATGTTACTTATGTTTCTGTAATATAAATATGTATTATGTAAGGTTGTGCCCATTGTTGATTTATAAGTAAGTTTCGAGTTCTTACTTGAGAGTGATGATTATCAACCTTATAATATTTATTCTAAAAGTTAAAATAAATCTATATTACTTTTTTTATGAAATGAGTATACTATCATTAGGTTTTAAAGGGATAACTTTATAACCATTTCAAATAAGAATTTTCTATTTTATTAACTTTCAAGTTGCCCACGAAACAATGTAGAATAATATTATAGCCAATATTTAATGTATCTAGTAATATGTAGAACATAATAGTAATTATAAATAAGATATACGTACATTCATCATAATTTTTAATGATCATTTTAATCGATGGTTTAGAGATAACCAATGCTAAACTTTTGAACCGTGCTATATCATGATTTAAAAGTGTCAGCATTGGTTTGACCCGAGCCTTCGCAACGGTGAGGCGCGCGGCGCAACATTAATCCGTTCACGATATACGCAAAAACATGGAATAAATCTCACCGCTATCGGAAATTCCATCAGCATTTCATACATTTAACATCTGTTTCCATTTCATTGACCGATGCAAAGAGCATTATTTTTAACAAACGCAGACGAGCATTAACACAAGAGATATAAAATAAATAATTTTCACGGCACGATAGAAAAGATGATGTCAATAATTTATTATTTTCGTTTCCTTTTAAAACGATGCCATTAGCGTCCCGTTGAGTGCTCCTCTCTCGTGCTCGAATATTCTGCTTCTAAAGAGAATTTTCTAGAACAGCCTCACCGGTACCGCGAGGATGTCTAAATTTTATCTTGCATTAAGTAAATCGGGGCTTTTTGCGAGTGGCGCTTATCAAATTTCTCTGTCTACCCGCAAATGGTGAAGAAAAATGTATGTTTAATCAGATATCAAATTTACGCTTCTAAGCTTAGAAGTCGTCATTTTGTTACTGGTGTGAATAATGATTGAGTAATATTTTTGCTTCATTTTTCTTATATCTTGGTACTTTATAGATGATGAAAATCACCAGCAATTTGTGAACTTCTCCACACAGTATTTTATGACGCAGTTTTTTGAGTAAGTGCAAAACAATCCAATTGATATTCTGTACCACATTCACAAGTCTAATTTAAATAAAACTGTTATTTACCAAATCTTTGACTTCAAAGGGTATAAAAAAGGTTTACAACTAAGAAATTTGTTGAAGCCTCTCAAAGAGCCTATATCTGTCGTAACTGCATTATCCGATAGAGGCTCACCCACTGAAAGAGAATCCAAAGTGGCTCTAATGAGACCAACACAAAGGCTATCAAGTTGTACAGCGAAAAGGTCGTGGTGACGTAACCGTTCTGTAGTGCTTCTTATAAAACGTCGATTACCGTTCAAGCGTTCCCATTGTACTAAACCCTAAAATGGCCTGAGGCTGTCGGTAGTGCGTGGGACCATTATCGCTGGCTCTTTTTGTCCCCTCGTCCCTTTTTTGCTCACAGTCCCGTGTAAGACAGATACGGAATAGGTAATAATTGGAGTTAAAACCTTTTTTGCTGGTGTCGTTTTGGATTTTAATGCGATTTCAGTCCCTTTAACTCGTTCTCTTGATTTCATTTTACAAGTAATTAGCGTGTATCAATGGTTACACGATGTTCGGAAAATTATATCATTTAATGTTTTATGTGTATCCGGTCCTTTTTGTAATTCAGGGCAATGTTTAAATGATAAATGTTTTTCTATTCATTTTCTTCTGCATGAATTCCACCGTGTAATATAAATTGGTACCGATTTGAGGAACAATTTATCTAAGTATTATTATCATCATAGACAAAAATTCAAGGTTGGCAATTAGACATAATATATATAAACATTGAAGTCAAACATACAAAAAATAAGAATAATAATAAAGTAATAATAGAAATGTGATACAAATCGTTAAAGTAAAAAATGTTATCTTTATATTCTATTCTATCTAGAGATTTAGGCCTTAGTCCACATACGATGGCAATACGTATAAATTCCAAAAAATCAACTAAGTTTTACACATTATCTGCCAGGATCTGATATTAATTTTTACCATACCTACATCATTTTTAAATAATTTATTTGAAATAACGCTGTTTCAAAATTAATTGGAAATTGTTATTGTTACAATCGTTGATCTCATAACTTATTTTAAACAAAACTGAAATTATTTTGAATGAGCTTGAGTAGAAAACAAAGTGTAAACAGAGTAGGAATATAAATTAAATATAATTGTGAAGCTTATGAATTCACCGCATTTTATGGTTTGAGGAGAATTTCAAACGAAATGCACAGATATATCAGGCATGTTTATCTAAAAAGGATCAACAAAACGAAAATTTGGAAGTGAACTGAGCTTATCTGCTCCGTTTGTAAATGAACTAAGGCCCGTTGTAAAACAGGATTAAAGAGATCTAGCTAAATTTCGCTGAAAACCATTTTCTCTTGCGTTTTTATCCCGGGGGAGTTTTGTAAAGAAATATGTGTAAATAGTAGTAGGGTGCACCTCATTACTGCGAGGCCGGCCCAGGGAGGGATGAACGTGAAATTAATTTACGACTTAATACAACGATGTTTTTGTACGTACGCTTTTGGTGGAAGTGGCAGACGAACGGCGAATATTACTACTAGTATTACATTACAGAAATAAAATAGGTTTCTAAAAAATATTATCTAACTTAAAAACAACTTGTCATGTGATAATATTATGTCAAAATCTATTGCATTTACACAACATACTCACATGTGTGTTGTAAAAATGCATTAAATTAAGACATCATTCTTTTCTTTATTCTAAGTATGGCTACTGAAATATTTATATAAAAAGTTACAATATGTTTACTGCCAGTCTGGTCCGATTTTCATCAGACGTCATAGGACGCCATTTATTTATTTATAGGCATTAATATAGTGATTTTGGTATTGTCTGCAACAAATTAAATATTTGCAATTAAAATGTATTATTTGGGGAAGTTAAATGAAAGAGACTACATATGGCCGCCGGAACTTCTTAATTATAAGTACTTCAATGATGGCAAAAAGATAGTGTCGATTAAGGTTGTTAAGTGAGACGAGAGATATGAAAAGAAATTAGTAATAATTAAATCAATTTTGTAGGCATGACAGATTTTTAGAAATATAATGAAATGCAATGTCGTAGAAAAAGATACATATTATAAACAGTATCGTGCCATTATTAACGAATGAAATACACCAAGGAATCCTTCTCTTACAACTTGCGCCATAATATCTTTCATCTTGAATAAACAAGTCGGCGACTCAAGGAATTTCCCAAAGCCTCCTGTTAAATAAAGTATAGCCTTTCCAACGTTCAGGCGGTGATTTTGAATTTAATTTTTCGGCTTAGCGTTAGCCATCAAAAAAGGAGCGTAATGGCTCATTTTGTATTATGAATTTTTGACACAATGTACCAACTCGATCACACCAATCAAATAGTGATATATTTTTGAACTGGACTGCATTAGACATTTTTGAAACGTAGATGCAAATAAACATTTGGGTGTTTTAGTGTATTTTTTGGGTTATGAATTTTGAACCGTCATTATGTATATAAAACCGTCATATATATATATAATATGTATAAATATATATTTATTTAGTATAAGTATTAAGTTTTACATGTAGTTTATGTAATAGTATTTTGAGTATTTAAATAAGTTAAATTTTATTATAATCTGTTTTTGTTCAATTTTATTTTCGCAATTTGAAATCTTGCACCTACTTCATTTATCTCTGCATCACCCTAAGGTTGGCTGGTAGAGAATGCCTTTGGCATTAAGCCCACCATTGTACACGATGTGCATAAAGATCTAAAATAAATAAATAAAATAAATATGTTCATCATAATTTATAATATTATAAAACGAATTCATTACGTCGCCTTGATGGCCCACATCATAAATTAGTCATTAGCACTTAGTCTAAGCATATACAAAGACGTAGGGTGCCCAGGCGACACGCTTCAGCTCAGTGCATTTTTTTATACTACTTGGGTGGCAAAGAAGCATACGGCTCGCCTGATGTTAAGCAGTTACAGTAGTCTATGGACGCTTGCAATACCAGAGGTATCACTTGCGTGTTGTCAACCCATTTTTTTACACCTGGACTTTAAGATGGGAGTCCCTGGTATATAAATACGTTTCTTTCGAAACGAATCCCTAAATGAGCGCTGGAGACCTGTACTCACACACAGGAACACAACTACACTGCTGTGTGTAGTTATTTGTGAACACAAATAATGTGCAAGCTCGACTGGGCTTGCTCACTAGTATGTGACTACCTCTCTTAGATATTACGAGTACCTACCCTTTAACTATGTTTCCAAAGCTTTAACGATAAAGAAATAAACAAATCCCGATTGCAGTTTTCGCATAAATGTCAACATGATTATAATTCTGAAACATTGTATAGTATTGCCCGTATCTTGTAGCATTATGCGACAAAGCGACCACTTTCCAATAATTTTCGTTTGTAATCGCATTGTTGTAGAGCAAACCTATTAGTGAACACAAATTTACCAGTAGAGGACACAATTTACTGTGATTTGGGCAAAATTTACCGATATTAGGCGTGCCGATTTCACAAGCTGATATAGGGATTGCGAAATAATTTTGATATCAGAGAGAAGATAAGTACATAATTCACTAATATTATAAACGCAAAAGTTTGTAAGTACGGATGGATGAATGTTTGTAACTCTTTTACGTAAAACTACGGAACGGAACTTTTTTACATAGATAGATTATAGTCTGGAATAGCACATAGGCTACTTTTTATCGCGATAACCGATATCAACGTGGGCGGAGCCGCGGGCAACAACTAGTATATTATATTCTGTATTTTTAAATACCCGTAGTATTCAAAAATCTACAATTTATTAACAGACTCCAACTATGGATTATACATAATTGCTTGTGATTTATCCAACTATATTTCTATAAATCAAACGTGCGATGCGTTTGACGAAAACTTTTTATTTAACTATATTTTTATTGATTTTGTAAGGTTTTTTTAAATAATTATTTGAATACTGTATTTAAATACTAATATGTATCCAAAACAACTATTTGAGAATTATTATTTTTTCTGTTGTGGTAGTGAGATAACAGGATAAAAGGTAAACCGTATTTACTTTGACCTGAAGACAACTTTAAAACTCTTTATTATGAAACAATAAAGCAAAGAGAAATATCAAAAAAGGTTTATTATTCTAAATTGTATATTATTTTACTTATTTATTATACCACATACAACACAACTATTATTACAGGGTAACCTAATACAATAGTGTAGTTACAAGCTATATACATATAAACTTAACATTAATTATTTCTAACTATAGGTAAATTATCTTAGAGAGATTTTTGTATTTGTAGTAGTGTTCGTATATGTACACGGATTCAAAATTTGAAATTTGAATTCCACTATACGGTCAGCAAATAAGGTCTGTCACATTTTTATTATTTAAGTATTTATTTTGTGTAATATTTTTTGATCAATATTTTATTATTTTAACATTGTTAAATAAAAATGTTCCGATGATGAAAATGTCATCCATCATCATCATCATCATCATGATGATGATGATGATGATGATTTTATTATTTTAACATTGTTAAATAAAAATGTTCCGATGATGAAAATGCCCGAGGTAAACTTTGGCATCGTATGGTAAAATTAGTTTCGAGAGATTTTTGCAGCTGTAGTAGTATTTGTTTATGTTTATTAACAGGGATTCTAAATTTAAGATTTGAATTTCATTGTACGAACAAAAAAGGTTCGGCACAATTTTAAGAAGAATATAATATTGACTGTAAAAGTCAAAAAGTCAGTGTATGTCAAATTTCACCTAAATAATTATATTGTTCAGGTTCTTAAAAATGGTTCCCATGTTGAAACATGGTCGAGGTAAATATATGGGGGATAGTGAAAAATTACGTGGCAAAGAGAAATATTACAATGAACATGAGTTCTATAATGACGTTAGCAGAGGAGAAATTTAACAGCATAAGTGTAGAGGAATGGAAAAATGTTTGCCTGCACGCCATTAAAGAGGAAAACAAATTTCAAGGCACGGATGAGGCTTTAGATATAATATCAGAACGAATTATTGTTAACACAAATGATTCATCTGATGAAAGTGGGGATGAGAACGAGAGTGAAATGTCTGGAGTTGAAGAAGATTAATAATGTAATGATTGTTAACTATTTTAGTCTCTAGCTTATCATTGTTTAATGTTATTTGATGCAGTTGGTGTAACTGACTATAAAAAGTATAAAAAATATAAAAGTTCTCAATTATTTATTTCCTTATGTGCTGACCGTACACAACTACAAATGCAAAAATCTCTCTAAGATAATTAACCTATATAAGATATTATATAACTAGTAACGTCAAACAAGTAACACGCACGCAGCACTTATGAACGTTAACGCGTTTGTGCTAACCCTACACAGTACAGTAGACAGTGGCACAGCACAGAGACAGCGCACGCCACACGACAGGTCTGCGGTCGTCGCTCCTCCGCCGCCGCCTCTAATCTGTACTTAAGGCTGTTCAGCTAACAAACAGTTTTGGTTTTGTTGGAAGAGGTGACACACTTTGTGTCAATGTAACAGTGATAACACTGGTAAATATTGTGACAGATAGAGGTTTTGAGATATATTTAACTAATAATAGCAGCCTTCTAAACTTGAGCATATTTCAAAACTTTATTACATAAATATCACACTTATGAACGTTAGAAATGCACAAACTATATTTATAATATTGGAAAGTAAATCATGCTATGATTGTTGATCAGTTTTATTTGTCGAATAAAGCCTAGAGAACCTATGTTATATAGTACATACTTATTGATGAAGTATTGGTATGCGGTTTCCACTATTATAAAATAATCGACCAATGCTCATAGAGGCGTTGCATTACTGGAAACCAGTACAGTATTATCCTTTCTTATCCCACACACAAGGAAACATTACAAAGCTTACAAGATTTCTTTATGAGATTGTTTAAAAAGTCAGAAATGAAACGATTATCATCAGAATAATGAGATTTGTTACCATATTGTATATAAATTACCCGCAATCATTAAACATTAATTTGAGTATCTCCAGTTTCTGTTAAGATTATGTAAACTCTAACAGCGGTATGCAGAGACCTGGCACATCGCCCGACACCTTGTGTTTGTCGTACCATTTGTACTCACCTATGTTTGCATTATGCCAGTTACAATAATATTGCTATTAAGCGTGCTTGCAATTAAGGCGTTATGCATAGTGATGTACCATGCCCGGGAACACTGCCAAGGACTGGAAATATTGCCGGCAGCGCTGCCGGCAATGTTCCCATACTGGAAATATTCTGGGAATTTTGGTTAATTTTTGTTTTTTTTTACGAAAGATATATTGCATTTACTTTAGTTTATTATAGCTTATATACTTATAATAAAAGCAGGCAATAAAATATCATATTAACGGAAATTCCCAGTTCATTTCAATATTCCCAGCAATGTTTCCAGATAGTTGCTGGCAATATTCCCAAGGTTGCTTGGGAATATTGCCGGCATCGAACTTTGGATAAGTATAAAGAGCCAATCATTACTATTTTAAATAACATTTTTGAATTTTTTGGCTGTCTTTATGAATTGTCGTAATATCCTATATAAATTTTAGGAAAGTAAGGAATTAAAAAACCGTTTTTACTAGATAGCTTCATTTTTCTTATTCAACCAAAAAAAATGTTTCAATTGTATTATAACGCAACCATAATTTTAAATAATATATTCTGTAAAATGTATTTATACTCCGGTATGCAACAAATTAACTTTTATGATCACAAACTATGTTATAAACAAAAACGCGAATTGTAAAAAAATACTAGGTATATAAAACAATAATCTTTTAATTTAACTACGTTCGTAACTTGAATTATTGGCATAGAATATAATTTTAACAAAAAAAACAGAGTTAAATACGGCCAGTTGTAGAACTTTCGAACACCCTAAAATCCCAAGTCTAAAGTATTTAAACAGGATGAACTTTCATACAAACTCAAATCCCACTTTTCCTTTTGTATTTTTTTCTTTTATTCTTTAATATCTACTGTAAATTAATTATCATCTTCATCATTGATTGTAAATATAAAAGACATCCTCTTCTAATATTTCTGTGACTGACCTAAAGTCCAATGGTTCCATATCAAAATCTTTATCTGAATCACCTATTGAATCCATATCAAAGTCTTCATCTGAATCATTTATTGAATTAATTTCTTCGTTGTTGATATCTGTTAAACTCACGTCAGATTTCATGTCACTGGAGCGATATATCGTAACAATTTCGTTCATAACCTTTCATTTGTGAGCTATATAGCTATATTTTTTCCTTCTCTTTCTGTTGTAAATTTGTTTCTTTTTCGAGTGTGTATATGAGATAATATAGAAAATGAAAAATCTTAATACCAATGCTGAAGTCGATGGTACTGTTAATTTTTTTATTGTAACAGGACCTAAAGGTGTATTTGAGAAAAAGGTGGTCCACCATTCTTTCGGGTCGATAGAATTAGCAGCCTGTCAAATTATATTGTTTACATAACGTCCATTTCGGTATTTAAAGTCAGAGAGTTCTTTTATTGCATTGGCAGCAGCAGCATCATTGCTGAGTGCTGACTAGGCTCAAAATAGCATTACACCCTTCTTAATGGTCTTCTGCACGAAGACTAGAACCATGATTTTTGGGACTTAATATCACTGCTGTGAAGTGGATATGTAAGTTTTCTTTCAAGAAACTTGCTTGGCTCGTAGTAGTGGTAAATGTTGTGCCTATATTATATCGTTGCGTTGTTGCGTTGCTGTTCAATGACAGTGTTTGCTTGCATTAACAAGATGGCGCGCAAATTTTGTACCGTTTTTTAAAGTAAAACTGTGACCGCAGAATGTACATTTATAATTTTTACGTCCCGTATTATCCTTGTCGCCTTTGAAATATTCGTTTACTTCTGATTTCTCACGTATTGTAACAAAATATTACGGTGCGTTGGGCCCACGCACTAACAAGACACGTATTCTCTGCAACAAACACGAAGCTACTGCGCAAATCGCGGCGCGTGAGTGGCGGCAGTACGCGGGGAGCGCGCGTGAAACGCGGAGAGCGGCGGGTACTGCGCGCAAGGGGCGAGGCAGTGAGCATAAGCGTGGAGAATAGTGTATATAATCAAATTTTAGATTAAATAATAACATACAGTTGGCTGGGAATTTTGGGCAATATTCCCAATGTGCCCGGAAGTTTTCCGGGCATATTGGGAGTGGAAAGTTTCCGGGAGTGGCAATATTCCCAGACGTACATCACTAGTTATGCATAATATATACCTAAAGACTAATTATGTATTCTATTTGTTCTGTCAGACCCAGTGTATGTTTCATTGCTGATGTCAATTTACCACATTTTTTGCACTCTCGCATCTTATTCGCACCCAGTTCTATATCAAACTTTCATAAGGACCTAATACACCTAGTGTTGCTTGTGACAGCCTTATATTATTTAATAGGTCACCAAATTAAATACTATATAGGTTATTCCAAAAATATGTAGTAATATTCTGATTTACGTTAAATAAAATTAATTTAGAAATAACAAGTGAATGAACCCAGTTTGTATTATAAATTAACACGTATGTATATGCAACCTTTCGGGACTTAATTACACATCACTCACGTTGAGTCAATATTAAGTATCAAAGTTTTAAAAGCATCGCTACTAGATTACAATTGAGTAACTTGTTACTTTTCAAATATATCAAGATTTAGAACACCACGTACTACCTACGCATTGTTTGAAACTAGCTACATACTTCTTCAGAGAACTCCATATTACCTAGAACAATAAATCGCTTCATATAGGTATAACGATAAACCAACTTTACGTAAAGTTATTTAGTTACGTGATCTCGATAATTCCAACAGCGATCGACTACGCAGCCTCTCAAGTGCTGAGTCGGAACGACTAGGCGACTAGGGACTAGCGGTGATGCGGCGCGCTGTGGAGAGAAGCTATACAATCTGTCGTACGCGCCAACTCGGTCGGTTAATGCGCGCTCGCTCTTACCGCATTTACTAGGGTTGACAAACATTGCATTAGATTGAATCAATATATTATAATTTAGTCTGTATGTTGTTTCAAATAGATATTCCATTTACATCTTCTACTAGCAAAGAAAAACTGTTAAAATAGTTAATTTAAATAATACATATACCATATCAATAACCTACCTTTGGCAAAGAAATTTATTTTTTCCGATAGCATTTGAATAAGAACAGAAAAAAACTGCTCGTAGTAAGATCAGCGAAAAATCTATATCTAAATCAGTACATAATAATAAAAAAACAAACAATAACAAAATTAAAAAATAACTGATATATATTTTTATCAAACAGAACAATTGCTTAGTTACATTTTTAATATTTTTATTGTAATATTATGTCATAATGATAAAAAACTACAAGATGACTCAGTGTATTCTTAATGTGAACGAACAGTTTTTAGTATTTAACTCGAACATAAATGGCTGGTGAATATTTGATAAATCCTACCGATTTCACATTTAGGGACTACTAATAAATTCATACTAACCTGCCTGGTTTAATTTATCAGTAAGACTTTAATATAGCCAAAGATAAAGTTCATAATCATAATCTTAGCCAAAAGAAGTCCACTGCTGGACATAGGCCTCCCCCAACGATTTCCACAACTCTCGATCCTGAGCAGACCTCTACCAGGTCGTCGGTCCACCTTATTGGAGGCCTGCCCACGCTTAGTCTTCCAGTATTATAGATAGTAAGTAAAGTTATTTTTACGAAACATTCTAGTCACATTTTCGACAGATCAGCAAAATCTCAAAATATAAAATGTATATTTTGTTTACAAGGTCTGTCAAGTTCCCAAACAATATCCGCATGTTCGCATAATAACTTATTCGGTGTCGTGCGCGTGTATCGAGCGTGGCACATGCACAGTGGTGCACCTGTGCATGTTGCGCAAAATAAAGCTTTTGTTTGTGCAACACTTAGGAGCCCGACAACGTAATGCAAAGTAAACAAGTTGGAGCAGTTTGTGTAACTGGTGCTGTGCTGCTATACACCTGTACTCTGAACACTTGGATATCTACTTATATGTTACTTAGCTATAGAGGTTGGTATCTATACAAAACATAATCCCGTATTATGAGAAGTAAGGCACCATACAAAAAGAAATTGCTTTTAGCGATAAGGCCGCCCATTATACATAAATGTGTAAAATAATATCTGTATCATTAATGTAACTGGTGTACAATAAAGAGTTTTCTATTCTATTCTATTCTACACATAGGGGTGAAGTTATGTTCCTTTGTGTGAATACAGAATAGATCTGCAGCGCTCATTTAAGGATGCGTTTGAAATAAAAGTTTTCCTATTCCAAGGATACTCCATCTTAAAGCCCTAGTATAAAAAAGGGTTGGAAACACACAAGTGATACCTCTGGTATTGCAAGCGTCTATAGGCTACAGCTCGCCATAAAAATAAATCATCACTGAACACAGCACATAACTGAGCAAAACCTTTAAACAATCTTTAACTTTTGTGTTCATCCCTTCCAGACAAGTGACATAAGCCGAGTTAAATCGAATAGAATAGAATGTATGGGACTTGGCACAAGCTTACGATATAATGTCGTAAACTTTCGTCCATTCCCATACATTTGCTTCCTATTCGATTCTACTACCGCTTATGCCACTAACTAACTCTAAGCGCTCCTTGCGATAAGCGCCTACAAATTACGAAATAAAACAGTCATCTTTACATTCAGTGTTAGAGTTTATGATGGAAAGATATTAGATTCAAAGTTGTTCGAATGTCACAATCAATTAAATTAAACTGATTATGTTGGTGTAGTGCAACTGCGCAAGTCTCGCTGTTAGGTTGGGGCACAAAGCTCGGAACTTTGACGCCGGGACATTGATATAGTTCAAGTCATGTTGGGCGTACGACTTAAGCTTATACTTGTAGATAGATATGCTTTTACTGTAGGTTGATCGCATTGAGAAACTTTGTTGCAAATTCAATCACAATAGAGGGTATAAAAACGTTTGTAATCAACAGAGACTTAATCAACCCGTATTTCTTATCTTAGTAATCCCACTCTAGCGATACAAATTCACTAACTCTGCTGTCAAAATTCGGTTCTCCATCAAAGATTTTTTTTTTCCTTTATTATATTTAACTTTCTTTTCTGTCCTTCCAAAGTTGCCTGTAAGAAATCTTTGCTTTTCAGCGATATTGTACCATTGTACATAACTAAGTATAAATGATGTTTGTTATCAAAATGTAATTGGTGTACAATAAAGAGTTTTCCATTCTATTCTATATCTTTCTATGGCATCACAATATGCAACACTATTTATCTTTTAATATCTCCGTAAGCATTAGTCAGAAACAGATAACTTTTAATCAATCGAATACTACTGGAGTTATAACGTGGAATGTAACGAGCCAGTCAACATAATAACATTATTCACAATAATAATGACCACATTTCCTGCGACATTTTTCTAATTTAAGTGAGGCGACGGCGACGCGCTACGCGCCGACGACAATACAATCTCTCATAAGAATAGCATTTCTGAAAGCGTAATTCGGGTGGCTTCATATTAAGGTGTGATTTAGTACCGGCCGCACTATTTATCACTTCGCCGCCGGATAACCGCCTCGCGCCCCGCGCCCACTCCGAATGGACCAACTTGAGAACTAACCAAAATAATTAAAATGCATGCTACACTGTACCGTATAAATTATCATATGATTATTAACTTTTTGTTTTAATGACGGAAAACTCTTTATAGGGTCGTAACTTTACGGGATTCTAATGGGTTTTGTTTTATGTCGCCCTCGGGAACACCGGGCTTTATTGTCGGCACGAAATAAGTAATAATATAATCTGTGTCCCTTGCAAGAATTCAAGTGTAATAAATGTACACAGAAAATAACTACTCCAGTTGGGCAGAATTATTCTCTAGTGATTCTGGTAACGGCACCTGGTGAACCTACAGAATAATGTTCCATGTATTATGGTTCTGTGAGATTTTATTACAACAGCGCACTGTCTAGAGAATCCAATGATGATAAAATAAATTGTAAATAAATACAAATAATAAACACAGTAGGTGCGCCATGAACCGATTGTAATCATTTGTTATTTCTTTGTGAAGTGTTGTGTAAGGAACGATCGTTAAAGTCTCACCTACAATTAAATGAAATAAAAACAATACTGGCACAGTCCCGTGCCGCGAACACTTCTCGTTAAATTGTCACGGTTCATAATCCCGGGTTAACGGGATTGATTGGCAATCTCTTTAAACGCGTGCACAGCTATTGTAACTAACAAATTGTTCCACTCGTCGCGCGAAGATAATTGCTTTATTTTTTCGTTAAAAATAACGATAATAATAACGCAATTTCTCTTGTGCATGGTCCAGGGACTTGGTCAAATGATTTAATGTATTTAATGACTGAATGAAAAACTATCCATAATTGTATTTTCATTTTGCATGTAGATACCGTCACGTTATTTATTATTTTTGCAAATGTATGTATTTATGTCACTTCATGCATTTGTACAGAGCTTTAATTACAACGAAACGAATTACTTGTATACGGGAATGCAATTACCGTACAACTGACGTCAGACATAGATCTTTCTTAAATGTTGGTCAGCAGAAACATTGACATATAATTGAATTCAAAAAATTAATTCTCATAAAAACAACAGAGAGAAGGTTTTGTTTTAAAAATCAATTATTTTAGGTAAAAAGAAGACAAACATAATATAATGCGTTTTATTTAGATTTTTTATGTGTTTCGTAATTAAAAAAAGATTTCAAATTTATCAAACTATTGAAACGTGAGCCAGTGTCTATTTAACAATAATAATTTTATTATTTTATGTATTTTTGTTTTTCAATCAGTACCAGTGGCACAAATAGACGAAACCTTATTAAGTAATTCAGAAAAAGTCCGTTGATTTGTTTATGTAAAAAATAAACATTCTCTTTAACTTGCAAATAAATAAGTAAAATATATTTTGGCAAACTTACATTATTTTCAATTGGCTATCCAATTTTGCGTAGACTGTTTATATTATTTCACAAAAGAGCTGTAAAGAGAGACAGTCATACATAATTAAAGTTACGTTTTAAACGGTTACAAAGGAGAACGGCTTAGGCACTATAATATTATAATCACATCATTAGTGACCACTTTATTTTTACAATTGTAATTATATTGTTGCAGCTCGACTGAAGCTTAGTCATAATATTATTACGGCACTAATATGTGATAGATAAGTGCTCCAGTGTTCTGAGAGAAGTAGGCTGTGGAGGTAGTGTAGCCACACACTATCATCGAAAAGCGCGGACCTTTGTCTTTAGACCTGGTTGGCTGATGGTGCCTGTTTGTCATTTGGAGTTGTAGGTTTTATTTCATACTGGCTGTTGCCCGCGGCTCCGCCCGCATGGATGTCGGATATCGCTGTAAAAATGCCTATGTGTTATTCCAGACCATAATCTGTCTCTGTGCCAAATTTCATCTAGATCCGTTCAGTAGCTTTTACGTGAAAGAGTAACAAACATCCATCCATCCATCCATACATCCATCCATCCATACTCACAAACTTTCACATTTATAATATTAGTAAGGACTACTTGCGTGGCAAACAAACAAAACCAGTTACCGTACAGTTACCGTAGCCTATGGACATACGTGTTGCCGACCCATTTTTTGCGGTTCCCTATCCATTTGCCTAAAATTTTAAGACCTAATATAACTTAGCATATTTTTGTTAGGCATAATTATATTTTCGCATAATATAATTACGCATAACAGCTTACGCATAATGTTTTAGGCATATTTTTTCAAACCATAACAATGATTAGGCATAACTTTCTAATGCATAAATATATTAAGCATAAAGTTCTATAGCATAACTTTTTTAAGCATTATATCCTAAAACATAAATTTATTTACGCATAATTACATTAAAACATATTTTTATAGGTATAACATTGAAATAATTATTAACACCTAGAATATTAGACACTATACAATACTGCTAACACGTTTATACAATATTGCTCTAATGAAATTTGTAGGCACTTGATATTGTAGGTAGAATAGAAATTATTTTTTATTTTTCTAAGAAGACGGTGGTGTCGTAAAACTATTGTGTCACTAAATGTATTATTGCAAAGTTTTTTTTTAGTAATTGTAATAAATAAAAGTTGATTTAATGATAATTATTTGGTTTTTATATCCTTGCCCATGAGAGCATGTTCGTTTCTGGCACTCGCCGGCCGCTGCCGCGGCACGCTCGCTTCGCTCGCTCGGCTCGTGCATAAGAGGTCACAGTTCTAACCTAACCTAACCTACGCATTTTTAAAGAAGAAATTAACCCAATCTATATTATTCTAATTGAAATTCTATGATCTTCATAGTATGCCTAGTCAAATTATGCCAAGTAAAAAAGATGAGTATACTTCTAAACTAGTATTTTTACAAGCAATTGCTAAAAATATACACCTAAAATAAATAATTATACATAATTAAGGACCACTGTTTCAATAAATTAACTTCTATCTGAGAAATAACCGCCATATTTATTCTCATAATAGGTAGAAGTTAACTAATATATTCTTCAGATAAAAGTTATCTCGCGATTGAAAAATCGTTTAAGTTACATAATGTTATGTATAATAAATAATTTGCATAAAAATTATTTTTGTTATTTACCTATATTAATTATATGCTTAAATATTATTATGCTAATAGTCATTAGGCCTACTAACGTCATGCTAATAGTCATTAGGCCTACTAACGTTATGCGAATCTAATTTATACCAACACAAATTAGTCTTTAACATGATTGTGCCAACATAAAAGGTATGCCATAAAAAATTAGGCCGAAGTATTATTATGCCAAAACAAATTGTGCCAAAATCGTTATGCCGAAGTATATTAAGACAAAGAACATTATGAGAAAAGAAGGGATCCCATTTTTTGCACCAGGGCTTTAAAATTTAGTAACCCTTGGATAAGAATACGTTTATTTCAAAACGCATCCCTAAATGAGCGCTGGAGACCTGTACCACAGGAACACAACTACACCGTATGTAGTTATTTGGCTGTGGTCTTCTGTAAGATGAAGGTCCTTTCCCAGTCGGGCTTTTTCGCTAGTATGGTGCCCTACCTCTCTTAGAAGTAATGTACAATTGCGCGTATAAATCAGGCCTCTTTCTGGGAGACACGTCTTTAATACATGCTTACTTATTTTTAAATCTTTCTTCAAAGTTATTTAGTTTAAACTTGCATGAAATTTATATTCACATTTTATGTCGATCCTAAAAGTTCATATAATATTTCTACAGAGTATAGATGTATACATACTGTACATAGTGAGGGTTAAGTGTTGTGTGCTACACACCCGCACTAAGACTTGTTCCGCTGCGTCAAATTACACATGATTGATGTGTCGGTGCTGTGCCAACTGCCTACACGCCGCTGTTATGCTCTCGTGATCACGCACTCTTATTGCACACATAACTAACTATAATGGTACAGCTAGTATTTATATATATGTGTGACTTTGTACCCGCAATTATGACCAATTATGTATGTACGTAAGAGAGGTAGGGCACCGTACTAGCGAGCAAGCCCGATTGGGGAAGGACCTCCACCTTACAGTCTTCTGTAAGGTGGAGGTCCTTCCCCAGTCCCCCAGTCCCACAGCCAAATAACTACACATAGCGGTGTAGTTGTGTTCCTGTGTGTGAGTACAGGTTTCCAGCGCTCATTTAGGAATGCGTTTTGAAAGAAATATCACAGGGTTACTTCCATTTTAGAGCCCTGCTGTAAAAAAATGGGTTGGCAACACGCAAGTGACACTTCTGCTATTGCAAGCGTCCATAGGCTACGGTTACTGCTTAACATTAGGTGGGCCGTATGCTTGTTAGCCATCTAAGTAGTATAAAAAAATAGATAATCCTACATATAGAGGTACAATGAAAACGGTCGTTTCCTTAGTATATCTTCTCGGTTCAGTTTATTGAATAGATATAATCTATCTCAAGGTTGCTTAGTAATAAATCAGTATAGGTAGTAGTTTGTTAAACAATGTTAATAATGTAGTGTAACAGGCGTTACATCAAAGAAATCCTTTGTCAGTACCGCCTGATACCGGCTGACTCCTTTGAGCTCAGTAAGGCGGTTCATAAAATAGTCTACTGTGACTTTGCCCACACTATTTTCTTAATTAATCAACCTGCTTATTTTTTTAGGTAAAAATAGCAAATTACTGTTTATGACACAGGTTATTTGCTCTAAGGAATAATATATAACGTGTTGGGTGGCAAACAAGCATACGGCCCGCCTGATGTTAAGCAGTTACCGTAGCCTATGGACGCTTGCAATCACATTAGAAACCTCTGAAATTATGAGTGTTTCTTTACTATATTATGCATGTATTATACATATAAACCTTCCTTTTGAATCACTCTATTATAAAAAATGCATCAAAATCTGTTGCGTAGTTTTAAAGATCTAAGCATACAAACAGCGGGAAGCGACTTTGTTTTATACTATGTAGTGATGGATTATTCAAAAATCAATAACTATCGTTCAAAACTATATTTTCTTCATTTTTGCCATTCCATTTTATACAACTTCTTGCGATCAATTTAAACGAACTAGCGCAGCGGGATACGTCAGTAAACATCTAATAAAATACGAGTATTACTTACAAATACCGGCAATTGTTTAAAGTAAGTATGTTAATTATTGTAGATAAATTACGCTACTCAACTACATTTTACAAACACTGTATGCTTAACTTTAACGTAACAATACTCTTAGTACGGATCAGTACAATTTACATTAAAAACGTCTAAATTAGAATTTTATAAAAAAAACACAGACGCTTACAATATTATAGCAAAAACAGTATAGGCGATATGTAAGAAAGTCAGATTCATATAAGTTGGTGCCATTATTCAAATTGAAAAAAATATACTTTTTGAGATATAATGGTGCTTCAATTTAGTTCCCGGTCCAATTTACCCGACTTTCCCCTACTATATTTTTTTTTGTTTTGTTTATAATTATCTTGACTACCTAATCTCTATAAAATGCTACTTTTACTACCGCATTTATATAAGTAGCAGTAGGAGTATGCGTCTGCTCAGCCTGAGGTTGTGGGTTCGATTCCCACACAGGACAAAAACTTTGTGTGACCCACAAAGAGTAGTTCTGAGTCTGTGTGAAATTTGTGTCCATTAATTGTATGTTTGTAAAGTCCCCCGCGACACAGAGCTTGTTCTCTAGTGCGGGACTGCGGGAGTAGTTGTCTTTAAAAAAAAGAGAAAAAAAACTTTCAGTAAATAATCCTATAGTGGCGGACAAAAATAAAACATTTCAAAAATAACCAAACACGATTTAAGTAAACACATTAGTAGCAGTACCTATGTATACCTACTTATATACAACATCACGCAATCGTTCCTGCACTTAATTCAAACGCGTGCCACAAATACTATCTTTGCCAGCGCCGGTTTATTTGCCGACGCGCGATATTGCGCGCCAACCACTTTATCGTGCGATTCGCGAATTTGTTGTCTCCGCGATTCATCCGGCGATATTGGACTACGGAATATCGCGCAGCTGAATTTACGTGCCTTGTTTATACCCTCAGTTTTATATTATCCAGTTTTATTCCCCATCGATATTCTAATGGAACATTCTTGCTATATCGATTATAGTAAATTCTTCAACGTCTCTTGTTTGTTTTTTTATTCAGGTAAACGTAGTTACAAGTTAAAGAGCAGTATTTTTATACTCTCCACAAATTACGGGGAATAACAACGTAAGCGCTTCCAGAGATTGCCCAATTCTTGATATATTAGGAAGAACACAATAAACTTTAACAGATTTTGTTCGGTACATGAATTTCGTTTAAGTAGGAAATAGAAACAAACAATTGTGTATTAGAGCGTCCGTTTTGCGCATTACAGAGAGAAGCGGGAGCTATACAACTGGTTTATTCATACGTAAAATGTCTTGTTTACCATTGGTGTAAAGAAAATATACGTTTGTTTGAAGATTTGCCTTTATGTAAAATACAAATAAATAACAACACGATAATGACGATAATGATGTTGCGAGTAAAAGGAAACCTATCACAACTAACTAGTTATAGTAGCATAAAGGAAATATTATAAATGCGAAAGTTTGTAAGTAAGTATGGATGGATAGATGGATGTTTGTTACTCTTTCACGTCAAAACTACTGAACGGATCTGGATGAAATCTGGCATAGAGATAGATGACGGTCTGGAATAACACATAGGCACTTTTTACAGCGATAACCGACATCCACGTGGGCGGAGCCGCGGGCAACAGCTAGTATTTCATATAAATTCTATTGAAAATACTTAGTTATCGTGTACAACATATATGTACGTAGTATCAAACAAACCTCTTCCTTTTAAGTCTAATACATAATTATGATTTTTATCATCATAATATCATTCACAATTTAAATGCAATATTACATTGTAATATACATATATATTATTTGATACAATTATAAAAAATTTAAAACCAAATAAAGGCAACTGTCGTTTAAGAGTCGAAATATTAATCAATGACTATTTAAAACTAAATAGTAAAAACATCATGTCGTTCTTGCAATAATTATAATTGATCTCAAACTGATGGACTTGAGACCAAATTATCATTTTTATATCAATGCTGAGAAAAATACTCGAGTACGTATATTGTGCATAGTCTCATATTATATTATTACTAGGGGTCGCCCGCGACTTACGTACTTTGGAACGTACATTTCCCCGATTTTGCAACATATCTCACTACTACTATGCTCTTATTGATCATAGCGTGATGTTATATAGCCTATAGCCTTCCTGGATAAATGCACTATTCAACAAAAGTTTTTTTTAATCGAACTAGTACTTTTTGAGATTAGCGCGGTCAACCAAACAAAGAAACAAACTCTTTAGCTTTATAATATTAGTATAGATAAATAAGTATAGATATCGCAGCTAGTTTATACGGTGGACGTTTGGTTCGTATTCAAACGCGCGTTTCGGGTAGAATAGGATTAGATATGTACGAGTCCCATTTGTATAAGTTGTCGGATAAGTGGAATACTGTGTAGTGGGAGTCTGCCCCCCCACCCCCCACCCTCGAAGCCTCGTATTTTTACTACAGCTATAATGTGCTCTTGTAATTTTTTAATATTTATCTTTTATATTGCGATACGCTATTACTTCTTTGATATTCTTCTTCTTCTTATCGTTTAGTTAGCGGTCTTATGATATTGCTGTCGCTAAACTCAAACTCAAAAATTCATTTATCCATTTAGGTTACAAAGTAACACTTATGAAGTTCATAAATTATGAATATACCAGAAAGATGATGTCGGTCGCTGACGTGGAGCCTTGAGAAGAACTAACAAGAAATTCAGGCCATTCTTTTTAATCGCCAGATATTTACAATCTTTTGTAAAATACAAGCATGGTAGCATGCAAGCTGATGCAGTCAAAACACGATACTTAATTGATAAAAGAAGCTAATTGTACTTAGCAGCTATTATAATTCATACATACATATCATCACGCTTGTCTCCCTCCCATTGAGGTATATCGCGATGTACCATTATAATTATACTAGTTAATTACTTGACTGTAACATTGGGTACGTAAACAAGGCTGGTGTTTTACACTGTAAGGTAAAATATTGAAGTAAGCTAGGTGGTAAACCAAAGTATTGGAAAGAGTCGCTACAATATAGTAAAATGCCGTTAAACTTGTTGTTAAGGACACTTTCATTGCTGATAGTAGCTGATGCTCAAGTGGCATACGTTATAATTATATGATAAGTGATAATTGTCCGTGTGGTGACGGATTAAGAATACAAATGTCACCACCCCGTTCTATCCCGAAGGTGTCGTAAGAGTCGACTAAAGGAGTCAGGCAGACATATCCACTGCAACAGAGGGAAAATTCGAAACAAAACCCTATACCAACCCGTCTGGCCAGTGTGGTATAGTAGGCTAATATCCCTCCAAATGTATGGAGGAGACCCGTGCCCAGCAGTGGGACGTTTATGGGTTGAGAAAGTAAGTGATAATTGCCTTATAGTTGCCATAAGTTGAGCTAAGCCACGGACAGACAGAAAAAAAACGGGCTCTGATGTAGAGACAGCGTCTCCACCTCCTCGATGACGCGCCAGTCTAGGACACGGCGTGCTAATGCAGGGCTCGCAAATGTAAGGTCCACAATCTACCCGCCCTGCTGACGCACGCACGTGTGCGCGGCTCCCTGGTTCTAAACGAGCAGGCTTTGCTCCACGGCCCACTCCTCGAGCACCCCACCCCTGACGTCCGTAGCCAGGGAACTCCAAGCCGTGGATTTGGCGTTGCAGTCCCCGGGGACGAGGACCGGGTGAGATTGACAACGAGCGACGACGGTGCCCCAAAACGTCCATAAAGCCCTCAAAATCGGCGAGAGAACGATCGGGGGAGAAGGCTTGGTATTAGCAACGGAACTCTAAAAGTGAACTCATGTCAATATTGCTACGGGTGGACATCGAAGCCGCATTTTTTCGACAGTAATATATGTATACACGATTATTATTTCTCATCGGCATTGTCAACAGAATATATATATCTACAGACTGTAATCTAACGTAAATTTATGTAGGAGGGATCGTTTCATAATCAAATGTAATGCTACTTGGCATATTATAATTATGTACAAATATTTGAGTGACGAAGCTAATACAAAATCAACCTTATTTTTGAAGTCACAGAGTTTATTTTGTCTTAACGTAGTTATGTCAACATTTGTCGCAATAAGCGAAGTGCGTGTGCATTGTACTTATGCTGACGGGAACATCTGTTCGGTGCATCTTTATTCTATATTCATCATCATCATCATATCAACCCATAAACCTCCCACTGCTGGGCACGGGTCTCCTCCAAATATTTGGAGGGATATTAGCCTACTAATTTTTCGAGTTTTCCCTCTCTTGCGGTGTATATTGTCTGCTAGACTGACTCCCTTAGTCGACTCTTACGACACCGTCGGGATGGAAGGGGGTGGTGACATTTGTGTTCTTAATCCGTCACCACACGGAAGATATTCTATGTTAAATTTTCTTAACTAAGAGCTACAAGAGGTCCACGAGTGCGCTTTGTTATGTCAATGACTATTTCATTTATTATTTTACTATGTTTATGTAATACGTAAATGATTGTTCTAAAAGTTAATTGACCACGTTCCACCTCATACATATGTATTTATGTGTAATTTACCAACAGACATATAATACTACTAGATGTTGCCCACGGCTCCGCCTTCGTGGGCTTCGGTTATAAAAGTAGCTTATGTCCTTCTCCAGGTTACTATCTAACTTCTGCTGCCTTAATATTCCCTTAAATTTCATTAAAATCCATTTCATCGTTTAGTCGTGACAAGATAACAAACTAAATAACAAGCACAGTTGCTTTCACATTTATAATATTACTGTATATGTACGATCTAAAAGAGCAAATAAACTGTCCTCCAAAAATAACAATGTAAATTGCAATAAACAAACGCCTCGATAACCAGTTCCATAGATTATTCGTCCTCCGACAAACCCCTACATAGTCCTTAAATAGTGGGCCATTGATTTGGGCCCAGGCAAACCTTAATAAACACTGGCTCGCTTCTAATTAAGCGGCCGATTGTAATTGAAGGGGTCCATTCTCTGATATTTGAACAACAATTCTTGTAAGGGATTCGAGGGCTTTACGTGGGTAGCTCTTGTCTGGGACCCCTTTGTAGCTTAAGTTTAAAGCTTTAATCATGTTTTTGATGCGAATATCATGTAAAGGGGTTTTAGAAGACGTTCTGTTCATAATGCTTGGAATCGTTTTTGCATCAAATTGTATTATTATTAAATCAATGCTAGAGGCATTACAATTCAGACGCCTGAGACATTTATTTATAAGAATTTTAATTTATTTAATTTTTAAATTGTGAAAATTGTGTGTAGTTTTGAACTTACTGAGAGGCTAAACGGCAATCAGGTAGCCACTGTAACCACCCAATGACCATGACCATGACCACCTAATTGATTTATTTTTATAAGTGCCATATTCTATGTAATATAACTTTATTTTTTATTGTTTTAATGTCTTTTATTTTTGTTTGTTTCTTAATGTATTTAAGAATGTAGCTGTATTGTTTTTTTAAATTAATTAATAATTATTTTAAATGTAAGTAGGCGGCTTTCTGGCCGTGCGTCACTTTGGTTTTAGCAGAATACCAGCGCTGCTACGTCTTTCGTCGTAGCGGCTATATAGCTGAGCTCAGACCATTTTCGCCTCAACTAGGCTAGTTGTTTGAATAGGTACCCACCTTTGTTATACTTCTTGTTTGAGAGTGAAATAAATATTTTTTCTTTCTTTCTTTTTTCCTATTATTATTCTTTGTGGCTATTTCAGGCCATCAACGCAAGAGATGTACTTATTTACTTCGGGTATTATATCTCTTGGCCTTCATAGGTTGTGAAAGCAACTTACCCCAAGGCAGTCATTGTGATAGCTTGTTATCTAAGAGGTATAAGAAGTAAAAGTTTTACGTCAATATATTGCAATGTTTTATTAAGAAGATGAATGATTGACTAGACTGGGGAGTATGGTAACATCGTCTTACCCATCGCTACTCTGCAATAAATATCTCTGTCAAGTAACGCCTTATTCCATTCATTAAAACATCGAATTTCCTTAACCAATATAAGATAAACAGTCTCCTCGTTCGCGTCAAATATGTTTTATTCCCGAAAGTATCGGGAGATTGATTTACGTAACAAATATCGACAGAAACAGCCAGTAGGTATAAAGAAGCGAACACATTACAGCCACCATCAAATTATATTACACACAGTGAGGCGAAGCGAACGCGGTAAACTGTGAAATTGGACAAAACATAAAAATGTTTTCTTGCTAAGTAATCTTGATTTTAGATACATTGTAAAAATAAGTAGTACAAACAATTTCTATAAATATTAAGTACTAGCTATTGCCCGCGGCTCCGCCCGCGCGGATGTCGGTTATCGCTGTAAAAACTAGCCTTTGTGTTATTCCAGACTATAATTTAATCTACGTCTGTGCCAAATTTCATCCAGATTCGTTCAGTAGTTTTTACGTGAAAGAATAAAATCATACATCCATCCATAGATTTATAATTACAAACTTTCGCGTTTATAATACTAGTAGGATTTGTAAAAATTGTTTGTACTACTTATTTCTGACTGACTTGTATTTTTTTTTCTTTTTGGCGATTGTGAATAAAGTTTGTCATTAGATAAATATTTTCACTTCTACTAACAACTTTTACCAATATCGAACGAAAATTTGAAATTTATATCGTTCTTTATTATCTAAATAACACCAAATACTTCGATTTATTTTCCTTGCAAAACTTACCAAACGTTTAGCAAGACTTGTACAAGTGTTACCTACGAAACTTGTCGACCACAAATTGTCATCAAAGTTTCATCATTTTCCGTCACAGCGGAGGCAAGATAAACAACAACTAGAATTAATTCTGGAGATAACAAAACGTCGCGGTTGACGAGAGCGGGTAAGATTTATTGCAAGAGGTTTTAGTGTGGCCGTGTTGATGCAAGCGGTGAACGGTGTCGGTGTGCTCTCCTAACAACGTACTTACTTGCTTAATGGTTGTTACATATATTCTGACTTACGAATTGAAGGTCACATCACTTATACAGTATCTAAACGTTATAATATAAATAACTAGGCCTGTTAGTCTAGTAACCCTGACTGCTAAGCCGAAAGTCGTCGGTTAGATTCTTACACGGGACAAATCTTTGCGTGATTCATAAATGGTTGTTCCGAGTCTGAGTGTTAATTGTGTTCGTGAATTGTATGTATGTGAAGTCCCCCGCGACACAGGGCTTGTGCTTGTAGGGTATTGCGAGAGTAAAAAAATAAGAAAACCTTCCTGTTAGTTTGAAGGGCATGTTAAAATTGGTAATTATAAAAATAATAAGTTCGCTGAACTTACAAAGCTGTGGTTATTCACCAAACACAATATTTAAAAAATAAAGTTTGTTAATAATATTATTTTATAAACTTTGACTGTTATTTTATTTATTTTTAAAACAAAAGCAATTATCAGAAAAATTAATTCAAGCAACTTCACAGCATAAAACAAGATAGTAATTCATAAATAACCAAATCAGTCAACGCAAACAAAATAACTTACTTGATAATACGCCAAAGATATTAAGTGATAGGGATTAAAACAAAGGGGTTCAATGCTACAGGTGCGAGGGGGTTAAACATTGGAATGAAATGGGGATGAAAAGAGGAGGTGGGTAATAAATGTGCGTTTGTGAGGACCGGTCGAATCAATTGGTGTGAGGTCGCGCTCGCCACTCGCGAATAATATGCTACTGTATGTATTGTGCTATTGTATCAACTCAAAATTGTGGTGATATTATATTTTATTGTTGTGAAATAAAGTAAATTCTAAATACTTTGTCTATATACTCCGTATAAATTCATATCCAACAAAGGTAAATGTTATATTATACCTAAATGACAAGTCAAAGACCAAAAATAGAAAAGTATAGGCTATAATTAATTAAAAAATTATGTCACGAACACAAAATTTTAGCCTGAGTAAGGATTAAACTTGAGGAAAATATTTATATTAAATTTGTATTTTATATTCAAACGTGTGTCATAATTGTCGATGTCTTGCGTTATTCTGGGTTGAAAGGAAATTTAGGTATAATGTCTGAATATTTTAAGGAGTAAACTAAGTTACTAGAAATTTCTTCGCATCGTTATTTTGTTATACGTGAATGATTTCAAAAGGGTCTTGTGGTTTTACTTTGTACATATTTAGTACTTTGTTTGGTCTCGTTGCGTTTGTATCGTTAACCAGTTAAAGAAATAATAAGATAAGTTTCTTTCACATGTAGTTGTTACATTATTATAGATAAAGGCGAAGTTTCTTGCAAGATACGTATATTTTCAACCCACGTGAAGCGAATAACACACGGAGAAATGTGTTTGTTAATAACTTATTAGGTTTAAAGTGAGATGAAGAAGTTTTGTCGCGTACGTGCGCCGCGATCACTTAGTACCGACTATTTGCAAGTCTGATATAGTCGGTTAACCTCTAGATATTCAAATTTGTTTTGAAGAACCGCCTTTAGCAGTAAGATCTACAATTGTACAGCAACTTTTCTTATTTCCTACCCATATTTTCTATTTTTGACTAATTTATTTGGAAAATAAATTTTATGTAAATGTAATTTCGAGTTTAATGATGTTAATGGTTGAATAATGTTAGGTTAGAGTTTATTCACATTAATATATTTTTAAACACATGGAGGGCTGAAATAAACAGCAAGCTTTACGGGTGAGTTGTTGTACGGGTTTTTACTACCCTTGCGAGGTTTTTAAAATATTATATTCATTATAATAGACATACTAACTTACATGACATAATTCTTCGCGTGTATAATTATATAGATTTGAATAAAGCCAAGCCCTAAAAAAATCAGTAGCTGAAGTATATGTAAATAGTAGGTTGCCTGGTAGAAATCGCTGTTAGCGATAAGGCCGCCCATTGTACAGGCTTATTTATAAAAAGTTTTTTTTAAAATTATTGTAAATGGTGTACAATAAAGTGTATAATAAATAAAAAAAAAAAAAAAATATATATTCTCCGAAAAATAAAAAGGAGGTATGTAGAATAAAATTAGATCCCATCAAAATGGGATGGAATAACTTATTTATAATGTACTAGCTGTTGCCCGCGGCTCCGCCCGCGTGGATTTCAGTTATCGCTCTAAAAAGTAGCCTTTGTGTTATTCCAGACCATAATCTATCTCTGTGCCAAATTTCATCAAGATCCGTTTAGTAGTTTTTACGTGAAAGAGTAACAAACATCCATCCATCCATACATCCATCAGCAGCATCATCATACAGCGTTTGCAGCATACTTAACCGTATGTGGAAACCGAATACCTTTTTCCTCCGTTAAACTCGTATAATCAACTGACATACTACCTCCACATATTATATTCCCGTACGTTCCAGTTTCTCAGACGGAATTCATCTTGGTTAGTAGAATAATTCTAACAATAAGTAATGGAGCGGCCGACCCTTTAACATATCCGCTACCTACATATATATGAATGTCGTTGAGCTCGTCCCAACACCATAGATATCGTCGGCACCCCCATAACCGATGGCCCACATTCTTTGAAAAATTACTTTCGGACAAAATGCGAATAGTTTTACTAGTAGATATTTGTTATACAATAGAGCCTATGTCTGGTTCATATGTTACTAATATCAGGTAGCAAAGGTTCTATGGAAGCTATTACATCACAGCACACTCAAAAATCCTAATTAGGAAATACAAGTATTTACTAATACTAGTTATAATTCCTATCATTATAATGCCGAGGTTTTCCCAAGAGACTATAGCATAGGTTTCTTCAAGAAAGGAGTTATAAGGTTTTTAAAGGGTCGACAATGCGTGAGTGTCACCCCTGGTGTTGCAAACGTCCATGGGCTACGGTAACTGCTTACCATCAGGCGGGCCGTATGCTTGTTTGCTACCTTTGTAGTTGTAAAAAAAAGGACCCTTGAAAAAACTTAAAACTCCTTTCTGGGGCGCGAGTCATGCCCCTGGTGTTGTAAGCGTCCATAGGCTTCGGTGACTGCTTACCATTAAACGAGTCGTATGCATGTTTGCCTCCTCGGTAGTATAAAAAACATAAAACTCAATGAAGACAACACACATCTATCATTATATTTGTTTACAATATCAACATCGTCAAACTCCACATTGGTTTTGATTATACATCAATACACTTTTATCAAATACTAGGGGTCGCCCGCGACTTTGTCCGCGTGGTAATTTGGAAAATTTTCCCCGATTTTGCAAAATATCTCACTAATGCGCCGCTCCTATTGATTATAGCGTGATGTTATATAGCCTATAGCCTTCCTGGATAAATGCACTATTCAACAAAAAAATATATTTTCTAATCGAACCAGTACTTTCTGAGATTAGCGCTTTCAACCAAACAAACAAACTCTTCAGCTTTATAATTATAGTATAGATACGTCCTCGAAACTAAACGACATGTAACTAAACAATAAATTAATAGTATTATATAATACTAGCCAATTATCTTCACCGACCCGTACTCGTTTCTTCTATATTTACAAGTATTACAACAAAGAAGGAACAATCATCTCCATGTCATAAGGTACTGACCACCGACCGCACTTGACTCACAGCTAAACAGAACCGAATTATACCTACCTACACAAAACTTTCACCAGTCTAACTAGACCCCTACATACGCATTGTCATCCCCGAAACTTTCCACCTGCTAAGACAATCGCGGGGTACGGCAGACAAAGTTACGGTGGTCGCACCATCTCGTATAAGGTTCTGCAGGATTTTCCCTTTTTGCTTTCCACTCAATAATCCTAACAAAAGGAATACTTGAAGGGTCTGCCGAATGGGTTTTTGGCCAGTAGAAAATTTATACGCTGTACAAATAATTGTAAATATTGGTGTGGAACGAAATTTATTTCATTCCCAGCGTCTGTTTTCTATTTTTAGGTGAATAGGTGTTATCTATCTATTTATCTATAAAAATAGCTTATCAGGTATGCTTGCAAATGGCGATTACTTTTAAACACTTCCAAGGGTTTTAGTGATTTGACATGAGAATATCCTGGGTATTAATATATTTTGTATTTTTGTTTATTTCTATAATTTTAGATATACCTGATGACATTTCCTGATCTTGCTAAGCTACCATATTACCATACTGTATAGAATCATTCAATTTGATTTTGACTTAAAAAATGCTAGAGTATGTTAAGCAAAGCGGCCCGCTACCAACAGACAAGACAATCATCTTTGTTATTATACCAGGTTTTCACCCAATTGTGTTTATATGGAGTTTTTGATTGCATCACTTTCTGCGCTAACAAATTGTAACACATATCTGGCGAATAAAGTGGCCTGAGTTTCTTGCCGGTTCTTTCCTTGGGCTCTCCCCCAGTCAGCAAACCCGGCAGCAGGCAAATTAGCTGACGTCTCATTTGGCATTTTTCATTGACCTGAATAAGTGTCACAGTGTGATCTATATGAATGAACTAGGGGTCGCCCGCGACTTCGTCCGCGTGGTAATTTGGAATATTTTCCCCGATTTTGCAACATATCTCACTACTGCTTCGCTCCTATTGATCATACCTTGATTTTATACAGCCTTCCTGAATAAATGCACAAAATAAGAAAATAAAAAATCTTATCGAACCAGAACTTTCTGAGATTAGCACGTTCAACCAAACACAAACTCTTCAGCTTTATAATATTAGTATACTTAGATGATTTTGAATTTGAACTTATTATTTATTTATTTATTTTATTTTTAAATGTTCAACAAGCACAATCTTAACAGAGCAATGGAATTTTGCGTCGGTATTCAATTAGCGTCTGGTCATTATGTACAATAATACATTGTCCATATGTTAGTATAACGAGTAATGGTGTGAATAACAGATGGATAGATTAAGAGATTAGTATTGAACTATGTATTGCTAATGCTGATTTGTAGGTTATGTGTTAGTCAATTGTGTGTGAGATTATCACCAAAGTTATGTACGTACCGACATACCAATGAGACATTATTTATAGCTAAGTCAAGTTATACATAGTATAATAGTGGTGCTGGCGATACATCAGTAAGCATGCTTTATTACAGTCAAAAGTTTTTAAGAAAGGTAGGGCACTAAACCACAGATTACTAAATAGTTACTACGTAACAAAAACTTCACTCAGTAGAAAATTACCAATACCTACTGCTATAATAGCCTACTCTGTCGCGTCAGCAACCGCTGGATGCTAAAATGTGCCTAGATGCTTAAGCGTACAGTTGTGGTTGTTTCACACCGCACGAACCCACAGCACTGAATTTGGTCCGCAAACGGCCTGAGACCGCTCGGCCAAACGGTAGGTAATTATAGCGTGTAAGTACGTGGAGTGACGGAGTCCTGACCAAACTAGCGAGCAAGCCCGACTGGGGAAGGACCTCCACCTTACAGAAGACCACGGCCAAATTACTACACACAGCGGTGTAGTTGTGTTCCTGTCTGTTAGTATAGGTCTCCAGTGCTTATTTAGGGATGTATTTTGAAATAAACGTATTCCTATCCCAGGGATACTTCCATCTTAAGCCTTGGTGTAAAAAAATGGGTTTGCAACACGCAAGTGATACCTCTAGTATTACAAACGAACACAGGCTCGGTAACTGCTTAATATCAGGTGGACCGTATGCTTGTTTGCCACCTAAGTAGTATAAAAAAAAGACTGCACTTCCAAAAATATTGATAGACATTGCGTCACGCCGCCCAACAATCAATTGTAGTATAAATGGTTTCAGTAAAATAATGTTAATTTTAAACATCTGCTTCATGTAGCACGTAATTTTGAAAACTAATGATAATAGTGTTCACTGTAATAATAATATAATATGAATTTTGTTCCGTTCATTTTACTACGAGTATAACAGTATCTGTTATCATGCTATTTTGATCGAATTAATTGGGGCGTGGATAATGAATCATTTTAAGATTAATTTGCATAAATGTTCTGGCAAAACAATATGTCTAACAAAAAGAATTAAGTATAATCGTTCTTTATATACATACATCTCATACTATCTTAGCCAAAAGATATCCACTGCTTGACATAGGCCTCCTCCAAGGACTTCCACAGCACTCCTGAGCTCACTTTGTCCATCGGTTGCCCGCAACCTTTACCAGGTCGTCGGTCCACCTGGTTGGAGGCCTGCTAACGCTGAATTTTCCTGTTCGTGACCGCCATTCTAGAACTTATTTGCCACAATGGCCATCGGTTCTGCGAGCTTTGTGCAATAGCGAGTTATTTATTTCAAACAGATACTTAATGCTATCTTGTGGCGAAGGTCAAACTGCATTGAGACAAAATTATATTTTAAAAATCTGTCATAAGTTACTGTGAAATCTTCAACTGTAAATGGTGACCACGGATATATTATCATCTCCTTTGTTGATACTGACTGTAGTAGGTACATAAACTACTAAGTACCTATCTACTTACTCTCCGTAGAAAAGGAAATAATACCCTTAAATCTTGCATCTGCATGTCAATACTATCCCAGAAAAATCCGTAGTAACCATTATTTATTGAACACCCAGCTCTGTACACTGTTGGTAGTGAGACCACTACACACACAGGCACACACACACACACACACACACACACACACACACACACACACACACACAAATACGGCAGGGTACAGGACAGGGTCTAATGTCGCGTGTAATAGAGCCTCCCTCATCACGTCCACACTCCGCTGCGTTTGGACGCGTGTAAGTATGTCGATACGATATTTTTGGATAACCTAGTAAGAATATATTTTCATATATTGGTTAAGTAAATTGGAGATCGCTATGTTGTGGTAGTTTTGGTAAAAAAATATATATAAAAGTCGTAGTTTTAACCTCGTATTTTTAAATATAATATATTGTTCACGATTTTTTTTAACGGAATTTAAGGTGAGTAAAGACGATTAAAAGTGGTATGAATTATATTAATACCACTTTAAAAAATATTAATGCTATGAATAGATGAAATATTCTAGTATATTCCATCTTTTTATAGCACTACTATATTATATAGGTATTCCTTTTATTTATTACGATATAAAATATATTTTATTGAATTTATAAAAAAGAAAATTTACCTAAGTTCTTATGTAGGTACAATCACGAGGTATTTACTTTTAATGAAGTCTTAGTACTAACTTCAAATTATTTTGACCGTACACCGGAACTGAGAGCTGACCGGAAGTAATTATATAATTAACCACGGAACCAGGGGCGTTATAAGAGTTCACGGGTTCCGAGCGGCGGCGGTAGAGGGCGCGCGGGCGCACTAAGCCGAGATGATCTCGCCGCGCCTAGACAGGCCGACACCACCGCTGAATTATATAAAGCACTTACAATTCTTGAATTTACTTACATTTAAATAATTTGAAACTATTTAGACTAAGATTGAATATGATCCTAACGCTGGCCTTTACTTGGGTCAACGTATTAGCCTTGCAATACAGCGTGAAAATGTCGCCAGTCTTTTGGGCACCTATTCTCAGAACTGTGACCTCAATCAGATATTTTATTTATAGGTTAAACTTTAAATACAATATCTGATTGTTTGTAAGTAGGTTAGTTTAATTTAAAAAAAAGGTTACTTTAATTTTAGTAACTATTCATGTAAGAATCTTATAAAATTGATTGAATATTAATCCATTAAATAAATTATTACTAACAATTGCTATGGATTGATCTATATATAAATGTGCTATGCTGGCAGCAGGAGCCATCTTTATTCTTTGGCACTAGTAACAAAATTTATCTTTTTACGCATTTGACATAATGATTGATGAATACTAGAAACAAAATCTAGTTTTATAAGTCCAACCTTAATACCTCTGAAAATGTGAATGTGGTACATTTATAACATACCTTATAAATAGACGTGATTTTATGTTTACTTAGTACCTATACCTACTAACAAAAAGCTAATGCATAGGTACTATTTTGCAAGCAAACAGAACAATTCATAGCATAATTTGAGTTCCACATTATTGTTCAACACTAAACAAATCATACTCACAATAACTCCCGCGCTAAACGAACACTCAGCGAAATTAAACATACATTGCTCGTTGAAAGTGTACAATAAAAATAAACAGGGAATATAAGTGGAAATGAAAAGCGTAGCCGTGAGCCTGCAACGCTAATCGTTTAGCTTATTACTATAATAACCAAATAAATGTTGCATTATATTTTTACTCGTTTCTGTAAACATTATAAAGGTTGAGTATTCATGGACGACTTAATGTTTGAAAATATCGTTTCTTTTTTTCCGTTTTTGGAGTTTAAGTAAGAAATAGTGGATGCAATAAAACTTTATCAAATTATTACAATGGGGAATAATGATTAACAATATAGTTATAACATATATTTTGAGCAGCGGTTCGCCCTGCTATCGCTGTGACGTTGAAAGACAGGTGTTATAAGTAAAAAAAAACTTTTTCCTATCTATTTCTTATTTCTACGTGTATGACGAAGCATAGAAATATTAAATTAAAAGAAAAAGTTTATTTATAAGAATAGACCGCCCCGGCTACGCACAGGTAAGTTTGAAGTTGATCAGACCAAGAAAACACGTTGTTCCATACAAAGTTTGTAACCACTTTTAACCCCCTTAGGGGTTAAAATTCAAAAATACTTTAGTAGTGTACACCTACGTCACTTAAAAAATATTTGTGCAAAATTTCATAGTTCTAGACCCAGCGGTTTTAACTGTGCGTTGATCGATCAGTCAAACAGTTTCTGCTTTTATTTAAATAGAGTGGCAATATTTTACGCAATGTTCAAACGAGTTATTTCCTAGTATTGGTGTTACAGCGTCATGCAATTTTATAAAGATCGATACATAGAGAATATAAAACGCAGCCTAGCATCGGTACAATAGATTGAATGTAATAAAAGTTGTACGAAATATTTTCCACACGTAATAACTTGTTTGATTGGAAATTCATACAGTGTGACACACGTCGTAATAGCTCGGTGGCTGAACCACGATACAGATGATAGAATGCAGTAGTTTAATTTGCACCGACTATTGCCAGATATATCATTAAAATAATTCGTAGGAGTAGGAGACTAACTTGTAAATATCAACGTTATATTAATTAACTGGCATCCACCCGACTATGCAGATATGCTAAACTGTATTTTATCTCATCAGATTTCATCCAAATCAGTTCAGCTGTTTGATTAAGTTTTTTATTAACACACATACATAATCCATGCATTTATCCATCTAAACTTTCGCTTTTAATATTAGTACAGTAAATGATTTTGGCATAAAGAATTGGTTCAGTAAGATGAAACTTTATTTATAATATAAATATTATTTTTCAGTTTATGGGCTTTGAAATTCATAAGAAATTTCGTATTGTGACTTTAAAATGACTTTTAATTTTGTAAGACTTCTGTAATTTGGCTGCTTTGTTGATTTTTTTTCATCATCTATTAATATTCAGACTTGATACATAGATGTTGGTATATGTTTTAATACAATATAATATTGTAGATATACGAGAAAAACGCTCTATTATAATAAGTATATATTACTTGAGATACATAATAAAATTGTAATAAGAACAGGTCAAATGGTCTGCCTGTGGTAAATGTAATGCTATTGTTAAATATGAATCAAATTAATTTACCTATAACTATGGGGCATGGGTGTTCGGTGGACTATTTTATAAGACTACTAGTGGACTTGGCAGACGTCGTCCTGCCTAAAAAAGCTGACAGCAGCGCCACCTACCGAGTCCAATTGTGAATCTTAACCATCCAGAGCTCTACCCGAACACACACACAAAATTTCATCAAAATCGGTCCAGCGGTCTAGGAAGAGTACAGTGACATACACACGCACACAAGAAATATATATATAAAGATGAGAAAAAATATCGCCTGCTGCTAAAACCTTAAACACAAAATAGTCTCTTAAACAACCGATAGGCATAGGCAACAGCCTAATGGTAAGTGGGCATCACTAAATAATAATAAATTGTAAATTATTATAGCTTGTATGTACTGCGCTTGTTCTAAATAAAAACCGAAGAACTGCAGAAAGGATCTTAATTAGCACCAAAACGTTTCTGTCTCGTGGACCATCGATTACACAGGTACGAAAACGTAATAAAGAAAATTATATCTTCACGATTTAAAAATGGGAGTTAGTATAAAAGCATTTTTAAATTTAATTATTCAGTACAAAAATGTTAATGAGAGCAAATAAAGCGCCATCTCTCGGTGGTTCTGGGCGGGTCACGTAGTAGTACGAGACTTGCATTAAACCGATTGTGTCGCCCGGGCATACATAAAACAGGCCCGGTTATGAACCAGGATCAAATAAATATGGATAAGACCTAGATAAAACCTCCAAAGTGCTTGTACGACATATACAGAAGAAAAGGGTATTGCATATTGTAGTACCTAATGTAAATAGACTGATGAAATTGATCAGATTTTTTGACTTTTTGGTTTTGTGATGACGTCACAGGTAGGGCGAAGTGGAAGAAGAACACGAAAAGGGCCACCATGTGGGATAAATAGTTAGAAAGAGAGTGAGAGAGAGAGGTATTATTTTATAGAAATCTTTGTTTTTATTTAAGCTGAACAATTAAATAAAATGATGTATTAGGTATTCAGTAAAGAAATTAGTGCTAATATAATTTCCATCTAAATCAAATATAACATTAACTAATCAGACAAACCCTGATAACATTATAACGAAAGACGATTTAGTAACTAGAATAATCGAAATGGGGTTTAGGAACTTAATGTTGATTACATAAAAATATATAGGCCAAGAGCGAGATAAAGTGATTATATACAATATGTTATTTTTTTTAGATTTGGTCACAGTATCATGGTGTGATTCAACGCCTTTAGGTATTCCATTATTGAACCTCTTTTTATCAAGACAAACTAAAATACATACGGCTTTATTCCTCTACTCATGTAACGATAGGAAGGATCTGCCTCGGCTTACCCTGAAAAAATGAAAAATTAACATTAGTTACGTTACATACCTACATGACTGTTTTCTTTTTGAATAACAATCTAGTTTATATGTGTCGTATTGTAGTTTTTATTTAACTTAATATGAACTTATATTTATTTAATGAACGACTTCACAAAATACACCTTTCAATATTTTCTTTAAACAAATCCCACCATAAAATGGCAGCCATGTTAAATTGTATCCGTTCGACAGTGAGCACATTAAGCCAAATAAGTTGTAGAGTTAGATAGGAACTAAATAACAGTACTTAACAAGTATATAAAGTAGGTGTTATCGCACAATGGAGCGTTACAGTCGTTAGTGATATAGGTGCGGCCCGTGCTGAAAATGTGGACGCGATAAGCTTTACACTGGCACATGCTCATGAGCGGAGCGCGAGCGGAGCGGAGCGAAGAAAATAATGACGTACATGGTTTGTAAGTTATTTTACTGTATTATCTAAATGTACAATGGGGTTGTTGTACATTCGTCACAAAGTAAATTTGACACAAAAAAGGGTATGTGTAAATTCTGTAAATTCGTCATAGTTCTAAACAAATTTACACATACTTTTTTCTGTGCCAAATTTACTTTGTGACGAATGTACCACAACCCTTTGGTGCAAGGTTCAAATATATAAAACAAATAAATAAATCCAAAGATAAACTTCATGTAAAACTAAACATCAAAAACATGTATCTATTAGTTGAGATTATAATGAAAAGTTGGTGTTAGGATCAGATCATACCGACGTCGATGACAATAGTTATACTGTATTACATAATACATGCTTGTTTGGTCATAAATATAATGGAAGTCGCTCCGCTTGTGTACCTGGTCACAGGCCGCATGGATTTTCACAGCGGTATCTAAAACCGAGTGGGGCAATTAGAATAGTTTGCGACCGCTCGATTGCCAAATGATCTGTGAGTTTTAACTATGTGCCGATACCGACGGGAATGCTGCCTCGCCCGGCGCCGGCGACGCTTGACATCACCTCCTTGCATGTGTACACATAACTACACAAAGTAAGTATGTTTAGGTGTAGGTGATGGTGAAGTACTAGTAAATCTTATTCGTTTTTGGAAATAGACTTGAAATATAGTAATTAGTTAAATACGCTTGAATTAAAAAAGCCACAAAAAAAAAAAAGATGCAATAAAGAAGAATGTGTCTCGGGGAACATGTGACCCAACGGCGAACTGTATGTATAACATTCAAGTCTCATTTCCGAAAAAACCAATACCATTTTAATACTACCGCGGAAACAGAACTGAGAAACTAAACACCGCGATCGTACGCACAATCACTGCGTCACCGAGACAGCTAGAGTTAATACTCATTGTAAATAATTTTCTACTTACCTAAGAGAACGATTCAAATAAATAGGTATTCTGGCACTACAATCAGAATTTATATTTGCGGATATTATGTTTCATCTTTACTGTTAAAATAGCGATATTTATTTAAATACAAAGTTAGTAACTTGACTATGTATTTTTATAATTTATGGTTAGGAGGCGCCATGAAAGAATCTTCAAAAATACTCAAGGAAGAGGGACAAAATCCCAAGCGGACTGTCGTAATCTTCAACAAACAAACTGCCTACCTAAGCCTCTAGACAAGTGGCATAAGCGATAGTCGAATCGAAAAGTCAAAAAAGAAAATGTATGGAATGTGACGTAAGTTTACGACATTATATCGTAGACTTATGTCAAATCTCATACATTTTATTTTTAGAATTTTCGATTCGACTACCGTTTATGCCACTTGTCTAGAGGCTCTGATGTAAATTAGTTACCTTTAACATTTTATTGTAAAATTGTTTCAATGATGTGACCGGTTCGAGTCTAAGCGAGTGAAGTTAAAAGCAGAGTACCTACATTGTATATCAGTAAAGTAAGGGTCGGAAAATTGAGGTCATACGCAACTCGTCTTCGGGTCAATTAAACCCCCCGGCTCCGGATGTGGTGGGGACACAAGGTATGAACAGTAGCGAGCTCGGGCACTGCGTCAGGTAGACACACGTGCTTTTGAAAGTTGCTGATGGATTTTATAAGTGAAAATGGCGGACCAATAAAATAATGCTATGATAAATTAAAAAATAGGCGGTGCATTCTAAATATATATATTTTTTATTATCTCAGATGTTGGTCCCGAGACAGGATGAAGTCAAGATTTCTTCTATATATTATTTATTCTTTGTAAATGCGTTAACAGATTATAGCCTTGTTTGCGGTTGTATAATGCTTTTCCTATTATATCAGGTTTGCTTTTAGTTGACAGATTTAATGCATTAGAACATAAAAATTACCAAATAAAATAAAACTCGCTTAATCTTATAATCGGCACCATCAGACGTCGTTCAGTGTACCACGTACACTCACGTAGAGCATATAATATGAGAGTGTAGAGAGCAGTTTTGTTAATTTTTAATGAATCGGATAGGTTAGAGTAGTTAGTTGCCTTTAATAATTACACAGTTTCAGGCGCTGACATCACTGATATAACTGAACAGAAACATCGTTTTATACATTTCTTTTTTAAATATCGAATTTAAAACGAGCCACGAAATAAAGAGGTGTACTAAAACGAAAGCTTACGAAGGATTAACCTAGTTTCTTAGCGTTTCGTAAGTCAAAGAGTGGCTCGTAACTTCGCCAACATCAAAAGCAGACTTAAAATTTTCTTCGCCGAGATTCTTTATTAAGAAATGTACTGAGACAACAATTCCCAATAAATTGTTAGGAGAAGTTCCATAACAAGTGCAGGGCAAGTTACCCGAGTCACCCCGGACAAGTCGCGTAAGTAGTATAAGTGTAGCATCAGCAATGATTAATGATGCTGACTTATCTCCTGACCGAGGTTACTACAAAAAATCATTAGTAAGAGCCTCGCGAAAATCATTACGTGGTGGCAAAAAGTCATGAGCCGTAAACCTCTCGGCAAAAACTAATGTTTCATTAATGGAGGCTTCGCAAGTTCGCGCCCATATTGATTGACTAACCTATTTATACTGAACCTCGTTACGACAGATTTTTCTTGGAGCAAAGTGGAGCTAGTATTTATCATGTTGGAACTTGGACTAACTTTGTAAGCGAGATATCTTTACAACTTTAAAGTGGGTCAATATTGATGAATTTTAATAGTATTAGTAATTTCCATTTTTACTGTAAATTAATAGTCTTTTGTGTTTTTATTTTATTCTAATTATAAGAAATCATTCTCTCTATGTAAAAGGTAATATGGAGATAACTGTTTTATAATATAATGATAATAATATTTCTTGATCATTATTTCCTACACAGGACAAAACTTTGTGTGACCCATAAAGAATTGTTCTGAGTCTAGGTGTAATTTGTGTCCGTTAATTGTATGTTTGTAAAGTCCTCCGCGACACAAACCTTGTTCTCTAGTGTGGGAGTTGTCTTTTTTTTAAATAATAAAATAAAATAATTTTTGGTGTGTTTGTATTTGATATCATTAAAAAAAAGTCCGACCAAGAAAGTAAAGTAAGTATACTAAATTATAAACCGGGACTATTTTCATTTGAGAGCCTAATCAAACTATCGATATACCATCTGTGAATGTAAACGTAGATCTATTGGATGATCAATATTTAGAAGTTTTATCATTATTACAAGGTAGGCTAGGTGCATATTAGTGTGAAGTCTGGAAAAAACAAATTAAAACATAATCAAATATTATTAAGTACATATAAATAAATAAGTTTTTATAAAATTTTAATATAAAAAAAACATTTAAATTATTTTGAAACTGTTAACAAATGCGTACCAAATTACATTCAATATTCTCTTAAAAAAACAAACATCAGTAAATATTGTTCAACAATAGAACGTTCAATTTTCCAACGAATGAGCATATTATGCACGTCACACACACGCCTGTCACCGTCTCGTTGAGCGCTACATTCAAATAATTACGCGGCCATTGTGTGTAGCCAGCCTACGATATATTCTGTCCGCAGTGTGTACTCGTACCTACTAGCTTAGCGCTACAGACACTAACTAGTGCGCTAATGGCACTTTAACTTATTAATGATGACGCACATGCTCTTAACATACCTTCATTAAATAAAGAGAAAGTTCACTAATGATTAAACGCGGTATCAATGTAGCTACATGCATGTGTACAACAGATTTAATTTTATTATATATCTATACAAGATCAAATAAAATAAATTCACATGCGACCTAGCCATCCTATTAATATTATAAATGCGAAAGTTTGTAAGCATGTATGGATGTTTGTTATTCTTTCACGCAAAAACTACTGAACGGATCTGGATGAAATTTGGCACAGATATAGATTATAGTCTTGAATAGCATATAGGCTACGACTACTACGGCTACTTTTTATCGCGATAACCGACATCTACGCGGGCGGAGCCGCAATCAACAACTAGTATTAAATAAAATCTTATATAAAACTTCATAGCCTTCAAAGTTGGTTGCACTTTATGGAGTATAGTGTGTGGCTGCAACGCCGCAGACTGGTGGAAATGTGGCACTAAAACGAGTGCGTCAGCAGTTCTGTTAGAAGGATATAAACTTTAAGTGTACGTACATAGGTACACTTTACCAGTCCTCAAAAGTCAACTAGCAAACCAAAAACTTGTATTTGAAACGATGCAGTTTTGTTGATCTAGACATTGTTGCTTTTGTTCTCATATTCAATATTAAGCAAGGCAACCCGCCGCAAAAAAGTGTGTGAAAATAAGCCGAACACCTTAAATAACTATAAGATCACATATGAAAACGAGATAACAGTCCAGACATCTGTTCATACGGTACAAGTTATGTTGGTATTATTACTATTCCTCATCATAGTTTTGTTATCCCTTCCTCAAACCGTTGCCCGTATTCAGCGCTTACTGGTCAGTCCACGTGCTCCCCATACATTACCGTAGAGGTCGCTACTAGGTGCACACCTACACCCACAGAGGCACACGTGGGCACGTGTCACGGTACCCCAAATTAATCATTCCCACGTCGTATTAGCTACCTGACCTGCCATGATACCAAAAGTACTTTAAATTATATCAAGCCTTTTTATGAAAAAAATAATTTGTCACAAATGTAGAAGGGATTAGGACGTGTACCTACGCGTTTGTGATTAGGGTAATTTTATTTTCTTTGTTGGTAATTGAATTGCAGCTTTGTACGACGTTAGAGTTGAAAAATTAAAAGTCATAAACACAAGGTCGGGACAATCCCACTCACATGCCCACCGCTGTGACTCCTGTGAGCCAGGATTAACAGCGGAGTAATCAACTGATACACCGAGTTTTGACACTCGTGCGTCCCGTGGACAACTAAACCTACTGTCTTGGACCTTGGATAAACACAAGGTCGTTAAAAGTTAATAAAAAACTATGTAAACTGCAAAACACATAAATACCTACTATAATAATATAACTACAATATATGTACATTGTACATACTGAACAAAGGCAAGCTTAACTAACAGTTGAGGTTTTCATTAACAAACCAATGCAATGTTCTTAGTACGGTTAAGCCATACCAAACTAGAGGTATTTGTGAGCATCCTTTCTAAAAGCAAATGTCTTAGTCAGAATCATACTTTTAAGAGAGGTAGGGCACCATACTAGGGAGCAAGCCCGACTGGGGAATGACCTCCACCTTACTTAGTACAAATCTCCAGCGCTTATTTAGGGATGCGTTTTGAAAGAAACGTATTCCTATCCCAGGGATACTCCCATCATAAAGCCAATAATGTAATAAAAAATGGGTGGCAACACGCAAGTGATACTTTTGGTATTACAAGCGTCCATAGGCAACGGTAGCTTCTTAACATCAGGCGGGCCATATGCTTGTTTGCCACCCAAGTAGTATAAAAAAAATACCTCACAAGGGAGTCATCATTATAGCAGATTAAAGTAGAATTTAATTTTACTATTAAAATTTATATTATTTATTACTAAATTTGGTGCAATATAATGTCGCTAGTTAACAAGCGTCATCACCTTTTTTGTCATAGTAATGACGTAGTCAATATATCATGACGTAATATATGTGCGCGTCATAACCCGATACTTCATTAGTCACACCCTGTATGTGGGGTAACTGCTTGCTCATCTTTTAGGGAACGGATCACGTATTCATAAAATTCGACTTAATAACACAGTTTCGTTTACTTTCTAAGCAGCTGAGAACATTTAAAGTGATGCTTTATTTTCATTTTCTTTAGGAGAACAATCTGGACCTCTCAGAGGTTGTGGCTCGTTCAATTCCCCCGAACGACTGCTGGCAACGTTTCCAAACGTAGGTACTATTGAGACGTTTCCCCAGATCAATATATTATGCATCAAGAATTTAGCGAGAGAAGCGAAGGGGTACGAACACTTGAATTCCTTACAAGGATTAAGTAACCTAATTTCCTTTTGCTCTTCTTTCGTTTTTCCTCACATCCAAGCGGCGAGATAAGCTGGTACTCTATTACTGTTACGTCCTACTTGTGGCAAAATAACTTTAAACTTTTTAAAGGGTCTGAGTAACTGCAAAACGTCTTCAGTAATATAACGCTGCTATGTTAAATAGGGGATATCTGAAAGGCGTGGCGTGGCGTCTCCCGACTCCGCAATTCGGTGGATTTATATCAGGAGCCGGTTACAAATCTTTGGTGAGCCGCAGTCGAAATACAGTTCACTTTGTACTGGATTTACGTTTATTAAGCGAGTTCAAGATGCGATACGTACGCTCGCAATCTGGATCAACGAGGAAACAAAGAACCTCCATAAAACACCAACATACATACACATAGATTGATTATAATACTGTGATTATATGTAATAATAAAAATATTAAGTGTATCTTAAATCGTGTTAAGTTCTGTGAACAGAACGTGCGTGTTGTATTTCATTATCTAAGCACGATGATCTCCACTGTCATCAAATACCAAGAGCCAAAGTATTTATATACTTAATATGTAAATACTTTGGCTCTTGGTATTTGAGCTGGATGGCTACGCGGCGGAAATGCGCACAACAGCTCTCCATAGAGCATCATAAAACAGCAGCTTTTAAGGGCACATTTCGCTACTCTGCATCCAAGGTGTGGAATAACTTGCCACCACCGATAAGAGCCATCAAGACTATCGACACTTTTAGATGTCGTTTGCGACAATTTCTTATAGATAAACAAAAACAGCTTGGAATGATCAGTGCCGATATGTCTATTATATAATAATTGCTGCGAATTTTTGTGTTGTCATGATTTTATAGCTGTTTATTTATTTATTTGTTACATAAGTAATTGCCTGGTAATTATGTTTCTATAATTATATCATGTATTTTCCTTTTTTTTAAATTTAGATTTCTCATTTACTTTTGTACCACTCAAAATGTGTTTTTTTTTATTTATTTTGTGTCACGGTTTTATTTACTTTGTTTGTTTATGTTATTATTATTATATTCTTATTTGTTTCATTTCTGTATTTGTTATTATATTTAAACATATACAATTATGGTGGATCTTCACATCCGTGACTTACAAAGGTTTTAGTTGAAAACCAGCGCCAGGCACTACTTATCTGTGGTTGTCTGGCATTATGCTGAACTAAACCTTTTCGGTGCAGATGTGAGGCACACAAAACACTAGCCTAAGTTCATAGTTAAGACCTGTTGGTAATTGTTGTTGTTTTGATGTGTCTCACTATGTATCTGAATAAATGTTTTTTCTTTTCTTTTCTTTTCACTGTTGAACGTAGGCTTCCGTATATGCCTCCACAATGGCCGATCAAGTGCTTTCCTGCAACTTTGATGATAATCATCTATCCACCTAGTGTTATATTTAGAAAATTAAAACTCAAGAACATCAATTTATTACAGAGTATTCTCAAAAATATTAATCTCATACCATAAATTAATTCAAACTTTCATATCAAAATAGTAATAGGTATTGGTCAATAAACAAACAAATCAAAACCTCATTAAAGTTTAGCTCCGAGTTAAATAAAAGAAAGTCGGAGTAGAAGACAAATGAGAATGAGAAAGGGAAGGAAAGAGATGATGTGGCACGAGTAATTGTCGCGCCCGGTGGTACGAATGTTAACTTATTATTCAATAATGACAACAAATTGGAAAATAAGTTAAGGACAATTTTTGTTTGGATTGTCGTATATTGCCTTTTAGACTTATTTGGATCTCGTTCAATAAAAGTCAAACACTAAAGCATATTTAAGGGATTCTTAGATAGGTTATGTTTTCGTTAATGTGTTATTGGGTATTTTCTGTAAGACAATTCTCAGTATCAGCTCGGAGTCAGGATGTTAGCAATGTTACACCCTTGTGCTTCGAAGAGCACGTTAAGCCGTCAATCCTGTGCCTGATTGCACTCCGCTCGTATTGAAATGGCATCCCATTGGACTATGAGTAAGTAGAAAGTTAGAGAGTGCATTTAGAAGTCTCCACAGAGACTGCTATACTAGCTCATAATGCATAATGAATAATCAAAAATGGTAAAAATTGGGTATTAACTCATGAAAATGATGTAAAGTAATTTTATATAAATAAAAAATACAGAAATTGAAAGTAATAAATTTAATATAAAGTTAAGCCTGTTTAGGGCCGCGTGAATATACTCTATAATTTATCTTCTTAATCAACTACCCATGGCTTTTTGTTTCTTTGTAATAAATGTTGTACTACTTATTAAACCAATGTTCGTAAAATGTTTATGTTGATCGATTAAGTCTCCGTCTACATTTTTAACCATCATGATTTTAAAAAGACTTACTGGCAATCGGTGTAAATAACTAAAAAAACATCCTGTAACATTATAACAGGCATTTCGAAATGTGCACTATTTATAATTCCACCGCGGTCGTCGGTGGGTCGCGGCGCGCGGTGCTCGGCGGCCGGTGCAGCGGTGGTGTTACGAGTACAAACGCGGTGTTCCGTTTAGCTCACAGTCGAGCGAAGCTCCCCACTACATTCTGTACAAGGCTCACATCCGCGACCCCGCTCTGTTTCGGAACTGTTTCAATTACTCCAAATAGGTCAAGCCCCTGTTTATTCGTTTAGTGCGGTACTCTTCGCTTTATTGTTATTTAAATTCAATAAAAAGTTTCAAGTACTTAGTCTCTGAGACGGCCGATGGCGAAACATTCAATTTTCATCAACTGATCGATTAGAAGCCACGTAAACTCAAAGTTAAACGTGAAATTAACAAGTACAGGGTTCATTAACGTCTGTCTTTTGTAAAGTTCATTGGAGTTTAGTAAGACGTGGAAAATTTCGAGAAACTCCGCGTCGACGTCGTCGTCGCCCGCCTACGGCCTACTTTGATTGTTTAACGATAAATCGGAAGGAATTTCGAAGAGTAACTCGGCTAATTTTGCTTCTAAAGTTATAACGTAAATTGTAATGAAGAAAATGACAGCCGGTATTCCCATATATCTTAATTTGAACAGAAATTTGCCTTTAATAATGTTGATTGGTGATGCATGTTTTATCTCCTCGCACAGCTGGTGCTCGTGCCCTCGGGCCCGGCGCGCGGCGCGGCAGCGGCGGAGGCGACGTGGGCTCTCTAAGCAACGTGTGTTTACGTAAACTGGCAGATTTATACTCGGCTTATGATGCTAATGTCTGTAAGAGATAAACATTACTCTAATCCCAAGGGCTCTTCCTGTATTCTTGTATTAATAATGTAACGACAAGAAAAGTGAAACAAGTCTCAAGAAAAACTACACACGTAAACAAAATATGACTTATACGAAAATATTGCTATATATGTAAGAGATGACGATGAATGTGCTTCTAAAATATTGTGGAGGGTCGAAGTGAAAGTTGTGAAATCTGGAAATACAAAAGCGCGGGTTATAAAAAGTTAACTCGACGACACTCGAGTTCATATGGAGAAAGTTAGTGGAACACTTTAGCAAATGTGCCGATTTCGACACCCGACCTCCCTGCGCCGCCGCCGTCGCCAAAATAACAAAAAAGTTTTTGACTTATTGGCGCATGAGGGCTCCGCTTCGACGTAAACATGTTGGATGTTTTTTAGCTAGCATTTAGGCCAACTAGTTTATAAGTTACAGACGTTTACGGAATGAAATCAGGCCAAGCGTGAACATAGTTGTTTGCGCATACGAACATGCTCTGTAACGGAGTCGTAACTTTGGGAAAAGTTATTGAAAATCATCCAATTGTTCCACATCAAAATGTTTCCTGACCAGCTGTCCAGACTACACAAACATCGCGCACATTCCCTCCGACTTGGCTTTATGTGCTCTGTGTGTGTCACAGCATTACTATTTTTTTATTATAGTCTATATTATAGTCTCGGTGATAAACAGGCGTACTTGTTGGTAAACAGTTACCGTGGACCCTACATCGAACCCCACAGGAACCCAAGTTTACCACTGTGTGTATTTATTCGGCTGTGGACTTCTGTAAGGTAGGAGAACACTAGTGAACAAGTCTGATTAGAGAAGTAATCGGACTTGCTCGCTAGTAATGGTGCAGTAATATTGTAATATCCAATATATGATTTTATACAGCTAAATTATTTTACTTGTTAAAAAACAAAACAAAACACGGACAAGTCTACAATAATGTTTAGGAATATTTACTTTCAATTTAGGAGCCAAGCAGAGGAACCGTTTAAATTCAAATTTTAACTGTAGATACAGCACAATATTTTATTTGCAACAGATATTTTGTTGACAAAAAAGCTACATCATATTACCACGGGTCACAGTACATTGACCGCATATATTATAGCACACGTGCACACTATTCTAGCTATCTCCAATTTAAAACATAATCATCACCACAGCAGGCTAGTCTGAATCAAGCGGGTGCAGTGACGTCATAGAACAAAGCTTGTCAACCACAGCCGCCAGAGGGCGCTCCGCTCGTTACTCTCTAAACTGTCACACAATGGCCTTCATTATCAGCGGCTTAATGATCGCGCCGATGATGATACTCATTTATCGCTGATGATTCGTCAAAACGTCATGCAATCAACTTATTAACCTATTTCACGCAAATCTACATCTACTGATGACAACACTCAACAAAAAATCGCGCTGCCAACCTTACTTGCTGTGAACCTGATTTTACAGCGGATTGATTTACATCGGATAGATAAGAATATTACCGATTCGATGTTACTTTATCGACAATGTACAAATAACTTTATTATTATTATATTACGGGTGTCTAACACATATACACGGAATTTATTACATTTGGATTTATTTTGTGTAAAATGTAATGTAATGTATGCAAAAACAAATCTTAAAGAATAAATTTGAAGTATTTTGAAGGCTTAATTTAAGCCGTATCTTTATCCTGACGTGTGGAGTGTTTGATAAAATACAATGTTATTATTTTTATAAAAATGAAGCAGCCTTAAAGTTGTTACTTTATATATATAACCTATATATAACCTGTCGGACAGAGTATACTCAGATCAAATATTCAAATATCTGAACTGAGCAATACACAAACAGTAAGATCTATTAAAACCTTCTTTATTTGCGAACCTGTATACAGCATATTTTTCCTTGTACTAAATAATGTTGAGAACCCCATGAATCATCGTAGACCGTCCGCGTCCTTGATGCAACCCCTACCGCTTAACCGATTGGCTTTCTCGTGAGTTATAGTCAGCCGCGCCCGTTAATCGCTCCTATGATTGATCGCCGTACTGATGCCGAATTGTTAAATAGCCATTTTAGCTAAGTATTGCAAGATGGTGGGTGCCGATTTCAATTACATGACTACTATTACCCAAAGTGGTTATTTTTATTGTAATGTTCACGTGAAAGTAAATTATTATAAACCTTTCCCAGATCGCTCAATTTGTCAAACTAAAAGTTAACATTACTAAAGAATAGGTTTTTAAAAATATTTATTATATTCTGTACTTGTCAGACTATACCTCGTTACTCAGAATTGTGGTTGTTATAAATTAAAGACCGACGTCTTATTTGTCTCTTTGACTCTTGATTTGTGGCATATTTTATTTGATTACGTGCGCCATCTACTTGGCAATCGTAGCTTAGTTTCTTGTCTTCAGTATTGGCATCCGCCACTTCTGTCAACTATATTTTTAAAACATTTTACGTCTATTCTACATGTTGTTCGGTCAAAGTATAATAATACTAAATTGGAATCAAAAGTACAATGATACCCCATCAACTCATAATATTTTCGCAAGATTATAATTAACAAACTCCAATTTATAATGAAGACTTAGATAGAAAAGAAACAAAAGCAAAATCCAATTTAGTGTGAAACTATTATAAGCTTTTCTAATAAATATTTCGAGTATCTTGCATCCAGAAGCAATGTACTTCAATATTGTTTATAAAGAACATTTTATGACTGAATCCATTTTACGTTCGCTATAAGCTGTATCGAACGAAGTTATTTAACGATGTAATAAAATGTAGCTATCTGTACTCCGTTAGAGACCAATATAACTGATTGGTTGGTCAATTAACTTATATCATAATATTAACAGAGTGCGTAACTGTCACCATCACGACACATACGAAAGTAATAATAACATTATTTTATAATGATTGTGTTGACATTAAATATATTTTATGTTACAATTATTTAGCTATACACTTAAGTGCAATACAGACATTAATATAGAGACGTTTGATATCAAGCTAAATTATATAAATTTGTGAAGCTCGCATCGCTAAAGTAACGTTCAGTCAACAATCAGGAACAAAAGTAATTATTGAAAATGTTCAGAAAGCCCTTGTACCAGCAATGGAAGTTAGAAAGTTGTATAATCTCAGTTGATTCAATACAGTCTAGGGGCAATCGATTCTTTTATACAACAGGCAAGAGGAATAAGTGGAACAAACTTTAGATAGGACAATGGAAACAACTTCTGAAATATTCCAAACTTATTTAAGTTAAACTGGGCGCAGTTAAAAATGTTTCAATTAGCCTTATAATGAACAAGTATGCGGCAACTAAGGCATTCTTTGAATTTTACAGATTAGAGAATGACGTCGTCCGAGGAAGGGTTAATTATTATGTTATCAGTTGAAAGTCTTACTCTAACACTGAGACTGTAGCAGAAAGCAATTGCACTATATTATATACTTAAGAACGATTTTAATGTTTGTCTTACTCTTGAACAGTACATACAATTCTAAAAAACATGTAATAGTATATGTATATGATAAAAAAATCAATCAATCAATCAGCTTATCGCAGTCCACTGCTAGACATAGGCCTCTCCCAACACGCGCCATAGCACACGGTCCTCCGCCTTCCGCATCCAGTGCGCCCCAGCGACCTTTTTTAGGTCGTCGGTCCACCTAGCTGGGGGCCGCCCTACCTTACGCTTACCGAGTCGTTATAATAAATAATAGCAATACATTATATGTCCCACAGATGGGCACGGGCTCCTCTCCTCTATCTAGAGAGCAGATGCTAAACGCTAGCCAATGCGGATTGGTGGAAAAGATGCCTTTAGCATTTCTTTTAAAACATGTGGGTTTCCTAAATATGTTCTGCACTCCCGACCCGGGGTACAACTGCGATTGCACCGTTAGAAGATGATAAATCATTTAAGTTGAGGTCGTATAAAGTCCACAAAGTGAAATTGATACTAGCGGTCGGGATCAAACTCAGACCCCATGTGTTACAACTGTTACAAGTAGGTTACATTCCTACTCGGCTACCTCTGCACACCGCTTCATACTCTACATAGTAGAAAAAAAATGGAGGCTTCAGATTATTTGTTTTCTTCTAAAACTTTTATAACTTTGTGTTAATAAACAAATTTCCTTGTTATTATAAACATCAAAATCAAAGGTATTAGGAAAATTGTTTGCGTCTTATCAAATAAAGTAATTAAATTAATAAGTTTTCTTGTTTGCTACTACACTAACTTCATACTACGAAATTGGCTAAAACTTATAATTAGACAAGCTTAATTGTATTCCAAATTATAATTATTCATTATTATTTATCTGTAGAAATCTTGTGTTATTTTGTTAGCGTATAGGAACACCATATGGAAACAATTGTTTTTATATTTGTCTCAATTATTAATTATATTATTGATCTTAAAATGTAAAAGTAGAAGTTATGTTTATGTGATGGTTCCACGCAAAGTTTTTGGTAAAATGTTATATTTATAAGAAATATATATACTGATATGTTACAGAAAACTGTAGGATGGGCAGAAAATATCTACTTCATAGGTAATGGTATAGCTAATATGAAGGTTGTGAAAGAAATGCTGTCGGTTGTAGTGACAAAAGGCTGACCTTAATAATGGAGGGTGTGCCTTGCATACGCGTGCTCAAAGAGCTCAGCAAATTGAGTACGAAAGAACGGAAATTAAAGTAACAGGACTTTGTGAACGAAGCGCCCGCGCCCCGACTAACGTGTAAAAGTGGATAAGTTATACGGCGATATGGCAAACGATTTATTATATTTACAAATTGCATGAATGATTTTATTTTAAACTAAAATTAGGTGACGTGATGATTTGGCTTTTTATTCAAATTATGGTATTTAGAAATTAAGTTGACCCATAAATTGTCAGGAAAATTATAGTTTTATTTGTTTGAAAAGCCCTTAAATATAAAAGTAATAAATAAAATAAACATAGGCAACAGACGCCATTAAGAAGGCGGTTCGAAGTAGAATGTGCCGTGTGGTCCACATTTTGGACGACTGCATGGCTTGCATGAGCGTCATACGTGGTCTCCATCCTCAGCAGTGAGAGAGTGAAGATGATTATGAATAGAAATATCGGTAAACATATATGTACATACATACACACGAACGTAGAAACTTCTCTTCTTACAAGTCACAAGAGAAAAAACGATGGATGGAGATGATTACGTACATACGTCCATTACGTAGACGAGAGTACTAGACACACGCTGTTGTCAGAGTGGGTGGAATGAGGGTAAAGGAGCCCTTGCGGGACAAAAGTAGCAGCAATTGATAATATAGACTGCAACTGGATAAATTGTGTCAAGGTTCTATTGAGAAGAATTTTCAAATATGGCATATTTTACTACGTGAAATAGGTCAATAGGTTTTAATATCTATCTATCTCGTCTGGTTTTTGACGGCGGCAAATCTAAGTAATAATAAATAATAATAATAATAAATATTTTTATAATAATAATAATAATAATAAATATTTATTCAGATAATAAGGAATTTCACGTTAATGACTAGCGGTCGTCGCGTGTGCTCCCTCGCTCCTTTGTCTAAGCTTGTAGAATCTGAATAAACCACAAGTCTTAATCTCTAATCAGCCGTATTATTGCATACACACAAAGAACAATCCTTTAAGTGGCTGACATTTATCTATATCATAGAACAATAACATACTACGCCTAGTATTTTTACTTGCTTACGCCATATCTCCACCACACAATATTATAGTAATCATATTTCCCCGTAAGATTTATTACTTTAATAACGCACCTTAATTTTATTAAAATAGGTTTAGCCGTTATGCCGCAGTCTCAGACAGCAGACTAACAGACGGAGTAATTGCACGAGCGAGCGAAGCAAGCGAAGACAGCTACATGTCTACACGAAAACCTTAACAGAGTAAACAGATGACCAGTCAAATCCGATGCCAACTCGTTGTCATAAATTAAACAAAGGTTTCCGACCATTCAAAAGATAATCTCAACTTATGGTCACCTAATGTACTACAACACTATTCCGGGAAACTATTGTTATTCTTACATACTACATTGCTTCTTTACTAAGGAAACCAGAACGCACGCATCCCTTAAACTCATACTTACTCCGCAATGGACTTTCACAGATAACTTTATTAGTAGTAAGTTTAGTTTTAATGGCGGACAGTAGTGTTGTCGTTAGTGCCACGGTAATATAAGCTATATTACAATGGGATGAAGACGATAGTTAGTTGCTAAGTTAACTCTTTAGTGGATTACTGAGCAATTTGGGTGCTTATACAGTGAAGTTACCGGTAATGCCTGCTTACCTCTAAGACGTTTTGGTACGATAATAATAAGTATCATATTATTATTATGTCTCTTAGGAAACCTTTTCTCTCGTAGTTAAGTATTAGCGGCGTGGATTGACAGATCGGCAATCAAAATCTGCATTTTTTTAAATACTAATTGGGTGGCAAACTAGCATACGGTCCGCCTGATGTTAAGCAGTTACCGTAGCCTATGGACGCTTGCAATACTAGAAGTATCACTTGCGTGTTACCAACCCATTTTTTTACACCATGGCTTTAAGATGGGAGTATCCCTGGGTTAGGAATACGTTTATTTCAAAACGCATCCCTAAATTAGCGTTGGAGACCTGTACTCACTCACAGGAACACAACTACACCGCTTTGTGTAGTTATTTGGCTGTGGTTTTCTGTAAGGTGGAGGTCCTTCCCCAGTCGGGCTTGCTCACTAGTGTGGTGCCGTACCTCTCTTGAAAGCTTACCGCGGTCGTCTATAGATTGGTAACCTGTTCTAAAAATACAGCAAGACCTCTCCGTGACTCGGAAAGCAAGTAAAGCCGTTAGTCCCATCGGACTATGAGAATGAGTGCACTTGTGTTTGCGGAGACACTTGTGCACTATTATGTCCTTTGCAGTTGGCTGACCCCGTGACCGAAATCGGTCTGGGCGACTATCTATACTTACTAATATTATAAATCTGAAGAGTTTGTTTGTTTGGTTGAACGCGCTAATCTCAGAAAGTACTGGTTCGATTAGAAAAAAAACTTTTTTTGTTGAATTGTGCATTTATCCAGGAAGGCTATATAACATCATGCTATGATCAATAGGAGCGGGACAGTAGTGAGATATGTTGTAAAATCAAGGAAAGGTACGTTCCAAATTACCACGCGGACGAAGTCGCGGGCGACCCCTATTAGTGAACAATTACGTTGTATGTGTGTAATTACGTTCTTTCGTGCTCACTACACAAATATATTGGTTTGCTGTCAACTGTGAGCCTTGTGAGCACACAGCCTTACCTCGTCGAGTGTTAGCTGAATATTTAGTACAATGGGCAAATAGGTGTACGGTGTGCGGATAGAGGCCCTAAATTGTGGAAGTAATAAGCGCCTTTGCTGTAAGGAATGGCTAGCCAGGTACACAAGTGAATTTAAGATATTGCTCTTCTAACAAACGACTGCCTTTTGGTATATTTGCAATTGTTCTTGAATATTCACATCAATTCTTCGATAGTGCCTATTCGAAGTGTACGTACGTATACAGATTATTAAAAACTTAGCCTGTTTGTTGAAGGATTCTTTTTACAAATTGTACTTCTTTTAATCAAAAACTTTTTTTTTCTTTTTAAAAAGACAACTCCCGCACTAGAGAACTAGCCCTGTGATGCGAGGGACTTTACCAACATAGAATTAACGGACACAAATTACACCCAGACTCAGAACAACTCTTTGTGGATCACACAAAGTATTGTCCCTGTTTGGGAATCGAACCCACAACCTCGTGCACAGCAGGCGTATAATCACCCACTCGACCACCAAGGCAGTCAAATTAAAATATGCTAAAGTACATTTTGATATAAATAAATATTACTTGAAGCACAATCAATAATTGTTACACTCAGATTAAATTTTATAATTAATAAATATATCTGTTTTATTATAATTACTATATAATAAATCTGTGCGTATAATTATTTTACCTCTACCTACTTTACTACATTCATCACTAACATTTTTATTCAAACTATTCATAAAGTTTTGAGCCGTTAACATTCCATCCCATTAGTTTTGCTCTGAAGGTATTTCTTGTTTGTTTGTTATCATTAAATTTCGAGCCCAACTACGTAAAAATAACTGATAAAACCCGTGTATTTTTTTGTGCTTAGCATTTATAGCAAGTAGAATTATACAAAGCTAAATAAAATGCCTGCGTATTTAATGCTAATAGGATTTACTTTGCTTAATACCTATCTAAATTTTGTTTATTTTTGGGGCATAAGGTTTTGTATGGAATTACTATCTAGTCTTCACTTCGAACCTAAAATGCAGATCTATTGCGTTTTAAGATACTTGTATAGGAACGAGATTAAAAATGTTGATAATTGGCATTATTTTATATAGGACTAGCTGTTGCCCGCGGCTTCGCCCGCTTGGATGTCGGTTATCGCTGCAAATAGTAGCCTATGTGTTATTCCAGACCATAATCTATCTATGTGCCAAATATCATCCAGATCCGTTCAGTAGTTTTTACGTGAAAGAGTAACAAACATCCATCCATTCTCACAAACTTTCACATTTATAATATTAGTAAGGAAGGATAGAGCTCAATATAATATAATATAATAATAGTGTGATGTGCCTACTTAATTATTTTTATATGTACTATTGTACTCTTTGTAACATAAATGGCACACATGATGTATATGCCGGTTGTACTTTAACAAACATAACTAGGTACATAATTTATAGTGAACAGTCACGCATACCAATAATATTCAGATAGCAGAACTGTAAATTGTACACAAATTGCAGCCATTACTATTCATAGACAAAATTACGTATACTTTAGGTACCTACATTGTAGCTACTATAACATGCACATTACATATAATAATATCTACATACGTTTGGTTACCGAAGTGACGGACACCCTCATTATTTTCACCTGTTGTCATTTGCAAAAAAAAATGTAAATAATAATATTAATTATTTAGGACAATTTTTTATTAAATTATTATTAAATTATTGTCCAAATAAATAAATAAATAAGAATACTACTACTACTATATAGTAGTAGCAGAATTCAGCTCATTTCAGTGCACAAGAGTCAGCCCATTCCACGTTTCCCGCCGCAATTCTTCTCTAGGCCCTACCCATGTCAGCGAATTGGCTGTAGGAAAAAAAAAATGCTGACTTTTGTTTATTTTGACGTTCATAAGTATCATGTATTTGATCTAAATGAATAAATGACTTTGAGTCTTTGAGTTTTGATGCATGTCTCTGACAATTTATTTTAATATGAATATTTAAAAAAATGAATGATATAATAACTTGCGTTATGTAAAAAACAAATAAACATTATGACGTATCGTTACGTCACAGCTAAAAGAGATCAAGATATAAGTTACAGGGAGATATGATATCGGTTTGACATTTGAGACGAGACGCGTCTATTGGCAGCGATTCCAATTATCACTGAGCTACGGGGAACAGCTCTAATATTATGTGACGGTATCTAATATATACCTATATTATATATCAATATATTAATAAGTGAAGAGAAAACTTTGCATGAGTAGGTTTGTATCAAATACGATGACACAGAAAGAGTGAAACGACATAATATAAGATAGTTATTTAAGATACAGATTTTCAGTGCTCATTTAAAGATACGTTTTTAAAACGCTTGGCAACTGCTTAGTATCAGAGGGATCGATTGTCATGTGAATATTATTAAAATATAATTACATCACTAAGGTATTAAACAAGCTATGGCCGGCGCGGATGTCAAGTAGCTATGTGCTTATTAAATTTATCCGTTAGGTACATGTAGGTATCTTCGTTTGGAACTGATTTTTTGAATTTAAGAGAGAGATAAGTGACATGTGAACGAACAGTTTTCAGGAAATTTGTTTTCAGTTGTCCCGTACTCAATTTTTAAGCACTCTATATAATTACTATTGGTTTCTAGATTTTTCGTAGATAGTATTTTAGTATTAAATGCAATAAGTGTGAAATTATGCTGCTTTTTCGGATGAGCTTCATTCTATGGTTTGAAGTGTTCCATTAGGTTGGCAGATTTTACTTCAAAAGCATAATGTTATAATATTATTGTATTTATTTTCAGCGCTATGCGATCCACTGAGCACAACATGAAAGGTGCGAGCAATGAACTTCTCCGATCACCTACCTATGTATATTATGTAAATAAAAATGATAGGTATATTGGCTATGTAGTTGAAATAACCAAAATTAAGCGGACTAACAAACTTTCTGATGAAAATACTTATGCATGATTAGCCGTAGACTCACGAGGCCCTCAATGCTGCAAGTTCACATAGTATTTAATCTAATCTATTATATTTTATTACATTCTTCTTCTTCTTATCGTTTGGTTAGTGGCCAACCTGGTGACAAAGTTATTTATATCGCCCATATATTTAGGCTTCTGTCGTGATCTGACGACTCATAAACAGTCGGTACCGACTTTTAACGTGCCCTCCGAAGCACGGAGACGATGAAATACCACTATGCGGTCACCCATCTATCGCGCCCTTGGTAGCTTAACCCGCTGATCGTTTACCGAACAGCGAGTGCACCTAGCTATAAACGCCTCATTACATTACATTTACTTACTCTAATTCTACTTTAATTGAATTACTGTAGTAACAAATGTACCTTAATAGTACAAAAGCTATCAAAAGTATAAATAAAGTGACATTTCCGCATCTAAGTCGTTTTGTCTCTGTATATAGCGACAGGAAAACCAGAGGAAATCTCATCGGCCACCGAGCGGAAGTACAATCATTTAACCGTCGACACCCACCACCGGCACACCAACAAATATAAGTACTTACAATAAGAACACGACAACTTTTATATTTTATTTTGTTTATAGATTGTTGATAGATGCATTTTGAGCAACTAAAAACACTTTTGACAGATATTTTTGACTGCACGGTTAATTCAGTGGCTTAATTAGTTACCTTAAACCACTGAACCACATTTGTGTAATAATAATAATAAATAATCATTTATTTGCACAAAAATGTGGTACAAAAGGTGTTATGACAACATAACTGCATAACTCTATGGTTGCTCAATACCCAGAGGTATTTTCTACACCAAAAGGGGCAAATTTGTCAAATTCTGCTTATTATTTTTATATATATAAAACCTTATAAGGGAATATTACTGTAGGTATATGTATTCTGTTGTTATATGTATTCTTTTCTTGTTATGGTTTACTGCACGTGTTTAGGCAACTGTTAGTGCAGTGAGCAGTTGAAAAGAAATAATTAAATAAAATAAAGAAATAAGATAAACAATATATCAGCTTAATTATACAATGCCTGAACTAGGACCTGTGTTTTAGACCATCACTTTAAGGTCACGGGTTAAACCAAAATACAAATCTTGAATATTATAATAAAATACACATCAATTGCAATACTTAATTTAAATATAATGTATATGTGATCCATAAATAGTTGTCCAGAGTCTGAGTGTACTTTGTGTCCGTTAATTGTATATTGATCCCTAGTGCTGGAGTTGTCTTAAAAAATGTTTGCTAGCAACATACATTAATTAATGTATTTATGTTGTTTGTAACCTAACGGCTATGTTCACACTGAACAAGAAATTCTGTAAATAGCATAATTTACGCGGCGACCTGCGACATCGTAACCAGCCACCGCGTGCCGCCACCGCCACGCGCCCGCCCCGCACGCCCCACGCGCCGTCCACACAGCTATTATGTTAATAATAAGGATAAACTAAATTAACTACATAACACAATGTTACTCGTAACACAGAGTTAAATCTTTGGAGATGTCAATACGGTTGTTTTACGAGGAGGGATCACGCGCTACACGTTTACGATACCATAAATTACAACTATGAACAAGATAATAGGTAAATTATTATTCTAGTTACTAGTTCAATTACGGACAGCTTACAAACACATCTGTATAAGTTTAGTTTTATTGATGGAGGAGAGGAAGCCGATAAATAATGGATTGTTATTATTATAATATTGATATAAAAAGTATAATCATAGCACAGCGCGAGGACGATAAGCCTGCACCTGATCACTCCAGCGTCATGGATATGTCCCGTGACCAAATTAAATTCGATGACTTTTCAAACGATTTTTTTAATGTGGAATGTATTTAGTAGACTAACAAAATTATAATAGGCATTAAATAATACCTATTATAATTTTGAAACATCAAATCAAGAAGGATCGAACGAAAAACCCTGGTTCGTTCCTTTTTGATTTGATGCCATAAATCCAACAAAGTATATCAGTTTCAACCAAAATTAAAGCATACACTTTTGGAGCTAAGATGACACACAAATATTCTAATTTATGACACGCCTCCTCTAAGTTTTAAAACATTTTGAGATTTGTATCTTTATGATCACTTATTTTTAAACAAACAAAAAGAATAATACACTTAGTAGAACACGCCATAACTGAGTCCCGCTCCCGCTCCTCCATAATTGATTTATCTGCCACAAAACGTACCACCACATTATATAATAAACCTCATATTCTCGGCTGTTGTATAAAAATAAAATAAAAACGAAATATAAGTGTGTTAGTCCAGACCATTGCCGAACTCACTCGTTACTCCCCTGAGATATATATTTTCAGTGCGCGGTACATTATCATACCGTTATTATGCTTGCCACAAGAACTTGCTGCGAAAACATAAGTTTATTGGAATGAACACAGTTCTCTGTGATATTTTTATATGTAGAATAGAATAACTTTTTTATGTCTGTGGGCAGAAATACTAGAAGAAGAACTATGTTATTATAGAAAACATAGTCTTGGAAAAAATATCATGGTAGAACATTTTATTTGATCAAACGGACCTAAACTGATTATATTACGGCTTTATTTTAACGGTTCAAGATGGCTTTGAGGATAAGCAGTTACCATACCCTATGGACGTTGATAATGCCAAGAGCATTACTGACGCATTGCCACAGGACTAAAACTGGAAATGCAAATACCCACACAAAGTGCAGCGCTTCCTCAAGAAGCTCTAGAAACTTATCTTTTTCGCCGTGCTTTTCCAAATCTCGCAAAGATCTACTTCCCTCATAGTAATTTACCTACTTCTGTTCATTCATGATTTAATATTACCTTAGTCACCTCTCGCTACCCTCGGGGCAACAGGCCAGTGTAATAGTCGCCGTAGGAGCAATCACACCGCTATTCCGTTATAACAAAAGAAATCCTTCATAATTTTTACAGAAAGTCCCTCGCGTATAATACAAAATACTGCGACCGCGATATTCTAGTAATTGGTCTCTTTGTTCGCGAGTTAATACTACCAATATGGATAAACAGATTTAATTGTGTTTTTTGTTAAACCACTATTGATGGCAGGTCATACATTCGTTTCAAAGCATAAGTTTTCTTTACCTAAGTAAGTACTTACTTGTTAGTTTAATTCTTTGTTTGTTACGCAAAATATGTTTTATGTACATTTCAATTTCCAAACCACAATATATTCCATCTATTGTGTCGAGAATCAAGCTTGGCATTAATACTGTTTGGCTTAGTAATGTAAATTTAAATAGTCTAAAACCACGCGGCAGTAAAAACAGACTAGAAGATATATTATAACTTTTAAAAAACGAAACTTAAAAGTAACATCATGATGGATCTGAGCGGTTTAAAGTCAAAACATCAAAGTAGAACGGTCCGGCATGTGGCAGACCGTTACCGAAGTCCTAACAAATTTCCAATATACCATCCCGTATCCGCTGCCTGTCGAATTTCTAGTTTTCAGCACTTTTAAATCCAATTTTGCGAGTTAGAATTTATGGAGTTAGGGGGTACCTGTCGGTCGGTTGAAGTCGGTTCTGTGCCACCTACTATTGTTGTAGGTGTCCAAACCGATTTCCTGTGGCGACCTTTTGAAATTGCGTTTGTTTATGTAGGTACTGAGTTTTCGTTATGAACCTGACACGTTGCCTACTTACAGCTTAAAACTAAGTTAAAATATGTGGATAAGAAATCTTGAAAACGCCTTTATTAACAATTGTATTACCATGGCTGATTGACGTTAGAACAGCTTAAATATATTTAAAATTAGACCTCTTAAAATCACTAGAGGTGTTCAGAAATTAGGAATTTTAAACATTCGTATATTATGACTAATATGTACTAAAAATGTCGGTGTTATTTGTAGCTGTCAATAAAACAATTATACATATTTCGAAAATAAGATACATTAAATATGAAACTCTAATAGAGCATGATCAGACTTGCACTTGGCCAGTTTTTATATATTTTTACAAATATGACTATGTAAATTCGTTAAAGCTACCACTTAAAAATAAATAACTTGCAGTAAAACCACCCTTGTTATCTCTAGCTATCTGTTTGGCGTAAAATAAACAATGTGTAAGGTTTTCATCAAATGGAAATTCATAAAATAAAACCGCTTAACCCACTGTTTTATGTTTTGAGGTTGCGGAAAGGCGTTAGTAGAGTTATTTCCTTGCAATTATCCGTAGTGCAAGTAGGTCGGTGGCGCATGGCGCTCCCCTGGGACGCCGCGCGCCCGCGCCGCCGAAGGATGATGATCCACAAGAATGAGCGACGATCGAAGCCAGTCCCGTGAGGTTCTTTGTGTTATTATTGTACTAGTTCACCTCCACCATATTGGTAAACGTATCTTTTCGTACATAGCCTTTGTTATGTATTATCGTTTCCTATTTTTATATCCTTACTTTCATCATCGGTGTTTAATGCAAATCAAAAGGTTTTGACTTTAGATTTGTACGTACAGAAATATGAGTGATATTTAATAAATTAGATTTCAACTATATTTTTAATCGTAATATATTAATTACATGTCATTATCTGTCTTGCAGTTGGCTACGGGTCTCATCGCCTCCATCAAAAGCTGAGCCGCCTTTAGGCCGATACTAGCAAGCACAATGCTGGTTTATAAGTCAGAGTTATTTAAAATATTACTTACTTATGTCATTTAATTAGTAAATACGTATAAAGTCCACAAAATCCGCAATTGGTAGGACTCATGCCGGTCGAGGTCTTACACCTCAATGTATTATATATAACAATATGTTTACTTTCCCAGTCGGCGACCATCGCTTATTCAATATATTATGTATTACCTATACAATGTAAAATATAATATTAAACTAAGTCATATACACAATGTACTCAATATTATAATAATATTTATCCTAATGGATAAATTCTATTTAGAATGGTTGGTGGCTATGTACATAGAAATAAAGCTAACTTCATTTCAATTTAACCATTCCATTTAGCATTGGGTACCTACGTAACTCATTAATAATTTTAATTACATAGAATGCAATATGAACTAGAAACACCACAACTGTAAGGTATCATAATCACACATATTAAATACTGGATTTGTTGTTATTAATAATATTAATGTACATAAGCATAGGTACCTATTAATAGTTATTATTAATTGTGTATTAAATACATTTATTTCTAACATATTGTACAGTGGATAAAGTGTTAACAACCATAGTTATTGCAACAGTTGGTATCAGTCGCATGCTATGTCGCAAGTATCTTTATTCTTTCTCGAGGGTCCGAAGATCTGTATTCTGATTTACTTTTGAAATTAAATCAGTAATTAATGTTAATTTGCCTATTTAAAGTCCAACAACCTGACAAAGTAGAACAGGAATGCAATGAGAAGAAGTGAGTATAAATTCAGGTGATTATTTTAAATAGTCTAATAATAATACAATCTGACGCAGTAGTTAGCGGATGGCGCTATGGTGATGGTACTGTGGCTTAAAATGCATTTAGTAAAACAGTATGCACACGGTCTGTGCTGTGGCGCGTGTTAGGAGAGGCCTATGTCCAGCAGTGGACTGCGATAGGCTGATTGATTGAAAGCAGTATGAACTTAGGCTTATGATATAAAAGCGAAGCCTCCAATAATCCCCGATAATGAGAGCGCATGGTCTGCCGCACCAATTTATGTTAGTCTGTATATCGAATTGGTTCAGAAATTTGTAATTATTTATTGTTAGATAAAACAATGTATACTAATGTATTATTAAGAATTGGTGTGATTTTGAGATGTGATAAATTGGCCTGGCTTATTTCTAAAGCCAAATCGCTGACAAAACTAACCCTGTCCGCAAAATTTTCAAGGTAATCTCGGAATATTTTTCAATAGGCAAGAAACTTTAAAAAGTGACAATAGCAAAAAGTTTGTATAAATGCTTCAGTATTACACTAATATTAAAAGGCTAGACATACATCAATTTAAAGACAACTAGAATATTAATAGAATACACAATGACATAATGATCGTCAAGCATGCCAACGTAGTATAACAACACTAAAAATGTCCATTATACTTTCTATATACCTACATATTATATTATAATTAACTGCGTTATAGTCACAAGTTCACAACTTGTTGCTTGCGGTGTTTGTTGGCATTTTTGGAATTTATTATAGTAGTATCAAGCTAGGCTATTTCGAGATAAACTTTTAATAACGAAACGAAATTATTAACGGAAAAGGATTTATTAAAAGTAAATATTTTTAGTGAAGGAGAATAAGTAATTAAACAAACTGTAGACACTAAAACATGTAACAAACAAGTGATCTTCGATGATTCATGGATGAAATGTATCGAAAATGAAAAGCGGCGCATGCAGAAAGCATAATAATAGTAGAAATGATATAAATCTCAGAATTAAAATGTAAAACGTATTGATTAACATATTTTAATTAAATATCAATTTTATTCAATTTTAAACAAGACAGAATGTAATGTGAAGTTAATAAAGATATATCAGTGTTACACGTAACGCTCTAAAAATAAATGTAACATCGATATAACGGTAACATTTATCTATAATATTTTCATTGAGTATTACGATATTTGGCAATAAACGCAGCTGTTGGTAAGTCGATCGAGGCTCGATGACCGTTCATGTCGAGTGTTGAATTTAAATGTGGAAGCTAAACCAACTCGACGATCGTTCACTCATCGAGTTGATACGCATCGATTGACTGATTTACCAGACGATGTGCATCTAACAGGTCTCGCTTGTTTGTTTATAAAACAACGCGTTGATTATGACAAGTCGCATTCTGTATTATATAAATACGACATAACCATAATATACATTAGGGCCTACACCTAGAAATGTACTCATTTCTAGGTAAGTAGGTAGGTAAGTTATAGGTAAATGAAAGCTGTAAAGTCCTGTACGATGATATCCAGAATCATGGTACAGTGATGGGATAAACAGTTCTCTTGACATGTACAGTATCTGGATGGGTAATAGAGTTTGTTGCTTAAAATTACATCATTGGATATTTAAAAAAATACATGATGTTACATGTTCTATTAACGGGACCAAGTGTACTAAGTTAATATAAAGCTTCTGTGGTTTCTTCTTTTCTTTTAGTGGTTGGAATGCACAGGTTAGAAAATAATTTCTCTTTTTACTTTTCGTATATGGTACTGTATAATCAATGCTCTTTCAGTTCTTTTGAGAAGGGAGGGGAGACTCGATACTAACAGTGGGACATATATAGGTTGTCTATTAAACATTGAATGATGAAGCGGTGGTGGTCGAGTGGGAAAGTACCCGACTAACACGCAAGAGGTATAAATTCGATCCCGGGTGGCAGTACCAATGTGAATTTCATTTTGTCGAGTTTATATGTACTAACTAAATGATTCGTCATCTACTAACGGTGAAGGAAAACATCGTGAGGAAACCCACGTGTCTTAGAAGAAATTCTAAAGACATGTCTGATTCACCAACCCGCATTAGGCCAGCGTGTGTGAATTAAGGCCTAAACCCTCTCACTCTCTTGATAGAGGAGAGGAGACCCGTGCCTAGCAGTTGGAACATATATGGGTTGCTATTATTATTGAACAATAGTACTACAATGCAATTTATTCCGTTTGTTATTCTAACGAGCCAATTATAACGAATATAACTTGTTGAAACATTCAGTTCGTTTGATGTGTACAAAAAGGTTTTAACTAATTGAGTGGTAAAGTTTTACATTGATTTTCTTTATTATAACCCGTATTGAGTAACTCGGAGGCTCACCAGCCACCAGCCACCACAGCCTACTGCTAGCTAAGGTCTGATATACGGCCTTAATTAATGTCTTAAGGTCAACATCGCTTCGATATTTTACTTTCTTGTTAAACTTTTACAACTGTGTATTTAACTGTAAATCAAATAACTACAATAAAATATTAATTGTAAATGTGTGTGTATTTAACTGTAAATCAAATAATTACAATAAAATATAAATTGTATTTATCCAGGAAGGCTATAGGCTATATAACATCACGCTATGATCAATAGGAGCGGAGCAGTAGTGAGAGTATGTTGCAAAATCGGGGAAAATATTCCAAATTACCACGCGGACGAAGTCGCGGGCGACCCCTAGTGTATGTATAAAAGGAGTATTTTGTTGTCTCTTTAAGAAGGAGAAAAGACAAAGAAGTAAAAAAAAAGTTGTGTCTGAACCACTATTCTTCTGCATTGTATTTGGTTTGTCACTATAATACTTTTAAAATATATTATAAGACATTCAAATTACGCGCGTAACTTTGAAACCTTAAATTTTTTCACTCTGTAAATAAACGAGGGTTGCGAGGGCGAGTTTGAGCCTATATATCATACAGGCATGGCTCTCGGAGGCTTCATAAATTATACGAGGGCCGCGCGATAGAATATCGACAGGGAAACGTGACCGCACTGCACAGGCCCTTCCTTCTACCACAAGTTAAGAAAAACACAGCTGGTTTACCACTAATACAGTAATTTGAACATCTTCAATGGAACGTCAATACTTATTATATTGTTTATTTAGGAACTGGATTCATATTTGATTGACTAATTTAACACATAAATATATCGTCTAAGTTTTAGCAAATGAGCTATATATATCCATATTTTTTCTTTTTAAATATAACGCCCGCACTAGAGAACAAGCTCTGTGTCGCGGAGGACTTTACAAACATACAATAACGGACACGAACTACACCAGACTCAGAACAACTCTTTGTGGGTCACACAAAGTTTTGTCCAGGGAATCGAACCTACAATCTCGTGCACAGCAAGCGCATACTGCGTCCACTGGACCACTAAGGCAGTCAAAAATTATCCAGCTGGTTTATCTAAAGCTATATAATATACAGCTATCCTAGTAGGTCGGTCGATCGTACCGTGATGCTTATCAGGCCTTGTCGATGTTCTGATGAATTCATTGTTACGTTATCATTAGCTTTTATACTGTAGGTTTTGGTTTGTGGAAACACCACTTGGAATAATTAATAGGGCTCGTGTATATAAGAGGATAATATGGTATGTTTATCCTTTAGCACCTGTAGTATATTAAGAAAGCTATCAAAATGTTGTCAATTTATTAAAGGCAGATATTACTAATCATAGATACTTTAAGGAACATAACTTAGGTATATTTTCAAAAGAAAAATTAACAGTACGTAGATACACAAAGACTTGTATAACCAATGCAATAGATTGTAATAATAAGTATATTCTTGATGATATGTCACAGATGTCACTGCGGATATAATATAAATTTATTGTTAAAATAAAATATTTTATGCCTATTAATATTCCAGCGATAATCACCTATAGGATAATAATAGGTGTCTACCTATTATTATTATTGGTAATCATTGCTGGAATATTAATTTATACATGTGTATAGATAACTAGTGACACACCCGCAGGGGTATTCCGTAAGAGCGAATACCGAGCCACCGCAAAAACCGAGCAAAATCTGGCTGTCAGATTGAAAATTGGTATTCCGTAAAAGCCCTTTTTGACGTTTAGTCAATAGATTGTGCCTTCATCGAGCAATAACAACTGTCAGTTTGCGATCACAACTGTCAGTTTGCCATCGCTGTTTCTTAGAGAATCAGCCGGCCGGTTTCGCACGGATGGACATTTATTTAGTTAGGTAGAGAAACCGTAATTTTTAAAAATATAATATATTTTATGATACCCGCTGATAATGTAGCTTTCTAATGGTAAAAGAATTTTTAAAATCGGTCAAGTAGTTTTTGAGTTAAATCAAATCTTTCCTATATATTAGTTTAGATAAAATGTTTAAGTTACAAAAGCAAGCCAATTGAAAACTACATCTCTGTAGAGTTATAATTGTGGGAGCGAGCACACACAATACTCTATGTAACAACAGTCGAGACAGAAGCTCCAAAGATGGTCCACTTTCACGAACAAAATAAAAACTTTAAAAAACATTCAACGTGAAAAAGAATCACTAACAACTAAGAAAGTTTGTCTTAAAATTTTCATTGCGGAGATAATTAAAAGCTGGAAAGGGGGTCAGCAGAAAAGTTAGGAAACACGAACAGTATGGACGGTTCAATGAAAGCAGAGTTTTTTCTAGCTTGGACCTTTTCTTAGAATAAGTCAAGTTAAAGACACAGATAACGAGTTTAAATCGACACACTTGACAAACCTCTTTGAAGACTTTGTAAATTTAAAATCTAAATAAAAATTCAAAGTATCATAGTCAAATGCTTTTCAAACTTGTAGGTGTACGAGTACAATGCAATTAGCACTTTGCTCTACGATGAAGCACTTTGCCTGCAAGATACTTATTTATTTTCCACTTGAAAATACATAGGTCTTTAGGTAACATAGTTTCTGGCAAATTATTTATTTCCCTCATTAACGTTTCGTCTGTATTGACAAACACAAGACAAAATGATTGATATGACTTTATTCTAATTTCCAAAACTAACAAAATGTTTGAATTCGAACTTCAAACTTTTAAGTGCACCTTCCTACTGAAGGTAGTAGTATTACATAGTTATGGCGGGTATAATTTTTCTCTGTGCAATAAATCTGGCACACGTTGGTTGGTTGGCAGAGGGACGATATTTCATAAAACGCGACGGTCAGTTCTCAAGCGAACCAATAAATTACGTTGCGGCGGCGGCGGCGCGATTGCAAGCGCCTCAAATGTAAGCCGTCACTGGAGCAGCAGCTACACTACGATATATGTATATATGTAGGTAACGTTATGATACCTTGCTACACAATTAATAGAGATTAAGATAAACTTTAAAGTAACACTTGAAAATACAATTAAATTAAATTTATATTAAAGCTCAACTTTTTGGATTCTGTTTAATAGTGTTCAGCTATGTATTACGTTTGTAGTATGCTATAGGTGTTATATAATTTAATAACAATGCATTTGTAACAAACTTTAAAATTTATCATGATATTTTGTAATGGGAAATTATAAGTCTAGCCACAAAAATATTTATTGGACACGTGATTAAACTTCTAATTTTATTACTAAGCAACGGGAAAATGACATAGCCTCTAATAAACTAATTCGTCTTTTTTACAACGCCCGCTAAATATTCTATAGAAAGCGTCAAGTAAAGATCATCAATTATTGTGACTTGTCCTTCTTATTTATGCATTACCACCTAATTTACTAACTCGGCCACGGATTTTACATCTCGTCACCATTTTACGTTTTACAGCTTCTACGCAATGTCCTCAAAAAAATATAATTCAAGCTTCTACAGAAAGCACCATTTATTATAACTTAGCATGTAAAATAATACATCATATTCTTTTATCGTGAAATAAGATACTGTAAATTCTAGCCCTGCGACTAAATTAATAGGTGGGCGACTAAATTACTAAGTGACCGACTAGAAAGTCATGCATTTGAATATTATTATATATTCATGCATTTGCTACCAGAAACGAGATGCTATCAGACAAGTAGGTTAGGTTAGGTTAGAACTGTGACCCTAACAACGCGCGAGCCGAGCGAGCGAAGCGAGCGTGCCGCGGCAGCGGCCGGCGAAGCGCTAATTTTTATAAATTGTGTTCGCCCTCAGTTTTTAGCTCACTTAGTATTTCTGTACCCCATATACAGTATTTCTGTGCGCCATATTCAGTAATGTTGGCACCCATAAATTGAATTTGTGTTTGCCCTTAGTTTGTCACTCACTTAGTATTTCTGTACGCCATATTCAGTAATTTGGACACCCATAAATTGAATTTATAGTCGCTCGTTTAAATACTAGCCCTTTTCATATGTTTCTATTATTTCTATAAGTAAAATGATGGTTATTCAATAAACAAATTGATTTTTCAAAAATAAAGTCTTTTATTTTGTATCTCCTCAATAGCTTCTGATAATATTAGTGGCCAATATACCGACTATTTGATGACATTTTTAGCAAAATTTTGACTATCGATTTATATGGGATGAGTTACATTTTAAACGTACTCAGTTAAAAAGTTAGATGCTAAATAAATATATATTTTGATGTCATTTAATAGTATTTTAGAAGTTTACTATTAGAATGCATGCTACAAATTTAGATGCTAAAAAATAATCATTATGCTGAATAGTATTTAGAGTGGTTCACATAGAAGATAACTAGTGGCTAAGATAGTATTATTTTGATGCTCGTTAATTGTGGCTGACTTAGTAATTTAGAAGGCAACATACATTTTTGGGGGCGAATAATGATACTAAAAAGAAGCCTGTTTAATTAGCACCCTTTTGTAATCCTATCAAATTATTATATACCTATTTGTAAGACTCATAATAGCACAAGGTTAAACCTTGGTGGTTTTTGGCTGCTATTATTGTATTTTGATTTTGTGTATATTTTGTAAAATCGATAAATAAAAAAAACAGTAGCTGAGTAACCGTGTAAATTTTAGAATTAATGTGTACCTACATGTAGTATATCAAATGATTTAACACTATTTAGCAATGGCATTTAATGTATTGTGAATAATAAATTTATTTAAAATAAGTACCTACGTATACTTACATAAGAACAGTGTTCTCTATATCATATCATTTGTTAACTGTTACTAACCTCAACCCATAGATACTTTCACCTATTTTCTTAGATTTAACGCCTTTAATTTAAAACGATTTTTATTTTCTAATCATAATATATAATTTATTCAAAGTATATTATATAGTAGGTGCCTGTACTATAACTTTACTTTAGTACCTACAAATAAAAACTTGTTCTGATGAGATTGTAATACAATATAAATTTTACCATGATAACACACTGACGCAAATTCTTTGTGATATTAATATCGTTGTTCACTAACAGTTTCATCTAATATAGAGACATGTTTATAAAAAGCTTTAGCGAAACAAAATTAGAATTATAACATTTATCTACCCACGTCACACTGATGGATATGTAGTCCTTTATATTATATATTATTTCTTGTACATAACCTTTTGTACCTGCCGTACTTAAAACTGAAACTATAATATATTTACCACCTACGTATCGGCCAAAAAGCTACTTCAACAAAATAGCGCTAGGGTAATGTTACAGTGTTTCATTTAATACTTTTTATAAAATAGTCTTCTCAGCAAAACCTAATCTGAATTCCAAGAGCAGTTTTCATGGAAGTGAAAAAACGTTATGTTCTAAAGTAAATTCTTTTGTACGGGTAGCAAATGTGAACAAATGTGCTCCGTCTCTCATGGCCAGGAGCTTGCACGTCTTATAATAATAATAGTTAACAACAATATCATCATGTTGTTATAATATTTTCATTTGTTTAAATAACCTCGTTCATAAGTTATATTACTTTCTCAGACTAAAACAAATACAAGAAAATCTTTATTTGTGTGAATACTTTGTATTGTGTTTGTAAGTATTATCTATACGAATATTATAAAGCTGAAGAGTTTGTTTGTTTAGTAGAACGCGCTAATCTCAGAAAGTACTGGTTCAATTAGATTTTTTTTTGTTGAATAGTGCATTTATCCAGGAAGGCTATATAACATCACGCTATGATCAATAGGAGCGGAGCAGTAGTGCGATATGTTACAAAATTGGGGAAAATATTTCAAATTACTACGCGGACGAAGTCGCGGGCGACCCCTAGTAACATATATCGTAGTAACTCTTTAGTAATCTGTGCTTATATATAGCAAAGTTGTGCATGTAGCCTGAACAATTCTGGCTGCATTTAATACGACGCATTAATACTATTCGTTTCAGTACTAATAATACTGAATATAATAATAATACAATTGAGTAGTTACGAACACAATTTTGCACGTGTAATATTAATACAGATAATGAATCAAATAACTCAACCTCTGCGGTATTAATAGTTAACATTCCACTTTATCCCATTTCTAATATCACAAACTCAATCTGAGCACATTCCTTCTGTGTATCGGACTATGGCGGCATCATTTTTCCGCCACATTCCTTATCTCCATAATAAACAGGTATATATATGTTTTATTGCAGACTGCTTCACATTATTTATAGCATGGCTTTTTGAATGTATTCTGTCTGTAAATGTGAATCCGTCAATATAAGATTATTTCATTTTAAACTCGGAGTTGGTAATGGATATTAACATTATTTTATGAAGTTATATTGTTATTGTTTCTTATGTAAGTATCATATTAAAGTGTTTTGAATAAGAAATAAAGATTATTTGAAGCGAAATGCTATCAATTGTTTTAAAATTTAGATATAAGCTAATTAAGTCATGCAATACATGCGTTTATTAATTATTAGCAGCTGCTCACCTCTACGCCCCCGTTAATGTCGGGTATCGCAATTAAAAGACTATAATCTATCTCTATGCCAAATTTTATCCAGATCCATTCAGAATTTTTTACGTGAAAGAGTAACAAACATCCATCTATACATCCATACATCCTCAGAAATTTTCACATTTATAACAATTATTTATAATATTAGTAGGAAGTATATATTATTGATCACTAAAATAAATATAAATTAGAGCTACATTTTGCACATACTAGTATGAGGCTCGACGCACAATATAATACAGTTTGGCACTACAACACCGCCAGCCATTGTTTGACTTCCATTTTCTTTTCTACGTATTGACCTTCATGAAGCGATTGTAAAACTTGAGCTGAGATAAATTACGTTTTTCAAATCAGCCCTCGCCGATCCTGGTCGGATTTCACAATAGATACTTTATCTTGGCCATTGGCTCATTTATAAAAACGTCAAATAATTTCTTGCAGTTACAGAAAGCCTATTGAAAAGGGTCCTTGGTCGCTGTGTGGGATACGCTTGTTTATGAGCGAAAGGTCCGCGATGGACGTCGCGTCGGTGCGCCGCCGCCGCAATTGGCTTTGCTATAGCTCACTGAACTAGGCGGAGGTATTGTGCAGATACTCTTTGATGCTACATTAGTTACACAATAAAATTTCAGAGAACAAAGATGAGTATAAAGCATACTCATCCTTATAAGGGTTCTCCACAAAATTAGTTACCGAAATTCGCGTTGCAAAGTTTTGTATCCCGAATCATTGTGCTCCCGTCGTTCTTCACCACTTCAAAGGAGTTCGGTTTTATCCTTTTCTTTATTTCAATATATTCTTCAGTTTCGAGCTGAGATGAAAGATAGAGGCAGCCTTTGTTATACGCACTTGCCCGGGAATCCTTAGGAATCAGCTTTGACTGTCGAACATGTTTCTATTTATTTATTGATCGGCTCTTAATGAGCTTTGCACACAAATACTGATGTTTTTTACTTTTCTTTTTGTGCGTGCACTTGTGTAGTAATAAGTATTATTGTAATAATGAGATTACATCGATAGCTTTGTTCTCATAACAATGTTACATTTATGACAGAAATGATTGTTTTAGTATGTGTTGTGATCGGATTGCCATTTTATACTACCAAGGTGGCAAACAAGCATACGGCCCGCCTGAGGGTAAGCAGTTACCGTAGCCTATGGACGTTTGCAACACCAGGGGTGTCATTCACGCGTTGCCGACCCTTTAAAAACCTTATAACTCCTTTCTTGAAGAACCCCTTGCTCTAGTCTCTTGGGAGAACCTCGGCAGGGATTAGGGATTGCCTTATATCATGTCATCAAATTAAATCATAAGTAACAATAGATAATTTTCACAAACTTACAACGTTTGACCTGGTTTCTTAGTAATCTATTCTTGGGTAGAGCTATTCATATAATTATGATCGCTAAACTCTGACACCTTATGACAGAGCAACATGAACATTGGAACGTATTTGTGAGGAATATTAATAATATAGGTGCGGTAATTGCTTCATCAGGAGACCCGTAAGCTTGTTTGCCTCCTTAGTAATAGTACCTAGGTAAAAAAAATATCGAAATCGGTTTGAGTCGTAATTTTGTCGTAAAATATAGATTTTTTCAGAGGCCATTTTGTATAAATGATCTTCAAATTACACATAGATCCTTATCGTTCTCACCATTAATGAAAACCATAACAAAATTGTTGTGTAGTTTAGAAGAAGTAGTGAGAAACAGACAGAGGGACACAGGGAGTTTATTTTGCACTAATAATTATCATTAGAGAAATTCTGGTGTGTAAGTGTTCGTAATTTTTCTACTCATAAACTTCACAAACTGGATGGTACATAGCTCTAGCCTTTATCTTCTGTTCTAAGGCTATACCTGTATCTGGTAGGGATAAGACCGAAAAACGGGATAACAGAATAATGACGACGATATAAAGACGTGAGGATGGATTATCACGTGGAATCGGGATAACACACGAAACGGAATAATATAAGGGCACGAGATAACGCGCGAGTGAAAGCTAGTGTTACTTATTAGACTTATATTTATAAGCCCTTGAATGTTACATACGAATCAGACTAACAAAATTACGACTAAAATAGACGATCTTCATTAAGTTTGTCGGTCATATTTGTGAATTATGTATTCATACCATATTTACCCGAACGTTTCCGAGAACGTGTTCATATAAAACTTTTCCCGCACATGTCTCTCCAAACTTTATTATATATTCTTATACAAAGATGATGCGGCGGTAGTTTCATTACGTCCGCGTTTGCCTCCCCTCTAAACTAAATAAGAAGCACTATAATAAAACGCTAGAGAAAATATTAATTCCGTTCTTGTTGAAGCTATTAAACGAGTATGGAGTATAATGAAGCGTCAACGACATAACATAAGCCTGACCTTCGTACCGACTATGTCAATATATTGCGGACCCTTCTTGTGTTATGTTCGTTAGCAATATTATGAATTCAGACGACCCATCCAGCAATTATATCGAAGGTTTGTACAAACACATCGCCGCGCTCGTACCACGCTTTGACACGAAAATAATCATAATATAATAATAATATCAACGCATGTCTTACTGCTGGGCACGGGTCGGTTTAGTAGAAATTCTAAAGGCATACCTTTAGAATTTATTTTAAGACATGTGAGAAAACCTCTCACGATGTTTTCCTATACCATTAGCAGATGATAAATTATTTAAATAATAAGTATAAATTCCACAAAGTGAAATTTACATTGGTACTGCCACCTGAAATCGGACTCACACCTCGTTTATACAAATCGGTTACTTTCCCACTCGGCTATCGCTTCAGAAATGATATTTTTATATTTTATTTTATATCATTACTATATATCGTATATATCGTAGCGCGGTGCTCGGTGCTTCAAGTGTCAACTTTTTTTTGTTTTGTTGACTTATTCGTCTTCACGCGCGGTGACAGATTGCTTCACGGAGCCCCGAATATTGCTTTTTGTTTCTTTAATAATACTCATGACAAGTATATTTTGAGAGATTTTGATAAATTGGTGCTGATTCTGACGTGACGTACTGTTTCTGAAGAAACAAGGAATTATTTATGCCTTACGATTAAGTTTAGGAATAGTGATGAACTACAGCGCTAGATAATAATTAGTTACAATCATATCCCGTCGTCGTCACTTCGCTTTGTTTTTAAATTTATAGCAAATTGGAGAAACATACTCGTAGACATTGAACTCTAAATCTGAAAATCTTTATATAGCAATGCCATTTTAATGAACGTCTCTTAAGTATTTTCGCAAAATGTAATATTAAATTACAGGCTATTTTCAGAATGTAGATAATGAACCGAAGGAATTCGATTTTTTTTGTGCGCAAACTGATCCTTACTTAATTAATTCCTTGAGGAATATGATAAAAGTAAGTTAAGTTTGAAAGCAAGTGACGGTGTCAGTGGTCGGGGACACTCGACTCTGCTTCGCTGTCTAATTTGTTTCCAAGCTCTCCGTTCATACAATTTCCTCAGCGGCTGCTGCCTTTTCAATTGAACACAATGCGCTCTAAAAACAATTTGGAAATCCTCGGCGAAACATTTCAAATACAAGAGGGTGAATTTGGACACAAGACTTGACCTATTTACTTAGAGACTTATTCGAGTTACGCAACGATTCATTAAATGTTAATGAATATAAACCGTCCGTCATCTTTAACCGGCGACATGTTTTATTTAACCGTCGAGTGCGCGCGCGATCCTTTTTCACAAATTGCCAAAACTTTGTTTACTGTTAATAAACATTTGTTCGGTACACTTATCCAGAAAGTTTCCCCCATCAATCATCCGCAATGTATCGTAAACTTACTTACACAGAAATTACTTACCGATTCTATAAAGTTCCTTTACCAAACAAAATATCACGTGCCACTTCACACGTATGTATTGTTACTTACTATAGAAACTTTGCCACTAGGTTACTTTTGTATTCACTTTTTGTTTGTTTTAATCAATTTACGTTTGTGTAAATTTCCGTTTACAACTTTATCTTAAATCTTTGTTTTGTAAACACAAACACTGGACTCGTATCTACTTGGTATCCATCACTCAGCACTGGGAGCACAGTGGTACATGTGATAAGATTTAGCGCGAGACGCGGTGATAACACGCCGACATCGCGGTATAGATTGATGGCGCCCAACGTGGGACGGAGCGGAGAGGCGCACGACGCGGACGCGCGTTCGTTCCGCCGGCCGGCTAGACACTGCCGGGTGCGCACGCCTGAGCCCGGCCATCCCCCGCCCGCACCTCGCACCCCGCACATACCCTCGCACGCCCCGTTGCAATTCGGCACACAAAAAAATCACATCAGAAAGGAAACCTTTCTCTGTCAGTGAGCTTCAATAGTCATTCTTTCACCCCTGAGGACTTAAGTGGTGGTCTTTCAGTTTTCATTAGTTATCATACTTTTATCGGTCTCTAATGAGTTCTCCGCAATAATTTATGTTCGGCGCGTGCAGCGGCGCCTGAAGCTTACCGGTGTTCATTTATTTTCAGATACTTATAAACGTTTATGTAGATTGTGTCGAACTTGACGGTAGATGAAAAGTTAAACTTTTTTTCCACGTTTCAGTACACAGTGGAACATCAAACGAAGCGAGCTCAAAGCGTTTTTGCTTATATTCGTGCATTATTTCTCTCCTCGCCGTTTACGCAACTTATTACCATGTATTCTTCTATTTACTCGGTAACTTGTGATCGTTATGATGTGAGTTTTTTCCAAACAAAGGCGAATGTTTTTTTTTTTTTACTTTTTACTCGACTTTTGTTTAGAGAAGCAAAAATTGCAAGTTTATTATTAATAGTTTTTCATTCGTTTGTATATTTTTAGTTGATAATTATGAATTAAAGTAATTGCAAAATAGGTATATCTAATAATTACAAATTAAATCAGCATACCCGGCGAAGAGCTTTTAAAACTTTAAAACATTAAGTACATTTACCTAAAGTTAAAATATTTTTGTTTAACATATTTCAGTTTAAATGATAAGACTATTTACTAAATAATCAGTGGAAATCCTTACATTTAGTGTTAGGTAAACGAGTGGACTATTATACATATATATATAATTCCGGCAAACAAAGTTAATTTTACTTTTTAGCATTTATGTGTACCTACTCCAAGTATACCAATATTAGAAAAGTTTGGATGTATGGATGTTTGTTACTAAATCACGCTCCAACAGCTTAACAGATCTGAATGTAATTAAGCACAGAGATAGAATATAGTCTAGAATAGTACATAGGCTACTTTTATTCGCGAAAAAAAATACAATGCCCGTGTGCGTTGGGCGAAGCCACGGGCGAATATTTATTAATTATATTATTGATTTACACTGCGCTAATATTAAAACGGTGGTGGCCGAGTGGGAAAGTAACCTACTTGCACGCAAGAAGTTCGAGTTCGGTCCCGGGCAGTGCCAATGTGAATTTCACTTTGCGGAGTGAGGGAGATGTACTAATCAAATGATTCGCCATCTGCTAACGGTGAAAGAAAACATCGTGAGGAAACCCACATGTCTTAGAAGAAATTCTAAAGACATGTCTGATTCACCAACCCGCATTAGGCCAGCGTGTGTGAATTAAGGCCTAAAACCCTCTCTCTCTCTTGATAGAGGAGAGGAGACCCGTGCCCAGCAGTGGGATATAATATGGGTTGCTCTTATACATATATTAATATTGAAAATTCGTCTTGAGCTAACCCATACGTCGTAGACGGTATCTGATCCCCCAATCAACATTAAGGCCGCATACGCGGCATAAGGTCTAAACCTGCTCAGCTTTTTAAATATAGAAAAGAAGACAGTCATTATTTAATTAATGGATACTCATCTAAGATCGTTTTCTTGTGAACATGAAAGCTGTGGCCATAATGTGTATATCCAATTTAATGCCAATTCGTCTATACCTAATAAAGATTATATAGAGCTTAAATGTGATCAAGAGAAATGAGATAGCAAGGAATTGTGCTGCCATCTACCGATAAATATTGTCAATAAGTGCTAGTGTTTTTGTACTCACTTGCTGAATACGTCTACAGATGTCTATGCACTTCATTATTGTAAAATCAAAAGCTGATAAAAACACGTAATGCGAGCAACGTCACGATAATTGCATTTCTCCAGCGCTCATTTAGGAATGCGTTTTGAAAGAAACGTATTCCTATCCCAGGGTTACTTCCATCTTAAAGCCCTGGTGTAAAAAATGGGTTGGCAACACGCAAGTGATACCTCTGGTAATGCAAGCGTCTATAGGCTACGGATACTGCTTAACATCAGGCGGGCCGTATGCTTGTTTGCCACCCAAGTAGTATAAAAAAAAACCCAGAGGTATAACTTGCGTGTTGCCAACGCATTTTTTTACCTGGTGTAAAGAAAGAAGGCTTTAAGATGGAAGTAACCCTGGGATAGGAATACGTATCTTTCAAAACGCATTCCTAAATGAACGCTGGAGACCTGTACTCACACACAGGAACACAACTACACCGCTGTGTGTAGTCATTTGGCTGTGGTCTTCTGTAAGGTGGAGGTCCTTCCCCAGTCGGGCTTGCTCGCTAGTATGGTGCCCTACCTCTCTTAATATAATATAAAATATAGACATACCTTTACAAAAGAGGTTGTTAAATTCTAACAAGAAAATAATGTACTTGTAAAAAACATTCTTATGAAATCAGCCGCTACTTTGCGTAAAGCATTTGTCAAAATGGCTTATTCCCGTGCGCTCCAAATCTATTGTTCTCTAAAATTCATGTTTTCATACATTGATTACCAGGAGCTCCAAGGATGTTTGTATTAAAATAATAAACAAAGCCACATTTACCACTTTCATTCCCTAGAGCTCCAAAACATTGTCTAGGTACTTTCAGATTTTATTCCCAGCAGCTCCAAGAAAAAAGTAAATTCTTCAATATAAAAATCGTTCCCACGAGCTCCAAAGATTTTAAAGTAACGTAGGCAAAACAATCCCGAACGTAATAGTAAATCTATCAGTGTGTCCACTTAGCGTTGTCGCGTCACCCCTACCCCGCACCTTTTCCTTGCAATCTAACTTTGCCTAATGATGTGCAAAATAAATAGTTGACCTTGCGCCCTTGCAATGCGTACGTCCATCTTTCACAAATAATAATTTAAAGTAAGTCGTGCACGATGTGTGATAATCAAAATAACGCAGTTGCCGGTCCCTCCACACCTAAACAATTTGATATCGTTGTTGGAGATGGTAAGTACATTTAATGTTTATAAGAGAGATACAACAATTATATGTCAGTATACAGATATAACTAAGAGCTGCTCTTACACACACATACAGCTATCTTAGTCCTACATCTACCAGAAACCTACTTTCACTTAATGCTAGCAAAACTAATTATCTCACTTTTTCTCTGACGTCTCCTGGTAAAATCCCCTCCTTATCCCACTCCCTTACAGCGCACTTCTGTAATCGCCTTCCAGAACTTAATTGCAACTGTCCTACCCTTTCCCGTACAAACTGCGTTAAGTATTTAGGAATTCAGATTGATAACACTCTCTCCTTCCACACGCATATTGATAACCTCACCTCAAGAATACGCAAACTCATATTTTTATTTAAAGCCCTCGCGCCCGTAGTTGACTCTGATATCCTTCGAACTACTTACCTTGCTCTTTGCCAATCTCTTGCTCAATACTGCATAGTTGCTTGGGGTGGTACAGATAAAACCTATCTTTTAAAACTAGAGCGTGCTCAGAGAGCAGTGCTTAAGGTTGGTTAGAGGCTACCATACCGATTTCCCACATCGGAATTGTACAAAATATGTAATGTCCTGTCTATTTGCAAACTATTTATCCTCAACATAATTATCACCACTCACTCACAAACTCCTTATGTCCCTTCTAAATTTGATTCTGTGCGTCGAAAACATAATGTATGTCCTGTTATTTCGGTTAGAACAAGACTAGCCCAACGCTGTTACTACTACCTTGGAAGCTATATTTACAATAAGGTAAACAAAATCTTAATCTTGTATCCCATGACAAAGGTGCAATGTAAAAGAGCAGTCACTGACTGGATGAAAGATTTAGATTATGATGAAACTGAAATGATCAATTAAACCCTCATATAAATAGTAGGTACACACAAGCACACTATATTTATAATCAAACTTACTTCACTCATACACTTGGACATACACACACATTCACACAAATACACACACCCATATGCACACACACAACACTCCTAATATATGATCTATTTCGTATCTAACTGTGCTCTCATTCCTTGATTAGATAGATACATTTATATGTTTTTCTTTCTTAAATGTGCACTCCATGTCTCCATATATTTAGTTCTACCAAACGAGAGAGCCTGGAGATTTTTCACACAGGTTCCGTACCTAGTAAAGACTCCAGCTCTCACTAAGGTTTCTCACCAAATTGTATACTATTATTATAAGACAACCCAAATGTATTTTACCTTTTTGAGAGAAATAAACTATATTATTATTATTACATCTGAGCAGATAGCCAGAAAAAGAGCTTATAGATTGATTTGGCAGATTTAATTTGACGCCCACACTTGAGCATAGATTAAGAATAAGGATTTTAAGAGATATACTTCTGGGACTAAACATGTATTGTTTTTACATCATGCCTTTTTTGGATTATTTTGCCATTCAAATAATTTCAGAAGTTGTGCATTACGAATATACGACTTGGTAATTATAATAATATAATAATAAATCATTTATTTCGGATTAAAAAAAACCTACTCCATAGTGTGTTAGTAACAATGTTCTTAAAAACTATGTTAGTAATAATAGTACATAAAACATGATTTATATTATCCCCGTAACGATCCCAACCCAGTGAGCTTGTATTGGACAATCGCTGCGGGAAGCTATCATTTCCAGAATGCTGTTAGAGCTGTCACGCAATCTTTGAAACAGTGACGCATTCTTACGCATAATTGCGTGGAAGCCATCCACACGCGTGTGAGCAAACATTTGTGACGCACTGCAATACCACGGCAGCCCCAACAGCATCCTGAAAGCGTTATTATATTGTACACGCAAGGCGTTGTTGCATGTACTGAACCCACAGGTTGCTCGCGTAAAAAGATTGGCAGTACGCTTTAAACAAAGTGATTTTTACTCCCTCCGTACATCTAGCAAACCTGCGGGCCAGCATGTTGCTCCTGAACCGCCAACGCCCTGCGCTCTCTCTCAATATCCAGGTCATCCTTTAGGTCCTCCGTAACCAAATGGCCTAGATACCTAAAGGATTTTACAACATTGAGTGCGGCCCCATTTAATTTTATCGTAGGAATCGCACTGGGTCTCTTTGTGCCAGCATTAAATATCAAAATCTCAGTCTTTTGTGAATTATATTTGAGCCCATGTAAGGAGGCGTTTTCTGTTCACATATCCTTAATAGTTAATTTAAGGCGCTGACCGAGGGGGCCAGCAGAACCATGTCATCAGCGTAACTTATGTTGTTGACGCATACGCCGTCAATGTAGCATCCGACATGAGTTCTGCTGAGTGCCTCAATCAGTTCATTGATGTACAGGCTAAAAAGGCCCGTGTAAGTAAGCCCCCCTTGTCTCACCCCACATTCCAGCCTATACTCATCGGAATAGCTTAAGACTGATTGTGATAACCCCAAACTGTTTTTTTTAATTGATACTATTCGAATTACGTTAAACATAATGTTGGTTGTGATGACAAACAGGTATAGTTTGAATACTATAATTGACTTATTGACTATGAATTATGTATTAAATCATTTGAATTTAATACATCATTTAAAGCAAATAATATGTTCCTATTATTTAGAAAAGAAAACATAATCTCTTTATTTACTACTTTCTATATTAAACCATGTTCACCGTTACCTAATAAAAAGGTAATATTATAGTATTAAATGTTTTAATTCTGCTAACCGTACACTTTGTTTTGGAGCTGTTGGGAACACAGTATTATGTGGGTCTTTTTTAATTAATGTACTATATTTTGGAGCTCCTGGGAATTGATGTATGGAGATAAGAAGTTTTGAAGAAAAAACCTTTCATAAGTTTTTGGAGCCCTTGGGAACGATTTTATAAATGATAATAATATTTAATTTTAGTCTTGGAGCGCTTGGGAACAAAATCGTGGAGCGGGCGGGAATAAGCCGTCAAAATAATAGCAGAGTGGAAAGTGGCCCTCTGCTGATTAACAAATCAAACGATAGAGGTCTAATAGCAAACATTGACATGGTACCCGGTCTGATGTCCTATTTCGTCAGGTGATGCGATGATTAAAGTGATTAATGTACGCGTCATAGTTAGCGCCATGATTATGGATTTGGTTTAGATATTGTCGGTTAAGTTATATTGTTTGACGGCCTCGGTGGTCCAGTGGCCGCAGTATGCGTCTGCTGTGCACGAGGTTGTGGGTTCGATTCCTACACAGGACAAAACTTTGTGTGACCCACAAAGAATTGTTCTGAGTCTGGGTGTAATTTGTGTCCGTTAATTGTATGTTTGTAAAGTCCCCCGCGCCCCAGAGCTTGTTCTCTAGTGCGGGAGTTGTCTTCTCAAAAAAAAAAAATTGTAAATTGTTTGTTAAGAGAGTGATGATAAATAATAAGTTATTTGAATCGATTTATTGTTTGTAAAAAAGCAATAGCATAATTTGTCTGGTCTAGGTAATAATTAATTTAAATCGCTGGTTAAAAGACAAGGTTAAGAGAATTTAAATTGTCATATAATATTGTACGCGGCGGCACTACAGTTTAATATACTACTCTCTTCCTCTCGGTGCATTATAATATATTTGCAATTATTTTTGCGGTTAATCGCGAGGACTTTGGTTCGATTACCGGATCGGGAAGAGTATTACTGAGGTATTTTGTTTAAAAATCCCAGTAGAAGCGCGCAATTACAGAATTTTGACGCCTCGGAGAGAGTGCTCTCCCGCCTGATCTCTTTAAATCAATTTTATTACTACCAATCTTTTTTTTAACAACACTACTATCTGGTAGAAATTATATATTACCCCAAACTATATTTAAAAAAACATGCGGGGCAGTCTTTGGGGACTGCCGATAGAAGTGAAAACTAAGTAACTTGTGCTTGTACTCGTCGAGCTATTAAATTATAATTTTTGAATATAGAAAGCGTTCGACGACGATGACTTGAATGCTTGAATTCCATGATTTTAAATCACCCGAAAAATGCTCAACGAGCTTAAAGAAGATTTCATTTCAAAAACATTTTACTACTATCTCAACCCATTAACGTCCCACTGCTGGGCACGGGTCTCCTCCAAAAAATTGGAGGGATATTAGCCTACTATACCACGCTGGCCAGACGGGTTGGTATAGGGTTTTGTTTCGAGTTTTCCCTCTCTTGCGGTGGATATTGTCTGCTAGACTTACTCCCTTAGTCGACTCTTACGACACCCACGGGATGGAATGGAAGGGTTGGTGACATTTGTATTCTTAATCCGTCACCACACGGACAAAATCATTTAATTTTTGTAAATAGTGTCCAAATAAGTGTATAAAATAAATAATAAATAATATTATCTAAAATAGTAACAAAATACATAACGTAATAACATAATGAACACACTAGCTTTACCAATTAAGTCAGCACGCTTGCACCTAACTCGTTGGATAGATATAACAGCGTACAAACGATGTGCATCACTATTTACAAAGAGACTACTCAACTGAATTAACGTCTACATTGACATAAATAGGAGTAGAGCCTAATTTTAATACGATGCGTTACGATATATATGTAGTAGAGCTAAATTAGGTCAACAATGTTGTGTGAATATTATTTGCTAATGAAGTGTAATGTTGGTAGTTGGTCAGCAATCGGTGGTAGGTGATAGGTGACAACCAATGAGTACGATATTGACGAGCTTTGTCTATTGCAATATTTGGAGTTGACAAGCCATCAGTGTGCGCTGGAGCCCTTTTCTTTATTTATCAATGTTTCACAATAGATTGCTATTTATAGTAAACTTTTAAATTTATGATCTTTACTGTTGTTTATAATATAAGTAAAATTAAATTTTAACTAATACATTTAGTTTTTGACTGCCTTGTTGGTCCAGTGGCCGAGTATGCGCTTGCTGGGTTCGATTCCCACGCAGGACAAAACTTTGTGTGACCGACACAGAGCTTGTACTCTAGAGCGAGAGTTGTCTTAAAAAAAAGTTTTAATAAAAATCGGTAGAAGTAGGCTCAAATTTTTTAATATTTTCTTATTAAAATAGGTATAATAATACCTACTAAGTCTCTGGAAGTTTTAGCTTGGCATGCTTATGCATACACCCGCTAAGGACCTAAAGAAATAGTGGTTCAGAATATTCTAACTCACTATTAGTAGGCTTGTGGTTAAGTTCTGGGTTGTTCAGGCTACCATTGATACGCTTAGAAGATATATTTTGTAGAAATCATTAAATAAAATATTCAATGTTAACTTTATACATACTCGTACTATTAGCAAAGTTGCCCGTTACCGATGAACAAGACACAAGGATTTATGTTTCGACGGAGTTTTGTTTTTAATGATTATAATATTGTATGTTGTTTTATAGACAATAGTTTTATAGAATATCATTTCACTTTTTTTTTCTCATATTATCATTTCATACAATAATCAATACACTTCATAATTAAAGAATACTTACTCTATATAAATTCAACTTAATGATTTTCGTTGCTAATTATTATTTTAGCGATATTCTTGTCATAGAAAAACAAATATTCTTTATCCATACCATTGACAAAATGCATACTCTTCTATAAAATTGCTAAGGTTATTTTGATTGTTTGTTTTTGTAAATTTGTTTCTGGTCGTATTTCTAACCTAACTCACTATTTTGTTTTCTAGTAACAAGTCATATTCATATTCATATCATTTATTTGCATTCCACAATGTGATATTAGGTGGTAAAAAGTGGCTTAAAGCTAAGTACATTATGGACCCTGTCGGGCACAACAACATTTTAATATTTAAATACTATGCTATATAATAATAATATGCGTTTCGAATCTAATACTTACTTGCTAATAATTGAGATCAAAAAAAAAATCATAAGAACATTAAATAAAAAATAAAAATAGTTAACACTTGAAGTTCTTTATCATTGTTATTGTTAAAAAAGGTCTTTTTTTACAATAACAATGTCAAAGTCGTTTCCAAAGTGGTCACAAGTCTAGCCAAACCTACATTTTTTATTGAAATCAAATACCATGGAAAAATACACTGAACAGACAACATTCGTTAAAACATAACTCTATTGTTTGATTCTTTTGTTAAATAAAAAAATTAATTTCAATTGAATTGAATTGTGTTTCTGTGAAATATAAATATTTCATTGAAGTCAATAGTCGTTGAAACAATAATCTGCGAAATGATTTATTATCAAAATGCCGATCATTAAATTGTTAATGATCGCCATTTTGAAAATAATCATTTTGCATTTTTTTTTTATTTGGTCTTTGTTTTTATTATTCGAATATTATTTTTAATCAAAATCAATCTCACAAGAAAAAATATATTCAATTAAATGAATCAATATATTTAGAGTACCGTAGCCAAATAACAATAACTATTAAATAAGAAAATATTATTTTTCTCTTATCGCTCTATTTAAGCAGAGTTCTTTGTTTTCATCAAGAGTTTACTACTTACATACGTATTACCAGAAGATTGAGTTGAGCTTTACCATAACTTAATCATAATAAAGAACTCAATATATCTTAAGCATAAAGTTGGTAAACTCTATCAACGAAAGCGCACTCGAGATAGATTCATTGGAAAATAACCGCCGGCACGGAAGCTACGTATCGTAGAGCTTCGTAGCGCTACATAGCGCCGCCACGTCGTAGCTGATATAAATGTTCAAACGGGAAGCTACAAAAGAGTCCGCTGCACCAACACGCGATTTCAAAGAAAACCTTCAGAACACTAATATTTCAGCGCGAGAGCCGCGGCACCTCACTTATCTTCGATTCTTGCTTTTTCTGTGTTCATACCTCTGCACCCAAATATCTACTCAATAGCAACCAGCAGTAAAGTTCAAATTAGTTGTACGGCAACTTTGTTTGATTTTGTTGACTGTTACATTGATCAAAATTAAACCTTACGGCCTTGTCGCAATGCGATATTTAGCTTGAAGCACAATGGTATCAATTTCTCACCTACACAGTTCGGTATCGGCTCTTTTCACACGCCTTTGTTCCTAATGTTCATTACGTATTCTCTCTACTGATATCGAGGTTAGATATAAATTTTATAGGTTTTATTGTGGGCTCGTGTGTTGTGCGTCGGATTTGTTTTTCGGCTCGGTCGCGTTAAGTACTACGGCTCAAGAGAATGAATACTTTATACCGTGTTTACGTTTTCGCGAGCGATTTGAGCACCGAGCAGAGCCTTACAGACGAACGAATTGATTATCACAACTCACTGCCGACTGTTTTGTTGTCATTTACAAATTGAACAAAAATATTAGCAAATAAAAAAAAACGAGTGCCAAGTGAGAGTCGGTAATTGCCCTGGGTTCTAGGGTTAAGTTAAAGAATAATAAGTATTTTGGCACAGTTGATAATACATAATATACCGAGATCCCAAATTCTTAATGTACGATACGAAAATATACTTTAATCTAAAAATATCATACATCCTTTTTTAAACTATCCGTATAGCTAAAATAATTACTTAATGCTAATAGAACACAACCTTTCGCTTTTATTAATGGCAATCGAGAGATCATCAGTGTAAAATATGCATAAAGACATTGAAATTATGTATTTCCCACGACTCTTCTAGATTGTCTTGTATTGATAACATTTAAAATAAGTGATATTGGGCTCGATCATCATTATGTTTTGAGAATATTACGATCAGCACCCCACCAACCTGTAGCTACCAACAATACAAATTGCTTAAAGTATTAAAAATAACGTAATGTTTAGTAACTACCATTATAAATAAAACAAACACCCGCGCACGGTGCGGTATGCATAACGCATAGCTAATTAACAATCCCATAAACCGGTATAAACGAGGGTGTTCACCACAATACACATGTATGGCGCTATAATGGGGTGTACCTCCCGGACAACGTACCATATTATTGGGGGCACATTTTTATAACAGCTAATATTTGAGATATGTATCTTTTGATATGACTGTTTCATAAAACGATAAGATCAGGGTGGTTATTGTCTATGATATCGTAAAACATTTCAGCTTTCATTTGCTTATAGCTTTATACAAACGCAAGAACTCTTTTGATTTTTACAAATTTTGTAGATTAATAAATAACTTGGAATCCATCTCAGCCATAAGACGGCCAGTGCTGGACATAGACCTCCCCCAAAGTTTTCCACATCATTCGGTCCTGAGTTGACCTTGTCCACGGGTTGCCCGCGACTGAAGAATAAGGTCTTATAATTATTTGATTGTCAAGTAAACTTTGCAGAGTGGTTAGGAGTAGCTGGATGCGAGAAGCCGTGGATCGTGTCCAATGGACTTGGAAACAACCAATCTCTAGCAGTGAACTCCGGTAGGGTGATGATGATTTTGAATTTTACCATAAAATCAATGTTACCAAACAAGCGACATGAAGTGCTTAGGAATGTTTAGTGCTCTTCATAATCGTAGAACTTAAATCGTTTACCAAAACTATTCCAATAACAAGTAATAACATAAAGTGAAGTGGCTACTCTATAAATATAAGTATATATCGACTAGTGGAGTTGGTGAGAGACTAGTTGTGTAGGTTAAGTTAAGAGTTGTGTAAGTGGAGCTTGCTGAGCGATCCTGTTGTAACAGAGTGATAATAAATTTTAATGTTATTGCAAATGTTGGATAGTCAATGCATTACAACAAATTTATCACTTCTTGTTAATTCTTCTCAGCCGAAATTTGTATAAATCCTTTTTGACTGACATCTGCCAGACTTTAAATAATTTTTTTGATTTTTACTATTTATTTTAGACAATCCAGACTAGTCATAGTCTGTACTATGACAATTCATACAGGGTCATCTACCCTAAAACGTGAGTAATCCTAACATATTTATTAATTATATTTTATTATCCCTACGAATACACTTAACATTATTTTTTGTTTAACTCACAGACAAAATTTGTAATCTTTGTCTATTGTAATTTGTTAGGTTTCTGTCTACAAGATTTGTGAAGGCAGGCATAAATAGAACAATGCTTGCCCTTTGTTCCCGAGCATCAATCAATCGTTCACGTCTGCTAAATAATTTATCTATTTTTCATCATCATCATTTAAGATGAATTTTAATTTCACCCTTAGCCTCATAAATATAACAATATTGTATTGTTTCTTACTGCCCCCGCTAACTTAAGCTGTTTTTGTTAAACTTTTGCCTGTGCGTAACGTATGACGGAGTATGTTGTATCAACGATGTTCTTAAATTGTGTGACGTCACCATCGCTGACGTCACGTTGGTCGTTATCATTTTTTATAAAAGAAAAACTCAATATACTTTGACACAAGATTGTGTACCCAATGTACATCATGAGTTACTAGACTTCTAGAAATCCGTGGTGTACGACTGCGAGAGTGAAAATAGTCCCTCCTCTTTTTTGCGTGGCGGAGTTGTTGGCATCAAATGGCCTTGACAACTATACCCGGACAGTGGTGAGGACTGATCGTACTTGACTGAAAGCTATAGCCTAGGCCTCCTTGAGCAGCCGCTTCGCGCCGATACACACGCATGCCTGTTTGTTTACTATTTAAATAATAAAACAAATCATAATTATTTCGACTACAATATTTCAAACACAATAATTTGAATATGTTAACAACGTTGTTATGATTAATTTATTGAACTTATAATTAGTTCTTTGATTCTCAGTGACTATTCAATGAGTCACGTGTTAATATAACTATATTAACGAGACATCGTTATCGAAGTTATAATTATTATAATATTGATGGCGTGTTAATAGACGTTTTGTTAATGCTGAAGCGCCGACATTATGTCATTAAATACTTTACACCTCTATTAATAGGTACAATGTATCGTAATCTAATAATTATATACAACAATATCTGCTTAATTAAATTTCAATCAATCTATTGCAGATCACCACTAGATCGTTGTGGTCGTTGGAGTGCCATAAATAAATAAAAAAATAATAAATAAATACAGCGCCGAAGTTATTCTAAAAATTTTTTTTTTTTTTTTTTTTATACTACTTGGGTGGCAAACAAGCATACGGCCCACCTGATGTTAAGCAGTATCCGTAGCCTATAGACGCTTGCATTACCAGAGGTATCACTTGCGTGTTGCCAACCCATTTTTTTACACCAGGGCTTTAAGATGGAAGTAACCCTGGGATAGGAATACGTATCTTTCAAAACGCATTCCTAAATGAGCGCTGGAGACCTGTACTCACACACAGGAACACAACTACACCGCTGTGTGTAGTCATTTGGCTGTGGTCTTCTGTAAGGTGGAGGTCCTTCCCCAGTCGGGCTTGCTCGCTAGTATGGTGCCCTACCTCTCTTAAGAATAATTCTCTTCAGAATAATTATTAATAGTGATACTTCTGAATCTTTTTAACGTGACGACTATTGAATTCACTCACACTGGCCTAATGTGGGTTGGTGAATCAGACATGTCTTTAGAATTTCTTTTAAGACATGTGGCTTTCCTCACGATGTTTTTCTTCACCGTTAGCAGATGGCGAATCATTTGATTAGTACAAATAAACTTCGAAAAGAGAAATTCACGTTGGTACTGCCACCCGGGATCGAACTCACACATGCAAGTCTATTACTTTCCCAATCGGCCACCACCGCTTTTTCCATTAACCGTTTGTCGCCATATTATTGTAAAGACCACAAATTTATAGTGACTGGTGTTAACACTTGTACTTTATCCTTCTGGTACCACTTGAACTATACTTATGTAGGCGTTTTTGTCTATATTTGAGACGAAAGTAATTGCACATGAAATCACATTATACAATTACATTTTATATGAGACGTAAAGAAGTCATGAACGCGTATAAAAATAAAATATTGATACGTATTTGCTGACGACAGAGGGCGTTACTAAGCGATCGTCACTCATGTGTGCCGCTTATAATGAATGTCACGCGCACACAAAGAGGTGCGACACTGTTGCCATGGGGTACAATTGTGTTCGTCAGCAATGGGACATGTTTGCTACTTATATTACGAATGCCTGAGTAGGGGATATTGATGTATAATTCTCACAAAAACAACTTTGATGTTCACATTATACACATGAAGTTTTAATGTATAAATATCAGTTTATCATTTCCGAAGACGGGGTTAAACTTTAGAGGTTTTTGTATCAATTTACTATGATTATGTTGTGCTACAATAAGAAAACGATATCAACTCAATATTTGGTCAGCATTTAGACAACCTAAGTCTTACTTAATAATGTGACGGTGTCCTACAAAGGGTATAGTTTTTTTTATGATTTTAAATTTAATTTCCTCTTATAATTCTAATTGAGTAAAGTGAGGTGAGTTATGAGAAATAAATCTGAACTTTCACAATTTCGTTCCACGTTTTGATAACCCTAGTCTTTAAAGTCGTCAAGTACTTAAAACTTTATTGACTCATCTTGCGACTAGTGGATTTGATCCCTTTTAATGGCTAATAGGTGACAGTGGGACAATAAAGTTCTGATAATGTAAGTACGAAGAAGTAAAGCAGGTCACCACCCATCTCGTACTAAACGGACTACACAGTAAGCGTACGACACAAAATTTTACGATCGCGTTGTACTAAGATTGTAACTATTTACGCTCAAAATTTCTATTGTTTTCTCGGACCTTATTTATACAATAAAATAAATGCTGACCTTAACATATACCCTCATCTAAAATCAATTTCTAAAACTTTAGTCTCAAAATATCTTCAAACTTTAAATTACAATGACACTGAAAAGCTGCTATCTCCGCTAAAATAACAATTATCTCTGGCCGTTCTCTTCTACCTGCATTCTCTCTTTAGTGCTATTTATCCGTACACTTGACCTCGTATTACACTCATACTCAAACAACACTCTCTACTCTCTTAACACTTACATTCACCCACACATCGACACACCTGGATACCCATCAAACCTTATACCTAATAAATAACTCTTGCTATACACTTCCTATGTTATTTTAAGTTTTTTTTTTCTCTATTTAAATAATGTAAAATACGTTTTCTTACATTGTTAATTTTTTTTTTCTCACATTAATTGTAACCTTAACATCTTGTAAATATTTGGTTAAACCAGCGGCGGGAGGGACCTGGTGACCTGTAATACAGGTTTTTTATAAAAAACCTACATCAGGCACCAGTCTCTCACAAAGTAAGGTCACCTTTTACTTAAAATTTAATTTTATATGTGTAAATTGTACTTTGTGGGAAGAGAATAAACGTTTTTATTATTATATTATTATTATTATTAACTATAGATAGATATATAAGTAGTTAACTGAATAGTATCTATGTGCAGCAACATATTATTTGTTGTAAGAAAATATGGCAAATGTGGACTTAGTGCTGATCTATGTACATTTTTTTTAAATATGTTGTATTCTTCGTCGTATAACCTAGTATCAAAACGACCGCTCCATGGCAGCTCTGACCATAAGTGAACAATTTTTATAACGCAGAAATGCTTAAGTAAAGTTCAGTGTCTCCATTCGTACAAATATAATAAGCGTTATTTAGCACCCCAGCTGAAAGTCTTCCACTGCTGGATATAGGTCTCTCCCAAGGAGTTGGTGCACATTGATGCAGGCCTGCCCATGCTGGATCTTCCACTTCATAAGATAAGATATCACTTAGAACATGGTACAAAAGATTACAGAATAAAGAAGTGGCCCGACATATTAACCGTTGAAAGACATGCGAATTTTGCGTAGTAACTAATCTAGAACTTGTCTATCCCAATAGCCATTGGAGTGCTTCAATAAAGTACCGATGGCCCCTTGGCCATCGGTACTTAATTGAAGCAAACAAAATCACATAGCTCGCAGAACCGATGAACATAAATGACAGTATAATCTAGACTTCTATATTATAAAATGTTTGTTTTTTTGGTTGAACGCGCTAATCTCAGAAAGTACTAGTTCGATTAGAAAAAAGCTTTTTTGTTGAATAGTGCATTTATCCAGGAAAGCTATAGGTTATATAACATCACGCTAATCATAGCGTGATGTTATATAACCTATAGCTTTCCTGGTTAAATGATATTGATCACAATAGGAGCGGAGCAGTAGTGAGATGTGTTCCAAAATCGGAGAAAATATTCCAAATTACCACGCGGACGAAGTCACGGGGGACCCCTAGTATTTGATATAACAAGAGTTGTTATAAAATACAGTATAATGTGTACGATCATATTACTCTATTGTTTAACTGAGCCGGCAGCCGGCAGCCGGTGGTAGGTTCGACGCCAATTAAAACTTTTCTGGCTACTCTCAAGTACATTATGCAAGTACGTGTCTACCAGCACGAGATTTGATTTATTGTTGGATATCTACTGTTTGTAGGAGCTCAACGGTATTTAATATTTCAACTATCTACAGCAGGTATATTATAGTGAACAAAATATTTATAGGTGTTTGATTATATATCTCGGCACAACGTGTACATAATTAGAGAATTATGTACACGTTGGATGTTTGGAAATAGTTCGGACTAACTTTAACTGCTCGTGTGTGTATTTATGTGGTCACCTCGTCACTAACACCGAGCAGAGTGTGGTGGGTTCGATTTTTATTCTAGGTGTAATTTGTGTTCGTATATTTATATTGTAAAGTCCAGTCGTGTATATTTGTAAAGTCCACGATACAGTGCGTTGTAGATTTGCAAACAGGCATACGGCCCGCCTGATGTTAAGCAGTTACCGTAGCCTATGGACGCTTGCTATTGCAAGCGTCCATAGGCTACGTCTGGTATTCCAGAGGTATCACTTACGTGTTGCCAACCCATTTTTTTACACTGGGGCTTTATGAGGGGACTATCTCGGGGATAGGAATATGTATTTTTCAAAAGGAATCCCTAAATGAGCGTTGTAGACCTGGAGACACACAGGAATACAACTACACCTCTGCGAGTAGTTATTTGGCTGTGGTCTTCTGTAAGGTGGAGGTCCTTCCCCAGTCGAGCTTGCTCGCTAGTACGGTGCCCTACCTCTCTTGAAATATAGTTTATATTTAAAAGAAATATAAACGATACTCGAGTGGCTAAGGTGCCATTGCTGCTATTCAAAGTAGATATAAAGCGCGCTATACTTCACCTTTTTTAAGTACACAAACCCACAACACAAGCTAATAAACTGAAACCGTAATCCTTAATCTAACAATATATTGGGTAAAGTCATCTATTAGTCCGTACCTCAGACCACTAAACAAGATAGACAGGTAAAACTAACGTGTGAGTGTAACCGAGAGGTGGATATAAAAAGGCGCAGACGTGAGCGTGACGTGGCGGCTTTAATTGAATAACTTCCGAGGTAGCACGTGACTAGCATCGCACCCGCCCTCTGCCGCGATTTACCAGGAATGTACACTGCAGCCGGCCAGGAATTACCTCCCAATAGCGCCTCCTACCTTTGTGGTTGATTTTAGTTCCGAGAAGTCAATGTTTGTTAACATTTCCAAATAACAACCAACATCGCACTGCTTTTAATTACTAAATATACAAACATGAATTTAGAACATAACTAATTATTATGTTATTAGGTACCTAATATAGATTTAGTTTTAAGGTATACCAAATTTGAATGTCCTGGAATGTGATATTGCATACAGTCTTATGTATCTCTCTTTTCCACAACGCTGTAGTAAAACACGGATGATTGATCGACTGATGATAATTTTTCAAAGTGTGTGTTCTGATTTATAGAAATAAAAGTAATCATTACCTATTATTTTTTTTAAGACAACACCTGTTAGCTAGGGAAAAAGCCCTGTGTCGCGGGGACTTTACTAAAATATAATTAATGGACACAAAGTTCGCCCAGATTCAGGGGACAACCATTTATAGGTTTCACAAATTGATGTCCTGTGTGGGGATCGACCCACAACATGCCGCGCAGTAGTATATGATGAGTTGATGTCCAAAGTATCTGTACAATTTATTGTAAGTAGCATCTTTTGAGCGAGCTATCGATAATTACAACATAAAGTAACGCACTGACGTCACATATCACAGCTTCATTCAGTGCGTAGGTACCTACGGCTCACGCAAAGTGTGTCTGGCACGCGCACGTGACGCGAATATAGCGCCTTACGTACAGCCCGACCGACACCCCGGCACCCCGACGCACGTCGGTCGGGACGACGGGCGCTTGGATCACAAACATGTGGATATGGCAACAGTGTAACGAACATTACGTGATTCATCTATGGGAGGTTGTTTTTAGTGAACAGTGACATCTATTATTTATTTAAAACTTTATACAATTTATACGGTATATATAAAAAAATAAAAATATGTAAATGTTTAAAAAGCGTATATAATATGTATGTACATTGTAAGATCCCGGTTTATACGGGTATAATACCAGAAATGTTAAAATATAAGAGATGGAGACCTGGTGTCCTGAAACACAGGCCTTGAGCCTCCCTTAGGCACCAGTCTCCCACAATAATAGTGATGATGATTGTATTCTTTTAAATTGTAATGTTTGCAAAATTGTTGTGAGAAAAAAAAAAGTGTGCCCAATAAAAGAATTTCATGAGATCATCCACTTGCCTTTATTACTTTTGTAATTCAGGCAGCCTGTTCAGTTTAAACAGCACTATATTTATCATAAAAAACATTCTATTCAAACTTTTATTGCGCACACTTTTTTTAAACACCGTATGTAGTGTATAAAATTTTAACATTTTTTACGTTTATATCTATGACCAAGTTAGTAAGGGGTGCGCAAAAGGGCCATTTATCTCAACAATAAATCACTAATCAGTTTATGGACTATCCGGTATTGCCATAATCTTGGAATTTTATAATACATTTATGTGGTAGAGATTGCAAAGTTCCGGAAAGGATAGGAGATTTATGGGGCATGAAATGGAAAAGATAAGGTTATCAATATGTAGGGGCATTATGGGGCTACACCTTGGCTCGACACGTCATAGCCCACGTGTAATTGTACCGACGCCGACGCCGCCGACGCCGCGAGGTACGCATATATCATATTTATGAGATGAGCTCCCGAGTAAACGTCAGTTGTGAATCGTTTCACTTTTATTATTATAGTAGCGACCACCCGAGGAAGCCCGGGATGAACATTTTTATTCTTTTTTTTATACTGCTTGGGTGGCAAACAAGCATACGGCCCGCCTGATGTTAAGCAGTTACTGTAGCCTATGGACGCTTGCAATACCGGAGGTATCACTTGCGTGTTGCCAACCCATTTTTGTACACCAGGGATTTAGGATGGGAGTATCCCTGGGTTAGGAATACCTACGTTTCTTTCTTTGAACGCTGGAGACCTGTACTCACACAGAGGAACACAACTACACCATGTGGAGGTCCTTCCCCAGTCGGGCTTGCGTGCTAGTATGGTGCCCTACCTCAATCAGGGTATTTTGAAGACCTTTGTGCTTCTTATTTTAATGAAGTGCTTTCATCGAACCGTTTATTTTTTATTTTGAATATATTCCATCAATTTATTGTTCTTTAATTATATTTCAGCTAGTTAAAAAATCTAAAAAAACCCCTTTAGTGTTCACTTATATGTCTAAGAACTTTGCGAAAAATTTCAAATTCAGTCCTAGCAGTTTAGGTTCTGCGTTGATAAATCATTCAGTTACTCGGTACAAGTACCTATATAATATGAAGGGAAAGTGCTAGGATTGTTAGATTCGAATTCAATACAAGCAAAAGTATTTTAGTATTTTCCAATCCAGAGCAGTTAGTATTACCTTTACATGAGTAGTTCGCAAACAATCTAGTTCAAGTAAAGAAGAAGAATGTAACAGTTGTTATAAACGAAACTATATTTATCGATGGGGATCATCTTAGTTCGTTAGTTCATAATGTGTACAGTTATCTCATTGTTGTAATGTCTACAGTTCAGTCTAAAGGAGTTATTATTATGGTTGTCTGATTGTTGTTTATATATAATCATCTATTCTTTTAAAAAATGTACGAATTGATATTATTCTAGAGAGGTAGGGCACCATACTAGCGAACAAGCCCGACTGGGGAAGGACCTCCACCTTATAGAAGACCACAGCCAAATAACTACACACAGCGGCGTAGTTGTGTTCCTGTGTGTGAGTACAGGTCTCCAGCACTCATTTAGGTATGCGTTTTGAAAGAAACGTATTCCTATCCCAAGGATACTCCCATCATAAAGCCCCGGTTTAAAAAAATGGTTTGGCCACACGCAAGTGATACTTCTGGTATTGCAAACGTCCATAGTCTACGGTAATGCTTAACATCAGGCGGGCCGTATGCTTGTTTGCCACCCAAGTAGTATAAAAAAATATTATTAACTAGTTGTTGCCCGTGGCTCCACCCGACTCTGGTTACAAGTTTTTAGATTGGCAACATGCGAGTGATGTGCCAGATAGGTGCTACAAGCGTCCATAGGCTACAGTAATTACTTACCATTAGGCGGGCGGTAACTGCCTCGTTTGTCTTGTAGTCGTGACTGCTGATCACAAGGTCCCGGGTTTGATATCAGGGTCAGGCAAATATATCCTACTAATATTATAAACGTGAAAGTTTGTGAGTATGGATGGATGGATGGATGGATGTTTGTTACTCTTTCAAATGAAATTTGGCATACAGATAGATTATAGTCTGGTATAGCACATAGGCTTTTTATCGCTATAACCGACATCCACGCGGGCGGAGCCGCGGGCAAAAACTATAAAAAATAGGCGACACTCAAAGTAAGGACACCTTATTCAACTAAAGAGATTTTGTTCTTCTTGCCTTTTTTAAATTTAATAAAAGTCCAAGTATGATTGTGAGCTCGACCGCCTGTCTCACTACACGACAAACTTCAACTTTAAACTATTCGAATTATATTAAATGTACGTCTTTTTCCTCCGAGCGCTGGATCCAATCTACATATTTACACGGAAACTTCAATAAGTTGCATTTTGATGTGCTGTATGCAGATGGCGCTAGTGGTTTATAGTTTCGTATAACGATGTTCCAGCCGACGCGACAGTGTCACGATAAAGCAAGGATGCGCCATTTTTATTCCTTGTTATGAAAATATATTATGTGGATAATATCTAGTTTCTGTAAATGAATCATTGTCAAAAATTAATACGTTCGTAAACAACTGATGGTATTATAGAGTTTTCAATCGATCAACATTCTATTATTACTACGAGTAAGCACGTAGTTATATATCTAAAATGTTAAAATGTGTGTATCATTAGACATTAGAGATTAGTGGCGTTCATAGCTAGGTGCACTCGCTGTTCGGTAAACGATCAGTGGGTTATGCTACCAAGGGCGCGGTATCCCTATAGATGGGTGACCGCATAGTGGTATTATTTCATCTGAGCGTCTCCGTGCTTCAGAGGGCACGTTAAAAGTCGATTCCGACTGTTATCAATTGTTAGATCACGACAGAGGCCTAAATATGGGCGCGCTCAATAACTCTGTGTCCAGGTTGGCCACTAACCAAACGATAAGATAAGAAGAAGATTAGTCATTACGAGTATAACGTTCTCCGCTGCACCATTGCATGAGACAAAAGGGCACGATAACTGCTTACCACCAGGCTGTATTCATGATTTCCATCTAGGTAATATAAAAAAAACTATATGTTTTATAGCTACTTACACACCCAATTTTATATTATTTAAGTATTCACTCTAAACATAACATTAACTTGTATTATTTTAAAACACGATAATGTACGAATAGTCGATGTACTCGTACCTAGTATGTATGTAGTGTGTACGTACGAGTATGTGTGTCTACATTACTTTCTCTCAACTGTATAAAACGGCTATAAATAAATAAAAACTTGTTAAGTACCGCGGCGGCGCCCGCCATCCAAACTCGCGCCAACTTATTTAATAACTTGACCATCGAGTACAACGGTCGGTCGCCATGACAACGACATAATCTCATACTTACGTTAAATTGTTTTACATTATCTTATATTATTTACATCCCTTCATTTGTATGGAGACCTGTGCCCAGCAGTGGGACGTTTATGGGTTGAGATGATGATTTACTAGGGGTCGCCCGCGACTTCGTCCGCGTGGTAATTTGGAATATTTTCCCCGATTTTGCAACATATCTTACTACTGCTCCGGTCCTATTGATCATAGCGTGATGTTATATAGCCTATATCCTTCATGGATAAATGCACTATTCAACAAAAAAAGATTTTTTTTAATCGAACTAGTACTTTCGGAGATTAGCGCGTTCAACCAAACAAACAAACCAACTCTTTAGCTTTATAATATTAGTATAGATACATGTAATTTGTCAACAAAAATATATATATATTAATAACTAATTCAAAACAAAAGCTTTAAACACTAGACTGTAATGCTGATAGCATATTATATAAAATATCAAATAATAGTATCGGTATAATATTAGCGAATACCGAACTGGCCCGCTCGAAGCACGCGGGCGACTATTGTTTCGCTATCGGCGCATAATAAGATCATTCCTATGCCTCCCTCTACCCGGGCAGACCTCTCACTGGTCCTTAGTGAGACGGTACACTGCACTTGACCGGTACAGATTTAGTTGGGTTGTAGCACCGGCTATCTATTGATAGACTTGTTCTTGTAAAAAAACATTTAAAAGTGGCTTTTATAACTTTGGTTGACTTTGTCACTTTTGTGTCGGTCTATACTGAAATACGTCAAGACATGTTATTATTACATTTGGAGCTTTTGCCCGCGACTCCGACCGCGAATATTTAAACAAATCTATCTATTCTATAGAGAGTCTATTTCAAATTCATTGCCTTGCCAAATGTCATCCAGATCTCCTTAGCCATTCTGTGATAGAGTACCAAACATCCATCTATCCACACATTCACGTTTATAATATGAGTAAGATGATTTCGTAACCTTTTGTAAAATGCAAACTATTGCCACTCATAATAAATAAATCTTTTTATCTTGACCACATATATTTACGATGGTTAAAATGCTGGTAGTGAGGAAATTTGGAACAAAGTTATATGCGTTTTAAGAGAGGTAGGGCACCATACTAGCAAGCAAGCCCGACTGGGGAAGGACTTATACTTGTTTGCCACCTACTCGTAAGTAGTATATAAAAAAGCCGTGGTACACAACATTCAGAAGTGATTAAGCATCGCGATTGCAGTCAAAGTATTTCGCCTCTTCAGAGCTAAACATAGATTCCGTGAGCTGATAGCCAACCTTCACTAATTTGAAAGGTATTTCAACAAGAAGATGAATGATACTTTGATGACAAAAAGGTAATCTTTTTTCTCACATTTATTATGTTTTTTTAATGTGCTACGTGCAAAGGGAAACAAATTCTGAATTTCTGCCATATGGTTGATGAGATAATTAAGAAGAATATCTAAAAAAGAGCATATTTGTCAGTGTAACCGGTTTTTCTATATGAACCGGGTCGTATAGTTGCCTGTCTATATACAAGTGCCTTTACAGGAACGCTATCATGGACCGATAGGAAAAATCAACCGATTCCGTATACAATAATCGTTCGCATTGAATAACAACGGTCGGATGGGGTCACACTGTGCCCTTTATTAATAAATTGTGACACAGCCAGCCTTCGGTAACATTTCGTTTTCACTGCTGGTACTGAGCGGCCGTTTAGACGAACATTTATTACCCACTGATATCTTTAGATACTATATTGTTATCGAATAGGTATTTACTTGTATGTAGTACAATAGTTTGCGCTTACTTCTAGTCGGAATAGTGTGTTTTTTTAAGTAGAATATTTTGTTAAACAATAGCGACCTGCCCTTGCTTCTCTTCGGTTTATTTTATTTTATCTAAATATTGCAAATCCAAATACCATAAAAAAGTATTTTCATTTTTCCGATTAATATATAGCCTATGGTACTTTGTTTATTCTTTATTTATGTAAACAAACAATGACACAAAACATATTTCCTTATAGTATAACAATTTGTAAATAACTTAATTGTTCCACCAGCGACATTTACCACATATTTACTAGACAAAATAGTATAAGGGTTTTTAGATGAGAACAATGACTCAATAGTAAAAAATTTAAATGTAGCAAAATTAAACTATTTTAGGCAAGTGCTAAGCTACGTCTTTTGTCAGCAATTGTTTCTTAAATATACTGGATGTTTTGCCACTGCCACTGACACTTACTAATAATATGGTTTTCCATTTGTAAAATTATTTTCAAAATCGGTTCAGTAAATTCAGAGATTATCCCCTACAACCTCACAATCTTTAACTCTTAATAAAAATGCGGGAAATCAAAATAGAAAAACGATATTGCACAACTTTACCTATATATTATCACATTAAGAAATAATGTGATTTTAACATGTTTCTCATGATAGTTCTTTTTTCTTTATTTTAAAGACAAGATTCAAGATAATATATATAGGGTAACTTGTAAAATATAGTTTTTCTATTTGATTTCCGATGAACGACTAAAATAAAACACTTTTTAAGTGATGTTTAATTATTTAATATAAACTCTTTACTACTTTGAATAGTTAGGTAACTCATTTAAAAGTAACAATAGGTACTTAATGAAGTTAGAAGACTCGGTTCCTTAATACTCTGAATAAACGCTGGGATATTACCATATTATATTCGTGCTGTTTTTCATATTTAATTCTTTAATTGACACAATATAAATACAAATACCGTGTATATCGCCCTAAAACAATACAATTAACTCACAAACATAATATGAAGTCTCTATCTAGCTTTGCTCTGAATCCTAACAGGCTCTGGATAGTTTCGCTAACTTTGGCTGTAAACTGTTTGATTGTACCCAGGCTACCTTAAGTAGGTAGGTGCTATTAATCTTGCTCATCGGTGACGTCATCAAGTGAAAATTCGTTACAATTCGATAACGCTTGCCTCGAGTGTAAGGAACGCCTCGCGCCGCGCGTCGTCTAAAGATGCGCCATCATAAAATTCCCATCAGTTTGCTGCACCTAGGGTTACCGAATATGCAACATTGAATATATCAGAGTTTGTTTTAGTAAATTGTACAACATAAAAATATCCAAGATGTGTAATCTTGGATATTTTTATGTTGTACAATTTACTTAAACAAACTCTTTGCTGGTAGAGTGTCATGTAGGTCACCCACTTACCTAAATAGTGTCAAACATATATTATTTTCTATACAGATATTATAATGTACTTGTGATTAACACGGAGCCTTACCCGTTTGGGTTATAAACTTTAACATAAAGTTTCTTAAATAACGTTAGTAAGCACTAAGATGAGATTTTTGAAAATTTCACCCCTAAGGGCATAAAATAAGGGGTGAAAGGTGTATGAAAATCTGAAATTTCCACAGTAAGAAGCATGAAATTTCATAAAAAACAAATTAATGGTTAAATATGAATGTACGTTTAAATTGGCGGTTTTCAAAACAAACGAACGTGGTAACCCTAACAACAGTTTAATTTTGCGCCAATCGAAGACAACGACTCAAAGTTTCTATAAAAAATAAGAGGACTAGATAGCGTCAGCTTTCGATCTTGAGTCGTAACTCTAAATTGATCGTCACGTGACACTGGAGGCTTAGCACCACCCCCCCCTCGCACCCCCGCACCTCGCACCCCCCACTCGTAAAGCTCTAGATATGGGTGATCGGTGGCGGGCCCGCATCGCATAAGTTCCTCAGTACTCTGCGTATAATTTCCGATTCCTTCGTGCAAGAGTTTTAAGTGTCCTGGACTTAGACAGCTTGTAATCGTTTGTTCTATGCAAGAGTGAGACAGATGAACTCGTTTCAGATTCAAATAAAATATTTTATGATTAGCTTTTGCCCTCAACTTTGCTCGTGTGAATTTTCTAAACGATTCCTATATTTAAAAAGTGTCGCCGCCCTGACTCGGAAAATACATTTATGAACCACACAAAGATTTGTTTTGTGTGGGAATCGAACCGACGATCTCAAGCTTAGCAATCAGGGTCACTAACCATTAGACTAACAGGCCAGTAGTTATAGATGGTCTCATTAGCTTGCAACATCAATCAACACAAGACCACACGTTGACATGGCAACCGCCGCTGGACCACAGATGTAGTACAACACCTCATCAAAGTTAACAGAGATGGTAACCGAGATGTCTCTCATCTAATGTTCATATTATATGGAATAATGTTAACCGGTTATATTACCAATACTGAATATCGATACCTCCCACGTAAGTTATTGTAACCCACAATTTTGACATTTTGCTTTTTTTAGCTATATCGTCTTTTTATACCTATATTTACCTACTAAAAATTAAAAAAGTTGAAAAATAGCCATATTTAGGGTACTTTTCAGACGTATACAGTTGTATCATTATTATGACCACAGCGTATAACATTGCATCAGGTCGATGCAACTGTTTACGCGGGTCGGGGCCGGGGATCGTTGAGCGCTCGCGCCGTGTATGTGTGACATACAATAGTCTTGCCCGGGGGCGCTCGATCGGGTGGATGCCGCACTGGTTGCGATAAATATCGAACGTTTTTAATGTTTTAACAGTATTATTATTTAGCTATTTTTGAAAACAATTGAGCGTAAACAAAAAATACAAAGTAGAGGCCGAAAACTCTGTGATATGGTAAATAATACTGATGAACCCACCGAAACTTGCTAGGAAAAATCAATAGAAAACCAGAATATTTCCTTAAACCAAATAATTAAATAATAAATCCGAAAGTTTTTGTAATTCAAGTCTCCAAAATGTAACAGTATCATTTAATTTTCTTTATTTTATTTCAATTTTTTATTTTATTTTGACAAAGCCAGCCTAAACTGTTGTATAGATTACTTACAATAACTTACGTCGCTAAGAATAACCTACAACAATATTGTATAATCACATACAACAATTTACGTTGCGGAATTATAACAAATTAAGTGTTATGTAATACATACAATATTTTACGTGGGGATTGGTTACTAAAAATTATATTGTATTTTGACATGGCATATTTTACGTTGCTATATTTTTTTTTTTTTAATTTACATACAATAGAGTATGCCTAAAATTCTTACATTTTCTGCCACTGCTATCATAATTTATGTATCAGCTATTTCTATGGTTCAGCTCATGGGATTCTACCACTTCTATTTCATTAAGAATTTATGAAATGACTGCTTAACATTACATAACATTCCTTTTTAAAATTGGGAGGGGTTGGGTAAATACTTCACCACGCTAGTCAATTGTAGATGGTGGGAGTAGGCTAGTGGTCCACCTACTGATTGTCAAGCCGTCTAGGATTTCTCTACCTAGCTTAACGATTATTACAATCGTAATCACCGGGATCTTTACAATTACTTTACGTACCTGCCGAAGCCCAGAAACTCTCGAGTTAGATATACCACAAGACGATTATCGACTTTCAGTTGTTTTTTTTATTCAGCTTAGACAAGAAAGATGGATACTTCTAAAATTCGAGTGATTTTTAAATACGAGTTCCAACGCGGAACTAACGCGGCAGAAACAGCTTGCAATATCAATGTTGCGTTTGGAGAGAGGAACGCACCGTGTGATTTTAGTTTTAACGCGTTTGTGATGGAAACTTTGATTTGAAGAACGAACCACGTGGAAGACCGCCCACAAAGGTGAATAACAATGAATTTAAAGAGATGGTGGAAGCCGATCCGAGCCAACTATCCAGGAACTAGCGGCATGGTTTAACGTTGCTTTACCAACAATATTGACTCATTTGCGACAAATCAATAAAATAAAAAATATGAAAAATGGGAGCCTCATGTTTTGACTGATCTGCAGAAAGAAACGCGTATTGAAACTTGTGCTGCCTAGAGATGGGCGGGTGGGTAAAAATCGGGTGGGTAAAAATGGGAAGGAAAGGTAAAAATGGGTAAAAATTCATTTTTACCCATTTTTACCCGGTATGTATTAAAAATACCGGGTATAAATTAATTCAGTATGTAATTTGGTTAATTTTCATAATAAAAAGACAGTAAAATGCTTTTTGTATTTATCTTGACGAGTACTATATTCCGAGATGGGTGTTTAGGACGTGGTGATGAAGTTGGAAGGTGGCCATGGCAACTCTTCAACGAAACAAGATAGATATGTCGTATTTTGGATTTATTTTGACTATATAGTACTTATAGTAATCGTCAAAATAAATTCAAAATACGACATATTCATAATTCCTAGGTGGGTGCTCAGGATTGATGATGAAGTCGGAAGGTGGCCATGGCAACTATTCAACGAAACAAGATAGTCATATCGTATTTTAGAGTTTTGGATTTTTTTTAACAAGTACTATATTCCTGTTCAGGAATATAGTACTAATGATAATGTCGATACTAATGATAAGTATGATAATGTCGGAAAGTGGCCATGGCAACTCTTCAACGAAACAAGATAGCTGTGTCGTGTTTGGGTATTTTGGATTTATCTTGACGAGTACTATGTTCCTGTTCAGGATTGATGATAATGTCGGAAAGTGGCCATGGCAACTCTTCAACGAAACAAGATAGCCGTGTCGTGTTTGGGTATTTTGGATTTATCTTGACGAGTACTATGTTCCTGTTCAGGATTGATGATAATGTCGGAAAGTGGCCATGGCAACTCTTCAACGAAACAAGATAGCCGTGTCGTGTTCGGGTGTTTTAGATTTATCTTGACGAGTACTATATTCCTAGATGGGTGTTCATGACGTGATGATGAAGTCGGAAAGTGGCCATGGCAACTCTTCAACGAAACGAGACACCCGTGTCGATTCGGTGTTTTGGATTTATCTTGACGAGTACTATATTCCTAGATGGGCGTTCGGGATTGATGAAGAAATCGCAAGGTAGCCATCGCAACTCTTCCACGAAACAAGATACCCGTGTCGTGTTTGGGTGTTTTGGATTTATCTTGACGAGTACTATATTCCTAGATGGGTGTTCAGGATTGATAATGAAGTCGGAAGGTAGCCATAGCAACTCTTTCACGAAACAAGATACCCGTGTCGTGTTTGGGTGTTTTGGATTAATCTTGACGAGTACTATATTCCTAGGTTCAGGACATGATGATGAAGTCGGAAGGTGGCCATGGCAACTCTTCAACGAAACAAGATAGTCATGTCGTGTTTGGATGATTTGGATTTATCTTGACGAGTACCATATACCTAGATGGATGTTCAGGATTGATGATAATGTCGGAAAGTGGCCATGGCAACTCTTCAACGAAACAAGATAGCCGTGTCGTGTTCGGGTGTTTTAGATTTATCTTGACGAGTACTATATTCCTAGATGGGTGTTCATGACGTGATGATGAAGTCGGAAAGTGGCCATGGCAACTCTTCAACGAAACGAGACACCCGTGTCGTGATTCGGTGTTTTGGATTTATCTTGACGAGTACTATATTCCTAGATGGGCGTTCGGGATTGATGAAGAAATCGCAAGGTAGCCATCGCAACTCTTCCACGAAACAAGATACCCGTGTCGTGTTTGGGTGTTTTGGATTTATCTTGACGAGTACTATATTCCTAGATGGGCGTTCAGGATTGATAATGAAGTCGGAAGGTAGCCATAGCAAGTAGCAACTCTTTCACGAAACAAGATACCCGTGTCGTGTTTGGGTGTTTTGGATTAATCTTGACGAGTACTATATTCCTAGGTTCAGGACATGATGATGAAGTCGGAAGGTGGCCATGGCAACTCTTCAACGAAACAAGATAGTCATGTCGTGTTTGGATGATTTGGATTTATCTTGACGAGTACCATATACCTAGATGGGTGTTCAGGATTGATGATAAAGTTGAAAGATGGCCATGGCAACTTTTCAACGAAATAAGATAGCCGTGTCGTGTTTGAGTATTTTGTATTTAGGATTTGAAGAGTACTATATTCGTAGGTGGGTGTTTAGGACGTGACCATAAAGTCGGAAGGTGGCCATGGTAACTCTTCAACGAATCAAGATAGCCGCGTTGTTTTACGATTTGTTGATTATCTAGACGGCTAATATAATTCCAGGAGGTGTTTAGCGTGTGATGATGATGTTCAAAGATAGTCATAGGAACTTTTCAACGAAACAAGACTTTTTTAAGAATATTTAATGCATTTATTTTTGCTTTTCATTTTAATATGATGCTTGGATGATACCCTCTGTAATCTACGAGTATACTAATATTATAAAGCTGAAGAGTTTGTTTGTTTGGTTGAACGCGCTAATCTCAGAAAGTACTGGATCTCGATTAGAAAAAATAGTTTTGTTGAATAGTGCAGGCAGGCTATAGGCCATATAACATCACGCTGTGCTCAATAGGAGCGGAGCAGTTGTGAGATATGTTGCAAAATCGGGGAAAATATTCCAAATTACCACGCGGACGAAGTCGCGGGCGACCCCTAGTGATATAATATAGTAAGATCTCATTGCAAAAATGATATCTTTTTATTTAAAATTCAGAGATGACCGTTTGTACGCTGAAATTTAATATTCTTTACTCAGTCACGTCTGACATGTCAGCTTTTACACAAGAGATTAATATCAATATATGAATCAAAATCATTTTATTGTGTTAAAATTTAAGAAAATAGCACTAAATAGACTAGGTAACCTAATAACATTTTTTTACAACGCGTGAACGTGAATGTAGATGAATTACCTAAGAGAAAATAAACGATGTCATAAGTGACATACCCGCATTTACGCAGAGTAGCGCGCTTTTTAGAACATTTATGTCCTCATCTACGACACTAATTCTTTTAATTTACTACACATGTCATAATTTACGTTTATAGTATCTAGTAAACTATTTCATAGATTTAAAAAAGCAATATGTGATAACCTGAATCAATTTATGCAATACAAAAATGGCTTTTTCGACATGTCGCTTTGTACGTAGGGACCGTCAAGATAAACTTATTTATTATTTAACACAAATTTATTGCATTGCGTATTTAATTTTATAGTTTACTAGCTGTACCCGCGACTTCGTTCGCGTGTTCAGTCTTTTACTGTAAATCTGAAAACTACAAACTTTCATCGGCTGATTGTCATCTTTAGCGGTTACATTTTAAAAAACCTTTCTTAGCGGATGCCTATATCGTAATAGCTATCTGAGTGTCTAGTGATTTAAACTGTGCGTTTGTTGATTTGTCAATTACGTTTTTCTTTTGAACATTAAGGTTCTGCAATTAATAAACTTCATAAAGAAATATTCCTTGTTTGTACGATTGTTCTGCTCTTCAAATTGTCTTAGCGCAAACGTGAACAATCTTATGGCCTATCGCATAGCTTATCTGTGCTTAGCTTATGCCCTGTAGAAATTTCTGCATCCATACATTTCGTTTTAAATTGGTCACTTCTAACCTGATAGGATTCCGTGTGGTGACGGATTAAGAATACAAAATATCACCACTCCTATCTATCATCTATTCATAAAGAAATATTCCTTGTTTGTACGATTGTGCTGCTCTTCAAATTGTCTTAGCGCAAACGTGAACAATCTTATAGCCTATCGCATAGCTTATCTGTGCTTAGCTTATGCCCTGTAGAAATTTCTGCATCCATACATTTTGTTTTAAATTGGTCACTTCTAACCTGATAGGATTCCGTGTGGTGACGGATTAAAGAGAAGGCAAATTCAAAATAAAACCCTATACCAATCCGTCTGGCCAGCGTGGTGTAGTAGGCTAATATCCCTCCAAGTGTATGGGGGAGACCCGTGCCTAGCAGTGGGACATTTATGGGTTGATATGATGAACCTGATAGATACTGTTACACAGTTTGGGTGGGCTAAAAATTTATTAAATTCCTAAAGGGCATAATGGTCCACCGTAGTGCTCACGGATTTCAGAAATTGAACTGCATAGTTATTAGATTCTTTTTGATTCATCATTCTATTAATAGAGATATAGTACTCTACATAAGCTCTATCCATTCAATTGCAAAATGGTTTTTAAGAGAAATTTTTCAGATAGGGGAGGAATTCCACCTTACAGAGAACCAACACCTTAGAAGACGACAGCCAAATAACTATACACAGCGGTGTAGTTCTGTTCCTGTGTGTGAGTATAGGACTCCAACGCTCACTTAGGGATCAATTTTGAAAGAAACGTATTCCTATGCCATGGATACTCTGCTCCCATATTATGGCCCTGGTGTAAAAAACTTGGTAACACGCAAGTGATACCTTTGGTACTGCAAGCGTCTATAGGTTACGTTAACTGCTTAACATCAGCTGGGCCGTATGCTGGTTTGCCACAAAAGTAGTTCTATCTCAGCCATAAGACATCCACTGCTCGAAATAGGCTTCCCGCAAGGTTTTCCACATCAGTCAGTCCTGAGTTGACGTTGTCCATCGGTTGCCTGCGACCTTTACCAGGTCTTCGGTCCACCTTGTTGGAGGCCTACCCACGCTGCGTCTTCCAGTTCGTGGTCGCCACTCTAGAACCTTTCTGCCCCAACGGCCATTGGTTCTGCGAGCTATATGCCCTACCCATTGCCACTTAATTGAGGCAATTTTTCGAGCTTTGTCGATCACTTAAAAAAGAATATTACAAATCGGCCCTTAAATGACGATGTTTAGGGATAAAAAAAAACAATGCAATTATTTTAGGGAACCTCATCTTTTAAAAGTCAGTTAAAAATATACCTATATCAGTTAAGTATTCCGATGAGACAGAGGCCGATCACGCGTTTCGCTGTGAGTAATTTTTGTGGTCGCAGATAGACACATAGTATCATGGACTTTTTTTTAGATCTATTTAGGAATAACATTGCCTCCTACGGCAAGATTTTGCCTAGTCGTTTAACTATCATCGTAATACTTCAGCCAATTCACACTCACAAAACTATAATGGAAGAATTACGCCATCACCTGGTGAAAATCGTATTAAATTTTATTGGGTAGTTATTGAGTTTATCTTGACCAGACAGATTCGGTGGAGTGTTTTCTTTTCTCTGCTGCTTTCCTGATTACCTAAATTAAAGTATTGTTAAATGTTAGCGCCTACAAAAAATGAAATAGCAATTATTTTATAGGCGTTTATTAGGCGTTACTAATTTAGTCAGTGATTGTCTGAGGTCTTGGCATTATTTACCCCTATTTTTTTTAAATAAAATATAGCCTATGTTACTCGCAGATAATGCAGCTTTTTAATGGTGAAGAAATTTTTAAAATCGGTCCAGTCGTCTTTGAGTTTATCCATTACATACAAACAAACAAACAAACAAACAAAAATACAAATCTTTCCTCTTTATAATATTAGTATAGAAGTATAGATGAATCCGAAAAATCAGATCATGAATATAAAATTATTGTAGGTATAATTGGTATAAAGTAGATACAAACGTGTCTCTTTTAGGTACTGAAATTAGTTTACGTTTAAAATATTTATTTTTCTTTCTTTCTTTCTTTTCTATCTTGAATATTTTTTATGAACATTATCAGCATGTTATATAATTACATGAAAAATTCTTCATTTTAATTAATACCCGGTAAAAATTCAAAATGGGTGGGTAAAAATGGGTATAAATGGAAATTTTCCCGAAGGTTGGAAATTTACCGGGTAGACGCCCATCTCTAGTGCTGCCTTGTTGAATCGATACAGAAATTAAGGAATATTGTATCGAATTGCGACATGCGATAAAAAGTGGATTCTTTACGATAACCGTAAGCGAGAAATGCAATGGCTGGTCCCAGGTCAAACGCCGCAACAGTGTCCTAAAGCAAAGCTTACCAATAAAAAGGTAATAGTAACTGTTTGGTGGTCTCAGCGTGGTGTTATTCTTCGCTATAGCTTTCTCCGATCTGGTCAAGCAATAACGGCAGATGTCTACTGTGCCGAACTCCGAACAATGATAGCAAAACTAGCAGTGAAACAGCCTCGACTCATGAATCGATCTTCACCATTATTGCTCCATGAAAACGCGAGACTTCATACAGCACGAGAAACCAATTTAACTCTACAGAAACTGCAATTAGAAACCATTCGTCAATACCGTATTCGCCAGACCTTACTCTTACGGACTATATTACAATACATATTGCTTTCACACAGTTTGTCGAATCTAGATCACCAGAGTTCTATCGCAATGGCAGGCTTCCTCTCAGTTTTTTTTTGGATACTGACATTCAGATAACTTAAAAAAGAATGAAGTTAACGTTATGAACCTTGATTGTAAGCTGATCTCAGAGATAGACATTTGTCTAATTACTAGTAATGTAAATTTATTGATGAAGAATTTTTGTTACAGTTTTTATTATTTATCCATAAAACTGTACAAGAAAGTAGGGTGCAAATTATTATTGATTGAAAGCAACACACATTATTTTTATTATATTTTTTATACTTGACTTGAGTGCCTTGGTGGTCCAGTGGTCGCAATATGCGACTGCTGTGCAATCTGTGGTCGCAATATGGTTGTGGGTTCGGTTTCCACACAGGACAAAACTTTGTGTGGCCCACAAATATTTGTTCTGAGTCTGGGTGTAATTTGTGTCCGTTAATTGTATGTTTGTAAAGTCCCCCGCGATACAGAGCTTGTTCTCTAGTGTGGGAGTTGTCTTTAAAAAAAAAGATGAAAAAGAAAGAAAGATACTTAGTATACTTTCTGTATGAAACATTGTATTTACATTTTTATGTTTGTATTCCTTTGATCTCTTTTGTTATTATTCGTTAGAATTCTAGAACAAGTTCCTAGATGAAAAACTCTACAAGTATGTTTTGTCCCTATTTGAAATATTTTTAGGTTTATTTTCATTAATAAAAGTTAATTTTCTTAACATACAATACTGCATATATTTAGTTTCATCCAACGTACACTATAGTATCTAGCACATACAATAAAATACAACCATTATTTTCCAGTGTAAACGATTGTAAGTATCACATACAATTTTTTTTTAAGATACACATCGCTGTAAAATATTGTATGAGCAAAATCTCAAAAAGTACCAATATTTTCGTAAATTTTCTTGCCTTATAATTGAAAGTACCCAAAATTATATATACATACCAAATTTCACAAAAAAACTACAAAAAATGACGATTATATTTCAATTTATAACTTTAAAACGCTCTACTGTAAAATCTTGTTTTTGGGGTTACAATAACTTACGTGGGAGGTATCGATATAATAAAAGAATATGTTGATATTTTAAAACTAAGGCTCTATATCTCCCAATTTTCCCAACGTTGAAATAAAACCAAATTCAAAATCATTTATTCATATTGATCTCACTGTGACACTTACGTCAGCTAATTTGTCTATTACTGAGTTCGCTGACTGAACAGACAGGGGTAGAGCATATGAAAAATATCGACAAGAAACACAGACCACTATTTTCAATCAACAGATATGCATTTACAATTTGTGACCAATAAATTATTTATCAAGAAAGGGTTCGATTATAAATGCTAGGTTAGGTGTCCCTACTCGCCCTTACTTGTATTTCTACTGGGGTAACACGATACTGCTATTTGGCTGCGGTTTTGCTATACAGTGGACGTAGGTACTTTAAATTGGTAGTGCAATCTCAATTGGTACGGCGTATCTCGCCAAGGCTTCGTATTCGTATACGCATTTCTTGTTCCAGAGGATACTAATAGCTAATTTAGGTAACCTATAAATAAAAAAATATAATAATGCACAAGGCACAATAAAATTGTCATGCAATTGATTTCAATTATATAATAATCGATATTATTATGATTAATATCAATTATTGGTTGCAATAGATACCTGCAAGCAATATTTATCGACACCATATTAAATAAAGTAACCACACATAAAATAATCTATAAAAGAAATCCTATCGTGTTTTTAAAATAAAGTACGGAATAGAGAGAGACACATTGTTACATCATTAAAGTACCTTAATTGATACATGTTAATACTTCATTGAATACGTTACATTATATTATAGTGAAACACTGACAGTAAATACACTGTGAGTGCATTATTAGTGCGTGCGATGTGGTGCTGCGCGGTCGGACGCGGCGCGGCGTGATGCGGAGCGGCACGGTGCGGTACGGTGCGGCGCGGTAAGGCACAGCGTGGTCATTACCGGCCGCCAATTTGTATCCATTGATGCGCTGATGGTAGCTTGCCACGCGCCTCATGCTCAATTACACATATATTTTATACGTCACATCGACAATCACGAGTCCGTCGAGCGACCAGAGCGTGCGTCTGTCGATGTGCCGCTAATATCAAATATCAAACTGTGCTTGAATCAGCGATACGTTATATTTTAATAGAGTTTCCACGAGTACATCGTTTCTATAGACACTACTTATAGAGATGAAATCGGTAAGTGAGGACAATATAAGAATCTTACATGATTTTGATATTATTGACCTCAGAAGTTATGAACAATCTAATTCCTCAGGCAAGCATTTTTCTTATTCAAAATGTATATTTATTATGATTTGTTATTATACATAGTTCGTTACAATGGTGCGGTGCCAGAAAATAATCAGAAACGTCAGAAAGTCGCGTCGCTCTGTCTCTTTCCTCTATCAGAACTAACAGGTATTATGCAAGTATGTCTACACTATGTGAATGGTTCATTTGTGTGGTTGTAAGTACATTACGTTTTCTAAATGTTCTATTCTAAAAAAGTATAATATATTTTGTTATTACGTAAGCACATTTTTTTAAATACTTATATTTTTATTTATTTTGCCAAAATTGGACCACTTTGTCTAAATAAATAATAACTTAGCCTTCTTCAGAAATTTGTAGTAAAGAATATCTGAAATATATGTATATAAGTAATTCTACTGTATATAAATCTTTAACACCAATGCAATACAACAACGGTGTGGTAAGGAGTGTTATCTGGACCACGACGCAGATAATGAGCGTTTATCTAGGGGTTTGGGCAGCGACGCGGTGCGCGGTGGTTCTTAGGGTCGTACAATAAAAACAAAAGGCCTGCGACGCGCGCCGAATTCTTGAATGAATAGCCAATGTACTAACATTAGGACATATTCAATGGTGCCCATGTTTTTAGATGTGATACTTCTCTTAACAAATAAATGTGTTGAATTCGAATATAGTATCATCTCCAAGTGACATTATCTGTTTAGTATGACACACGAATTATATAATGCGCAGCTATAATTATTGCACTATTTCAGTGCAAAAACTGTTTATGGCACTGAATACTATAACCGAATTTTACACATTTATTAGTTTTGAGAAGTATCACATCTTCACATTTCATAATTTTACGTATCGTACCTATAGAACTGTATGACTGCAAACATCAGAGGGCTTACAGAATAAGTTATATTCCGGGAAGATGGGAAGCTGTTTATAGCAAACAGTTTCTTAGAATGTACCTATTGAGCGTCAACTGAAGTACCTATAGTCAGATCGCTCGATGTGTCTCTTTATACTCAATTGCTCTTTAAAATACCATTCGCAGAACATCAAAGTAATAATTAGGTATTTATATCTAAAAGCTTGTACATGTCAAACATTCTAAAGTGAATGCCAACGTGAAATATGTACTTATATTATTAGTAATTTTAAGAGAGGTAGGGCAACATACTAGCGAGCAAGCCCGACTGGGGAAGGATCTCCACCTTACAGAAGACCACAGTCAAGTGTGTGTTCCTGTGTGTGAGTACTGATCTCCATCGCTCATTTAGGAATGCATTTTGAAAGAAACGTATTCCTATCCCAGGGATACTCTCGTCATAAAGCCCTGGTGTAAAAAAAGATGGGTAGGCAACACGCAAGTGATACTTTTGGTATTACAAGCGTCCATAGGCTACGGTAACTGCTTAACATCAGGTGGGCCGTATGCTTGTTTGCCACCTACGTAGTATAAAAAAGGCACAGTAAAGGACAATGAAAATTGTCTATACTCATTTTACGCAATTGTATATTGAATCAAACTCCGTACAATGAGACTAATGAATCAGACAGAAGGTACACGTCCAACACTGGCCGCTGGCTATTACAGCAAACATCTTAGAGGCACGTTCTGTGGGAACAAAACATTAACAGCTCACTGGCGAGTCAACAGTGAGCGGGCGACGCAGGGGGTGAGCACTAGAGTGTAAGGGCCAGCGCTAACCGAGCCAAAACTTTAACTATAAATTACCTATTACAATATTAAATCGCGTAGACCGGCTCTACTCGCGGCTTCCGAGCTAGTAATAGACGCAAGGGAAATTGTCAATTACAGTGCAATCAATTCATAGATATTTAAAAATCACGCAAATCAACTAACTGTTGATATGAATAACATTGTAAAAAAGGCGCGGGGAGGTTTTTACTATATCTTTATTAACTCTACATTGCCTTGATGGTCCAGTGGCCGCAGTATGCGCCTGCTGTGCACGAGGTTGTGGGTTCGATTTCCACACAGAACAAAACTTTGTGTGATCTACAAAGAATTCTGGGTAGAATATATTGTGTCCGTTAATTGTATGTTTGTAAAGTCACCCGCGACACAGAGCTTGTCCTCTAGTGCGGGAGTTCCTCTTAAAAAGCAAAATAACTCTACTTTTACAGCCCGCGCTTTTTCAAAGAAAGCTTCGTTCCTTTCATTCTTCCTCTTTGGTGGTTCCTCTTCATTAAACCTGACGTTGCTTCACACATGTTTGCAAAAGAAGTGAATAATTAAGGTGCCTACAAAAATAGCTCAAGAAGCACGGGTTTTGTTATGGGTCTGTCGGAGGTCTGCGGTAACCTTAAAGTGTGGGGTAAAGTCACGCTAATCGAGCGGGATTGGTTTCAACGTTGCGCACGCTGATTTACAGCCACCTGACCTCCAGGAGACAAAGGGGGTGAAAGATAGTAGAGGTGAGTGTGTGTGTGAGTGAAGTCGAGAGGTTCGTATCTGTAATATACACGTGGTAGTAATATCGCGGGTGATTGCTGACGCGGGTCTGATTCACTTTGCCAACTTTGACGCCAATTGCATTAGTATTTTGTTATTTATATCGCTTCTTTCATAAGTACTGTGTTAATATGATTGTTATCTATAATGTATATAATTTCAATACGATGTGATTGTTTGGATATTGAGAAATATAGGTGAGGTATTACACATATATTTGCTTTATTATCAGAGTTCAAGACAAGTACGAGTAGGTGCATTAATAATAAGAAAATATTCACACTGTTATTATGTGACTTTGTCTGGATTACTGGGAAACTAGGGAACACTTTATTTGTCATCTTTCACAGTAATAGCTACTCTTGTGATAAATGGTTACTCTTTTATATTTGATATTTATTAACATATTTAGGCGTAATGATACAATTTATATGTGTTAGACGTCGGTATTTATTGCTCGCTATAGAGCTGACGTCATAACAGATTTATTTTATTTATTTATGAAACTTTATGCACACAAGTACACAGGCGGACTTAATGCCGATGGCATTCTGTACCAGTCACTACCAGTTTATTTGTTTTGTTTCTAACCGGACAAACCTCCTCCTAACCTACAACTGCTACAACCATTTTTGCTGTCATTAAATCGGCGGTCGGACGACAATTACTAGCCTTTTTAATACATATAATTATAAGAGCATGCTGCATGGTGTAGCCCAGGCCACGTCCATATTTAAGAAAGGTAGGGCACCAAACTATCGAGCAAGCCCGACTGGGGAAGGACCTTACAGAAGACCACACCCAAAAAACTAAACACAGCGGTGTAGTTGTGTTTCTGTGTGTCCTTAACTCAAGTCTTCAGCGCTCATTTAGGGATCCGTTTTTAATTGAAATGTCTTCCTTTCCCAGGGATACTCCATCCTAAAGCCCTGGTGTAAAAAATATAATTTGGTCGGCAACACGCAAGCTATTATAAAGTTTATTACCCGACTACGGCAAAGCAAAAAGGAGGGTTATGATTTTGACCTGTATGTATGTTTGTATGTATGTTTGTATGTATGTTTGTATGTATGTTCATCTGTTCCCGCATAACTTCTAAACTATTTATCATAACTTGACAAATGAGGTATCGTTAGAAACATCTTGATTTTCTGCTGGTTATAGGCTATGTGACGTCACAATAAAATCAGTATGGCGTCCTCTGTGGGATCTGAAACCTAAAAATAAAAACTAAATTTCTTTAAAAAGTGCCGTGATGGGTATCAAATGATAGGATTTAATTTGCAGGTTTCGAATATGTAAATATTACTAGCTTTCGCCCGCTGGTGTGCCTGCATTGTTTGTTTGTTAGTTGGTTTAGGTCAAATCTTGCTTACGAGATTTGAACCACTTTTCAATGTTTGATTGAGCTGAAATTTGGTACACCGACGGCACTTTGGTGACAATGTAATGATGTAATACCATGGTGCTGGTCTGATGATGCAGTCAGAAGGTGGGCAAATGACCTCGTCAAATAAACAAGATATCCGCGTCGTGTTTAGGTGCAATGGATTTATCTTGACAAGTACTATATTCTTAGGTGGGTGTTCAGGATATAATGATGAAGTCGGAAGATGGCCATAGGAACTCAGCAACGAAACGAGATAACCGCGTCGTGTTTGGGTTCGTTACATATATATTTACGAGTACTTTATACCTAGGTGGGTGTTCAGGACGTGGTGATGAAATTGGGAAGTGCCTATAGGAACTCTTCAACGAAGCAAGATAGCCGCGTCGTGTTTGGGTTCGTTACCTATATCTTTACGAGTACTTTAATCCTAGGTGGGTGTTCAGGACGAGGTGATGAAGTTGGAAAGTGGCTAGAGGAACTCTTCAACGAAACAAGATAGCCACGTCGTGTTTGGGTTCGTTACATATATCTTTACGAGTAATTTATACCTAGGTAGGTGTTCAGGACGTGGTGATGAAGTTGGGAAGTGGCTATAGGAACTCTTCAGCGAAACAAGATATCCGCGTCGTGTTTAGGTTAGGTGCAATAGATTTATCTTGACAAGTGCTATATTCCTAGGTGGGTGCTCAGGATATAATGATGAAGACGGAAGATGGCCATAGGAACTCTTCAACGAAACAAGATAGCCACGTCGTGTTTGGGTTCGTTACATATATCTTTACGAGTACTTTATACCTAGGTGGGTGTTCAGGACGAGGTGATGAAGTTGGAAAGTGGCTAGAGGAACTCTTCAACGAAACAAGATAGCCACGTCGTGTTTGGGGTCGTTACATATATCTTTACGAGTACCCTATACCTAGGTGGGTGTGTTCAGGACGTGGTGATGAAATTGGGAAGTGGCTATAGGAACTCTTCAACGAAGCAAGATAGCCGCGTCGTGTTTGGGTTCGTTACCTATATCTTTACGAGTACTTTAATCCTAGGTGGGTGTTCAGGACGAGGTGATGAAGTTGGAAAGTGGCTAGAGGAACTCTTTAACGAAACAAGATAGCCACGTCGTGTTTGGGTTCGTTACATATATCTTTACGAGTACTTTATACCTAAGTGTGTGTTCAAGACGTGGTGATGAAGTTGGGAAGTGGCTATAGGAACTTTTCAACGAAACAAGATATCCGCGTCGTGTTTAAGTTAGGTGCAATAGATTTATCTTGACAAGTACTATATTCCTAGATGGGTGCTCAGGATATAATGATGAAGTCGGAAGGTGCCCATGAAAACTCTTCAACGAAACAAGGTAGCCGCGTTGCGTTTTGGTGCGATGAATTTATCTTGACTAGTACTATACTCCTAGTTAGGTGTTCAGGTTGTGATGATGAAAGTCGGAAGGTTGCCATAGGTACTTTTTAATTAAACAAGATACTCGTAAAAGCATAGTATTTGGGCTCATTAGATTTAACTTGACGGGATTACCCATCAAACCAAAACGGGTAATATGCTTCTAAGTTGTGACCTAGAAGCATATTAATACTTCTAAGTGGTGTTAAGGGTGTGATAATGAAGTCGAAAACTGGCCATAGGAACTCTAACGAAACAAGATAGCCGCGTCATGTTTGTTGGATTTATCTTGACAAGAACTATATTTCTAGGTGGTGCTTAGGATGTGGTTTTGAAGTTGGAAGATAAGAATATAAAAAATCTGTAAATTACAAAAATAAATAATAAAAATGATTAGGCATAAAACTCATGTGCCAATAGTTTAGACTATAAAAGTCTGATGACCTACAAAAAAGAATAAATATATAGTTTTTAAATATGTTTTCATTTGCCATATTATATTATGTAATGCAAATTTAATTTAATATTTATTGCCCCTCATATTTATGTTATGTAATATGTAATGCAAATTGAATATATCCTAAAGCTGCATTGTATAATATTGTCTTAAAAATAAAACTCCAAAATAATTCAAATAAAATAAAGTTTAAAAACTAAAACCCGACTACTTAAAAATCGTCCTCTGAAAAGTATGAAATAAATAAATTTTATATAGGTACAGAGGGTAGCCGTGGTCGTATGCCACCTTTTACATAACAATATAGGAACTATAGGAACTCTTCATCGAAACAAGATATCCGCAAGTCCGCCTGTGTGCGATTGTGCATAAAGTGTTTAAATAAATAAATATAGCGATCCTTAAGGCAAGGTGGCATACGACCACGGCTACCCTCTGTACCTATATAAAATTTATTTATTTCATACTTTTCAGAGGACGATTTTTAAGTAGTCGGGTTTTAGTTTTTAAACTTTATTTTATTTCACTCTTTCACAAAGGTGAGTACATTATTTAATAATAGGTATAATACAGATACGGCAATCTTCGTTTGACATATGTAATATACTTACATAATATCGTGTTTTAAATTTATTTATTTATTTAGTTTAAAGATTCACATTTTAATTAAATGCATCTAAAGTGTGTTTTGTCTGATTGGAATCCAAAGGCAAATAAATTTAATTCTACTTCAATCAAATTTTGTCTGGAGAAATCATTTCGTTCAACACTGATTGATCGAGAATCAGTTAGCAACTTGTAGGGGAACTCAACATTTGTATGTACACGTACATACATATTCTGAACTTAGATACTTTATTTTTCAGCTAATACCGAACTCGAAGTTTTATTTACAATACAACCATGATTCTTGTATTTAAGATTTGGTGTTACGTTGCTTTTATTTACTTGTATTGTTGAACTCTGTATTTAAACAAATTGCAAATATAAGAAACTGTTAATGACAAAAGTCATTTTTAGGATCAAATAGAAGTCAATAATAAAGTGTAAAACATGAAGTGACAATAGACACTTGACCAAATGAACATATCGTGACTGAAATCTTTTAGTATTTCGTTAGTCGTTATGTGGTTACATTACACAGTTGAAATATTTTACAGATAGTGCTAGCCATATGACAACCAGGAACTGCGTTACCCTATTTATCACAATCCCTCACATGCTTCAACACAACATTCAGAATAATCGCCTATGCAAGCATTACAACATACCGTCATACAAAAATAAAAAATGAAATCCAAATTTCAAGGATGACGTATGCAAATGAGTATAGGGCGCCCCCTAGCGTCGCGTCGGCAAGCTAAATGAGTTATTTGCGCGTTAGGGTTGAGGGTTTTTGCTCACGGCTCTATCGGCCCACGCTCCGGACGGGGCCTATTAGACCCTGCTATCATAATTACAGGGTTGATCGCACACGCCCCCAAATACACCTGCTTTGGTACTTTGTCAAATTAATCGTGTATGTTTACATGAATTATGCGGTGCGTCATGTAAGTACATGGCACACGCGGCCTAACCTGACATATCGTATCGTATCGCAAAGTTGGGATACTTCAGTAATAATAATAATAATATAATAATATAGATTTATTTCAAATTACAATTGGATTCATAATGGTTAGTAATACAATTTTATATTCTTATACTAGTGTTAGTAACTTACATGCTAATACAGTCAACTTGTGACATACATTTACTACAGTGCACACCTCACATAATTATTATATGTGTTGTGAACACTGCAGCAATGATTTAAAAACGGACAGTCAAGCCTGTCCGCAATCATATCACAGTTCAGTGTAGTGTTATTCAGTGTTGGTCACTTTTAATTTTAGCTCTCGATTCATTTAGTGTATTACATGCCATGCATATTTTTTTGTTTCAATGATAACGGTAGCCACAGCAAGTGTATGTAGGTACATCTGTGCAGTACAAGTTCATTATATTATATTGTTTTCTTACTACTAGGTCCCAGTTCTGTATTTTATATCTTACAAGCGTACTTCAACAAGACAAGGAAGGCAGCAGTAGTATTTTTAAGAGAGGTAGGGCACCATACTAGCGAGCAAGCCCAACTGGGGAAGGACCTACACCTTACAGAAGACCACAGCCAAATAACTACACACAACGGTGTAGTTAGTAGTGTGTTTTCACCAGGGCTTTATGATGAGAGTATCCCTGGGATAGGAATACGTTTCTTACAAAACGCATCCCTAAATGAGCACTGGAGACCTGTACTCACACACAGGAACACAACTACACCACTGTGTGTAGTTATTTGGCTGTGGTCTTCTGTAAGGTGGAGGTCCTTCACCAGTCGGGCTTGCTCGTTAGTATGGTGCCCTACCTCTCTTACGTTACATTTCCAACGCCCCGCTCGGCTACGGTGCGGTGTAATACCTACGCGTGACGAGAGAGATATACTCGTAATTAACCAGCCAACAGTTTAGTTTAAACGACAACAATATTGCATTACATTAACTAATGACAAACTAATGATAATACTAATGTCACATGTCAACGTTGCTAATGGTAGCTGCTCTGTGTTAACCGATACCATTCAATGTGACGATTATCATACGTACTATTAGTTATTTATTACAACTTTTGACGACTTTATCGACTTGTAGGAATAGAATCAAGTTTGATCAAGTTCAAGATTTAAAAAGACAACTCCCGCACTAAGGAACAGGCCCTGTGTCGCGGGGGACTTTACAAACATACAATTAACGGACACAAAGTACACCCAGACTCGGGACAACCATTTGTGGATCACACAATTTTTTGTCCCGTGTGGGGATCGAACCCACAACACTTCGCGCCCACTTAAGCCACTGAACCAAACGTGCAGTCAAATCCATATTCTTTTTTTAAATTATTTTTTACTAGACAACTCCCGCACTAGGGAATAAGCCCTGTGTCGCGGGGGACTTTACAAACATACAATTAACGGACCCAAAGTACACCCAGACTCGGGACAACCATTTGTGGATCACACAATTTTTTGTCCTGTATGGGGATCGAACCCACAACATTTCGCCTAATGGTAAATGGCGAGGTAACCACTTAAACCACTGAACCAACCATGCAGTCAAACTATCAATCGGTGGTAGTGACGAGATGCTCACCACAAAACGTGTGCAGTCAAATGTATCCAATGCATTATAAATAATGTCTAGGTTTCACCTGTACGTATACAGGTGGCACATGCCGTTCGTGGAAGTCGAGATAAGCTTATGTTATTGGAATATATCTGGTTCACAACAGTTTTATGAAATTATTTGCGTATTCGTAACTGCACTTGTTACCAGTGTGGCCTATAAACTACTGCGACTCTGCGAAATCTTTAGTTAGTTATTCAATTTGCTTTGAACTGTCTCATGTATTAGTTTTTGCATTCAAATCCAGAGATTTCAGAAAAAAAATCCGAATAAAAATCGTTCAAAAAAGCTAACCCATTTGAACATTTAAATATTCGTTATAAAACAGAGGCTGGTAGCTACAAAACAAAAGTATCACAGATATAGCCGAGAGCGTTACAGCTACAATAGCCACAGAACGCTTCTATAATAACAATAGTCACTGAAACCACTCACGAATTAATGAATCTATTTATGCAGGTATTTCTATTGACCGGAGTTTAATTTCACAACCTGGCATTGAACCAAACGAGGACGTTTTTGTTTTGTTTGGTACATAAAGTCATACAGACTGAACTAATGTATAAGGCGAGTGTGAACTGGACAATTGGAGGGGGAGGACCAAGTCGCAAAGTTCGCGGACTAAATAGATGACGTTCTGGCGGAAGGTTAAGTTATGTGTACACTGAACCGGTCGAATATACATGAATACATACTAGCCAAGTAAAGATTATCATTGACTACATTAATCGTACAGCACCCTTCGCGATCAGTTCAATAATGCTTTCAGGGTGCTAATAGGGTCGTCTCGCTTCTGTAGCGCATCAGGGATGTTTGCAGAAATGCGCGTTAATTGCTTTTATGCATTCATGCGTTAAAGATGCGCATCCCTGGTGCGCAGCGTCCGGGACAGCTCCAGCAGCATCCTGGGCATAATTGCGGACAGGTTAAACTGTGCAATCGTTAATCGTTGCTCCAAAATATCAGCCGGTATTCTGAAGAAATAATTAAATAATAATATTTTATTGTGTAGGATAAAATTATATATTGTAATATATTGTTACTAACACTAATATGAGTTGTATTTTACTTGAAAAAAATTGATTATTATTATATAATTATTTTTAATGTTGTGTCTAAAATAAAATAGAATAAATTTAATAAACGTTTTGCTATGAGGCAACTGATATGAAAATAATTAGTGAAGACTATGTTCAACCCTTACATATATATGTCTCCCTGCTGGGCACAGTCCCTTCTCCTCTATCAAGAGAGAGATAGGGTTGTAGGTTTCATATATATTCATACACGCTAGCCTAATGCGGGTTTGTGACTTGGTGAAGACTATATTCTCTATAAAATAATACATCAATGAAACATCATCTATCTATCGAAGTTTATTGTCGTGCAGTTTATACCCTGGCTCTTAATCCCGAAGAAAATAATGATCACATTGTAGTTTTAAGGATGGAGGATAAGGAGGAGATTACCAAAATTATGACAGTGTATGTAGTGGATTTAATTATACGTATCAGTTAAACTTTAGTGGACGCAGACCCTTACTCAGGATAGTCGATTTGATGTACCATGTTGTAGTGCTCTCCACACTTGCATGTACGGGCATGTAGGTAGGTAGTGCGAGTAGGTTCGTGTAGCTAATGAGCTACACGCTACACGATACAACTTTCGTACACCAATTTTATTTGTTTGCGTTACGTTAGGAATATAACAAACATAGCGTTCATACTTTCAGTTCCGTTCGCTAAGCTTGCAAATTGTTAGTGTTTATCGCTATCGGAGATTTTAATTATCCTTTTTAAATAAACAGCGTTGTTTACACAACGCAGTCCATTGTTACATATGTAGATACAATTATTTTTTGAAATATATTTTAATACTTGACATCATTTATTTATTTTTACAACATTTATATACTTTATTGTACACCATTAATAATATTATTACAAAGAACTGCTTATAAATTTACAATAGGTGGCCTCATTGCTAAGAGCGATTTCTAACAGGCAACCTTTATTTATTTATTTAATTTTTCTTTTTAATTAATTGATTTTGTTGAGACTAAATACCGCCAAAGCTTAAACTGTATTAACATTTATTTTTATTAAAAGTTATTATCAAGATTATGACCAGCTCACAGTATTTGATTAGCCGTAATACAAAATTAAATGATACAGCGTTTTTTAAAGTTTCGAGCCTTTTTCAGTAGCACTAATTTTCATATTCAGCTACGACATATGCAGATTACAAATGAAGAGTTAGTACAGGTAGTGCTTATATCCCTCCGAGCAAAACACCTACTTAAGCGACGTGTTCGCCGTACAATAATAAAGTAGGCGGTGGCTAATGTCGTGCGACGAACTATCTCGGCGCAATATAAAACGTAACATCTAAGTGCTCTATTATGTTCAGTTGGTACATTAATGTATTCCGAACAGCGTTCCCGTGTCACAATAATTTTATTAGCAAAATCGAAAACCGAATTATACCGAGCTAATTTGCCGTAGATCTCATTATCAGATACGGTGGATTTATGGAAACGGGCCCCAATGTGCGCGCTCGCTAATTGCTTAACAATGTTTGCAATGTTACAGTTTTGTCATAACACGCACTGCTTGCTATGTTGTGCGTGTGCTAAACACACGTCTGCGGTGCTTTATTCACGCATTGGTGAATTTGGTAAACATTTCATGATCCTATGATTCAAAGATTATGTTTGCTGTGAAAGTGAATAAAGGGCCCAGTTAGTTTCATATATTTTAAAAATGTGATAGTCCACTCCATGTATTGAACTCGTTTCAATACACTACGATTAAAAGAGTTAAACAAAAATTCGAGGGGACACGATCACGATTGGCGTATCGCGCTAAGAGCACTCTCACACCACGCGGTTGCAGATATGGTGCTCCGATAGTGTACAGTATATTTATACGGTTGTACTTACTAGGTGTTTTTGTAAATCCTAATTCTGGCGTGCAAACAAGCAGCACACACTTTACTTATGGACATCGACACTCGAAAAACCAGGATCATATACACAAGACATCTGCAAAATTATCGGACAGGCTATGATCAAGATGACTTCGTGACTGAAAGAGATACGAGTTACGGTTACATTACAATGTTCGTGAACTCCGTGGTACATTACTTGGTGTAACAGCACTGTGCAGTCATATGACATGACGACAATACTAGCGTTTGGTCACATTCACCATCGCACAAAACAGTGCCGAGCATTTATTTATTTATTTATTTTATTTATTTATTTATATTTATAATCAGAACGACAAAACATCAATTACACTGATTACATTCAAGATAACAAAATAATAAACCTTTCATTCCGTCATCTCACAAAACCTCATGCATGCTGACAAAATCATCTTCCATTCATCAGCAAACAAATCCAGTCCAGGACTTTTCTCTAGTAGCGCGTTTAGACCCTTTAACATGCGCGGGATAGGAGACATTGACCGCGCCACCGTGCGACAGTGCGTACTTGTTATGTGTATGTAAAATGCATTAATAATTGCATTTATTCGCAAGTTTCATACATCCAATATAGTTTGTGCTTTACTAGCTATTTATTTAAACTTACATATCAAATTAAGGTGTAATATCTTAAACCAATAACTTTCTTAATCTTCACCTTAATCAAGTTACAGAACTGTGGTATTACCTCGTCCATAAGTACATTATTATGTTGTCTATACTAGTCCATGTCTAGTCCATGTAAACGATCAAAACTCTCGAATCGTTAAATATCGACAACAAACAAACCCCAAACAATAACAATTTTCCCCTCATGTACTTATCTATTCAAACTGCTTATACGTAATCCTGGAGAAAAATTCAGCGTTAATATATAAAAAATATCACCTTCCCTGCCGTCACACAGAGGATTCCGATGACGCCGCGACGACCTACTATATACCGGATAATGTCACATGAAAATGACGAAAACGACACTTGAAAAATACCAGATCAACCGAACAGTTCTGCGAGTACCTTAATGTTGTGAACATAAAGTTGAAAGTTGCGTGGTAGAAGTGTAAATAGTGTTGGTATTTTGAGTAATGTCAGGGCAAATGTATTTCATTTCATTTATTTCATTCAAAAACAATTTTTACATTGTGTGTGAATCACTAAAATAAAAGGTAAGCCGGTTATTGTACACACAAGCAAGAAAATTACAATAATATTCAACAATTAAATTAATCAGTATTATAAATTCTAACATCATAAATAAAACTATTAATAATTAATGTCAAAAGTACTTATAAGTTAATAATGCAAAAAATGACAAAAATGTATGTCATGAATATAATGTCAAAATGTCAAAAAAAAAAAAAAAATGTCATGATACAATGTAATAATGTCAATATATGTATAAAAATGACATCAGAAATTATATTTTACATGTCATCAATACTATAGTAGCACTCTTGTAACAAGAACAGTTTCAGGTATTTTACAAAATTTGTTTTATAAAGTGATGCTTTAATTTCTGTAGGCAATTTATTAAATATTTTAATTGACCTATAATAGGTGCTATGCTTTACAACATCCAGATGGGATACATGTTTAGGCTGTAAATCTTTTCTCCTGGTGCTCTCTCGTTTTTGCCTTTCTTCTTCACTTTCATGAGCGTATTTACACAAGTGAGTGAGTAATACAAGAATATATAAACTTGGGACTGTCAGTATGTTTAGGTCTTTAAAGTGTGGTCTACATGATTCTTGTTGTTGGATTCTTACTATTGTTCTGATTGCTCTTTTTTGAAGAACAAAGGCCTTGTGAGTATTATACTCGTAGCTTCCTCCCCAGCATAGGATGCTGTATCTGAGCTTTGACTCTACCAATGCAAAGTATACCATTTTTAGGTGTTTAATGTTGACCTCGTTTCTGAGACTCCTGAGCACATAGCAAGCAGAGCTAATAGATTTTTCTAAATGCATCAATTCTTCTTTCCAATTCAGTTGATCATCTATATGTACTCCCAGAAACTTTACAACCGGAGTTTGGATTAGACGTTGGCCGTTTATTTCACAATTTAATGTGTCCCTATTTTTGGAAGTCGATCGGAAAAGTATGGCGTTTGTTTTGCTGGCATTGACAGCGAGGCTGTTTGCGGTAAACCAGCTGTAAAAGGTTTCTAAGGTACGATTTACTGTCTCATTTAGATGTATCATATCATTGGCTGATATGACAGCATTTGTATCATCGGCGAAAACTACCAACTCAATGCAACCATCAACAGTCTGAACTACGTGTTGTATAAGGTCATTAATGAAAGTAATAAACAATAATGGACCAAGAATGGAGCCTTGCGGAACACCTGCCCGAACTTGAACCATTTTAGACGAGTGTGTATCCTCAACAAGTATATTTTTATCAAGAGGGGTAAGGGTCTTTGACACAGCTTTAGTAGTTGTAGTGAGCGCAGTTTTCGGTCAAGTCCCGTTGATCCTATTACGATAGCTGAAGAGGCTTCGACGCGAGCGGAGACAATGGACGACGTATATTGAGTTATGAATACATGTTCAATATGTTCATTTTGGAAAAAAATATGTGAAGCACTGATCGTTTTGAGAGCAAGTATTATATCAATGGCAGGCAGTGTTTATGAAAACATCGTACCAAATAGTTCGGAACAATATAGCATATAATTAAAGAATTACACATCTCATATATATATAATACTAGCTGTACCCGCGACTTCGTTCGCATGTTCAGTCTTTTACTGTAAATCTGAAAACTACAAACTTTCATCGGCTGATTGTCATCTTTAGCGGTTACATTTTAAAAAACCTTTCTTAGTGGATGCCTATCTCGTAATAGCTATCTGAGTGTCTAGTGATTTAAACTGTGCGTTTGTTGATTTGTCAATTACGTTTTTCTTTTGAACATTAAGGTTCTGCAATTAATAAACTTCACAAAGAATTAATATTCCTTGTTTGTAAAATTGTTCTGCTCTTTAAATTGTCTTAGCGCAAACGTGAACAATCGCAATATAAATCATATATCAATATAATATCGCATAGCTTATCTGTGCTTAGCTTATGCCCTGTAGAAATTTCTGCATCCATACATTTCGTTTTAAATTGGTCACTCACTTCTAACCTGATAGGATTCCGTGTGGTGACGGATTAAGAATACAATATATCACCACCCCTATCTATCCCAAGGGTGTCCTAAGAGTCGACTAAAGGAGTAATTCAGGCAGACAATATCCACTGCAAGAGAAGGAAAATTCAAAATAAAACCCTATACCAATCCGTCTGGCCAGCGTGGTGTAGTAGGCTAATATCCCTCCAAGTGTATGGGGGAGACCCATGCCCAGCAGTGGGACATTTATGGGTAGATATGATGAATCTGATAGATACTGTTACACAGTTTGGGTGAGCTAAAAATTTACTAAATTCCTAAAGGGCATAATGGTCCACCGTAGTGCTCAAGAATTTCAGAAATTGAACTGCATAGTTATTAGATTCTTTTTAATTCATCATTCTATTAATAGAGATATAGTACTCTACATAAGCTCCCGAAACAAAACTGAATAAAAAACCAGTAAACTGAATCCTATTTATTATAGTCGACCATATTGGTGAGAGTTCAACGTAAATTAGATATATATGTAGGTATCTATTATTTTGTATATCTCTGAAACCATGCATTTTTTTTGTACATTGTTTAATTACGAAGTTTCGGTGCCTATATCCAGCTGTATAATCATAGTACTTTAATTGTACCATTTTAATTTGCTCATTGAATGTGATTAGTTACAGTTATTTAATTACACATTATGTCTGATCTCCATCGACTAATTATTTATCATTGAGAAGTTGGCCATCTGCAGTATACTTTATTAGTTTCACTAACGAATTGATGCTTCCTGAATGCATTTGTTTAATTCATTGCAGTTGTGTGGTGTTTTTTTTAATGGGAACAATATGAAAAACTATCCATTCAATTGCAAAATGTTTTTTAAGAGAAATTTTTCAGATAGGGGAGGAATTCCACCTTACAGAGAACCAACACCTTAGAAGACGACAGCCAAATAACTATACACAGCGGTGTAGTTCTGTTCCTGTGTGTGAGTATAGGACTCCAACGCTCACTTAGGATTCTATCCCATGGATACTCAGCTCCCATCTTATGGCCCTGGTGTAAAAAATGGGTTGGTAACACGCAAGTGATACCTTTGGTACTGCAAGCATCTATAGGCTACGGTAACTGTTTAACATCAGCTGGGCCGTATGCTTGTTTGCCACAAAAGTAGTTCTATCTCAGCCATAAGACATCCACTGCTCGACATAGGCTTCCCGCAAGGTTTTCCACATCAGTCGGTCCTGAGCTGACCTTGTCCATCGGTTGCCTGCGACCTTTACCAGGTCTTCGGTCCACCTTGTTGGAGGCCTGCCCACGCTACGTCTTCCAGTTCGTGGTCGCCACTCTAGAACCTTTCTGCCCCAACGGCCATTGGTTCTGCGAGCTATAGTCCTACCCATTGCCACTTAATTGAGGCAATTTTTCGAGCTTTGTCGATCACTTAAAAAAGAATATTACAAATCGGGCCTTAAATGACGATGTTTAGGGATAAATAAAAAAAAAACATGCAATTATTTTAGGGAGCCTCATCTTTTAAAAGTCAGTTAAATATATATATCAGTTAAGTATTCCGATGAGACAGAGGCCGATCACGCGTTTCGCTGTGAGTAATTTTTGTGGTCGCATATAGACACATAGTATCATGGACTTTTTTTTAGATCTATTTAGGAATAACATTGCCTTCTACGGCAAGATTTTGCCTAGTCGTTTAACTATCATCGTAATACTTCAGCCAATTCACACTCACAAAACTATAATGGAAGAATTACGCCATCACCTGGTGAAAATCGTATTAAATTTTATTGAGTAGTTATGGAGTTTATCTTGACCAGACAGATTCGGTGGAGTGTTTTCTTTTCTCTGCTGCTTTCCTGATTACCTAAATTAAAGTATTGTTAAATGTTAGCGCCTACAAAAAATGAAATAGCAATTATTTTATAGGCGTTTATTAGGCGTTACTAATTTAGTCAGTGATTGTCTGAGGTCTTGGCATTATTTACCCCTATTTTTTTAAATAAAATATAGCCTATGTTACTCGCAGATAATGTAGCTTTTTAATGGTGAAAGAATTTTTAAAATCGGTCCAGTCGTCTTTGAGTTTATCCATTACATACAAACAAACAAACAAACAAACAAAAATACAAATCTTTCCTCTTTATAATATTATAAGTATAGATTATAAATGTGAAAGTTTGTGAGAATGGATGGATGGATGGATGTTTGTTACTCTTTCACGTAAAAACTACTAAACGGATCTGGATGAAATTTGGCACAGAGATAGATTATGGTCTGGAATAACACATAGGCTACTTTTTGCAGCGATAACCGACATCCACGCGGGCGGAGCCGCGGGCAACAGCTAGTCTCATATATTTTAATAATACTACAAAGTGAATTTTAGTATAAAATGGTGATCAATAAAGTACTTTATACCTGATGGACAACGGTTACCGTAACTCATGGACGCATGCAGTACCAGAGGCATTATGTACGTTGTCAGCGCACGAATTTTATCATTTTAGTTGCCCAAAGACGAACCTAACTGCTTACCCACAAGCAATCCATATGGTTATTTGCCACCTACGCATTATAAAAATACTATTCTTTATTAATTTAAGTGAATTGAAGCTTTGTATTGAATAATGACGTAGGCTACTTATCATATACATACATCACGATCAAAACATACAAGCGAAAGCTAAAGTAACGACATGAAAGCTGCAATTACTTCACAGTGAATGAAAACTGTTAAATCAAAATATTTTTATCGCTTTTCGTTCAGTTCGAGGGCTGTTATCCGTTCACTCCTCATCAATTATCGCCACGATTCACTCTCGACTTGTTGTGACTTGCCGAAGGAGCGACGAAAGCAGGAAGCGCTGGGAAGGTGCGCGTGGAAGGCCCTCGCTAATCCTGACGCTAATCTTTTATAAACAATGCTTAACATTTGATCCATGAACGTGTCGGAAGGGTACACGAACGTAAAGGTAAATGAACTTTATAAAAAGAAGACGATCGGTAAAATTATTTAAAAATAATGAGCGTTACGGTATATTACATTTTTAAACACCCTAGTGGCCAGCAAGTACACAATCCATCTGATGGTAAACAATTTATCATTATTACTTATACAAGCGGTGGTGGCCGAGTGGGAAAGTAATCGACTTGCACGCAAGTGGTGAGAGTTCGATCCCGGGTGGCAAGTACCAATGTTAATTTCACTTTGTGGAGTTCATATGTACTAATCAAATGATTCACTATCTGCTAACGGTTAAGGAAAATATATTAATAGAAACTCACGTCTTAGAAGAAATTCTAAAGACATGTCTGATTCACCAACCCGCAGTAGGTCAGCGTGTGAATTAAGGCAGGAGACCCGTGCCCAACAGTGGGACAAATATGGGTTGCTATTATTATTATTAGTTATATATATATATCACAATGCTATTGATGGCATAGGTAAAACCTGAAAGTAGTTAGTTCAATAACAGTAATATTTACTTAGATTCGAGTACAATCATGTTTAAACCTCGTTATTATTTTGTCACAATAATGTATTTTTTTTTTAAGTTGGACGCCCATATTTTAACAGGCCATATTTCAATTTTGCAAATGCTCAATACATTAAAATGGTTTGTACTCTGGTACGCGCAGCACTTACCGCTAGGATTCCATTATTTTGCAGAAAGAACTACCTACAAGGTATCAGTATATCAGCTTATAACATCGTGAGTTTTCATTACTTTCATTTTTATGTTATATTCTTACTCGTCTATAAATATTAACAAATTTGTGGTGTTTCGGTATTTTACTATACCAGTGTAGCATTTTTATTAAAAACTTGCACAAAATAAGTACACAATGGCAAACTTAATGCCAAAAGCAATGGTTTACAGTTGAGTAATTTTTTCTCCTGTATGTCAAACAAAGGTTACCCGTAACACAAAACCGTGATAATACAAGATCGACAACGCAAAAGTAATGCTCCTGGTATTGCAAGCGTGCACCAGCTACAGGCGAGACTGACGCTACAGTAACAAAACGTTTGTTTGCTACAGTGTGGTAATAAAAAAAATACATAGTTTTTTTTCAATTAGTCAACTGATTCTCTTTTTTTGTTTAAGAGCTATTGACAACATTTATTTTAGACTTAGGTACAGAGTAAAATGCTACATTCTTCAACTATTTAAACTCTGCCGTACTTCAAAAAAGAAGCTACTTATATTATAAAGCAAGGCGAACACGTTTCTTATTATAAACTTAGATTATTCAAGTACGTACTTATTGAACGTCTCAACAACGTAACAAAGCTTCATAACTCTGCTAAAGGCGCACTTGACTTCGATAACAAATTTAATAAATCCTTATTAATTTAACAGGAGGGTAATTACTTGCTTCATTACACTATCTATTACGAGATGGTTTTCTGCCTCATTAACAATGCTCCTTATGGGATAGTTTGTACGTTGTAGTTAGATTACGTCATTTCGTATTTTTATGAAAACACCAGTGGCCATGGTAAAATTAGTTCAAATTGATGCCGCCAGCCTTCTGGGCACGTTCCCAGTAGACAGTGATGTTGAGGAATTTCGATGCTTAAACAACAGTCTTCATTTGTATTATGTTTTTCCTTTTTTTGTATTTATGATTAAATTAGTTTTATGTATATAGGTAGTAAAATTTATGTATGTGAATTATATTATTAAATTAAACTTACCGTTCAAGTTGATCTATATAATAACTACAACATGTTTCTGACTGACATTATGAAAAGGTGACATGTCAAACTTCTTTCGGTTTAAATACCAACCAACCGTTGACATAAATTAGTATTACATTATAAATAGATTTTTTATATAATTGTTACATCTGTTTAACTTCTAGTAATAGAAACAAACAAAACATTCAGTTTTGACTGTAAACATTCGTTATTTCCACACAATGACTATTTCTTTATCCACCAGCGACATGACGAGGCCGTATTTAATACGCTTTGTTTCCTCATCACCTCCCTATATTATCTCTACAATAGAGTCATCCAAAGTGATTGAAACAAACGGACTGGACTGATACTCGTATACGTATAACATACCATACGTAACTATAGATCATCGAACATAGAAGAAGAAATTAAACCTAAAAGAAGAACATAGAAAGTTGCATATGTTCGTGAAGCTTGCTTGTTTCTTTAAACCTTTAACTGTGATGCCAATAAAGCATTCCACGTGTGATTAAGCGGTTGAAATAGTTACGTCGTCTTTAATACCGGGCCGGGTGTCGTGAGTTAAATCTCCACATGGTATAAATATTAATATTTAAGGCCGTAAGTTGGGTTTATTGACCGCGTGGAGAATGTTGGTTGGTGTAATTATTTACAAACAGCAGTTCTAAAAGTGATAACGTATCTCACATGTAACATAATGGTGGCTGCACCAGGCGGAGACTCCTACGTCGAACGCGGTAGTGGACCCGCGCCTATGGCACATATAACATATCTTTAACCTACTTCAAATAAGGAAGAGATTCTATGTTCGACGTTTTTTCCCCCATTTATGGAACGATTCTCAAAATTCTTTTTTTATTTCAAAGAGTATACTCTTGAGGTGGTCCCATTGGCACCAAGTCAGGATCTGATGATGGAATCCCAGGGCAATGGAGGGCAACCCGCTATATATATGTTATAAGTATTAACAATGTTTTTCATATGTGTATTTTTTACTTTTATTTTATCACTAAAAATAGAAAAAACAAAAAAAAATAAACCGACTTCAAAAAGCTATAAAAAACCGAATACAGATGGAAGTCAGTGCCGAGCTGTATATTTGGTGACAGGATGAACCTAGCACCGACTTCAATCTGTGGTTTATTTTTTTTTTCTAAAAATTTTGTTGCCTGTCGAGGTAAACACTTAGAAAGTCATTTCCTCTCCAATATGTAGTACTAACTTAAATATTAGAAATACTACATGCCAGTTTATGTTAGTACACCATAAAGCCGATATTCGGTATCTCTCTATTTCGTAATTCCGTGTTGAAGTGCGCAGACAAAAAGTAAATTGCGTTGGTGTTCGTCCGTTTGATTTACGCGCACCGAGGACGCCGCGACGCGACGCCACAGAACACCGCACCTTACTTTTTGTCATTCCGACTTGTACTATGTATATAACTGCTTACAAGATAACAGCTGACTCAAATTATAAACGATAACGCTTGCATTGAACCACACCCGTTGATTAATTAGTACGTGAAATATATGTTTTCAATAAGTTACATTTAATGACCTTTGTGATTTTTGCCGAGGCTAAGGCTAACTTGTTAAACCCTTGTAAAACAAAATGGGATAAACATAAAGTAATATTTTTTTTATTTTCATAACAACTTTATTATTGTAACAACGAGATCAAATATAATCTGGTGTACCTACTGTTAATAACATCTTTTTATTTTATAAGTGGGTACTGTTCAAAGTTAACAGCGAAATAGATTGAATAAAATCTTTCAATCTTCTTTAAAAAGAAAATAATATTTTATATGAATTTTCAAGTCGGTTGAACTCATCAAGTAACGGACTCGATTCACTCCAACCGTTAAGTAACAACACTTGAAAACATCGAGTGTTTCACAACACAACGAGCTGCAGATCGAACGGTGCGAGGGAAAAATTGACGATGAAACAAAAGTTAATGTCGAGAGAGAGAGAGAGAGAGAGAATGCACAAAATATCTGAGGCGCTGGGACTGGCGACTGTCGAGTATTCAGCAGGTATTTCACATAACCGGTATTATTGGGTGTTAGCGCGTAATCTCTTTATGTAGACCCGGCGCGGGCCTTTTTACATTTTAATCCGGCCCGCTCCGGATATAACAACTGCGACCGGCTGATGGACCAAATGAACTCATTACTTAAAAGGAACACACTTAATTAAAATTCAACGAATTTCTTCCTACTTATTTTAAGTGAGATGAGTATTTTAAGTATTGGTGTAAGTCAGGTATTAGTGAACGACCATCTTGAATTACAGTTTTATGTTTTGTTATGGCGTATTTGTTATTTGTTTTTTCTGCTTCTTTGCTTAAAACAATAGCCATAGTTGAGAGAAGGACAAAAATAGCTCTAACTTATTATTTAGTGTTTTGTAAGTGGATTTTATTATTATTTGATAGATATTATGCGCGGCACGTTGAGGGATCGATGCCGAAAAAAAAATTGTTATTTCATAATTTATGATTGTTCTTTATTTTATATCTGTGGTTGTAATGTAACCTCAAGATACTAAGTAAATGTCTCAGTGCGAGGGTCGTATTTTATAAAAGAAGAAGAAGAAGATTATTTTATAGAATTAATTTACTACTACAATTACTCAGGAGTATCATTTCTTATATACCTTTATATGTTTTAAAAAAAAGTTGGTTTTAAAAAAGTTGGTTTTATAAAATAACTAGTACGTAAGCATGTATGTACATAATTATAATGTAGAAAGGTAACGCTGCGATGACATAGCGTGTGAGCAGTAATGTCGGTACAATTAATACTCGTCGTGTTTCATTGCAGGGTGTCGGGGAGGTGCGGGTAGGTGCAGGCGGGGGCGGGGTGTAACCGTAGCCGACCACTTATGAAGACAAATGACGAGCACGACGCGCTGACACCAACTCTTCGACGAGGCGAGGCTTTTTTGTAAAAGAAACAACAGTTTGTGTTTAACATCGATAGATGGCGTTACTGCGTTATGTTGTATACTTGTCGGGCACTAAATTGAACACCACCTCGGTCGGATGTTTGTAAATACTTGTGATATTACTTTTAAGTTTTTATATGCAAGGTAAAGGGGAACCCTTTTGCTTTCATTCGTCATAGTCCGTATGTAACGGGTCTCTTTGTTGGTAAGTGAAATAATTGTCCTGCTATAATTGTGCTGCTCTATAAGTACCTAACTTCATTATAAGTGTCACGTTGTAAACTCTTTTTCCATACTGTAATCGCCATCTAGCGCGTTTTATGTGCAACTACGTACCTACTGTAAGGTTCGGAATCTGTAAATTTGTTGACCAGTCAAAAGTAGAATTGTAAAAAGTTTAAAATTTAAAGTCAGCACACAATAATACGACTCCTTGTGACGTGATGCGATAAAAGGATAATGATATCAAATGTTAAGCATGGCGAGATTCACATATATAATTTTTAAAAATCTACCAGTTAAATTTAGTTGATTTTATTTTATTTACACCTTTGACACCAGTATGGAATATGTCACTTATTTTTTTTCGTGTTTTAATATAATGTTCAGATAAGATGAGTGTGCCGCGTGCTATTCACTGAATGTATGCGACACGCGTTTTACGTCACGTAGAAGCTTCCTAGTAGTACATAGCTACGTAGCAGTAGGCAGTTACGTAGCAGCAGACAGGTACGTAGCAGCAGACAGGTACGTAGCAGCAGACAGTTACGTAGCATCAGACAGTTACGTAGCAGCAGACTTTTACGTAGCAGCAGACAGTTACGTAGCAGCAGACAGTTACGTAGCATCAGATAGTTACGTAGCAGCAGTAGCAGCAGACAGTTGTGTAGCAGCAGACAGTTACGTAGCATCCGATAGTTGAATTAACTCCCCTTTGACGGCATCTTAACGGTTCTGAAGGACATTTAATCGTTGTTCATCCAATAGACGAGGGACGGCGACAGGGGGTTGTAATGTCATCGAACAGATTTGTTACAGCCAGTCATAGTTGTTATCAGGTATTTCTCCTTTACGCATTATTAAATAACTTTTAACAAAATGTAATTTTTCTTATTATTTTTATCAGCTGTAATATTCAATATTAATACCCTTTATGGGCTTTTCCTTTGTCTATTTTTTACTTTCAACGACTTCAAAAACCTAATAATAACTGTATGCAGATTGAAGTCGGTGCTAGGTTCATCCTGTCACCTAATATTAAGCTTGGCACCGACATCAATCTGTATTCAGTTATTTATAAGTTTTTGAAGTTGGTTTCATTTTTTTCTAAAAGAAATTTATTATTCTATTTTCAGTGATAAAAAAAGTAAAAAATATATGAAAGACGGTTAATACCTGTAACATTTTAGGGTTCCCCTCGATTTTCCTGGAATTCCGGGACCAACTCTAGAGTATACTTTTTCAAATAAAAAAAGAATTTTGACAATCGGTTTACAAATGGGAGAGATATCGGTGAACATAAATTTAAAAAAAACATACTGTGGAACATAATAACCTCCTCCTTTTTTGAAGTCGGTTAATAAATAACCATATTTAACTAAAAATAAATTATGATTGTTTCATTGGTATACTTGGGTACATATTTCTGTCGTTACATCACGGTGTAGATAGCAAGTCGTTATTTTCACGAGTGCTTGTAGTAATAAAATTCTGTGATTAAATTCACTTCCCCAGTCAAAGGTACTGTATACTGGGGGTAGTACTGGGACAATTTTTCGGTTCAGTCAACTTGTAAGTGTTCCGTTATTAGAATTTGAGGGGTTCTTGAGTGTATGACTATTAGTAGAGTTGACTGACTTGTTTATCGAGAACATTCCTTGGTCCCAAACATGTTAACTAACAAGTTTTGGCCACCTATATTGTTTTACATTGTTTTTTAAAAAAGACAACTCCCGTACTAGAGAACAAGCTCTGTATCACGGGGGAATTTACAGACGTACAATTAACGGACACAAATTACACCCAGACTCAGAACAACTCTTGGTGGGTCACACAAAGTTTTGACCTGTGTGGAAATCGAACACACAAATACAACCACGTGCACAGCAGGCGCAGACTGCGGCCACTGGACCACCAAGGCAGTCAAATAAATTATTATTAATTATTATAAATATTGTTTTCTTATAAAGATTCTGTCCTATTTAGAGAAGCATCCTGCTGTTTCATCTAAATGGCTGCTGTGGTACCAGTCGCTGTTTGTATTTCTGTCGTTCGGGGTTAATTGTATAGAATAGGTATCATTGCTAATGCATTTACACTGACCAATATAAATTGATGTGTAACCTCTCGGGTGTTAAACGATATACTCAAATAATTTCATAACTATACATTCTGATACCTCCTCCTATACATTCTGATGATCCTCCAGTTCATTGATCAGCACAACTTACGACAAAAAAATGTGATCTTTTTCAGAAGCGTTGTAACATCAATATCGTTAAATATCACACAAGCTACTAAAAACGAAGCTCCACCTTACATAAGACCACAGCCAAATAACTACACATAGAAGTGTAGTTGTGTTCCTGTGTGTTAGTGTCAGGTGACAGGTCGCCAGCGGTCATTTAGGAATGCATGTTGAAAGAAACGTATTCCTATCCCAGAGTTACTTCCATCTTAATGCCCTGGTGTCAAAACATGAGTTGGCAACAGGCAAGTGATACCTCTGGTATTGCAAGCGTCCAGGCTATAGTTACTGCTTTACATCAGGGAGGCCGTATGCTTGTTTGCCACCCAAGTAGTATAAAAAAGCTACTGTTATTAGGTCAACCTAACAATCACACTTAGGACTCTGTTCATGTTGACTATAGTAAAAAGAGAGTTTTCTAAAATTTGATGATAATCAAATTTTAGAAAACTCTAAACGACAGTCGTTCACTATGGACCTCGTGCGAAAGCTCAAAGTCACCCAAAGAGCAGTGGAGAGAGCTGGGGGAGGCCTATGTCCAGCAGTGGACGTCTTTAGGCTGAGATGATGAATTATGAAGATTATTACGTATAATATACCAGTAAAATATTGTCCATGCGCAACGTGCCGTTTAATTACAAGACAACATAAAGAAAAAAGTATTTACGTTACAAAAGGCAAAAAATAATAACAAACACATACAGATATCATCTACAGAAGTGACTGTACACAATCATAATCATGTGTGTGTGTGTGTGTGTGCGTTGTTATTTGTATAAGTGTGACCATCACGTGCGGGCCGCGGACATAAAACCAAACGAGTAATCCAATTACCGGGCCAAAGGCCAATCTGCCTTCTCATGAACCATAATTATACTAACCTTAGCCTTTTGAGCGGTTAATAAAGGCCCCCGTATTCCGTGTGTTAAATACTATCAGCACCTTTATTACTGTTTCCATCTCTGTGCTCTTTGTGTGTGAGGCTATTTTTGGCGCCCTCTGTTTGTGAGGATTTTAACTTAATGTACCTTTGTTGAGTGAAAATTATTTTTATAAAGAAATTAACAAATGAATGAAATATTACGTTGCATAATGTATTTTATGAGCTTGAATGTAGTTACTTGTTGCTCAGCAACAATTAGCATACGTTTCGATGTTAAAACAGTCTCGTCTGCAACGAATAAGGTTATAAAAGGTTCAAACAAACTAATACGAGAAGAAAAACGTTAGCTAAGAAGATCTCCCCCCTCACAGTGTCGATAAACATATTTAATCCTTCTAGGTATTTTCTTCATCTTAAAGAAACACGATTACCAATCAAATAATATATTCCACAAACACTTATACCACTTCTTTACTTATTCAATAAATAAATAATCACGGAGTGAAACCCGAGCTACCGAGCCACTGAGGTGCTAGGAAACATCGCCAAGTGTTGATTAGTTCATTAAATTATTATGAAGTGTAAACGATCATCATACTTAGTTTATTCGTAACACTTCTAGAAAATATTACTTTAATACATATAACCAATACTTTTAGAATATAATGTTACTAGCTGTACCCGCGACTTCGTTCGCGTGTTCAGTCTTTTACTGTAAATCTGAAAACTACAAACTTTCATCGGCTGATTGTCATCTTTAGCGGTTACATTTTAAAAAACCTTTCTTAGCGGATGCCTATATCGTAATAGCTATCTGAGTGTCTAGTGATTTAAACTGTGCGTTTGTTGATTTGTCAATTACGTTTTTCTTTTGAACATTAAGGTTCTGCAATTAATAAACTTCATAAAGAAATATTCCTGGTTTGTACGATTGTTCTGCTCTTCAAATTGTCTTAGCGCAAACGTGAACAATCTTATGGCCTATCGCATAGCTTATCTGTGCTTAGCTTATGCCCTGTAGAAATTTCTGCATCCATACATTCCGTTTTAAATTGGTCACTTCTAACCTGATAGGATTCCGTGTGGTGACGGATTAAGAATACAAAATATCACCACCCCTATCTATCGCAAGGGAGAGTAGACTAAAGGAGTAATTCAGGCAGACAATATCCACTGCAAGAGAAGGAAAATTCAAAATAAAACCCTATACCAATTCGTCTGGCCAGCGTGGTGTGGTAGGCTAATATCCCTCCAAGTGTATGGGGGAGACCCGTGCCCAGCAGTGGGACATTTATGGGTTAATATGATGAGCCTGATAGATACTGTTACACAGTTTGGGTGAGCTAAAAATTTATTTAATTCCTAAAGGGCATAATGGTCCACCGTAGTGCTCAAGGATTTCAGAAATTGAACTGCATACTCGTAGTTATTAGATTCTTTTTGATTCATCATTCTATTAATAGAGATATAGTACTCTACATAAGCTCCCGGAACAAAACTGAATAAAAAACCAGTAAACTGAACCCTATTTATTATAGTCGACCATATTGGTGAGAGTTCAACGTAATTTCGATATATGTAGATATCTATTATTATGTATATCTCTGAAATCATGCATTTTTTTTGTACTTTGTTTAATTACGAAGTTTCGGTGCCTATATCCAGCTGTATAATCATATTAGTTTAATTGTACCATTTTAATTTGCTCATTGAATGTGATTAGTTACAGTCATTTCATTACACATTATGTCTGATCTCCATCGACTAATTATTTATCATTGAGAAGTTGGCCATCGCAGTATACTTTATTAGTTTCACTAACGAATTGATGCTTGATGAATGCATTTGTTTGATTCATTGCAGTTGTGTGGTGTTTTTTTTAATGAGAACAATATGAAAAACTATCCATTCAATTGCAAAATGTTTTTTAAAAGAAATTTTTCAGATAGGGGAGGAATTCCACCTTACAGAGAACCAACACCTTAGAAGACGACAGCCAAATAACTATACACAGCGGTGTAGTTCTGTTCCTGTGTGTGAGTATAGGACTCCAACGCTCACTTAGGGATCAATTTTGAAAGAAACGTATTCCTATCCCATGGATACTCTGCTCCCATCTTATGGCCCTGGTGTAAAAAATGGGTTGGTAACACGCAAGTGATACCTTTGGTACTGCAAGCGTCTATAGGCTACGGAAACTGCTTAACATCAGCTGGGCCATATGCTTGTTTGCCACAAAAGTAGTTCTATCTCAGCCATAAGACATCCACTGCTCGACATAGGCTTCCCGCAAGGTTTTCCACATCAGTCGGTCCTGAGCTGACCTTGTCCATCGGTTGCCTGCGACCTTTACCAGGTCTTCGGTCCACCTTGTTGGGGCCTACGCTGCGTCTTCCAGTTCTTGGTCGCCACTCTAGAACCTTTCTGCCCCAACTGCTATTGGTTCTGCGAGCTATATGCCCTACCCATTGCCACTTAATTGAGGCAATTTTTCGAGCTTTGTCGATCACTTAAAAAAGAATATTACAAATCGGCCCTTAAATGACAATGTTTAGGGATAAAAAAAAACAATGCAATTATTTTAGGGAACCTCATCTTTTAAAAGTCAGTTAAAAATATATATCAGTTAAGTATTCCGATGAGACAGAGGCCGATCACGCGTTTCGCTGTGAGTAATTTTTGTGGTCGCAGATAGACAAATAGTATCATGGACTTTTTTTAGATCTATTTAGGAATAACATTGCCTCCTACGGCAAGATTTTTCCTAGTCGTTTAACTATCATCGTAATACTTCAGCCAATTCATACTCACAAAACTATAATGGAAGAATTACGCCATCACCTGGTGAAAATCGTATTAAATTTTATTGGGTAGTTATTGAGTTTATCTTGACCAGACAGATTCGGTGGAGTGTTTTCTTTTCTGTGCTGCTTTCCTGATTACCTAAATTAAAGTATTGTTAAATGTTAGCGCCTACAAAAAATGAAATAGCAATTATTTTATAGGCGTTTATTAGGCGTTACTAATTTAGTCAGTGATTGTCTGAGGTCTTGGCATTATTTACCCCTATTTTTTTTAATAAAATATAGCCTATGTTACTCGCAGATAATGTAGCTTTTTAATGGTGTAGGAATTTTTAAAATCGGTCCAGTCGTCTTTGAGTTTATCCATTACATACAAACAAACAAAAATACAAATCTTTCCTCTTTATAATATTAGTATAGATATAGAAGTATAGATATAGATATAACCTAGTATAGTAACGAAATTATTATAATTCGAAATATCAAGAGAAGGGTCATTATAGTTTTTGTAAATGATTCTAATAGCTATTGTGCTCACACTACAGCCAAGATACTTTGCTAGATACCCATGCAACATGGTTATAAGAGGCAGGACACCATACTAGCGAGCACACCTGACTGGATCTTATAACACTGGTGTATAAAAATGGGTCATATCACGCAAGTGATGCCTTTGTTAATGTAAGATTCCAAGGCTAGCCATGGACTGGCATTCCATCCAGGCTACGGTAACTGCTTAAAAACAAGCAGTATTAAAAAATGTGCACGCATTTGACACACTTTTGTGATAGTATGATTCAAATACAATTGTAAAATTGTTTAATGAATAAAATGTAATGAAATGAATGTGAGAGAGACGAGTGAGAAGAGACCCACTACCGACAAGCAAGACAAATAACTATATTTAAATAACTATATTTAATAATGGTCTATTCATTACTCCATTTAAGCGTTTTACTTACTATAAGAAACTAGAACTATATCAACTGACCTTCACAACATTGCCTTTAACTTGTATCGATATAAGAATTACCTAACGTTGAACAACTAAACACTATCCTGTTGCCACAGCTACATTTACATCTCAACGCATTCCATATTCAACTAATTCGATTGTTCTTTCCAAATGAATTATTATATAAAGTCCCTCCAAATTTCTCTTTGATGGCATCTTAAAGGGTTGAAACGCACTTTAATCGCTGCTCACCCGGTTATTGAAGAGGGATGACGATATTATGCCGCGGCACGGCTTGCCTCCTATAATAAGTTTAGTGATTTAATTTCCTCCCCTCATACAAACTTAGTCAATATTATTGCCACACGAATTTCAACTTTGTTGTTTAGTATTTAAAGGGTAGAGAGTTGGATAATGGCTTATGATTAAAACATGATTGAATTCGTTTTTGACAGCTATTTTGTAGATATTATTGTAATAAAGGGATTGTGCATAGAGATCGCTTGTTTGTCATAAGATGTAAAAAAACATTATTTCTGGCCCTTAACGTAACACAAGGAGTGATGTGGAAACTGCAGACTTTGTCTATCTGTGATGTCATAGATTCTTATTCGTTTATCAACTCAAAGCTATTTACAGATTACACAAATTGAATTAAAATATTAAAAAGCTCTTTTTTTTATCTGCCCACTACAGTTTTAGTTTCCCAACACGTGTAGAGAGCCATTGAGAATATTAATTTTGCTATAGATACTACATCTACTCTCAGACAAAAAATACATGGTCTATTCATTACTCCATTTAAGCGTTTTACTTACTATAAGAAACTAGAACTTACTTAGTTTGAAAACGACTAGGTATATATAGTAATATATAACAAGTAATGTTGGCAGTGCATAGCTAAATTTCTATTCTTTCGTCGATTATTTGAAAACTTTGATAGCGTTTCAACAAAACGAATGGCAGGACGAGCGGTTGTTTAAACTCGTCGATGACAATATTAGGTTGTAAAGTGAGTGAGGTCGAGTTTATTGCCGATATCGGGCACTGTTCCAATCGTACGCGCTAACTGAAAATGTGCCATCTTTATGGTACTTCTAAAAATTCAAATACTAAATCCATAAAAGTGAACATTTCCCCGCACCAATACTATCTATATTGATAGATCAAAAGAGTTAAGGCACAACAAAAGTTCTCGCTCAAATTAAGCAGCTTCCTGTTCAAGAATTTGAAATACAATATAGATATATGCAATTCTATGGCAGTGCATCTTTCCCTACTTCTGTCATTTTTAAAACACAACTCCCGCACTAGGGACAAGCCCTGTGTTGCGGGGGAATTTACAAATATACAATTTACGGACACAAAATACAGACTCGGGATAACTAAATAATTGACCCGAGTCTGTATTTTGTGTCCGTTATTTTATAAATCTGTCCATTTTTTGTCCCTTGTAGGGATAGAACTCACAATACGCCGCACAGTAGGAAATGGCGAGATAACCATTTAAGCCACTGAACTAACTATGCTATCAATAACTAGAATGAATGCATTTCTGAAGTAATAACTAAGTAGAAGACCGTACACACATCGGAGCTTGCTTGCCATTGTACCTCAACCTTGAAATGGTCTACAGCTATGATAAACGTACGATCTGATGATGACTACGGTTTCCGTTTTTACAAAACAACATTCAAAGAACAGGCATTACATTTGTCTGAATTAAAATATATTAAATCTCCACAACAAATAAATGAACATAAATAAAAATGAGCCGTTATATCGTATCGTATCGATAGCAACAGCCATCAACAACCAACAACCACAACAGAATAGTGAGCGATGCCGCGGACGTGCGCGTCTTGTGCCACAAAACTTACAACATTCACCGAGCACCCTCTCCCCTCCACTTGAACCGTCGCACGCCTCCAAGTATTTAACTGTTGCCTCCCCACGCCAGGTGCCTTCACTTAGGATATCCGTATCAGATAGTAATGTTTGGTAATCATGACAATAATCGCTCGCACTTGGAAATTCGCCATACGCTTACACAGATTTGGAATCTGAAGATAATTTGAATTTGAACAATATGGGCGTACCTACACTAATATGATATTATATTTGATTTATATAATATTATATCCACACTAGCTGCTGCCGGTGGCTCTGCCCGCGTGGATGTCGGTTATCGCTGTAAAAAGTAGCCTATGTGTTATTTCAGACCCTAATCTATCTCTGTGCCAAATTTCATCCAGATCCCTTCAGTAGTTTTTACGTGATCGAGTAATAAACATCCATCCATCCATCTATCCATACTCACAAAATTTCACATTTATAATATTAGTAAGGAAGTAAGGATTAACTAAAAAATAAATTAGAAGTACCCGGAACCGACGTTCATGCATGAAGTGGTTGATGTGGAAGAAGCGAAAAAAGTATGTCTGGATCGTAGCAATTGGCGCACCATAGTCTCTGCCTACCCCAACGGAAGACGGGCATTATGAAGTGTATACATGTATATGTAGGTCTGCATTTACATTCGCGCTTGACTATTTTTAAAAATTCGCGGGGTTATTTAGTTACTAGCACTATCATCGGGAGTAGTTAAGAGAGCACAAAGTTTATCTCTATGAGTAATATCATATTAATATTCGCGAAAGTTGCAAAATACTTCAGGATTATTGCTAAGATGTGAACAATATAATTGAGCGACATAAGATGGAAAACGTTTGATTTGGCGACGTTTGGCTCCAAGTGCACCGTCTGTGGTGACAGGTTGATTGATGTCGCTCAGCATTGTCACCGGCACCGGGGGACAATGCTGAGCGACTACCCTCTTTTATTTCGCCTTACGATTTGGCAAATCCCGAATGCTTTAATAGAGTTTTAATAAATTTAGAACCACTTTAGTAGTAGTGAAGCTCTCAAATGGATGAACTGATTTCATATAACAATAGACTCACCTCTAATACAGTGTGAAAGAAGAGAAATGAAAGCAAGGTATGTGCCACACATTATAATGCAAGCTAATGAACTAAAACGATTAGCCTCTGCAGCATTCACTGAACGTCAAAACTCCATTTTCAAATATGTGACCTCAAAAAGGAATCTATTAACCAGAACGTCGGCGTCGTGTCCGATTTCACGCATTCAAACATGTGGCTAATGACGTCACTACATCACCTGCGCTTCCCCTCTCCTCTTCCGCGCTGCCGGACGTCACCGGGGTTGAGGAGTGGAGGGGCAGGATTGGTGAAAACCCCTCGCTCTGAAATGCGTATTCATAGTGGATTAACGACCGGCGATAGTGGGCCTTTCACGCCATTAAAAGTGTTAAAAAGCGAGCGGGTTCGATATTGGTGTGTGGTGCCAGTAACAGCGACATGTACCTTTTATTTATTTTTTGTGAGATGGGAAATGCTTCTTATGCATATCGTCCCGCGCCGCTTTCCCGGGCGGGGCGGTATGCATAAGGGTCTTTGTGATTAAACAGGTCTAAATTCTAATATTAATTTAAATATTTTCGCAGTGCTATTCCAGACTGGAATTTAACTTTGTGCCAAATTTCTTCTAGATCCGTTCTGCCATTTTCGCCTGATTGAGTTACAAACATCTATCCACCCATACCAGTAACTATTTAGTAATCTGTGCCCATACATCCAAATTCTTGCATTAAAAAATTGATCGAGCGAGCGAAGTTCTCTGTAGGTATGTATAAATATTTGTTCGACGATAACTCAGGAACAGCGTGAAAATTGGCAAGCCAATTTTTGAGACATGAATATTTTTAAGTTCGAACATGAGCTAAATCAACAGAACAGAACATGAGTCAAAGGTTACACACAAAGGTCACAGTTTGAAGCTAACCACTAGTATTACACGTATTAGTATGAATTTAGTTTATTTATTTTTGTAAATTAGTTGTCGTTCGAATACATGAGATACAGACATATTTATAATCACATCTTTACTATTTATTTTCATCAATACTTAACTAATATTTGTAAAAATAAACATGTAATAAATAACATAGACGTAGAGGTATCCCACACTGTGACCCCACAACAGTGGGCTCTATACTTTTTTCATAGGCACAATATATTAGTGGGCATGTACGTCGGCTTTAGAAACGGTAACGTTCACCTTTTGCACAAATCGCCTTTCGCTACACGCAATAACAACGAAAATAGCTCCAAGTATATTGTTGTATACGAGTCAGTCACACACCTATTAGCTTCTTGTTAAACTAACGATGATACAGAGCTGCTTAACTCTTTGTCGATAAAGTAAAAGTCACTATCTATTTACCGTCTACTTTTAAGTCACTCTGATTGGCTATTAGCAATATATTTATTTTACGATCAGATAAATAATGAAATAAAATTTAACAATAAATGAAGTTTAGGCTTGTTTTCTTTCTTGACTGTAGCGCAATTTGCAATGTAATGTGGTACTCCTGTAAACAGAGAGATCATGTTATTTAGGACCCGATTGAAGCTAGTATAAGCGTTGCTATGTTAATTTTAATGGACTGCAGGTGCAAGCATTTGATGCTTTCAAAATATAAATTGTTGACGTCATATTTTCCACGGCTTAGTTGCTATCGTGTCGTTTGGTGATGGTGGTCATCGTATAAATAATGTCGCAAGTGTGTGCACAGATCGTATCGATCATCATCTATCAGACGCGTTTGTTTTGTACTCACACACTCACGTCGGTGTACGTACACATGACGCGATGCTGTGTCAACGTTACTTCTGTAAAGCTTCTTACATGATTAAGAGTGACTAGGATAGATAGATAATACTGGTAATCTATTTGAGGATACTTTACAAATAATCAGACTCGGCACAGTTACATTATTAATAAAGAGTTTATAAGTTTAAGTTTAATTTAACTGTGACATTAGCAGATTGTGGCGTTTATTTTTTTATATTATTGTGCTTTTAATGTTCTTTTTATTTCAACTTTATTATTTTTTTAAAAATATCAATATTATTAGATATATTGTAGAATTTGAGGTTTAGATACCTACTTGGCATGCAGTGATAAATCGTCCTATATCAGTTCCAAATATGTATAAATATCTGTACGTTTATTCACCTACTTTAAAGAGAGGATGTTATCAATTCGTGTTGTTTTTAATGTTTATTACCATATAACTCAGACATGTGTTCGGTGAAGTACCTCTGGCACCCGTAGCTACCGGTTTATCATCAGGGCGAGGACGCAGTAGGCTTTATGCTGTTCATAGTATAAAAATAGACATGTTTCACTATATTAATATGGTTAATTTTTCAATCAATATTAAAATTATAATAGTAACGATTGTAAACTTGCTCATACAGACAGAACGTGACAAATTGTAGTTGTTAGTGTATACATTTACGTAAACAGTATGGGCAGTGGCCGTATTACAGTATGTCGGAGCTACAGCGACACCCGGTAGTGTATTGGAGCGGATTGTTGGAATACTCGCCGCTTCATACAATATGTATTCAAATCCGAGCCGTGCCGCACGACCTGATACTGCCTCGACACATACACTTAAAATTTTCGTCGATACTACAAGAACAAAACGGTTAAAATAAATTGTATAATATAGGTACCTACCATAGTCAGCGAATCATCATCATCATCATCAGCCTATCGCAGTCCACTGTTGGACATAGGCCTCTCCAAGGGCACGCCACCTAGCACGATCCTGATCAGCGAATTGGCCTTAGCAAAAAAGTATGCTGGCATTTGTTTTAATGACGTATATAAGTATCATGTATTTGATCTAAATGAATAAATGAGTTTGACTTTGACTTAGGAGAGGCCTCTCCCTAATTCTTCTACATACACATTTCTAGCATCACTTCTCACTTCCTTTTTCTGTTTTTTTTTATATACTACTTACGCGAACCAAGCATTCGGCCCGCCTGATTTTAAGCAGTTACCGTAGCCTATGGATACTTGTAATAACAGAGATATCACTAGCGTATGGCCGACGCAATACTTTTTTAATTTTATTTTTTTTAAATGTCATACTCTGGCAATTAAATAGAGTGGCCCGAGTTTCTTGCCAATTCTTCTCGAGGCCCAACCCTAGTCAGTGAATTGGCCGTAGGAAAAAAAAGTATGCTGGCATTTGTTTTTATGACATTCATAAGTGTCATGTATTTGATCTAAATGGATATAGAGTTTAACTTTGACTTTACACCAGGGCTGTTACATGATGAAGTAGTATCCCTGAGATAGGAGAACGTTTCTTTCTGTAGACCTGGATATATGTAATTATTTGGCCGTCTGAAAGGTGGAAGCCGTTCCCCAGTAGGATTTGCTCACTAGTATGGTGCTCCCCTCTCTTAAAGGCTGCCTCAGACCAGCATTCTCGGAGCTGCAATTCTATCAAGCTAGGTTACTTTTGAAAATCGTTTTTTATATATATGGCTAATGTGGGCTCCTACAATCGTATATAAGCTTTTCTGACTGTATTCGTTTGTCAAATTTAAAAAAAAGTTTACAGCATTGACAGAGATAAATAAGAGTTGGAAACATGCCACACCATGCAGCCAGAGGTGACGTCAGAGCTTATTAACGGATCAAAAGAAACACTTCCAATAGGCACGAACGACTAAACGTAAATTGACACTCCATTGTTTATATTGTCTATTAAACATCCGTTCACTGCTAACTAATTTGGCCTCGATCAAAATAAAAACAAATTTCAATGTTCGTGCAGATTGTCTCGCAATCTAATTTGTTTCGTACAATTTGAAAGTCTCAAGTGGATGTGTGTCGTAGGGCCGCGGCAGTTGCGGGGTGAGGCGAGGGGGGCGGGCGACAGACAATGTTCCCCAAGTTAACAACTAAAAAGAAACTTGAATTAAACAATGAATATTACAACAAATCACGGCGCGTTAACAACGCTACCTTTACTTAACAAAATATGTTTATTTGTGTTTGTAGACAACTCGGCCTGAACGCGTCGAGAACTTACTAACACCACTTACACATTACCTAAGCTCACATCTTGCACAATATTGAACCTAACGGCGTTCACAATAAGAGCCATGTGGGGTGAAGGTGTCGGTGTTGCCGCTGGTAAGTCGTAAAGCCCACTAGCGCAATAAATAAATAGTTGTAGGTCTAAAGTTGGCGTCAGAGAAAGTTCGGTTCTTCCCGATTTTTCCTTCACCTCTTGAATTATTTACCTTTTTCCTTTATTTCGATAGTTGGTAAATGTTCGCTTCGAAACAATGTTATTGGGTATCATGTTATTGTATGACGTCTGCGGTCGCCGACTAAAAACAATCGCGTGTTTTGTATTCGAGAGCGCAAAGACACGTAAGTATCATCGAGTGGCCATTATAGAAACGACAATCACAATAATATGACCGCAATAGTCCTCAACAATACTACATATACAATATACAAGTAGCCCGTCTCTGCTTCGCACACATTTATTTAGTTAATCAAATTGGTAAGTCTGACATAGAAGCAGACAGAAATATTTATTTTAATACATACACACGTCACAATTTACCCTCTTTCTATAGGAAACAGGATAAAACTCTCGATGCTTGCCAAAGAAAAGCCAATTTGAATCTTCCAATTTTCAAATCATGTTGTAAATAAGTCAGAAATGGTTTTGAAAACTCAACGCGTTGAATCCAGAACTAAATCCGATTTCCGATCGTGAGCGTTTGAATCGATTTCAACAAATCCGATATCGGAGGGTTGTCTTACAGACAGCCATTGGGAGCTAATAATATTAATGAAACGATTTCTCTATTTACGTGGAGTTTAAATATTTCGCTGATAACAAAAACGAAAAAGGTTTTTGGCATCTTTTTTCCTCGAGCGTCGTAATTGCAGCTAAACTTATTCGCAAAAAGTTTCCTCTTAATCTAAAGGAATATAGCGAAGCTGTTTATAGCAATAAAACCGGAGCGCGAGGTGGCACGTTCCAATATTCATCTGCAACACAATCAAGCTCACATGATCGCTTCGCCCCTGGAGGGTCACATAAATAACCAAAACATGTTTACGGCCATCGTCCTCAAGGCGTTCACAATGTAATTTTCTCGGCAATCTGTTCGGGAATATTACCGGCGGTATTTATTCCCGGGCTCATTACAGTCGCGGGATCCAATCGCGGGAACCGACTCCTGGCGCAAGGATCGCATTGGTCGCGGACTCCCCTGAGTCGAGTTGAGATTTGAGTCGCCAGTTTCGTACGACCTCTCGTCTGAAACGGCATGGGAGTTAGCTTTATCGAAAGATGGAGGTCTAGCTCGTGTGGTGGTGAGGTTATGATTCGATATTGGCGTTATTGGGGGGCGTCGAGGATACTCCCGTGTGATCGAGGTGTCACAAAATAGTTTTTCCGGTTCGTTTTGCAGTCTCGTCGTGTTTACGTCGTATATGTGTCGGCGCTTCGCTCCACTATGTACCAGTACGTGAGCCGGCGCGCGCCCTTAACTGAATGTAACATTATTATCATTGACATTTATAAGAAAGCCTTCCTACGAATAATAATATTAAATTATACGAGTGGCTGTTTATATTTGCGATGCTTGTTTCTTTACTTCTTCGCTTAAATATTATTGAACAATGCAACGATAAAAATACTGGAGCTTGAAAAGGTACAAGTTGCCTTGTTACCTACATTGTCACCAACAACTGCTGCACATTATCGAGTATGTTACATGTACTAACTAACTCGATTATATTTGTAATGATATTTATACGTAATGACGTACCTACTCAAGTCATATCTTATCTATTTTTACATCATCCTTTACAAGTACTTTGGCGAACTAATTTGAATACGCTGCAAGTCTGAAGGGAAGCTAACATTCAAACTTTTGCAGTTTGCATTATCTTACATAGATACTTTCGCAGAGTTTTTATACAAACTTTGATTTTTCACCTCTGACAGGGCTCAAAGTTTCACGGCTATCTATAAAAATAAAGAATTTGGAAGGTGTGGGTAAAGTTGGACAAGTTGTCGCTCATTGCTTAGCGGAGCGGTGCGGTGCGGGCTCGGTACTGCACGTGTCGGTAAGTCTGTAAGTTGTGCCCGTGACTAGAATGTCGAACCACTCGGATTGAGAGTAATGCAGCTGTCGTCATTGTTTGTTTGTTTCAAACGTGGCTTATATTGTCATCAGTTATAATATACTACGTATATATATATGTACCTATATAGTACGGTTGGGTAATCATAAGAAATACATAATCGTTATCGCAGTAATTCATTCAGTTACTTTAAGTGTGTTCGCGAGAGAAAGTTGGATTTTATTATGTGGACTCGAATGAATCGTTTGCGAAAGTAAATAAACGTTTGTATGTATGATCTGTATGATAGTCGATAAGGAGCTCAGAAACTTGAAGCACGCACGAGGTAATATAAAGCTGGTATATAATACGAGTATAAGATAAGAAAGGATTCTAGTCTCAAAATAAAACGCGCATTTGAAAGCAAATAGTACAAAAATACTTTTATGAGGTTATCTGGAGGCAAGGCAGGTCTCGTGAAATAATGCTGTCACGGCCGAGGAGGTAATCTGGAGCCAAAAGTATGGAAACGAGCGTCTGTAGCGCAACTTTTACCGGGGCTCGCCGGTGCACGCACTAGCCTCTGCTACAGCCTCTGCTTTAGTTGTTACTAGCAGTTCGTATTGGTTTGTAGTGATGCATTATTTTTTGAAAATAAAGTAAGCTCAGTGATAATACATATATTATAGCATTCTACTGAAGATTATTTTAAATCGGTTCAGTAGTGTTTGAGTTTATTCAATAAAAACAAAAATAAAAGTCTTGTCTCTTTATTAATTAGTGAGAATATAGATTTTATGAAAAAACAAATAATACACACGCACTAACTGTTACTCTATATACACAAGGGAAAGACGAAACCGGTTGTATCTAACCGTTCTCTTTCTAGCTTTAGTTTCAAATCATAGTGAAGTTGGCTTTTCTTGTCTTCATACTCCGCCAAGCAACCTCGTTGATCACCATTAATCACCACTAATGTCTGATTTTCGCCCATTTGTGGTACTACAATATAACAATACTTTTTTATATAAACTGCAGCGTTGGGTCGGTGTAGTGCGTGCGAATGACCGCAACTCCAAACTTGTGTTGTGTGTACGTGAGCGGCATCGTGTCCCGGGTGCCTCTCGCGATAAATATAACCGTTTAAAACGTCCACCTCACCGCCCGACACTCGCCGACACTCGCCGACACTCGCCGACACTGGCGCGCACCGCCACCGCCGACACTACGCCATGCGCCACCTACTTCTTAATTTGTTTCCACAGGCGGGCGCCAGGCGCGCGGCACCCTAGTCGTTTCACTCATTTCACAGGTAAATCTTACGTTTTGTGGAACTGGACTACCGCGTTGAAGTTTAGTAATTAATTTTGACTTATTTTAAAAGTTAACTCGGTCTTTGTTTGGGGAAACTTAATATCAGAGCTATTGGACGTGCGCTTCGTTTTGGCGTGTCGAGGGTTAAGTTTGTTATTGCCCCTGCTCAGAGCCTTGTGATATCTTCTGGTCATCATTTAATTCGGGTGGAGAACTCTATATGTGATCTGATGTGTAGGAACATAATGTTGAACAAAGATATGATACCGAGGGATGGACTGAATTCATTGTATAAATGTATAATATGGTTTATTAGAGCAAGAGAAGCCAGGGGCAATCAAACTTGTCTTTCTTAAATACTACACTATAAATTATACTTTAAAGCATTAGAGATAAATAAAATAGTCCAATTTCATAATGTTTTTATTTGGTACCTAATGCTTGTTTGTCACCCATGTTATATATTAATAATTTTAACAAAAAAAAACCGACTTCAGTACGGCAAGTTGTAAAATTTTCAAATATTTGTTTGTTACAATCGAATAAAATCGACTGAGCGTCGGGCTGAACACAGGTCAAGTAGGTATTAAAAGCAATATTTAATCTGTGCAATCCGCGCTCAATTCATTCACGTCATTATTTCTTATTAATAGTTGCTTAGCAACAATAACCGAAACTTATCTAATCGCCATCAGTAAAATACTTATTATTGAAAAGTTCAGATGGCCATCTGTGGTCTTCTTCATCAGTTTTACTTCACCAAATTACACTTTCTGAATGCAAATGATTGATTAGTTGTTAAAAATATTGAAATTGCTATATGTGTGCCTATTACTTTTGAGGAGTTTCCTCAATTCCTCATGGATCCGATCATCAGAATTTTCTTTTGATGATAATGGGACCAAACTGGAAAAATTCTTTTTTTGTCTGACTGGACATACGTCCAGTCAGACAAAAAAAGAATTTTTCAAATCGGTCCATAAATGACGGAGTTATGCGGTAACAAACATTAAAAAAAAAAATTAAAAAAAAAATACACACGAATTGATAACCTCCTCTTTTTGAAGTCGGTTAAAAAAAAGCTCAATATACTTTTGATTAATGTCTTAATGTTTTGAGTGAAACACACACAGCTCACAATTATGCCTGTCCTGTTTTCTCTTCCGTTTATATTTTTTTTTTTTTTTTTTTTATACTACCAAGGTGACAAACAAGCATACGGCCCGCCTGATGGTAAGCAGTTACCGTAGCCTATGGACGTTTGCAACACCAGGGGTGTCACTCACGCGTTGCCGACCCTTTAAAAACCTTATAACTCCCTTCTTGAAGAACCCCATGCTATAGTCTCTTGGGAAAACCTCGGCAGGGAGCTCATTCCACAACCTTATCGTACGTGGTAAGAAATTCCTCTGGAATCTTACTGTTTTAAATGTATGTTATAATAAGTGATTTCAAATGCTCCATAAAGTTCTATTCGTTATAGACATAATATAAAAAGTAGTCTCATTTGTACATAAGTACTTATAACAAGACGTAAAGAGGAACCACACAAATCACGTTTACCTTTTCAGATCTATCTCCATTTTTGAGCGTCATTAATCTTGTGCTGTATATTGTAAACGTGAGGCTGTGGTGAGGCTAGATCAACATAGAGCAGTATTGTTGACCTTTAACCTTCACAAGGTTACCAATAAATCTTAAGCTTTCACAGCTGAGAATATTTTGTCGTAAGTTAAAGAATCACGATCTTTGTAAGGGGCGATTAAGGAACTACACAATTACTTCGTGAATAGGAACATACTATGTAGGTTGTACTATCTAAAAACCAAATTCTAATCAACCTATTTCTGGTTATGATGATAAATAAGATAAGTAAACAATCTGTAAACAAGGTCAGTTACTAAGAAACTTTCTATATAAAATACTTACACAGCTATTAACATTCATAACAAATAAAATAAGTCTTTCATTGAAATTTTGTAGTTTGTGTCTTAGAGAAACGTTGTTTTTTAGAATTTAGATTTTAGTAAAAAACAAAAACGTTGCAAATGCTTACTTGTTCATAACGTAGAGACATTTTCAACTAATTTAGAAACGTTGTTGTTTGTAGATACATTGTTAAATATAGAGAATAAAGCAACCGTATTACCGACAAAGAAAATAGGACACGTTGTGTCAATGGTACAGTGGATCTGTATAAAACAGTACACGTTAGATAATGATGGTCGGTGCGGGCGCGGCGCGGGCACGACACGGGCGCGACACAGGCGCGACACGCAGCCTGTGTGTGGCACGTGACACAGCGCCCTCTGTGCAGTTAACGTGGATGTAATTGCGCCCGCATCTGTTTCGTGTACACTCTATTGTCAACAATCGTCGCGTTTTATTAACACTGATTTGTGTGTGTGTGTGTGTGTGTGTGACGTCACCGCGGAAAGGTAATATGTTGCTACTCTGCGATTCTTCTACATTATTTTAAGTAATATAATTAATATTTCAATCTAAAGTTATATGTCCTGTGACGTGTTATTGCTATTGCGTTGCTATTTATGTGGTCCAAAGATAAATTGTCTGGGCGTATTTTTTGTCTATGTATTGTACGTTTGTAAAGTTCCCGCGACACAAACCTTATTCCATAATGTATGTACGATTAAGAAAACTATAAAATTCGACTATCAAAAGAATTGTGGCGGTTCCATCTAATCAAGTATTGTGTTTTTTGAGTCTTTGTTACAAATTGAATGTTGGTATATTATAACGAACTAGCTTTGAGGTCCCAAAGTTTTGGAATTACGCATCATCCTTACCTTGAACTTACTATTGGACTGAAACCTAGGGGATTTAAAACTATTTTAATGACTGCGTTGGTGGTCCAGTGGCCGCAGTATGCGCTGCTGTGCACAAGGTTGTGGGTTCGATTCCCAAATAGGACAAAACTTTGTGTGACCCACAAAGAGCTGTTCTGAGTTTGGGTGTAATTTGTGTCCGTTAATTGTATGTTTGTAAAGTCCCCCGCGACACAGAGCTTGTTCCCTAGCGAAGGAGTTGTCTTTTCAAAACAAAATAAAAAAAACTTAACTAATAATCTAGCTCAATTTGGATCCGTTGTCTATTGTAATATTATGTTTTAAAAGGTAATACGCTAGGCTCTAGTTAGTTGATAGTGCCGCGTAGACAGGAGGCTGGATGACCGACATCTGTGTCACTGATGTAGACAGGGAGCTCAGTTTTAGGAGCGCGGGCTCCGGCCACTTGTCAGATGAAACTCACCGACACCTGGGTACGTCTCGCTACTTGCTACTACATGTGACTATACCTACCTATTGTCCTCTATTCTTGTATAAGTCTTGTGAAAATGTCTGTATTATATATTTAAACACAAGTTGTATTTTAAAATACTTATTTCAGGAACTTAATACCGACTAACTCAGACTAGTCAGAATAGTTTAATATCTACATATTTATAATTATTAAACAGATTCCGCACTAAGGAACAAACCTCGCATCTTGGGACATTTTACAAACATACGTCATCGAACAAAGTTTTGCCCGTGTGGGAACTGACCACTACCGCGCAATGTTAGTAGCGAGGTGAGCACGTTAACCGCTAGACCAAACATGTGTAATTTTTGTCCGTGAATTGTATGTTTGTAAAGTCAAATTTGTGATGACCATGACAAATAAGAATGTCTTTCCTATATATATCTATGACGTTATATGATATACTGCACATGATACATACTATAATATACCTAAAAGAAGATTTTTCAGTCACCTGTTATTAAGTTAACCTACAACACAATTATCAGTTCTTATGTAAGTATTACCCCAAGGCTATGTTATATACACTTGTATATAACATAGCCTTGAAGCAATACTTAAGGCTGGTATATATAATATATATCAACTCCATCAAGCTCTACATTACAAGGCCGCAGGACGAAACCCGGCGCACCACAAAACATTACGAATTCTAAAATAATTTCCTTTTGGAGGAACACTCGTAAATTTAGTCGTTGAGTTGGTACAACTTATGTGACAGGTGGGTCCGGGTGCCAAGTAACAAGTTCAATTCCCGCCAGTAACTTGCTCCGTCGTGCCGCACCGTACCGCGTCGCACCGTACCTGACCGAAGCTTTACAATATCATCTAAAATTACCAACTTTGTAAATTTATATAAGTTGTAATGAGTTTTGTCATTAGATTTTTTTGGTAACAAATTAGGTAAGTTGTATTGTGGTGGTCAGTTGTTGGTCATGAGATATACGTTCTATGGCTGAGTACTATGTTAGTTATGATGGACATAATGGCCGCGTATAAGCGACGTGTCGCCACCATCGCGCCTCAGTGTTTGGCGTTTTAAATAATAATATTTGAGGTCTCAATTCTAAAAGCCTACTCATTAACCAATGTTCAATTAATTGTTTTTAATAGTGGACAAAAAACATATAATATATAATAATAAAGAACACTGCTTACCATCAGGCGGGCCGTATGCTTGTTTGTCACCTTGGTAGTATATAAAAAAAAAAAAAAAAAAAACCTATAGTATTTTATCTTTACATATAGAAAATATATCTTACTTGGTACTAGTTCCAGCGACTAAATTTATTTTAAATCCATGAAAGTTTTTTGACCCAATGAATTTTTTTGAGAACTTTGAATAGCTCTCCTACAAAGTTCATTAAATATCGCATAAACCGTTTTGCCCTATGCACCTCAATTGTTATAATACAGATACAAATTTACCCATGGTATTTCACTGTATTTAATATCCATACGTCGCGTCGTTGACAAGAGTTTAAATATTACTAATTGATTAGCACTCATCTCCTTCTTTTGGCCACTAACCAAACGATAAGATAGGAGCACTAATAATTTATATTTTGCTTATATACTAGGCAATGCCGAGCATGCGGTACATGGCTTTTTCATTTATTTTGTACCTATAAACCTTCGCTAAGGCGCGGATAGTAATCGGATAAATCATAAGAAACGCATAAAAGTGCCTTTTATTTATTTTGGTTTATTATAATATAATAATATAATATTTTCGGGACAACTCACACATCGCTATCTGATCCCAAACTAGGCAGAGCCTGTACTATGGTAACCAGACAACTGATAAACATACTTATATATTTCTAAATATACACATATTATAGATAAATTACACCCAGACACAGAACAAACATTCGTGCTCATCACACAAAGATTTGTCCTGGGTGGGAATCGAACCCACGACCTCCGGCGTAGCAGTCAGAGTCACATTATTAGGTATAACAATTTAGATTGTTTTATTAAGAAACAAACAGTCATTTAAAATACAATGGATTTTTATGAACTATCTTAATTTAAAACTAGACCTATAGTTTCCTTATTTAAAACTATGCATAACTGTATACTTATAGTTAATGGTTACAGTTGTATAATTACCGATATAATATTATTATTATTGACGGTTAAATTGGTATATAAGTTACTTGAAAGCATTTTTTATATTATTAAAGGAACATGAGAATATAGATGTCTGATAATATTTCGCTATTGTTATAAAGTTTGCATGCACGCATTGTGAACATATTTTCAGCATAACATGTCATGAATCATTCACATGAAATAACAATACACCGAGTGCATAGTAGCATCGACCTATCGTCTAGGACGATGTAAGTATAATGTTATGTACGAGTATGTAGTGTGCCACTTATAAATGTTACATTTCAACAGCTATTTATTAAAATTCTGATGATGGTTCGTCATGTCATATCTGGACACAAATAAGATATATATCAACAGTGTTACAATTTAAACCGACATCAGCATTGTGTCGACTATAGTACCATATATTTTTGACAACAAAATGATCTCTTGTTTAAAATTAAGTTGCAAATAAATTATTTTAATCAAAATTCAATTAATTTAAATGTATGAATGTATCGAAATTGCTGTTAAATATTATATTTTACTCATTTCCACCCGCGCCTATTTCAGACTATAATCTATTGCTATGTCAAATTTCATTCAAATACGTTCAGCCGTTTTGCATTTAAAAAACTATCCATCTAAACCTTCGCATTTATATTATTAGTATAGATTAAAATCCTCGTAGATTATATTATAAATGCGGATTTCTGGATGGATGGATGTGTGTTATCCAATCATGCCCCTTTAAATTGATTGAGTTTATAAACTTGAAAAGGAAAAACAAGTTGCAAAATTAGAAACTTGGAGGCTTAACACATAGCTGCAAACAATTCCAATGAAACAAGATTTTAGCAAACTCAGCTTTCTAGTTCGGTTTAATACTCGTACTAGTTACAGTTTGATAATCGGTAATAATACAGTGCACAGTCAAACTCAAATACTAAGCGTAATAGGTAGTATATTGACAGTGGCTATTATCATAACCCACCGGGCACAGGTATGTGACGTCACGACGCACGCTCCTGAGCGCATTATACAGCGCAGTGACGGCGGCGGCGCGGCGGCGGCACTGCAACGTGACGGCTCCGGCGCGGCGGCGCGACGCGGCGCGCTCCGACAGGGTTAATCTAAACAATCTTAACTAACTTCACTGAGCTACTCGAGGGAGTACGACCGGAGATGTGGGACAAGTGAACGGTGATAAGCGAATAGCATCTGAGTTATTACTCCTAATTGTTTTATTTATGGACTAAATCGATCGGGGTTTCATTTAAATAATTTCAAATCTTTGTGGAGTATTAACTCGCAAATGATACTACTTATTATTTTAAGCATCGTTATTATACATTATTCAGGTAGTATAATATGTATCATTGCGTGGCACACAAAATACGCGCTTCGACGTAGAGTTGCGGAAAACAGCCCGTCATATTATACCTCACCATCTAGTTTAGCTATTTTAAAAAGCGGGTTTTCTTTTTGGGAACCGCTTTATTCGAGTTCACACAAATATTTGTCTTCAATCAAAATTCGTGTAAAGATTGACTCACAACACTCGGCTTGATATTAGTAGTGAGGTGCGCCCTCGCTTCTCATATCGAGCCGATTGATATATCTACATACAATAACATAGGACAATCTCTATGCAAAAATCACGATGATTAAAATTTGAGGGCATATGGATAATTGACTGTTTGTATTCTGGGAAAGATTCATTAAATTGATATTATATATTGGTGACATGCGTGTGCAAAATGAACAATAAAGAAGTACAGATGATCGTCACGATGTTCTCGCTGCGGCGCGCCGACACGACTCCGATACGACGCATGACGTACGATATGATACTACAAATATCTGTTTAACAAGTTTACGAGGTTGTATGCCGGACGCGCGCTCGCACTCATCATCATACCATGCTCGACATTTTATGTTCGAGTTGGAATTTTAATTCACGTTTATATTATTTTTCAGTTGCTTTTTTGCTATGTGAAATTACGTCGAGTTTTAATTACATTCTGATGTATTTCTGGGATTAGATGTGGATGGCGGAGGATCGCCTGTCGTGGTGCGAATTAGAAAGGGCCTATGTCCAGCACTGTACTGAAATAAGCTGATTGACTTAAATTACTAGGTCTTTAGTTTATACATACATATACATGTAGACACACTTGAACGAAAATGTTAGTTTTTAAAAATCGCTAGAGCTTGTTACCTTTATCATGTTTGAAGTCATTGTTACGGGCAACGGTTGAGCGCACCTGGCCGGTCGGCGAACTAGTGTTAAACAACTATTATGGGGCCACCTCGCGTCTTACCGCTATAATGTATACCTGTCGAGTTCATCTACATACACATACACATTTACATACACACATGCATTATACATTAAATATTTTACTGGGCATTTGCATGTTAATTCAATATAAACTTATTTTTTAAGAAATGTAGAGAACGCGCACGTTTCTGTCAAATAAAAGGTTAGTACATCTACTATATTGAGACCACGGCAAAAAATATATTTACCTATTGAGTGCAGCGAGTAAGTATTGGTCAAAGATCCTAAGAGAATCGCTGTTCTGATAGCAGGTGGGTCCTTGCCTAATATGGTACTGGCACTGCGATATAATTTCGCATAATGGCAACGAAAAAAGAGTGCCCAGAAAAGAAGAATTAGCAAGAAACCTTACTAATTCTTCTCGAGGCCCTACGCTTATCAGTGAATTGACTGTAGGTAAAAATAATATATGTTTATTTAACGTTCATAAAAATCATGAATTTATTTTATTTTATTTTATTTTATTTATTTTATTGTATTTGGAAAACTTACAGCTAATACGATTAAAAATCTAAACAATAAGTAATAGACGGCCAATTACAAGTTTTCACAGACGTTTTGATCGATAATTTAGAATTTTAAAAGTAAACAGCGTTAAAGTAAAAACAAAAAATTACTATTAAAAAAAACAATAAATTAAGCATTAGGTACTACAAATCATGTTGAGAAAAACATTGTTGCAATATTCTTTTTTAATTTATTTGCACTAGTATTGAACAAATCGAGTTCAACTTCCCGACACCCTGCATTGAACGAGCGACTGGCTCTTACCAGATAAGCATTTTGTCTATATGTGGTTTTAGCTAAAGGTACATCAATAACTTGTGGTCTACGAAGAAACGCAGTCGGCACACGTAGTCCGATCTTGCCAATAAGGTCAGGCACATCGGTCAACCTATTCACAATACTAAACAGGAATGAGAGATCTGCTATTTTTCTACGTTCGTATAGAGGTAACATATGATATTTCTTACATCGACTAATGTAGTTAGGCAGATAATTTTTGGCACGGTATTGCGTGTACCTTAGAAAGCGCCTTTTAATGATTTCAATGCGATCTATATAAATATTATAAACTGGGTTCCAGACTTGCGAAGCATATTCAAGGTGGCTACGGACAAATGCACAGTAAAGGATTTTTAATGTTTTTATATTTTTAAAATCAGAGGATATCCTAAAGATAAAGCCTAGTGCTTTAGAAGCTTTATTTACTATATTAGTAATATGCGAATCAAATAAAAGTTTAGCGTCGAAAGTTACACCAAGATCCTTGATAACACCAACCCTAGTTATTGTAGTGTGAGATATATTGTAATGATATGTAATGGGGTTTGGTTTACGTGTGAAAGTGCACACATAGCACTTGGATACATTAAGGTCTAATCTATTCATGGTACAATAAGAGTGGAAACGGTCTAAATCATCCTGTAAACATCGTGCGTCATCGATGGTTGTAATTTGTTTCAGAACCTTCATGTCATCTGCGTACATTAATATTTTAGAATTATGAAAACATAAGGCGATGTCATTTATAAATATATTAAATAATATAGGTCCTAACAATGATCCCTGAGGAACTCCCGAGGGGATGTACATAGGCTTTGACGCATAACCATTAAGTACAACCGTCTGGCAACGATTTTTTACATAAGAAGAGAACCATCTGAACAAGTTACCCCTAACACCAATCAGCATAAGTTTGCGCAATAGTAATAAATGATCGATTCGATCGAAACATTTGCTGTAGTCAGTGTATATAACGTCGACCTGGGACCTCATGGCCATATGCTCTGATAAATAGTCACTACAGACCACGAGATTGGATGTTGTGGAGCGACCTTTTAAAAAACCATGTTGGTGTTCGGAAAAACTTAATTTAAGTGCAAAAGAAAGTTGCTTATGTGTGATTTTCTCCATGATTTTAGCAAATACGCAGAGTTTGGATATTGGTCTATAATTTTCCACACAATCCTTTGGTCCTTTTTTTTGAATCGGCGTTATATACGCTGACTTCCAGATTTGCGGTACCACACCTAAATCAAACGACTGCTTTAATAATATTGTTAAGGGTAATGATAAACTCTTTGCACAGTTAAAAATAAAAATAGGTGGAATGTCGTCAGGGCTTGCCGTTTTATTAAGATCAACTTGCTTTAATAACCGTAGGACTTCCTCCTCTCGCACATGAATGGAGGAGATGTCAGATATAGGGATATGACTTTGGTCTATTAATTCAGTGGGTGGAAACTAATCCCTATCTCTTTGTTCCTGAAAGTTTGAGTAGAAGTAGTCGCTAAACATGTTACTAATAACCTCTCCTTTATCAGACGAAACGTCACCTAGTTTAAGGACAGAAGAATTTGATCTAAATGAATGATCTTTGAGTTTGAGTACAGGTGATACTCTATTTTTATTTCAACCCTTTGAGTCTGTTATGTCGTTGAGTATGGTGAGCTTCACACCTAACATCTACGCTTCATTGCACTTGGCAACCCTTGATTCTCGTTAGTGGTTATCAAAAAGATTAATTTGACTCCACTGTTGTACTAAAATACAGTACTTATTTTGAGAGGAACTTAACAAAAATCAAAATAACAAACACAATACATCCTTAGGCATTAGTCCAAAACATAGAATATTTATATTCGTTTGAAAAAAAACATATAATAACGCCATCTCTCGGCAGTAACATATTCAAAGAAGCAGTAAAAACGATGTGCAGTTAGCAAGGCGTTATGATGAGATATGACGTGTCGACGACCAACCAGGGAGCAGAGACACAATCTAATAATACCAGCGCAGTCTAGACGACGCACGTCTCGACGAGACACGAGACACGTTCTCGTTCTCGTACACACGGGGGACTAATTGTTGCGCTAAATTTTAATGCAATTGTAGCTCAACGGATTTAGTAGTGATAATATTATTTATAAAAACATTCAAATAAGAGAGGTAGGGCACCACACTAGCGAGGAAGCCCAACTGGGAAAGGACCTCCACCCTACAGAAGACCACAGCCAAATAACTACTCACAGCGGTGTAGTTGTGTTCCTGTGTGAGCACAGGTCTCCAGCGCTCATTTAGGGATGCTTTTTGAAATAAATTTAAATTTTAAATCCCTGGTGTACAAAAATGGATTGGCAACATGCAAGTGATACCTCCGGTATTGCTAGCGTCTATAGGCTACAGTAACTGCTTAACATCAGGTTGACCGTATGCTTGTTTGCCACCCAAGTGAAATAAAAAAAAATCTATTCTACTGCCCTGATGTGCACAAGCCATTATAATTATAATTAATAAAAATACGCGCTATTTTGATCTTGTACATTATTTTAATTTTGTTTCCAAATACGGCTCATTTATCATTTATTTAAAAAGCATATATTATAATGTTTCTTCGGGAACTAATATCAGTCATTATTATGTTTATTGTATACGGAGTAGGTAGGTACCCTAATCATAACATTTTCCCCGAGCATTAAAGTCCTTACTGTTACCGCTACGTAGCTACATTGCTACGCCGTAGCACGTCCACGCTCTACGCTGCAAGCTTAGTTAGGTTTGAAGATTGGACCGCTAATATTGTTTTAATTGTTTTGTTATGTCCATATATTACATTCACATCATAATAGCATTATTCATAATTTGTTGTCGAGTTTCACTTGAAGTTTTATCTTTTTAAAACATATAAGTATACTCCCCACCTCGATGCATTTTTTCTTGTTCCCACTTCTAACTAATAGTGATGTGCGTGGTATTTGTACAGGGTCTGGGACCTTTCGATGACAAGTCACACGCTACGGTTTAAAGAAATCGTTACATAACACTTGGAAAACATCACTTTTGGAATTCGCACGTATCGCGGTGTTTGTGCAAGGCGACTACTTTAGCAGCATGCGCGTGAGTACACGTTTAGGCCACGAATATTATGATTGTGTTTGCGTGGACGTGTATCGAAACTGAGCTCGTTCAACGCAAGAGAGACTATAGCATGGGGTTCTTCAAGAAAGGAGTTATAAGGATTCTAAAAGGTCGGCAACGCGTGAGTTATACCCCCGGTGTTGCAAGCGTCCTTAAGCTACGGTAACTGCTTACCATCAGGCGCGTCGTATGCTTGTTTGCCTACTTGGTAATATAAAATGTTTAAAAAGTGGTTGAGCGCCAACTTGGCTGATTGTACCTGCCTCTCGTAGCACCCGCAGCTCTCGTAGTGCTACGAGTGCTACAAATTAATGATAATAATATTAACTAGTTTATTATTGTTCAATTAGTATTTGGTTTGTACAAACATTATCATGCAGCTGAGAGAATATTTTTAAATGAACCAACATTATTGTAATTAAATAAATTGAGTAATTGGTAACACGGTACATGTGAATGTTTTGTTTTGTTTATAATGATTCACTGTATTAACATGGTCCAGTAATTAATACCTATATAAATAATAAAGCGTTACGCATTGTATTACAATTAATAATATTCGGGTTTATTTTGCTTGTTTGTTTGAAGACAACCTCCGCATTAAGTAATAATCTCTGTACCGTGTAACGTAATCAGTGGCTGACTCTGTGTCAGCCTCGAACCTACAACATATCGGTCAGTATTAAACGGCGCTGCTTGTGTAAATATAGTTCACTTATTAACAGTGTGACACAAAATGTGTATTGTCACGTGAACATAGATGAGTCTCTAGGGTGGCAGGGCGACGGGCGACGCAATGAGACGCGCCCTATATCACCGCGGGCAATTTAAACGTCCGCCCGCCAACCCGCCGCCAACCCGCCGCGACCCGCCGCAACCTGCCGCAACCCGTCGCAACCCGCCGCCGCCGGAATAAATTCAACAAAGTGTCAAACAAGCGGACAACTTTCACACCTGGGCTCCTGGCCGCACACCGGACCCACACACTCAAGTGATAAGAATTGTGCGATTACATACTTATTACATTGTTATTATTACAAAACTGTGTCATAGAATATATGCAAGCCAATCGTAAATATATTATTCAAGCATCTTAAGATCAATTGCTAAGTTTTTGAGGATAGTCTCTCGAGAAGTTTAGAGCTAGGTTTGAGGCAATTACTGTCATTGATGACAGTTGAGACTGCCATCATAATAGGACACAGTAGCGATGAACTTCATAAAAAGAAGTTAAGCGATTAATTGATGTACTGAAGAGAAACCAGAACAAAGCCTTAGCAAATCAATCTGAAGATATAATAAGTGAAGTAAAACTAATTGTGCTATTGGACACTTTTATCGTTATAAGAACAGGCACTATAATACAAAATCAATCACAAGGAATTCATTGTCGAAGATGATTTTTGTAAGTGCAATGTCGACGGTGACATGATCATGTCCAATATATAGAGACTATAGCATGGAGTTGTTTAAGAAAGGAGTTATAAGGTTTTTACAGAGAAGGCACCGCGTGAGTGACACCTCTAACTCTCACCTCTAACTCATAACTACTTAACATCAGGCGGGCCGTATGCTTGTTTGCCTCCTTGGTAGTATAATAATATAAAATAATTCGCTGTCTCTCATGTCTTAAATCAAAAGTCGGTCTTTTAAAAATGCTTTAGTTGTTTCGTAGACAAAAAGTCAATCCCCGTGACCAGGTCCGCGCGGCCCGCAGCGCGCTGCCCCGCGACCCCGCACACCGGCACAAGGAAATTAACTTACAAATTACACAAAGTACTAACCGTATCGTAAACATAATGACCGTGATTATTCCTCACTGGGGAGCTGCTATTTAGCACGTTCAGGGAGATGGTTATTAAAATATACACAAATATTATATCCTTGTTTACTAATCGTACCATTATTACGTGATAGTACTTTCTCCTTCAAAGCCTTTTGTATAATTGAGTGTGATTATTTTGTTTGTGACACGTTCGTTACTATAAACCTATTTCAATTAAATTTATAATCAATAACAATAATTATATTATCGATTCTGAGTTTTATTAAGTAAAGTATAGCAACAAACAATGATCAAAATTAATTATTACAGTTTATTATTAATACATTACAATAGTATTTGAAATACAACTATTAAATATTGCTAATGAATAAATACCTAAACTAAATAGACATAAATCGCAACTTTTTTATGTAAACAACTATATTATGGAAACAGCTCTGCGCCTGCGTAAACGGCGACGTTGCACTCGCTTACTTTATAACTGCTAATATATACCAAAAAGTTTAAAAAACACGTTTATACTCGTATATATAGTAGTAGTACAATTATTAAGGATGTTCGTTGCCAGAGCTATTTGGTGTCAGTCACGTATCCGTATTATCTATACTTATTTAGTGCAACTCTTGATTTATTTATATAGTCGCTGCTGCGATACATGGTTTTCTTATTAAAATTTACACACATTCCACCACATATTAATAATACAATTATAATCGGGCACCAACGAAACTTCATTAATTAAAAATTCAAACATGTATATGTATGGTTAACTCTGTAATGTTAAGTTAAGTACTCAGATTCATAATCAATTAAATATGTTTCACTGGAACCTTCGTTAATCCCTTAAGCCAAGGATCACAAACTAATAGGCCAATGTTTAATTACACCATAGTTGAGTGGGCCCTTTTACATTTTCTATTGAATATCCCTTTAAACCACAATTTATTTTAACAACCGGAATTACAAAGGTTGTATCAAAACGTGGAATATAATCATTTAGCCTGTAACTAACAAGTTACAGTCCCACACAATGTTTAAGTGATAATGATAAAGAAAGTGTGTACTACCTGTCAAATCTATACTATTATAAAGCTGAAGAGTTTTTTTGTTTGTTTGGTTGAACGCGCTAATCTCAGAAAGTACTGGTTCGATTAGAAAAAATCTTCTTTTTGTTGAATAGTGCATTTATCCAGGAAGGTTATAGGCTATGTAACATCACGCTTTGATCAATAGGTGCGGAGCAGTATTGAGATATGATACAAAATTGGGAAAAATATTCCAAATTACCACGCGTACGAAGTCGCGGACGATCCCTATAGTACTATATAAACTAATATTATATTATAAAGGTTTGATTTTTTTGTTACGATTTCCGTCCGTGTGGTGGCGATTAAGAATACAAATGTCACCACTCCGTTCGATCCCGAGGATGTCGTAAGATTCGACTAAGGGACTAAGTCAGGCAGACAATATCCTTAGCAAGAGACAGAAAACTCTAGGGAAAACAATACCCTATACCAACCCGTCTGGCCAGCGTGGTATAGTAGGGCTAATATCCCTCCAATTGCATGGGGAAGACCCGTGCCCAGCAGTGGAACGTTTATAGGACGTTTAGATGTTGATGTTACGATTAAACTCAAAACTACTGAACCGATTAAATAATATCTTTCACCGTTATAAAGCTACATTATCAGCAGGTGAAATAGGCTCATATTTTATTGAAAAAAAAATTACGGAATCCCTATGGAAACTAAATAAATGTTCACTCGTGCGAAACCGGGACATGCCTCTAGTCAATAATATAGAGAAACGCTTCGAGACAGGGTAGGTAGTGCCCTGCGCTTTTCTGGTCTCGTCTTGGCGGGGACACTTCCATGCTCCTAGACTATATATACAAATAGCTCATACACAGCGTCGCACATAGGAGCGAACACAGCGCACGTGCTGTTGGTCACAGAACCCACAGACCATACATTCTTCAATTTTGACTGCCTCGGTGGTCCAGGGGTTGCAGGATGCGCCAGCTGTGCAAGATTGTAGGTTCGATTCCCACACAGGACAAAACTTTGTGTGACCCACAAAGAATTGTTCTGAGTCTGGGTGTAATTTGTGTCCGTAAATTGTATGTTTGTAACCCCGCGACACAGAGCTTGTTCTCTAGTGCTGAAATTGTTTTAAAAAAAGAAAGAAAAAAAAATGGTGATGTCACTGTCGTGTCTGACAGACAGTAACGAGTATTGCCACGTCGCGTCACGGCGCCGGCGTTTATACACGTCTGATGGTGTACTGCCACGGATGTAGCTCAAACGATTGCACTCAATATTTAGTGATGGTAGGTGTCGTCTTGGGTAGAAGGCATGAGAGACAGCATTCTGAAACCTAGTACCTTCTTAGTACAATATGTGCACTACTACTTATCAGCAGAATTTTTGACTGCCTCGGTGGCTCAGTGGTCGATGTGTGAGACTGCTCATCACGAGGTCCCGGGTTCGATTCCCGGGTCGGGCCAAAAATCGATATTGGGTTTTTCTGTTAAGAAATTCACAATATAAATTGGTGGTGTTTACACTTCCGTGCCTCGGAAAGCACGTAAAGCCGTTGGTCCTACGCCTGATTTCTCACCAGTCGAGTCGGATTTGCCGTCCCATCGGACTATGAGAGTGAGTTAATAAAGAGTGCACTTGTGTTTGCGCACACACTTGTGCACTATAATATCGCCTGCGCAGATGGCAAGTCTCCGTTGAGATTAGCCGCCGTGACTGAAATTCGGTTAGGAGGTCATTATTATTATTTATCAGCAGAATACTAGTACTACGGTGGTATCTCTACCTGGATGGTTTATTCGATAAAAGGTCTACGATCTATGCCTACCACTAAAGCCGGGTCGCCTTCTATCGGAAGATTGTTAAAAAAACGCAATACAGTCTTTAATAGTTTTTATTATTATTAATTATGTAAAGTAACTACTATGTAATACATTATCTGTTGACCTGCACCACAGAGCAACAAAGAGAACAGAGAGAGAGAATAACACAGAGTAGGTAAGGTAGTAAGTAACAGGGAGCGCAATTAAACAGAGCGTCGCGTTGTAGAGTTGTTCTTTGCTTCGACTTGATTTATTGCGGTCGCCTGCGGCCCACCGATAACGATACGATACGCCAACAAATTAATAACTAAATAGTCAGCTTGTCTCACGCTGACCACTGCACAAACGGGTTCATTGTAATATCTGCTCCGTTCATATATTGTTACATTTGTATACATATACTAGCTGATCCAGCAAACGTTGTTTTGCCATATAAAGTAAAAATATAGGGGTTGATCGTAGAGGGGTGAAAGTTAGTGGTTGTATGTATTTTTGTATGCTGTATCATAAAAAATAAAAACAAAAAAGTTTGTCTAAATAATTTCAAAAAAATGTTGGTGTAGACCACCATTAACATTTAGGGGATGTAAAATAGATGTTGTTCGGTTCGCAGACCTTATCAACATGCACACAAAATTTCACGAAAATCGGTCGAGCCATTTCGGAGGAGTTTAATTACAAACACCGTGACACAAGGGTTTTATATATTAGATATGGCTTCACAATGAAATTTCTTTAACCGACATTATTTGAGTCACCACGTAACATTTATTTATGTCAAAGGTTACTGCAACTATTGTATAAAAATTAAAGTAAATATATAAATAGGTTTTCAATATGGTTCAAATTAGGCTTAAACAGCTGGCCAATTAATAACAGTCAAGATTTTTTTAGATATTTAACCAATTTTGCACGAAGTCGCCTATTTTAAATATTCCTCGAAACCCATGGAGGATATTCAAACCCAGTATCCCATAACAATGTGGACATTTTGTATTTTAAATTTTTCAACGTTTTGGACAACAATGTTATAATTTTAAGACCCTTGTACCAACATCACACAAATAAAAGATTATGATTTTTTTAACAACATTGCTTACCTGCTGTTCTCCACAAAATTGTGCGTCCACCCTGTTCACAATTTAACACATTGTTAGCTATTATGTATATATAAGTAGATACTATTGCACACGATAAGACAAGGAGTTCCTCTCGGCTTCTCACGTGATCTATGTTTATGGTTAAAGTTTGTTAAAATTGCTGTATTGGATTACATATAATTAGTGTAATTAAATATAAGATATATACAGTAGTTTAGTTGGTAATTATGTTTTTGAGCCGTTTGGGGAGACGGTCGGTTCATGGGGTCCGAGTGCTCGTTTTTTGTACAGAGATTTAGCGAAACGACTGATCGACGCTTCGCGTGATCAGAGGGCTGGCCTATTTCTCGCACAGAGAATAAGCATTGCTATCCAACGTGGCAATGCTGCTAGCCTTCTAGGCACGTTCCCGATAGACAGTGATGTTGAGGAATATTTTGACGCCTAAACGACTGTTTGTTTTTGTTTTTCCTAATTTGTTTATTTTTATTTTATGTTTTTCTTACCTTGTAAATTTAAAATTTAGTTAGTATATCTAACTAAATTTAAAACTTACAGTTACACTAAAGGAATGTCTTTAAGACTATATATATTTATTTATTTTACCTCATGAATAAAAGGTTGCCGTGACATACAAATATTGGATCAAAATATATGTGAATCACACAAATGTTGCTCCGTATATAGATCTCACAGGCAATAAACTGAATATTTGTAATTGTCAACGCGATTTATATTAACTGTACACGGTGGAAGTAACTAGCAGGAACGTTTTGCACGATTTTTTTGCGTAGAAGGTTAGAAGAAAGAACCTTTGTAGTAGTTTGTAAAAAGCAAGAAAAAAATTAAACCGACTTCGAAAACCTAAAAGTAACTGAATACGTATTGAAGTCGGTGTTAGGTTCATCCTGTCACCTAATATTAAACATAGTACCGGCCTCAAGTCGGTTTAGTTTTTTTCTAAAAAAAAAATATTTTTCTATTTCTAGTGATAAAATAAAAGTAAAAAATATTTGAAAACCATGGTTAATACGTATAATATTTGAGGTTGAATTTTGAGAATCGGTCCGCAAATGGGGAAGATATCGGTGAACATACATAAAAAAATACATACAGTTGAACATAGAACCTGCTCCTTTTTTGAAGTCGGTTAAAAATGCAAGTGTCTCAATTTACGCTTCATTGTTCAGATTTTGCACCATCTGTAGTGGTCAAGTCCTAAAAAATCTTACTGTTAGCTTAGTTTTAATAATAACTTGGTTGGTTGTGTGAGTTGTCTCAAGAAATTATCCTACGCAGTTAAAGCGAGCAATCTTTCGTTTAAAAAACCAATGACTTAATTTAATTAGATTTTTTTTTCTTTGTGATAAAAAAGGAAAATATATCTCATTAAGTGGTTCCGCTAGAAGTAGGTTTAATGCTCATAAAATTAATTTCGTTTCCCCTTTGCGACCCAAAGGCTCGGGGCTATTTGGAGATTACTGCACCCTTGCGCAAACCTTAATCGAACATTATTCAAAATACTTTACAAGGTGAATTGTTGATGAGAGCCATCGTCACACGTAAGAGGGGGTATAAGTAATACGGTTTTATGTCAAATATGTAGAAAATAGAACCAGCTATTATTATAATAAATGTTTCAATATTTATCAATATCGACTAACAAGCCCGCAGCGTCGGCGTAGTAATATTAGGATAATTAACATTTTTAATTATTGAATTATTTAAATAATGTTATATGAACATGATATCAGTATTCAGTAAATACAAATGTTTTAACGAGATTACATATTCCCTTTGATCTGTGACGATTTTAATAGCTTGTTATTAAGGCTGTGGTACATTGGTCGAGCACCGCGACCCGCGCCATTATTTATCCGAAGTCCGAAGGTCCGAGTTATTGCTACTAACGTTACGTTGATTTTGGACAAAAATCAGAAATACGAAGACAGGCCAATACCTTTTACGTTGTTTTTATTGTGTTTATTGTTATTATTACACCTATTGTCCTTTAAAACGATGATATTTAAAGTAAGCACTAACTCCACGGTAGCGCGTGGCTCGGCTGTGGTCCTGACATTGTTGCAAGACCATGAGCGGCAGTTATGACGCGCTCTCAGGTGGGCAGCGATGTGTTGACAATATAGTTTACACTACAGTATTATCGATCCTAATTATAAATTAAACGTTTCTTAACTCTGAAGACCTATACCCCCATCCATCCTCTTGCCGCAGGGAGGGAGGGAGGGAAATAAAACCGGAGGATTAAGCAGAGGAAGCGACGGAGGATTAAGCACTAGTTATTAAATAAGTTGCCTAGCGGCAGAGCGGCAAAGCGGCAGTGCGGACAGACGTGCTGGGCGAACTTACTGAAAGGAATTAAAGTGATTTTTGTTTCAATTTCATCTTATCTGACTTTAAAGTTGTGAATAATCAGCGAGGATTGTGCCAAGTTACTGGTTAAGCAAATAGTTTAAATATTGAATTTATCTATATCTATACTAATACTAATAATATCTATATCTATATCTATACTAATATTATAAAGAGGAAAGATTTGTATTTTTGTTTGTTTGTTTGTTTGTTTGTATGTAATGGATAAATTCAAAGACGACTGGACCGATTTTAAAAATTCTTTCACCATTAAAAAGCTACATTATCTGCGAGTAACATAGGCTATATTTTATTTTAAAAAAATAGGGGTAAATAATGCCAAGACCTCAGACAATCACTGACTAAATTAGTAACGCCTAATAAACGCCTATAAAATAATTGCTATTTCATTTTTTGTAGGCGCTAACATTTAACAATACTTTAATTTAGGTAATCAGGAAAGCAGCAGAGAAAAGAAAACACTCCACCGAATCTGTCTGGTCAAGATAAACTCAATAACTACCCAAAGGCAAAATCTTGCCGTAGGAGGCAATGTTATTCCTAAATAGATCTAAAAAAAAGTCCATGATACTTTGTGTCTATCTGCGACCACAAAAATTACTCACAGCGAAACGCGTGATCGGCCTCTGTCTCATCGGAATACTTAACTGCTATATATTTTTAACTAACTTTTAAAAGATGAGGTTCCCTAAAATAATTGCATTGTTTTTTTTTATCCCTAAACATCGTCATTTAAGGGCCGATTTGTAATATTCTTTTTTAAGTGATCGACAAAGCTCGAAAAATTGCCGCAATTAAGTGGCAATGGGTAGGGCATATAGCTCGCAGAACCAATGGCCGTTGGGGCAGAAAGGTTCTAGAGTGGCGACCACGAACTGGAAGACGCAGCGTGGGCAGGCCTCCAACAAGGTGGACCGAAGACCTGGTAAAGGTCGCAGGCAACCGATGGACAAGGTCAGCTCAGGACCGACTGATGTGGAAAACCTTGCGGGAAGCCTATGTCGAGCAGTGGATGTCTTATGGCTGAGAAAGAACTACTTTTGTGGCAAACAAGCATACGGCCCAGCTGATGTTAAGCAGTTACCGCAGCCTATAGACGCTTGCAGTACCAAAGGTATCACTTGCGTGTTACCAACCCATTTTTTACACCAGGGCCATAAGATGGGAGCAGAGTATCCACGGGATAGGAATACGTTTCTTTCAAAATTGATCCCTAAGTGAGCGTTGGAGTCCTATACTCACACACAGGAACAGAACTACACCGCTGTGTATAGTTATTTGGCTGTCGTCTTCTAAGGTGTTGGTTCTCTGTAAGGTGGAATTCCTCCCTTATCTGAAAAAATTCTCTTAAAAAACATTTTGCAATTGAATGGATAGTTTTTCATATTGTTCTCATTAAAAATAACAGTTCTGGTGATCGGATCCGTAGGGAATTGAAAAACCTTTCAAATACTATCTAGGCATACTGCAATGAATTAAACAAATGGATTCAGGAAGCATCAATTCGTTAGTGAAACTAATAAAGTATACTGCAGATGGCCAACTTCTCAATGATAAATAATTAGTCGATGGAGATCAGACATAATGTGTAATTAAATGACTGTAACTAATCACATTCAATGAACAAATTAAAATGGTACAATTAAACTAATATGATTATACAGCTGGATATAGGCACCGAAACTTCGTAATTAAACAATGTACAAAAAAAATGCATAGTTTCAGAGATATACATAATAATAGATACCTACATTTATATCGAATTTACGTTGAACTCTCACCAATATGGTCGACTATAATAAATAGGGTTCAGTTTACTGGTTTTTTATTCAATTTTGTTCCGGGAGCTTATGTAGAGTACAATACTATATCTCTATTAATAGAATGATGAATCAAAAAGAATCTAATAACTATGCAGTTCAATTTCTACTACGGTGGACCATTATGCCCTTTAGGAATTTAATAAATTTTTAGCTCACCCAAACTGTGTAACAGTATCTATCAGGTTCATCATATCAACCCATAAATGTCCCACTGCTGGGCACGGGTCTCCCCTATACACTTGGAGGGATATTAGCCTACTACACCACGCTGGTCAGACGGATTGGTATAGGGTTTTATTTTGAATTTTCCTTCTCTTGCAGTGGATATTGTCTGCCTGAATTACTCCTTTAGTCGACTCTTAGGACACCCTTGGGATAGATAGGGGTGGTGATATTTTGTATTCTGAATCCGTCACCACACGGAATCCTATCAGGTTAGAAGTGACCAATTTAAAACGAAATGTATGGATGCAGAAATTTCTACAGGGCATAAGCTAAGCACAGATAAGCTATGCGATAGGCCATAAGATTGTTCACGTTTGCGCTAAGATAATTTGAAGAGCAGAACAATCGTACAAACCAGGAATATTTCTTTATGAAGTTTATTAATTGCAGAACCTTAATGTTCAAAAGAAAATCGTAATTGACAAATCAACAAACGCACAGTTTAAATCACTAGACACTCAGATAGCTATTACGATATAGGCATCCGCTAAGAAAGGTTTTTTAAAATGTAACCGCTAAAGATGACAATCAGCCGATGAAAGTTTGTAGTTTTCAGATTTACAGTAAAAGACTGAACACGCGAACGAAGTCGCGGGTACAGCTAGTAATATAATATAATATTATAAAGAGGAAAGATTTGTATTTTTGTTTGTTTGTTTGTTTGTATGTAATGGATAAACTCAAAGACGACTGGACCGATTTTAAAAATTCCTTCACCATTAAAAAGCTACATTATCTGCGAGTAACATAGGCTATATTTTATTTTAAAAAAATAAGGGTAAATAACGCCAAGACCTCAGACAATCACTAACTAAATTAGTAACGCCTAATAAACGCCTATAAAATAATTGCTATTTCATTTTTTTGTAGGCGCTAACATTTAACAATACCTACTTTAATTTAGGTAATCAGGAAAGCAGCAGAGAAAAGAAAACACTACACCGAATCTGTCTGGTCAAGATAAACTCAATAACTACCCAATAAAATTTATTACGATTTTCACCAGGTGATGGCGTAATTCTTCCATTATAGTTTTGTGAGTGTGAATTGGCTGAAGTATTACGATGATAGTTAAACGACTAGGCAAAATCTTGCCGTAGGAGGCAATGTTGTTCCTAAATAGATCTAAAAATAATTTTAACAAAAAAAAACCGACTTCAGTACGGCAAGTTGTAAAATTTTCAGATATTTGTTTGTTACAATCGAAAAAAATCGACTGAGCGTCGGGCTGAACACAGGTCAAGTAGGTATTAAAAGCAATATTTAATCTGTGCAATCCGCGCTCAATTCATTCACGTCATTATTTCTTATTAATAGTTGCTTAGCTACAATAACCGAAACTTATCTAATCGCCATCAGTAAAATACTTATTATTGAAAAATTCAGATGGCCATCTGTGGTCTTCTTTATCAGTTTTACTTCACCAAATTACACTTTCTGAATGCAAATGATTGATTAGTTGTTAAAAATATTGAAATTGCTATATGTGTGCCTATAACTTTTGAGGAGTTCCCTCAATTCCTCATGGATCCCATCATCGGAACTTTCTTTTGATGATAATGGGACCAAACTGGAAGTATGTCCAGTCAGACAAAAAAAGAATTTTTCAAATCGGTCCATTAATGACGGAGTTATGCGGTAACAAACATTAAAAAAAATAAAAAAAAATACACACGAATTGATAACCTCCTCTTTTTGAAGTCGGTAAAAAAGTTCATGATACTATGTGTCTATCTGCGACCACCAAAATTACTCACAGCGAAACGCGTGATCGGCCTCTGTCTCATCGGAATACTTAACTGATATATATTTTTCACTGACTTTTAAAAGATGAGGTTCCCTAAAATAATTGCATTGTTTTTTAAGGGCCGATTTGTAATATTCTTTTTTAAGTGATCGATAAAGCTCGAAAAATTGCCTCAATTAAGTGGCAATGGGTATGCCCCAACGGCCTTTGGTTCTGCGAGCTATATAGCTCGCAGAACCAAAGGCCGTTGGGGCAGAAAGGTTCTAGAGTGGCGACCACGAACTGGAAGACGCAGCGCCAGGCCTCCAACAAGGTGGACCGAAGACCTGGTAAAGGTCGCAGGCAACCGATGGACAAGGTCAGCTCAGGACCGACTGATGTAGAAAACCTTGCGGGAAGCCTATGTCGAGCAGTGGATGTCTTATGGCTGAGATAGAACTACTCAACTATCAACAAACGCACGCTATTACGATATAGGCATCCGCTAAGAAAGGTTTTTTAAAATGTACCCGCTAAAGATGACAATCAGCCGATGAAAGTTTGTAGTTTTCAGATTTACAGTAAAAGACTGAACACGCGAACGAAGTCGCGGGTACAGCTAGTAATTAATATAAATGTAGTGAACTAGTAATGTTGTGCAAATAGTTTACCAATATTAAGGTAAATAGAGGGTGCTATCGGCGGCCATATTTCACGATCGCATGACTTCGCAGTGGTGGCAGCAGACACACACACACACACATGCACATTTATTTAATCTAACATCAAAACCCTGTCCAAGCTGACAGAATAACATAGGAATTTAAAAATTAAATTAAGAATATCCCGATCTAATATATTAACGGTGTTTTCACTTCGTAAGCACACATTTTACGTCAAACAGATGAAACAAAATCATACACGCTGGCTTTTAGTGTACTTACATTTTTACCTGTAGTCTACATTTTTATAATAACTTAACAGTTACAATAATACACTTAGACTCAAAACATTTTATATATAATCATACAAAATATGTCCATTAACACCATTGTGCCGTCAATGCCTTTAGTGGACTTCAACCAAGATCGACGTTCTCCAAATACTTCATCACAAATAAACAGCCTAGGTAACACCTTTATATTTATTAACAACAACCAGTCATCACAAATGTTGAGCGCTTAGTATAATTGATCCCGGCGTTCATTTCTTAATAACATCAGTTTGTATCCCACTGAAAGATAATTACTACTTGTAATAGATTTATCTTATTTAAATTCGACTAATGTTTGTCGTTTTTGTTGTACACGCTCCCTCGGGCCTCCCAATATTCGTATTTCATTAGATACACAAATATATTATATGTTTACAAGAAAGTAGTCTTCTATCTGAAGTAACTACATTTAATAAAATTTAATTTAATTCCAAAATATATTGAGTTATATGTTTTTTAATATAAGTTTATATTCAGTATTTTCTTCCATTATATATTTGCTTAATCAATATTAAAGTGTGACTAAAATGTATTGTATTAAAAGTATGTATAGGTAAGCTGACGTGATATTTTTTGTTGACAATGACCATACCGGTTACAAATGATGTTATCTCTGAATTCAATCAGTATACTAATATTTTGTCATTGTTAAACCACTTAATGATGTTAAAATCTGAATACAAAATTAATATATAAAGACAATTTATAAACGTTATAAAATAATAATAAACTATGTAGTAGATATAAACAAATAATACCATATATTTAAATATGATATTATTCATTAAAAAGTTTAACATTTTTGCGATACTTGATATACAATAATGATTGTAAGTCAAATAAAAGGGGCTGTTAACTGGGTCCAAGTTTAAGAACAAGCGTTGACACGGCTCCGTCACCTTGCCCTACTACCCTCTAAACAAACAGCCCTTTATAATCCTTCCTGACATTTGAATGAGAACAAAATTGTAACTATGTCATATAATTTCCGGGGCGTTAATGTTCTGTGAAGTTTCACCCCTTTAGCCCTTACTCTAGGGGTAGTAATAAAGTGACTAACAAACATACCAACACACTCTCTTTCACATTACTATTATCTTGTGTATTCAAGTTTCGTCCTAAAGTGCAAGGAATTATTTGCGCTGCTAGCTTACCGCCAACATGAATACGGATTGACTTGTTATGCTATAAAGTTATTATAATGCGAGATAACATGACGTATGAAGTACGACTTTTACATTTTGTTCTCAAATTATGCATCACCGAACTGGGCCGATCGATGCTTTCATCATCATCATCATCTTAGTCGATACACGTTCACTGCTGCACATAGATATAAAGTTGGGAGAGGTAGATGGGGCATCATACAAGCGAGCAAGCCCAACTGGGAAAGAGCGTCCACAAAAGAAGACCATAGCCAAATAACTACAAAATACCTGCCGAGGTTTTCCTAAGATACATTTTTCTTTTTCTTTTTTTTTTTAAAGACAACTCCCGCACTAGAGAACAAGCTCTGTGTCGCGGGGGACTTTACAAACATACAATATACGGACACAAATTACACCCAGACTCAGAACAACTTTTTGTGGGTCACACAAAGTTTTGTCCAGTGTGGAAATCGAACCCACAACCTCGTGCACAGCAGGCGCATACTGAGACCACTGGACCACCAAGGCAGTCATGGTCATGGGGTTCTTCAAGAAAGGAGTTATAAGGTTTTTAAAGGGTCGGCAACGCGTGATTGACACCCCTGATGTTGCACACGTTCAAAAGCTACGGTAACTGCTTACCATCAGGCGGGCCGTATGCTTGTTTGCCACCTTGGTAGTTAAAAAAAAACGTAATTATTGCTTTATACGATCCTTGATTTGAGTTCTCAGACTCTTATATAAATAGGATCACTTCATGCGAATGTATAACACATTCATTAATTACAACAATCGTAATCCAATCTTTCTAGTGTGAAGTTACAATTTCATTGTCATCGTCACTCATTTTAAACTTCAAGATTCATAAAAGAAAGTTAGGAATGTTCTACATCAACATAAACTTGGAAAATTGTTATATCGAGCAAAGTAAACAAAGTTGTGAGTGTAATGAGAATCACACATTGTTGGTGAACATGTATTGTATAAATATTTGTGAACAACGCGATCGCATCGAATACGCTTACAGTCCAGATTTATTTTGTAAAAACTATGATAAAATATAAAAGTATTAAAAATGGGCAAAAGCTATTTACTTGTAATTAATCTGCCTATAGTGTATTCTAATATTAGGATTCAATTACTGCCTAATTCACTTATTTACGAAGTATAAAGTACGATATTAGACAATGTAAAACAATTTAATATAAGTATCAGATTCTGTCGTTGTCATGGCGACCGTTATTTACTCGATGGTTAAGTTATTAAATAAGTTGGCGCAAGTTTGGACGGCGGGCGCCGCCGCGGTACTTAACAAGTTTTCATTTATTTATAGCCGTTTTATACAGTTGAGAGAAAGTATCGTGGACATACATATTACGTACGAGTACGTACACACTACATACATACATACTATATACACGTACATGTACGAGTACATCGACTAATGTTATATTATCGTGTTTTGATATAATAGAAGTTGATTTTATGTATGGCACGAATGGTGAAATAATATGAAGGTTTGATATACATTTTAAGTGCAGTATTTTAATGTGACGTCTGATTGTTTACTCAACATTTCGTCGTGTACTACTGAATGGTGTTTTGTGGGTTCAACCTTTACAGTGGACACATCTTTCCTGGAAGGACGACCACCGTCACAAATAGCACAAAGGAAAATATAAACGTCCGCGATACAAAAATATAAATATACTTGTATTTAACAATATACAAGCATTAAGGAATATTGTACATTTCATATTATTCTCCATTTCCGTAACACACAAAATTGAAATGATTTGGTCTTCTTCGGCGAGTCAATATCAGTTTAGTGTGCGTCGACAAATATTCCACTTTACTTTCCATTTTGTGTGAAGCTGCCTCCCTCCCCCCACACGTGACATACAATATAGTTGTGGGCGCAGTAACGTTCGTAGACGATCTACGCTCGTAGACGTTCTACGTTCGTAGAAGTGCTACGCCGTCCCCTGGCTATATACAATCCGATTTGTTCCCTCCGCAGACAACCCTTGCCTCATTCGGATGCAAATTGGCCTTTTTCTAAATTGCTTTATTAAATCGAAACGTGTTCTCCAATAATTGGGGCGCGACCACGCGCGCGGTGAGACGGGGCGCGCACAAAAAACGATACCCACACTCACTGCAAATTTACTGTTTTTATTAAATGACTTTTAATTAATTTGGGACCCGATGTCGTAAGTTAGGAGCGCGCTCGTGTACTCGGACAGATACAGAGGGTTCTAAATATTGTGAATGACTTCGTTACTGAGTTTGACTACGAATGTAAGTTTGTACTGTGTTGTATCTACATTTTAGTTAGTTTAACTGGAATTACAAAATATTTTGTTTTTATACTACTTGGGTGGCACACAAGCATACGCCGATGTTAAGCAGTTACCGTAGCCTATGTACGCTTGCAATACCAGAGGTATTGCAAACTCATATTTTTACACCAGGGATTTAAGATGGGAGTGTCCCTGGGATAGGAATACGTTATTTTCAAAACGCATACCTAAATGAGCGCTGGAGCCCTGTACACAGGAACACAACTACACCTCTGTGTGTAGTTATTTGGCTGTGGTCGTCTGTAAGGTGGTCGCTAGTATGGTACCTCTCTTAAAACATAGCAAATAAACGAGGAATACAGTACAGCGATTCTACATAGTTTTCCTTTGGGTATCTGTACACCTATTTTTACCATCATAAGTAGTACAATTTCTTTGGACTTAGATACAAAGATTTTTCTATATAGAATTCATTCTCGGAGCAGTAGAAGTAATGATACGTTCGTTTAGGAAATCAAACGCTTAACTATATATGCTTACGTCACTTGTAAAAAAGGTCAATTCAATTAATATATTTTTGATAAATCGTAACTCATGGCGGCCAGTGCGTAACGCTGATCGGACGAAACGTCGGCGTCGCGTATATACCGCACCGTGACCGCACGGTGCGCGCACCGCACCGACGCGACGCGACGTTGGTCACGGACACGTCCAGCGAACCGCAGCGAGTCGCGCGCGACTCTCCGTCACGATACAACACCTTATAACAGCACAACTTTATAAATATGTTTCTATTTTATAGAGAGTACAAGGGGTCGCCCGCGACTTCGTAAGCGTGATAATTTGGAATGTACATTTCCCCGATTTTGCAACATATCTCACTACTGCTCCGCTCCTATTGATAATAGCGTGATGTTATATAGCCTATTTTTGATTATATATTATATATTTCTTCATCATATTTCTGAGATTAGCGCGTTCAACCAAACAAACAAACACTTTAGCTTTATAATATTAGTATAACAAAAGATTTTTTTTATTATTACCGCTAAATTTAGTTGCTTAATCTTCTTTTACTCGGATGGTTACTGGTTAGCAGTTAGTTTTTACTGTATCGGCTTACAAAAAGCAGCAAATTAAAATACGTTCAAATAATGTAGAGGCTAATAATAAAACTTAGCCGGCTCCTAGACCGAGCGTCACACGTGCACATGGCTTTCACTGCACGAGTAATCGTCACATGACAGCCAGCGTGGCTAGCTTCTTCATCATCATCATCATCTCAGCCAAAAGACGTCCACTGCTGGACATAGGCCTCCCCCAAGGTTTTCCACAACTCTCGATCCCGAGCCGACCTTGTCCATCGGTTGCCCGCAACCTTTACCAGGTCGTCGGTCCACCTTGTTGGAGTCCTACCCACGCTTCGTCTTCCAGTTTGTGGTCGCCACTCTAGAACCTTTCTGCCCCAACGGCCATCAGTTCTGCGAGCTATGTGCCCGGCCCATTGCTAGCTTCTTATACTCACACAATTAATGAATTACGACTTAATACCGAGCACCCTCCTCCCCGTCAAGGGTTGGTGCACGGTAACCATCACCCAGTTCAATCTATTTACACGCTATTGATCACATTATACGACACAACCACTCGCGCCCTTAATTGCTTTAACGACTCTCTGTTTCAATGTGAAAGAAAATCAAAAGACTACAAGCCTCGAGATATTATTGGAAATAAATAAAATGCACCCATAGTAGAGATTATAGAGATTAGAGGCTAATTTTTAATTCTGTTAGAACGCTACTTATGTAAGCGAAAGAATTGGACGACTTAATGGCGTTCGTTCGTAAAAAATATTGTCGTTTTGGAAACAATCCATCATCTGACGCGGAGCTAGTGTCAACATAGAGGCGCGACACGAGGAGACGCGGCCATCACTTGTTACTCGACAAGGTGTACGTACGATGTTAACTGCTATTAACGTAATTATATGTACTAGCTGTACCCGCGACTTCGTTCGCGTATTCAGTATTTTACTGTAAATCTGAAAACTACAAACTTTCATCGGCTGATTTTCATCTTTAGCGGTACAATTTAAAAAACCTTTCTTAGCGGATGCCTATATCATAATAGCTCTCTGAGTGTCTAGTGATTTAAACTATGCGTTTGTTGATTAATCAGTAATGTTTTTCTTTTAAACATTTAGGTTCTGCAATTAATAAACTTCATAAAGAAATATTCCTTGTTCGTACGATTGTTCTGCTCTCCAAATTGTCTTAGCGCAAACGTAATCAAACAATCTTATGGCCTATCGCCTAGCTAATAGTTTGAATTTATCTATTGTTAAGTCACTTCTAACCTGATAGGCTTCCCTGTGGTGACGGATTAAGAATACAAAATGTCACCACCCCTTTCTATCTAAAGGGTGTCGTAAGAGTCGACTAAAGGAGTAAGTCAGGCAGACAATATCCACTGCAAGAGAAGGAAAATTCGAAATAAAGCCCTATTAACAAATCCGTCTGGCCAGCTTAGTGTAGTAGGCTAATATCCCTCCAAGTGTATGGGGGAGACCCGTGCCCAGCAGTGGGACATTTATGAGTTGATATGATAAACCTGATAGGTACTGTTACACAGTTTGGGTGGGCTAAAAATTTATTAAATTCCTAAAGTGCATAATGGTCCGCCGCAGTTATCGAGGATTTCAGAAATTGAACTGCATAGTTATTAGATTCCTTTTGATCCATCATTCTATTAATAGACATAAAGTACTCTACATAAACTCCCCGGACAAAACTGAATAAAAAACCAGTAAGCCTTTAGTTTTAATATAGTCGACCATATTAGTGAGAGTTCAACGTAAATTCGATATATAGGTTTCTATTATTATGTATATCTCTGAAACCACGCATTTTTCACTTTGTACCTTGTTTAATTACGAAGTTTCGGTGCCTATATCCGGCTGCATCATCATATTAGTTCAATTGTACCATTTTAATTTGCTCATTGAATATGATTAGTTACTGTCATTTCATTACACATTATGTTAGATCTCCATCGGAAAATTATTTATTATTGAGAAGTTGGCCATCTGCAGTATTATTTATTAGTTTCACTAACGAATTGATGCTTCCTGAATGCATTTGTTTGATTCATTGCAGTATGCCTAGATAGTATTTGAGGAGGTTACTCAATTCCTTACGGATCCGATCACCAGAACTGGTTTTTTTTATAAATGAGAACAATATGAAAGACTATCCATTCAATTGCAAAATGACTTTTAAGAGAAATTTTTAAGATAGGGGAGGAAGTCCACCTTACAGTAGACGCCAGCCAAATAACTTCACACAGCGGTGTAGTTGTGTTCCTGTGTGTGAGTATCGGTCTCCAACGCTCATTTAGGGATCCGTTTTGAAAGAAACGTATTCCCATCCCATGGATACTCTGCTCCCATCTTATGGCCCTGGTGTAAAAAATGGGTTGGTAACACGCAAGTGATACCTTTGGTAAAGGCAAGCGTCTACAGGCTACGGTAACTGCTTAACATCAGGTGGGCCGTATGTTTGTTTGCCACAAAAGTAATTCTATCTCAGCCATAAGACGTCCACTGCTCGACATAGGCTTCCCGCAAGGTTTTCCACATCAGTCGGTCCTAAGCTGACCTTGTCCATCGGTTGCCCGCGTTGGTCCACCTTATTCGAGGCCTGCCCACGCTGCATCTTCCAGTTCCAGTTCTGCGAGCTATATGCCCTACCCATTGCCACTTAATTGAGGCAATTTTTCGAGCTTTGTCGATCACTTAAAAAATAATATTACAAATCGGCCCTTAAATGACGATGTTTAGGGATAAAAAAAAACAATGCAATTATTTTAGGGAATCTTTTAAAAGTCAGTTAAAAATATATGTATATCAGTTAAGTATTCCGATGAGACAGAGGCCGATCACGCGTTTCGCTGTGAGTAATTTTTGTGGTCGCAGATAGACACATAGTATCATGGACTTTTTTTTAGATCTATTTAGGAATAACATTGCCTCCTACGGCAAGATTTTGCCTAGTCGTTTAACTATCATCGTAATACTTCAGCCAATTTACACTCACAAAACTATAATGGAAGAATTACGCCATCACCTGGTGAAAATCGTATTAAATTTTATTGGGTAGTTATTGAGTTTATCTTGACCAGACAGATTCGGTGGAGTGTTTTCTTTTCTCTGCTGCTTTCCTGATTACCTAAATTAAAGTATTGTTAAATGTTAGCGCCTATAAAAAATGAAATAGCAATTATTTTATAGGCGTTTATTAGGCGTTACTTATTTAGTCAGTGATTGTCTGAGGTCTTGGCATTATTTACCCCAATTTTTTTAAAATAAAATATAGCCTATGTTACTCGCAGATAATGTAGCTTTTTATTGGTGAAGGAATTTTTAAAATCGGTCCAGTCGTCTTTGAGTTTATCCATTACATACAAACAAACAAACAAAAATACAAATCTTTCCTCTTTAGAATATTATAAGTATAGATATAGGTTACCATGGGTGATTTTGTAGCACAACATGTTGACTTTTAGTTTATTCATCATCATCATCTCAACCCATAATCGTCCCACTGCTGGGCACTTCGAATAAACTACCCATTCGAAGTATTGAAAATCGGAATGTCGTTTTTCGGACCGAGAACACTTCGAGCATTTAACTCTTTAAACGTATGAAAATCGGAAAACAAATCGCATTGACGACTTTCGGTAAACTAAATTTCGTGATATTTAATAATAGACATTAAAATTCTTAGGTAACTATTATGAAATTCTGACTTTTCAAAATCGGAACATTGAAGTTCGGAATAAAGTATTTCGGAGTATTTGGGTGTTCCCAGGTTATCATATTTTATTTTTATTTATTAATTTAGGTACACAAAACAGAACATAGTACAATATATATGAAATATAAAATTAAATGATTACAATTTTGTGCTTAACTATGCTCCTAAGTATGTGCACACAGCATCACTATTTAGTCTGTGTTATAAAATTTGAAACACGTATATTAACAGACAAAATTGTAAAGTGCTAAAATTAACTGCAACACAACGAAAAGTCTTCATATACAAGGTTTACCTACAGTATACGCCGCCAAACCGGCGTCACAGTAGCCAATCGCCGAAGCCAGTAGCTTCGGTCACAGTAGCCAATCTCAACAACGATTAGCCAACTGCGTGGTATGTATAAAATGAGCACAACTGTGTGCGCGTGTCCGGAGAGACAAGTCAAGTAGGGGTTTCAGGCCGATTAAAGTCTAGGAAGTACGTAGATGTGTCATCATTTCCTAAATGATGACACATCTACGTACTATATACCTAATGTACTCGTATAACTTTTGGATAACATGCTTTTCAGAATCTGTCCCAAGAACTAAGTGAATTTATAACACGCTTAAGATTTGATTACGAATAATTATAAACTCTTTTATCATGACTATGCAAAGTACAGTTAGCTTAATTCAGCTGACATCTGTATTATTAATTTCCTCATTCTGTTAAGAGACCCGCGTGTATATTGTGTGACACAACAGATACACGCTATAGTTTAGGAGACATTGACGAGTTAGATAAATCGGAGCGACGTGAGGCGTGAGGCATGAGGCGGTGCGGTCCGCGGCGTTATGACGACGTGCTCCAATAACACCTCGTGACAGAGGTCGAGTCTGACAACGGCGCACTGACGCACCGACGCACCAGTGGCGCACCGGCCCACATCGGTCCGACACACACCATCAGTACCTGTAGTGTTACTACTTATTTGGCAAGTTGCAGGACTATTCACTACTTTCGATTGACTTTTGTATCACTACATAGATTTAAATTATGTCCGCATTGACCTGTAAACTTCGTGCATATTATACGTAATATTTTCTTACTTGCAAGGAAAAGTGTAAGTTTGTTATGTGACTCACATTGACAGCACCTTTTTTTTTAAATGAAATAGTGTTTATTTAGTTTTTAAACATTTTACATAATTATAATACTTCTGCCAAACTGTACAGCAGTTTGTTGGCAAACGTGGCTCCCTTGTTATATAAGTATTTTATTTTAAAACATTGTTACACTTTCTCATATTAAGTACAAAATTTAAATTTCTATTTTTTTGTTATAAACAAAGATAAAAAGGCAGAATATCAATGGTAATTAGTACTACGTACACTTTATGTATTAAATAACTTATAATAAAAAATGTGTAACGTGCGTGAGCTGTGTCCCACAATCCTTGCAGCACAGCGTGTGTAGTGTAGTGCGCACACGGAGGAGCTCCTGAGACACAACGGTCTCGCAGCTCCATGAGTTGAACTTTAATCCAACACGCTCGTCAAGTAGACTCCAGATAGCTGAGGGGTTTCATCTCATTCGTGATACGAATTATTTATTAACATTATGATAGGTATTATTATACCTTGACACAGACGCGACGGACGCGACCCCCGAAGCTGTTATAAGTTTTGTCTATCAGCATGTAGAGCTCTAATACCCAAAGGGATGCACCGATTCACTGTACTTTTTGTAGAAGTTTTATACTTAGTTATGTTTGAGAAAAACTGTTGTACACAAATTTCATAATAATTGCCTTATAGTTAGAGTACAAACATTATTAGGTAGCTAATTTTATATTACTTTTATCTTGACAGCATGTTAGATCACAACTATTAATGTAATTAGCCAGAATCCAACTCAACATATATGATATTAACAAAGTGTAGTGCTACTCTAATAAGAGACGTGACGTCACTGTATGTTAATCTACAATGACTTACCGTTTGGAACAAGTCACAAGTACAATAATAGTGATATTGCTTTAATTTCAATATTGAAAAAAATAAACACGTTATTTAAACAAAGTATCCTCATCAAATCTCTAAATCTTTATCGAGGTTCAGCTGTGAGAAGCTCCATTATTGTATTTTTCGATTTATCTGGAAGAAGCTCTGGGAACGGTGCGAGTAGAATTAGAAATCCCTGACACCGAGCAACGTATCACAGTGAATGGAATAAGAGCCGGACTAATCCGATATCACTTCTCTGCGCTTTTTGTGCCAAAGTGCTGCTGTTTCGCTAATGCTATAAAATGTGGTTATTATCTATAAAAGCGTGAACTGAGTTTGAACAAAAATATGAACAAACGTGTTTTTACTATATTGTATAACATTTTAAACCTATTTTATTACTAACGAAGTAACATAAACAAATAATATTCGTAAACAAAAATGTCGGGTTCGCTTTCAGCTCGGACAATAGGTGCAAACAAGTATTTTAGCGAGGTGTTACTCGGTGTAGCGGTGTAACTGATAAAATTCCACAACTAATTCTCACGGAACTAGCTAGTGAGTGTAGCGTGAGGTGTAAAGTGTATAATATAATCATAGTGATGAACGTTTGTAGCGCTAGTTGTCGATGTGTTGGTATCTCGGCGCCATCGCGCCGTGTCGTCGGGGACTCCCCTGCTGCATGCTCGCACGAAAATTATCCCGCATCGTCTTCTCACGTACCTGGTCTACTTATCACTACATGGAGGACAAGCATTAGTTGCATGCAAAATACGCGCATCGAGGTGGACTTGCAGAACACAGCTCGCTACACCATGGAGTATAAGCATTAGCATATTTTATTATAAGGTGAGGATTTCTTTTAAATATAGAAACAACCAGTTAACAGTTACATCTAAATGTGTGCTGAACGGGACAGACAAATATTTTTTAACATAAATAACATGGGTTCCGTCCAAATATACAGTTATTAAGTTAAGTTAAGCTAACAAATGTAACTTTGAATACAATAATAGTAAATCTACTACTCTGTGTACGAGTGGACGTGAGTTGTGCAGACGAGTACTGTATTTTGTTAACAGCAGAACACAGCACCGTGCGGATTTATCGCCGCACTTAATTACCGAAGTCGTTGACGTTGACGACGACGCGCCGCCACCCGCGCCGCCGCGCCGATCGCGCTGGCGGCGCGGCGGCTGTCGGCGGCGGCGTGTCGCGGCCGCGCCGCACTTTGTATCGCGCGCTTTGTTCCGCTCGCCTTTGTCTCGCGCCCACTTTACTGACGCTGTATTGTACACGTCACGAGTCACGACCGATCGCATTGTGCGAGTTTGGGTATGCGGCGCGAATAAGTGACATTTTATTTTATTTATTTTATTTTATTTAACATCAGTCTTTCAAACACATGTAGGTCAGTCACCGTGTGATGCACGACAAGTTTTTATGAGTTTTGTTTATGGGACTTGTTGTTTGATCGTGTTTATGTGTAGTGTCGACGAGTGGCGACGCGACGGGCCGCACCTCGCGCACCTCGCGCCTCCTCACTACTAACTTTAACGTTTTGTGTACACTAAGCGATTATTAACTGATACTACTTTATTAAAACTTGCTATCTTATACAAACTTTAGTACAAGTATATATTTTCTTTATTTTCTTATTTACTAGTATGTAGACTTGTTTATGAAAAGAATTATCAAGCAGTGCTTGCGACACAGTGTTATAATGAATGACTAGATGGGTGAAATGCTACATTCCAAATTATGGGTATGGAATGCTACATTCCAAACCTGGTCGTGCCAGTTACAGGGGTTAAGAAACGACCGTGGTTTAATCGGCCTTGTAGAGAAGCTAGTCTTCTTAAGCAAGCTGCCTACAAGGCTTGGACTGCGGCTCGAGTTCAAAAGGACCCCAACATCTCTGATGTGAAACGCAAACTAAATGCTGCCTCGAGGGCCAGTAAAAGAGTAATTGCCAGGGCCAAATTCGAATTCGTCGGCAGAATTGGTGAACGGCTAGCGAGCCATCCCTCTGGGAGTCGTGCTTTCTGGTCGCTTGCGAAGGCTGCCGAGGGAAACTTTTGTCGGTCGTCCTTGCCCCCACTACGGAAGCCGGACTATAATTTGGCCTATAGTGCAAAGGAGAAAGCCGATCTTTTGGGTGCTCTCTTTGCCTCTAACTCGACTTTGAACGACAGAGAAGCCGTACCGCCCACGATTCCGTGGTGTGGTATCGCCATGCCGGAAATCAGCATAACACAGCGTGAGGTCCGGCGGGAGTTGCTATCTCTTGACGTTCATAAGTCGAGTGGGCCAGACGGCATACCGGCAGTGGTGCTAAAGCAGTGTGCCCCTGAGTTATGTCCTGTATTAACGCGTCTTTTCGGACTCTCGTACAACAGAAGGCGAGTTCCGTCTTCGTGGAAGACCGCCAATGTGCATCCGGTGCCCAAAAAGGGCGATAGATCAGACCCAACGAATTACAGGCCTATAGCTATAACCTCCCTACTCTCGAAGGTGATGGAGCGAATTATAAACCGGCGGCTCTTGGGATACCTAGAGGATCACGAGTTAATCAGCGACCGACAATACGGCTTTCGCCACAGTCGCTCGACGGGTGATCTTCTGGTGTATCTCACGCACCGCTGGGCTCTAGCCATCGAGAGTCAAGGTGAGGCGTTGGCGGTTAGCCTAGATATAGCTAAGGCGTTCGATCGGGTCTGGCACCGGAGTCTTCTGTCGAAGCTGCCATCATACGGACTCCCCGAGGGATTATGCGAATGGATTGCCAGCTTTTTGTCCAGCAGAAGCATACAAACTGTCGTTGACGGTTGTTGCTCGGATCGCTTGGACATCAATGCTGGCGTACCGCAAGGCTCTGTGCTGTCTCCGACGTTGTTTCTTCTGCATATAAATGATATGTTGTCTACCGACAACATTCATTGTTATGCGGATGACAGCACCGGGGACACTTTTTACACAGGCCGCGCAAATATCCCTCGTTCCATTGTTGATGAAAGTCGCGAAAAACTTGTGTCTGAAATCAGTAGCACTCTTTCCAGAGTCTCTGATTGGGGACGACTAAATTTAGTCCAATTTAACCCCAGTAAGACACAAGTTTGCGCGTTCACCGCTAAGAAAGCCCCATTTGCTATGGTTCCACAATTCCAAGACACAGCCCTTACAATATCCAAGAGCATTGGTATCCTCGGCGTCGACATCTCCAGTGACGTCCAGTTCCGACATCACTTGGAAGACAAGGCTAAGCTGGCATCTAGAAAGCTAGGTGTGCTCAACAGGGCAAAGTGGTACTTCACCGCGGGCCAAAGACTGCTGCTCTACAAAGCGCAAGTCCGGCCCCACATGGAGTACTGCTGCCACCTTTGGGCGGGAGCACCTGGATACCAGCTTGGACCCTTTGATTCTATCCAAAGACGCGCTGTGAGGATTGTTGACGATCCCAAGCTCACAGGCGGTATTGATCCACTAGATCTCAGGAGAGACTTCGCCTCCTTGTGTGTGTTCTACCGCCTGTACAATGGGCTGTGTTCTGAGGAATTGTTCGAGATGATGCCCACGGCCACATTTTATCAACGCACCTCTCGCCACCGACAGGGAGTTCATCCTCACATCCTTGCACCTCAAACTTGCCGTACCGTAAGATTCCAGAGGAATTTCTTACCACGTACGATTAGGCTGTGGAATGAGCTCCCTGCCGAGGTTTTCCCAAAAGACTATAGCATGGGGTTCTTCAAGAAAGGAGTTATAAGGTTTTTAAAGGGTCGGCAACGCGTGAGTGACACCCCTGGTGTTGCAAACGTCCATAGGCTACGGTAACTGCTTACCATCAGGCGGGCCGTATGCTTGTTTGTCACCTTGGTAGTATAAAAAAAAAAAAAAAAAAAAAAATAGGATCACTAGCATTGTGCTGCAAAGCAAATGCAAAGTGATAACAATGTATTGTACTTGTGTGAACCGTAGCTCGTCGTAGCTAACTCGTAGCACGTAGTGGTTTGTAGCTGAACATAGAACCATTAAGTTTCCTTCAAAATATTAAGACAGAAAGTGAAGAGAGGTAGGGCACCATACTAGCGAACAAGCCCAACTGGGTAAAGACCTCCACCATATAGAAGACCACAGCAAAACAACTACACACAACTGCGTAGTTGTGTTCCTATATGTGAGTACAGGTCTCCAGCACTCATTTAGGGTAGCATTTTGAGAGAAACATTTTTCTATCCCAGGGCAACACGTAAGTGATCCCTCTGGTATTGTGAACGTATAGGCTACGGTAATTGCCTAACATCAGGTGGGCCGTATGCTTATTTGCCACCCAAGTAGTATAAAAAAATACATCAATTTAAGCTTGAATCCCACCCCTTTAACCGTACACTCCACTGACACAGTAGTAAAGGTGATATTTTTGTCAATAGCAACGCGTCAAGTTATATTATCCTATATAGCCGTAACATTCTAAACTACACGTGAACAATTCCTGAACCTCAAACATAGTTCCGCGTTACACCAATAAGTGCATCACAACATCCCGGACAGGTCGGTACCACCAATAGGTAGTGACGGCCACTGTCACTACCAATAGTACCGACGTGTCCGGACGCACGTGGCACACAGGTTCACCGTCACTAAGCGCTCATAACTCTCGGATTTACCGCCGCCTCCGCCGCCGTACCGGTCGTCCCGCGACGCACGTTGACACAGTGGCCGTGATGCTCGCCGAACGTATATTATACACCTTGTGTACTGTTTATATTGTAACGATACAATATTGTTAGTTATTAGGTTAAGCCTCACGATGCTCGACATACACACACACACGCACACACACACACATATCTATACTAATATTATAAAGAGGAAACATTTGTATTTTTGTTTGTTTGTTTGTTTGTTTGTATGTAATGGATAAACTCAAAGACGACTGGACCGATTTTAAAAATTCCTTCACCATTAAAAAGCTACATTATCTGCGAGTAACATAGGCTATATTTTATTTTTAAAAAGTAGGGGTAAATAATGTCAAGACCTCAGACAATCACTGACTAAATTAGTAACGCCTAATAAACGCCTATAAAATAATTGCTATTTCATTTTTTGTAGGCGCTAAAATTTAACAATACTTTAATTTAGGTAATTAGGAAAGCAGCAGATAAAAGAAAACACTTCACAGAATCTGTCTGGTCAAGATAAATTCAATAACTACCCAATAAAATTTAATACGATTTTCACCAGGTGATGGCGTAATTCTTCCATTATAGTTTTGTGAGTGTGAATTGGCTGAAGTATTACGATGATAGTTTAACGACTAGGCAAAATCTTGCCGTAGGAGGCAATGTTATTCCTAAATAGATCTAAAAAAAAGTCCATGATACTATGTGTCTATCTGCGACCACAAAAATTACTCACAGCGAAACGCGTGATCGGCCTCTGTCTCATCGGAATACTTAACTGATATATATTTTTAACTGACTTTTAAAAGATGAGGTTCCCTAAAATAATTGCATTGTTTTTTTTATCCCTAAACATCGTCATTTAAGGGCCGATTTGTAATATTCTTTTTTAAGTGATCGACAAAGCTCGAAAAATTGCCTCAATTAAGTGGCAATGGGTAGGGCATATAGCTCGCAGAACCAATGGCCGTTGGGGCAGAAAGGTTCTAGACTGGCGACCACGAACTGGAAGTCGCAGCGTGGGCAGGCCTCCAACAAGGTGGACCGAAGACCTGGTAAAGGTCGCAAGCAACCGATGGACAAGGTCAGCTCAGGTCCGACTGATGTGGAAACCCTTGCGGGAAGCCTATGTCGAGCAGTGGATGTCTTATGGCTGAGATAGAACTACTTTTGTGGCAAACAAGCATACGGCCCAGCTGATGTTAAGCAGTTACCGTAGCCTATAGACGCTTGCAGTACCAAAGGTATCACTTGCGTGTTACCAACCCATTTTTTACACTAGGGCCATAAGATGGGAGCAGAGTATCCATGGGATAGGAATACGTTTCTTTCAAAATTTATCCCTAAGTGAGCGTTGGAGTCCTATACTCACACACAGGAACAGAACTACACCGCTGTGTATAGTTATTTGGCTGTCGTCTTCTAAGGTGTTGGTTCTCTGTAAGGTGGAATTCCTCCCCTATCTGAAAAATTTCTCTTAAAAAACATTTTGCAATTCAATGGATAGTTTTTCATATTGTTCTCATTTAAAAAAAACAGTTCTGGTGATCGGATCCGTAGGGAATTGAGAAACCTCTCAAATACTATCGAGGCATACTGCAATGAATCAAACAAATGCATTCAGGAAGCATCAATTCGTTAGTGAAACTAATAAAGTATACTGCAGATGGCCAACTTCTCAATGATAAATAATTAATCGATGGAGATCAGACATAATGTGTAATTAAATGACTAACTAATCACATTCAATGAGCAAATTAAAATGGTACAATTAAACTAATATGATTATACAGCTGGATATAGGCACCGAAACTTCGTAATTAAACAATGTACAAAAAAATGCATGGTTTCAGAGATGTACATAATAATAGATACCTACATATATCGAATTTACGTTGAACTCTCACCAATATGGTCGACTATAATAAATAGGGTTCAGTTTACTGGTTTTTTATTCAGTTTTGTTCCGGGAGCTTATGTAGAGTACTATATCTCTATTAATAGAATGATGAATCAAAAAGAATCTAATAACTATGCAGTTCAATTTCTGAAATCCTTGAGCACTACGGTGAACCATTATGCCCTTTAGGAATTTAATACATTTTTAGCTCACCCAAACTGTGTAACAGTATCTATCAGGTTCATCATATCAACCCATAAATGTCCCACTGCTGGGCACGGGTCTCCCCCATACACTTGGAGGGATATTAGCCTACTACACCACGCTGGCCAGACGGATTGGTATAGGGTTTTTTATTTTGAATTTTCCTTCTCTTGCAGTGGATATTGTCTGCCTGAATTACTCCTTTAGTCGACTCTTAGGACACCCTTGGGATAGATAGGGGTGGTGATATTTTATATTCTTAATCCGTCACCACACGGAATCCTATCAGGTTAGAAGTGACCAATTTAAAACGAAATGTATGGATGCAGAAATTTCTACAGGGCATAAGCTAAGCACAGATAAGCTATGCGATAGGCCATAAGATTGTTCACGTTTGCGCTAAGACAATTTGAAGAGCAGAACAATCGTACAAACAAGGAATTTTTCTTTATGAAGTTTATTAATTGCAGAAATTTAATGTTCAAAAGAAAAACGTAATTGACAAATCAACAAACGCACAGTTTAAATCACTAGACACTCAGATAGCTATTACGATATAGGCATCCGCTAAGAAAGGTTTTTAAAATGTAACCGTTAAAGATGACAATCAGCCGATGAAAGTTTGTAGTTTTCAGATTTACAGTAAAAGACTGAACACGCGAACGAAGTCGCGGGTACAGCTAGTCTGATATATACCTAATCGCAGTGGTGTACTACAATATACTTAATATAGTAGGACACGCGCACGAATTGCCTTGTCTACTGCAACAATCCGACGTTGGTATGTATAAATGCTTGTTCGATGATAACTCGTTTTGTTGATCAGAACATCGTAAAATTTAATAAGTGAATTTAAAGAAACAAACAAAGATTTTTGAATTTCAAATATGAGCCAAATTGGTAGGTGATTGCCCAAATAGAGGGGTTGTAAAACGATTACATTGAGTTTACAAATCGGGGCAAAACACTAGTCTTCATTTTTGAAGTGAAAACTTAATTTAGCACGGTACGCATATTTTTAGATGAGATAAAATCTCTGGATTCGCGACACCGTTACGAGACGCAGCCTGACATATCCGAAAAATCTTTTTTCGACTGTCACGTTATTAAAGCAAAGAGGCGACATAATATTATGCATGTAGATATAGCAGACCGCGAACGCGTCTAGATGAATAAAAAAAAACATTTATTGCTATGAAATTCAAAACAACTGTTTTGCCTAGTGTTTTCACTTCTGTCGGCACTCCCGGAGTGCAGATTTTTTTTTTATTCTGCTTGGGTGGCATTCGGCCTACCTGATGTTAAGCAGTTACCGTAGCCTATGGACGCTTGAAGTACCACAGGTATCACTTGCGTGTTGCCAACCCATTTAATTTTACAACAAGACTTTAAGATGGACTATCCCTGGGATAGGAAAACGTGTTTTATATAAACCTGATACATGGTATATTAGTTAAGTGATATAGTACATTTTACCGACACCAATTAACATAATATTTCTAAATCTTTCAACAAACAAGTATATAGATGACTTACAAAGCTGTCAATTTAAATCTAGATAAATACTATAACTTATATAAAGTTGTAGAGGGCACCACTAATACACAATTACGCTCGATTAAGGGTAAAGTTAAATTAATCATAACTCTCTCCAATGCCTCATTTATCCTTCTAACTTCAAACTTTGACTCACCAAATAGTATGAATAAAAAGATTATTTGTACAATTACAGCGAAGTCTTAAATAACTATTAAGTATTGATATATTATTTCACTCAAACATTTAAGTTAAAGTTTGTCGAGAAAAAGTCAAATCCAAGTTAATGGAAACAATTAATCACTAACATTTACAACAATTATTTGTTCACAAAGTTAGCCTCTAAGATAACGGATAAAAGACAATAATTTATCGCAAGAATTTACAGAAACATCTTATAATTATTAAAGTCGTCAAATAAATCTCTTTGGGTAAGATTCATACGGTTTCATTTACTGGACAAATAGACCTGACATTTTTGAAACACGTTAATACTTTACACGTTATAAGTACCTACCCAATCTTACTCAAAGTCAAGTCAAGTCAAACTCATTTATTCATTTAGATCAAATACATGATACTTATGAACGTCATAAAAACAAATGCCAGCATACTTTTTTCCTACGGACAATTCGCTGGCTAGGGTAGGGCCTCGTGAAGAATTGGCAAGAAACTCGGGTCACTCTTTTTAATCGCCAGAATATAACATTTACAATTTGGTATAAGTTACAATATTAGTGGTAACGAAAAGGAACGAAAACCAATATACCATACAGAATGAAATTTAGATAAGTATTGAATTAATTAAGAAACAATATAATTACTAAAAAAAATAATGAATTTAGTATGGTAATGAATGATCGTTTCTTCTTGTAAGAATAAGATAGAAACGTGTCGAGATCACATTGCGATCTTAGTAAAATCTAAAAACCTAAAAACTCACATTGTTTTGTATTCAAAATCTTCAAAATACCGTAATTGATACAGGCGTCAGTGAATATTCAACATTATTTTATTTAACAATGGCAAACCAACGCAACGGATGGATAAAAAATAAAAATGATAAAATAAGTTACTAAATTATTAAACCAGAGGCAGAGCTCCGATCGAAAGCATAATCCCAGAAGCCAGGCGAAAATAATAAACCGATTTTTATAGTACCTACATATATTATTCTGATGCACAAAGACCATAAATTAAAAAGAGACAAAAGTATTGCCATTACAGTCGTGATGGCTGTCATACATATATTTTCAGTACCAAGTGAATATAAATTGTGCTACTTCAAACTTTTTACTAACTAGAAGTGTAGCAAACGGATCATCTAAGTTTGGAAATAATTGTACACACCAATGAAACTGAAACGGTGTGATAAACTTGTTATATCGCTAAATTAGGATAATAATATATGAATTCTTAGAATACGATGACATATTAACATAATATATGTTAAGTTGACTCTTTCATCGATACGCGCGCGCGCACATCGGTACGCTACTACGCACACATATATGTTCATAGTAAGTAATGCAAATGACGGCCAGTAGTAGCCTCTCCCAATACAGGTATTTCAAAGGTGCGAATATACCTCATCGAGTAAGCTCGCATTTTTAAATGAACTCTATCCTGACAAGTTTTTTTTTTACTTGAATGGTAAACAAGCATAGGCCCGCCTGACGTTAAGCAGTTACCGTAGCCTATAGACGCTTGCAATAACAAAGGTATCACTTGCGTGATGCCTACCCAAAGGTAAATACCAGGGTTTTATGATAGAATTACCCTGGGATAGGAAAACGATTTATTTAAAGCGCATCCCTATGAGCTCTGGAAACCTGTACTCACATACAGGAACACAACTACCCCGCTGTGTGTAGTCATTTGGCTGTGGTCTTCTGTAAAGTGGAGGTCTTTCCCCAGTCGAGTTTGCTCACTAGAATGATGCCGTACCTTTCTTTAGTAATTTGAACGTAATAATTAGTCTCAGTAACTAATATAAGCAAGAACAAATCATTGAATGAACAAATGGTTTTAGCTACCCGCTAACTAAATCAAAGCGTGTATTGTATGTATAATGTCGCGGTACAAAACAGTTAACTGTGAATAATCGTGGGCTCACAATAAATCCATACTAAAGCAACACAATTGTTTACCAATTAACCCTCTAATGGCTAAAACTGTGAATAATTTGTTGTAAATCAGTTGTTGGCGTCGCGTTAGTGTTAACCGTGATTCATGTGTGTGTGGTGGAGTCCGCGCGGCGGGCAGAGCGCGAGCGGTGCCGCCGGCATGCGTGTGTATGCGTGTCTAGGGCTGTCACTGTCGTTTTGTTGACCAAAAATATTAGTTTGTTGAATGAAAAAGCAACAAAAAATATGTTTGTTGATTTCTTAGGCATCGAATAACAAAACAATAGTAAATTTAAACGGTAAATGGTATAACACTTTTTATTGTGATATCTTAGAATATGATAAGTACGTAATATTTTCACTATCAAACTACCAAAGTACGGTAGTGGCATATGTGCCTCATATATAATGTTAGTTATTAGAGAATAGTAACTTCGGGATAAAAAGTGGCGTATGTGGTAGAAAAGAATACAATAGAAAACTCTTTATTCTACACCAACCAACTTATTTATTGATGGTGGTATTCCAGATTATATTATACCTCCGTACCAAACTTCATCCAAATCCGTTCAACTGTTTTGGCGTGGTTGAGTAACAAATAAATCCATCCATTCAATCTTCATAACCAATTTTCATAAAATTAAAGTTTGTATATAGAAACTGTGTAGGTAGTTGTGAACCCTAGCGATGCGCGCTGGTGTCCGTGTAGCAATAGTTGTTCGTTGAGTTGTACATAGCGCTAATTACCTTGTGATTGTTTTAGAACGTGCCGCACTACCACCACCGCTCGAGCTCGCGACCAAATAGCACTCATTATTTAATAACGCTGACCTTACATTTGTCTGCCCCTTGCGTGTAATGTGCTTGTTCACACCGTGTCCCCCCGCCCCTCACCTCCAGCACCACTGAGTGTATGTGAGCAAGTAATCGTGCAGAGGAGGATGCCGCGCGCCGGTCACACATCACATTATACTTATTCAATTATAAAGGCAAAGAGAATTTTGTATATTTAGAGGAGCTTTTATACTATAAATATCGTACGTTGGACTGGCAAGTATCAGTACTAGAATACTACCAGTAAATAATAATAGCTGCCTTGGTGGTCCAGTGGTCGCAGTATGCGCTGCTGTGCACGAGGTTGTGGGTTCGATTCCCATACAGGACAAAACTTAATGTGGCCCACAAAGAGTTGTTCTGAGTCTGAGTGCAATTTGTGTCCGTTAATTGTATGTTTGTATAGTCCCCCGCGACACAGAGCTTGTTCTCTAGAGTGGGACTTGTCTTTAATGAATCAGACATGTCTTTAGAATTTCTTCCAAGACATGTGGGTTTCCTAACGATGTTTTTCTTCACCGTTAGCGAATTAATGGATTAGTACATATAAACTCCACAAAGTGAAATTCACAGTGGTACTGCCCGGGATCGAACTCGCACCTCTTACGTGCAAGTCGGTTACTATCCCACTCGGCCACCACCGCTTAGACAGAACACTACCAGTTATAATGTTCAATTTTGTGAAGTTGATCATGTAGATTTATCTAATGTTGTTAAAAGTAACGGCAACTAGGCAGTTCCTGTATGGCACCAGACAACTGATTATATCCCACGTATATAATTTTAAATACATACATATTTATTTTCATCCTGACACAGAAAAAGTAATAATGATCATCATACAAAGCTCACCCCCATCTTAGCAGTGAGGTGATCAACTCTGGCTAGTGGACCACTAGATAGGCCAGTCAAATTTACAATAGGGTTCAACATTTATAATCCAGAAACAAATTTATTATACTTTTTTTTTCAAATGAATAAATATTTTTTTATAAAAAGTAAAAGTAGTTATTAATAATTAGGATGAACAAACCTAGATCGTAGATGATGTTACTAGGTTATACTGGATGCGGAAAACGGAGGACCGCGTGAATAATTAATAAGAGGCCTACGTCCAGCAGTAGACTGATTGATTGATTGAATAAATATGTATGTAAGTTTGTGTTTAACACAATTCACTGAAGGCATAACATAAGGTACACTGTACATAATTGCCATATTAAGTGAACACGTTGAGCCCCGACACGAGCACCTTGCTCATTAATCACCACCTAACTTACAATTAACCCGATACCAACGTAACAAGTAAGCATTGGGACATTTCCCAAATATAATTCAGATCACAAATCACTGCACATACTAGTGGTAGGTGCGCACAAAAACGTGTCGGGCGAAGCGGGGCGCTCAGCCTGCCGATAGTTGTGTGACTAGTCTGTATATTGTTTTGACGGTTGGCTCAGTGGTTTAAGTTGCCTCGCCATTTACCACTGCTCAGACACGAGACAAACGATAATAACGACTAACAATAAATGATTGTCCCAAGTCTAGGTGTACTGTGTGTCCGTGAATTGTATGTCTGTAAAGTTTCCCGCTACACTTGGCTTGTTCCCTAGTGCGGGAGTTGTCTTTTTTAGATAGAATAAAAATAGAATATGGTAAATAGTACCTACGTACGAGCCGTGCGCCTGCGCCACTGCGTTTGTCTGGCTAGTTGATAGTTTTTAGTTTATAGCGGTAGCGTGCGGTAAAAATTTAAATGTGTGGATTGAGGTGTGTCGAAGCATAATATTGAAATATTGAGAAAAATACTTTTCTTGCGTGGAGTTTAAATAAAACCATAATATTTAGTCCAACAAACGCAAACGATAATCATAATAAGCATCATAATCAGTTCTAAAATGTATTCCTTAACATAAATATAAACTTAAAATTCACAATAAATAAACTAATACTAATATAAATAACATCATACGGCACTTAGAAGAACGCAGGAATACTACCGGCTTTCGCAACTGTGTTACAACAGGTGGGCTGTATGTTATTTTGCCTTCTTTAGGCTGATGGAATCACTAAGAAACATTCCGTTTCCTTCTTCTGAATAAACAAACTGCAGCAAAGACTCAAAACTCGTTTCAAACCTGGCCGTATGAAGTGAACCACCACTCTTATATAATTTGGTATCATGAATGTTTAGAGAATAAGTTAAGTTAAAATAATACTAATCAATTATCTGATGCCTTGTGTAACATGACTGCGTTTGTACTCAGGCATTAAAACCTAAAAGCTAGGTAATAAAGTTAACATTCAACTAATTCTATATTACCATTTAAAATAAACCGCTATAAGAACGTCATAGTACCGCCCCTGAACCCAGCCGCACAAACTTGCATACAACAGATTGCAATTTGGCGCATGTCGCTCGTCAAGCGTTCATCGCATTCAACAGACGGTTCCTTTACCTTTTGCTAATTAAAATGGATCCGTGTGCACGAGGTAGTAACAAAGCAGCGCGGTCGAACACTACGTACGTATCTAGGGCTACCAGTATTGATATTTCGTTTATTATGTTCACTTAGAAGCGGTGGTGGCCAAGTGGGAAAGTAACCGACTTGCACGCAAGAGGTGCGATTTTGAACCCGGGCGGCAGTACCAATGTAAATTTCACTTTGTGGAGTTTATATATTCTAATCAAATGATTCGTCATCTGCTAACGGTGAAGGAAAACATCTTGAGGAAACCTACATGTCTGAGAAGAATTTCTAAAGACATGTCCGATTCACCAACACACATTAGGCCAGCGTGTGTGAATTAAGGCCTAAACGCTCTCTCTCTCATGATAGAGAAAAGGAGACCTGTGCCCTACTGGGCACATATGTTGGTCCCACTACTGTGGGACATATGTATATGGGTTGCTATTATTATTATGTTCACCAGATGGTACCAGCGTACATATCAAAAAAGGCCTGTTAATGCCGTGAAACCAAACTTGGTTTATATAGAATCGAGCGCATAGGTACCTACTGTAAATATTGTAGTAGTGTGTTTTGAGGTAAATTGATAAATTACAAGATCAAGCGAGCCTGCTGAAGTCAGTCAAAGAACAGCGAAATCTCTCTGTGCCTCGGAAAGCACATACAGCCGTTGGCATGAGCTCTAACCAATATAAACAAGTTGTACAATTTCTTATAATACATAAATAAATATTTGAGCAATACATAAAAAAATAAAAATTACTGAAATGTTTTCAATGTCTTACATCAAGTCGTGATAGATGTGACTTGTGGAAGCATCGGTGTACCAGTACATGTGGCAGCCCTAGCGTAGGGTCGCTCGGGTGCGCTGCCGCACGTACCCGCGGTACGGGCGCGCAGGGTGCACGGGAGCAAGGCAGAGGCACGCCGCGCACAACACTAGCCCAATTAATTGATTGGAGCACAGGCGGGTGTTTGTCCGTCGTTCATTCCACTACACCTCGTAATTAGCATAATAGAGAACACTCGGTGCCTGTTGCGACCAGCTCGCTCACTGCCACCACCGGACCGCATCGCGCCGCCGATAGTATGATGGTAACAAACATAAGTATAATATGTTTGGTTAAATATTTCTCATGTATATCTTGCGAAACAAATAAGAGTGTATATTAAGTAGCTACTTCATTACTATCTTTATAATCCTCTATAGAGTTGACAACTAATTTTATACCTCAGTTAATTCAAGAAGATTGCGTGGAGATCTCCGGCTCGAGTCGAGTCCCAGACTAGTCCAGATGCAATTTGCAGCACAACATGAACATGTCATAAGAACATTCACCCAGCTAATAATATAATTGAAGCCACAGACAAGGTCTGCTGCAGGCGAACTTGTTAACACTTTATGTAGTTAAACCTGTTCACTCATAGTTATCTTTATTTATTTAAAACTTTAGCACAAAATTATGTGTACAAGGCAGACTAATGGCCAAGGGCATTCTCTACCAATGGTTTTAGTTTGTAGTAAAAATAAAAAGATTTGTACTAGCTAGTGAGTACGCGATACACGAAGTATGTTTTGAACGCTTTATGAATCGTGCTACTAGATTTATGGGTTCATCATCATCATCAACATCACAACCCATAAACGTCCTAGTAGCCTATGGACGCTGGCAATACCAGAGGCATCAATTGCGTGTTGCCAACCCATGTTTTTTCAACAGAGTTTTAAGATGGAAGTATACCTGGGAAAGGAATACGAGTGTTTCAAAACGCATCCTTAAATGAGCGTTGGAGGCCCCTGTACTCACACATAGGAACACAACTACACCACTTTGTGTGGTTATTTGGCTGTGGTCTTCTGTAAGGTGGTGGTCCTTCCCCAGTCGGGCTTGCTCGCTAGTATGATGCCCTACCTCTCTTAGTGGTAGGTATTACATTTAGGTAACAATGTATTGTAGAGCTTATTACTTTACGCTATTTTGTGTACCAGTAATTCATAACAGAGTAAAGGAATCAAACTCCTTCACACCGTTCCCTGTCACTACATAGCTACATCGTCGTGATGAGTCGTCGAGGTCGGAGGTCTCGCCGCGGACCCTTGTAAACTTGTTCGTTCCCACTACTTTACACTTGCATATAAATCACGTTTAGCAACGGAAATAAACCTGTCAATTTGATGACGATTCCCTTCCCTGTGACGTCATGAGAGGGGAGGGGGATGGGGTGACATCGGCAGCGAGCGCGCGTAAATCGAGCTTCGGCTCGTAATGTCTACTTGATATTATGCAAAAGTTGGAGGTACTATTGTACCTCATGCCGCTTGAGAGTCGAACTTACGGAGTTGAAAAAAATCTACTGTAACTACTGTAGCTATTCTAACTTTGGACAATAATGACAATCTCACGCTAACGGTGAGGTACACCTCTTTGAACTAATACGATCGTTGTTCTTTACTGCTTAAAGGTCACTTACTCCTCATCTCTATATCATGCGATATATTCCTTCTGCATCTATGCTTATAATTGATAAGAGTTTTGAAACTTGATGCGATGTCCGCCATTACTGTGTGAATTTTAGAATAAAGAAACAGCGATTGAAGAAAACCAGGGCAGCCAAAATTGAAATAATAACAAGATACGAGTACACACGAACAAATCTCATGACCATTTAATGACTGAACCATTTTCAGTTCAACAATTTTGAATAAATTATCTTTTGAACACAAAGAAGTGCATGTAAATACATTAATTTATTAGGGAGCTACGATACCACAAATAGACAGACATAATATCTCTTTACTGTGAAGGTCATAAAAATAGAAATTCACTCGATTCTCACTTAAGTCAAGGCATTAGGCGGCGTTGAAGCGAGATGATATCGCTTAAAACCACATACATCAGAGGAACGGATTTAAAATGGCAGAATCCCAAGTCGTTACACGAGGTATCTACCTCTCTACTATATTACACACATATAGGTGCCTACTTACTATCTGCAAGATTGCGACCTATATTTTAACGTCGATATTTACAATTGCATCTATTACTAGTCTTACGGCTACAAGCGCCAGAAAACTCGTGCCTTCTTTCAACATAGAGCTATTATAATATTATGTAGTATAGATTTTTATGCAGTGTTTTATGTCATAAATACAACCATCAGGTATCTATATATACACAAGCAGGTTACACAGAGCGGCCACGTTCATGGCTAGTAACGGTAAGACGGTGTAGGTGCGGCGCGCGGCGCGGTGCGGGGTGGCACGTTATACCTGCTGAACTTCGCTCGCATATTCACCCTGATTAAGAGATTAAGTAAGTTTATGGAATCGCCGCGGGTGCCGCTCGTATCGGAAAATTGATTTCTTTTTTCATAGTTAAGTATAGGCAATTAGGTTCACGTGGATTTTAAAGGATCAGCGAGTTGCCTCGGGCGAGGACGCTGCGCCACACGAGCTTTAAAAGCTCGCTACAATACAGATTTTTATTAATCGGATTATGAGGTTTTCATTGGGTTATTTTGGTTCTAGAAAATTCAGCTGTGTCGTTACAATTTTATCTTTCATTATTTAGATACCTAAAAGTATTTGTGGGTAATGGCTGCTGCTCCTTACCAACATAAACATCATGTTATCAGGCGATGCGCTGGCGAGTGAAGGACGTCGTGTCTGAAAGGTACGAGTAGATAGTCCATCTCCCGGTGACTTAGTTTATCGAACTTTGTGGTGGAGATTTAACATTTATTTAATAACTATTTAGTTGCGTATCCGATACAATAGAACAACGATAGGCTAAATAAAGCCTCATTAATATTGAACAATAAACAACATGTAACCGATCTGATATACGAACGCAGTGTCACATGATAATATCCAAATATTTGATATCGCACCTCGCACCGGTAACGCTTCACTGTTAATGATTGTTACTCGTACTGCTACTCGTGTATTATCGAACAATTATAATCATTATAATGTACATCAGTTGCATTGCCATATCAGTTATCTAATGACTAGTGATGTGTTCTACCTACTATCAAGTTATATTAGCATTGACGCGGTGTGGGTTGCTACAACAGTTACAATTTCATAAGAGTTATATTAGTGTTGACGGTAGCGAGTGAATTTCGTTCCATGTTCCACGGGCCCGCCGCACATTATGGTATCTTGGACCTCACGCGGATGACAAGTGCGCCGAGTAAAACTTGCATAATTAATTTACATTAAAAATAATTAAGATATATCTACATATACATATATAAGATTTTACTGTTAGCGACTACTATGTCTACAAACTAACTCTGTTACACGTTTTCAAAGTTACATGATAGAACGGATTTAATAAAAAATTGTGATAGAGAAAGCTCTTAATGTACCTAGTATTTATGTAAACTTAACTACCCCCGTGGCTCAGTGGTTGATGTATGAGACTGCTGATTACAAGGTCCCGAGTCCGATTCCCGGGTTGAGCCAAAAATTGATATTAGTTTGCGCACACTTGTGCACTATAATATCTCCCGCGCAGATGGCTAGTCTCCGTTGAGATCAGTCGCCGTGACCTAAATTCGGTTAGGAGGACATTATTATTATTTATTGAAAGTATCCTATAACAGTAGAAACTAATTTGACTCACTTCATCAAAGGATGATAGGTGACACAAACGTCGGTGCCTACGTGGCGTGTGGACGATCTGTGACTGCACCTCATATTGATGTAAGCCTGGGTTTACCTACGATAGTTACAATGACATGTATCTCCCACACAACCACTATTATTTGTGTCACCAACGCACTATTATTATAACTCGTGCGCTGGTCACACATATGTACATGACATTTTATTTTGCCTGTTTTTGTTTGACTATAATAATATGTTTTATTTGTACTAATGGTATTTTGGTTGCGTCACTTTCTGTGCTATATTTTTTTGTATTATTGCAAAAGGTGATAGACGCGCAAACGGCGTACCTGAAGGTAAATCGTGTTCATGAACGGTGGTTTCCACCGTTCATGAACACGGCAACGCTAGGGATACAGTCAAGCCGCTACTTACCTTGAAGTTAGTGCTCTATTTTTCCCTCGTTTCGCACAAATTCCTCTCTTCGGTTTTTTCTCTGTCTGCTCAGTCAGTAAGTCGAGCAAATTAGCTGACGTCTTATATTTAATTTATTTAAGCGCAGCATAGTGATCAAAATGGATTTTTTTTTTTAATTTGAATATAATTAGACACAAATATTCTATAAAATTTAAAACAACATTTAAACAGGTCAGTCATACATTTAGCCGTTAGCGTTAGAACGATTAATAAACAAAAAACATCCGTGTTCCGCATTATTAGATACCTTTGTTATTAGCGCTGAGCGACGATGTGCCGCTGTCAAAACTCGAACAGCACGTCTGAAATAACGTATGACTTTTGATAAATAACATAATTATTGAAAGATTGTTACATAACATTCCAAGAAGCCTACGGTACCGTGACGTCATCTTTACTGCCACATGCTACAAACAATATCATTTTCACAGAAAGGTACGCCTTCCGATACGGGGCAGCTCTAATAATGACAACCGATACAATTTAAATAAAACAAAGATTTTCACCAATACCTATACTTACTATATTCTTTGTTTAATCGCTGTGGTTCTACGACGTCATCATAACATTACTTTCCATTTACAGAATCACTCAACAGATAGGAACAGGAGCTGGTATAAATAACTGCGCTATAATAATATCTTGTCTCTCGTGTTAAATGATTTTATTTCTACTTCGTTTACTATATTTCTAGAACAGCCATCATGAGTAATTTCATTACGACACGATAGATGGCGCCACCTAATATCACATGAATAGACAAATCTACGTCGATTTTTGTTTTTTATTGAAACATTTTTTTATTACATAAACATCTCCCCGTACGTAGTTAATAGTTGTTATTTTAGGTAGAGATGACACACAGTATTAACTATTTAGTAAGTAACTGCTAAGTCAAAACTATCAGGCCAACAGTTGATTGTTTCTAAATACAACAGGAGAGAAGGTGATCTTTATTCTATCCTGTTATGTTCTGTTACTTACTCATAGTAGGTACCTTCCTATTCCATCCATCCATCCATCTCAACCCATAAACGTCCCACTGCTGGGCACGGGTCTTCTCCATACATTTGGAGGGATATTAGCATACTACACCACGCTGGCCAGACGGGTTGGTATCGAGTTTTCCCTCTCTTGCAGTGGATATTGTCTGCCTGACTGACTCCCTTAGTCGTCTCTTACGACACCCTCGGGATGGAATGGGTTGGTGACATTTGTATTCTTAATCCGTCACCACACGGATAACCTTCCTATAAGTCTGTTAGTAAATCAGTACCTAACACATATGTACCTACGCCTATTGAACTGATAACAATAAAACTTGCCACTAAATATAACGTACAGTAAGGTACCACACAATATAACGTTGTTATCTATTTTGTTACGAATCCATTAGTTCTCACAGCGGCATCAACTTAGCAAAGTTATAGTTCATAATACTAGTGTCAGGATCGAGCGTGGACGCGGTACTGGTAGTAGATCCTCCCTCCGAATGACGCGACGCGCGGGTCGAGCGCTGTTGATCCCAGTTTCAATTACAAACGTGAAAGTTCACTTAATTAATGTTCTTGATTAAACTTAGTATAGTTGGCTCCGCAGCCCGCCGCCAGCCCGCCAGCCCCACGTTACCCATGGCACAGATAATATAATACTAGTACAGATACCCCATCCCATACAAAGAAATGGTTCCCCGCTAACTCGGGCTAACCTTCGGGCTAAATTTTAATTATCTATCTATCTGTAGATGTCTGTATCCAACAGATTACGTGCATACACATAAAATCAACAGATGGCGACACTATTTAAAATTATATTTTTCACAAGATATAGTAGGCACCTACTTCATCACTCACATAGATCTACCGACCATAAAGGGTAGGTATCACTCATTGTCTCGGGCTCGGGCCACGTTTGCTCGCTCAAGGTCACGCGCTTTACGAAATATACTTATTTTGATTGTTTGCTTTCGTATTTAACTAGCGCTCCGCCCCGGTTTCGCCCGGGCTAAACAATTTTTTCCCGTTTAGGTATATTAAAATGTTAATATACCTATTAACCTAAGTTTATTTTTTTGTTGATGGCTTATATTAGGTATACCTATAATATAAATTGATTTATTAAAAAGAATATTCGTGAAACTATAATAAGCAATTAATTTATCAGTGCAAATAAACAAATAATCTGTTTGAAGTGATAAGGGTCTGTTTGAATTGTTTCTGTCTTAGTCAAATTAGGTTAATTATAATATTTTGTGACAACTCACACACCATCTAAATCCAAACTTGGCACAGCCTCAGACGACAGACAGAGCATATCACACTAAGATTGGTCCTGAATGGGAATCGAACCCTCATGGATTAGATTCACTAACCACTAGTTACGTAGTAACTCTTTAGTAATCTGTGCCACTAGTACAACAGGCCAGTCGATGTCATTAATGGATGGAGTAAATTATAGCATTCTTTGGTATTAGTCCAACAGTCCGATGGTACTGGGTTCGAATCCCAGATTCATGTCCACTTTTTGAAATTTGTTTTTTGTAGATGGTTTTTATATCAGATAATATTTTTTTGAATTATTTGTAAAAATATAGTAAAACAGTAATTATTTAGTATCAGTCTGAATTCACAAATAGGTAATTTTCCCACAGTACGATACCGTAGCACCGCTGCACCGTACCGGCCGTAGAACCGGCCGAACCGGGTTCGAATCCCAACCTCGGATACATTTTTTGTATTTAGTTTTTGTTTTGTTTTTAAAATATTTTATTATAAATATTTTATATATCTTGGATGCAATATGTTTGTTGATAACTTTGATAACATAAAACATTTTTAAAGTTTTTTGTTGAGAGAAAAAAACATATGCCCGTATTATTTATTTTTAACATAAGTCACTGTTTCACATAGCTTTATATATTTTTATACCTTCGAGTAAGTAGTATGACCCAACATTAAACTTCAAAACGAGGTAGGTATTTTAATTTATAAAAATCTGAAAATGCACACAGCGCCAGCGGCATTACTCACAAGTCACTCGCAAGTTTCAACTTCTTAGTAGTACAAAATACTGCCGCCAGGACTACGGCGACATTATTGAAATTTGTAAATATATAATTGTAATTTTGTTTTATGAGCCCTTTATTTCATTTTCCTATGCTAGTAGGATTCCTAAAATATGTACGTATATGTTTCAAGCTATATTTCTTCCAGATTTGAATTTTACATAAACGTAAATAACAAATCGATATATGTAACTCCATCTATTGGTATTTATTCGTACTAATTTTGATTTGTTCCTGATGAGACCCCATGCCCATGGGCTCGCTCCCTCTCCCCGTCGCCCTCGGACATAACAGCTCGGACTTGTCTCATAAAGTGCGAACTAAATACACTGTCGTTGTGAACTTGACGGATACTTGGTAAACTGTACAGGACCATTCCATCTTTGTACTCACAATTGAATGTAACCTTTATGCACACAATATAAGGTGTGTATTTGAATAGAATAAGAGATGAACCCAAAGTGACCCGTTATTTGAAGTTTGGATTAGTTAATAATGTGAACATTAGTTAGTCCTAAGAACGTTTAAACACCAAAGTGATAACAATACAAAAAAAAATTATTAACTGAAACCATATGTACATTTTATTTTAATACACAAACATAGGGTACCTAATGTCAGAGGACAACCGTGGCCGTGTTGCACCTTGCGTTGCGGGATGTCTACTGCCGTTACAACGTACACAACTATTTCCACGCTGCTGCTGCATGCTGTTAGAGATTTCTTTCTTCACAGCTTGGATTTCTCCACAGCTTTCTCCATCACGCCTGTAACATGTATCATACATATATCTAGTAGGTTACGTTAGCCGTACAAAGCCTTCACCGAACCAACGTATTCGGATATTAACAAAACATTCTAACTCAATGTTTATTAATACTGATTTAAACTCGATTTATATTATGAATTACTAAAAATATTGTCTAGAAATATCTTCGTATTATTTTTTGTTTTAGCTGATACCAAACATGAGGCGGGGCGTGCAGGCTGCATGCTGCGGATATAATCCACGAGGTACCGGCCCTATCGTCGGGCAGCTGCGCCGTCGTCGACACCGGGAACAGGATTAAGAGCGCTTGATATCTTACATCCACCGACTTACAGCAGAATACCGTTGGTGAGGCAAACTATATCAACTTGATTTATTTACGATTTATACCTATTTGGCAAGAAATATCATGAAAGAATATAGGCTCATTTCTAGCTGAGTTATTTCTTAGCTAAATAATACAACCAATGTATGTATTGTTGTGTTCCTACTGCATGCTGGTAGCCGTCCATCCACCTACCACTACTAGCTGCTTGAACACCGCCTCCGCAAGGAACTCTACAGATCATACATATATCAGCTCAGCGATATCATTATTCTTTACAGGATGGCAATGCGAGGTGATGCTCCTCATAGGCAACGATAACAATTAGGCGTATTATCCACGTTATAAGTATCGAAACGTTATAAAAAATATATATATAACTAACATATTATTGTTTATAATCTATACTAATAATATAAACGTGAAAATTTGGATAGATGTATGGATGATGTTTATTACGCAATCATGCCTTTATTTTTCTCACAGAGATCGAAAATCGATTATTTTCTAGAATACCATATAAGCTTCTTTTTATCCCGGAAAAATCACTATTACCGCGGTATGGTATGCGCGTTCGAAGCCATGGGCGGATACTAGTTGTAAATCGCCAGTCTACAAACGAAACTATAACAGACTTGTCTTAAATATTAGTAGAACCGCACAGTTATTGTTGCGATAAGTAATGAATAAAGTAGCGTTAAGTTAAAAGTAGTAAGTAAGTATACAACAAAGTATTTTGGCTACAAACTACATATAGGAGCAGAGCTAATAGCGACTGCACTACTTACTACACTACCGACTGTAGATATCTAAAGTTTTGTGTAAACGAAACCACTCGCGCGTTGCACTTAACTCGCTGTAATTGCACCGTTTAGCCTACTAGTACTTACATACACTATTTCCCCGGGGGACTAAACACATGAATGTGTAAAATGTGTTTAATGGCTGGATTGAAATTAGGTACTTGATTAAATAGTAGAAGTATAAATAATATGAATAAAGATTTTAATGGAAGGAATTAAATGAAAGTTATTTGGTGTTTTGTAAGTTAGTTTAATTAGTTTGATGAACTATTTTGGTTATTGCTTTGCAACTCCACCTTCTCTTGTTTTAATAAACGTAACAACACACATTTAATACATACTTCACGTTTTAAGGCTTATAATTTAAAGACAATCACTAAATATTTTTCAATCGCCTAAGGTCTGTGTACAAGAACTTTACATCTTGAAGTGCAAATTACCTTTCTGCGAATAACAATGTAAGTATATAAGATGCGAAAATTTATTTATATTAATAATCGTTGTAGGTACCTAATAACGGTTATCTTATGACTTATCGACTCCTCCAATTGAGAGAAGACCGCCTTGCTATAATTTTTTTAATGGTCATTCAAAACTTTGCAGTGAAAATCTAAGTAAAAGTTTTCGATAGCGACATTCGACATTTGACACGTGCTCTAACGTTCTTACATTCGACTGCTCGTCGATATAATAGTGGTCGATGCCGACTAGGACTGCTTAAAAAGCTCACATTCACAATTTGTGTTTCCCATTATTCTCAACAGGACTCTATTCGATTTCGAACGAATCGTAGTTAAATCTATCGCGATCGAATTGTAAGATACACTCGCGCTAGACACTGAGGTATCACCAGCACTACTACCAGCGTTTTTGAGAGTTAGATACACTCTGTAGGTTTAATAATATTGTTATTAGAGGACGCTCAGCGAGATATCCTAGGTGCGGTCAGTATCCGTCTATCCGCCGCGGTTACCGCACATATCCTCTCGGCGCATTATACGGTTAATTAGTCGGCCGCTAGAAACTCGCAGGGTTACTCGCTATTGTACAATGTTGTACTTAGTAGTAGTACGGTAGTACCTAGTAGGAGTTGACTTGAGTAAAATATGCATAGAGGTGCTTATACCCTTACCCGCTGATAAGTAAATGATCAGTAATAGTGTAATCGCCCAAAAGTCAGTAAACCATAATGTTTGTAGTTAGTAAAGGATATGACGACGACAATATTTATGATAACAGTAGGTCCTAGTCCTAATATTAATAAACCCATCATAAAAAAATCCACTTACTTAAAGTCATCATTCACCGACACAAGTGTCACAGTTTAAACTATGACACTTGTGTCGGTGAATGAAAAATAAGACGTCAGCTAATTTGCCAACAGCCGGATTTACCTCACTTGCCAATTGCCGGGTAGAGCCTAAGGAAAGAACTAGCAAGAAACTCAGGCCCCTCTTTTCAATCGCTAGATCGTTACAATTTAATGAGTTACTATAGTCACAAGTTATTTTTTTAATTATTATATTTACATCAAATGCATTATATCTATGAATTTCAAAAACCCAATAGTTATTTTTGACCCTAGTCAGCGAATTGACTGTACGGATCACCATAACATGTCTATCGCTTGATGTGGTGATCTATCCTTCAGGCCGAATGCCGAGCGAATGCCGAAGCCCAAGCGACTACCGATGTTGGGCGAGTTGGCGTGACGCCAGCGCCCTCTGCCAACACAACGTTTTTACCTCGGCGATTAGTTACTCCAAGTGTGACACAAAAACTACTTCATTCACCAAACTTGTCAGCTTAAATTTGTTAGTGTATGGGTGTGTGTGTATGTATGTAGGTAGGTATGTGGTAATTGTGATGTCTCAGCATTTTTGTACGTTAATTGTGTATGTGTGGAAGGACGGTATTATTTGATTATTTTTAATGATTTTAAAAGATATGAAATTATTGACAATAATGTCAATAAGTACGGTATGTCAATAAGATTTCTGGTGTGCCAACATACCAGAACAATATATGTTAAATTACAATTACAAAACATTACTCTGCCGTCCACTAACTAAAAGGCCGTTAAGCCACAGTTAGTTAAGATTCATTTTGCTAGCTAGCTAGCTAGCAAAATGAATCTTAACTAACTGTGGTTAAGATTCATTTTGCTAGCTAGCTAGCTAGCAAAATGAATCTTAACTAACTGTGGCTTAACGGCCTTTTAGTTAGTGGACGGCAGTACTGTAAAGTAGCTTTTACCCGCAGCCTTGCCCGCGTGAAATTCTAATGGATCTCATTGATTTATAACTACAAGGATGGCAAACAAACATACAACTTGCCTTATGTTAAGTAGTTACCGTACCCTATGGACACTTACAATACCAGAGGTATCACTTGCGTGTTACCGACCTCATTTTAGGTTATTAAAATAAATGACAACTTTTTATTAGTTGACAAAGCTGCGTTGGACTGTATAACTACCCAAATACTTACTCAAAAAAAAATAGGCTAAAAAGAGCAACGCGCGCCACGCGGTAGATCACATTCCCACCGACTACCATCACGTCTTGACGCGGCGAGACACACTGCCGCGCCGCTCGCGCAACACAACGCTAAGCGCCGGACACCGCCACAGAATACACACACGCATATAGCCGCTACTGCACAAGGATACATCCTGCACTGTAAACAAAGGAATATAACCCTTATTACAAAGCAAAAAGGCGATAATAAGTGCAACAGATATAGGGCGGTAACTGCTAATCCGCGAGCACGGACTAACTGCTTAATTATGCGGCCGCGGTCCCCGAGGTTATGTTTTTATTTTCGGACTTAAGCATTATAAATTCCTTAGAATATTCTCTTAATGACGTGGCTTATCTGACTAGCGCTGCAATTTATCTGTGTTGCGTCGCTCTGTAACTACCAACGTACCAACATGTTGGCAACAAATTATTAATTGAATAGGAATATTGGGAAATAAATAAATGAACGTAGTCGACGACGCGACGCAAATATAGTGTCTACTATCGAGCTCCGCACGCGCCGCATGTTTATATTACAGTAAATAATATAATATATACCTACATATTTTATAACTGCAACGATTATTATATTTAGCTATTATTGTGGTATACTGCCTCCTCAGCAATAAGATCATTATTGAAAGAGAAGCGATCAAGAAATACATTTATTTTTACACACAATATATAAACGTTATTTTTTATGTAAAAATAAATTATATTATAGTACTTAGCTAACTAGACACGATTACACTTGTTATTAACGTAAAATACTCTTTAATTATAAATATAGTGCACGACACAACGCTGTGCCGCGTGACGTCACGCCGCGCTGCGCCGGGCGACGATGCCATTCAATGGGCATTAAGTTGAATGCGCCGCTGAAATCTGCATTTCCTTAGCTAGTTAAGTGAGAACTAAAGTGGATGAAGGAACATAAATCATGTAGGTAAATGGTGGGTTTTTCCGACGCGCGCCGAGAGCTTGGCGGCGGCGGCGGCGGCGGCGGCGGCGAGCGGCGGGCGGCTCCGGAGCCTGGCCGAGTTCCAACTGTGCTCACCATACCAAACTTTACCTACGAGTACATCTTACTCAATGCTAACATGCCAGATATCTTATTTGTCATTTTTTATCAAGGATAGTCTAAGTTCTGTTGAAATTACAATTCTGTGACAATTACAAAATTGATGGATTTAAGAACACTGTACTTGTTTTTTAATTGAAATTATTTCTTATTTAGTGTTACAGACGAACTCACGATGTAACACGAGACGCGACGAGCCCACACACGACAGGACGTATCGAGAGCCGCTGTCCGTTATAGTCGTCGCGTCGTTTGTAAACACAAGAGCCACTAGTGCCCGTGATCCCCAATACCGTATTTTGGTCCTGAGTAATTTGTCCCTCCTCCCCGCTCCCTCCGCTCCCTCTTCCAGCCAGGAGACTTACTAACCACTGATAGAATAATCCTAGCCTCCTACCGACTTAGGGTGAGTTTGAACTGCGGTGAAACGAGAAGCGTTAAAATGCATTTATTTATCAAAGAACAATGTAACTGTAGGTACTTATTGTACTATGTTGTACGATCGTTCAAGTTGGGCTGGTCGGACGCCACTCATACAATGTTTATTTATTTATTCAACACAATATGGCATGAACATATGTAAACAAACAATGGAACTGGTGACCCCCTGCGTGCCCTGACGCCTGCACGTTTAAGGAGCTTAGGGACGCTACTGGAAATGCTAAACAAATCGCAACGCCAAGAAGAAATAAACGGTCTGTTTACAAATTAGCTGACATCGTTTTGTGACGTTCAAATTGTTAGGTTTTATTTCGGAAAGAGAGAAATACGTGTCTTGGGGATATCTATTCCATTGTGTATGTATATCTATTCCAATATATTACAATTTCTCACGTTGCAGCAGTCCTGTATATTTACTTAATTAAAATATGCGGAGGATGTTTTCGACGCCTATTATGCAGTCTCCCCCCCTTCCCCCTTTTTTTGGATTCAGCAACCATTCTCCTAGACCGATTCGTCATTGGACTGTACGTCCACGAGATGATTCATTTTGCCGACGGAAAGTTTCGTCTACGTCAATTTCGACGACAGGGCGTTTCAGTTACAGAATGTTTAATTTGTGTTAATATAGTTTTACAGCCTTACAAATAAAAATTTGTTATATCACATTCATCTCATTCTTATACGAGGTATAGTTATACGAGTTATAAATTAAGAATAAATCAAAAATATTTTTTAACAAATAAAGCAAGTATATTTTTCGTATAACTATACAGCCGTTATGTCAAATTGAACGATTTGGCAACAGCACCACCAAAGAGAAACTTCAAAAAAAACATATTTTGTCTATGACAACTGAATCTATTTATCAACAAAACTTTTTTCTACAGTTTTTAATTTTTAAATCTCATTGAAATTTTCCATAAATTGAAGATGTTCGTTTATAGTATGTGGCATGTAAATGTCATCGATTTTTTTCTTTATTATAGACTGCTGAGTCAAACCGTGAATGTCCACAGCATCTTCTTGCACTTGAAGGAACAAGAAACGAGTAGGTAGTTAAATTTGTGAAACTGATAGAACAGATTTAGTTACATGTGTGATTATCCAAATGTTCTTACCTGATTACGTCCCCAGTATCTCAAAGCAATAATCAATTGTAAAATAAAAGGTAACCGGGTGGATTACCTTCTATTCTCCATATCGTGATATCTACCAAATAATTTATCCAAAAACATCATACCACTTTTAGAAAACCGACATTTTGTTTGACTTTTCTTGCAGCCTGTATTAAAAAATTACGTTATTTACTTGTTCTACTTCTTCTATTGCTTTTAAATCCATTTTTTGAAAATATAAAAACGTAAACAAGCCTGAATCGTAGTATTTTTATGATTATACTAGGTTTATACTAGGGTATGGGCGCGTATAATTTCAGAATAACGATTGTATGAACAGAAATGTCAGCGCTATACTTGGTATAAGTTATTCTTTGTTTATTTGTAGACATTTTGCTAATTCTCTGTTTATACTCGAGTATACTGTTATACCACGTTTATTTGTAAGGCTGTAAGTCTTTATTTCTTAACTGTATAATAAATATTTGGTGTTTCATCATCATCATCATCATCTCAGCCAAAAGACGTCCACTGCTGGACATAGGCCTCCCCCAAGGTTTTCCACAACTCTCGATCCTGAGCCGATCGATTTGGTGTTTATATTGACTGTATTTCATGCACTTGTAATTGTACCTCTCTATACTATATGTAGCTCTCTATACATGTAGCAGAATTCACCTGCAAAGGTCAAGGCAGTCGATTCTGTCGGCATTACTCAACAGACAGGGTGGATTAGCGCGGCATTAGCAGCCGTCCCAATAGATTACCCCGTACTACAATCAGTTTGCGTACTAATGCCGGTTGTTAGCGCGCGGCATGCGACATGCGGCAACAATGCGCCGCGCGCCGTGACACGGTGGCGACATAATATCAGACAGTTGGAGCCTGTGTCGTACTGTCATACGACCGTGGCGTACTGTAGGATATTAAACATTAGCGTTGTTGAAGGCTAAAACTGTTTCTTGATATTATTGTATTAGTGACCAAATAAAACACAGAACAGAATAAAAATGATACACTTAAGTACTATGATTACGCACTGTTTAGTCAATTAAATTATTTACGTAGTCAATTCTATAAAACTTTCACGACTTAGAGTAGTCCACCACCTGAGTACACGCCGCCAGCAGTCCTACTGCAAGAGCTGTCGAGCTAATTAATTATTTAGTTTTAGTGTGTGCAAGTCTAGATGCAGACATACATTATTTATTATTGTTAAGTAGGTAGTTGGTAATAATACGACATCTTCAAAACTTCAGAGGGATGTGACTAGTGTAAAGATTTTGTCTAACTCGCCGCCGCTCACAGGAACTGCTCGACTCTCGACACTACCAAGCTGTTGGATAGAATTTTTTTTTTATACTACTTACGTAGCAAACTGTACTAGTATTCTACGGACGCTTTCAGTACCAGAGGTATCACTTGCGTGTTGCCAACCCATTTTTTTTTAAACCAGGGCTTTAAGATAGGGGTATACCAGGGATAGAAATAGGTATGTTTCTTTTAACGCATCCTTAAATGAGCGTTGGAGACCTGTGCTCACACACAGGAACACAACTATACTGCTATGTGTAGTTATTTGGCCGGGGTATTCTGTAAGGTGGAGGTCCTTCTCCAGTCGGCCTTGCTCGCTAGTATGGTGCCCTACCTCTCTTAAAATTTATTTTGTCATAATGATACCTTTTATTATTATTTTCGGTATGCGTACAATTATTATTTGCAAGACCTTCAAAGATGGCCAACTACTCACCAAAGTTTCATTATAATCAGATAGGTATCACATTACAATACCCTCCATTCTCACAATGTTTTCTTACCAAATATACTGTGATCTTATAAATACCTACACTTATAATACACACTTAGTATCACCTATGAGTATTTGTACAGGTCCCTCTGTCTTAGCCAAAAGACACTAATCCACTCCAGGACATAGGCCTCTCCCAAGGATTTTTACAACACTCGAGCCGGAGCTTATCTTGTCCATAGAAAGAGCTGTGACGTCAGCTCACCGTCACCTCAATCCTACTAATATTATAAATGTGAAAGTTTGTGAGTATGGATGGATGGATGGATGGGTGGATGGATGTTTGTTACTCTTTCACGCAATAACTACTGAATGGATCTGGATAAAATTTCGCATACAGATAGATAGTCGGGAATAGCACATAGGCTATTTTTTATCGCGATGACCGACATCCACGCGGGCGGATCCGCGGGCCACAGCTAGTCTCAAATAATTCCAACACTGTCACGGAACTAAAACGTTTACCTCGCTTTGATCTGAAAATATTCGCGCATTATGCCTGAGTCATGATAAAACAGGTGCTGATAAAATAGAAGATATTATCATTATAGCACAAGTTTATTATTAGTTGAACACATATATGTACGTAGATACTCGTAGTATGTAGCTAGGTAGGTAAACAACTGTTATCGGTTAAACTTATGATATATTGTACCAGACAGTGTCTGTACATAATTATGATTAAGTAAATAGTATTCATAACATTTGTGTCGTCGTGATGAGATGTTATAATGAGAGTTGACATTATCTGAGTGTAACTACACCCCGAGATAATGTCAACTCTCATAATTACCACAACGACACAAATTTATAAGTGTATACAAAAAAAATAGTACAGATTTAGTATTTAATTTCTTCATTATTGTAAGTGATTAAAATAACTATTTTTTTATTTTGTTGTTCTCTCATTCTGACACTAACGGTAGGTAGGTATTATCCTTCTGGTGGTATGCGTGATGCACTCGTATGTACCTGCTTCACAAATGTACAATGTAACAGTGTCCGCGTATCATTTGATTTGAATTATAAATGTGAAAGTTTGTGAGGATGGGAGGATGTATGTATGGAGGTTTGTTACTCTTTCACGTAAAAACTACTTCTTCTTCTTAGAGTGTCGATGGCAATCTAAATTGTGTCAGCCCAAAACCTAGCTACGAGTTTTGCATTTTATGTAGCGTCCATAAACTCCTCTAAGGTGCAGGGTATCAGGACACGCGGGACATGATATAAAGTGTCCCATGGTTTGTGGCTCAGCACCACGTTTACACTCCAGGTTGGAATTGTCTATACATCCCCGCCTGAGCAGGTTTTCTTTGCTTCGACCAACCTGAGTCCGAAGTCGGTTTAAAGACTTCCAGGTCAGCCAAGGTGTCTCATGTCCAGGCGGGAGATTTTTATAGGGTGGGACGAATGGGGAATAACTACTACTAAATTTGGCATAAAGATAGATTATAGTCTGAAATAGCGAAAAGGCTACTTTTTATCTCGACAACCTACCTATCGATAAACACGCGGGTGGATCCACGCGAAACAGCTAGTTTATAATATTTACCTTTTAGCATTAGATAGATAGGTACCTATACGATTAGGCCCTTAGCTAAAACGTGATTTATTTTGATTAGATATAATTAGTTTAATATTAGTTTAGAAACAGTTTTACATAGATAAGCACGGGTGTTTTTTGTGAATAATAATATATAATCGATCGAATACGTTAAGTTGAAACATGTTCGTATAATAATGCATTATGTTAATATTTCACCTAGTAGCTACCTAATGTTTGCATGTATATGTCGCAGGATAATCGGATTAGTTTTCCTAGGAAGATTGCAAAATACCGGATAATTAAAAACTAACAAAGAATTTCGCTATCATCCGTGGAATCTTCAGGATCTTTGCAAAAATACAGGATTGCTTAGGAAGATAGAAAACTTAAATTGTTTATCAGATTATCATACGTCGTATATACCTTTGCAGAGTACCTGTATATAAAAGGTATTTATGAAGCCATCAACTGATAGGTCGGCTCAGGATCGAGAGTTATGGAAAACCTTGGGGGAGGCCTATGTCCAGCAGTGGACGTCTTTTGGCTGAGATGACAACTGATACTCGTAGCAATAACCAACAAAACAACACATAAGGGCACATCCTTATATGTTTTCACATACCTAATATTTGTGCAATGGCATTCTCTGTCTTCCCATCAACCTGTATAACTGAGAGCTTCCTCAATAAATAAGTCCGACTGGTTAAAATTGTTAATATCTGTAATTCACAGACACAAAGTCGCAGGCTACTGTGTTCCGCTGTCGGTAACTACAAACTTGCCAAGGACGGATTAACCGTATAAAATGAATATCGACAGAACTTTGCCTGGACGAATTAATAAGAGGCGCTAGAGGGCGGTGGCGGTGCGCGGTGGTGCCGGGATTAGCCCCCGGACTCACCGCGCTACGGCACCTCTTTATATAATGAACCTATTGATGCAGTAATGTGTCGTGTGAATGGTGATAATATATCGGATAACGTACGTACTAATGTCTATAATAACGTAGTAGCCCGGTCGAGTTAGCATATAGAGCATGTATATTTTGACCGGGCTAGTAGGTATATGCATATTGTATGTATTTTTATTCGACTGTTTCTATTGCAATGTACCATAGAGGGTAGGTCCTTTTTTTTCAATATTTTATTGAGAAGTTTATTAAACTGTGTCTTATACATAAATAATACAACAACGTAATACTTAACTAGTTAATGTACACAATAATCCGCAGAATGCATGTTTCATGAAAATGTTATTGAGTAACTAATATTGATCTTGTGCAACTTAACGAAAGCTCCTCCTGTACCCTACGAGTATGGCAGGTACAGCACAGAGACAGCTCAAATATCTCGTAAGTAAACCTATCACCACCGACCACTAATACTATCTTTATGATTAGTTAATAGATATCTTTGTTTCATAGAATTAGCAAAATTGCTTATTGCGTGAATCAATGTACGGGATAATGTAGTACCCGTGTTTACGTACTAAGTATATAGAATGTTACTTATCAACAAATGTATATCGAAACGTATAATTAGTTAAAATTAATTATTTTTAAATTTATTTATTTATTATACTTATGCATTATAGTACACCATATAATAATACATACAAGATTTACATTAGTTAATAGGCTACCTTATCGCTTGTAGCTATTTCTACTAGGCAACATTTAGATGGATACATGAATGGTAGTTATTAGCGTACTTATAACATAAATACTGTTGGTTGAATTTTAATAATAGGTACCTACAAAGTTACATAATATTTCTAGTGATAAAAAAAATAGCATAATGTGTTATAGTGAGTTGAAACATTTTTCGGTCCATTTAAACAGCGTTGTTTTAAATTTGCCCTGACCCTGAACCCCAATTGTTATTGTGATCGAGCGCTCGAGAGATGCTCACGAGTATTCATAGTAAATGGTTCAGGTATGCATCGCGTCGCGCCGGGTGTTGAGGTGCGTGGTGCTACACAACAAATGAACAAAGTAATACTAAGTAGGTATCAGACTTAACACACATCACGTTTCACCGGGAGACGTCGCCTTTTAAGCCCGCAATACCAGAGGTATCACTTGCGTGTTGCCAACCCATTTTTTTACCCTGTAGTAGTGTATTCCTGGGATAGGAATACGTTTCTTACAAAACGCATACCTAAATGAGCGTTGGAGAATAGTACTCACACACAGGAACACAACTACATCGCTGTATGTAGTTATTTGGCTGTGGTCTTCTGTAAGGTGGAGGTCCTTCCCCAGTCGGGCTTGCTCGCTAGTATGGTGCCCTACCTCTCTTGAAGTCTTGAAGCCTTTTGAAAAGTACCTATATTTTCTCTTAAACACTTCGGCCATTTTGTATCCGAATGAGTCTTCCCTGGTCGCAGGACGCAACAGCTTAATAGTTAACAAACTGATAATACACGCGCTGTACACTTTATGTCGATGGCGGTAAGGTTGAAGTTGTTGCTAGTAGGACGCACAAGCGTTTTGTCAGGATTATCTTGAGTGGGACGTCATCTCAGAAGTTAGGTTTAATTAAAGTTGCCACTGAGAGCCGGTCGCCACTTAAAGTCTCCGATTTCTAGTTTAGAATTGCAGTTCGGTAACTATTTGCATTTTGTACTATTCTCATTAATCGTCAGCTCGCTTGTATACGTCACTAATATCGGTCACGTATTTGTGACGCTCACACCTTCAACAGAAACACGAGTATATTAATGGTAAGTTTCGGTAACGGAGATGTCATTTTCAAAGTTTAAAAATATACTTGTCTATATCATGGTTATAAGTAGTCGACTAGCTAATTATTGACATGCACATTGAGTACATATTATATAACAAGCACAGATACAGAAGCCTTTATAAACTTAGTAACGCTATGAAGCTCAATATTAGACGTGACCAAGTCTATGTAACTGGTGCAGAGAGGGAGGATATGGCTCCACATGTCGTATTTTTAAATTTACGACTTATTACCGTTTCGGAAATATGAATGGTTACCAAAATTGTCCTTCTACTCGTTCGAAGAGCTGCTAGAGTGCAGTGGGCCGGTACTTACTGTACTCTTTTTTTTTCTTGTTTAAAAAACTACTCCCGCGCTAGAGAACAAACTCTGTGTCGCGGGGAACTTTACAAACATACAATTAACGGACACAAATTACATCCAGACTCAGAACAATCAAATGAAAAATTTTATCTGGACTTTTTAGTTTAACATTAAGTAATCTATAACACTAAATATTTAGTTGTCGCTTTTTAGTTCATCTGAGATGACAGTAGTCGGCTTTTATGTTTTTCATACATGTTTGCCGTGTATCTATATCTATATCTATACTTCTATACTAATATTATAAAGAGGAAAGATTTGTATTTTTGTTTGTTTGTTTGTTTGTTTGTTTGTATGTAATGGATAAACTCAAAGACGACTGGACCGATTTTAAAAATTCCTTCACTATTAAAAAGCTACATTATCTGCGAGTAACATAGGCTATATTTGATTTTAAAAAAATAGGGGTAAATAATGCCAAGACCTCAGACAATCACTGACTAAATTAGTAACGCCTAATAAACGCCTATAAGATTATTGCTATTTCATTTTTTGTAGGCGCTAACATTTAACAATACTTTAATTTAGGTAATCAGGAAAGCAGCAGAGAAAAGAAAACACTCCACCGAATCTGTCGGTCAAGATAAACTCAATAACTACCCAATAAAATTTAATACGATTTTCACCAGGTGATGTCGTAATTATAGTGTTTATAGTTTTGTGAGTGTGAATTGGCTGAAGTATTACGATGATAGTTAAACGACTAGGCAAAATCTTGCCGTAGGAGGCAATGTTATTCCTAAATAGATCTAAAAAAAGGTCCATGATACTATGTGTCTATCTGCGACCACAAAAATTACTCACAGCGAAACGCGTGATCGGCCTCTGTCTCATCGGAATACTTAACTGATATATATTTTTAACTGACTTTTAAAAGATGAGGTTCCCTAAAATAATTGCATTGTTTTTATCCCTAAACATCGTCATTTAAGGGCCGATTTGTAATATTCTTTTTTAAGTGATCGACAAAGCTCGAAAAATTGCCTCAATTAAGTGGCAATGGGTAGGGCATATAGCTCGCAGAACCGATGGCCGTTGGGGCAGAAAGGTTCTAGAGTGGCGACCACGAACTGGAAGACGCAGCGTGGGCAGGCCTCCAACAAGGTGGACCGAAGACCTGGTAAAGGTCGCAGGCAACCGATGGACAAGGTTAGCTCAGGACCGACTGATGTGGAAAACCTTGCGGGAAGCCTATGTCGAGCAGTGGATGTCTTATGGCTGAGATAGAACTACTTTTGTGGCAAACAAGCATACAGCCCAGCTGATGTTAAGCAGTTACCGTAGCCTATAGACGCTTGCAGTACCAAAGGTATCACTTGCGTGTTACCAACACATTTTTTACACCAGGGCCATAAGATGGGAGCAGAGTATCCATGGGATAGGAATACGTTTCTTTCAAAATTGATCCCTAAGTGAGCGTTGGAGTCCTATACTCACACACAGGAACAGAACTACACCGCTGTGTATAGTTATTCGGCTGTCGTCTTCTAATGTGTTGGTTTTCTGTAAGGTGGAATTCCTCCCCTATATGAAAAATTTCTCTTAAAAAACATTTTGCAATTGAATGGATAGTTTTTCATATTGTTCTCATTAAAAAAAACACCACACAACTGCAATGAATCAAACAAGTGCATTCAGGAAGCATCAATTCGTTAGTGAAACTAATAAAGTATACTGCTGATGGCCAACTTCTCAATGATAAATAATTAGTCGATGGAGATTAGACATAATGTGTAATTAAATGACTGTAACTAATCACATTCAATGAGCAAATTAAAATGGTACAATTAAACTAATATGATTATACAGCTGGATATAGGCACCGAAACTTCGTAATTAAACAATGTACAAAAAAAATGCATGGTTTCAGAGATATACATAATAATAGATACCTACATATATATCTAACTAGCTGTACCCGCGACTTCGTTCGCGTGTTCAGTCTTTTTCTGTAAATCTGAAAACTACAAACTTTCATCGGCTGATTGTCATCTTTAGCGGTTACATTTTAAAAAACCTTTTTTAGCGGATGCCTATATCGTAATAGCTATCTGAGTGTCAATTACGTTTTTCTTTTGAACATTAAGGTTCTGCAATTAATAAACTTCATAAAGAAATATTCCTTGTTTGTACGATTGTTCTGCTCTTCAAATTGTCTTAGCGCAAACGTGAATAATCTTATGGCCTATCGCATAGCTTATCTGTGCTTAGCTTATGCCCTGTAGAAATTTCTGCATCCATACATTTCGTTTTAAATTGGTCACTTCTAACCTGATAGGATTCCGTGTGGTGACGGATTAAGAATACAAAATATCACCACCCCTATCTATCCCGAGGGTGTCCTAAGAGTCGACTAAAGGAGTAATTCAGGCAGACAATATCCACTGCAAGAGAAGGAAAATTCAAAATAAAACCCTATACCAATCCGTCTGGCCAGCGTGGTGTAGTAGGCTAATATCTTTCCAAGTGTATGGGGGAGACCCGTGCCCAGCAGTGGGACATTTATGGGTTGATATGATGAACCTGATAGATACTGTTACATAGTTTCGGTGAGCTAAAAATTTATTAAATTCCTAAAGGGCATAATGGTCCACCGTAGGGCTCAAGGATTTCAGAAATTGAACTGCATAGTTATTAGATTCTTTTTGATTCATCATTCTATTAATTGAGATATAGTACTGTACATAAGCTCCCGGAACAAAACTGAATAAAAAACCAGTAAACTGAATCCTATTTATTATAGTCGACCATATTGGTGAGAGTTCAACGTAAATTAGATATATATGTAGGTATCTATTATTTTGTATATCTCTGAAACCATGCATTTTTTTTGTACATTGTTTAATTACGAAGTTTCGGTGCCTATATCCAGCTGTATAATCATATTAGTTTAATTGTACCATTTTAATTTGCTCATTGAATGTGATTAGTTACAGTCATTTAATTACACATTATGTCTAATCTCCATCGACTAATTATTTATCATTGAGAAGTTGGCCATCAGCAGTATACTTTATTAGTTTCACTAACGAATTGATGCTTCCTGAATGCACTTGTTTGATTCATTGCAGTTGTGTGGTGTTTTTTTTAATGAGAACAATATGAAAAACTATCCATTCAATTGCAAAATGTTTTTTAAGAGAAATTTTTCATATAGGGGAGGAATTCCACCTTACAGAAAACCAACACATTAGAAGACGACAGCCGAATAACTATACACAGCGGTGTAGTTCTGTTCCTGTGTGTGAGTATAGGACTCCAACGCTCACTTAGGGATCAATTTTGAAAGAAACGTATTCCTATCCCATGGATACTCTGCTCCCATCTTATGGCCCTGGTGTAAAAAATGTGTTGGTAACACGCAAGTGATACCTTTGGTACTGCAAGCGTCTATAGGCTACGGTAACTGCTTAACATCAGCTGGGCTGTATGCTTGTTTGCCACAAAAGTAGTTCTATCTCAGCCATAAGACATCCACTGCTCGACATAGGCTTCCCGCAAGGTTTTCCACATCAGTCGGTCCTGAGCTAACCTTGTCCATCGGTTGCCTGCGACCTTTACCAGGTCTTCGGTCCACCTTGTTGGAGGCCTGCCCACGCTGCGTCTTCCAGTTCGTGGTCGCCACTCTAGAACCTTTCTGCCCCAACGGCCATCGGTTCTGCGAGCTATATGCCCTACCCATTGCCACTTAATTGAGGCAATTTTTCGAGCTTTGTCGATCACTTAAAAAAGAATATTACAAATCGGCCCTTAAATGACGATGTTTAGGGATAAAAACAATGCAATTATTTTAGGGAACCTCATCTTTTAAAAGTCAGTTAAAAATATATATCAGTTAAGTATTCCGATGAGACAGAGGCCGATCACGCGTTTCGCTGTGAGTAATTTTTGTGGTCGCAGATAGACACATAGTATCATGGACCTTTTTTTAGATCTATTTAGGAATAACATTGCCTCCTACGGCAAGATTTTGCCTAGTCGTTTAACTATCATCGTAATACTTCAGCCAATTCACACTCACAAAACTATAAACACTATAATTACGACATCACCTGGTGAAAATCGTATTAAATTTTATTGGGTAGTTATTGAGTTTATCTTGACCGACAGATTCGGTGGAGTGTTTTCTTTTCTCTGCTGCTTTCCTGATTACCTAAATTAAAGTATTGTTAAATGTTAGCGCCTACAAAAAATGAAATAGCAATAATCTTATAGGCGTTTATTAGGCGTTACTAATTTAGTCAGTGATTGTCTGAGGTCTTGGCATTATTTACCCCTATTTTTTTAAAATCAAATATAGCCTATGTTACTCGCAGATAATGTAGCTTTTTAATAGTGAAGGAATTTTTAAAATCGGTCCAGTCGTCTTTGAGTTTATCCATTACATACAAACAAACAAACAAAAATACAAATCTTTCCTCTTTATAATATTAGTATAGATTTACGTTGAACTCTCACCAATATGGTCGACTATAATAAATAGGATTCAGTTTACTGGTTTTTTATTCAGTTTTGTTCCGGGAGCTTATGTACAGTACTATATCTCAATTAATAGAATGATGAATCAAAAAGAATCTAATAACTATGCAGTTCAATTTCTGAAATCCTTGAGCCCTACGGTGGACCATTATGCCCTTTAGGAATTTAATAAATTTTTAGCTCACCGAAACTATGTAACAGTATCTATCAGGTTCATCATATCAACCCATAAATGTCCCACTGCTGGGCACGGGTCTCCCCCATACACTTGGAGAGATATTAGCCTACTACACCACGCTGGCCAGACGGATTGGTATAGGGTTTTATTTTGAATTTTCCTTCTCTTGCAGTGGATATTGTCTGCCTGAATTACTCCTTTAGTCGACTCTTAGGACACCCTCGGGATAGATAGGGGTGGTGATATTTTGTATTCTTAATCCGTCACCACACGGAATCCTATCAGGTTAGAAGTGACCAATTTAAAACGAAATGTATGGATGCAGAAATTTCTACAGGGCATAAGCTAAGCACAGATAAGCTATGCGATAGGCCATAAGATTATTCACGTTTGCGCTAAGACAATTTGAAGAGCAGAACAATCGTACAAACAAGGAATATTTCTTTATGAAGTTTATTAATTGCAGAACCTTAATGTTCAAAAGAAAAACGTAATTGACACTCAGATAGCTATTACGATATAGGCATCCGCTAAAAAAGGTTTTTTAAAATGTAACCGCTAAAGATGACAATCAGCCGATGAAAGTTTGTAGTTTTCAGATTTACAGAAAAAGACTGAACACGCGAACGAAGTCGCGGGTACAGCTAGTCTGTTATAAATAGACACAATGTTGTAATACTGACTGCACGGTTGGTTCATTGGCTTAAATGGTTACCTCGCCATATACTACTGCGCGGCGTATTGTGGGTTCGATCTCCACATGGGACAAAAATTTGTGTGATCCACAAATAAATTGTCCCGAGTCTGGGTGTACTTTATGTCCGTTAATTGTATGTTTGTAAAGTCCCCCGCGACACAGGGCTTGTTCTCGTCTAGTTGTCTTTAAAAAAAACTCTAGGAACAAGTATTATTAACACAGGTAAATGTTGCAAACCTTCATACAGCTTAATTAAAGGTTTACATTTGACTAATGATGCTAAGTATATTTTGTTACGAAAACGTTTTTAGAGGCACTTTGGCAGTACGAGCGTCACACGAGCGTGTACACACGCTACTATGTACAGTCCACAGGCAAGAACACACAAGTATGTGATAGGTACAAGTAAGTAAGAATACGGGAGGGTAAACAGCGTAAATTGAGTCGTGTGTTAATGTATTTATTTACATTGAAGCGCTTTTGGCGTTCACACAGGGGTAGCCGGGGGTGAGAGGGGGTGGGGGGCAGGTGAAACAACTCTGTAACGTTATTAACTCGTTTGCTAAGAATCGAGTTGAGTTATTAAGTCGAGACCGAGACCGCTCACGCGCGCCCGCCACTGCATTGTAAATACGACATGTGGAGCCATATTTATGAAAATAAAGATATCTCGCCACAGGAAACTGAATTTGTTAAATGTAAAACATTTTAAGTGTCGGCGGGTCTTCCTATAATAATTATAATGAGACCCTCATTAAAACGACTCCATTACTTCCGAAATTAAGGAAGATCATTATTTCGACTAGGCCTGTACTATACTAATTGATATAATTATACTATTGACTCCATAAAGTTTGCAGGCTAATGACAAAAAGTATAAAAAACAAACAAAATACAATATAATAAGAACAATAAATATATATTAGCAAAAACACATAAACAAAGCAAAAAAAAACATATATAAGTACCTACCCACGTTATTTAGGGAAAGATTTCTCAATAATTAATGTACAAATAAATAAAGGCGACCTACTTATACACTGATGAGTCATCGTACAATTATACTGATTAGGTACCCACACGGTTCCGGATTCAAATAGACTTATCTTGTATACATCTAAGATAACAATATTATATTGTGAATATTAGCACAATCATCGGGTACTTAGAGAACATTGAATAGTTTTTATCTACACTGATAAACATGACTGTGATCTACAGATTATAATTGTTGTCTATGGTTCCTGGTACTACATACAGTAAGAACTGCTAAAGAGTGGAATGAAAAACATATTTTCCTCATCATCGTAACGTAAACGTACATTCTCTATTGTGAAACGCACTACAGAGTAGGTACGTTTAACTAAATACTTTTTTAAATAAATATCGTAAATTTGTTGTTGTTATATATCTTGTAATTGGGAAGTATTCCATACTAGGTGCTGCCCGTGGTTCCGCCCGCGTGGATGTCGGTTATCGCTATAAAAATGCCTATGTGTTATTCCAGACCATAATCTATCTCTGTGCCAAATTTCATCCAGATCCGTTCAGTAGTTTTTACGTGAAAGAGTAACAAATATCCATCCATACTTACAAACTTTCACGTTTATAATATTAGTAGGATTATTCAGTTTATCTGCAGTGTAGTACTGCAAGCAATATACAATCGTTCAGTTAGTACATATTTTTTTATGCTACAAATGAAGCAAACAAGCATACGGCCCGCCTGAGCAGTAGGTATACGGCTGTACCATTATACAACGTACAGTAGGTACGAGTGGCGGCACTCCGGCACGGTTGATATACTGTTTACGTATATTATACACAATGGAAGGTGCGAACTAATGAACGGTGAGCCGCTTCTACTGCATTATAAGTGCTAATTACCCTGTTGCTGAATAATTGTTACATTAAATGTGAGTGAAGCTCATTGCAACGTTCTCTCCACCGCCGCGCCGCGCGCCACGCCGCTGCACTGCAACGTGCTGCGTACACAACAGTACATACATACATTATAGGTAACAATAAAAAAACATTTAACAACTCAAACTCAACTTTTTGTATAATAGAGTGAGACTTTTGAACTCATAAATTCTAGAAAAGGACGATAGCTAGTGCGTCAAAACGTCAAAGGTAGATAAGTACTCTTCTTCTTCTTCTTATCGTTTGGTTAGTGGCTAACCTGGTGGCAGAGTTATTTAGGTCGTGATCTAACGACTGATAAGAGTCGGAACCGATTTTTAACGTGCTCGCTTATCGTTTATTGAACAGTGAGTGCACCTAGCTATGAGCGCCTACTTATGTACGAGGTGTATACGAGCCATAAGAAGAACTAGCGACACACTGTGGCTACTCTTTGTAATCTCCAGATAATTAGAAACTTTTGTAAGGTACGATTATAGTAGTATGCAAACTGAAACATGAAAATCAACAACAACAATAAATAATAAAATATAAATGATGTATGAATAACTAAATTATTTAATATCTGCCTACCCATTGTCACGTCTATTAGTTTGAACTAACAGATGGATCAATATGTAGACACATTTAGTAACAATGTATTTTAGATAAGTTGGAGTTCAACATGCGGTGAGACCGTGGTCGTCTTTATACTGACCCTGTCGTATAATTTGTGAATATTTTGTGTCGAAGGTACCTCTGTGTGTGGCTGTAACACAAGCTAACGATCACTATCGTCTCGAACGTGTCGAAACATCAATAGTAATGATCATTAGTGCAGGTGGCACCGTGCGGCGGCGGCACCGTGCGGCGGGGGCACCGTGCAGCGGCGGCACTAGCTCCGCGCGGATTACTTCCACCTACACCTACATACCTACATGCGTGAACACGTGAGCCACACTTAAACTCGTATTATCAGATATAACGCGCTCGCTAATGTCGCCCCACACCCGCACTAACTGATTTACATATAATTGCAAACAACAAACGACCTTACAATACTGTACATACGAGACACTTTATGTTCCTCTTTGTCGACCAGCCCGTAGAACAAAACCCTATACCAACCCATCTGGCCAGCGTGGTATAGTGGGCTAATATGCCTCCAAGTGTATAGAGGAGACCCGTGCCCAGCAGTGGGACGTTCATGGGTTGAGATGAGATGTCGACCAGGGCAACTGTGTGTGTGTGTAACAACAAACAACAAAACATTATGTATGTTGTATGCGTTTTTATCGGCTATATATGTAAAATTACTACTAGAAATAATGTTAAGTTTATATCATTTATTTGCAATAATAAAATATGCAGACGGGTCTACAAAAAAGGTTACTTGATCTACACTTTGAGTCAGAATCCATCGCTGAAGCCACGCAAAGTGGCTCGTATACGCAGCGAGTTCCACTACTTCCACTAGTGTGTGTAGTTCGCTTTACGTTACGTAATAAAGGACAGTAGGCGAGGGTTACACGATATCATTGCTCTGAAGATGTATAATGTCGCGCAGTGTGCGGTGAACTGCCAATCTCTTCCTCCCCCCCACCCCTCTCGTACTACTAAGGAGACAAACGAACATACGGCCTGCAGTAAGCAGTTACCGTAGCCTATAAACGCTTGCAACACCAGGAGTAACTCCTTGGTGCTAACCTTTTAAAAACCATAAGTCCTTCCTCGACCGATTGCGCTCATGATCATATTTATTACGATATTTCTCAATGGCGACCGACGTCGTACGTACCGATCCAGATACTCAATTAATCGTCGAACAAACGTTTACACATACAAGTACCTACATACAAACGCTGGAATGTCTCAGTAATGCCCAGTATATTCGGACAACTTCGGTCGCTTTAATGATTCATAGAATCCGCTTACGCATAATATAAACTGTTGTGCTAAGACAAATAGGCGCCACATTATAAACAGATATTACAATATTGTTATTAATTGTCGAGAGCGCACCATGAACGTGGCTCGCAACTCAGCAATCGAAACATTTTCGGAAATTGGAGTTCCACGTGGAGCTCTCTTAAATTAGTGGAATCCGATGCGATGGGAACAATCAGTATAATTTGCATTATAAAGGCACCTCTCCGCCCCCCTCCGCACCGCCCGCACCCCCCGCGCGCTCCACACACCGGCCGCGGCCTCTTGAGCGAGATTTTTTCCGAAGCTATTTTCCTCCGGGAGAGTTGTTTAAATCTTACCTTGATCCACGCAATGAGTTCGCAAATTACTCGGATATTCCATGCATACAAATCAGCGCGGTACCATACGGCATGCGTCATGCGGCATGCGGCACACTCGACACACCTTACCTCAGTAATACGTGACCGCAACCATAACTTGCATTAGTGTAAGTCAGTACCTACTGAAAAATATAAAAGTGACAAAAGTATATTATTGTGATGTAAAAAATATGTATTTACAAGATTTCTTCTTTTTTATCTTATAGTAAGCATTTCACCTAGGTATTTCTTAAATGTCAAGTCAGTATTAATAGTGAAATTTTTCAGCAGTACTTTGAATATAAAATTGTTCAATTAATTGTCAGGACCGAATCCCGTGCGACTCCCGTTGACAATTTGCTTACAACACTATCCAATCTATGAACTCATAATACATAGATCGAGTATAACGATACACTTTTAAATTTGAATGTGCGATGCAGGAATTTGTTTTAAAACCCCTACATCTCACGACGCTAGTGACGTTATCGTCAAACAAACGTCTATACATACAAACATACGCCGGCGCCGGATTGTCCACGTTGATTCTGAAATCGATGATTGTTGAATGAATTGAATGAACAGTTGATTGATCAATTATTACAGAATAGCTGTTGCCCGCGGCTCCGCCCGCGTGGATGTCGGTTATCGCTGCAAAAAGTAGCCTATGTGTTATTCCAGACCATAATCTATCTGTGTGCCAAATTTCATCCAGATCCGTTCACTAGTTTTTCATCCATTCTTACAAACTTTCACATTTATAATATTAGTAAGGATTACAGAGTAACACATTAGTGTACAAAATATCCCATAGGATCGAGGTGCTCTGACTGCTATACGAGTAATAGCTTCAACAAGTTGATGACATTTCTGCATTAGCTTTCTCCGCCTGGTTAGATATTTTAGCTGCATTCAAGTGATTATTAGTTCAAATTAAAGAGCTGTATTCGATAGTTATCGCAACAATAGATACTAAAACAGGCCTATGTCCAGCCATAGACTGAAATAGCCTTATTAATTCATTAATAGTAGATTGAATAGTAGTAGGTACGACTTCCATGCTAAGTTCCCGGGTTCTATAACAATATTGCCTGGTTTTAACTTTTTTTAATATACATAATAATATACATATATCTACATAGTTACAATGTAGGCATATTGTTATTATGAATGAGATAGTCGATAACGTACGGGTAAGTAAGTAAGTAGGTACTTTTACGTACAAACAATTTTCCATTAAATTTATAAAAGATATCGCGCTAGTGATATTGTATCGCACACCATTTTATTTCATCAAGCGTGTAATCAAATTTTGTCACATAATGATACGTCCGCGTACGAATACCGCCGGAGGGTTATTGTGTCATCCTTGTTTTGTAAACTTAATACAATATGTTAGAGGTTGTACAGTATAAGGAACGGGAACACTACAAATATCTCGTACATACTAATTGGTAGGTAATTGTAGTGAGCCGCAGTCGGTACTGTAATGTGACGTCATACCGCACGTACCTTATGTCTTATCTTAACAATATTAAAACAAATTTTTGTTGTATTAGCCGACATGTATTATAGTTAGATCATGAATGACTCATTAATTTATTTATTAAACATTTTTTATACTAATACATGCATAGTCAATTATACTAATTTATGTGTACAAAATGAATCAGCAAACACATCATGCTTATAAATGCAATTAGACAATATTAACTGTTCAAAGTTACAGTTTTTTTTTCGTTTTTCGTTTTAAAAAAGACAATTCCCGCACTAGAGAACAAGCTCTGTGTCGCGGGGGACTTTACAAACATACAATTAACGGACACAAATTACACCCAGACTCAGAACAACTCTTTGTGGGTCACACAAAGTTTTGCCCTGTGTGGGAATCGAACCCACAACCTCGTGCACATCAGGCGCATACTGCAGCCACTGGACCACCGAGGCAGTCACAGTGTTAACGGAAAGTATACAAAGCCATTAAAGTTAAAATTTACATATACAAAGTTATAATTGCATAAAAGAGAGGTAGGGCGCCGTACTAACGAGCAAGCCCGACTGAGGAAGTTGTGTTCCTAGTACAGGTCTCCAGTGTTCATTTAGGGATGCGTTTTGAAAGAAACGTATTCCTATCCCAGGCATAGTCTCATCATAAAGCCCGAGTGTAAAAAAATGGGTAGACAACATGCAAGTGATACTTCTGGTATTGCAAACGTCAATAGGCTACGGTAACTGCTTAGCAACAGGCGGGCCGTATGCTTGTTTGCCACCTAAGTAAAATTTTAAAAAAGATCTTAAAAATAATTAAGTAATTGACTGCACAGTTAGTTAAGTGGCCCGACTGGTCAGTAGTGGTCACCTCGCTATTTACGGCGCGCTGTGCTCCAAATGTTATACGTTCGTGCTTGTTCGTGCTGGTTCGTGTGTGTTCGCAAGACCGTTATCAGTAAAAACAGTCAGCAGCTAAAGGTGACACGGAGCGAACAAATTTGAACAGCCCGCGCTGCTACGAGAGCCGTAGCACTGTAGCGCAGCTCGTAGCACTTGACGGTGAAGCCTAAGTGTAGATGGTTGTAGGAATACGTCTCATTAGGACTATTATTATGAACATGATTGACGTCATCTTCTGTTTTGTTTCAAACAAATCAAGTGTAGTTTAGTGTCAATTTTAAGATTTTTTCGTACATCGCGTATTCTATAGTAGTCTATAAACGGTCATAAACATTTATTTCTCATGAGAACATAAACAATAATGTTCAACAATAAAGTTCACGTGAGTAAAATCACTTTGAGTGCAAAGAAAATAGACAAGTGCATGTCTATAACTCACACTTATTTTTTTATTGAACCTTTATACACAAACATGGTAAAGGCGGACTTAATGCCTGAAGCATTATCTACCAGTCGACCTTGGGTGATGCAGAGATAAACAGAGCAGGTCTTATGTCGCTTACCTGCGTACCGCTTCATAGGAACTTATACTAAAATTACTAAATAGTGGTCAAGACAAAGTATAGTGCTATAATAACCGACAGAACCCCGCGCGTCGGTGTAGCAGCGCAACACGGACGCGGCGCGGCGCTGCACGGGTACGACGCGGCACGATCACGGCGCGGAGCGGGTACGGCGCGGTCTCCGCGTCGGTGCCCCCGCACGAATAAATCACGCCACTTTATCGTCTTATATTTTTATGATATTTCGCCACAAACAAAGCCACTTCGCATTTATCTTCCACGCGTATTTTAGCTCTGTTATTTTTCGCGAACAATAGCCGCGTGAAATCAAATGATAATTTAAAATTTGAGCGAGAAGACGTCGGCGGCGGCGGCGCGTCGGCGGCGCGGCGCGGGACACCGCTACTAAATAAATTGTTTAAGATACAACATGAAGTCGTTCACGTTGAGTTATGGGGCGGTGGTATTGTGCGCCTAAGTGTGCGTCGCTCCGGCTACACAATGAAATAACTTTAGAGACATTAAGTACACTAACATTAATGACATTTATTTTGTGTACCCTTTGTATTGATACTCGTATGTACCGACAATCTACACGCAGGATACTTCACTTTAGTTACAGCTGACACATCACGAAACCATATCAACATTGTGTAACAGCACAATGAACAGTGCCACCCCGCCATGCGCCATCAGAAGGTGCAGGTCATGCAGTTTGTCAGCGAGCCGTAGGTACTAAATGACTACTACTATAATAACAGCGTCCTATTATAATTAGTGGCGCAGTCCCACGCTGCGCCGCACGTCACACCAACTCACTTCAACACCGCACACGTTTCTATCCTAATAGCATGACGTTGCATCGTTTGTTTAACTAATCTATCACTTAAATTTACGACGTAGAGTTTATATCGCTTTGGCTGCGACGTTGACTTGCATCACTATGTTATCGTATAAACGGTTCGCGGCTTCTAATCCGTTGTCGATGGTTCCTCCCTGGTGCATTGTCACACGTTATTACATTAGTACCCGGAGCTGTTTCGAAGAGCACCTCCGTCTCATTTGAAGAGTTATACAATAGTACCTAACCAACTAGTAACCTATTTACTTCACATTATATTTGTGCTGAGTCACAGTTGTCAGTAGCTGGTATACACGATACGTGGTTCACGTCTGATTGTATATTATCACTTCTACTTCACATTTTTTATCTAATTCATATCTTCCTTGCGATGCAATAGACGATTGGTTTTGAAAGGTACCTACCGTCAGTTATTCCAGGAATCGTGAGGCTGGCCTGTTTAGTTTGTTTTTAATACTTGGGTGGCAAAGAAGCAAACGGCCCGCCTGATGTTAAGCACGTAGCCTATGCGTGCAATACCGGCCACTACGGCAACTTGCTGATCAACTTGCAATCCACTTATTGGTAATTGATCTTTTTATAGATAGGCTGGCTGATTTATAGATAGAAGTGACATAATACAGTTCCTACGTGTTTGCTGCTAAATGATCAGTACAAAAACCGTTTACCGGTCTGCGCAGTGACACGCAGATTTCAACGGATGGAATTTGAAGAGTATTTTATAAACCACTTACTTATAAACCACCGCCACGCGGTGGTTTATAAGTAAAATATTCCCCAATACATACATATAATGCTGGAAGCTTGTAGCTAACAATGTAATTTATGTGTGTTAAAACCAGCATTTAACATAACAGTTTTTACACTTAATCTAAGCATTCACGACATGCACACTGTATAATTTACCTACCTTGTTAACATTTATAGCTAATATTAAGTAATTTCACAAAATAAGACAACCATTCAACACTACACATTAGGTACACTAAACTTCAGCCTGGTAATAACAGGTTTTTAAATTAAATAGTTCAGAACCCATTTCTGTTCACCCTACTATGGCATTTTGAAATTTTAACATTGATTCTGTAATTATTGTAATGGCCAATTAAAATATCAAACTTACCTATCTTAAATCTTAGTCATTTTTGTTCAAAATTCTAATCAAAACTTAATTAATTTCCCTAACAGTTTGTAAATCCTAACTTCTTGTGTCCTTACCCAGTCGGGCTTACTCGCTAGTATGGTACCCCACCTTTCTTAAGATTATATTATTTTTCCGAAGTATATCATTTCGCACGTATGACATACAATAAAACCCAACGCTGATGTTGTAACAAACTATCGGTTAGTAAAGGTGCCGCTGTGTGTCGCTAGCATGGCGGCGGTGACAGACTTTACACACTAAATCTTTTGTTGGTGGCCGCTTACCGTTAACAAAGGACACGTGTGACATATGACTCGCCTAAACATCCAGAATTTATTCATGAGACGCTAGAACGCGCGGCCGAGCTGCCGCCAACACTCGACGAACTTGGCCCATGCTCGCTTCGCTCTGTATCTAACTAATATACGTATACATTATGAAGCATTTTTCCTGCCGACCCATAAGAACCGATGAACCGTGAAAATTGAGGATGTAACTCACGACGTTCCAGTACCTAACTTTAAATTAACCGACTCTCCCTGGATTAACATTAATTTATTGAATAAATTCATTTTTGTTGGCGGTGGTTGTAATGCTACATTTGTATAAAAAAAAACCTTATACAGAATTAATTATTTACAAATCGATAAAAAATAAATAATTGATTGAGGTCATAGTCCTGAGAAAAGATGTGATGACGATACGTACTGTGCCCTAGGTCCCTGTAGTCCCAGGACACTCCACTGGGCAAGTGCCGATACCTTACAAAAGACCACAGCCAAATAACTACACACAGTAGTGTGCCACGCCCCAAGAGTTGCAAATATACTTAGGAGGGCCGTATGCTGGTTCCGTATTTAAAATACCAAACGGGTTTAAAATGTAAGAAAATATAAGAGATGACGTACAAATCGGCGTGACGCGACACCTAGCGTCAAACAACGTCGAACTGTATAATGGGTGGCGAGCGCGGGAGCGGCCGCGTCCGATAACGCGCAGGAACTACCGCTATTACTCGCTCGTTACCTAATTAATAAGTTATGACGCCGCACCCCCGCCAACAACGCACTATCTTTACTACGACACTGCAGAACCAATATATTAGCACAGGGTCGCCATTTAACCATCACTTAATGTCCACTAACTACTCCATTGTAGAGATCCTGCCATCAAACTGTGTACGTGGCTACGAAAACGCTGCGTCGTACACAGTTTGCAGCTGTATTTAGCAAACAAGCGTCATCGATGCGCCAAACTTGGCCAATTAAAAGTTGGTAACGTTTAAGTGAACAACTTAAGTTGCAGTTGTATGGTCGAAGGTGTGCCGCTAACAACGTGCTCTCTCTCCTCGGAGCTATCATCTAACAAACAATACAAACTTGTACAAACAAGCTTATCGTCCGGCATTACATTGTACCGCAGAGATGCATCGGTAGGTGTAGAGAGCAGCTCGACGAGCGACAGGTGACACCAATAAGTAGTGAGACTTGAGTATACACTCGTAAGTTGGACATTACCGAAGACTCAGCTGTTGGAATAGCCACGTTTTAAAAGCACACTGTTTGCTTATCTTTATTGAACGTAAAGTTTTGCCTGCGTAAACACAATTCGCCGACGTTGGACTTAACGCCGCTGGGCCAAAGTCCGGTGATCGTATGTATATCGATGTATTTTTCTTAAACTGATGTTGAGCTCTCTCACTATAGCCTTTAAACGTCTGCAATACCAAAGTATCGCTTGCGTGTAATCTCACCTGAACACACATCTACCTACTACATAATTGGTTCAGGTGAGATAATTATATTGATGATATTTGAACGATTCCAAATTTAATGTTGTCTAAATATGCCTGGTGACACACAAAATGAAGGACTGAACGGAGATGTTTGTAAACCGATATAGCAGAGACATCCGGCGTACTACCGGCGTCTTACTCTCACTGCTCAAGGTGAGTCGATAGTATCAGGTGGTAGTATCGTGTCTCGGAACTGGCCAGGAAATTAACCGGTACACCACCGTGCACTATGTGTGTGTTCGTCTTCATACATCTGTACCTACATGTGGTATAATACATTTACATTCAACTTCTAATATCAAATTTACATTCACTAGATCCTTTTGCTGCGATAATAACGCAAGTTATTATCTGTTCTTATTACATTCGTCGATGATGCATACGATGTTACACTTGCGATAATAAATATAATAAATAATAATGACGCGCAACCTCTAAAAATGCGGCATTAAATATTGTGGTCCTGTGTCATTAACAGGACACAGAACCGATTTGTCTATTTTTGCTTATAATGTTAGATAGTAATAGTCCAAATAAGGTTTTAAGGCAAAGAGTGAGCCACTCTTTGAAAATACTTATGTATACAACGTCTATTAGGTTCACAAGTGTTTTAAAGTTTGTTTGATTTACAAATTTTCAACATCGGTATTTGCAAGTTATGTTTGCCTCTACTAAATAATATGAGCTAACACAATATAGCAGCAGTTGGATGCAAGTTGTAACTACTGCAGCACTCGAGGAACTGTCGCCGCAAGCTGTGTTGTGCTCGCGCACTGCACGTGTAGCGAACATTTGTGTGCATTCAACTTAATTGTATAATACGAGTACGTCACGTGAAACAACGATAGCCCAGTTGAAGTGAGCGGTTTTGTTGTTCATCAATCATTGTTTGTAGAGCTCAGTTACACGTTCACAATATACAGGCACTCGACCTGAGGTAATACCGCACCGTTCTCAAGGACAGAAAGAAACAGTGAATATTGATATTAAAGGGTTTTGTAATACTTAAATAGATCCAAGATAATATCTGACGAGACATTTAGGACAATTTGTGTGACGTTTAGACGTGTGACGTGCATTAACCGCTTATGTTTACGCAGGCAAAACTTCACGTTCAATAAAGGTGGCTATTCCAACAGCTGAGTCTTAGGTATTGTCCAACTTACGAGTATATACTTAAGTTTCGCTATTTATTGGTGTCACCTGTCGCTCGTCGAGCTGCCCTCTGCTAGTGCCGGATGATAAGCTTGTTTGTACAACTATGTATTATTGTAAATATGTACAAAATTAAATTATTTAAACAAACAGTAAATTAATAAACTAACTCTACTGTTGGTCAACCTCGTATTATTAGCTCCAGCTAGCATTGTTCTGTTACAACCGCTAATCGCTACTAAATACAATTCCGCCGCTTAGTAGGTACTCTACTAGCAGCGACGGCAGTACACTAATCAATGTATGCTACCGCCTCTGCGCCGCCGCCGCGCCGATGCTCAAACGCTTACCAGTTTAATATAAACACCGGTCAAATTCGTAGCATTAGAGCAATAATGATTATCTACTGCTAAAGCTATCTTAAAACTGCTTACAGTTTGAAGCTAAAAGGCTCATATTCTGAAAAGAGCCAACCACAAACAACAAGACCAAAAACGAAAGAAGAAGAAGATTCTTGTTATATTTTTGCGCCATGAATAATTAAAACAGTGGTTGCAAGTATGTCCTGACTTGTCCGCGCGAACCTGCACGCCAGCCTGTCGCGCTCGCCCTTCTAACCCGACGCACTGGAATGTTAATGTAGCCAGTGAAAAAACTAATATTGTAAGTTATGCGAGCGTCGCCGTCGCCGTCTGCGTCGCGCCGCGCGCCACACAGTAGGTACCACCACCCTGTAGCACTAACTGAACATGTACTGAAACATTGTAGGTAGGTACTGTCTATAAATAACGTTTTAAATAGTAAATAACATTAAACGTTATTAATACCTACAATATTGGTGGTGACTTTAAATCATTAGCAAAACGATTACAATCATGAAACCTGGCGTAGCTACCATAAAGTCATATGCAAGATTTTTTCTGAATCTGGCACACCAATTTTGTTGTCACGGCAAGGATTTAATCACCAGATATCGTGGGTATATCGGTTACAAAAAATATTGTGCAAGTTACCAAAGTTGTTGAGTTTCCTACATTATGGCGATGAGGGATCATCTCTTTTTGTAATTACCTATAACACAGAATTGTACTCTTAGTAGAAAAACACCCACCTCCATTTTTTGTAAATAATGCCAAGATTGAGCCATCATGCAGCTATGACTACGATAAGTGTCTTATCCAATTAAAAAAATATATATTTCTATGGACCACTGTGTATTGTATCCATGTTCCCGCGTTCTTTCAAAAGATACTTTAAACATTACAAAAATATATGCGATGTTCAAAGATATAATATTAGTTTGCCACTAGATATAAGTCGTTCTTTAATTTACCTTCGGAGAAGCCATAATTTTTAATAGGAAAATGATAAGGAATGCAAAGTCGCGTAATCTTTTGTGCTCGCTAATAGCGGGTCTCGCTCACAAAAACGGTGCTCAGTGGTCGGTCGAGCGCAGCCGACGTCATCAACAATGGGATGCACACTCTTATCCTCCTCTTGTCTAACCAATCAGTTAAACAAATTGTATTGAACGGCACACGACAAAGGAGAGCGCACTCAGCAGCGTTACACTTGGAAGGTTATTATTAACTAGCGGCCCGGCCCGGCTTCGCATCAGATTTTAATTTGTGTTCAGTGTAGTCTGTTAGGACATCTATACATAATGAATTTATGTATAGATGGCCTAACAGACTACAATTTTAAGGTTCCATAATGATGTGATGTGATGCGTCTGAACACAAATTAAAATCTGATTTTATGACTTCAATATTTTTACTTCAAAGTAAGATTTAGAATTTTATGACTTCAAACTAAGATTTAGAAAACTAGGTGAAAAGATCCGAAAATTATGTAGAACCTTCAGATCACGGGCAATGGCCTGTATAGCTTATGGGCTTGCGAGTGATCGAATTTTGTCGTGGTAAACGACAGCCACACGAGTACGCGAGCGATACCGCAAATAAATGTTTAAATACATTTTAAAACTATTGCACAAGTGGTATCAGTGGAGTAGTGATTCACGTCGCCCACTAACATTAATCCTAGGTATCTAGCTACCTAATCTATTACAACAATCCTAACCGATAACCTGCCGGTACTATACTCACACTTGTTTGTTCACATCTACGAAACAAATGCGGATGTTGCGTCACTGCTGCCATGTATCATTCAGATGTACTAGATGCCCACTAATGTAATGTAACCTGATTAACCGTGACTATCTTCCATCTATTGTTACTTTGTTTTCAAAATTCATTTTAAAATTTTCTTACTGTCTGTGCCTTTTTACTGGTCTACGATGAAGTCAAAAGAAGGGTTGTGATTTAGCCTGTATGTAGGTGTATGTTTATATTGTTACGATGTAACTAGGTATTGATTTTAATAAAAATTCAATATAGAAATATTATTTGAATGTCCATAAGTATCATGTATTTCATCTAAATGAATTACTTAATGAGCGCAAATCTTTGTTCTGGGTACTTTGTGTCCATCGTTCAAATATGCCTGAAATTGTTATTTTGTAATGGGTGAATTGCTATTAGCTGCTTTTGGAAATCATAAATTTACAAGAAATAAAAAAAATACAAATAAAATAATTTGCCTGCATATTGGGCCGCATCATTATAAAGCTCAACGATGTTTGACGTCGAATCGCTAAGAAAATATATTTTTCGGAACTGTAAGAAATATTTTTGGTTGTGAGCTGCGTACGTACCTTACTTTACCTTACCTTACGAGTGGAACTAAGTGTAATCAATTGGACCAGACGGCAGACGTAGGTACTATTGATAAGCAAACTGTGAATCATTCTATATAAAAACACTGACCTGTTGAAAAGATACTCAAAAACATTAATAACTTATTTATAATTAATTACGATTAATTGATTGTATTATTTATATCCTGTTAGAGATAAGTCGCCTATAACCGCGATCTATTAATTTTTAACCGACTTCAAAAAAGAGGAAGTTAGCATTTTTCTTTTAATGTCGTTACCGCAGTAGGTTCTTCGTATTTTATGAACCAAAACCATGCAAATGTAATGTAGCAAATGAAAATGATACCATTGAACTGATCTGATAATAGAGCCGAAAGGTATACAGCTGAACTAATCTAGCCGTATTTGGCCTTATTGGAGAGGTCTTAAGATGCACTCTTTCGTCTTCCGTCTTTGAGGAGGATAAAGGGATTAAATCTTGTATGCATGTAAAAAATGGTATATCAGGGTTTTTAAAATAATCTACAACTATAAGTTTTTCAAGTTTTTTTTTAAGTTTTGATGTAGATGGTAAACTGTCACAATAACTGTAACTACAATCAGATATAAATTTAAAAACCCGACAAACTACTGTGAAATTAGATAATAATTTATAGGATCGCGGGCAACCGATGGACAAGGTCAGCTCAGGACCGAATGATGTGGAAAACCTTGGGAGAGGCCAATGTCCAGCAGTGGACGTCTTATGGCTGAGATGAATGGATATAGGGTGCACAAACTATATTCAATATTTATCATAATCTATTATTAGTGCACAACTTATATTATAATATTGATGGCGGGCAAAATAGCGACGACGTTGCGTAATATTTAGCACTGGATTCTAAGTCGCAGATAATTTTTTAAGGATTTTATTATCCATCAAGGAGGCAAACAAACGGCCCGCCTGGTGGTAAGCAGTTACCGTAGCCTATGGGCACTTCTAAATAATTTATTTCTTGGTTAGATGACAAGGCAAAAAGAAGCCTGCTGACTGCTCAGGCTTCGAATAGCGCTTATGGAAACAAAACAAATCCATTCCAGTCCATGAACACCGAGTTTAAAGATTCTTTCCTTTTATGGTAATTGTATTTTATATCTTTAAAGCTTATTAACTAGGTACATATTACCATCACGACCCTTCAGAAAAGCGACGCTTCTTAAATTGTATGACTCATATAATGTTATTGTTGGAACTGATATACGTTCACCTCATAATAATATATAAAGGATATAAACACATAACTCGGTCAATGAGTCACTCACGTGACACATCAATATTTATTAATGTACATATTCTAAATATAATCAATACATACTCGTGTCATTCTATGTAAATACAAAACCTTTTATCAGCGTAGATCCATAATAAGTAATAATAACAACCCATAGGTATATTTCCCACTGCTGGGCACGGGTCTCGACATGGCCTTAATTCCCACACGCTGGCCTAATGCCGGTTGATGAATCAGACATGTCTTTATAAATTCTATAAGACATTTGGGTTTTCTCACGATGTTTTTCTTCACTGTTAGCAGATAGTGAATCATTTGATTATTACATACTTACATACATATATTATAAACTCGACAAAGTGAAATTCACTTTGTTACTGCCGCCTGGGATCGAACTCGCACCTCTTGTGTACAAATCTGTGACTTTCTCACTGGGCCACCACCATTTTTTCCAATAAAATTTAAATAATAAATGTTTGGGACAACTCACACACGGCCACCAAAGTTCAGGTATCAGATACCTGAACTTTGGTGACCAAACAACTAATAAAAATACTTATATACTTTTGAATACACACATATTAGAGTCAATGACCACTAGACAAACAGGCCAGTCGAATATATTTTAATATTTAGAATAAGTAGGTATCTCGCAAACGGCTCTCACGATTTGGATCTAATTGTGTATTTAGATATTATAATTTCTATCTTTGAAATACGTGATTATATGTACAACCAAGTAGGTAAAGGTAGTTTGTAAAGCAGCACTACCTACTTAATAGTATTAAATGTTATTTTAATTAGGAAGGTTATAAACAAACCCTAAATTTTATTTATATCTATATATTATTAGCAATCCAGACGCCTAAACTTTTTAATTATAAAATCAAATTATTACCGAAAAGGAGAGCAATTTCCTACATTGTCGAGTTCTTGGAGGTAACTTTGTCATCCATTATCTGAAACTTATCGTTATATTACATCTGCTTGTTTGGACACCATCATTATCTATTAATCAATTAATTGTTCGCTCGATGATAACTCTTATGCTTGTTGTATTTAGAACTAGTATTAAATGATTAACATTATAAGTATTCGATGAAACACTTACTGGTGAGTATATGTATTAATCAAATCGCCGCTAAAAACACTTTATCGTAGCAGATATAGACCAGTATTTAATGGGCTGCTAGCGCCGGTACCGCTAGTTACTCGAGAGGCCCAGTCAACATGTTCATCTTAGCGCTCCTGCTTGTGCTCCTAGCTGTGCTCTACGTGTACGGCACCAAGACACACAGCTACTGGAAAGATAGAGGCGTTAAACATGACAAACCCATACCAATCTTCGGAACTGATGCGTTGCGGTACTTTCAAAAGAGAAGCATCGCTCAGAGGGGCGCCGAGATGTACTGGAAGTATCCTAATGAACGTTTCGTAGGCTACTTCCGCGGTAATACTCCGGAGCTGGTTATCCGTGACCCCGACCTTGTGAAGCACATCCTCGTTACTGATTTTGTCCATTTCTACTCGCGTGGACTTCAGCCCTCACATAAAGTGGTTGAGCCTGTATTGCGCAATCTGTTCTTCGCGGACGGTGACCTGTGGAAACTGTTGCGGCAGCGTATGACGCCTGCGTTCACGAGCGGCAAACTGAAGGCGATGTTCCCTCTGATCGTGGAGCGCGCCGAGCGGCTGCAGGCGCGGGTGCTCGCAGCCACCGCCGATGGTGACCCACTGGACGCCCGTGACCTCATGGTGCGCTATACTACTGACTTCATCGGCGCATGCGGCTTCGGATTGGATGCTGATACACTTAATAACGATAATTCACCATTCAGGCAACTCGGCTTTAAAATTTTTAATATTACTTTTAAACGTGCAGCTTCGGTAATGCTCAAGGCCCTCTTCCCTCAGATCTTTAAACCTCTAAAGTTCCTTGGTCAGGAGCTAGAAGATGATATATTGGCACTCGTGAATCAGATACAAAAGCAAAGAGATTACAAGCCTTCCGGCAGAAATGACTTCATTGACTTTTTGATGGAATGGCAACAGAGAGGTAAAATTATAGTGGAATCCTTGGAGGAAACGAATTCCGACGGCAGTGGCAAACTCGTGGAACTGGAGATGGATGACATATTAGTGGCGGCGCAAGCATTTATCTTCTTCGCGGCGGGCTTTGAAACCTCATCATCGGCGACCAGCTTCACGCTGCACCAACTTGCCTTTCACCCAGAGGTACAGCAGAAGGCGCAGGTGGACATTGACCGCGTACTAGCGCGACACAACAACCGTCTTTCTTATGAGGCGATCAAGGAGATGAAGTACTTGGACTGGGTGCTGCAGGAGGGTATGAGAATCTTCCCTTCGTCAGGGTTCCTATGGCGAAAGTGCGTGCGCAAGTACACGCTGCCGGGTACGAACGTGACCATCGACCCTGGCGTTAAGATCACCGTGCCACTGATGGCGCTGCACAACGACCCGCAGTATTTCGATAACCCCTCCGAGTTCAGACCGGAGCGGTTCGCAGCCGAGGAAGTTGCCAAGCGTCACAAGTTCGTCTACCTGCCTTTCGGTGACGGCCCACGATCTTGCATTGGTTAGTATATCTCACTATATATGTGTATAGTTAAACATTTATATATAGATCATATTATATAGAGCCTTAAGCTCTTTGTCCCTCTTTTAATAGTTAGTACATGAGGATGTTTCAACACATATGAAAGAGTTCCTTAGACTGTGGAAGTACATAGTTCTAGTTTTATAATGTTTTATTTTTAAGATAACTCAGCCAAACGTACATAGCAACACAGTTAGCCAGTCGGCATGTATGTTGTCGTACAAAAATCCCAAAGAATTAATTAAATAAACTTTGCTACTAATTTGAACATGAAACATTTCCAATCCTTAGATTATACCTCTATTATTTGTCGTGTTGACCCACTATGTTCATGAATATACTCGTATGTCTATGTTTTCGTGTTTTACAATTAGTTTTTGTCATACACAGGAGGTCGCCTGGGTCACATGCAGTCGATGGCGGGGCTGGCGGCGGTGCTGAGCAAGTTCACGGTAACGCCCGCGAAGAACACTCCTCGTAATCTGGAGTCAGATCCCAAGGCTGGCATCGTGCAGGGCATCATTGGTGGGATCCCTCTCATTTTCCACGCGAGAACGCCCTCTGTCGCCGCAGAGACTGGCGACTCCAGGTCACTGTAGCAGTGACACGGTACTACACGCGATAATCTCTGATCTTATATGAACGAAGTATGCGTGCGCGTGCGCGTGTGTGTGTGTGTGTGTGTGTTGTCATTATAATAGTGGCAATGGTTTAGACTGAATGTATTAATTAGTACCTACTAGGTATATTACTGTACACTTACTGCATAACTGTGATATAAAATAATCGATGTATTGGATACCTAGTAATTTGTATTGAGTTGAGTGCAGTTAGAGCTCCTCACACTGTACTCTTCTTAATTGTTATTTAAAAGTATCCCTCAATGTATCAATAATTGTAAGATATGGTAATTTCTAATTTACATAAATAGTATTATTTATGCATTATTTTTTATATTTTGTAGAAAATAATATTTGGTGTATAGTTTATAATATTATGTATAATAAAACAAAATGTAAACTTTAATAATGTGTATAATTACCTGTGGCTTAATGGTATAAGTGGTCACCTCGCTATATACCACACTGCGCGACATGCTGTGGGTTCGATATCCACACAGTTTCGACATCCACACCAATGTTAATGATCGTTCCTGGTATCCTGGGTTAGTGGGTATACTTTGTATCCGTCTTTGTTTTGTCAAGTCCTATCATATACGATATATAGACAAGTTATAACAATCCCGACTTACAAAAATCTCAGATGCTTTTAATAATTAATAAAATGACTTACCTACTTACAATATAAAATACGGCCCACATTTTTCCACTATAACCCGATTTTTCTTGTTGATTCCGATATTGCCATGTTGGCTGCATTAGAACAATATTGCAATGATAATTAGACTGCTGCTCTACAAAGCGCAAGTCCGGCCCCACATTGAGTACTGCTGCCACCTTTGGGCGGGAGCACCTGGATACCAGCTTGGACCCTTTGATTCTATCCAAAGACGCGCTGTGAGGATTGTTGACGATCCCAAGCTCACAGGCGGTATTGATCCACTAAGTCTCAGGAGAGACTTCGCCTCCTTGTGTGTGTTCTACCGCCTGTACAATGGGCTGTGTTCTGAGGAATTGTTCGAGATGATGCCCACGGCCACATTTTATCAACGCACCTCTCGCCACCGACAGGGAGTTCATCCTCACATCCTTGCACCTCAAACTTGCCGTACCGTAAGATTCCAGAGGAATTTCTTACCACGTACGATTAGGCTGTGTAATGAGCTCCCTGCCGAGGTTTTCCCAAAAGACTATAGCATGGGGTTCTTCAAGAAAGGAGTTATAAGGTTTTTAAAGGGTCGGCAACGCGTGAGTGACACCCCTGGTGTTGCAAACGTCCATAGGCTACGGTAACTGCTTACCATCAGGCGGGCCGTATGCTTGTTTGTCACCTTGGTAGTATAAAAAAAAAAAAAAAAAAAAAAAAACATTTTGATTCATAGGAGTGACTTAATCCATTGCGTCGAGCATCTAGTTCAGAGCAGCGATTCTCTTCAAAGTCTTTGACTTTAGTTTTCACCAGAGACCTCCACTCAGGTGCAGACCATACTGACAAGGACAGGCGCTTGCGGGGAGGTAGGAAAGGAAGCGGGAGAGTGAATTCGTTTATCCCAACCTCACATTTTGACAGCTCCAACTGCACAGTTATAAAAAATAGGTGATAACTGATCATGATCACACAATAATACCTACCTACCTAATGTTGGAACGTTGATGGCAACATCTGTACACATCAGGACAATACCACCCACATGCCCACCGCTGTGACTCCTGGACAACTAAACCTACTGTCTTCGACCACGCAACGAATTTGATCAGAAGTAAATATCAGGAGAGAGACTGACCCGCTGACTGATGATCGAATATACTTGAAATATTTTTGTCGGGATGTTATATATCTTTGCCTGTGACAATCGGATTATAATACTTATGTAAACATATAGGTACGCTTAACTTTAATATTTTAATTTATTTATTTATTTATTTAAAACTTCTTGCACAACATAATGGTACAATGGCGGACTTAATGCCAAAGGCATTCTCTACCAGTCAACCTTTGGGTGATGCAGAGACAAAACTAGGTAGGTGCATTCAGTAACAATTTAAGAAAACTAATTTAACTAAATATTTTAAGACAATAGATAGATAATTAATATATTATAATGATAAATATATTCCAATAAACATAAAAATATAAATAACATAAGTATACATAAATATAATATAAACAATAAATAAATAATATCAAATTAATGAGAGTTTTAAGATGATTCTGATAAGAACTTGCTATAAAGCCGGTTTAATTTTATATATTTTAAATTTTATCAATCACATTGGCAACGTAGGGTCGTAGGTAGGGCGTGAACAGGCGTTTCTTCGACTTTCCATAAGACAGAGTCTGCATCGCCTTTATATAACAAACCCTACAGGTAGGTACATAATTGATGATTGATTGAGGTTGAGATAACTTGTTCAGTTCATATAAGTAAGTAGGTACAAATCATCTGAACTCTTTCGTAGTGTCGAAGTCAAACTTATATTTTATTGATGAATAGGTACCTACTCGTATGTATGCGTTATGTAGTGTGGTAATCTCCATTCATTTCATACCATATTTATAAAAATAGTTATTAGATAATGCAAAAGCAAGCTTGACCTTAACTACTTACAAGCAACCACATAATGTATTTATAGGAATTCATAAAATTAAATGATAACCATTAGGCAGATGACCAAATAATAGTAAATTATCTATCTCTATTATTTGTAATACCTAAATATAGCACATTCATAGCAAAATTGGTCCACGTAACCTGTACTTAGAGCGTACACCAGTTCACCAGAGAGCTGAACATCATCCAACGTCTACAATTTGAAGAGAGTTTAGATCACAGCTTTGAGGCTATTATTTTACATATTATATGTATATTTTCAATAAATTTAAGTACTTTATTAAGATTTTTTATACTCACTTCAATTTCATTTTTGTATAGTAGGTATAGATATAGATAGTAATAAAAGATTGTCTCTCTGTGATTATAGGGATACCTACATATATTATAATGTACAGAAACACTCTTAGTAGAAACAGAAACCCAACCGGAATCGAACCCACTATAAGTATGTATCGAAATTTGTATTTATTAATAATATTGTGCAGATATTGATAAATGATACCAGCGCCCCTAGTGTCTGCGCCCAGTACTAGATGCACAGAGTCGCTGCGTGCCACCACAAAATTTATACAAGGCAAGCTCTTTAGATTGATTGCAGTTCCGCAACTGAGCCAAAGATGGCGCTGTGTGCCCTGTTTTATAAAACCAAAAATATTTCACTTGATTTTAGAATTTTCTCACCGAATTAATTTTTGTTTTTAAATTTAAGCATTGAACCTGTAGTTCTATACCTACTTTCATTAGTTAATATCGGCCCGCGCCGTCACTTCGCCTGAGTTAAACTATTTGTGCGCAATTTTCAGTTTTTTTTCCGTAAGAACATTTCACAAAAAAGGTGAGTGACGTGGTGACTTTAGAAAAAGATGATTGTAATCGGTAAAGTCGTTCTAAAGTTATGGCACATGGCGTGACCGAGGGAAATAGGGATTTATATATGTAGGTAAGTATTACATGCATATTATTTTATATTTTATTATTTATTTATTTATTATAAAAAAATACATAGTGTTTCTTAATATTAACTTATAGCTAACAGTGTAACATAAATCATTTTAGATAATAAGGCTTACCAACTAAAATACATACTATACACTTTTTAAGATATTACCTTTTTGTTTTTGTACTTTTGGCGTATGCTTTTACATTATAGGTACCTACCTATGTACAACATTTGTGTGTGGAAGTGTTCTTATAATAGAGAAATCCTAAAAATACCGAAGCGAAGTGCGATCGCTTCGCCAGTTATTTATTAGATACATTATTATAAATTTAGTAATACATTTTGTATTCGCTGGTTAGTAAGTAATACGCTTTGCTACTTTGCTTAAAGTTTGTCATTTCAGATAGTAACACGAGTCATGATGATTTGCGATGCGACGAGCTAATCGACTTATTCCTACGTAGGTACCTAGATAACAACTGTCTCGATAAATAATAACAATGATATAACAAATTGTATGCATAGGTACCTATCTACTTACATTTTATTTAAATCAAATCTTATCAGGTTTGTTTTGTACATTAATCATGACAATCAAATTAAAATACTGAAATCATCATAATATTATAGGTAAGTAGATACCTCGTCATATAAATGTACAAACAAGACAACGAAGACAGATAACTGTTATGTTATAATCATTATAACGACTAGTTAAAGTACCTAGGTACTTAATGTTTTATTGTTTTGTTAGTACTAGAGCTAACTCTATTGTATCGTGAGACAACATCGAACTCATGAGCACGTTGTACTAAGATAAGAGGAGCTCACGTTTATATCTTATAGATTAAACCATTTATTTTCATTGTACACAACAAGAGTATTCAAAAAAGGGGTCCTCGGTCACTTAATTTTCTTTCTCTTTTCTTTCCTCTTTTTCAAACTTTACTCCTTTCGATAAATGTAAGTGGCAAACCACCCTTGATACTTTGTACTATGTCAGACGTGGGCTCAACGGCGGGATACCGCACCGTCGTCGGTGCCGGCGTCACCGTAAACCGCGACAGCACTGCCGCCATCCCCGCTAGCGACTGCATCAAACCGAGCCGTTCACCTGTAGCACAAAATAAATAATATATCACAACATTCCGATACTTACCGACAACAGCCAATGATTCAGCATTACAGATTAACATCTAACAAGCATCGGAACAAGGAGTATTATGTTAGTTACCTATGCAAGCACGCGGTCCGGCGCCAAACGGTAGGTATACGTACTTATTACTGGCATTCATGGTCTCTGGCAGGAACCGTTCTGGACGGAACTCCTGCGGTTCGTCAAAATACTGCGGGTCATTGTGCAACGCCTGAAGTGGGATGATTATGCCAACGCCTTCGTCGATCTTCACGTTTATCTCCGGAATGGTGTACGCCCGGGCACACTCCCTGATCAGATAACCCAGGGATGGAAACATTCTCATGCCCTCTTTAAAAGCGCACTCCAAATAAGTCATCTCTTTAACAGCGTCATAGCTTAGCTTATTGTCGTGTCTAGCCAACACCTGGTCGATCTCAGCCTGTACCTTCTGTTGCACTAGCGGGTTATAGGCGAGCTGATGCAGCGTGAAGCTGGTCGCAGAGGAGGATGTCTCGAAGCCGGCTGCAAAGAACACAAATACCTGTGCGGCAATGAGCTCATCTGTTAAATTTAGTGTCGCAAGCTCTGAAGTGCCATCTGGTTTGACTTTCTCCAAGGATTCTGTCACCATTTGTCCCCTTTTCTGACACTCCAACATCAAGTCTATAAAATCGTTTCTACCCGAAGGTTCATAATTCCTCTGTTTTAAAACTGCCGATACCAGTTCAAACATGGGCTTTTCAACCCTTGCCAAATATCTTAAATGCTTGAACAAATTGGGGAAAATTTCTTTCAACATAGCTTTCATAGCATCTTTAAAACCGATTTTAAAAATTTTAGCGCCGAGATTTCGGAACGCGGAATCTTCTTCGTTAAGCGAGTCCCCATCCAAGCCGAAGCCTACTGCCCCGATGAAGTCGGTAGTGTACCGCGCCATAAGGTCGCGCGCGTCGAGCGTTCGTCCGTCGGCGGCGGCGGCGAGCGCGCGCGCCTGCAGCCGCTCGGCGCGCTCCACGATGAGCGGGAACATCGCCTTCAGTTTGCCGCTCGTGAACGCCGGCGTCATGCGCTGCCGCAGCAGTCGCCACAAGTCACCATCCGCGAAGAACAAGTTTCGCAGCAGGGGTTCAATAACCGTCTTGTGAGGATTCAGACCACGAGGGTAGAAGTACATAAAATCGGTCTGAAGTATACGTTTAACGATTTCTGGATCTCTGACCACGAGTTCCGGACGCGTGGAGCGAAAGAATCCTACGACTTTCTCTTTCGGATACTTCCAGTAAGTATCTACAGCTACCTGAGTCACATTCTTTCGCAAAAAATAGGATTCAATATTGTTGCCAAAAAATAATACGGGCTTATCATGTTTGATCCCTCTCTTTTCCCAGTACTTAAATGTTCTGGTGTTGTACCAATAGAAAGCCACCACTGCGATCAACACTACCGCTACCGTAATCATTGCGAATTAGCAAACCACTGTTGGAGTGTATAAACACAAACTGAAGCGGGCACTAGCACTGGCACTAGCACTGGCACTGGCACTAGCGTGCGGTAGTTAACAACTGCGCGCGCTATCGCCGACACTGGCGAGATAACAACGTCCTATTATACTTACGTGTCTAATTATAATTTTGGACTTAAACACTAATAAAGAATCGCTTATCACACGTTATGTCAATTATGTGAAACACACCGCACTGTCGCAGCTATCTATCAATGGACTGTCCACCTACCGTTTCAACATATATAATTCAATGTACAATCAACATACTGATATTAAAACAAGTTTTACCTAGCCGCCAATTGTTGTTACCTTTTTTTTTTTTTTTATACTACCAAGGTGACAAACAAGCATACGGCCCGCCTGATGGTAAGCAGTTACCGTAGCCTATGGACGTTTGCAACACCAGGGGTGTCACTCACGCGTTGCCGACCCTTTAAAAACCTTATAACTCCTTTCTTGAAGAACCCCATGCTATAGTCTAATTAATTATCCTGTGAAGTATATCATTATCTACTTATACTATGCCCAGGGATTTAAAACTCATTAATAACTTACAAAAGATCTGTCTGTGGTCTTTTTGTTTGATAGCTTTTTAATGGTTGGTTATTAGCTGTGTTACATACTTACATTACATATAAATCAGCTCAGCCAGTTTTCGTTGAAAACCAAAGTCAAAAAGTTTGCATGAGGTTGTGGAGGCTGTCACACACCTCCAACGAAAAGGGAGGATCCTCCGACCAGGCTAGGTGATCGTGCCTGGCGAGCCGCGGCCCAACGGTTAGTTGTTGAGCGTTGTATATATTTTGTTTTTTTTTTTTAAAGACAACTCCCGCACTAGAGAACGAGCTCTGTGTCGCGGGGGACTTTACAAACATATAATTAACGGACACAAATTACACCCAGACTCAGAACAATTCTATGTGGGTTACACAAAGTTTTGCCCTGTGTGGGAATCGAACCCACAACCTCGTGCACAGCAGGCGCATACTGCGACCACTGGACCACCGAGGCAGTCAATAATATATACTGAGTGTCTGTGTAAACTTCGATATCGCGATTCAGTATCTCGAAGATTTGTTCTGCTTCTATTGGCCGGATAGATGACGCTACAAGGTGATAAGCCTAGGGTTGTTTTAAATTAAATTAATCATTAGATATCTAGTGCAAGAGTTACACGATGTGTCCGTGTGGTGACGGATTTAGAATGCAAAGGTCACCACCCCGCTCTACTTATCCCGAGAGAGTCGTAAGAATCGACTAACGGAGTAAGTCAGGTAGACAATACCTACTGCCAGAGAGGGAAAACTGGAAACAAAACCCTATACCACCACGAATGTAACCAGTGTATGGAGGAGACCCGTATCCAGCAATAGCGGTAGTGACTGGTTCGTTGGTCGCGCTTCTTAAGGTTGCGGTTGGTCGGGTGTATCGTGAGGCCAGTATTATAGAGTTTATCTGTTAGAAAACTGTTTTCTAAATTGTGCTGCTGGTGCCAACTACCAAAATGACTGATTATTGCACATTATGAGTATAAGCACCTACTTACAGGACGCTAGTCACGCCTTTTCTCATAAGAGGTGTATTACCTACACATTTACACCACTCTTGATAAGTAAATTATCCGTATATGGATTCCTTAAATGGATAGAATCCTACTTGACGAGCCGCTTTTTCTATGTCGTGGTCAACGGGTTCAGGTCGGACATATTCCCTGCCTCTTCTGGCGTACCACAGGGATCCCACTTGGGACCCATTTTATTTAATATATTTATCAATGACATGCCAAATTCAATCCAAAATTCCAACATCTATATGTTCGCCGATGATCTTAAATTGTCGCGAACAATAAAAGCGGCTCAAGACGTGGCTCTATTGCAACAAGACATAGATAATGTTTGTCAGTGGTGCAGTAACAACAAAATGCAACTTAACATCAAGAAATGCTTTCATATTAAATTCACTCGTAAACTAAATTTCACAAAGTCATCTTACTCCATAGGCTACACCTTTATAGAAGAGGTTGACACAATGAAAGACCTTGGTGTTATTTTAGATAAAAAACTTACATTTCAACCTCAAATGGAAAATGTAATTAAAAAGGCATCGAAAATGTTAGGGATTGTTATAAGAAACGGCAAAGTGTTTCGTAAACCGCAGACGAAAATATTGTTGTACAACACTTTAGTACGAAGTATCCTGGAATATTGTCCTACAGTCTGGAGACCACATTATGCTACCCATATTCTCAGACTAGAAAGAATCCAAAAGCGATTCATGTGGCATCTGGCTAACTCGTTAAGAATAACCAAAACGGTTAAATCCTACGGTGAAAGACTCACTTTTTTTTAAATGTGCTCCTTAGAAAAAAGAAGAACGCTGTTGGACCTAAACTTCATATACAAACTTTTAAATAATAGGATCGATTGTGCGGCACTACTAGGGAAGTTAAGGTTTAAAGTTCCATGTAGACTGCCCCGAAAGACAACAGCTCTTATGGTCCCTCCACTTCGTACTACGGTTTTGGGTTACAATTCACCTGTTCCAAGATTGTGTAGAGCTGTAAATAGTTATTGTTCACATGCTGTCGACTTCTGTGTTACTAAATGGAAAGAATTTCGTAAATATGTCTTCGAAACCACACCAAATTGTTAATGACTGTTTACTATAAATGATATTATTATGAATACCAACAAAAATTTTAATTTCTTTATCAATTATTTTTAGCTCCAATTTTAATTTTAAATTTTATTTATTATACTGTTAGCTGAAATCCTGTCGACGAAGACGTGGCTGCCGAGTGACGTCACAGCTACGCACGAGAGTGGGAAAAGGACCGTTGCGGCACCGAGCTCATATCATCGGTCACTTCGCTTCGTACTCTCAGGGTGTCAGGACGGGTGTATTTGTGTTGTAGCGTTATATTAGGCTTTATTTCTATTAAAATAGTCATGAAATAAGTGTTCTTTTGTTAAATTATTTGATTATAGAAAAATACCACTCATTTCGTAGTTGAGACCTTTTTTATTTAATCCTACTTGCTCAGTTTTCTAATAATACATTAAATTCAATCAATTAATTCATTTTTCAAATACATCCAATTAAATTAATTTATTATTGAATATTTTTACCCATTTTTATAACATAATTATATTTTTTTAATTGTATTAATATTTTTAATCATTTTTTATTAATTAATTAAATCAAATAATTGTACCTACATAATACTAAACGCATGCAGCATTCACCTGTAATTAGTTATACAATTAGTCTATACTGTAAACGCTATGTATCACTAAAATGTAAAATGTATTGTTATAACTGTTGGTGAATCTATTAAATAAATAACTGCGAACCTATAAATAAAAATACCTACCAAAAATGTAGACTCTATCTCTCTGGAGTCAACAGTCCAATACAATATACCTAGACTACACCCATAGTACGTGCTGGAGTGGAGGAGAGTTTGCTGACGACGGCGGAGGCTTCATAGTACCTACCTACTATATTTTTTTATCATCTTTAACGTACTGTTAGCGAGATATTCAGGAGATTAAAACGCGGGTAGACGGAATATCCTGGTATTTATTTCGTCTTGTAGTAGATATTTATGTACAGTATTTACACGGTCAATATATACAGACAGCGGCGCGGAGCTCGAACATCACCGCGCCCACAGCAGCGCACACGCCGCCACTAGCGCACACGTGTGGGCGCGCGCGCGCTCACACGTGTGCGCGCGCGCCGCCTCGTCGCGCTGCATGGCCTCAGCGCTCAGCTCTGTGGACAGACATAGGTGACTACATATATTATATTAATAGTTGTCTCGGCGAACTTTGTACCGCCTTAGAACTAATACCTATATGTTTTATGTTAACTTATTAATAGAATTAAATTAAGTTTGTAACAACTGCAACACCGTGCAGCCGGGCAGCCGTCTCACAGTGAACGAATAACAAACGTAAACACATTGAACTTATGTTCAACTTCACGCGTCAATTTCTTCTCCTAATCTTTCCAGCTTCTGATGATAATATCATTAGAAGCTGGAAAGATCTCTATAATAATAAATATATTTAAATAATTATAACGAAGGTCATAATTATTTATTTGAAGTTTAAATTTATAGAAATTACCTACCACACCTAGCAGCAGTTAATGATTTTTTCCTACCGATACGTGATAGTCTTTCTTGGATGTCCCACAGAAGGACTATCACGTACGCCGTGGGTAACGAATTGCAAGGTTTACCCCGAGGAACAAGATAGGTACTCAAAGCGTTCACGTAAGCACAGATTACTTAATAGTTACTACGTAAACGTAAGTAAGGAGAGTGCATGTGTGTGTGTGGGCGTGCGTGTGTGAGTGTGTGTGTGTTTGTGTGCCGACACGTTGCCGAATAGGTAGCCACTTAAGTTGCTCGCGGAATTCAGAAATTCAGACACATGGTCATATTTACAGTAAGTACTAAAAATAAAAGGAATACCAACATTTTGCAGTCGTTTTAGTTTATGGAGGTGTTCCTCGTTAGCATCAAGGAAGCTGATGTCCGCTGTAGTGTGTGACGCATCGCCCCTCATTCACTTATAAGTTAGTAAGATTCGAGTCGAAACGCATGGGACGTGCGTACAAGTGCTCGCGGTCTTTTTATAATTTGTCCTAGCGTTTAGTCGACGCTTCACGTGACCAGAAGGCTGGCTTATATTTGGCTCAAAGAATAAGCATTGCCATTCAGCGTGGCAATGCTGCCAGTCTCCAGTTCAGTAGACATTGATGCGGGGAAGTTTTACGACGCCTACTAAGCAGTCCTCCCTTTGTGTTGTTTTTATTATGTGAGTACCTACACGCTGACAGTATCTCGATATTGATTTCTTTTTTTATAAATTAATATAGGTAGGTACATACCTAGTTGTTTTATAATGCAAAATAGAGAGACGTCCTGATGGCATGGGTGGTATATCGTGTACTACTATGATGTATAATAATATCAGTTTGGGAATCAGTATGAAGTGACACACTGATTCCCAAACTGAGACTTGCTCGTATCTTGGGAATCGGCGGCTCACCGCTCTATTAAAATGTCATTATATAAATCACCGTCTAGTTGTGAATAGATTAATATTATTTAGTTTTATCGTTTAATACTAAGTATTTAGTTTACAATACGTATATTTAGTTTGGTTTATTTTACTTATAAGTAATTTATTTGACGATATCTAGATACAATAATGTAGGTATTTATATTATCGTGTTAGGTAGGGTTAGTGCCAACCTAGTGATAGTTAATCAAATCGCTTAAACAAGTCTCTGTCGTGATCTAACGACTAACGACTGCAATACACAGCACACCTGCCTCGCAATTAAACTATAATAGATGGCGCCACTTTATATCAAACAAGTACCTACCATTGATATTTTCGTTTTTTATTTAATATTGAAAGTAGAGTCTATATAATTGAAAACTCAGCCCATAATAACTACGTTTTATTTCATTGTTATCTCACGCCGACTTTTTAAGCGACGTTGCAGTGTAGGTACGTTAGTTACACTATAGACGTGTAAGTAACTGAATCACTTTATAATAATAATGTCAGTGGCTAAGTCTCAGACTAATAGAAAAATATAGACGGAGCGTGTAGAACTCGCGCGTGAAGCCGCCAAAAGTCATACTAAATAGCAATGTCATACGTTTTCGTTTTCGCGCGCAGTCGATTTGAGCCGCTCTGAAGTATTTTTACAACGTTTTACTACACAATACGGCATTATAATAATATTTTGTCAAAACGTGTACTCACTAGCGGCTCAAATCGACTGCGCGCGAAAACGAAAACGTATGACATTGCTATTTAGTATGACTTTTGGCGGCTTCACGCGCGAGTTCTACACGCTCCGTCTATCTTATTCTATTAGTCTGAGGGCTAAGTATAAGTATCAATATGAGTTGAGAAGAGACACCGCTACGGTATAGTAGTGCGCACTGACCGTCGGCGTCGTCGTCGGCTGGCAGCACGCGCAGGTAGGCGCGCGCCTCGCGCTGCCCCGCGGCGCACACGTACTCGCCCGCGTCGTGCGGCGCCAGCTCCGCCAGCGTGAGGCGTGACGTCACGCGCGCCGCCCAGCGCTCCGTGTCCAGCGACACGCCGCCGCGGGAGCTCTGCAGGTCCAGCAGCGCGCCGCGCCGGTACCAGCGCACGTCGAGCGGCGCCAGCGAGGCGGCGAGCGCGCGCGGCGCCGGCGAGTAGCGCGCCGCGCACTGCAGCGCGCCCGCGCCGCCCGCCGCGCCCCACCCGTCCTGCGCCACCAGCACCACCGACGGCACCGCCTCGTCTGGAAACCGCTCCGACAATCAGACTATGTCACGTAAGCTGCGAGCGTACAGACCACGGGTAGGTACTGACCGACGACGGTGAGGTTGAAGAGGAGGCTCATCTTGGGCTCGGTGTTGACCTGGCATTCGTAGCGGCCCGAGTCGCCGGTCCGCAGGCGCTCGATCCGCAGCGAGTGGCGGGTCGCGGCCGCGCCGGCGCCGGGGACGACGGTGGTCGACACGCGCGCGTCCGCCGTGAACACGACGCCCGCGTGCGACAGGATCTGCAGGTCCCGCGTCCACACCCACGACACCTGCAAAGTGCCACCACGCACCGTTACTTTTGTATAATTATGTAGAAAACACCATTAGGTCGAGTCAAGTGTGCCGACCCATCTAATATTAGCTACGTCACCACATCCCTCCTCAACAAATACTCTAGTTACCAATATTGGTACGTAAGCATTAGGCCAGTTAGTTAACCGGGCTGTTAACCTTGTTTTAATCGATCGTTATCTGCTTAACTCTATTAGTAAAGTAAAGTGTTTTTTTGTTCGTGTAGTGACACTTTAAGAATACAAATGTCACCACCCCATTCCATCAGGGTGTTGTAAGAGTCGACTAAGGGAATAAGTCGGGCAGATAATATCCACTGCAAAAAAGAGAAAACACGAAACAAAACCCTATAGCAACCCATCTGGCCAGCGTGGTATAATAGGCTAAAATCCCTTCAAATGTATGGAGGAGACCTGTGCCCAGGAGTGGGGCGTTTATGGGTTGAGAAAGTATATTTTACTTTCATGAGTCTCAAACATTTAAGGTCGGAACTCTACCAATAGTTCACTGTGTAGGTACTGTACAACCACAGTGTAAGGATCTAGTTAAGAGTTCTTTCACTGTGGTACAACGCCGAAGTAAATTTGTTCATTTGTTTAGTTATCTTCTTACGACTAAACGACTGAACTGATCGTATCTCTTTGAAAACGGATCTAGAAGCCGCTTTGTTATTTTAGACCTATATATTGCCTTCAATTAGCAATTTTTTTTAAACTACCGTGCAGCATACGACGCAGATGTTGAAGTATTAAAGCATATATTTGACGCCTGGGAAAATTCGATGGATACAATTGGTATCTTCTGTGGTCTGTCAAAAGCATTTGACTGCGTTGAACACACACTACGATACTGCGAAAACTCAGCTATAATAGCTGAGCTTTGTAATAATTACGGTATTAGGGCACTTAATCTTATTGCCACCTACCTTAGTGAGAGAGAGCATTTCGGTAATATAAATGGTAATATGTCTTCGATATTACCAGCAACAACGGGCAATCTCTTTCTAGTTTACATAAATGCCCTGTTTTGTACAGGATTTCTGCGACATAGTGCTATTTACAGATGATACCTCTGTTTTATTTAAAGTAAGTAGTCCGTATAGTAACTAACTATGATGGCTAATAATTAGTTAGAGATAGAGAGAGAGGAATATAATAAAACAATACATAAATACTATAAAATAATTGAGTAAATTAAGATGGTTCTGCCAAAAATTTGCTTTTGCTATAGAGCTGACGAGCTAAGGTAGGTACTCCAGCCTTTAAAATGTCACGGTTTGTGGACGTCATTATTTCGAGAGAAAGCGCAGTCCAAAGAAGAATAGATTTTTTTCTTTTTTGTTGTATAGTGCAATTATCCAGGAAGGCTATATAACATCATAAGTTATAAATTTATGCAATCGATATTATTTCGTTTTAAATTAAATATTATTATTAATTTGTAAATCTTGTTGGTCAGTAAAAAAAAGTATTTTTCCATCTGCGAGTTTTCAAACACTTTTGAACTTTCGATCTAACTGCACAGTCCACGGTAAATCGAATGATAATAGATATATTAAACTAAAGTGGGCTAATTCGTGGAGGATGACGATGTGACAAAAATATGATTACGTTGCTATAAGTACTAACATTTCGCGAAAGTTATAGTTTGGCAGCGATCTCGCTTCCGGGAAGTTTATAGTGAGCGCGTGCGCGTGCGCGCGGGGGCGGTGGCGCGTGCCGCTAAATGTGGCGCTGGCCCAGGGGGGTGCGCGTGCGCGTGCGCGGTGAGTCGTTGACCGGCATTTTTCAAATCGCTCACGATCAGTGTCAGGTGGACGGTTTTAGCTGTGCGCGCGCGCGGTGACGTCGCTCAAGGATACGCGCATGCGCGCGCGTGTCACCGGTCACCGCCGCGCAATACTTCGCATCGCTCGCGTGCCACCATGCCCACCGTGCCCACCGTCCGCTGTCCGCCCGCGCGCGCCACATGTTACCTATTAAAACATTTTACATTTCATATCGTCGATTCATCCGTACGATATTTCGGGTACACCATTGAATTGTTTACGAGACTCATTTCGAGGTTTGGTTTATTTCTATTTAGATCCGAGTGAGTAATCCGTCATTCCACGCTTTCAATATTATTTTATTGAAACGTCTTTCCGCACGTGTTGCGAACTGCGAGTGCCATGTGTTAGTGCCTCATACTTCAATCATGTATATACCTATACTAGCTGTTGCCCGCGGCTCCGCCCGCGTGGATGTCGGTTATCGCTGTAAAAAAGTAGCCTGTGTTATTCCAGACCATAATCTATCTCTGTGCCAAATTTCATCTAGATCCGTTTAGTAGTTTTTACGTGAAAGAGTAACAAACGTCCATCCATCCATCCATACTTACAAACTTTCGCGTTTATAATATTTGTAGGATAAGTACCTATTTAATCCACGGCTTCACATAGGTATGAAATAGAATTTCGCAGTGAATCACTTTTATCATGTTAGCCTACATTGTCGCACTGCTGGACTCCCTCGAATTCTTCCAAATACACTTTTGTCGCGCCACCTCCGGACCAGCTTACGGGTACCCGGTCCGCATCTAGCTCGTCTTGCCACGGTCTTGAAACAGCTCTAGTCGTTTTCGGCGGTGCACGCCACTTACGTGGGAATTCAGTATGTTCTCTGTACACCCAAAATGCAGCGCTCCATTGCTCTTTGGCACACTCGAAGCCACAACTTTTGGGAATCGGTGAGGATGGGCAGGATACACAATTCAATGAGTTTATGCTTCAGTTAGATCAGCAGATTACTCTTCATTAGTATTTTCATGGACCAGAAACTTATTATTATCTTAGATTATATACATGTATGAACGTAATATAATCTAGGAGCTGTATAGTCCACAAGGGACTTCTAAAGTGTTATTTATTGCCAACTAGCAGTTGCCCGCGGTACCGCTCGCGTGGATGTCGGTTATCGCAATATAAAGCCTATATGCTACTCCAGACTATAATCTATATCTATGCCAATTTCATCCAGATCCGTTCAGTAGTATTTTGCGTGAAAGCGTAATACCTACCTGTACTATTAAGTATTCTGTGGCGTAACAAACATACATCTATACAATGGCATATACCTACTAATATTATAAACGCGAAAGTTTGTAAGAATGTATTAAACATTCGCGTTTATAATATAAGTAGGATGGGAATGGGGGGGTTTTGTGACAATCAATCATCAATATCAGCGATAAAATATGCTTGCTTTACCATAAGAGCATCCATAAGTACACTTAGACGTAGACGTAGGTATGGGTATATACCCATACCTACGTCTGATAGTAAGCATTTACCGTAACTTATGGATGCTCTTATGGTAAAGCAAGCATGGTACCTGCATACATGCAGGTACCGGGCTTATTTTGTTTGCCTAAGTATCTGGTACATACCTAGTCAAAAAACATTCAATATCAGCACTTCAAATGACATAACAGCGGACGCAATTATACGTAGTGTTGTCTCGGAGCACGTGTACCTCTACGATGCTGGTATGTAAGGTAGATAGATGAATAAAGAACAATAGAAGATACTGACGGACTTATCTAGGAGGTTAAGGACAGAGCAGTCGAGCACGGCGGCGTGGCCGAGCGGCGCCACCACCTGCGTGGTCTGCTCGCGCGCGAACCGCGGCCCCGCGCTCACCACCGACACCACCTCGCCTCCCGCCACGCCTGCAATATATATATACATGCTTAGCTACATTGTAGGTAGGTACTCATTGTAATAACGTTAATCTAATATATACTAATATTATGAACCTGAAGAGTTTGTTTGTTTGGTTGAACACGCTTATCTCAGAAAGTACTGGTTCGATTAGAAAAAATCTTTTTTTGTTAAATAGTGCATTTATCCAGGAAGGCTGTAGGCTATATAACATCACGCTATGATTAATAGGAGCGGCGCAGTAGTGAGATATGTTGCAAGATCGGGGAAAATATTCCAAATTACCACGCGGACGAAGCCGCGGGCGACCCCTGGTATATAATAAATGTATCTTTTTTTGTTTAAGTAGACGCAGTATGCAGTCATAGTACCTACCTATACGTAAGAGACAAAGAGGTGAGATTCTTCCTTATATTATAGCAGTCTTTGGAAATCATTATGTAGGTATGTAACGGTGCTGATACCCTAACTAGGCCAGAAGCCTGTATCTTGGGAGACAGTGTACCTAATATCGCACAAATGGTTGACAGCACTGTTTGTACAGTACCTACGTGAGGTCGCTGTTTACTTTTTACTTTAACAAGTTTTTTTGCAGGGACTTGAAATGAGTCTTGACCTCCGAAGCAGCGGCGGCCTTACCCATTGCGAGGCTCCGGGCGGCAGGTCTTTGCGAGGGCCTTTGTCCTACGGAAAAGTATCCTATGTGATGCGAAAGTAAGTCTGGTTGTTTGGTAGGTATTCGTTATGTTTGACGAAAAATGCTAAAATTACTTATACAAATAAATAAAATTTGAGTTTTAAAATATTTTACTTACTCTAAAAGATAGATAGATAGATAACTCTTTATTGTACACCAAGTTACAATTTTGTCTTAATGATAATTTTATAACTATGTACAATGGGCGGCCTTATCGTTAAAAAGCAATCTCTTACAGGCAACCTTAACCTTAAGATTTACAAAATTAACAAATTTGTTAATTTTGTAAATCTGTATTTATACAGAGAAGATCAATTTTAAAATTGATGTTTGCGGCTTTTACCACAGATTACTTAATAGTTACTACGTACTTTTACTAAGACTAAAATCTTTAATTAGAGCACAAAAATCTAACGAATGAGCTACGTCATTTTCGATTAAAAGAATAGCAACGGCTCGATCCTGATCCTGTGTCATCAAATTCCTCAAATATATGTTTTAATAATTTTAAGCCTCGAAAAACTCCTTCCAGCAGACGCAACCGTAACAGGTGTGGTGGCAATCATTCGCAGAACTATTTCGATAGTGGGGTAAACTTCAGTTGTTTTTTTTTTTCTATTACGTATTTCAGCACTGAGATAATGGCATCACATGATTCTCCTACTGTCATAGATATTTGCAAGTCGCTACATTGCTTCAAAAGTTCACTATGAGCATTGAGCATTTAAAATAGCCCACCTCTGACTTGAGCCGGCAAACACAGTGTACAACCTTTGTAGCAAACCAAAAAAAGATTTTGCTTGGACACAAGACATGCTGCATCTCCTAGGATGAGATTCCAGCTATGACTCCCACAAGATAAATAATAAGCAAGTGGATTAATTTCAATAATACGTTTTTGAACACCACTTTTTTCACCACGCATATTGGCACCATTATCATATCCTTGGCCTCTGCAGTTTTGCAATGATATACCTAACTGTTCTAATTCTGCGATTATATAATTAGTCAAACTCTCAGCAGTGGATTTTTTACGGCTATGAAACCAATAAAATGTTCTTCAATTTCAGCTGTTTTTGTATTATAAAATTTTATAATAATTGATTGCTCAACACGAGAAACGTCGCGAGTGCAATCAAGAATAATAGAGTAATACCTATTTATTATTAAATATTTTTTCAACAATTTTAGTTTTCACGTGACTTGCCATTAATGAATAGTGTAAGGTTAATTTACGGGTAAATGAGTTCTGAACACGACTAACAGTGTAAACGTATATATATATTGTCCAGATAAAACGATAAAACACAGAAAACAACAATAACAACAGGATAAACGATAATTATGCGCGTGTGTCGCGTCGCGTGGTTTACTCTCTCGCGACGCGTCGTCCACTGTCCATTGGCGGGAGGGGCGCGGGCGGTGTCAACTTCTCATCGCCGCGCTTAAGGACACGCTAGAGCACAATTCGAGCGTACTAAGGTCGCGTTACATCCTCCCCCTCTGACCTAGACATGCGCCCTCGCGTCTGGGTCAGTAAAGATACTTCTTAGGTCTCTCGCGCCTACGTTTACCATTGACCGGCGCTGGCGGATGTACATCTAACAAAAAAATATCTAATTGAGATCGCAGTTCTGAGGAAAGGTGCCCAAAAGACTGACCACATTTCCACGCTGGATTGTAAGGCTAAACGCCTTGATACCTCACGATACAATTTGTGGGCACTTGGGCCCCATGGTCCTAGAGTTTCGATCCCAAACGGCTCAAAAATGTAAGTCTCACCGAGACTTTCATATTTGCGCCGCTTGAGACACTCTGCAGAAGTGGCGGCCGAACCCACTTTAATGCCAGTGAATGAAAGATGGGAAGGCGCCAAGGTATCTACACAGGTAGCATCCCACACTAAGGGCCTTCCCATCCTCCAAGGAACGAGAGTCATACCTTCAGGACGCTTGCCATCACTACGAAATAAGCCGTTCGGTTTCTGAACGGCAGGAATACGCGCGCTTACAAGAGCTCAACGGACGACGTCGTTTAGACTGGCATGCCGCGGGATTATTATATTAATATGCCATTAATGGTATGAGCTCATTTTGAATATTTTTTCCGATATAGTGGTCATTAATCGTTTTATCTTTTACTTGTTTTAAATGAAGTCTCAGCACGGGATCATCACGGGATCACGTTGCCAACATTATGTTTGTTAAACAAAATATACACCTGTTTTGTAGAAACAGTGACATTCATTCAGTAAATGCAAGGGACAAACACAAACTAGTTGGTACGTATCACCGTCTACATAAAGTCAACAATTCATTTGCGGGACTCGGGGTACGATTTTATAACAAACTACCTATTGAAGTTAGGTTACCCTTACACAAATTCAAATTAACAGTTAAAAATCATCTTTTAACGACTACTATTAACGACTACGTTAAATAACTTTATTTTAATTTACCGTTATGTTATAACCTTAATAAATAATTAAGAATCAAAATCAAAAGTTTTAAATAAAAAATTAAGTTCAAAAAAATGTAATTGTATTTTTTTAGAACCAATAATAATACTAATAATACTTAGAATTAATTAATAAATGTTACTAACACTAGTTTATAAGTTTATATTATTACTAAATTAATCTTACTCTGAAAATAAATGTATATTATTATTATTATTTTATTTGCTTGAAGCGAGGCCCCTGCAAGAGCGAGGCCCCGGGCGATTGCTCTGTTCGCCACCCCCTAAGGCCGCCGGCGCCGCTGCTCCGAAGCAAGGATATATCGGTAGGTAGGGGGTTACTTTTTGTTTTGAAATGCAGCAGATTAACTGATTTTGTGATTTAAGTAAGTAAACAAATTTTTATTCCTGACATACATTCCTTAATGCAAAGGGAAATGCGTAGCAGGCGAATTAACTACAAAGGCTCGAGGTTGATTGAACGTGGCAACATGATGACGTGGCGCGACGTGTACGACGTGTACCTAGGTACCTACTCCTACGTAGGAGAGTGAGCGACATGCAAACATTATTACGCGAACGTATGTTATTATAATGTGCGGGATTATCCAAGTGCAGCGTGGTCTGGACTGAGCGATGCGGGCGCAAGGACGCGACCGGCGCGGCGGGGGCGCTTGACTGTGACGTCACCGAGCTCTGCGCCGCGCCGCACACATGCCATGTGGCATGGCGACGCGGACGGCACCGACAATGTAAACAGTGCAGTTTGTGGAATCCCGCGCGTGTGCGCGCGCGCACCCTACTATAGTTAGTGGATTTCACGTACTGTGACGTTTAACATTTTACAATGAAGATGAAAAAAAAAAATTAATCAATCTCTAACCAATTGGCTCACTGGAACGCGTTATGTCACTGGGCGTGAGGAATTTCAGAATGCAATTCATGCATTCGTGACTTGATCTGGGGCCGTACCAAGACGTGTTCTAACGTGAGTCTTACGAACAAGAAAGAGGGACGGAGCTATACACATTATGTAGCTCCGTCCCTCTTTCCCGCTCGTACCTACTACTTATAGGTACTTACGCTTTAATTAAACATATCATGGTACGGTCCCTAATGTAGGTATTTGATTAGGTACCTACCTACGTGTGTTACACTTTTCAGTTTTCACATCAACTGAACAAACGTCAACTGTTTCGTCACGGCCTTATTATCAATTTGTTGATGTACAATGGAAAATAAATATATTCAATATATTTCTCAATTGCCCAATATAAGTAGGTATATTGGGCAATTGAGAAATATATTGAATATATTTGAAAAATATATCCCTATACTATAGGTATTATATATGTATATAATACCTATAGTATAGGGACTAGGGAGGAAGTCCCGTAAGCCCGGACGGGACTGAAGCCGGATAGGGCTGGGTACATCGAAGCGCGCTAATTTGTTACTTGTGTATCATAGACCAGGCACTTTAAGAGTCCCCTTATTGCCGTACAGTTTAACCACAGAAACAGAGATCTATTTCTGTGAGTTTAACAGTAAGGTTTTTCTTGTCGTCCTAGATCAACGCAAAAAACCCATATTTGGGCACTTTGACCTTGAATAACTGACGGCGCAAACACGAGCTGGTATGAGACTTTTGAGACAAACATTACAACGCCATAATAAAGGTATATTATAAGTACGAGCTTCAGCTCATTATATTTTCAGCTTATTATCTCAAATTCCGAGATGAAACGCTGACTGAGCGATGTAGGTTCTTAATAAGATAGGACTTTTCGAAATTTAAATGAAAATCGAATGATATGGATGGATGCAATTTTATATAATTATAATTTCTATGGCCTCCCTTCTGTTAAGAGGGGGTGAAGTGGAAGTAGTGTTGAACATAATTATGTTCAATGAGTATGTTTCCATATTTGAATGGCTATAAATTGGAGATAGTGGATAAGATTCCTTGAAAGGTCGGCGTAAAGTCACGTTGTTTTTAAGTTGCATACAAACATATATTGAAATAATTACTTTCCTCTTGTTTTTTATTTTAATGTAATCATTGATTTTTTTAGTGTAGGAAAAGATTGTTGTCAACGCGACGAAATTCAAATTTGGAGATCTGTGATGTCAGATTCTTGAATTGAGATTAGTCCGGAGATCTGTGATATCAGAAGACCGATTAATTATTACATCCGATCAAGGTTTATTGGTAGTCACTTGCTGGCCGTGTGACCATAGTAAAACCTCTGGCATTTAGGAAACAAATTATGTTTTCAAATATTCAATACCTACGTTGAAAAGAAAAGAATAACGGAAGAAAATGACAGAGAAGAGTCATGATCGGGTAACGTTAAGAGTCAGATCGTAAACGATTTTATACTTGGTGTTGTTATAATAATCTTCGACCCAATGAGACGTGAATAAATCGTGAATCAAGCGGACGTGGTAAGTAGGCGCGCGGGTATGATGCGGGCGTGTCGTCGCCGCCCGCTGCGCCCGCGCCGCGCCGCCCGCTGCGACCCGCGCGCACGTGTGCGCACTACGATCGGGCCCCTTCGTGACACCTGCGCACTTGTGCACTTATGCACCATGTGTGTACATATTATATTCATAAAGTTGGTAGGTAAATTTAATGAGGCCACCATACAAGAAACATGATTTCCGGACGATGGTACCACAGAACAGAGAATGATACCTAACCGTGGCCGACCGAGAAGTTCCAGACCTTGACATGCTATGCAAGCTGAATGCTCCCGTACGGTTGATGTAGTTATAATAATAATAATTTATTGAACAAGTAACAAGACTCAGTGTGTTAGTAACAATATTTCTTACTTCTATGTTAGTTTTCCTATTCTAAACACTTAACCTAAGAACAAATGATTATTTGTATATATTTGTTTATATTATTTGTAGTTATGACAAGGCATTGTCATTTTGTTGTGTCAAAAAAGGGATAACGACTAGAGCTGTTCTGTTGAAGATCGTCTACAAAATAGAGATCAATGACGTCGCAGCACCCAATATTAGTGTCTACCACAGAATCGGTGCGCGGAACATGGAGCATCATCGACCAGCCCTGGTGAAGTTCAATGGGCCAAATGCAAACTTAACGTTATTCTCGGTGTGAAACTTCCTCACAGGCAACATTTGGCATGTGCTTATCTTGGATACAGGATGGCGCAATCGTAGCAGCAGTCAGTTAAAGCCACACTAAAATGACAATAATAGATGAGCTGAACTCCCTGATGCTGAAACTTTCGCTTGCGGCCCGGGGAGGACTGGCGCTGGCGGTGGGAGTAGTGCCTCCCATCGCGCCTGGCGCACTTTCAAACTTCTATAACAGTTACGGTGATTTGTGTTGATCATTACTTCAAATCTTATTTATAAAATAATTTTAACAAAAAAAACCTTCAATAGGTACGGCAATTTGTAAAATTTTCAAAATTCCCCATTCTAAAGTACATATTTAAACTAAAAAAGTAGGTAAGTATTGTATTTTCATTAAAAAAAATATCCCACTTTTCCCCTTAAAGACGGATTGTTTAAAAGTCTGATCATTTAAAGCTAAAGTGCATCTCATGACCATTCGAATAAGCCTCCAAACACGGCTTGTTTACATTGTTTAATTATGGAGTTCCGTTCTCTAACTTCCGGCTTCATCATCAGATTAATTCAATTGTACCATTTTTATTTGCTACATTACATTTGCTTTGTAATTGTTGCTAAACAATTACCCTAATCAAGACTTATCTCATCATCTCATCTCACCATCCGTGCAAAATTATCATTGAGAAGTTCAGGTGGTCATCTTAATCAGTTTTACTTCACCAAATCATATTATATTGTATCGCATAATGAATATTCTTAAAATAGCGCGCAATTAACCGCATTGTGACATTGCTGGGGTTCAGTTTCTAGAGCAAACTCCCAAAATAACAATCCCGCGCCGTGAGCTCTGCGCGCCGAGCGCCGACACACGACAGCGACACCTATGCCATGTAGCCTACAGGTATATGAGACTTACTAAATAATATGTAGAGGTATACACTAATATGCGTTTTACTCGTGATAAACTTAGTGTCTGATTGGATACGTAAAATGAATAGTCACGCTGCATACATCATCATTAGGTTCTGTCTCTTTGTACACAAATTCACACACACTACGTTTTTCACAATTTTGGAAACATCTTGATTCGGCCCAATTCGGCTACTAAATTAGACATTATCATTCAGTGTAAGTGTGGCCACAAATTAATAAATAGTTACTGTATGGCCTTCTTATCTAAGGGAGGTTGGAAGGCCGTATCTACTATTACAAAAGGTTTTTGCCCATCAGGCATAGAGGCTTGGATATAAGGAAAATATCTAGCTTCAGCCTCCCATAGGTACTTTTTGTCTTCACCTCACAGTAGTACCTAGTAGTAAAACGGGGCGGGGCGTGGGTGCAAAGTTAGCATGAAACTTTGCCGCTTTTGATGTTATTCGAGTGAAATTTAGTATGAAGGTTCTTCATTGAAAGTCATGAAACATGATAAATAACATCCACACGGGCGGAGCCGCAGGCAACAGCTAGTAGTTAATATAATGTAAGTAATAAACCTATTAAAGACAGCAGCGGTCAACGCTTGCTCTAGAAACAATTGGCACATGAAACAAACGAATGATTGCTTCAGGCAATATAAGGATGACGCATTTAAGATGAAAGGGCCTCTGGTTAAAATGTTTACAGTGTACGTCAGTAGTACACAGTCCGCGGCGCGGGCGCCGGTCGCCGGGCGCTGTGGCGCAGTCGCCCGCGCCGCGGCTGTCCGCGCTCCGCACCGTGCGCGTGCGCAACGTTTTCATGCTATGTGTACAACGACATTACAAACATTGAATGCGGTATACACGTGGCATCATTTTGTATCTACTAATAGTGTCTGTTCAAATTATATTAAGTACCTATTTACAAATGAAATGCATTAGGTACCTATAACACCACCGACATAATAAATACAATACAAGCAATTTGTATTATTAAGTGCAGGTTTTAAGAGAGGCAGGGCACCATACTAGCGAGCAAGCCCGACTGGCTAAGGACCTCCACCATACAGAAGACCACAGCTAAATAACTACACACAGCGGTGTAGTTGTGTTTCTGTGTGTGAGTACAGGTTTACAGCGCTCATTTAGGGATGCGTTTGAAAAGAAACGTAGGGTTACTTCCATATTAAAGCCCTGCTGTAAAAAAATGGGTCATCAACACGCAAGTGATACCTCTGGTATTGCAAGCGTCCATAGGCTCGGCAACTGCTTAACATCAGGCGGGCCGTATGCTTGTTTGCCACCCGAGTAGTATAAAAAAAAGTTGATTTGTAACAAAAGGTAAATTCTATTCTACCCCATATCACATCGAATTTTAAACCTCCCCCTCAAGCCAGTAAACTATCTAGGTACCAAATTTATTTTTATTTCGGGGCCATATAAATATATGTGTGTGTTGAACCCGTAACCCCGGCGACGTAATCCTATAATCATACAATATTCTCATTACCATTACGACATGTCACATTGTCATAACCCTCATCCGTCGCACGCGCATTGCTCGCGTCGAACTTGGGCATAAGGCGAAGCATAGATAGATGGATACGTTCTGTATTTGTATATCCTAGTGAAGCGTTTATATCGTATCTGTGGATGTTTGCCAATATCTAGTAGGTAGGTACCTATATGTAGTTAGTTAAGGTGTTATTTTAGTATTGGGATCATCGTTCGGGTGTGGTGTCAGTAAACATACTTCGTCGCTCATTGTCCACTTGTGGAGGAATGAGACAGTCAACTTGTTCTTTATTACCTTCTACCTACTTCAAAGTGTGTGGCTTACAGCAGACAAGTTAATTTTTTGCCGATTTAAGTTTAATAATGCACAGTAATCATTAACACGTTAAACGCCACACCAGCGCCCAACAAATACAATAGAAAATGAATTATTTGGTGACTTGCGTGGCGTACAAAGACTTAAACAACGGTTTCGAGTAGGCACCTACTACTTACAGCGTAAGTATTGTTTGCCTCAATAAACAAAAAGAATAGTAGGTAAGGAACTGACCAGCGAAAGTAGGAAGCGCTGCCAGCAGCAGCAGCAGCAGCAGCGTCGCATGTGAGAACATCTTGGAGCTGCCGCGATGCTCGGTGACGTTCAGCGCAGCTGGTGAGTAGCGCTCGGCTCTCGGTCGAGCTCAGTAGCGACGTTCAGTGTCGCGGACTGTCGCGCGCTCGCCGCGCACACGCACCGCACACGCACCGCATGCGTTGCGCTTGCGCGTGCCACCCTGTAACAAGAACGAACTTAAATTGTTTACACAATGTTTTATTTACATGATGTAGCGCTACGTGTGTATTATTATAGTTGGCACTTGCAACTGATCACTTCAACGTGATAAAAAGACTTGAGCTTCAGGTCGGTTCACGTACTTACCTTGGGTGTACCCCCAAGGTAATACCTGTGGCACACTATATAATAATATTTACATATATATTTATAACTTGACATAATAGTTTGTATAATATGGGACTTGATACTAAAAGCATTCTCTACCAATCTACAGAGTACCTACCCATAGTACGATGCAGAGATAGAAAAGTCCCAAGTGCATAAATAAAAGTTACGAAATAAGAGCTAAATAATGATACTGAATAATATGACTGCCTTGGTAGTCCAGTGGCCGCAGTATGCGCCTGCTGTGCATCAGGTTGTGGGTTCCATTCTCACTTAGGACAAAACTTTGTGTGACCCGCAAAGAGTTGTTCTGAGTCTGAGTGTGATTTGTATCCGTTGATTAGGGAACACCGATGACTTTTTGACTTACTTGAGTTTATTAAAGCAAGGTTCTGAACAGTGGGACACAGATTAATTAATTAGCCATTGTAAAGGTGGATGATAACTTTGTCCAATGTACACAAGTCTTTGGCTGCTGACAATGATTACCTAACGTTTAAACAGATTAACTGTCAGAACAAAATCTATCAGACCAGCTTTTGATGTATTGAACTGCTGACGAGACACAATCTACACTTGCTTGCGGTTATGTATGTGTACCTTTATGGTTAAGTATACCTACGCTCACTCAAGATTTTGAGTTTTATATTACATCATATCTGCAGATATACTCGCAAGCAAGCAATGTAATATCTTGAGTGAGCGTAGGTATACTTAACCATAAAGGTATATATATATATTTACTAATTACCCAAAGTGAATTTGCTAAAGTCTATCTTATTTAACGCATTGCCTGCATGCAATCCTGCCGGTTATGTAGTAAGTAGCTATTCTATTGATGTGTGATACCGAGATATGAGACACTGGGTTGTGAGGGTGAGGGGAGGGCTCACTCAACCTCATTAATTATTCTATAATATGGTCCATAAGTTGGCATGATGTAGCAGTGCGCCCCATGTGTTTAAAATCGAGTTCTCAACGAGTAGCCGCCAGCCACTAAATAGGCGCACGTACGCTGCACTCTCACGCTACAGTATGCTGCCATTATGTCGGCAGTCGGCTACGATTCGATGACACGGCTTCACTATGGGAATCCCGAACGAACTGCGTACCACTTTATCTATAAATGATGCCGATGCGAGAGAGTTGTGAGCGAGGGGACCTCCACACTTGACTCGCATCGTGTGTAATGTGATTGTTTAGATATGATGACATGTTATGAACTGTTACATGCGCTGCACTCGGCTATACTTTGAGTTTTGGTCGGACCCGGTGCCCATGTAGGTACCTATTTACCGAGATAACGTGCACATTCACCGCTTTCTTTATCCTGAGTGCGTGCGAGTGAAGGGAGTGCCACGAATGTTAGTTTACACGAATGTGTTCAACAGAGAGCTACTAACACCATACCACAGATTACTAAATAGTTATGACCATACTGTCACCACCTGCGTCATCAAACTCAAACTTCACAAAGGTTCTGTGTTGTTGTTGCTGCTCACAACTAAGTACTGCGCTTAAGTACGAGTACCTACCCTTTATTACCTGTCCACGCAACACAAATGAAAGACATATCCCGTTGCGTTGGGCGGATTTGTTTTACGTAGTGGGTGGGTCCTGGAGTGACAATAAAATTTTGCAGAAATGCTATGTCAGATGAAGAAGTACCTACCTATGTGTATGCGTGCCGTTCGTTTATTTCTGGGAACGGTATAGGAGGGCCCGCAAATAGCGCACCCAAAATACCGCGCAAAGGTTAGCTAAATATCGACAGCGCACCACAACGCGACGCGCTCAGCGCAGCGAGTGCCTGCTATAGCTCGCTCGCCTCGCGTTTGCCAACGTAATACGCTCTCCAATTAGTTATTGCCATCGCTCAATTCAGCGTCCAGCAATCGAGCTGAATACAGTACATTTTCAGGTCAAGGTCATCAGAGAAGGGCCTAAAGCATTTTGTTAACGGTGATGATTTCTGCCAGTTCACTCTACTTTAAGACGCGTAACAAAACTTTGTTCCAAAAATATCCCGAATTATTAATGAGGCGGAAAATTCTGGTTCTAAAGTTTATTGTCGCTAGTAAGTGACAATAATTGTATAGTTAACACCGTGGTGTTGTCACAGCCGGTGGATGTTGATGATTTGATAGCGTACCGGTTGATGAGAACGAGCAGTGGCGCTGGCGTCCATCAATCACTCCGCGAGCGTTAGGTGTCGTCCGCACTCCGCGCCAAATGGAGCTATTTGCGTACTGCTACTCCGTGACGATGACGCGTTTTTGCTGCCTCTTGTTATTTTCCGGTATCTCGCTCTTTCCATACTAGTTACTACTGTCAATAGGAAGTCCTTATACAAAAGCATTTTTATTTATCTAAAACCTTTATGGCCAATCGCACACAGTAGGCATTCTCTTCCAGCATAGCATTTTTTTTAGCAGCATAGCTTTTTTTAGCATAGCATTTTCCATTCTATTTGACCCAAAAACCAAGACGATGATTAAACTATCGTACCGAACTTAGACGAAGTGAACAATTGAGCATGTAGATATTGAGCTGATAGAGCACGAGGCACGGTAGAGCAACTACTAAAACGGCCACCATCTTCGGTCAAATATACGAGTACAATTAGATTCACAGTCGCATACAAAATCAACGCTAAATAGTGGCACCCGATACGTCACGTAGATATAGATGTGTTTGCATTTATAATGCAGCGTGCCGTCCAGAAAATAAAACGTCGCGTCGTTACCGTGTTGCTTGCAAGGTGTAGGTACTCAGAATATGGCACAGTTTTCCTCATGCGAGTTAGATCGCGTACGCGAGAGTGAAAAAGAGAGGTGCGAGACACACGTATTCGAAAATAAACCTATATAATATTTAATATATCCTATCCTACTAATATTCTAAACGTGAAAGTTTGTAAGTATGGATGGATGGATGGATGGATGTTTGTTACTCTTTCACGTAAAAACTACTGAACGGATCTGGATTAAATTTGGCACAGAGATAGATAGATATAGAATACTGTAATAACACATAGGCTACTTTTTACAGCGATAACCGACATCCACGCGGGCGGAGCCGCGAGCAACAGCTAGTTGCTAATAAAAGTATTAATTTGTATGGAAAAATATTGAGAATTAACAATGTTATATTTATCTTAAGAACGGCAGCAACGGCACATCATCGTATTTTTGTGCAGCATACTTGGGCACTGCGAAGCGAAGCGACTGAGAGGGGAACTGTGCCTCTTTTTAATAAGTAGGTACCCAGTTGAGTTGGTGCCGTTTTTAGAGCGGCGATCGTGCATCTATTGTATATTTGATCGAAGGCCACCAAGCATAGAATCGCGTTATTTGCGAATACGAGTTCCACATTGGACCAGCGCTCCTAAAACAGCTCGAAGGAGGCTCCTAACTATGTGTACGGAGAAGCTATTGTGAAGTAAACCACAATACGTTTTTGGGGCTAACGTTTTCGCTTTCGTACAGAAAAAAACCCGTGGACGGCTTGAAACCCTTGAAAACAATTAAAAACAAAAACAACTACGTCAGAGTTAGCGCCATTCTTTGGTACGAGTGATGTTTTATCACTCGCACCAAAGCCGCTAACTGAATTTAATATACTTGTTTACTTGAAACAAATTGGATGAAGTGAAAAAAAGCTGGAGAACCGGCCAAATCCTAGCAAATGTTGACTCAGAAAAAAGGTATTGGTGAATATCGACACAGGCGGCGGCGGCTTAATTATAGAAAAGTCTGACGAAAATCACCTAACAACAGAATCATGGCACCATCAAAAATGTTTTGGTTGTCACCAATATCTTGAAAAAAAGTTCTGTCCAGTGCCTCCAGTGAGGCCTCTTGTAGGCAATCGTACATTCGTCCCTAATTATCAATTTGGACACCCGTAAAATCTTCGTCATTGCGATGTATTTGGCGATGTTGCAAGAAAGTTTTCGTTGATTTGCATGTTCAATGGTAGGTATTTCAAGGCAAAATGTGCAGTTCGTCCGCGTTCTTATAAAGTCGCAGCTATTCCAGATAACGCCAACGTTAGAGCTTTATTATACAATTTTTGTTGGAGGCGTTTTTATACGTTTTTGTTGGCGGAAATCGGTATTTTTTTTTGGATGGCAAGCAAGAATACGGCCCACCTGATGTTGAGGTCTTCGGTCCACCATGTTGGAGGCCTGCCCACACTGCGTCTTCCACTTCGTGGTCGCCTCTCTAGAACCTTTTTGCCCCAACGGCCGTCGGTTCTGCGAACTATATGCCCTGCCCATTGCCACTTACTTGAGGCAATTCTTCGAGCTATTTCGGTCAGTTTGGTTCTCCTACGGATCTCCTCGTTTCTAATTCGGTCTCGCAGGCAAACTCCAAGCATAGCTCTCTCCATTGCGCTTTGGGTGACTTTGAGCCTTCGCATTAGGCCCATAGTGAATGACATAGGTCATCACTGGCAACACACACTGGTCACAGACCAGTGCAGTATTTGGGACGGAAAGATATGGTTAAGCTTTCCGAACGCTGCCCAGCCGAGTCAGATTCGACGAGTGGCCTCTTTCTCGAAGTTGGACATATCTAACTGGATTGTATGTCCCAGGTAAACATACTCGTCAACAACTCCGAATGTAGAGCCTTCAATTGTGACAGAGGTGGGTGCGACATGGACATTTGCCATAATTTTGGTCTTGTCCATGTTCATTTTAAGACCCAGACTCTACTAAGGCCATGGAGCATTGCGCTGTAGCGCCTACCTACGATGTCAATGGATACAAGAAAAACATCTTGTTTTTCATAATGTTACTCTCCAGAACTACTCATTATGTACATTTTCTGAGGTTAATAATGTATTAGAAGCTGTTCCTAAAACAAAACAAGGTTTTTAAAAATAATACCTAATATAATAATAGCAAGCCACATAGGTATGTCCCACTTCCGGGCCCCGTGCCCGGAAGTGGGACATACCTATGACATACCTCCTCTCCTCTATTAAGAGACTCAAGAGAGAGAGAGAATTTAAAATAGAAGAGTGAGAAAATTTAGGCCTTAATTCACACACGCTGGCCTAATGCGGGTTGGTACTTGGTGAATCAGACATGTCTTTAGAATCTCTTCTAAGACCTCGCACCTCTGGCGTGAAATTTCACCGCTTTTTTTTTATTATAAAAATAATTTGACAAAATACTATATTTTTAGGTTTTTTTTAAAGTTTTGTAACAGCAAAGGATTAAAAAGCATATATTTTATAAAACTTATTACAACAAATAAAGTTATCTGTATCTCCCTGAGAACATGAACCATTTTTTTTCCCTTTTCTACTTCATCTAACATAACTGGCTTTGTCTAAATAGGTACCTACATAAACAACATTAAAATAATGCTAAAATATCTATGTTATAGCATAGCATAGCATGCTAAAACCTGTATAATTTATCTACTTAAGTTTTTTTTTAATATTTTCGGGACAACTCACACATCGCTATCTGATCCCAAACTAGACAGAGCCTGTACTATGGTAACCAGACAACTGATAAACATACCGTTATATTTCTAAACACATACATAATATATTATTGACAAATTACACCCAGACACAGAACAAACATTCGTGCTCATCACACAAAGATTTGTCCTGGGTGAGAATCGAACCCACGACCTCCGGCGTAGCAGTCAGAGTCACTAACCACTAGACCAAGTCAAAATAAACCAGTCACAATAATACCTACTTACTACATTAACATTGGTGACATAGGTAACAACCTACCTACCTAATAAACATTATTTATTCGCTACTTAAATCGCAATCATGGATGTTTTATTTGATGATTCTTAAAGTTACAAAATTTAAACAATGTAGCTAAATAAAAATGGGATGTTACCTTGGTTTAGTTATTTTGTTACGGAGGGTTCGTCACAACTAGACCGCAAGCTGATTTAGAACACAGTAACATTGAGCTTGCTCACTGAAAGTTTCAATCGCTTATCGATAAACACTTCACTCGCATATTCCATGGAATATATCGGAGCAGCGGACGCGCATGCTCTGCAATATAGTTCGCAACACGCACGCGCACGTACTGTACCGATTGCGTGCGAACGGGCACTGGCTGCCGGCTGGCATGGCGCATCGCATCGGGCGCTGTCAGGGACTCAGGGCTCAGGGGGTGCGGTGCGGCAGCGCACGCGCCGCACGCAACGCAAAGCGCATTATAGCGCATGGCACGAGCACGACACGAGTACACGACGCGTCACGCGACGGACGATCGTCGGACGCACTGCCGCGCTGCCGCACAGTGGTGATCAGTGGTCTGAATATCGAGCGCCATATCTACTCATAGAAATTAAATGTCAATTAAAATTTAAAAACCAGAATGTCCTTGATATAGGTACTTTCCTTAACATTCAATACTAGCTAATACCTGCGGCTTCGCCCGCGTAAAATTTACAAAATAATAGCCTAAACAGTAACATAACAATATGTGAGATGGACCACTCTAATAGTAAAAATTATTGTAAAAGATCCCTGTAGACGATATTCTTAGATTTATTTTCTAGCGCTAATATGTACATAATATAGGTATACATTTTTTACACGTCACTGGATACCGGCAGGGGTATTCCGTAAGAGCAAAAACCGAGCCACCGCAAAAACTGAGCAAAATCGGTATTCCGTAAGAGCCCTTTTTGACGTTTAGTCAATAGATTGTGCCGTCACGGAGCAATCACATCTGTCAATTTTGCGATCACAACTGTCAGTTAGCCATCGCTGTTTCTTAGAGAATCAGCCGGCCGCGGCCGTGAACATGCAACATTCAAAAAAATCCATGAGAAAAAAAAATGCCAAATGCAAGCCTGTAACTTTTAAGTGCTAATCCTTGTTACTTGTTTGTTGTACCGCCGCGGCGACGGGGTATTTACAACCGTTTGAATTGGAAGGGCAGGTTGGCTGGTATAACGGGGGACTTTACAAACATACAATTAACGGACACAAATTACACCCAGACTCAGAACAACTCTTTGTGGGTCACACTAAGTTTTGTCCTGTGTGGGAATCGAACCCTCAACCTCGTGCACAGCAGGCGCATACTGCGGCCACTGGACCACCAAGGCAGTCATGTGAAACCAAAGAATTGTAACATCTTTGTAACTTACTATTTTTGACGCAATGAATGATTTATTTATTATTTAAAGTTCTTTACATTGTGAACTCTACATTTAAAAAGAGTTTCATTTACAACTTGTTTAATTAAAACAAAATGTATTCGTTCAATTTAAAAATTGAACGAATACATTTATTCTCAGTGATAAAAACTTTCGATGTTTCAGTAGAATTTCCCCCAATAATTATACCGTATGGAATTACTGAAAATACATAATTATGCGTGATAAACCATTAAAGAGGTAGGTCTAGATACGATATCATTTAATTTTATATGTATTTCTAAAGGCAAAAACGAAATGGTTAATTTTAGTGCAAATTTGATCAATGTGGAACTTCCAAGTGAAATGTTCATCTAATGTTACACCTAAAAATCTTGCGCTATAAACTTGTTTAATGGTGTCGTTATTATAAGTGATATTGAGGCATTCAATTATAGCTCAGAGTGTGATTTATTTCTTCATTCAAGTTGGATTGTTTGTTGTGCTCTATAATAATTGTGGTGTCATCTGCGAACATGATACATATATGCTTAATAGATTGTGGTAAATCGTTAGGTAATGTGAATCATCATCATCATCATCATCTCAACCCATAAACGTCCCACTGCTGGGCACGGGTTAATGTGAATGATATCCTTTTATTGATTTATTTTATTAATTAACTACTCAGAACCTAAAAAACAGATGTCGATAAATTTACCGGTGGTAAGATAACTTTCAGTTATTTTCAATTAATACACTAATTTTACACTAACAACCAATAGCTACACAAGCCATAGTTCATAAAATCATACACTCAACATTAACAATTAGTTTTCGAAATGAAATTGTAACTCACGTAAATTAGTCAACAAGGTATTGAGAGCCATATGGCTATCTACGCTGACTTCAAAAGTCGGAACACTGTATGTATACTAGGTAAGCTTCCTCCTTGCCCAAAGCAGTCTTAATTTTTGAAATTATTGTTTAAAATTTGGCAATACTAAGAATGAGTTTGGTTTTGGCAAGATAAAAGATTTCAAAGACAGAGAATATTTAAAATGAACTTTAAACATCGGATTTCTCTTTTCACGTGAACGAAATGTCATATGACAAAAAGAGACAGTTATACTTCTAACGATGTCATTTTTTGTCACTGAGTCAAAGACTCGAACAAAATCAGTATTTATATGTATATAAAAGCGGTGGTGGCCGAGTGGGAAAGTAACCGACTTGCACGCAAGAGGTGCGAGTTCGATCCCGGGCAGTACCAATGTAAATTTCACTTTGTGGAGTTTATATGTACTAATCAAATGATTCGCCATCTGCTAACGGTGAAGGAAAACATCGTGAGGAAACCCGCATGTCTTAGAAGTAATTCTAAAGACATGCCTGATTCACCAACCCGCATTAGGCCAGCGTGTGTGAATTAAGGCCTAAAACCCTCTCTCTCTTGATAGAGGAGAGGAGACCCGTGCCCAGCAGTGGGACATATATGGGTTGCTATTATATACTTACAAGTGTCGCTCCTGTCATATCGACAACTTACGTATCGATAAATCTATCGCATAAATATTAAATGTCCTACATATTGTTTTCGAATATCCTACATATTTATGTAATCTGTACAAAACCAACAATGGCTGGATATTGTAATTGAAATTTAATCGTATAGTAGTGATGCTTGAATCAATATCACAAAAAAATATTGAGAAAACAGATATTTACATTATATTTACACTCTTTGTTTGGTGCACAAAGAGTATAATGCAACTTGTAAGTAATAAGATAAGGTGTTACTTCAGCCTTTTATATTGAATTCGAAGAAGTATCTTGTTTTCTTTATTCCATACCTACATTTGAGAACAAAAAAAAGTATCGGCCATATTATTCATTCATCTGAATGTGTGGAAAACAAATTTAAATTTCTCTTTTGAGAAGCAGTAGGTAATAAAACAATACCAATAAAATAAAACAACGAAATGATTGTAACATACACAGTATATTTTTTATTTATAAGTACTTATTAATGACTTATTGTTGTTTACAGGCTTATATTGACCACTAAAAAAAATCTGTTTATTAAGGCTGACCTTCACTTGGGTCAACGCAGTAGCCTTGCAATCCAAAGTAGTTGAGGATAAGTTACTTTTATTTTAACAACTATTCTTGTAAATATCTTTTAAAATAAACGTTTCTTTTATTTATTTTAACTTTATTGTACACCAAATTAGATACGTCAAAATAAGCCCTAAGTACTATAGAGAGAACAGTAAATGGGTTTTTATTCTTTATATGATTCATATATGTATATGAAACGTAGGTATATTGTTAGGAAATATTAAATTTAGTCACATAACTAAGTTTTCAGAAACTCATATATATGCCACATTTGATTTAATTAAAGTTTAAAGAAATATACTGGCGTGTAAATTAGTCGATAAATTTGTAACTCAATCACATCACTATTAACAAAATGAAACTGAGAATAAAACACGCATATTATTTCACGTTCAGATTGTAAACAGTTTTAAACTACTTACATTGTAATATTCATTATCTACTCAAAAGCATAAATACAGAGGTCGATATTTTCCGATGGAAAGATATATTTTGAGTATTTTCCAATAAAACACGCATTTTACTCTTGCAACCTGAAGCTACAAAAGCCATAGTTCTTATAGTTATACACTAAACAACGTTTTTCCGAAATTAAACTCAACTTACGAGAAATAATGCAATTTTGTGAACAAGGTATTGAGATCCGTACGCACACCTACGCTGATTCAAAAGTCAGAACACTGTATGTATAGGTATGTTACCTCCTGTCATATTTTCTCCTTGCTCCTTGGGTTAACGCCGCGCCGAGACGCCGCCGAGCGTTTTTGACAGTTTGACTTTTGTAGAATAATAATTCTCTATGGTTTTTACTTTTTGTGCAGAAAATCTGATTTTTTATGTTCGTGTTCGTGTCGTTCGTGATGTGCTTGATATGTGGTGGATAATAATTACAAACAGTGTGATTAAGTGTTTCTTATAAAAACTACAATACGTTAAATGATACTTTTATTTTTCCACAATTAATAATTAATAGCATTGTGGCATAACGCTACTTGAAAAGTATTTTTAACACAAATATGGAATTGGTAAGTTGTTTGATAGTTTGAGGTTATATACACAAATTAGTAATAGTTCTTATTTCATTAATATTATGTATCTTAGTTGTCCATTTTCATTATCGTGTAGCGTTACTACGTAATAATTAATACTTACAGCTCGTCATTGTAGTTACTTTGTATGTGGCCGGTGCACTAGCTGTGGTGACTGATGAGAGGTGATGCTGATCAGTGCCGCACACATCAACTATTTGCTTACACTATTAATGTTCTGGTTTTGCCTGCCCCACATATGAAGTCCAAATCTGACCTTAATCATGACAATGTAATGTTGGTGGTAGCTGTTGTAGTCGCTGTGATGTTTTCTTCTATGATAATATAGGTATTATTATGGGTAATGTGGTGCAATACACCTCTTTGGCAGCTGCTTTGTACTTGTACGTGCAATGCATTACCTACATTAATATTTTGATTCTTAGGCTATCTATGGTAATACATCAATAGAGACAAGTGTACATTACAAACATTTTCTCTAATTTTTCAATGGGATGGCAACTTCATGCCATAAGCAGACTTAATACCTTAAGCTTTATATACCATTTAGGGGCTTCAATTTGTTTTTAGTAAATCGTATACCATCTAAAGAGAGATAAGGCACCATACAATTAAGCAAACTTGACTAGGGAGGGACCTCCACCTTACAAAAGACCACTGCTAAATAACTACACACAGGAGTAGTTGTGTCCCTGTGTGTAAATACAGGTTTTAAGTGCTCATTTAGGGATCTGCTTATATCTAAACGTTTTCCTATCCCAGGGACAATCCATCATAAAACCCTGGTGTCAACATTTTTAGGTCTAAAAAGTTTGTTTGGACAAGAAACAAAGGAATGAAATGAAATACAATACATAAATACACATTATTATACACTCGGTGTCAAAAAAATCGCACCTCCCTGAAAATAAGTTATAAAGCCTAATAATTTGCAAACCAGTACGTTTACCCCACACAATTTTAATATTAATTGAAAGTACATTTAATTAGCTTTTATTAAACAACAACTTAATGAATAAATTCCTTAAACTGCCTCATGTACTGCATGTTGAAGAAAATGGTATCCAAATACTCGTTACATAGACCACAACTTGCCACACTTTCATGGGCGATAAAAAGGGCAGTAAACATCAAAATTAGGTCATTCGACATCCATACATTGCAGAGAACACATAAAAATACAGAACACAAGAAAACCGCCCTACAAAATGGATACCACTGCAGATCAAGCTGCTCAAGTGATAGCAGTACTGCAAACAGGGATACGACAGTGTGATGTTGCTCAACAACTGAACTTGAGCCGTTTTGCCATTCGTCGAGTGCTCTAATGGTTTCAAGAGACTGCGGGCTACACCCGGAGACAAAGATCAGGAAGACGGCGCTGTACATCTGAGAGAGATGACTGTTTCAATGTGACAACGTCATTGCGGAACCGTTTCTCCACTGCTGTTGAGCTGCAACAGCAGCTCCGTGGGGCTCGTAGAACCGCAGTGAGCACATCTAAGATTAGAAGAAGGCTGCGAGAAAGGAGTATTGCGTCCAGAAGACCAGCCAAGGGCCCGAAATTAACGCCACAGCATTGTAGAGAGTGATTACAGTTCACTTCAGAACATCTCAACTGGGATCTTGAACAATGGAGGACCGTACTCTTCTCAGATGAGACGAGAGTATGTCTCTTCGTTAACGATAGGCAAAGGAGAGTGTACTGAAGGCGAAACGAACGGTTTTCTGAAGCTTGCATGGAGGAGACAGTGGAATATGGAGGGGGATCTTGCATGTTCTGGGGCGGAATTTCAGTCGACAGCAAGACGGAACTCGTTTGCGTATCCCGGACTGGAGGTGCTCTTGGTCAGGGATCACTAACCGCTCATCGGTAAATAATCGAGGTGCTGGACATGCATGTAGTCCCATATGCAGGATATGTTGGGGATAGGTTCACATTAATGCACGACAATGCTTGTTCCCATGATTATCTGCACGAGGTTGGGATTCCAGTTTTGCAGTGGCCAGCGAGAAGCCCAGACCTGAACCCAATAAAGCATCTCTAGGATGAACTAAAACAACGAGTACGGTTTTGCGATCCTGCCCCAGCAACTCTACAAGCCCCCAATGATGCTGTAATTGAAGAATGGAATAGGATTCCTCAAGATAGTGTGGTATGGCTGATTGGGTCCATGCAAGAACGAATGGAAGCTGTTATTAGAGCAAGGTGGGGTTGCACTAGGTTTTAAGTATCATTTTGTATTAATTTCTTTTGTTGTTTTGTAATTTTAATGCCTGTTTTTGTTTAAATATTTTTTCCTAAAAAGATATTTTTTTCACTTTACACATGCACCTTGTTTTTTTTAAACAATTGTAATTTAATGCATATTTCTGTATTTTATTGTTACTATACCTACCAACCTTTCAAATAATTAGCATAAAACAACCATACAAAGGATTAACGGCGAAATAAACCGAATTTAATTAAATTTTTGCTAAGGTGCGATTTATTGACTATATTTACTTATTATCATTACATAGTTTAAAACAACAACTCGTTTATTGCGGTCTATCGCTCATCAGCTAAGCTTACATTCTTTCTGAAACACAAAAGGAATTTGTATCAGTTTTCACCAATACTCCAAATTTACTGAATTCATTTAGGTTTAGGTTCATAAATTATGAATAAGCCAGAAAAATGATGTCAGCTAAATTAGCCTACGGCTAATTGCTGATGTGGAGCCATGAGAAGAACTTGCAAGAAACTCAGGCAACTCTTTTTAATTGCCAGATAGTTACTTACTTTTGTAAAATAATAGTATGGTAACATGAAAGATGATGCAGTCAAAACACGATACCTACTTTATTTATATAAAAAAGCTAATATTACTTAGTACTAGTTGTGTGAAAAAAAATTGTATTGTGTACCGCTTGAATTTACATAATATTGCTATTAAGGAATCAGGATGAAATGAAACAATTAGTTTACTATATTTATCTCATTAAGCCAACAAAGCAAATTTAGATTAATTGAAATCAGAGAGAGTAGTGGCTTATTGTTGCTTATTGTGATTGCCATGACTCGAACAAGGAAAAGAGAAATACAATATGTGACAATTTTTATTACAAAATTGAATGTATTAACCTTTTAACCGCCGGAGACGTATATATCAGACAGATAACTTTTGTGCCCTTAGCGCCGCAGACGTATATATACGACTATAGGTTTACAATCTGTTTGTGTCGAAAGTTTATTAAAATACGTCAAAGTTTTTAATAAAAATATATGAGAAATTACGAACGAATCATTTTGTATTTTTATTTCCAAAAATAACCCTACTGAAAGCTCTAAAATTCAACTTAAAAAACTATGAAATTCTTTGGTAATTAAACCAAGATTTTATAAGTATACGTACCGCCGCAGTCGTATAAATCCGACAATAGTGTTGTGTACATGTCGATAATCGACATGTGCAAAGATATTGGTAAAACGTGGTAGATCAATGATAAAAGGTTATGAATTATTAGTTATTTGTATAATGGTGCATACTTTAGCTATATATAATTTTTATAGTTATTAATTAGTGTTAAAAAGCCGTTATAGGACATAAAATATTCATCGATTGTTTCAATATACTCAATGTGGGTACATCACTAAAAGATTGGAAAACCTCCACTGTGGCAGCGCCGGAGTCGTATATAGCCGACCGCCTGTGACGTCATAAGCGAAAAATATATCGTAATAGTGAGGGTAAGTTGTAAATAATTATAAAGTAAAATATGTTTTGTGTGTGGGTACTTAGTAAAATATTATCAGTTTACTGAGTATTGATACATCGTCGTTCGTGTTTTATCGGTTAAAATGTCGACTGCAGAGGAGTTGATTAGAATTTTGGAGGGTCATGAAGAAAATACGGAGGATTTTGAATCAGACGAAGAATTGCAGCTAGACGAACGACAGGTACTTAACTAACTTCTAATTTTATTAACACCTCAGCTTGTCGTGTGTAAAGCACGCTAGCAAGCTAGCTAACATGGCGGAGGCCAGCAGTGGACATCTAATGGTTGAAATGATGTTGGTGACAATATATTTTTATATAAGTAGGCAACTATTATGTTGCACAAATTTTTTTTTCTTAATAAAAATGTCGGAAAAACAAACTTTTAAATTATTTTTAAATTGTATTGCTTTCAGGTTGGTGGTGATGATAATACAGAATGGGTATGGACACGGGAAGAAACTAGCCCAGCCATAGAAACTTTTGAAGATTTTATTGCCGGTTTTACAAACACTAATTTAACTACAGAATCCTGTGAATTAGATTTCTTTGAGTATTTTGCAGATGAAGAGTTAATGACTGAAATATCAAGGTGCACAAATAGATATTATCAGTATTACGTGAGACACGTTGATATTCGTGAACATTCTAGAACGCGAGAATGGCGAGATGTCGATACCAAACATATTTATTTATTTTTTGCGGTTACCATGTTGTTTACAAGGAACAAAAGAATATCCATAGAAGAACATTGGTCTACGGATCCATTGTTAAGTGCGCCTATATTTCAAAAAATCCTTAGTAGAAATAAATACTGCCTTATTATGGCCATGTTACATTTTGTGGATATTTTTGACAGAAATGAGAGATTATCGAGATTGCATAAAGTGCAATATGTAATTGATCACGCACGAAATAAATTTAAGCAGGCTCTAATACCGCATCAAAAATTATGCATAGACGAAAGCATAGTCCCTTTTAAAGGCCGCTTAACGATAAAACAATACTTACCTAAAAAGCGAAATAGATTTGGTATAAAATTGTTCGTTTTGTGTGACGTGCAAACTAATTTTATATTAGATTTTATTGTTTATTGTGGCAATGAAACAAACATCGAACATATTCCTAATTTAGGGGTGAGTGGGTCAGTGGTTATTACACTTATGAACGTATATCTATACTGCAACAGGCAACTTTATGTGGATAATTGGTATTCGAGTCCAAATCTGTTTAAATATTTAAAAGAAAAAGGTACATATGCGTGTGGCACAGTCAGGAAAAACAGAAAAGGAATGCCGAAGTTTAAAAAACTTCAAAAAGGAGAAATTGACGCTTTTTATTCACCGCCATTATTAGCATTGATGTGGCAAGACAAAAAATCGGTAACGATGATTACCACTATGCATGATGCCAAAATTATACCTTCACATAAAGAAAACAGGGCAACAGGTCTTCCTAAAATGAAACCTGAATGTGTTATTGACTATACTAATAACATGGGCATTGTTGATACCGCGGACATGATGATGAGCACGTTATCTTGTGTTAAAAAAACGAGACGGTGGTATATGAAACTCGCATTGCGTATAATTGATATGCATTTGTTAAATGCATTTTACGCCTATAAAATCGTACAAAACTGCCCAAAAAAACCATTTAGTGATTTTCAATTGGAAATAATACGGCAAATGATAGCTAAAAATAATATAATTGATTATACGCCAGTCCCTGCTACATCGCGCACAGTACAACTTGATCCATGTCGTATTTTATCTCGTCATGTTCTTAATCATTTTCCTCAATATATACCTAATAAAAAAAGTCAGCGCTGCAGAATGTGTGCCTTAAAAAAGATAAGAAAAGAAACGAGGTATATGTGTAAACAATGTAATGTTTTTTTGTGTGTTGAACCATGCAGTGTTGACTATCATACTAAATAACAATTAAAAAAGATGTTTCTGATTAATTATAGTTTTATTTATTACCAGCAAACAAAATAAGCATTTTTCTTATAGGTATAATATCCCATATCATTTCAGTTTCTGATACTTACCTAATTAAGATATTAGATAGGTACCTACTTAAACTTACTTACTACATTACTTATTGTTACTTTGGGAAATAAGTATATAAAGTTATAGGGTTATAGGTTATAGTTACATAAAGTTAAAGGGATATAGGGTTGAATCCTTTTTGGTAAAAGCTATTTTCAGTAAAGGTAAACTCTTTTTTAATTTCACAGTAACGATCCAATGGAGTAGGTAGGTACACTATTATGAAATATCGATTTACTTAATGAAATATATTATAATTATATACATTTTATTCACTTATCAATATTATGTATAATATTTATAATGAATAACATATAATTATAATAAATTTAATTAAGTAATTCACTATTTCATAAAAGTATACTTTTGGATCGTTACTGTGAAATTAAATATGAGTTAAGTAACCTCAGTTGAAAATAGCTTTTATCAAAAAGGATCTAACCCTTTTATCAAAAAGGATTTAACAAAATTTTGTAATTTCCACTCTGAAAAGTAAATATCTAGGTACTCATAAATTTTGATTTTCAAAATTTATGAGTACCTTGTTTCTGTTTTCTGTTTTCTTATAATATCTAACTATGTAAGGAACTTCATTTCTAAAAAAGTAGGTACATTGAGTAAAAACTTTTATTGGTTCCTTGTTTATAAATCTAATAAGTTCCTTTAAATGAGCAATTCTTATTACATAACATAACATGTAATAAGAATTGCTCATTTTTGCTCATTAAATGAGCAATTCTTATTAATCAGGCGATTAATCAAGTTTCATTTTGAGAGAGAAAAAATAATAATTCTACTATACTAATTCGGTTAATCTTTATCAAATCCAACCTCTACACAGAAACTCGTTAGTTTCTAAAATTTATGACGTTTCATAAATTTAGAAGTTACTGACGAAATCCTAGAATATTAGACTTTCTCAGAATCTGTTAATTCCACCTCATCGCTGTGAGTAGATTTTAAAGAACGTATAAAATTTAAATTTTTTACGTAAGCACGAGTACGCATACATGGTTCAACGTAATCAAATTCTTCATTTAACAGTTGTGTGAACAACTCGTTCCTTTTGTCTGGCTGGGTCTTATATATTCTGCAATGTTCACATGGTTGTTTAGCTGATGCGGACTTAATTTTTTTCCTAATTTGTGCTGCTATCTCTGCTTCGAAGCCTAGTTGCGTGTTATCAAAATCAGGTGTATCTCTGCCACGCTTCGAATCTGTAAATGAATAGGTAACAATAAAGTTCTTATGAGAACTAAGTAAAATTATCATTGAAGCGAGGTAAGAAACGAATTTTAATTAATTTTATGAACTTTAACAATTTAAATAGTAATTTGATGAAATTAATATTTATTTAACTTTGCATTCTCTTTACAAATAAAGAGGTAAAATACTTGACTTTGACTTTGTAGGTATATACGAGTATCGTAAGTAGATACATACCTGACGTAAGTTATAAATAAATCTTATTCCAAATTTAATAGAAATTATAGGTACAACTTACCTTTGCGTTTTTCCATTTTCTGCTAGAATGTATCGTCGTGGTCGTGTAAGTCATTAGATATAATGAAAAAGACTTTTACCCACACACAATAATGTCATCATGAGTAGGGCAGCTCAGTAATCGTTTACCATGTCTAATCACATTTTTATTTCGGACTTATCACTTTTTTGCAATAATTACGTACAACTTAAAAAAAAGAATGATTTCTATGAAATAATTTTAAATTTATATCTTTTTGTTAAGGATTCAGTCGAATTATTAGTAAGCATCGGAGTACTAGATCCTTTATTGACCTGCACTATCAATTTCAAAATGCTTAAAAAGTTCAGCGCCGGGGTCGAATATATCAGACAGGCTGTGACGTCATGATCGAACTAGAGATTTCATACTATCGATATATTCTTTAAGGTGTAACATTTCTGAATTGGATGTTTATTATAACTTCCAATGTATTTATGATCAGATGTAGGTACAAGTAATTCAGTTTTTAGGATATAATTTGTAAAACAAGCTTGTTTGGTTTAAAGTTCTTTATTTGGGAAATAATTTTAAATGTTTTATTTAGAATACGATTAACGTTTTCCAGCACTAGTAATTTTGTTGTCAATAAGCGTCCGGCGCTAGGAGCACATTTTCTTGAAGGAACACGTGGCGGCTAAAAGGTTAATACTAAATAAATAAACAAAAAGCAAGTGCAGAATTATCACTAGAATTCACAATGTGCCTTATGTCTCAAATTAAAACTTATGTACTAGGCTAATTAATTGTAAATTAAACAAACAACTATATCCATCTCAACCTATAAACGTCCCACTGCTGGACACGGGTCTCCTCCATAAATTTGGAGGGATATTAGCCTACTACACCACCATGGCTTGGGTTGGTATAGGGTTTGGTTTCGAGTTTTCCCTCTTTTGCAGTGGATATTGTCTGCTTGACTTACTCACTTAGTTGACTCCTACGAAACCCTCAGGATGGAACAGGGTGGTGATATTTGTATTCTTAATCCGTTACCACACGGACAACCAAAGCAACTAATTCTATGATTTTTTGATGTTCAAATAATCATTTATTTTTTGCCATTTTTAGTAGTGTATAAAAAATTAAATAATAACAGTAGCCCTTCCGTATGAGATGATTTTTGATATTAGATTTAAATTTGTGTAATAATTGATTAGATGTATTACTATTATACACACTTTTTTAACAAAATATTTAAAATATTTTGTTAAAAAAGTGTTTACCTTGTCCCACAAATGAATTATGCACGTTGTGTAAGCGATGTGACGTGCCAACTAACTTATGTTTATTTCTAGTATTCACTGTTCTTACTAAATAGAGAGTGGTTCAAGCGGAGGGTTTATATGTATAGTCTAATATATGTCTTGGTGTTAATTTGTTTAAATGTGACAATAATTGTTCAATATGTCAGAAGAAATCAAGCCGACTGAGAGCTTTATTGACAATGCTGTCTTATTCTTGTGAAATGTAAGACACACACAGACATAACGTAACGTAGGCTCAATGGTCAGTTGCAGGGCGGCGACGCAGCGGCACTGGCGGGCTCGCTGCCGCCGCCGCTCCCGCTCCCGCTGCCGCTCCCGCTCCCGCTCCCGCCGCCGCTGCCGCTCGTGGGTGAGTAGCGCGCGTGCGGTCGGTGAAGGCGCCGCGCACTCATACTCAGCAGGTCGCTCGCTCGCTGTTGCAGGCCGCCGCTGCCGCCCGCCGCCGCGCCCGCCAGCTAGTCCGCCCGCTCGCCGCGACGGGCCGCGCCACCCGCTCTCACTTCTTTCGTTTCGAAACCGTCCTCAGTGATCAGTGTTTCTGCTTTCTGTTTCAGGCTAGATATAAGTTAGGTTTTTGCTATACGCTTAGTGACGTGCGCCGGTGACGCGTCGGCTGCGGCTGCGGCGCCGGCAGCGCTTCGCCGGTCTCACAATGTACCTACTTCATTATACCGCATAGTCCCCGCGCGCCAGGGACAAGCGCGCGCGCGCCCCGGCGACGAGCGTGACGTATGTGCGAGTGTGCGCGACGAGTGCGAGCCGAGTGCGAGCCGAGCGCGAGCCGAGTGCAGGCGAGGGACGGTCGCGGGCCGGGGCCGCGGGGCGCGCGCGCGCGGCGAGAGAGCGCGAGCGAGAGCGTGCGTGCCTGCGTCCACTGCTGCTCGTGCCTTGATCGACAATGACGCGTACTGATCGAGCGCCGCTTTTACAGGTGGATTCATCGCCGCACCCATCTACGACTTGCAGCAGGTCGGAGATGTGTTCACAGGTGAGCGTGCCCATGTACAACCGAGCGCAGTGCTCTGTGTCCGAGTCCGCGGTACGAACTCAGAGTGCGTCACCCTCAGGTCCGGGCGCCAAGTGCTCGACGCTGCCGGCGATCCTGGGCGGCTCGCTGCCGCGGCTGTCGTCGGAGCAGGCGGAGGCGGTCTCCCGCGCCAAGAAGTACGCCATGGAGCAGAGCATCAAGATGGTCCTGATGAAGCAGACGCTCGCGCACCAGCAGCAACAGATGGCCTCGCAGCGCACTCAGGTGCAGCGGCAGCAGGCGCTCGCGCTCATGTGCAGGTAGCGACACACCACACACACACACACACACACACACCGTACACTGTTACACTTACAATAAACTAAACGTGTGATGTGAGCGATACGCTGAAGCTCCCGCCACGAGCAGGTTGAGCTTGTGATCTCTAGCTGAAAAGATCTGAGTTACCATTGGTACCTGTTTTTCGAATATAGTTGCACGTGTACCTATTACTTTACTTTATGTTACCTTTCACCGCAGGGTATACGTGGGGTCCATATCGTTCGAGTTGAAAGAGGATACAATTCGACAGGCCTTTTTGCCGTTCGGGCCTATTAAATCTATAAACATGTCGTGGGATCCCGTCACACAAAAACACAAAGGGTTCGCTTTCGTCGAGTATGAAATACCGGAGGCGGCGCAGCTTAGTCTCGAACAAATGAACGGCGTTATGCTCGGTGGCAGGTGAGTGTAGCCAGCCTCTACACCGTTTACTCTGTAGGTATATATACCTACTTTATCAGTACCTACTGTATATTGTAACCCACGTTGTATATTGTAGGAACATTAAAGTCGTCGGGCGGCCTTCCAACATGCCCCAAGCGCAGGCCGTCATCGACGAAATCCAAGAGGAAGCCAAACAATACAATCGAATCTACGTCGCCTCGATACACCCCGAGTTGACAGAGGATGACATCAAAAAGTGAGTCAGCTACCTTAGTCCCCTCGTCCAGTGCGAGTAAGTGGGTCATTCTCATAGAAAGTGTATGGAGACGCGTGGTCGTTGCTTCGATAAATAAAAGAAAGTGGACTGAATGTATAACAATAAACTTGCCGATAAAATAAAACTGTACGCTTCTATGTAAAAAGAAATGGCCGCCTGTCGGCGAGGTGAGCGGCTGAGCGAGGAGCCCTCCGCGCCGCACCCGATGTCGTCGGTTTATGGCGTTTTTATCATAAATCTACATTACTAAACCTTTTAACTATAGAGTAACACTAATAAAACACACCGTTTTAATATATAACTGAAATATAACTAATTAATTACACCTGGGGAACAAAATCTTTTCCATTCCGCAACTAACTCTTTTTGGTCATTAGAATAAAATAAAACACATCTGAATTATATTAAAAGTTATAATCAGTCCCTTAGGTTACACTTCAAATATGCAATAGCTAAAAATACAAAAAATTAAATTATTTATTAGACCATTATTCGATAATTTTTGAAACCAAAAAAAAAACATAGTAGGATGAAACCCATTGGAAATGGAAGAGAATATAACAAAAATTAAAGGAAAAATAAATTACGGGCGATCTGAGGTCGGGAAGTGGAAAAGGGTGAGTTTTAAGGGTAAAAAACAGTTTATCTCGATTTCCGGCAAAACTACAAGTCCTATGGACAAAAGTTAAATTGCAAAGTTGTAGGTAATAAAAAGATCTACAACTTTTGTATTCACACTTTTTTCACATAACCTCAAAATGTATGTGAAAAATTCAAATAACCAAGTTTTTGGTTTTTTATTCTTAATTTTTAAAAAGAACTTTTTTTTTTCACAAAATTTCGTGAAAACTTACCTTATTATGTCCCAAACACGCTGTAATTTTTTTATATTAAAATATTTATTTTTCACCTTGTTTTTAACTTAATATCGAAAAAGCACCCTAATTTTCGATCGAAAAATCTCCCGTCAAAATATCTGCTTTTTTAAAAAAGTTTGTGAGTTTTTTGTTCCTTGAAATCTCTACTTTTTGATGGTGTAAAAATAGATATACATTACTATGGTAAATTTTCTCAGAAAATGCGAAAAACTAAACTATAATTAACAACCAAATAAGTTAATAAAGTTAATATTTAATAAGAGATCTACAATATTTTGAGAAAGTTGTAGAATCTTCTTTATAATATTTGCGTAGATGCCTATTTATTGCTACTAGACTGTCACTCAGTTGTCGAAATTCGACCACAATACTTTAAAAAAGTGAGTACATTTTATTATTAAAAAACAAAATGCAACTGTCTGACCACAGACTACAACATATAATTCAATAAAAATAGTTAAGTAAATTTTATCTTCATTGCTATTTTAAATAATAAAATTAAACACTTTTAAGAAAAATGAAAAATATCAAAATTCAGAATTTAATAGGATTTTACTTTGGTTGGATAAATTACATTAAAAATAAATCAGAAAACAGGAAACTATGTGATTTTGTTTTACTTCTTTTTTGGCAACATAGGTACAATATTATCAGTACAATTATTATATAATTATTTTATTTATTAGATTGTTACATACAGTCTACTTAAGAATTCCATTCCGAAAAATTTTTGATCCATTACTACGTTACTAGCTATGGTTTCGGAACGGAAGGTTCGGAATCGTATCATATAACAATTAAAAATTTATAATTTTGCGTTAACACAACAAATCAACATGTTTAATTTAAAATTAAATTCCTTATTAGATAAAGAAGTTATCAAAAAAAAATTTAAATGATTTTTCAAAGTTGTGGGGCACACCTAAACACCAATGTACACTTTTTTTGAAAATGACCCAAGTACTACATACAGAGTGTACTGTAGCTATGTACCGCATGTCGGTCCGCAGTGTGTTCGAAGCGTTCGGGCCCATCACGTACTGCAAGCTGGCGTACGGCGCGTCGGCGCACAAGCACAAGGGCTACGGGTTCATCGAGTACGCGACGCTGGCGGCCGCGCTCGAGGCCATCGCCTCCATGAACCTGTTCGACCTCGGCGGGCAGTACCTGCGGGTGGGCCGCGCCATCACCCCGCCCAACGCGCTCGCGGGCCCCCCGCAGCCCTCCGCCATGCCCACCGCGGCCGCCGTGGCCGCCGCCGCCGCCACGGCCAAGATCCAGGCCATGGACGCCGTGGCCAGCAACGCCGTCGCGCTCGGCCTCACCAAGCTCAACGCGCTGGGCGTGTCGCCCGCCCACGCGCTGCCCACGCTCGCGGCCGCGCTGCCCGGCCTGCCCGGCCTGCCCGCGCCGCCGCTGCTGCCCGCCGCGCCGCCCGCCGCGCCGCCCGCCGCGCCGGCCCCCGCGCCCCCGCCGGCCGCGCTGCCGCCGCCCGGCGTGGTGATCCCGCGCGCGCCGAGCCCGGGCGCGCCGGCGGCGGACGGCGCGGGGCAGCAGGCGGCGCTGCAGCGCAAGCTGCTGGACACGTCGCCGGACACGCTGCAGCAGCAGGAGTCGCTGTCCATCTCGGGGCAGTCGGCGCGGCACCTCGTCATGCAGCGGCTCATGCGGCGGCGCGCCTCGCGCACCGTGCTGCTGTGCAACATGGTGTCGGCGGACGAGGTGGACGAGGCGCTGCACCACGAGATCCAGGAGGAGTGCTCCAAGTGGGGCCGCGTGGAGCGGCTCGTCATCTACAACGAGCGGCAGAGCGAGGACGACGACCCCGCGCACGCCGACGTCAAGATCTTCGTGCAGTTCGGCGAGCCCGACGAGGCGTGCGCGGCGGCCGGCGCCCTGAACGCGCGCTACTTCGGCGGCCGCACCGTGCGCGCCGCGCTCTACGACCAGGACCTGTTCGACCACGGGGACCTGTCGGGGTAGCACCCCACCCCCTGCATGCGCGCGCCTTTCTTCTTAAGTGATAATTATATGAATTTTCAATAAAAATTTCCCTATGTTTTTGTGTGTAATTTTCTTACGACACTACTACTACAGTATACCACAGTACTCTTTCATACAATAGTTCGACGAACACGCCTAGACAGAGCGATCGTGCGGGGTACGCGGAGTAGGGGGGGAAGAGGTAGCGAGCCCGAGGGCGAGCTGCATACACTCACTCGGGACAAGTCGTTCAGGGTTTACGCAATTTTAATTACCTTTTTTGTTAAATTGTTAATATCTTTTTCGTTTTATTTGTAAAATGGTACACACATGTGCTGTAAGAAATAAAATTGTATGTCATCATCTCGTTTAAATAAGAATTTAAAATTCCATCAATTTCCTCACACGGACGAAAGGTTAGTTAAAATTAATTTATAATTTCACCAATTTCATTCAAATATTTATTTCGTGATCCAAGATGGCGGATGCGAATTTTTCGAAAAAGTTAATAAGGGTATCGTTTTCGTGGTTTTTGGGGGTGCTGAACACGAATATGACATCTATTTCGTGATACAAGATGGCGGACGCAAATTTTTCAAAAAAGTCAATATGGGTATCGTTTTCGCAGTTTTTGAGGGTGCTGAAAACAAATATGTGATCTATTTGGTGTTCCAAGATGGCGGACCACATTTTTCAAAAAGTCATTATGGTATCGTTTTCATGTTTGATGGGCTTGCTGAATACGAATATGAAATCTATTTCGTGATCCAAGATGGCGGACGCGAATTTTTCAAAAAGTCAATATGGGTATCGTTTTCATGGTTTTTGGGGGTGCTGAAAACGAATATGACATCCATTTCGTGATCCAAGATGGCGGGCGCGATTTTTTGAAAAAGTCAATATGGGTATCGTTTTCGCAGTTTTTGGGGGTGCTGAATACGAATATGAAATCCATTTCGTGATCCAAGATGGCGGACGCGAATTTTCAAAAAAGTCAATATGGGTATCGTTTTCGTGGTTTTTGGAGGTGCTGAAAACGAATATGACATCTATTTCGTGATCCAAGATGGCGGACGCGAATTTTTCAAAAAAGTCAATATGGGTATCGTTTTCGCAGTTTTTGGGGGTGCTGAATACAAATATGTAATCCATTTCGTGATCCAAGATGGCGGACGCGAATTTTCAAAAAAGTCAATATGGGTATCGTTTTCGTGGTTTTTGGAGGTGCTGAAAACGAATATGACATCTATTTCGTGATCCAATATGGCGGACCCGAATTTTTCAAAAAAGTCAATATGGGTATCGTTTTCGCAGTTTTTGGAGGTGCTGAAAACGAATATGACATCTATTTCGTGATCCAATATGGCGGACCCGAATTTTTCAAAAAAGTCAATATGGGTATCGTTTTCGCAGTTTTTGGGGGTGCTGAATACGAATATGAAATCCATTTCGTGATCCAAGACGGCGGACGCGAATTTTCATAAAAGTCAATATGGGTATCGTTTTGGTGGTTTTTGGGGGTGCTGAAAACGAATATGACATCAATTTCGTGTAAATAATACACATACATAGGTTGTCTTCTCATTAACCAATTTAATTATTAATATTTGTATTATTTATTATCCTGGTACCCCACACGCATTCTAACATTACAAAATATAAAATAAATTAAGAAAAAATATGTGACAACCCTGCGACAATTATCTATGTCAAGTCGGCGGCGGCATTTCGCAAAACATCAAAGGCGTTGGCCCACTGTAAGAAGGAATAAAGGGTTATTTACACTGTGCTACTACTATCTACGGCTTTCCCATTTCTAAACCACAAAAACTAAACAGGTCCTTTCTAACACTCACTCAAACCACAAAAACTAAACAGGTCCTTTCTAACATTCACTTCCCCTCCTCGCCTCTGACGGCTAGCAGTGGGACGTTGTTTGCTCCGCAAAATAATCAACAAACATTATCGTGTGGGCAAAAAACATGTGGGTCAAAACCAACGTATGCGGACCAGTTGAAACTTCGTATACCACCTAAGTCGGCAGCGCCAGTGCAGTCTCGACCACCTCTGCCGTGCGTTGTCGCTTACCCGACAACTGAACGATCAGCTGATTTTGCGTCATCTTCCGCCACTAAACAAGCTTTAATGAAAGCAATAAAACCTAGCGACGACGGTTTTCAGATCGTCGGCATTAAGAAGACAGCAAAGTCAGGTGTCGTGTTACGTGTCGCTAACGAAAAGCAACTGCAAAAACTCCAGTCCGTAGATGCAATCAAATCAGCGGGTCTACGTTTGGAAAAACCAAAGGGCCGCAGACCACGTATTCTTATTAAAGATGTGCCAATTTCTATGGAGGAGTCTACTTTTATGACTGCCTTGTATCGCCAGAATATTAAGGATGAAATACCTATGAAAGAGGAGGATTTCATTAAGAGCACAAAAGTTATCCGCAGACGTAAGCTAGATAATGGGCGTAAATGGATAGGATTAGAAGTTGAACCTGTAGTTAGGAAACATCTGGCGACTACTAAAGATAAAGTATTTATAGATTGGGCAACTTGTAGGTTCATTGATGACGTTGAGGTAGTACGTTGCCTGAAATGTCAACAATTCGGCCATGTACATAAGTTTTGCACTAGTACAACACCTGCTTGTGCGAACTGCGCTGGGGAACACGAAACTCGGGCTTGCCCTGATAAGCTTACCCCTAATTTCAAACCTACGTGCGTAGCTTGCAAACGCCTAAAGAAACCCAGCGAGCATAGATGTGGCTCTCAACATTGTCTTTCATACAAGCTTAAGTTAGAACAGCTTATTTTAAACACCTCATATTAACTGATAGGTAGGTCTCTAACTAGGTAGGTAGGGCCACAATGGCTAATTTAGTGTTAGGTCAATTAAATCTCCACAATGATAGGGTTGCTACATCAGAATTAGACCGATTAGTTATAGAACACAAGTTAGATATTATTTTAGTTCAGGAACAGTATCAGAATGCGCACTTTCGTAGGCAGGTAGTACAACACAACAACAGAGCACGAGCTGGGATATACGTCGCGAATTCTAATTTTACAATAACGGCACTTTCCGATCTAATGACGTCACACTGTGCCGTTGCAGAAGTTACATCCTTATCCTGCAGGGTTTATGTCGTGAGCTGTTACTTTCAATATTCCGATCCTGTCACTCCTCATCTTCACCATCTTCGCCACGTCTTGCGGTCTCTCGCAGGCCACAAGATTATCATTGGCGCAGACATCAATGCTTCTTCAGTTCTTTGGTATGGCAAACATAGGTCCAGTGATAGGGACCGTCGCTGTGCGGTCGAAGATTTCATTGCAGAAATGAACCTCTCTATACATAACACCCCCGATGCACCACCAACTTTTTGCAGCCCAATGGGCGAGTCTTCTATTGACGTCACACTTTCTTGTGGAGGCGTTCGCATTGATAGGTGGCGTGTCCTACCGGATGCGTCGTGTAGTGATCATCGTTTAATCGTTTATGGGTTTTCTTCTGGATTTGCACGGGATCCTTATAGTAATGCCGGCAACTTCAGATATAAGAGTAAAGGTGCTAATTGGGAGTTTTTCGGTTTGCTCTTTGCTGCTCATGTCAGAGACTGCACTCGCAATGACTTGACCGCCGAAGAAAGTGCTGTTATTTTGTCAGACACTTTCACTTACTGCGCAGATGTGGCTCTTGGTCGGAGATCTCTTACTAGTACTCGTAGATGTGATTGGTGGAGTGATCACCTAGCTGAACTTCGTAGACGATTTCGTAGAGCGCGTAGGAAATTTAATATTATTAAGAAACGTAATATAGTAGGAGAGGCCCATGTTTCGGCCCTTGTTGCTCTTAGGGTTGCCAGATCTCATTACAGAGCTGCTGTTGAGAAATCTAAGGGTAATTTATTGCGTAGAATAGTCGATAAGCTTGATAAAGAGGGTCCATGGTCTCCAGTATATCATGAATTCAAAGCAAACAGGTCAGTTGAACTTGCATACATACATAACATAAAGTTTAACAATGCACATACTGTAGGTTTAGAAGAGACAGCCATTAAGCTACTAGGTTCTCTTGTACCCGATGATCGACAAGATAATGACACGGAATACCACCAACAGATTAGACAATGGGCAGCACAACCGCCTTTATCTTCGATGTCAGATTTACCATCCACTGACGAATTTATCAATATTGTCAGATCTCTACCCATCAATAAAGCTTCAGGTGATGATAAAATTTCAAACAAACCGATTATAGAGGCTTGTAAAATCTCTGGGGAATCAATCTTAAATGTTTATAGGCGCTGTATTATAGAGGGTATTTTTCCTAGTATTTGGCGTGCCGGTAACATAAGGTTAATACCAAAAGGTGGTGATAAACCACTAGATGACCCTAAGTCGTATCGACCTATAACCCTATTACCATCTTTAGGGAAGTTGCTAGAACGCCTTATCGTTCCTCGACTTTTGCCGGGTGGGGTTAAATTTCATGAAAAACAATTTGGTTTCACAATAGGTAGGTCCACTGTAGACGCAGTTATATCCGTTAGGGAAACAGTTACTAGATCAGATTGTCAATATGTACTAGGTATTTTCTTAGATATATCTGGCGCCTTTGACAATGCATGGTGGCCGATGTTACTTTTGAAATTAAAAGCTCGTGGTGTGTGTAGTAATATATACTCACTTATCTATACATATTTTTCACATGGAACAGCTAAGCTTAAACTTGGCCACTATGCAGTGTCGAAGCCGCTAACGATGGGCTGTCCCCAGGGATCAGTATTAGGGCCGTATCTTTGGAATTTAGGTTTTGATGATTTCCTGACACTGCCATTACCATCTGGCTGCACTTTGACCGGTTACGCTGATGACGGTCTTTTACTTATACAATCTAACACCAGGGCTGGACTTGAGAGCTTAGCGGAAAAATGTTTGCGCCTGATCTCTGATTGGGGAGTGCGCAACCGCCTATCGTTCGCGCCTCATAAAATATTTCAGCTACTATTGAAAGGGAATCTAAAAACGCCACCTAGAATTAGATTTAATAATATTACTGTTAGAAATAAGGATTCCGTTTGTTATTTAGGTTTGATTTTAGAAAGGAACTTCACTTTTGTAGATCATATTACAACGATAGGAGAAAAATCTAAGAATAGTTTTTACGCCTTGACGAGGATATCGACGTCGACATGGGGTCTGTCTTTTAACACCTTAAAAATTATCTATGCAGCAACTTATTTGGGTTGTATGTGTTACGGTGCACCTGTGTGGGCTGATAGGGCAACCATCGGTGCCGCACGACGCAAGTTGCTTCAGAGTCAACGTCTGGCGTTGATATTTTTGTGCAAGGCGTATAGGACAGTTAGCACTGAAGCTTTACCAGTACTGGCAGGTGTTCTTCCTGTCGATCTAGAGGTACAGAGACGAGCGGCGATTTATTACACGACACGTGACAACATCAATTCCAACTTTTTAATGCCACGTGATCGCCTTAAAATCACCCGATTATTTAAAGAACAAACTGAAGTTTATAGAATCCTCATTAATGAATGGCAACAGCGATGGGATACATCAACCAAGGGACGCCACCTCTACCAGTTTTTTCCTTCCGTTACTGATCGGTTGGCAAAGACATGGCTGGAGGTTTGATCACAGTGTCGCTCAGTTCCTTACGGGTCACGGTAACTTTCGGAGCAAGTTATACTCATTTAAGATAGTTGATTCGCCGAACTGTCAATGCTCAACACCTGGCTCCGATCAGGAGCAGTCTGCTCATCACATACTCTGGGAGTGTAGTCTTTGGCATAATGATCGTACTATTATGTTGAACAGCTTACATGTATCATCTGGAGCGGCCTACTATGGGGATTTAGTCTCATCTAGAGGGAATTTCCGCGCATTTAAACGTTTCTGCCATACATATTATAGCAATCAAACTTAGCTCACTTAGGTCCCGTAGTTTAAGGTCCTCCGTGGTGCTCCTTTTCATAGGTTACAAACCTATACAGATTTATTTTGTCTCCCGCTTTGCTATGGAGGGAAGTGGAAACTTTTCTTTCTAACTCCTCCTATTTACTTCTGATTAAATTCGTTGCGGGGTCCAAGACAGTAGGTTTAGTTGTCCACGGGACGCACGAGTGTCAAAACTCGGTGTATCAGTTGGTTACTCCGCTGTTAATCCTCCACAGGAGTCACAGCCGTGGGCATGTGGGTGGGATTGTCCCGAAAAAAAAAAAAAAAGGTCCTTTCTAAAACAGGTCCTTAATAGTTTTTAGGTAAAACTACGTTTTACAGGAGAGCATAAAAGTGGTCTGCCTTCGAAATTTACATTGTGATAAGAAAGTGCTTGAATAAATTACAAACTAATGAACAAATTGTAGTAGCAATATATTATTAATTACCTTGCACATTTTAAACGCGTCGAGGTGAATCCAGACTATATAACAAAACATGTTTTAAAACAAAATGATTTAACATGTTTTATTAATGTGGACGATGTGTTGTTTTATGTCATGTAATCTGGATTCACCTTTACTAACTTTGATTATAATTGACATAAGATGGCTAGGTTCATAATGTCAAGCAGTTGTTGCCTAACTAGATACTACACGATTTCTTATGCCTTATCTATTCGAGATATGACAAAGATTCATATTCATATTCATATTCATATCATTTATTTGCATTCCACAATGTGATATTAGGTGGTAAAAAGTGGCTTAAAGCTAAGTACATTATGGACCCTGTCGGGCACAACAACATTTTAATATTTAAATACTATGCTATATAATAATAATATGCGTTTCGAATCTAATACTTACTTGCTAATAATTGAGATCAAAAAAAAATCATAAGAACATTAAATAAAAAATAAAAATAGTTAACACTTGAAGTTCTTCAGAATCAAATCAAATCAAATTGTTTGTTAACGAAATAAACAATTTGATTTGATTTGATTCTTTATCTTTTTTTACAATAACAATGTCTAACAGTAACAATGTAATCATACTTTAATAATAACGAATATTTACATACTTATATATATATATTTTAATTATATTTGTATTGTAATTTTATTGTAGTTATTGAAGATAATTAAATATTAGTGAGCCGTTTTGGTTAAAACTATTTGTTTATCATCTATATATTCATTTATTGTGTAGTAGGCTTTGTTGAGAAGTATTTGTTTAAGTTTATTTATAAATTTTGTATCACTTGTTTCGTTTCGTAATGATTCTGGTAGTTTATTATATATTTTAATAGACATTACATATGTACTATTTGAATGTAGCGTTATACGGGAATTAGGCAGCATTAATTTATTCTTATATCTAAGAGAACGGTTATTATTTTTGTCTTCACGGGTTGTAAAAAAGCTAATATGTTTTCTTACAAATTTGCAAATTTCTAGTATATATATTGAGTACAGTGTAAGAATTTTAAACTTAATAAAGAACGGCTTACAGCTTTCTAATTGTTCTATATTTGCGATAGTGCGAACTAATTTCTTTTGTATAATGAAAAGTGAAGGTGCGTCTGTACTATTTCCCCACATTATAATGCCATAGCTGAGCCACGCATGCGCGTAGGCATAATAGGTGGTAAGTGCAGTTTGTAGGTCGGTAGTTTTTTTGATTTCACGAAGTGCGTAAGTAAAACTTGAAATTTTTGACCTAATGTTTTGGACATGGGTCTTCCAGGAAATATGCGTGTCTATGGTGAGTCCTAATAATGTAAATTCGGTTACAGCTTCGATTTTAATACCGTTTATGGCAAAATTAATTGGTAATGGGCATTTTTGATAGGGATAGAATGTTATGAGTTTAGTCTTTTTGTAATTTATTTCTAGATTATGGTCATCCATCCATTTAATAGTCTTATTGAATATCAGGCTAAGGTGTTCATTTATATTATTATTGTTTTGACATGAGGTTAACAGAGATATGTCATCAGCGAATAGTACACACGGCTCCTGCATGATCTTGGGAAGATCATTGATGTATATAAGAAATAAGAGACATCCTATAACACTGCCTTGGGGTATTGATGCATTTAAAATCTTTTTATCGGACCTCACATGTACTATTTGTTTTTTGTCGTAATTAAAATGTTCTATTTCCACGTATTGTTCTCTATCTTTTAAATATGATGAAAACCATTCATATGTAGTGCCGCGAATTCCTATTCCATATAATTTGTTTAACAAGATTTTAAATTGAACTTTATCATATGCCTTTGTCATGTCAAGTAGGATTCCCACTGCGTATTTTTTGTCATTTATTATATTAATTGCTTCCTGTATATATTTATAAACAGCTAGAGTTGTTGATCTTTGTTTACGAAAACCATTTTGACCGTCATCAAAAATATTATATCTTTCACAGAAATTATACACGCGGTCACACATAGCCTTTTCAAAAACTTTAGAAATAGTAGGTAAAAGAGCGATAGGCCGATAATTGTTGGGATCCGTTTTAGAGTTTTTCTTAAATAATGGCTTTATCACAGCTTTTTTTAATAGATCCGGAAATATACCTTGCTCAAAGGATTGATTTATTAGTACACAAAGAGGCTCAGTGAGTTCATCTGCACACTGTCTAATTAGGGAAGGTGGTAATTCATCTAAACCGTGGCTTTTCTTATTTTTTAGGTTTTTTATAATTGTGTGCGTTTCTCGTAAGTCTAATGGTCTAAGAAAGAAGGTATTCCCTGTGGGATGCATCACAGGAATGCCGTGCGCCTCACTGCGAGCACTTTCTTCACCAATCGAGGCAAAAAAGTTATTGAATTGATTTACAATCTGCTTTGGATCCGATATTAACGTATTGTTAATTTCTAATTGAATGTTATTTTTTTCTGTAAATACCTTTTTGTTAGTGCGTTCGTTTATAATGTTCCACATAGCTTTAACTTTATTTTGTGACATTTGTATTTTTTTAATGTACTGTTGCTTTTTAGCCGCAATTACAGACTGTTTTAGAATTTTCTCGTATTTCTTATAGTATTTTTTTATGATTGGATTGTTTGATTTAATGCATAAATTTTTTAATAGCCTTTTATTTTTGCAAGACACCTTAATGCCCTTAGTCAACCAATACTTTTTGTAACGCGTTTTTAATTTAATCGTAGTTTTTGGTATAGTTTTGTTATGTATTTCAGTCAATACATCGCTAAAAGAATTATAGTTTTTATTTACATCGTTACTTTCTATTATGATATTGTTCCAGTTTACGGATTTCAATGCAGATTTAAAAGTATCTATGTTATTTTTATTGTAAAGCCGTTTTTCTGTATACCAAACGGTTGGTTTAGGTTTTTGAGGTATTTTAAAGTTGATAATTGTACCACAATGGTCCGAAAAGCCTAATTCTTCTACAGATGTATATAAGTCTTTATTTTTAAAGTTAGTAAAAATTAGATCTAGGCAAGTTGATGTTGTTTGTGTAATGTGAGTTGGATGTTTTACATGTTGTATATATTTATATTCGGACATTAAGTCTAAAAAAGTGTTAGTTTTAAGATTATTTCTTAAAATATCTATATTAAAATCTCCTCCTATGATTACATTAAGTTTAGAATATTTTTTATTTATGTAGGTTATTATTTGTGTCAGTTTACTATAAAAGATGTCTTCTTTCTTTCTATTCCAATACATTGCTACTAATAATATATTTTCATAAGTTATTTCCGTTGCGCAAACTTCTAAAACATATTCTATTGACATCTCATTTATATCACATCTTTCAATGTATTCTTTATGTTCTTCTAGTAAGATGCAGACTCCGCCACCGGTGCGGTTTTCGCGACAGAACGATGCCGCTATTTTATAGCCGCTAAAGTTAATCATATTTAATTTTTCTCGTGTGAGCCATGTTTCTGAAATACATATAGCTTGGTGTGAATGGTTTTGGTTGATGAATGCTTCTATTAAGTGTTGTTTGTTAAATAGACTTTGAATATTTTGAAATAATACTTTAAAATACTGGTCTGTATTTTGGAAATGTATGGACTTTCTCATTTTCTCGAAATGTACGGTTGTTCATAGGTTCGCTTCTTGTGCTTGTATTATAAGTATTTTTTTGATTGTTTCCGGTAAATTCATCTTTATAGTTAATAAGTTCTCCTTCTATAAATAGCTGATTGTTTCGTATTGCAGCTTGTTGTCCTTTATTTCGGGCTATGAGCATTTTATCCCGTAATATTTTTCGATCATTTCGTGCTTCTTCATCTAAGAACTCACATGCATGTAGTCCGGTTCCCTTAAAGTATCTGCTATTTTTTATTATATATTTTGTCGTACTTTTGCTCATGAGTTCTATAACCAAAGGTCTGTTTCTATTATTGTATCGTCCTATTCTATATGTATCTTCGATGTTTCCTTGTAAATCTACTCCCAAAATGTTCCAGAATATGGATATAATTCTATCTTGCAGGTCGTATTCATGTTCTTTATAAATTTCTGGAAGTCCGTATAGCACAAATTTCCTAGAATTTATTTCAGGTGAATGTTGTGTTACAAACGGTGTCGTTTGTCCAATCTTTTTAATTTCGTTTTGTAGGGCTTCAGTTTCAATATTTAGTTTTTCTATTTGAATGTTTATTTTTTCTATTTCTGATTTTCGCTGCTCGTTTTGCACGGATAAGGTCTGTGTTTCTTGTTTAACTTCTTCTCTTAATTTTGAAATGGCTTTGTTTATTTCAGTTTGTATTGTGTTTTTTATTTCAAGTATAATTGATATATTATTTTCTTTCAGTTTTAAGGATATCATTTCGCTCAAGTTTTGTAGTGTTAATTCTGTAGTTGGGTCTGCTCCTAAACCTGTATCACCGAGTATGCTTAAATGAAACAACAAGATGTATTGATGTAATGAAAAACTAAATTGTAAGACCGCACGTACACTTTAACTATATAAGCTATACTTTTTACACAATAAACTAGACATTCTGAGTCTCACTACGCTCCCTGCCAGGAAGACTAGCAAACAGTTTATAATCATAGGTAGTAAGAGAGAGTTACTAGGTCTATGATCCCCATAACGCAGAGGTGGAGAGTTTAAGTAACAGGTCAATTGGCCGTCAAACGCACCAGACAAATAAACACAAGTTTCGGTCCCGCAGCGAACGTGTTAAAGACTGCAAAGACAATACAGAAACTTTTTTCCAATTTTTAAACACACTTAAAGACTACAGGTGAGAAATTGTTTAACACAAATTGTATTAATATTTAAAAAATTTAGTCGACGCTCGATAGATGGCGTTGTACCAGATCCTGAATCGTGATATGGTTTCGTTACTAGCGCTAGTATATAAGGTCAACAAACTTTGTATTTTTTGAGCAATATTATTAGGGGATCAGATCAGGCGACAAGTTGTGGTTTTAATTCTATATATCTGATGTATCGAAGCAGGCCAAATAGTATTGTTCCACAGTACAATTTTAAAAAAATCTAAAGATTTATCGCCATCAAATATAAATGAGTCAATTAAGAGTGATAAGGACTATTGCTTGCTGGTCACTCAGGCGACGGAATACCTCGCGAAAATCAATGAATTAGTGAACGATCAGGGGTCTCGCATTAATGTACCCAATAAGACGTCTATAATTGACATGACTTACTGGCATTGTCTCGTTATTGGCCTTTAAATCTTTATGTAATGAAACTAAGTTAGCAAATATGGAAAGGCATTAAGATACTGTTCAGAATAATCAACAAAAAACAAGTGTGTGTGCAAAAAACAAGTGGGTCAAAACCAACGTAAGTATGCGGACCAGTTGAAACTTCGTATACCACCTAAGTCGGCAGCGCCGGTGCAGTCTCGACCACCTCTGTCGTGCGTTGTCGCTTACCCGACAACTGAACGATCAGCTGATTTTGCTTCATCTTCCGCCACTAAACAAGCTTTAATGAAAGTGTCGCGACCTCACACTGATCCTAAAAAAGCAATAAAACCTAGTGACGACGGTTTTCAGATCGTCGTCATTAAGAAGACAGCAAAGTCAGGTGTCGTGTTACGTGTCGCTAACGAAAAGCAACTACAAAAACTCCAGTCGGTAGATGCAATCAAATCAGCAGGTCTACGTTTGGAGAAACCAAAGGGCCGCGGCCCACGTATTCTTATTAAAGATGTGCCAATTTCTTTGGAGGAGTCTACTTTTATTAATGCCTTGTATTTCTAGAATATTAAGAATGAAATACCTATGAAAGAGGAGGATTTCATTAAGAGCACAAAGGTTATCCGCAGACGTAAGTTAGATAATGGGCGTAAATGGGTAGGATTAGAAGTTGAACCTGTAGTTAGGAAACATCTGGTGACTACTAAAGATAAAGTATTTATAGATTAGGCAACTTGTAGGTTCATTGATTACGTTGAGGTAGTACGTTGCCTGAAATGTCAACAATTCGGCCATGTACATAAGTTTTGCACTAGTACAACACCTGCTTGTGCTAACTGCGATGGGGAACACGAAACTCGGGCTTGCCCTGATAAGCTTACCCCTTGTGACAGCCTCCACATTGGTGACCCCGACGTGATCATCATCATCAACTTCACGGCCAGCAGCAGCAACAACTTCTCTCCACCCCCTAGCAATCAGATGAGCAGTAACCAATTCGCAGCCAGCCAGGATCTTTGGCCACTCCAAGGATACTCCACACGCCTGCGGACGCGCAAGCGTGGACTACCGCTACGGCTTCATCAAACGTGGCACCGCACACTGCACCCCACGGTTCCCGTAAGCAGAGCGCCTCTCCACTCACCGTACGCAGCAGTCTGCCACTACGCAGCACTCGTCCAGACTCACTGGGACCGGCACCGCACCCGCGTCCTACGCACTAGACTTACGCGGCTCATCAAGCGGAAAAGTCAGGATCGACCTCCGGTCTTGGGGGGGAGTACTGTAGTGTCATCTATCAGGCCAATAGAATAACGCTACAACAAGCAACGAAGTTCAACATAGAAAACACAGATGTCACTAAACCTAGAAACACGCAACCGCAGAACAAATGTTCAAGATGCTGAATCGCGATATCGAAGTTTAGACAGACACTCAGTATATATACAACGCCCAACAACTAATCGTTGAGCCGCGGCCCGCCAGGCACGATCACCTAGCCTGGTCGGAGAATCCTCCCTTTTCGTTGGAGGTGTGTGACAGCCTCCACACTCTAATTTCAAACCTACTTGCGTAGCTTGCAAACGCCTGAAGAAACCCAGCGAGCATAGATGTGGCTCTCAACAAAGTACGTCAGGCTGGCCCGGCCCCACGGAATTTGATAATGAGATTGGTATCAATCAAATGTAACACCTTCGTTTTCAATGTATATATATATATCCTGACCGTATTCGGCCACAGCGACTGGCTACTAACTATTGAGAGCCTCGTTGATGTGTTCTCATATGACTGACGTAACCGATCTTTGCAACGCATGTATGACCACATACGCTACAGGCCAGTACCCCTTCGACATAGTTATAGTGTATGGCCTCGGGTATTCGGGCCTTAAGCTCGTCTCGTTTAGCATCGAGCTCTACTATTCGTTTCGTCTCAAACTCGGCCACCTTGGTGTTTATGGTGTGCCTCCACCGTGGTCGGTCCGTTAGCCGCCATTGCCTCCCATTGTGACGGTTCTATGTCACATTTTTTCATGTGTCGCTTAAGCACATCTTTGTACCGCAGGAATTGGCCAACGTTTGTCGTTCGCCATCCTGCAGCTCAGAGTAAAAGATGCGCTTAGCCATTCTGTCATCTGACATTCGGGAGACATGGCCACACCACTGAAGCTGCCGTTTCATTAGATAAGACTCGATTCCACCTATATTTGCCCGCCGCAGAACTTCCGTGTTCCGAACACGGTCCGACCAATGTATATTAATAATGTCGCGAAGGCATTTGGTTAGGTTAGGTTAGGTTCGGGCACGCCGCGATTGCGGCGGTAAGTACCGTGCTCAAAGAGTGGCTGGAGAGGCGTCACGGCGCCCTCACTTTCCGGCTGACGCAGGTACTGACGGGGCACGGATGCTTCGGGAAGTACCTGTGTCGTATAGGCCGGGAGCAGACGCCCGAGTATCACCACTGCGGGAACTGCCCCGAGGACACGGCGGTCCACACGCTGGTGGAGTGTCCAGCGTGGGCGGGGCAGCGCGGCGACCTTGGTGCAGCAATAGGGGTGGGCAGCGTCTCGCTCTCTTCCGTGGTACTTGCCATGGTTGGGAGCGGGGCTGCCTGGAGCTCCGTCACCTCCTTCTGCGAGGAGGTGATGCTCGCCAAGGAGCTAGCGGAAAGGGAGAGGGAAATAACAACCACCCTCCCCTCCCGCAGTCGACGCAACGGGCGTCGGAGGGCGCGAGACCAGGATCTCCGGCCACCATGAGCGACGGCCTGCAGGCGACGACCTTGGGCAGTTGTCGCCAGCAGGCCCGAGAGGAAGGCGTGCAGGTGTTCCGTGCGCGCCTTTCGTGAGGGAGGGCTAGTAAGCCCTCCAAATCAGACGGGGCTCGCCAGGGTCGGCGAGCCGTGACCTGCCGGGGATGCGGAAGAATGCGCAAGCGTCCTCGTGTCCCCGGCGATAGGTCGTCTGAAGGAACACCGTGGCTTTTTAGTCGGTATGCCGGTCTCCTTGCCTGTGAGACCGGTGAGTCCGACATAACCACCCACCGACGCCCAGGTGGGTGGTATGCGTAACGCATTTTTACCACGTAAAAAAAAAAAAAAAAAAGGTTAGGTTAGGGACGAGGGCTGCCACCTTCCGAGGTGGGGGCCGCGAGGAAGAAAACCTCTATAAAAAATTACCCAAGGGCGGGCCCGGCGTATTTTCGCTGGGCAGACGATGAGAAGACAGCCTGTCTTCTCGTTGTCACTGCTGTCGTGGGCGACGAACTGGTCTCTGACCACAAGTCGGCCAACTCGTAGACCGACCCGTAGGCGTCGGGGACGAGGGCCGCCTCTTCTCGAGGAGGGGGCCGCGAGGAAGAAAACCTCTATAAAAAATCACTCCTAATCCCGTGCTAGGCAGGGGGGTATCCTGTCGTCAGCAGTCCCTCACCCCGAAGTATGCAGGCTCGCTGCGGGGTGAGTGTAGTAAGGCGGAGGGCTGGAGTAGGGAGCTTACCCTGGGTAATAAAAAGTAACATCATAATGGCTTCTTTTAAAAATACCGTGTCTCCACAAGCCGGCGAATCCGGCCGTCCTACGGGACGCACCCCCTACGTATTTGTGGTGGGGGAAAAGAGCCTCGATGCAGTGCATCGCCCAGCTGTTTCGCAGTTGGTAGAGGAAGGGCGCACGCCCAGTTTTGTGCCCTCCTGTGAAGACGGGACTCGCACGCCCATCTGTGCGGGTTCGGAGGGCGACTCTTTGCCTTGTGGCCAAGATGTCGTCACCAGGACCTCTATGAGGTTAAAGTCGAGGTCGAGCTCGAGCGCATCAGCGCCACAAGCGGTTCCGCGATTGGTGCTGGATCGCCTTCCGGTTGTCGATGGGGCGTGCACGCCCAGTTTTGTGCGCCCGAGTTTTGGCACCCAACCGGGTGCAGAGGAGGGCGGGGCTGGACAGTCGGATTCCGACACGTCCAGCCTCGTGTCAGTGAGGAGTGAGATGAGCGTGGGCAGTGGCTTCAGGTCGTGGCTGAAGCGCCCACGCTCATCGCAGAACCCGGGGTCGGAGTCGGCCTCGGGTGACGAGGCCAAATCGATGGTTAGGCCAAAGAAGGGAAAGGGCCAAGGTGCGCTTTCTCACGGAAAGTGCGTTGGCCTACACAAGGCCCGCAAGGAGGTAGCCGAGGCAAAGCGTGCTGCTGACAGAGCGTTGGCGGATGCGGAGGCGGAACGCCGGATTGCCGAGGTCACGAAGAGGGTGTCGGTGTCACGCCTGTCAGACAACGACGTTGAGGGTATGTCGGCAGTGGCGCTTAAGGCGCGTATGGTGGAAGCAGTCGATGCCATACGCACCATTGCCCGCGCCTCCAAGAATTTGAAGGGCACTAGCCAGAAGGGGCTGAAGGACGCCGCAACCACCATCGCCGATGCGGCCGAGGCCTTCCTGAGCCGCACCGTCACTGGGGAGGCCAAGCGACTGCAGAGGGAGAATGCCCGCCTGGCTGCTCAGGTCAAGGAGCTCCGAGAGGAGCAAGAGCTCCTGAGGGCGGATATGCAGAAGTTGAGCCGGGAGCGCCCGATGGCAGGAAAAGCCCCGGCCACTGAACCTGTCGCGGAGTCAGAACTGGCTCTTTTAGTGCAGAGGGAACTGGCAAGTTTCAATGCCAGGTTCTCTGTGCTGGAGGGCCGGCTTCTCCGCCCGCCCTTGGCAGCGGACCGACCTAGAGCGGTCCCCCCTCCTCCGGTGGCAAAGACGTTCGCGGCTGTCGTCTCCCGACCGGCCGGCGCTGGCACCTCCAAGCCAGCTAGTGTTACCGCCTCCAAACCTGCTGGTGCTGCCGCATCAAGACCCCGAAAGGTCCTGGTGGCAGGAGGCTCATCGTCGCAAGCCGTTAAAGCTGGAACCGCCGCTCCGGCAGACCCAAAGCCCAATGAGGGCGAATGGGAAACTGTCGGAGCCAAGAAGAAAGCCAAACGTGCGGCCAAGAAGAAGGCTCGGCGTGCCAAGCAAAAAGCTGCTAAGCAGCTCAAGGCAGCGAAGCTTCGCGTCCCTCGGTCGGCTGCAGTAGTACTTACGCTGCAGCCGGCAGCCATCCAGAGGGGCGCCACGTACGCCGAGCTTCTCGCGAAGGCGAAAGCGAAGATTAACCCCCGGGACCTGGGTATACTATCGGGCTTACGGTGTAAGCCCACCCAAACTGGTGCGCGCCTCTTGGAGATCCCCGGCACCACAGCAGGAGAAAAGGCCGACACCCTCGCGGTCAAACTCCGGGAGCTCTTCCCGGAGGAGGACGTCCGTGTGACCAGGCCCACCAAGACCGCAGACCTTCGCCTCTCGGGCCTCGATGACTCTGTCGTGGCCCAAGAGGTGGTCGACGCCGTCGCAAAGGCGGGCGACTGTGCCCCTGCACTAGTCCGTGCAGGCATGATACGAGCGGGTCGTAACGGTACGGGCACAGTTGTCGTGTCGTGCCCCGTGGCGGCGGCCCAAAAGGTGGCCGACGGAAGGCGGCTTCTGGTGGGCTGGGTGTCGGTCCAGGCTAAGTTACTGAAAGACAGGCCAACTAGGTGTTTCCGGTGCCTTTCTAACGGACACTTGGGTGCACAATGCACGGCCCAAGTCGACCGCAGCGACTGCTGCTATCGTTGCGGTCAAGTGGGCCATAAAGCGGGCACGTGCATGGTAGCTCTCCGCTGCGTGCTCTGTTCTGCAGCAGGCAAACCGGCGGAACACAGGTTAGGTACGAAGGCCTGTGCTGCGCCGGTAGTAAAGCCAAAGGGCAAAGCGGCAGGTGAGGCTTCCAAAAACGCCAAAGCGGCTGCGTCAGTCGCGTCACGCGTTCCAGTGGAGGGTACGGAAATGGACCTTCATTAATGGCCCGCATCTCCGTTTCCTCCAAGGGAATATTAACCACTGCGCCAGGGCTCAGGATCTCCTCCTGCAGACCATGGCGCAGTGGCAGATCAGTGTCGCCGCTGTGGCCGAGCCGTATTTCGTCCCCCCCCCGGGATGACTGGGTGGGTGACTTGGACGGCTCGGTCACCATAGTGTCTTCTGCGGCTGCTGGAGCTCCGTCCCTCAACACCACCTCGAGGGAACGGGGCTGCGTTGCTGCGCGTCTCGGGGAGATGGCCGTTGTGGCCGTCTATTTCTCCCCCAATCGTTCTCTCGCCGATTTTGAAGGCTTTCTGGATGTTTTGGGCACCGTCGTCGCTCGTTGTCAACCTCACCCAGTTCTCCCCGGGGACTTCAACGCCAAATCCACGGCTTGGGGTTCCCCGGCTACGGACGTCAGGAGTGGGCCGTGGAGCAGGGCCTGCTCGTTCAGAACCAGGGTGCCGCGCACATGTGCGTGCGTCAGCAGGGCGGCTCGATTGTAGACCTTACTTTCGCGAGCCCTGCACTAGCACGCCGTGTCCTAGACTGGCGCGTCATCGAGGAGGTGGAGACGTTGTCGGACCACCTTTACATCCGGTTTGACGTCTCCGCCCAGACCTCTGGCGTCCCAGTCAGAGCGGCCCCTGGGAAGAACAGTCCGCGTTGGGCATTGAAACACTTGGATCGGGAGGCGCTTCTGGAGGCCTCCATCGCTCAGGCCTGGGGTGAATCCCCGGACAGGCCTGACAACATCGAGGTGGAGGCAGAGTGGTTCCAGGAAGCTATGACGCAAATATGCGACGCGGCGATGCCTCGGGTTCGCACCAGACCCGCGAGGCGCCAGGTGTACTGGTGGACGGAAGACATCGCTCATTTACGGAGCGATTGTGTGGTGGCCCGTCGCCAGTACACCAGGTACCGCAGAAGGCGTCGCCGCCCTCCCGATGCCATTGCCAGGGAGGCAGAGCTATACGAGGTGTATAGATAGACATCATTGCGCGCTAGTGTACGGACGTGTTTCCTGTTCTATACGAATTTTGTAAATTCACGTGTTGCGCGGCTGTAGCCGCTGCCCGATACCGCCGCTATGAGTTCACAGCAACTCATAGCCAACGAGCTGTTGGCATTCATACAGCATGCCATTGATACTATGGACGAGGTCAGCATTCTGCAGATCTGCAAGTCAAACTTCAAAGAAGAAGAGATAAGCAGTGGCAAGAAGTTGCTGTACCAGACGCTTGATAAGCTGGACGAGATGCCATCACGACGAAGGGATGGCACAGAGAAGAGTGTGCAGGACATCATCACCTTGTTAAAGGTAACCGACCCTGACCACGTGCCCGCTTTCGTGGCAAAGGAGCTGCATAGGTTGCCCCCTGTCACGTTCGACCACGTCGATGTAACCAGGCTGCTTAAGGACATCACAGTCTTGAAAGCGAGCATGGCTGAGGTGCAAACCAAATTGGAGGTCTCGGAAAACACCATATGTGGACTTCGTACTGAAATAGTGTTGTTGCGCAACGCTATTTCAAGTAGTAGGTCACCTGACACCGCAAATGTAAAACAAACAACACAAAACTGTAACATCAGCAGTTTTACGCCGACGAGTGCTGTTTCGTCACCGACGACCAACATTGCATGCGATGTAAAGTGTGACGCCGCCGTTCCTGCATCGACAAGTGCAGAGACTTCAAAGCGTGTAGGTACGACGACCCCGAAACGTGCCTACGCTGATATTGCCGCTACCAACAAATCCTCGGAGCGGCCAGAACAAAAAAGGGGTAAACAGAGTCGCTGTGAAGTCATTCACAAGCCTACAAAACTGCGGGTCCCGGAAAAGGAGACTGACAAGGACGGCTTCATCAAGGTCGAGAGGAAGAAAAAGAAGCCTCCTTGTAAAAATCAGTGCGGGTCCGCGGCGATTGGACTTGGTATACAGCTGCGTCCTGCAACACCTACGACGCAGCTATATGTGTCCCGTCTGCATCACTCCACAAAGGCTGAGGACGTTGTGGAGTACATCAAGAAGAAGGTCAACTGGACTTTAAGGGTCGAAAAGTTGGTACCGCGTCATAATACGAATTTTAATTCGTTTGTGGTGCGGGTGCCGACTCATAGTTTCGACACATTCTTCAAGGAAGAGTTTTGGCCGCAGGGTGTTGTGTATCGCCGTTTCCGCGGACGTTTGCACAACACAACGCAGTGTAACACAACACCGGTGAAATGTGTTTAGTTATAAGTTTTATAATAATATATATGTTAGTTTGTAAGGTATATATCTATGGGAATATGTAATCTACTTGTATTTTAAGTACTATGTAAAATATGTAATTCCTGAAATAAATGATTATTATTATTATTATTATTATTATAGAGCGGCCAAGAAGGCCCTACAACTGGCAATCAAGCGGGCCAAGGTTCAAGCCCGCGAAGAGTTGCTGGCGACTCTGGACCGAGATCCCTGGGGACGCCCATACCGCATGGTAAGGGGCAAACTTCGCCCTTGGGCGCCCCCGCTGTCCCAGAGTCTCCAGCCCCAGTTGTTGGAGGAGGTTGTGGTCGCTCTGTTCCCTGAAAGGCCGGAGCACCCTCCTCCACCTATGGTTCTGCCTTCCATGATTTCCAACGCGGACAACGACGACGTGCCCGAGGTGACCCGGGTAGAGTTGCAATCGGCAGTGCAACGGCTCAAAGCCAAAAACACCGCTCCGGGACCCGACGGTATTCCAGGCCGTGCGTGGGTCCTGGCAATTCAGGAGTTAGGGCCCCGACTGTTAGGGCTCCTCAGTGCTTGTTTGGAGGAGGGCCGGTTTCCACTGCCGTGGAAAACTGGCAAGATGGTCCTTCTCAAAAAGGAGGGGCGCCCGGCGGACTCTCCGTCCGCCTACCGGCCCATAGTGTTGCTGGACGAGGTGGCAAAACTCTTCGAAAGAGTAATTGCCGACCGCCTCGTCGCACACCTCAGTGCAGTGGGTCCGGATCTGGCGGACAACCAATATGGTTTCCGCCAAGGGCGCTCCACCGTGCACGCAATTCTGCGTGTGAGGAGCCTGGCGGAGGAAGCATTGTCCCGGGGCGAGGTGGTGCTGGCGGTGTCACTCGACATCGCCAACGCGTTTAACACCTTGCCTTGGAGTTGCTTAAGGGAGGCACTCGCGTACCATCGAGTGCCGACCTACCTCCGCCGCATCGTCGGGGCTTACCTTAGTGATAGAGCGGTGATCTAGCCGGGTCAGGCCGGTTGGGGTCTGCGACCCATGTCGTGCGGTGTTCCACAGGGATCGGTGCTGGGGCCGCTCCTGTGGAGCATCGGTTATGACTGGGTGTTGCGTGGCGTACTTCTCCCGGGTGTCGTCGTGACCTGTTATGCCGACGACACTCTGGTTACGGCGCGTGGAAGGCACTTCCGCCACGCGTCGATTCTGGCGACGGCTGGTGTCGCACAGGTCGTTGGTAGGATCCGGCAGTTGGGCCTCGAGGTGGCTCTGAGTAAGTCGGAGGCCGTGTGTTTTCACGGCCCCCGAAACAGACCACCTCCGGGCTCTCATATCATGGTAGGTTAGGTTAGGTTTTTTTTTTTTTTTTTTTTTTTTTATATGGCTGAAGGCCTCTCTAGTGGTCCTCTAACATAATCAGAGACATTTTGTACTTGTCTAATTTTCAATCTAGGTTTAGTTTTATACTGGCGACACAAGGTCGCGGTAGCATTTACAATTTATTGATTTAGTTACCTCTGTCTAGAGCTTTTCAATGTTTGTATGTTGAAGTTTAATTACAACTTTTCTATATTTAGCGTATATGTTTACATTTGCCTTAATGCTACTAGTGTATATTACATGGTTTCTTATCTATATCTTATTCTTATAATAAATTGTCCATATCTTTCATATATATATCTTACATATATCACACATTTATATACATTATTTAAAACGTTACTTTCATCTTATTTCTATTATTATACGTTACATATTTGGAGTTTGTTTTCTACTTCTTTTGTAGACAGTAGTACTCTTGCTGGAGATACGACGGTGATTATAGTTTGTATTGACTCTACAATCTTGGTCATGCGTGTGCGTGTGTTTGTGTGTGTGTTTGTGTATGTGTGTGTGTTTGTATATGTGATGCGTGTGTGAGTTTTGTGCTTATTTAAAGTTATACTACATTTGCTTAACTGCGGTATCTATATTTAATGTTTTTTATACAATATTTCTAATGTTCTGCTGGTCGTAATTTTACATTACGCAGCCAACATTGTTTTGTTGCTATTTCTCTTATTAACTATATCGGTAATTTCTTGGCAATATTTAATAAAAACTTTTCTTTTGCTTTTGTTCGCCACTATGCTTGGCAGTTCCTCTATCCTGAGGTCTTGCTCCATTATCCGTTCGGTCTCCATCCTTCGGTATCCGAACACCGGGCACTCCAGCAGCACATGTGTCACCGTCTCCGGGACGCCAGCCGCACAGATGCACGATGGGTTCTCCTTGCACTTGAAGCGATGCAAGTACGCAGAGAAACCACCGTGCCCCGTTAGCACCTGAATCATCCCGGCAGACAATTCCACCTTTCTAACTAGTCTATATGCCTGTGCCACGTCTGGTAAAAACAGTTTTGTGATGGCAGCTGTCTCTTCTGCTTTATATCTTCGATCCCATTCGTCAATCGACTCCATACGAATCTGTCGCTTGACGAATGAGATCGGGCAACAACTGTAGTGGGGTGCCGTTTTGAGGTTCCGCGCTGCCTCCTTCGCTAGAATGTCCGCCCGCTCATTGCCTATCAGGCCAACATGCGCTTTCACCCAGAACAAGGAAACATCTTTGTTCTGAGTGAGTGCCAATTTCAGGTTTTTCCGGATTTTGTGGACGAGCGGGTGGAAAGAACTGTGATTGCGAATGGCGTCCAATGAGGAACGAGAGTCACTATACACCCCAAAGGTGTTTTCGAAGCTCTTGGTGATATACTCTGTTGCTTTCCAGATGGCCAGCAACTCCACCTGAAACACTGTGCAGTGGGATGACAATTTAAGCTTGTGGGCCTTGATTTCAGCCGCACTTTTCCATACAGAGAGTGCGGCTCCCACTTTTCCCTCAATTTTACTTCCATCAGTAAAGATGCAAATTTCTTGGGTAGGTTGGCTTTGCCCTTCGTCATCGTGAATCAGGTTCCGGAAACGCAGGCACATCTGGTCAGCTGGGTGTGGTGTGCTTGTGTATGCGACTCTCGCCTCGACCACACGGTCTCGCATGTCCTCTCGGGGTACCCCACGCTTGGCCTCGTACAGTGCTGCGGCCTCTTGAATACGAAGGTCAAGTGGCAACAGCCCAGCGAGAACCAAGGCTGAGTTTAGCGAGACGGTGCGGTAGGCCCTGCATATTTTTTGCGCGAAACCCCTCTGCACAACCTTTAACTGCTTCTGCACTCCTAGTTTTCTGGTGGCTGGGGCCCATGCACTAGCCGCGTAGGTTAAGATGGGCTCCACCACCGCTGTGTATATTATTCGAGTAACCTCAGGATGGAGACCCCAGCTGATTTTTGCGGCCCTAGAAAGCTGTTGGTAAACGTTTATGGCTTTTTTGCAGACTATGCCAACATGTTTATTAAAAGTGAGGCCACTATCGATGGTTACGCCAAGGACCTTGATTTCATTGGAGAGGGCGATCTCAACTCCCCCCATGCTCAGGTGGGGGGAATCGTGCTTTAGTTTCCTCGTAATTACCATGGCGTTTGTCTTATGCGGGGCGAACTTTAACTTATTACTAATTCCCCACTGTTGAACATGGGCTAGGGCGGAATTTGCTTGTTTTTGGACTTCGCCTGCAGTGTCGCCGTGGAAGACGAGGACTATGTCGTCCGCGAAGGCTTGGCAATAGTCACCACGCCTTTCCAGATCCTTGAGTAGTGGGTTGAGGAGGAGGTTCCACAGGATTGGTCCACCAATCGAGCCCTGAACACACCCTTTTGTGGTTGCTCTGTGGTATTCTTCCCCTGCGTACCTCACTTTGACCTTCCTCTGTTGAAGGTAGCTATCTACCATCCTCCGGATGTTGACGGGACACTTTTCCTCAGCCAATCGTACTCTAATAGCTGGCCACCAGGCACTGTCAAAGGCTCCCTCTATATCCAGCGATACTAACGTAATAAGTTTCTTGTCATTTAGTTTGGCTCTTATATGCTTTATTAGGTCATAGAGGGAGTCCTCCGTGCTTTTTTGGGGCATAAAGCCGTACTGGCGAGTACTAATCCCGGGGAGGATGTGCCACTTCACTCGACCCACTATCATTTTCTCCAGGACTTTTCCCATCACTGGCAGAAGCCCAATGGGCCGGTACGACTTGGGGTTTGTGTAGTCGATCTTCCCTGTCTTTTTCAACACGACCACTGTTGCTTCTTTCCAGGCTACAGGGAAGTAGCCAATTTCCATGCACTTGTTTGCCAGTGATAGGAAGAGGTCCGGATCCCGTGCCACGGCGCGTTGACAAATGTCAGGGGTGAGGCCGTCCGAGCCAGGTGCCTTTTTGGGGTTGAAGCTGTACAGGGCTACCCTTAGCTCTTCTGATGTAAACGGAGGGTCATGCAGCTCACCATGAACCCATCCGTTTACTTGGTCAGCCGCTGTCCTTGTTTGTTGGTGTTTTAGGTTATCAGCACCTGTTTGATCCTCCGGGTAGAATGTTTCAGCCAGCCACTGTGCCGATTCCTTCCGTCCCATTACCCGGCCATCCCTTACGAGAGGTAGGTCTTCTGACCTTCTTTCTGTTTTACCTATTACCCTATAGATACCCTCCCACACGCCCTCTCTGTCCTGCTTACCACAAAAGTCTTTCCAGCTGTTGACCTGAGCTGTCTTTGCTTCTGTTTCAAATCTTGTTTTTGCCTTCAGGTACTCTTCGATCACCACCGCTCGACGAACCGGCGCTGCGCAACGGATCCTACGTTTTCTGGTGGCGACTTCCCTCTTCTGGTTGGCAAGTTCCTCGGACCACCATGGTAAGGTAAGTATGGCATTTTTCTTTTTCTTAGGAATGCTCGTTTCGCATGCTTCTAATATTATGTTTGTGTATGTCTCTACCTGGTTTTCTAATTCTGCTGGTGTTGTGATTTTCTCTGTCTCCATTTTATTAATTTGTTTTTCTGCTGCCAATTGGGTCAGTTTCTCATGAAACTGATCCCAATTGGCTTTTTTTGTGTTGTAGGTTCTGGTTGTTCGGGCTATGCTTGTTCCTTTCGCCTTTGCCACACTCAATCTCACCACGATGGTATTGTGGTCCGAGGTCGTCGCTCCTTCGTCCACTCTCCAGTCCAGGATGCGGTCTAGGATTTCCGTAGAGCAGGCAGTGACGTCGACGTAACTAGTGTATGTTTTGTTTCCCCGCACGGTGTAAAACGTAGGGGAGTCACCTTCGTTGAGCACCTGAAGGCCGATCTGATCCAGCGTTCCGGCCATCTCGCGCCCCCTGTTATCCGTGATTGGGCTGCCCCACCAGGCATTCTTCGCGTTTGTATCGCCTCCCACGAAGACACTACAGGGTTCCAACTCGCTCATTGTTTCCCGGAACTGGTCCAGGTACGGCTCGATGGGGTTATCGGGCTCGAAGTAAAAGGAGACCACAGCGATCTCCCAGGCGCTCGTTCGGACTTTCACCACAACGATGTTTTTTGTGGTGAGGTTTGGACACTGTATCACGTCGAGGCTGCTGTCAAAAACTGCGACTGCTGCTTTGACAGTGTCCCCGCCTTGGTCGTCGCACTGGAAGATACGGACTCCGCTGTAGCCTCGCATCTTGCCAATCCCCCCAACATAAGGTTCCTGGAGCAGGGCAAAGGCCGCCTTCCTTTCCTTGGCCACCAGCAGGATTTCCTGCGTAGCCAACTCCTTCCGCTGTAAGTTCGCCTGTAGGACGAGGTACGGTGAGGCGCGTGTTGGTGTGCTGCATGTTATCATTGGGACCACCTTAGCAGTAGGCCACCCTTGCTCTAGCCAGAGTGTCCCACCTCCTTCTTACTGCGCAATCTTCGCTGAATGCATTGTGTGTTGTGTTTTCTATGCCAGCCTTTTTGCAGTTGCAGCAGGAGGGTTCCACTCCAACGAGCAGATCAGGGCAGCCTGAACTTAGGTGTGGGCCTCCACAATGGCTGCACTTTTCAATGACTTCACTACAGAATCGCCTTGCGTGGCCATATCCAAGACACATCGAGCATTGGACGAGTGGGGACTGGTCCTCTGCTCTTATTTTCTGGAGGTCTATATTTACTTTCCCGGCGTTTGTTATGTTTCGCCACAGGAGGGGGGAGACCATGATAACGACGTGCGAGGTGTGGGGGTTGCGTGTTTTCTTTTTGTATTTTATGGACACTCTGTCATCTTCCTTTGCTATGTTAGCGAACATGTGCTTGTTCTGATTTCTCAGGGCGTTTAGTATGTCCTGATCACTATTATAGTTTAGGACGCTCCTGAGAATCACGAGTGGGTCTTTATTTTTTACTTCTTCCACACTTAGATCTTCTCCTGCAACTTTTAAACGGTCCTGGACCTTTCTACTCTCTTCCTGTGTTTTGCAACCCATTATAATCTTCCGATCCTTACCCTTCCTTACCTGGTCAACGGTTATTCCCCCCTCCCGTGTGTTAACCGCTTTCCTGATTTTATTGAGGACCTCTTCTCCAGTCTCAGTCTCGTTCTTGGAGGTGACTACAATGGAGTGCAGCGCTGTTTGCCTCGGGCGCTGCTCCCCGCTGTAGCCAGCTACTACACCGGCATATGTCATCGCCTGCTGAGACTTTAGGGTCAGGTTCAACCTTTCTGTTTCCTCTTTACACTCCTTGAGGAGTTTAGAATGTTCCCCAAGCAGATTTTTGAGATCCTCTTTTTCTTTTTCCCAATTTATCTCGCTATTCTGTTTCCCTCTTTCCTCCTCTTTCTCTTTCTCTGTTTCCGGCTTTTTTGCCCTTTCCTTTCCCCTATATGTTTTTCCATCCTCCGAATCTTTCACCAGTAGGTACAACTGGTCAATGGCCCCCACCACAGCTTCTTTTATTTCGCTTTTTAGATTCCGCGAGTTGTTAAGATGAAGCCTGGCTTTTGCCGCCAGTGCTTTGGCCTCAAGGGCTCTACTTATATATGTGGGCTTTGGCGAGGTCACCTTAACCAACTGGGCCGTTGGTTTGGTAGATGTCGGAGGGTGTGTTTTTGAAGCAGGTTCTTCCTTTCTATACGCAGATATATCTACGCTAGTGCTCGTGGAGGGGATGTTGGAAGGGTCCTGCGACCTTCTACTGGCTGGTACTTTGCCGTCTTGTGAGGGGATTGTTTGTTTGAGTTTCTGTTGACTCAACAAGGCCGCTTTGGCTTTTGTGGGGGAATTTCCAGGAGGCTTATTTTGGCTGGTTTCCCATTCCCCAATACTGCGCCTGACTTTTGAGGCTTGGGCTGGGTCGGCCTCCATAGCCTTAGGCGGGGAGGCTGGATCCCTCTCGCCTTTCTTAGCGGGCGTCCTGATCCCGAACATCTTTATTTTAAATAGGATTGCAAAAGCAAAATAAAACAATTGTATAAGTAATCGCAAAATACGAATAAAAACAAAAAGAGTATAAAACAAAACAAAACAAAACAAAACAAAAGAGTATAACAGTCAGTCAAAATAAATTTGTATAAGTTGTAAAAATAATTTAAAAGATTTTCTTTTTCCAGGTGTCGTCGCACTGCGAGTCAACCTTTTGTCTGGTGTCAATAACAGTTTAGGCGTCTACGAGAAGAACAGCTTCAGTCACCGGTAAGTAAGTGTGTAAGTTGTGAGAGTTGTGTGAATGTGTGTGTTTGCGTTTGCGTGTATGGGTGTGTATGTGCGTATGACGTATGTTTGCGTTATCGGGTAAGATGAGTACTTGTGTGCGTGTGTATAAATGAGTGTATGTATGTTTGCGTGTATAGTTGTCGAGGAGTGTGTAGTGAATCTATGCGTTTGAGTTCTATAAAAACGTAACTAACAAGTTCGCCTGTCTTAATTATAACTAACAAAATAAAATAAAAATAAAATAAATATAAATTTTTGTAGAGTTACAAAAATTTTGTCTCTACCTAGAGTCAGATTAGTGGCTTGTGTTATAGTCCTAGGTATGCCTATACTAGTGAAAAAAGTCCTATGTCTCTAGGACGTCAGGTTACAGAGTTATAACGGTTTGAAAATTTTCAAAATGGCGGACAAAATGGCCGCTAAAAGCTCTTTTCCGTCGTATCTCCGTCAGTTTTCTACCAATTTCAACCGGATTTTTGGTTAACATACAAGCATCCAAAAATGAATAACTTAGTCCGGACAGCTAAAATATTTTTTCAGGAAATTCCTGAAAAGTATTTTTCAGGAAAAATACAGTTTTTTGTTATTATACTGCTAGGGCTCGTAAGGCCAAGAAAGACAAGCCCAAACACGGCCCAATTTGGTCACCAGGAACGGCTACAGAACGACGTAAAGTTTTTCAAGATGGCGTCCGCGCTATTTTCAAAGTGAGATTGCAGCCGAACCAGTGGTCCTATTTAGGCCGTTCTTGGGTTCGCCTTTAATGGGAGGTCCTTGTGAACAAGTTTATTGGCCTTTCAGGCTATCGAAATCCTGAAACCTGAAAAGGGCTGAAACTTTCAGGGTCCCCCAGCCATCAACTCCCAATCACTTCACCGAAAACCCCGTCTCTCTAGGACACCCAGAAGCCGAGTTCCGTTGGTCCGGAACAACGGCCAGAGACCAGGCTGGTTTCCAGACCGACCAGGGTGGCACGGATCTCGGCTCCCAGAAGTGCTAGGACTTTGGGAAAGGTCTCAGGTTGTTTGTCCTGGGAAGGAGACGGCGTGCGGACTACCTGTATAGTTTTCCCGTTTCAGGTTTCAGGAAACAAAGTACAAAATACAAATAAGGCTGTAAATTTTTTTCTGCTTGTAACAAAAATCTGAAAATTTATATATAGGCTATTTATAATGTCTAGTTCAATATTACGTACTAAGAAATAAAAAAAATTAAATATTTCGGGGACCTCGTGGTCTGAAAATACTTTAAAAAAAAAATTTTAATTTGAATACTACTAAATGAAATTTAATAAAATTTTGTAGGCACTTTAAACTTAATACCTAGTTAGGTTAGGTTAGGTTAGGTTAGGTTTTTTTTTTTTTTTTTTTTTTTTTAATAAATGGCTGAAGGCCTTTCTGCAGTCCTCTAACTTGATCAGAGTCATTTTCTGTCATTTTTATAGTTGCATTCAATTTAAATTTTATGCTAGCAACTGAAGGTTGCGGTAGTATTTTACATTATTTGAGTTTGTTATTTAAGTTATATTATGTTATTTATGGTTTACAATTTTCTATAATTAGCTTATTGCTACGTATGCGGAATACATTAAATCTGTGTTTATACAACTTTCTTAGGCAACTTTTACGCTAGCAACAGAAGGTTGCGGTAGTATTTAACATTTTACAATTTTCTATATTTGCTTATTGCTACATAATTATGCGGAGTTTATCGTGACTTAACTTAATTTCTACCAATACAGTTGTGCAGTATTGCATCTTTTGGATCTTACTTTAATATAGAGTTTTACGCTTTTTTTTTTTGTTTCTTTTATCTCTTTTGTTTGTTTTTACTGTCTTTTTTTTTTTTTTTTTTTTTTTTTTTTTTTTTTTTTTTTTTTCTCTCTTTTGTTATATCTTATATACTATACAATGGTTACTTAACTTTCTATGACTTTAGTTATACCTTATATACTATACAATGTTGCTTATCTTGCTATCAATATAGTTATACAATATACAACTTTTACGGCCTTTTGTGCCGATGCATATATATAATACAGATATCTTTTTTGGCTGGCAGAGTGACATGAGATACGACGGTATGCTTATCTATAAAGTAAAATATTAGGTGACCGGTTTGGTGTTATTTCGTAAGTGTTTGTGACTTGTGTGTGTGTTTTGCGTGTTTGTGTATGTTGTGTTTCATATATTTCTTTTATACCCGTACAGTACTTGACATTTTAAAACTACATTCTCCATTATTTACTTTCTTCCATTGCATTGATGTTCTCCTACGTAATTGTCAAATTACGCAGTCGACATTCTATTTATTTTCTGTTTCTGTTGTTTACCAAACTAGTGATTTGATGGCAGTACTGTATAAAAACTTTCCTATTTTGTTTATCAGACAATATACTAGGTAGTTCTTTTACTTCTAAAACCTTTTCAATTTTTCTTTCCGTCTCCATCCTTTGGTATCCGAACACTGGGCATTCTAAAAGTAGGTGTGTCACTGTCTCCGGGACGCCAGGCGCACAGATGCACGATGGATTGTCCTTACACTTAAAGCGGTGCAAGTATGCGGAGAAGCCACCGTGCCCCGTCAATACCTGTATCATCCCAGCAGACAGCTCCACCTTCCTAACTAGGTTGTACGCCTGTGCCACATCTGGCAGGAACAATTTTGTAGTTGATGCTGTTTCCTCCGTTCTGTATCTTCGGTTCCATTCGTCAATCGACACTCCGCGGATATGTCGCTTGACGAAAGAAACCGGACAACAACTGTAGTGGGGGGCTGTCTTCAGGGTCCGCGCTGCCTCCTTCGCCAATACGTCCGCCCGCTCGTTACCCGTCAGACCAGCATGCGCTTTCACCCAGAACAAAGAAACATCTTTGCTCTGAGTGAGTGCCTGTTTTAAGTTGTGTCTGATTTTGTGTACAAGCGGGTGGGAGGATCCGTAGTTGCAGATGGCCTCTAGTGAGGAGCGAGAATCACTGTACACTCCGAAGGTGGTCTCGGAGCACTTGGTGATTAACACCGTGGCTTTCCAGATGGCCAGCAACTCCGCCTGATACACCGTGCAGTAGGATGACAGTTTGAGCTTGTGGGTCTTGATTTCGGCCGCACTTTTCCATACGGAGAGTGCGGCACCCACTTTTCCCTCAATTTTGCTGCCATCCGTATAAATGCAAATGTCACGATCTTGTTGCCTTTCTTCTTCGGGTATCAGGCATTGGAATCCCAGGCACATCCGGTCCGCTGGGTGTGGTGTGCTTGTGTAAGCGACTCTCCCCTCAACCTCACAGTCTCGCAAACTCCCTGGAGGCGTTCCTCGCTTTGCTTCGTACAGGGCTGCGACCTCCTGAATGCGGAGGTCAAGTGGTAGCAGCCCGGCGAGCACCAAGGCCGAGTTCAACGAAACCGTGCGATAGGCCCTGCAGATCTTTTGCGCAAAGCCCCTTTGTACAACCCCCAGCTGTTTTTTGATGCCAAGTTTTTTGGTGGCTGGAGCCCATGCACTGGCCGCATACATAATGATGGGCTCCACCACGGCGCTATATATTGTCCGGATAACCTCCGGATGGAGACCCCAGCTGATCTTTGCGGTTCTGGACAACTGCTTGTAAAGGTTTATGGCCTTTTTGCACACCGTGCCTACGTGGGTGTTAAATGTTAGGCCACTGTCAATGGTGACACCAAGAACTTTGATATCCTTTGACAGAGCAATTCCAACCCCGCCCATGCTCAGCAGGGGGGAGTCATATTTTAGTTTTCTTGTTATAACCATGGCGCTAGTTTTGTGTGGCGCGAACTTTAACTTGTTCTTGACTCCCCACTGCTGCACATGGGCGAGGGAGGCATTTGCCTGTCTCTGGATTTCAAGTGAGGTGTCACCATGAAAGACGAGGACTATATCATCGGCAAAAGCCTGACAATAGTCGCTTCGCCCCTCCAGGTCTTTGAGTAGTGGGTCGAGGAGGAGGTTCCACAGGATTGGTCCACCAATAGAGCCCTGAACACACCCTTTTGTGGTCGCTCTGTGGTGTTCCTCTCCTGCGTACCTCACTTTTACCTTCCTGTGTTGGAGGTAGCTGTCTAACATCCTCCGGATGTTCACAGGACACTTTTCCTCAGCCAGTCGTACTCTTATGGCTGGCCACCATGCGCTGTCGAAGGCTCCCTCTATGTCTAGCGATACTATTGTGACAATTTTCTTTTCGCTGAGTAGTGTTCTTATGTGCTTCAATAGATCATAGAGAGAGTCCTCCGTGCACCTCTGGGGCATAAAGCCGTACTGGCGAGTACTCATCCTGGGGAGGATGTGCCACTTCACTCGACCCACTATCATTTTCTCCAGGACCTTTCCCATCACCGGCAAAAGTCCAATGGGCCGATAGGACTTAGGGTTTGTGTAATCGGTCTTTCCTGGCTTTTTCAGCACGACCACCGTGGCTTCCTTCCACGCTACAGGGAAGTAGCCGATTTCCATGCATTTGTTTGCCAGTGATAGGAAAAGTTCCGGGTCCTGTGCAATGGCCCGTTGGCAGATGTCTGGGGTGAGTCCGTCCGATCCAGGTGCCTTTTTAGGGTTGAAACTTCGCGTGGCTGCTCTCAATTCCTCTGATGTAAATGGTGGGTCATGTAACTCACCATGCACCCATTCATTTACTTGGTCAGCTGTTGCTCTAGTTCGCTGGTGGTCTGCATTTTCAGCACCCGGATGGTCTTTCGGGTAGAAGGTTTCAGCTAGCCATTGAGCCGATTCCTTTTGCCCCATGGTCTGTCCTTCCTTTATGAGAAGAAGGTCTTCGGACCTTTTCTCTGTTCTGCGTATTATGCGGTAGATACCTTCCCACATGCCCTCTCTGTCCTGCTTTCCGCAAAACTCCTTCCAGCTGCTGACCTGTGCTGTCTTTGTTTCTGCTTCAAATCTAGTTTTTGCCCTCAGGTACTCATCGATCACCACCGCTCGACGGACCGGTGCTGCGCAACGGATCCTACGTTTTCTGGTGGCGACTTCCTTCTTCAGGTTGGCAAGTTCCTCGGACCACCATGGCAATGTAAGTATGGCATTTTTCTTTATCTTTGGTATGCTCGTTTCGCATGCTATAGCGTATTGCTATATTCGTTTTGAGGAGTAAAATAAGACGATGATTTTTGCTTGTAATCGACTGGTCTTTATTCTTAATCTTAATCTATTTATATTAAAACATAACAAAGGAAAATACAATTATGTGTTGGAAGGGATTAAACGATGAACGTGAGTAATGTGCAGTGACAGCACTTTGCCATATTAATGTATTTACACGTTCACACGTTTTACAATATTTGTTATGGCTGTTGCCATAGATACTCCCTCCTTAAAAAAATATTTATTATAGAAAAAATATTTACGATTAAACTTATTACCCTACACCACGTTGGTTTCTCGTATCACACGCATAAATCTCTTCTCGATTTTTGTTCCGATCGCTCGGAACAACATGTAGACACTGATGATGCATATTATTATTATCACTGTGATAATCGTTATTGTGATCCAACCTCGTATGCTCTGTAGGTCCTCAGCGAGCCTAGAGTGTATCTGCAGTAACTCTTCAGGAATGGCTGGCGCGTTGTTTTGCACCATGTTGACTTGTTCTTTCTCATGAGTACTTGTGTTGGATCCCATGTTGCGTGTGAAAACTTTTTGTCGTGAGTGGTGATTTTAGATCGTTTGTATAGCTTTATATATCATAGCTGGAATCGAACCGTTGGGCGTGAGATTCGCCCTGCACGTGTTTTTTTATTTGCTAGATTATCTTGCGTTTCTACAACTATTTTCTTATCTACTGATGTGCGATTTCTTATCTCCTTATCGTTTATTACGAAGGCGGGTTTTATCCTGTCGATAGATACGGTACTGTGTCTTCCGTTTATCAATATCGTGAATAATTTATCGCTCCGTCTAATTACGAGATAAGGTCCGTCGTATGGCGGCGTCAAGCTCGGCCGCAATCTATCGCATCGTAAGAATACGTGCGTGCATTCTGCTAATTTTGGATGTACAAATATTTTGTCATTTGTGCGCTCTCTCTGTGGCACGGAAGTTATTCGTTCGATGTTTTTCTTCAACTCTTCTACCATTTCAGTGTAGGTTGTTAGGCTTCTTGTCTCGAAAAATGCTCCAGGTAACGTTATTGTTGTTCCATATACTAGTTCGGCTGCCGAAAATCCAGTATCCTGCCGTAAGCTGGTACGGATACCGAGTAATATTGTGGCTAGTTCCTTTGTCCAGTTTGTAGTGTTCCCTCTTGCCATTAATGCTGCTTTCATAGTTCTGTGTAATCGTTCGACTTTCGAGTTTGACTGTGGGTGATACGGAGTTGTCCGTATTTTATTTATTCCCATGAGTTTTGCCAAACTTCTGAATATTCTTGATTCGAATTGAGCTCCCTGATCTGAAGTTATGTATTCAGGACATCCGAATCGGGTTATCCACCCTTCGTATATCACTCTTGCAATTGACTCTGCAGTGATGTCTGACGCTGCGAAAGCTTCTGGCCATGACGTACATCGGTCAATCATTGTTATGATGTATCGTTTATTCTGGGATGTTGTGAGGGGTCCGACAATGTCGACGTGTAGATGAGAGAATCTTTCTGCTTGCATGAATTTTCCAAGTGGTGATTTGGTGTGCCGATGTATTTTTGAACGTTGACACTGTAAACATGCTTCAGTCATCTTGTTGATGTCCGTGTTCATGTTTTCCCAAATGTAGTTCGCTGCAATTAACTTCCTCGTAGTGTTTTTTCCGGGATGGCTTATATTGTGGAAACTCTCGAAAATGTCTCTTCTGAATTTAAGGGGAAGAAATGGTCGTTGTTTCCTGGTTGATAAGTCGCAGAATATCTTGATTCCTTTCTCGTGAAAATGTACCGTTTCGAACCGTAATGATTTATTTGATTTCAATCGTTCGAGTTCGTCATTGTTTTGTTGACAATTTGCTACCTCCTTCCAGTCTATATTGGATGGTAATGATATCGTTTCAACAACTCGAGACAAGGCGTCTGCAACTGTGTTTTCCTTGCCGCTAATATGTGTTATATTAGTGCTGAATTGCGATATGTAGTCCAGGTATCGAATCCGCCTCGGTGTGTCATTCAATGATGGCTTCTTATCGAATGCCTGAATCAATGGCTTATGATCCGTGTAGACGGTGAATTCTCGGCCTTCGATGAGTCTTCTAAAATGTTTAATTGCCATGTAAATTCCCAGTAACTCTCTGTCGTAAGTAGAGTATTTCGTTTGAGCTTCGCTTAGTACTTTTGAAAAGAAAGCTATCGGTTCCCACTTTCCTTTTTGTCGTTGCTGTAGGACGGCGCCTACGCATTTTAAGCTTGCGTCAGTCATCATTGCTAGTTGGGTTTGGCTGTCTGGGCAGGCTATTGACGTTATTTGTCGTATATCCTGTTTGCAGCGCTCGAAAGCGTGGTCCGCTTCTTTATTCCACTGAATGATTGTTTTATCATTTTTCTTCGAATTTCTCAAGTATCTATTTAGAGGCGCTTGATGCTTCGCTGCGTACGGTATGCTGCTTCGGTAGAAGTTTAACATGCCTAAGAAACGTCGTAGTTCTTTCACTGTATTTGGTTTCGGATATTCGTTAATTGCTTTAACTTTTTCCGTTGTAGGCGTCAATCCTTGGCTCGTTATATGATAACCAAGAAAATCAATCTCCGATTTTGCAAATTCACACTTGTTTGTGTTAATTGTAATGCCGTTTTCTTGCAGGCGTTTGAATATTTCTTCTAAGTGTTTGTAGTGGACGTCGGTTTCTGAGTCAGCAATTAAAATGTCATCAACGAAAACATATACGTAGTCTAAATCTCTAAATATAGAGTCCATCCACTTTTGAAATGACTGTCCGGCGTTCTTTAAACCGAACGGAAGTCTTGTAAATTCGAAAAGTCCGAACGGCGTTATTATCGCTGTTTTCTCTGGTTCAGCGACAGCAATCGAATAGAATGCTTTCTTTATATCGATTTTACTGAAAATGGTTTTTCCGCTTGCGATATACGTAAAATCTAACAGTCGTGGCAATGGGTATCTATCCGGTACGGTAATTTTGTTGAGTGCGCGGTAGTCACCGCATGCTCTCCATTCGCCATTTTTCTTCTTGACCATATGAAGTGGGGATGCCCACTCACTGCTTGAGGGTCTGCAAATTCCCATATGCATCATCTCCTTGAACTCTTGCTTTGCGATTTTGTATTTGTCTGGAGGAAGCGGACGTGCCCGTGTAGCAACTGGGAACCCTTTTGTTATAATCTCATGCTTAACATTGTGTTTCGGAGGGTTCTTCATCGATCCAGGCTTTGTAATATCTTCATACTTTTCTAACAAGCACCTGATCGAATCTGGTAAGTTCGAGTTAATTGTTCGTATTGATGAAATATTTGCTACTATTATTCGTGCAGGCGTTTCTAATCCCGTTTCTTTGTCGATCAATTTTCGTCCGTGTATATCCACTAACAGCTGGAAATGCTCGAGGAAATCGGCTCCTAGAATCGGCATTTTCACGTCGGCGATGGTAAAACACCATTTGAATTCTCTACGGAGTCCGAAATTCAGTGTTAGCGTGCGTTCTCCATATGTGTTAATTGGGGTTCCGTTGGCGGCGTATACTTGGTATTTGCATGCGTCGCTATCATGTTCCGTGCGATTTAAAACGGAAATGTTTGCACCGGTGTCGACTAAAAATCTATAACTACTGTTTAAGTCGGTTATAGTTAGACGGTTAGCGGGGTGCATAGCACAGAGATCCGTCGCTTTCTGTGCTATTAGTAGTTTTCCGACATCGCATTCGTATTTTTCTTCCATGTACACGGCTGCCGGCATTTTATTGCATTTTGCTTGAATTTGTTATGATAATAACAAATGCCATTCTGCGGCTTTCGATAGTGCGACATTGACCGTGAGCGTGAATCATTACGTGACCGGAAACTGCTGCGTTGTCGCGTTCGAGACAGACGATTGTTGCGAAGCTCGTTTATTTCAATTTGCATCGCTGCAATTTGTGACGTCAGGTTTGTTATTAAACTGATGTCAGCTGTCGACGATATGGCGCTCGTTCGTGTATACGTTAGATTCTCGTGAATTTTGTCGGCTATTTCGCTCAGTTTTTCCAATGTCAAGTCTTCGGATACTGCAATGATAGATGTAATGGTGGCTGGGAGTTGTCGGAACCACAGGAGACGTATCGTATCGTCGTTCATCTTCCCGCTGCCTGCTTCCCGCATTTTTCGTAATAGCTGGGAAGGTTTCTGGTCACCGAGGTCCATCTCTGATAATAGCTTTTGAAATTTTCTGTGCTCGCTCTCCTCGTAACAGCTTATAAGGCGATCTTTAATAGCCGTATATTTTTGCTCGTCTGGAGGATGTGTCAGGATGTCGCTTACTTGATGGATCACCTCCTTTGGCAATTTGGCAATTACCATGTTGTACTTATATTCCTCTCCTTGTTTCTGGGGAGCCATGATTGCTTCGAACTGCGCGAACCACAATCTTGGTGAGTCAGTCCAAAATTGAGGCAGTTTCTCGGTAACTGATATCGCTGCAATACTATCAGTGCTGGCGTCGCCTTTCGCTGGAGTCGCTGGTGGAGCCATGGTGTCTTGTTTGTTTTCTATCACTTTCTAGATTTGATGCTGAAAACCAATTTGGGTTCCGGTCGTCCCGGTATTATATCAGCACTAGAGAAGCGGTAGCCAGTCGGGGTCACCAATTATAGCGTATTGCTATATTCGTTTTGAGGAGTAAAATAAGACGATGATTTTTGCTTGTAATCGACTGGTCTTTATTCTTAATCTTAATCTATTTATATTAAAACATAACAAAGGAAAATACAATTATGTGTTGGAAGGGATTAAACGATGAACGTGAGTAATGTGCAGTGACAGCACTTTGCCATATTAATGTATTTACACGTTCACACGTTTTACAATATTTGTTATGGCTGTTGCCATACATGCTTCTACTATTATATTTGTGTATTTCTCTACTTGATGTTCTAGCTCGGCTGGTGTTGTAATTTGCTCTGTCTCCATTTTATTTATTCGTTTTTCTGCTGCCAATTGGATCAGTTTCTCATGAAACTGATGCCAATTGGCTTTTTTAGTGTTGTATGTTCTAGTTGTTCGGTCTATGCTTGTTCCTTTCGACTTTGCCATATTCAGTCTCATCACAATGGTATTATGGTCCGAGGTCGTCGCTCCTTCGTCCACCCTCCAGTCAAGGATGCGGTCTAAGATTTCCGTAGAGCAGGCAGTGACGTCGACGTAACTGGTATACGTTTTGTTCCCCCGCACGGTGTAGAAAGTAGGGGTGTCACCTTCGTTGAGCACCTGAAGGCCGATCTGTTCCAGTGTTCCAGCCATTTCACATCCCCTACTGTCCGTAACTGGGCTTCCCCACCAGGCACTCTTAGCGTTGCTATCACCTCCAATGAGTATTTTGTAAGGTTCCAATTTACTCACTGTTTCCTGCAGCTGCTCCAGGTATGGCTCGATGGGGTTGTCGGGTTCAAAGTAAAACGAGACCACAGCTATCTCCCAGGCGCTCGTTCGGACTTTCACCACAGCGATGTTTTTTGTGGTGAGGTTTGGGCACTGTATTACGTCAAGGCTGCTATCAAAAACTGCGATTGCAGCCTTGACAGTGTCCCCGCCTTGGTCGTCGCACTGGAAGATTCGGACTCCGCTGTAGCCTCGCATTTTACCTATCCCCCCGGTGTAGGGCTCCTGAAACAGGGCGAAGGCCGCCTTTCTTTCTTTTGCTACGAGTAGGATTTCTTGGGTAGCTAGCTGTTTTCGCTGCAGATTCGCCTGCAGGAGAAGGTACGGTGAGGAGTGAGTTGGTTTACTGCATGTTGCCCTGGGTACCACCTTAGCAATAGGCCACCCTTGCCCTAGCCAGAGTGTCCCATCTCTTTCTAACTGCACACTCTTCGCTGAAAGCGTTGTGTGCAGTGTTCTCGATTCCCGCCTTCCTGCAATTGCAGCAAGAGGGTTCCACACCGACTAGCTGGTCGGGGCACCCTGATTTTAGGTGGGGACCTCCACAGTGGCTGCACTTTTCGAGGGCTTCTGTGCAAAAGCGTCTCGAATGCCCATACCCCAGGCACATAGAGCACTGGACGAGAGGGGATTGGTCTTCCACTCTTATTTTTTGTAGGTCGATACTAACTGTGCCGGCGTCGGTAAGTTTTTGCCATAGTGAGGGGGAAACCATTGCGACAACATGTGACGTGTGAGGGTTTCGCGTCTTCTTTTTATATTTGATAGTGACTCTGTCATCTTCCTTTGAGGTGTTTTCAAATATATATTTGTTTTGGTTCCTCAGGGCGTACAGTATGTCCTGGTCACTGTTATAATTGAGGACGCTCCTGAGGATAATGAGCGGGTCTTTGTTCTTGACCTCTTCCACACTCAGCTCTTCTTCCGCGCTTCTCAACCTGTCCTGGATCTTTCTTCTGTCTGCCTGAGTTCTACAACCCATAATGATTTTTTGATCTCTTCCTTTTCTCACCTGATCGACGCTTATCCCCCCTTCCCGTGCATTTACCGCTTTTCGGATTTTGTTTAACACCTCCTCCCCTGTCTCTTTTTCATTTTTCGAGGTGACAATGATAGAATGCAGCGCTGTAGGTTTCGGGTATTGCTCCCTGCTATGGCCAGCTACCACATTCGCGTAGGTCATCTCTTTTTGTGTTTTCAGGGTCGTGTTCAATTTTTCCGCTTCCTCTTTGCACTCCATGAGAAGTTTGGAGTGTTCTCCGAGGAGATTTTTTAACTCTTGTTTTTCCTTTTCCCAGGTATTCCCGCTGTCCTGTTTCCCGCTTTCATCCTCTTTCCCTTTCTCTGTTTCCGGCTTTTTCGCCCTTTCTTTTCCCCTATATGTTTTTCCCTCCTCCGAATCTTTCACCATAAGGTACAGCCGGTCAATAGCCCCCATCACAGCCTCTTTTATTTCACTCTTTAGGTTCCGCGAGTTGTTGAGATGGAGCCTGGCTTTGGCCGCCAGAGCTTTGGCCTCGAGGGCTCTGCTAATATACGTCGGCTTTGGCGAGGTCAAATTTACCAGCTGGGCCGTCGGTTTGGTAGATGTCGGAGGGTTTTGTTTCGGAGCAGGTTCCTCCTTTCTAGAAGCAGATATATCTACGCTAGCGCTCGTAGAGGGGATGTTGTGGAGGTCCTGCGGCCTTCTACTGGCAGGTACTTTGTCTTCCTGGGATTGCGGGCTTGAGTTTATGCTGGCTCGACAAAGCCGCCCTGGCTTTTGTGGGAGAGTTTCCCGAAGGCCTATTTTGGCTGGTTTCCCATTCCCCGATACTACGTCTAACCTGTGAGGTTTTGGTTTGGTCGTCCTCCACAGGTTTCGGTGGGGAGTGAGGTTCCTTATCGCCTTTCTTTGCGGGCGTCCTGATCCCAAACATGCTTGGTGTATATAGAGATGTAAGGTTGCAAAAGCAAAATAAAAGCAATATAAATAGTCTCTATGCAGTTACTAGGTCGTACCTAGCAATAACAGTTATATAAATTTAGTGTATAAAAACAAGAAAGCTAGAAAATAACAAGAACAAAAAATAAAATATAATAGTTGGTTAAAAGTAAATTTGTATAAGTTGTAAAAGTAGATTTATTTTTCCAGGTGTCGTCGCACTGCGATTCTACCTTTTGTCTGATGTCAAGACAGCGAGGGCGTCTACGAGGAAGACAGCTCCAGTCACGGGTAAGTTTGTGTGTGTGTGTGTGTGTGTGTGTGTGTGTGTGTGTGTGTTGTGAGTATTGCGTGAGTATCTGTGTGTGAAGGGCGTGTGCGTGAGTGCGTAACTGTGTGTGCGTACGTGTGATGTGTTTATGTTGCGCGTGTATGTCTGTGTTGTGCGTGTATGTATGTCTGCGCTACAACTTGTAGCTGGGTGCGTGTGTGAATGTTTGCGTATATACAGTAATAACTGCAATATGTCTCTATATTTGTGTATCAACTATAAGTATAGTTAACCGCTCGCGGTTCGTCCGTCTAATCCTTAGTCAAGGTGTAACTAGAATAAATAAAAATAGAAAAATAATTGTAGAGTTCCAAAATTTGGAAACTCTGTCTCTACCTAGAGTCAATAGTACAGGCTTGTCTACTAGCTCTAGTCAGGTCTATGTCATAGGAAAAAATCCTGTTCTTCTAGGTCATTCGGTTCCAAAGTTATGACCGTTTAAACTTTTTCAAGATGGCGGACAAAATGGCCGCTGTTAATTTTAATCCGCCGTATCTCTGTCAGTTTTTGTCTGATTTTAGCCGGGTTTTCCGTGTAATAAGAAGCTACCACGGAGGAAAAACTTTGTCCGAACAGTTACAAAAGTTTTTTCAGGAGTTCCTGAAAAACTTTTTTCCTGAGTATTACAATTTTTATATTTCCCACTGATTGGGCTCGTTAAGCCAAGAAGAAAGAGCCCAAGAACGGCCCAATTTGGTCACCAGGAACGGCCGCAATAGGACGAAAAGTTTTCCAAGATGGCGTCCGCGCTAATTTTAAATTGTGATTACAGCCGAACCAGTGGTCCTAGTCGGGGCGTTTTTGGGTTCTCCTTTGATGGGAGATCCTTGCGGACAAGTTAATACGCCTTTCAGGCTGACGATTTCCTGAAACCTGAAAAGGGCTGAAATTTTCAGGGTCCCCTCACCGACGCCTCCCAATCACTTCACCGAAAACCCCGTTCTTCTAGGACACCCAGAAGCCGAGTTCCGTTGACCCGGGAAAGCAGCCAGAGACCAGACTGGTTTCCTGACTGACCAGGGTGGCACGGATCTCGGCTCCCAGAAGTGCTAGGACTTTGGGAGAGGTCTCCAGTTGTTTGTCCTGGGAAGGAGACGGCGTGCAGACTACCTGTATATTTCTCCCGTTACAGGTTTCAGGAATCAAAGTACAAAATATAAATTTGGCAATAAAAAATTTTCTACTGACAGTAAAATTCTGAAAATTTAAATTTAGGCAGTTGATACAATCAAGTATAAGATGGCGTACTTGAAATTATGAAAATTCTAATATTTAGGGGACCTCGTGTCCTGAAAAAATTTTAGAAAATTTTTATCTTAAAAACTACTGACTGAAAAATTTTGAAATTTTGAAAATACTTAATATTACTTATTATCTAATAGAAAATTAAATAAAAAAGTTAGGTCGTCGATCTTAATTTTAAATGGCTGCTGTCCAAAGTTGGTTGAAGTCTTAAAAGTAGAATAAAAACACTTAGCTTGATTTTTCAGGACTGAAAAATTTTTTCTGGGGTCCTCTATATTGTTCCCTTGCAGGGCCGGTGTCAATTTTATCCCAGCTGCGCTGGATCGGTGACCACGTGGCCACGTGGTTTTCGGTTTTTTGGCTGTGGATCCTCGAATTTGGTTTCAAAAAATCCAAAATTCGGTAGCCAGATGGAGGTCACTGGTATGCTTCGACCCGCACTTTAAAAAGTGGGGGTCGTCACTTTTGTTTCCGAGGAAATCGCGTCGGAAGATGGTAAATTCACAAAAACCACGTGTTTAATTCGGTTTTTCACAATTTTTGCCTTTGCAATATAAACGTGGCACTTTCTTTTAACTGCACTGCACTCCTTTCACGATTCCACAACTTTTCGTGTATAGCACGTCAAAATCGGATAACATTTACTATATTTTTCGAATTTTTAAAAGCGGAGCGGTTAAAAAACGATGCGCTCTCGATAGCGGCGGGATAGCGACTGGGGTTAGGTTAGGTTAGGTTAGGTTAGGTTAGGTTAGGTTAGGTTAGGTTCCCCCCCGAAAGAGTTCTCGCCTTGTCGTGGCGGGGGGGCTCAGTAGCCACGTGGACCGACATCCACGGTGAAGCTAAGAGGAACTCTCTCGTAAACCTTACCCGTAGGCGTAGGGAACGAGGGCCGCCACCTTTCGCGAGGTGGGGGCTGAGAGGAAGAAAACCTCTATAAAAAATTACCCGCGGGCGGGCCCGGCGTAGCAATACGCTGGGCAAGCAACGGGATGAACTCGTAAGGCCGACCTATCGGTGTCGGAGACGAGGGCTGCCACCTTCCGGGGTGGGGGCTGCGAGGAAGAAAACCTCTATAAAAAATTACCCGGGATGAGCCCTAGGGGCAGTAGGAGTAAATCGTAAACCGACCCGCGGGCGTCGGAGCGAGGGCCGCCACTTTGCTACCTCTCAAGGTGGTGGCTGCGAGGAAGAATAACCTCTATAAAAAATTACCTAACGTGACCCGCCCGTTCAGCTTCGACCACTGGGCGACGGCGGCAGGACGAAAGATGTGAGGTGCGGGAGGATGACCCCGGGTGTCGGACGACGGGGTGGGCTCGGTGCAGCGATGCGCCGGGCCGGGGAGCAAATCGTAAACTGACCCATTGGTGTCGGAACGAGGGCCGCCATCTTGCACCTCTCGAGGTGGGGGCCGCGAGGAAGAAAACCTCTTTAAAAAATTACCGACTTGACCCGTCCCCTCCTTTAAGTGGTGCCGGTCTCACCATTGGACGGGGCGGCAGGATGAAAGACGTGAGGTGGGGCCGGCGTAGCAATACGCCGGGCCAGGGGAGTATATCGTAAACCGACCCGTAGGCGTCGGAGCGAGGGCCGCCACTTTGCAACCTCTCAAGGTGGTGGCTGCGAGGAAGAATAACCTCTATAAAAAATAACCTTACGTGACCCGCCCGTTCAGCTTCGACCACTGGGCGACGGCGGCAGGACGAAAGATGTGAGGTGCGGGAGGACGACCCTGCTTGACGGGGTGGGCTCGGCGCAGCAATGCGCAGAGCCGGGGAGCAAATCGTAAACCGACCCTTAGGTGTCGGAACGAGGGCCGCCATCTTGCCACCTCTCGAGGTGGCGGCCGCGAGGAAGAAAACCTCTTTAAAAAATTACCGACTTGACCCGTCCCCTCCTTTAAGTGGTTCCGGTCTCACCATTGGACGGGGCGGCAGGATGAAAGACGTGAGGCGGGGCCGGCGTAGCAATACGCCGGGCCAGGGGAGTATATCGTAAACCGACCCGTAGGCGTCGGAGCGAGGGCCGCCACTTTGCAACCTCTCAAGGTGGTGGCTGCGAGGAAGAATAACCTCTATAAAAAATTACCGACTTGACCCGTCCCCTCCTTTAAGTGGTTCCGGTCTCACCATTGGACGGGGCGGCAGGATGAAAGACGTGAGGTGCGGGAGGACGACCCCGGTTGCGATTTGCCGCAAGCCGGGGTGGGGCCGGCGTAGCAATACGCCGGGCCAGGGGAGCATATCGTAAACCGATCCGTAGGGTCGGAACGAGGGCCGCCATCTTGCCACCTCTTGAGGTGGGGGCCGCGAGGAAGAAAACCTCTATAAAAAATTACCCGGGATGAGCCCTAGGGGCAGTAGGAGTAAATCGTAAACCGACCCGCAGGCGTCGGAGCGAGGGCCGCCACTTTGCTACCTCTCAAGGTGGTGGCTGCGAGGAAGAATAACCTCTATAAAAAATTACCTTACGTGACCCGCCCGTTCAGCTTCGACCACTGGGCGACGGCAGCAGGACGAAAGATGTGAGGTGCGGGAGGATGACCCCGGGTGTCGGACGACGGGGTGGGCTCGGTGCAGCGATGCGCCGGGCCGGGGAGCAAATCGTAAACCGACCCATTGGTGTCGGAACGAGGGCCGCCATCTTGCACCTCTCGAGGTGGGGGCCGCGAGGAAGAAAACCTCTTTAAAAAATTACCGACTTGACCCGTCCCCTCCTTTAAGTGGTGCCGGTCTCACCATTGGACGGGGCGGCAGGATGAAAGACGTGAGGTGGGGCTGGCGTAGCAATACGCCGGGCCAGGGGAGTATATCGTAAACCGACCCGTAGGCGTCGGAGCGAGGGCCGCCACTTTGCAACCTCTCAAGGTGGTGGCTGCGAGGAAGAATAACCTCTATAAAAAATAACCTTACGTGACCCGCCCGTTCAGCTTCGACCACTGGGCGACGGCGGCAGGACGAAAGATGTGAGGTGCGGGAGGACGACCCCGGTTGCGATTTGCCGCAAGCCGGGGTGGGGCCGGCGTAGCAATACGCCGGGCCAGGGGAGCATATCGTAAACCGATCCGTAGGGTCGGAACGAGGGCCGCCATCTTGCCACCTCTTGAGGTGGGGGCCGCGAGGAAGAAAACCTCTATAAAAAATTACCTACGTGACCTGTCCCCTCCGGCAGTAGTCGGAGACCTTCAGTTGGACGGGGCAGCAGGACGCCGGATGAGAGGCACGGGCAGGCGACCCTAGGGGGCGGTGAGGGAGACACCGCTCGCTGGGAAGGGCTCGGTGTAGCAATACGCTGAGCCAGGGGGGCAAATCGTAAACCAACCCGTTTGGGTCGGAACGAGGGCCCTACTTCGTCACCTCTCGAGGTGGGGCTGCGAGGAAGAAAACCTCTATAAAAAATTACCTACGTGAAATGCCATCTCCAGCAGTCTCCGGCAGGTGGGACCTGCGACTGGACGTGGCACCAGGACGCCAGATGAGGGGTGTGGGAGGACGACCCCGCGGCGGCGGACCAGGACGCCGCTAGCCGGGGTGACACCTTGGGACTAATATGCGGTCAGAGAAGGGTCCTCTGACTGCGGTCCCGAGAAGACAGCGGACTGTGGCGGCGCAGTCCGCTGTGTCGGCACGACACGGGCTGACGATGGGAGGGCGCATACCTTGCCCTCCTCGGGATGTGTCTCGTAAGAGACGTGCGCAATGGGGGACACCGGAGCAGCATACCCGCGTTCCCGGAGTCCCCTGTTAAGGCGCTGAGGAAGGCCGCCGAAGGTGGTTTTAGTGGGTGCGAGCCCCACATAACCACGCCGATGACCCCTTGCGGCGTGGTATGCGTTAGGCATTTCCCCTTCGTAAAAAAAAAAAAAAAAAAAAAGGTTAGGTTAGGTTAGGTTAGGTTAGGTTAGGTTAGGTTAGGTTAGGTTAGGTTCCCCCCCGAATCCCCCCCGAAAGAGTTCCCGCCTTGCCGTGGCGGGGGGGCTCAGTAGCCACGTGGACCGACGTCCACGGTGAAGCTAAGAGGAACTCACTCGTAAACCCGACCCGTTGGTGTCGGGGACGAGGGCCGCCACTTCTCGCGAAGTGGGGGCTGCGAGGTAGAAAACCTCTATAAAAAATTACCCGCGGGCGGGCCCGTCGTATCTATACGCTGGGCACGCAACGGTACCATCTCGTAAGACCGACCCGTAGGCGTCGGGGACGAGGGCTGCCACCTTCCGAGGTGGGGGCCGCGAGGAAGAAAACCTCTATAAAAAATTACCCAAGGGCGGGCCCGGCGTATTTTCGCTGGGCAGACGATGAGAAGACAGCCTGTCCTCTCGTTGTCACTGCTGTCGTGGGCGACGAACTGGTCTCTGACCATAAGTCGGCCAACTCGTAGACCGACCCGTAGGCGTCGGGGACGAGGGCCGCCTCCTCTCGAGGAGGGGGCCGCGAGGAAGAAAACCTCTATAAAAAATCACTCCTAATCCCGTGCTCGACTGTGGCCAGGGGATGCGAGGCAGGGGGGTATCCTGTCGTCAGCAGTCCCTCACCCCGAAGTATGCCGGCTCGCTGCGGGGTGAGTGTAGTAAGGCGGAGGGCTGGAGCAGGGAGCTCACCCTGGGTAATAAAAAGTAATTAGTATGGCTTCTTTTAAAAATACAGTACTTCCACAAGCCGGCGAATCCGGCCGTCCTACGGGACGCACCCCCTCCGTATTTGTGGTGGGGGAAAAGAGCCTCGATGCAGTGCATCGCCCAGCTGACTCTCAGTTGGAAGAGGAAGGGCGCACGCCCAGTTTTGTGCCCTCCTGTGAAGACGGGACTCGCACGCCCATCTGTGCGGGTTCGGAGGGCGACTCTTTGCCTTGTGGCCAAGATGTCGTCACCAGGACCTCTATGAGGTTAAAGTCGAGGTCGAGCTCGAGCGCATCAGCGCCACAAGCGGTTCCGCGAGTGGTGCTGGATCGCCTTCCGATTGTCGATGGGGCGTGCACGCCCAGTTTTGTGCGCCCGAGTGTTGGCACCCAACCGGGTGCAGAGGAGGGCGGGGCTGGACAGTCGGACTCCGACACGTCCAGCCTCGTGTCAGTGAGGAGTGAGATGAGCGTGGGCAGTGGCGTCAGGTCGTGGCTGAAGCGCCCACGTTCATCGCAGAACCCGGGGTCGGAGTCGGCCTCGGGTGACGAGGCCAAATCGATGGTTAGGCCGAAGAAAGGAAAGGGCCAAGGTGCGCTTACTCACGGAAAGTGCGTTGGCCTACACAAGGCCCGTAAGGAGGTAGCCGAGGCAAAGCGTGCTGCTGACAGAGCGTTGGCGGATGCGGAGGCGGAACGCCGGATTGCCGAGGTCACGAAGAGGGTGTCGGTGTCACGCCTGTCAGACACCTCAGACAACGACGTTGAGGGTATGTCGGCAGTGGCGCTTAAGGCGCGTATGGCGGAAGCAGTCGACGCCATACGCACCATTGCCCGCGCCTCCAAGAATTTGAAGGGCACTAGCCAGAAGGGGCTGAAGGACGCCGCAACCACCATCGCCGATGCGGCCGAGGCCCTCCTGAGCCGCACCGTCACTGGGGAGGCCAAGCGACTGCAGAGGGAGAATGCCCGCCTGGCTGCTCAGGTCAAGGAGCTCCGAGAGGAGCAAGAGCTCCTGAGGGTGGATATGCAGAAGTTGAGCCGGGAGCGCCCGATGGCAGGAAAAGCCCCGGCCACTGAACCTGTCGCGGAGTCAGAACTGGCTCTCTTAGTGCAGAGGGAACTGGCAAGTTTCAATGCCAGGTTCTCTGTGCTGGAGGGCCGGCTTCTCCGCCCGCCCTTGGCAGCGGACCGACCTAGAGCGGTCCCCCCTCCTCCGGTGGCAAAGACGTTCGCGGCTGTCGTCTCCCGACCGGCCGGCGCTGGCACCTCCAAGCCGGCTAGTGTTACCGCCTCCAAACCTGCTGGTGCTGCCGCATCAAAACCCCGAAAGGTCCCGGTGGCAGGAGGCTCATCGTCGCAAGCCGCTAAAGCTGGAACCGCCGCTCCGGCAGACCCAAAGCCCAATGAGGGCGAATGGGAAACTGTCGGAGCCAAGAAGAAGGCCAAACGCGCGGCCAAGAAGAAGGCTCGGCGTGCCAAGCAAAAAGCTGCTAAGCAGCTCAAGGCAGCGAAGCTTCGCGTCCCTCGGTCGGCGGCAGTAGTACTTACGCTGCAGCCGGCAGCCATCCAGAGGGGCGCCACGTACGCCGAGCTTCTCGCGAAGGCGAAAACAAAGATTAACCCCCGGGACCTGGGTATACTGTCGGGCTTACGGTGTAAGCCCACCCAAACTGGTGCGCGCCTCTTGGAGATCCCCGGCACCACAGCAGGAGAAAAGGCCGACACCCTCGCGGTCAAACTCCGGGAACTCTTCCCGGAGGAGGATGTCCGTGTGACCAGGCCCACCAAGACCGCAGACGTTCGCCTCTCAGGCCTCGATGACTCTGTCGTGGCCCAAGAGGTGGTCGACGCCGTCGCAAAGGCGGGCGACTGTGCCCCTGCTTTAGTCCGTGCGGGCACGATCCGCGCGGGTCGCAACGGCATGGGCACAGTTGTCGTGTCGTGCCCCGTGGCGGCGGCCAAAAAGGTGGCTGACGGGAAGAGGTTGTTGGTGGGCTGGGTGTCGGCCCAAGTGAAACTTCTACAGGAGAGACCTGCAAGGTGCTTCAGGTGCCTAATGACTGGGCACTTGGGAGTGCAGTGCACGTCCCAGGTTGATCGCAGCGATTGCTGCTATCGCTGCGGACAGCAGGGACACAAAGCGGGCACCTGCTCAGAGGCTCCCCGCTGTGCGCTTTGCTCCACAGCAGGTAAGCCGGCGGATCACAGGTTGGGCGCGAAAGCCTGTGTCGCGCCGGCAGTCAAACCAAAGGGCAAAGCCCCGGCGGGTGAGGCCTCCAAGAAGACCAAAGCGGCTGCTGCAAATGTTTCGCGCGCTCCAGTGGAGGAAACGGAAATGGACCTTCAATAATGGCCCATCTCCGTTTCCTCCAAGGGAATATTAACCACTGTGCCAGGGCTCAGGATCTCCTCCTGCAGACCATGGCGCAGTGGCAAATCAGTGTTGCCGTTGTGGCCGAGCCGTATTTCGTCCCCACCCGGGATGACTGGGTGGGTGACCTGGACGGCTCGGTCACCATTGTGTTGTCTGCGGCTGCCGGAGCCCCGTCCCTTAACACCATCTCAAGGGAACGGGGCTGCGTTGCTGTTCGTCTTGGGGAGGTGGCCGTCGTAGGGGTTTACTTTTCCCCCAACCGTTCTCTCGCCGACTTTGAGGGCTTCCTCAACATCTTGGGCACCGTCGTCGCTCGATGCCAACCTCACCCGGTTCTCGTCCTCGGGGACTTCAATGCCAAATCCACGGCTTGGGGTTCCCCGGCTACGGACGTAAGGGGTGGGGTACTCGAGGAGTGGGCCGTGGAACAAGGCCTGCTCGTTCTGAACCAGGGTGTCGCGCACACGTGCGTGCGTCAGCAGGGCGGGTCAATAGTTGACCTGACTTTTGCGAGCCCTGCACTAGCACGCCGTGTCCTAGACTGGCGCGTCATCGAGGAGGTGGAGACGTTGTCGGACCACCTTTACATCCGGTTTGACGTCTCTGCCCAGACCTCTGGCGTCCCGGTCAGAGCGGCCCCTGGGAGGAACAGTCCGCGTTGGGCATTGAAACATTTGGATCGGGAGGCGCTCCTGGAGGCCTCCATCGCTCAGGCCTGGGGTGAAGCCCCGGACAGGCCTCACGACATCGAGGTGGAGGCCGAGTGGTTCCAGGAAGCGATGACGCAAATATGCGACGCGGCGATGCCTCGGGTTCGCACTAGACCTGCGAGGCGCCAGGTGTACTGGTGGACGGAAGACATCGCTCATTTACGGAGCGATTGTGTGGTGGCCCGTCGCCAGTACACCAGGTACCGCAGAAGGCGTCGCCGCCCTCCCGATGCTATGGCCAGGGAGGCAGAGCTATACGAGGTGTATAGAGCGGCCAAGAAGGCCCTACAACTGGCAATCAAGCGGGCCAAGGTTCAGGCCCGCGAAGAGTTGCTGGCGACTCTGGACCGAGATCCTTGGGGACGCCCATACCGCATGGTAAGGGGCAAACTCCGCCCTTGGGCGCCCCCACTGTCCCAGAGTCTCCAGCCCCAGTTGTTGGAGGAGGTGGTGGTCGCTCTGTTCCCTGACAGGCCGGAGCACCCTCCTCCACCTATGGTTCTGCCTTCCATGGCTTCCAACGCGGACAACGACGACGTGCCCGAAGTGACCCGGGTAGAGTTGCAGTCAGCAGTGCAACGGCTTAAAGCCAAAAACACCGCCCCAGGGCCCGACGGCATTCCAGGCCGTGCGTGGGTCCTGGCGATTCAGGAGCTTGGGCCCCGACTGTTAGGGCTCCTCAGTGCTTGCTTAGAGGAGGGCCGATTTCCGATGTCGTGGAAAACTGGCAAGATGGTCCTCCTCAAAAAGGAGGGGCGCCCGGCGGACTCTCCGTCCGCCTACCGGCCCATAGTATTGCTGGACGAGGTGGCGAAACTCTTCGAGAGAGTCATCGCCGACCGCCTCGTCGCACATATCAGTGTAGTGGGTCCGGATCTGGCGGACAACCAATATGGTTTCCGCCAGGGGCGCTCCACCGTGCACGCAATTCTGCGTGTGAGGAGCCTGGCGGAGGAAGCATTGTCCCGGGGCGAGGTGGTGCTGGCGGTGTCACTCGACATCGCCAACGCGTTTAACACCTTGCCTTGGAGTTGCGTAAAGGAGGCACTCGCGTACCATCGAGTGCCGATCTACCTCCGCCGCATCGTCGGGGCTTATTTAAGCCACAGAGCGGTGATCTACCCGGGTCAAACCGGTTGGGGTCGGCGGGAAATGACATGCGGTGTTCCACAGGGATCGGTCCTTGGACCGCTCCTGTGGAACATCGGATATGATTGGGTGTTACGCGGCGTATTGCTCCCGGGTGTCGTCGTGACCTGTTATGCTGACGACACCCTAGTTACGTCGCGTGGGCACAACTTTCGCCATGCGGCGATAGTAGCGACAGCTGGTGTCGCGCAGGTCGTGGGTAGGATCCGGCGGTTGGGTCTCGAGGTGGCTCTGAGCAAGTCGGAGGCCGTGTGTTTTCACGGTCCCCGGAACGGGCCACCTCCGGGCTCCCACATTATGGTAGGAGGTGTTCGCATCGGCGTCGAGTCGACACTTAAATACCTTGGTCTTGTCCTTGATAGCCGGTGGAACTTTAGGGAACATTTCCGACGTTTGGCCCCCAAACTTATGGGCGCCGCGGGCGCTCTCTCGCGGCTCTTGCCCAATCTTGGGGGTCCGAACGCCTCCTGCCGGAGGCTCTACGCGGGGATCGTGCGGTCAATGGCCCTATATGGAGCTCCCATTTGGGCCGGTAACCTGGCGGCCGATAACGTTGCGTCTCTGCGCAAACCACAGCGCGCAATGGCCGTCAGGATTATCCGCGGGTACCGCACGGTCTCGTTTGAGGCGGCGAGCCTCCTCGCCGGATCCCCCCCCTGGGACCTGGAGGCAAGGGTCCTTGCGTCAATGTTTTGTTGGCGCGAGGATGCGTTGGCGCAGGGCCTGCTTCCGCTGCCCCGAGAGGTCGGGGCACAGAGGTCCCAGCTCCGCACCATAATGGTGGAGGAGTGGGGAGCACGACTTGTGCGACCAAGTGCCGGGCACGCCGCGATTGCGGCGGTAAGTCCCGTGCTCAAGGAGTGGCTGGAGAGGCGTCACGGCGCCCTCACTTTCCGGCTGACGCAGGTACTAACGGGGCACGGATGCTTCGGGAAGTACCTGTGTCGTATAGGCCGGGAGCAGACGCCCGAGTGTCATCACTGCGGGAACTGCCCCGAGGACACGGCGGTCCACACGCTGGTGGAGTGTCCAGCGTGGGCGAGGCAGCGCGGCGACCTTGGTGCAGCAATAGGGGTGGGCAGCGTCTCGCTCTCTTCCGTGGTACTTGCCATGGTCGGGAGCGGGGCTGCCTGGAACTCCGTCACCTCCTTCTGCGAGGAGGTGATGCTCGCCAAGGAGCTAGCGGAAAGGGAGAGGGAAATAACAACCACCCTCCCCTCCCGCAGTCGACGCAACGGGCGTCGGAGGGCGCGAGACCAAGATCTCCGGCCACCATGAGTGACGGCCTGCGGGCGACGACCTTGGGCAGTTGTCGCCAGCAGGCCCGAGAGGAAGGCGCGCAGGTGTTCCGTGCGCGCCTTTCGTGAGGGAGGGCTAGTAAGCCCTCCAAATCAGACGGGGCTCGCCAGGGTCGGCGAGCCGTGACCTGCCGGGGATGCGGAAGAATGCGCGAGCGTCCTCGTGTCCCCGGCGATAGGTCGTCTGAAGGAACACCGTGGCTTTTTAGTCGGTATGCCGGTCTCCTTGCCTGTGAGACCGGTGAGTCCGACATAACCACCCACCGACGCCCAGGTGGGTGGTATGCGTAACGCATTTTTACCACGTAAAAAAAAAAAAAAAAAAGGTTCCCCCCCGAAAGAGTTCTCGCCT